>FR990057.1:14593956-15864267 GCA_905404095.1 Glaucopsyche alexis | reverse complement strand
AAGACACAAGTTTGCGCGTTCACCGCTAAAAAGTTACCAAGTTATGTCCTCGTTTTGAAAGCATACCCATAACTGTCTCCTCCAACATTGAAATACTTGGTGTTAACATATCGAGCGAGGTCCAGTTCCGATATCATCTGGAGGGCAAGGCCAAGTTAGCCTTCAAGAAGCTTGGTGTTCTGAACAGGTCAAAGCAGTATTTCAGTCCGGTCCATCGCCTACAACTCTATAAGGCGCAGGTTCGGCCTCACATGGAATACTGTTCTCATCTCTGGGCAGGGGCGCCAAAGTACCAGCTTCTCCCTCTGGATCGTATCCAACATAGGGCCGCTCGAATTGTCGACTGCCATAGTGTTTCAAACAGGCTTGACTCCTTAGAGCTACGTAGAGATGTAGCATCGCTCTGCATCCTCTATCGGTTATATTACGGGGAGTGCTCCGAGGAATTGTTCGGACTTATACCTGCTGCAACTTTTCGCCATCGTTCCATGCGACATAATATTTATTATCCTCATCACCTTGATGAGTGGCAGTCCTCCACCGTGCGCTTTACCCGAAGCTTTCTGCGCGCACTGTAAAACTCTGGAATGAACTGTCGCCAGCAGTATTTCCGGATCACTACGACCTGCAAACCTTCAAGAAGGAAGCGTATTCCCTCCTAAAAGGCCGGCAACGCACTTGCAACTTCTCTGATGTTGCGGGAGTCCATGGGCGACGGTAATCGCTTTCCATCAGGTGATCCGTTTGCTCGTTTGCCCCCTTGTTTTATTGAAAAAAAAAAAAAAAAAAACTAGACTAGGATGTCATAATAACATACCAAAATTTCAAAAATAAAACTCTCATCGTTTAAAAGTTATTCAAGTTTTTCAATTCGCAAAGCTTGTTTTGCCTCTACTGAAAAGTAGCAATTTTTCAAATCGGACTTTGTTCTACGCATAGGTCGTTATGGTTCTCTACAGCCATGTGACTCTCTTTCTCCCCCTGTCTTCGCCCGCGGGGGAGGTGCGGGGCTACCGGCGACAGTCGCAAAAATATTCTGCTGAGTCGCTTGTTGACTCGGCGTCTACACGATCCGGATTGGAAGGCGGGCGGGGGCGGCAGAGGTCACTAACACATCGGATTCCGCTGACACGCAAAACGATCTGTCAGCTCGCGCGCCTCCACAATGTGTGTTGACGAAGGCAGTTGAATGATCGGGTGACCAGTAGGTCAGACCAGATCAGTAAGTATACTGTATTATACATTTTAACTCACTACGTAAGTCACTTCAACAGGGATATGATGTCCCGCACGCTTCGTTCGCTGCCATCTCGCCTCCGTGATGGCATGTTCGCGTTCTGGCCGAGCAGCTGCTTGCCCGTGCAAATCTCCTCGCTGGTGAAGAAAGGTTTACAGATCTGCATGATGCTGACCTCGTCCATAGTGTCGATGGCGTGCTGGATGAACGCCAGCAACTCGTTGGCCACCATCGCCATGGTGCACATGCAGCGGCGCACCGTTCCCCTCCTCAAAAAAGACGTTTTTGTTGGTTTTTGTACATACTGCTAACAAATATAACGTCAATTATTTCTTACTTAGGCTTTCAGCTCATAGTGTATTCTGTTTTCTCAATCTTGTTTCGGTATTTTAGTGCGTTGCTTAGGTATCTGTCTTTTTTTGATATCGGGATAATTATTTATTTTTGTTATTATTTATTTTAGATTTTTTAGTTTAACCGCATTTGTAATCAATGCATTTAGTTTAAATGCATTGATTACAAATTTATTCGAATCATTTAATTAAAATGGTTGTAATTATTCCTGATCAAAAGACATGTTTGATTTTGGGCCAGTTCTATGTACACTACATAGGTAAATAGGAAAAAAATATGTGAATATCATAAAAATACGAAAAAATTAATTTGAAGAAGGGTACATGCGTACAAAAATGATTATTTGAAGAGTTTTTTTTTGCGAGAACACTGTTTTTAGGGCGGCCATGACAGTTGTTTTGACTTGACTTTTGACGTAGTAGACAGTTTTACGAAGAGACGACGTCTTGAATGCCATACGTCTTTCTTTGTCAAAAGTCAAGTCATTGACAAAATGACATTATTTAGTTAATTTTGATCTGATCCGCCATGTTTTATTTTACTTTGTGTTGCTCTCCTTGACGAAGTTAATTTAAATGTACATGGATACGAAGTGAAATTAAACAAAATAAAGAATAGGAAACGGTTACTATATTATGTAGCTATATTTACATATACTGTACGTAGGGCTGGCCCAGGCCTCATACATTTCTTGAACATCGCTTTTAAATTAATGACTTATGTATATTTTTGAAATCTCCTTTTAATTATCTCGTTACGTTTGTCAAAAAAAATTGAAGTAGGTACTTACAATTTGGCGCCCATTCACCATCTTTTCGGGCGCGTCAGTCTACATACTCGCGAGTAAGACCCCCCCCCCCCCAATCCTTCGTGAGATGCTTAAATGCATTTTCATGTCGAAAATATACAGCATGTAAAAAAAAGGATTACAGACATCTATTAACTAGACCACGCAAGTGTATTTAATATGTACTTCGCGTGTAACTTCACATGTAAAAGTGAAGTAAAAATTACTTCCTTCAGCGCCATTTTCTTTCGTATATTCTCGGTACCAAACGTCAAACGAAAACTAAAAAATAAAAAAACGCGACGGAGCGGCGCGCGGCGACTTCCTTTGAATCGTTAACTCCGGGACGGGCAGTTATCTTCATTAAATCGCTCTTGTGACGTCACAGCAGGTAGAAAGAATAATGGCACGCTTGGTTTCTATACAAACAATGAGACGTTATCTAGTCAATGACTAGCCGCACACGTACAATATTATTGACAGAATAATTTGTCAATACTAGTCAACACACAAAAAAAACGGCAATAATTGTCAATATAAGCATTATTGCCAATAATATTGCACGTGTGCAGCTAGCCAATAGATGTCTGTGGTTACATCCTTACATGACATTTTAATTGCAGATAAATTTCACTGTTGCCTTGTTGCTGTCTGTGTTATACACGGTGGAGGGTCAGGGCGGCGGGGGCCGTTGGGACGGCCGGGGCAGGGATGGCGGCCGCAGGGGCACCCGACGATGGATTTGATGGTGGATATAGACCTAACTAACATAATATGCTAGCTACCTGCCTAACTCTGGCGTCACGAATATAATATACCTATTCTCAATCACACAATATTCTCGTCACGATATTCTCAATCACACAATCAACGCTATTCTCCTCAACAATGGACCTGCACAACCTGCGTTTAGGTAAAAATATTGTAATAAGCTGTTGCGGAGACCGCCGCGCGCCGTTGTAGGCAGGCAGGGGTGATGAATTATAACATCATAATCGAATTATTTATATATTTAGTATTAATAATATTAATACTAAATATATAAATAATTCGATTATGATGTTACAATTCATATTTAAGTACAATCGAACCACATCTTATTACGTTCTTTTTGGCTATCTGACATAACAAAACCACAGAATTACAGAAAAAACCAGAATGAGTGTTCGATCACATTTGTACGCAGCGGACTGTGTCCAAAACCATGGCGAAACACCGCCCCGCCCACTCTTCACCTCCCCGCGTAGGGTTACCAGCGCAACACAACATTACCTCTTTATGGGGTAAATTAAAATTTTATGTATGAATGCAAATAGTGAAATAGAAATTTTAAGCCATAGATTTCGCGTGGAATGTAATAAAGCAATTGTTAATAAAACCAACAAATTTTCCAAATTTTCTAAAACTGCTTATTTAAGGTTTGGGAGGAACGATTTAATTGAAAAATAAAAATAAATAAATTAATGTCGGTTGAATTATTTTTGTCCATTGCGACTTTCTTTCTTCGTCAGATGGAAAGCTAAAATTACAAAATCACATATTTTATGACGAAGTTATACTGATTGCTAATCATTTAAGTACTAATTAAAAATTATTTTTAAACAAAGTAAAAATAAACAATAAAGTATGAAATAAAACTTATTATCTAAATAAGTCACCTTTTAAATTCAGCTAAAATTTTAACTATTTCTCTACAGTCTACTCAATCTTCTTAATATTGAAGTCGGTACCAGCCTTATTATTTTTACTTTATTATTATTTGGTAGTCGGTTTAATTTTTTGTTTAAAATTATAATTATACCCTTTTTAGTGAAATTAGTTAAATTATTATTAAAACATTTTAAGAACGTTTAATAAACGATCGAATGTATAATTATTAAATACGCGCCAAGCTTCGTTAGGTATTGTAAATAAGATGATGATGATGATTACTGTAAGTTACATAGTTGCAGTTCTTTGAACATTGCCGAAATTTCCAAACGCGCATCTTTAAAGACAGAGGAGTACTGTTCAGTACTTTTGGATGCAAACCTTAATCGCCTCTTTTTTGGAAGTCGGTTAATATATAATATATAATATATTCTGAATTACGTAGCAATAGAAAAGGTGGTGGTGTGTTATTGTATGTTCATAAGTCTCTGAATTTTAATAGATATGATAACTGTACCTATAAATATATGGAATGCATAACTGGTGAGATAATAATAAATAAAAGCAATCATTTGGGTTTATGTGCCGTTTATAGACCGCCTCAGACGTGCAAAAATCATTTCATTGTGGAATTAAGTAACACAATCAGAAAATTCAATCACAAAAATAGTTGTATTATTATAGGTAAGATAAGATAAGATAAGATAAGATAAATAAGATAATAAGATAAGATAAAGACATTAATATCGACATAAGTCAATCTAATCCTACGGTTAATTCGTATTTAAATTGTTTAAGTAACAAGGGTTTCGAGTGTGCCATAACTCAACATACACGAATAGAAAAGTATGGAAATACAATTAGCAAGTCGTGCATCGATCACCTGTTCATTCGAAACTTAAACAACGCGCCTATATACAGCGCAGTGGTGCGCACCGCGCCGGCCGATCACTACATTATCGCCGGTGCCTTACCTATCGCGGCTACTCCACCCACCGATGCGTTCGCTCGTGCCATTTTTACATCAATAGACAACTTAAAATTTAAAAATGAACTTTTAAATAATGACTTCAGTAAATACATGTATCACACGGACCCTAATGCGATCATGTCACTATTAAACAACGATTTTAATACATTATACAACAGTTGCAAATTGACTAAATATATCAATACAAATTCAAAACGCAGTACTTGTAAGTGGGTTAACCAACGCTTAAAAAATATGTGCGCGAAGAGGGACCAACTGTACAAGGAGTGGCTAAAAGATGAAAATGATTGTACTAAGCGTCTACATTATAATTGCTATCGGAATAAAACAAATAAATATTCCCAATATATTAAAAATAAATTTATTATGACCAACGTGTGTAAAAATATTAAAAATCCAAAAAAAGTATGGGATATAATCAATAGAATTTCGGGAAAAATTATACAATGTATAGACGATACACTACTCAAATATTTTAAACTTGAACCCATAACTATAGCTAACAACTTTGCAAGAAACTTTTATGACTCAATTAACAAAATTAAAAATTGTTGTAATAATAAATTATTAGATCCAAGTACCTACGAAAACCAACCAACTATGTCAATCCGATTAAAACATGCTACTTATGATACAGTTGCAAAAATTTTAAAAGACATAAACATAAATAAAAGTCCTGGATATGATGGTATTCGGGCCCGTGACATAAAATTATCCCCTGACTTACTAGTTCCTGTTCTAACTCACCTAATTAACTGCTGTGTAAATACAGGAGTATACCCTGATATTCTTAAAATTGGTACTATTAGACCAATATATAAAAATGGTATGCATAACGACTACAATAACTATCGCCCAATTACTATATTATCTTGTATAGACAAGGTCATAGAAAGATTCTTGGGAGATCAAATATCATCATTCCTTCAAAATAATAATGTTATTAACCATAAACAATATGGTTTTCAAAAAAAACGAAGTACGACGGAGTTGCTTCGTGAATTCACGGACGAGGTTAATGGCTATCTTGAAAAAAGAAAGCACGTAATCGCATTGTTTATTGATTTCTCAAAAGCGTTCGATGTATTAGATTTTAATATATTATATAATAAACTTGCCAACCATGGGATACAAGGTCCTTTTTTAAAACTAATAAAAAATTATCACACAAACCGCAGCACAGCTGTTAAGGTCTCCGACAGTTATAGCGACTTCTACAGCACCACTGCTGGCACAGCACAAGGTTCTATAATCGGACCTGATGAGTACCTTATATATGTAAATGAAATGTGCAATTTAATAACACAAGGAGCTATTTATCAATTTGCTGACGATACGTGTTTGTTAACGGCTCATAAATCAGAAATCGAAGCTCAAAATATTATGCAGGAAAATTATAATCTAATTTGTAAATATGCTCATGATGTTGGGCTGGTGATCAATACACAAAAGACTAAATACATACATATTCACTCTTCCCACAATGTGCCCTTGACCAACCCCTCCATCACAGCTCATACCCACGATTGTCTTCATTCAAATGCAGTTAAAAATTGTCAAGGTCAATGTCCCTCTCTGGAAAAAGTAAATCAACATACATACCTCGGGCTCATAATTGACAACAGACTAAATTGGAAGCCACATATAAACCTGGTATGCTCTAAATTAAGGTCTTTACTTAGCAAAATGTATATTCTCAAACATAAATTACCTTACAAAATCTTAAGAGTACTCTATTTATCTTTGGCTCAGTCTGTTGTTAATTATGGACTGAGTAGTTATGGAAGATCGTTTAAAAGTCATTTACATAATATACATTCGTTATTGTTACGCATGTTAAAAATTATTGTACCTAAGTCTGTTAAAAATAAGTATAAAACAAATGAAGAAGGCATTTTTGAGTATTGTAATGTAATGAACATATTTAATTTGGTAAAATTCGCTGTCTTAAATGAAGTAAATGATCCTACATTATTAATAAAAAAAACAAGACCTTGCAATTTAAGACAAACTAATTGTAAAACTAATAAATTTGTTAAGCCAGACTGTAATAACTTTTATGGAAGTAGAATGCTGAGTAACTTAATACCAATGTATGTAGAAGAGTTGCCAGAAGACTTGCAGGAGTTGTATCGGGACAAATGTAAGTATAGGCGGCAACTAAAAAAACACCTCTTGGAAATACCTGCAGATAACGTAGGTAACTAGGTAACGACGCGCGAAGCGACTTCTTGTCCGGATAAACTCTCGAAGTTTTTGTGGCAAGATAATTTTTGTTGAATTGTGATTTTTTTTTTTTGTGAAATATTGAACAATAAATAAATAAATAATTCGCATATAGTCGTTATTTAACTGCCACAAAACGACTTTAAGTATGTGCTGTGTGAGTATGTAATTATAAAGAAGAATTTCCCATCAAAATCATGAAGAAAGTATTCTCCGTGTTATTAAAATTTCGCTTATGCGCAATAAAGTATATTGTATTTTATTGTAAAATCTAATATTAACTAATTGCGAAAATTTGGGTAAAATGTTCCATTATTTTGTGGCAACACTTACAAAACAATAGCGTTATTATGTTTCGACAATTATTTATTCAATAAAAAATAATTGAAAAAAAGTTGGGTAAAATATCCTGTTTTTCTGTGGCAACACTTACAAAAAGAAACCATGATTTTCTATGACAATTACGACATGGATTTAAATTCCATAATTTATTCAACTGAATTGGAAATGTACTACTTACAGATGAAATGTGATCCCATGTGATTTCTTCACAGTCCCAGCAGCATTTTTACATGTGGGAACGACACAAGTCGGCATAATTAATTAAAAACTGTCAATTTCAAACGAAGTTTACAAGGCGCGTGTCGGCCATTGACTGACAGACTAAATATCTAACCATTCCAATTTGGAATGGTCGTGACGGCTTCACTTTCAAGCGCGTTGACGGTTTCTGGTTTTTTCTGTAATTCTGTGAACAAAACATAAGACAACTTGACATTAGTTATTATTCTTAATATTCGAATTATGTACATTCGCAGAGGTTCTTTAATTTCTAAACAAAGCAAACAGCGGCGCTTCGCGGGTCACGATTTTTTTTGTTTACATTTCTGTTCAACAGATGGCGCCACTAATAAAACTACATTTAATTAATTTTTAGGTATGTCACCGTAAAATGTAAAAACCGTAAGATTACATAATATAACTAGTGAAATTGTGAAATGTCGAAAGACTGCGGACCCGAATATACTGATTATAATTTAACACATTATTTTCGTTACATTATAAATATATATAGCAAAGAATCTTTCGATAGATTTTAGTAATATTATTATTTATTTATTTATTTATTTATTTATTTATTTATTTAGGCACATCAACAATATAAACACACACAAAATAATTAGCACGTGTATAAATAAGGGCTAGTGTTTACATCACTTACAGATATGCACAACATTTTAGATATATTACATTATAAACACAATCAGAATAGGAATTATACAATACATAATATTTATAAATTACTTATTTAAAAATTCTACACAATTATAACTAATTTTAACTTAGAATTAACCTATAGTCTAATAAATATAAATAAAAGATTTAAAACTAATATTACATAACTGAAATTAAAAATAAATAAAATAAAATAACATTGCAATCACTAAAAAAAAAAAAATTAATTGAAATTGAAATGAAAATAAATATTAAGAGTAGTCACATTGCAAAAATAAAATAAATGTCAATAAAACTGTTTGGGTGAAATGTCGGAATGATAAAATAGAGATTCAAGAATTAGTAAGTTACAATACATTATGAAGATTTTTAATTACATTTAAATACACATGAATTAATAAATGATATTGTTCCAAACAATCTTAATATTATATAGGTAATAATAATAAGGTAATATAATGAGGAAGAGCATAATATTAGGTTGGGGAAAAAGTTTCTTCGCATTTTATATAAAAATTCAAAAGGTTTTTTTATAAAGTTTATTTACAAGTGACTAAAGTATATAGGTGCCATTTTGTTCGCTAACTTTTTGCCATCTTGTTGGTAGGTACATGATCCCATTGCTATAAAATTTTTGGGGCTTCTGATGAAAAAACTGCGACAAGTGGTTTTGGCAGTCCTCTTGTGATGTCAACCTGACACTGCCTAAGAAATTCTGCAGCGACCGAAACAGATGGAAATCTGAAGGTGCAAGGTCAGGACTATACGGCGGATGCATTAACACCTCCCAGCCAAAATCCCGTAATTTTTTCTGAGTGGCTAAAGATGTGTGAGGTCTAGCGTTATCATGGTGAAAAACCACACCCCTTCTGTTGATTAATTCCGGCCGCTTTCTCTCAACTTCTTGCTTTAATCTCATCAGTTGTTCGCAGTACAGTTCAGAATTGATGGTCCTGCCTGGCGGTAATAGCTCATAATGAATAATGCCCTTCCAATCCCACCACACACACAGCATCACCTTGTTGCGAGTTAACCCGGGTTTCGCCACAGTCTGTGAAGCCTGACCGGCCTTTGACCACGATCTTTTTCGCACGTTCTTGTCGTACGTGATCCACTTTTCATCACCAGTTATCAGCTTCTTCAAAAATGGTTCGGTTTCATTACGTCGTAATAAAGAATCACAAATGAGTACACGGTTCATTAGGTTTCTTTCAGTGAGCTCATGAGGCACCCAAATATCGAGCTTTTTTGTGTACCCAGCTTTTTTCAAATGCGCCAAAACCGTTTTGTGGTCAATCCCCAGTTCTTCAGCTACATCGTAACTACTAATATGCCGATCTTGCTCCACTTTCTCAAAAATGGCAACAGTTTTGTCCGTAACAGGGCGACCAGAGCGACGTGCATCTTTGATACCAAAATTTCCGGATTGAAAACGCTTAAACCAAATTTGCGCTACTCTCACAGATACTGCATTAGGTCCATAAAAATCACAAATTTTTTTCGCGGCTTGTGTTGCATTTTTACCTTTTTTGTAATAAAATTTTAAAATGTATCGAAATTCTTCATAAGAATCACTCATTTTAACAATAAGAAAAACAAATGAAAATCTCAAATTTACCTAATTTGAATTTGGAATTGTCTGCTGTAAAATTAAAACTTTTTAATGATACCAAAATCAGCCAGATACAATTGGTATAGCCCAAGATATTTTATGACAAGTTCATACATACTATAATGCGAAAAGACTTTTTCCCCAACCTATTATACTATCAAAAAACTAAATGAAATTAATAATTAAAATGTCACTGAGTTTTAAATTATATAATTAAAAATTTTAATAAGTTAAAAAAATGTCACTAATTAAGATTACTTATTAAATTGTCATTTATTAAAATTCCTTATTATTATTTACATTTTTTGTCAGGAGCTTTTTTCTAAACGACGTGCATTGGTCATGAAAAATGTCCAGATCAAGGATCTTATGCCAATTATTATAAGTACTGGGGAGTCAAATTAAAGGACTATTTTTTCCTAGGTTGGTTTTGTACCTCGGTATATGGAATGTACCAGTTGGATTTCGTCCGGCGCATAGTTTGGGGACTGCAATAGTTAGTTGCTCAAGAAATTCTTGGCAAGGGGTTTGGCCTGTAACCACTTCACGCAGAAATACTGAGGCCCACTTGCGCCAATGCGGGTTAAAGTTAACCCTGGGTTAAAAATCATGTTATCTCTCTCGTTCTTCGTATTTGTGAAAGAGAAAGCATGATATTTTAACCCAAGGTTAACTTTAACCCGGATTGGCGCAAGTGGGCCTAAGTCCATCATACGTCTACGCTGAGCAAGAGTATTCATTTTAAATGCAGTCAGCCTGTCATCATACGAGCATCTATTGTTCATGTTCGCAGTGACATATGCTAGGTGTCTGGTGAACGATCGTTGAATGGACTCAATGCGTTGTGAGTGGACATTGTACAGGGGATTCCATATTATACTGCCGAACTCTAGAATGCTACGAACAAAGTTTTTAAATAACACAATTTTAGTATGAGGGCACTTAAAATCTTTAGAGCTATTATTATTTACAATTTTACGGTGACATATACAAAGTATAATGTACTTAAGTTTGTTGCTGGTATTTGATGTTATTAAAATATATAATAATACTAGCTGCGAAACCCGGCGTTGCACGGGTTAAAATATACACCGTATGTTTAATGGTGTAAAAAATACATGAAGATACATTTTTGATGTCTGATATTATAGATTCCTATCGTAGATATTAAGACTTATTCGACCATTAAACTTACGGTGGATATAGAGTACATCTTATAGACTAATAACTAGCAAATCGAAATAATGTAAAGAAGGAATTTAGTAAATATAAAATTTTTCATTTTATTTATATAATTGTCTATACATCATATCATTCATACACAGATTACATAAAACGTTATACACTAATACTATTACATATTTACATTTGTTATTTTAGTTTTATTTTTTGTTTTAAATTTATCTTTATAATATTTGCTTGTACACTACATTTATGGTTCTGTTGTTTGGACTGTAAATAAACAAATGTTGAGGTGATCCAACTCGTGAGCATGCGACATATAGTTGGCCATGTGCAAAGCATGGTTCCTTCAAGTCAACGCCACAGTACTGAAATGTTTGACCTTGTGCTTTATTCACTGTCATACTGTAAGCCAACTTTACCGGGAATTGTAATCGTTTAAAAGTAAAGGGCAATCCATTTGATATCAAAGGTATCCGTGGCATAAATACTGTCTGTCCTTTCTCTTTACCAGTCATTATACTGGCTTCGATAATGTTATTGTGTAATTGTTTGATACAAAGTCTCGTACCATTACACAGTTTCGGCGAGTTCAGATTTCGTAGTAAAATAACTGGTGAACCAATTTTAAATTTAAGGCAGTGTAATGGCATTCCTGGAACATTTAATGAATTCAAAAATTCAGTAGGAAAATTAACGCTTTCTACCTCATCAGTCATTGTATCGATTGACGTGTAAATTTTCTCTTCTCCCGGAATCATTCCCTGGATGATGTTGTTGATGTCGTTGACAATGTCGTTCTTTGTGGCTAGAATAATTCGTTCACGTAACCATTCTGAATGAGTATAATTTTCAGCAATATTTGGATATACTTCATTTATTAGTTTTTCAGGTGTTTCAACGACATTACATAACTCCTTAGTTAATACTATTTGACCAGTATTTTCGTCCACTGGATAGTTGCCTTCTCCTATTTGCAATAGTTTTTCAGAGAATTCCTGTGCCTTTTTATCTCCTGACATTTGCGCTCTCATGTTTGTTGTTAACTTAATAATTTTCACGTGGTCCCATATGAACGATTTCTTCAAGCAAGCATTAATTTCATCAGCCGGCGTCGATTTGGGAATAACAGGCAGAGTTTGACGAAAATCGCCTGACAGTATTAACAGCACACCTCCCATTATATTATTATTGTTGCATAAATCTTGAAGTGTTGTATTTAGCGCTTCTAGAGTTTTTTTATGGGCCATTGTACTTTCGTCCCATAAAATGGCTTTGCACTGTTTCAATAATCGTCCACGCGCTGATGATTTTGAGATGTCACATACCGGAAATTCACAGTCAGCTACATTTAATGGTAATTTTAAACCAGAATGTGCTGTTCGTCCACCATCCATAAGAGTAGCCGCTATCCCCGATGACGCCAGGGCGAGAACGATATCTCTATTTGCACGGATTTCAGCTAGAATTAAATTGATTAGAAATGTTTTTCCGGTGCCACCAGGTGCATCTATAAATATTATGCCACCTTGCTGTTTTCTATAATAGTCCATTATTATATCATATGCTTGTTTTTGACTCTGAATTAATAGGGATTTGTTGTGTTGGATGTAATGTTTGAATTCTTCTATATTATAATTTGTTTCTCTTAAAAATTCACTATTCATAGCATCTAAATGACTTCGTTGAGGAGATTGAACACCTAGTTGTTCTAATGTTTGGTTAGATATTGCTAAACATTTGTCTTCTATCAATATCAAAGCTTTGTTAAAAATTTCTTCATTAAAAGTTATTTCTAAGTCCGGATTTTGTCGTCGTAGTTCAGCCAAAATGTCATCGCTCATATATTTTCGATATTTTAGCCATAGTCGATTTGGATTAGAAGGGTTACATGTAGTTATTATAATTGCAAATAGCTCACGAATTTGAGTCGCTGTTGCTGATTGGGCTGCTTCGTTCATAGCTAACTCCCAATGATTATCGTTTTCTAATAGACCTAGTCTTTGACATGCCTCACGATATGTTTCACAAATGAAACCATTGACACTTCTGAGGTCTTCAAAACACGTTGGGCCACGAATATTGTGTAGTAATAAACGCAGATAAAAACATTCTGCGTTTTTTGGGTGCACTGTATAGACTCGTCCTATTGCGTTACTTTTAAATATTCCATTATGTCCCTCTACTGGTATTCCACGTTTTCGAGGATTAAATTATTTACTTGTTGCATTCCACGTATAATAATATGGTACCTCTGAATAAAATAAAGTCTTAGCAAATGAATCTTTCTGGCATAATTCAAAAAATGCTGTTAAAGTTGTTCTTGCTGGTGGTTCTGTCGCAACTTTCTGTGCTGTTTCTGTAGTAAAAAACACACGTGCACTTAGAAAATGTTGTCCATTTTCTAAGTGCACGGATAAATGGAGAACTGGTGGATCTCGATCGTGAATTGGGAAACTTAAAATTCGCCAAACCGCTTCATTAGTATTAATGTAACGACCCATTTGATACTGTACTATTTCATCATGCTGATTTTCATTGGTCACCGTAAAAACAGCCATATCACTGCCTTTGTTAATATACTTGCATAAATATTTAATTGATTTGACAGAACTGCAGTATTCGACATTGATATGGGCATTAAACATTTTGGATAAAAGTGGATTGTATGGAACTACCCATTGATTGTTAATTAGAATTTCTTGATTGCCTCGTATTTTAATTTTAGCTGTAAACCCACCTTGTTCTGGTGATCGACGCCTGTATTTCGGATATCCATCTTCACCCGTAATTTTTTCATTCAAAAATGGCTTTGGATAACGTTTTGTACATGTTTCATCTTTCATACACGGAGAACTTTTATTTAGTACACCACACGGGCCATGAATCATATTTCTCACGATTATATTATACAGGTCAGGATCTTCGTCCGGGTTTGGAAATTCAGACTTGATAATATTATCTATTTGATCCGGATGTATTTTATTTTGAAGCCAAATTAAGTTGTGAGAATGTGGCAGTCCTCGTTTCTGCCATTCGATTGAATACATCCAGCAGATAACAGCACCAAATATTTGATTTTTACGATGGCATCAATAAACTTAATTTGTTTTTGGCGAAAAACTCTGGCAACAATATCATGTCGATCGCTGGCCGTTTGCTTATATTATAATTCATCTTTGATTTCCACCCATGAAGAATTACATGTAAATGTTATGAATAAATCTGGTCGGCCGTGTTTTCTGACATAAGTTATCGCATCTTGGGCATATTCATGCATGTAACGTGGACTTCCAGTAAACGTAGAAGGCAAGATGACCAATTTTCGCATGTTATCAACGTTTCCATCATTTATCATAGCATCTCTCAAATGAATGTATTCATCAGAACGCAACTTTCGTTGATTGTGACGAATAAATTGTAATCTTTCTGTCTCTATTTTAGCATACATATCCACGATTAACTGCTGAAATAACTGACGACAATTTAAAATATGGTTATATTCATTATTTCTAGTCATAATTCGATAAGCATAAAATTGCATAGCTGACACTTTTTTATTAGTTTCTACACCTGTAGCCGGATTCATCTGTTGAATGTTAAAGTGATAACCATCTTCACCTTGCCAAAAAATTAACGGGTATTGTAGTGCATCATAACTGCGATGTGTTTCAGCAATACGTTGCAATTGATTACTTCTATGTTGAATAATAATATCACGATGGCTATATTCATTATCAACAATTACTACAGCAACTTCTTCCGTTTGAGGAGCATTAAACCTTCGTTCATGTTGACCGGCTGGTCTTTTATCCGCTCGAATGACGATCTTGTAATTGTCTGCAACCATTTTATCTAATGAAGTTTTAAATACATTGATTAGTTGATTATTATCGTGAAGTAGACACTGTAATTTTTGAATGATGTCTCGTTGTAGCCCCTGAATATGAGAACAACGTTGATCTATTTCAAGCTCTTCGTTACCAATAAAATATACTTGAAGAAACTTTGGAGTTCGATCTGACATCGGCATCAGAGATCCTATCCGATGGTAAATTTGGCCTTGAACCTTGAAAACTGAACTGAAATTTTCTTCCTGACATATTAAAGTCGCTCCAAATGAAGTCATTTGAAAACAACAGTTATATCGTCGTATATTTTGTAGAAAATAAATGGAATCTGGTGTTTCTCCTTTCATATATGCGAGTAATTCTGGTGGCGGTGTATTCAATGGTGGTAAATTTACTTTACCACTTGAGCAACACATACCGGGAGTTTCTCCTGGAAATTTGCGTGCATTACAATACTTGCATATCGTATCCATTTTTCCAATAATTATATTCGGATGTTCACTATATTGCTTTTTACAATCATAATGGAACGCCTGAAGTTCTAAGCTTTGTCGTAATCGATTTCGAATTGCTTGTACTCGGGACTGGGTTTCTTCGTTAGTGCGAACTCTTACTTCGGCGGTTTGATTTTCTCTGAGTTTCTTTATACGTTCACGATTATTCGAAAGTCGTTTTTCCGTTTGTTCTTCTGTTTCATTTTGACGTGCTTCTTTCATTTTTTTTGCTCTCACTTGAGGTTTTGTAAATACTTTTTTACGCTTTGGCATTGTGTATATGTAATGTAATAAAATTACACAAAGTCGATCTCTCGCTTATAACGATGATAACACTAACAAACTCACTAAATTTTGGTATATAAATAATCGAACATGAAAATTTCTAGATTTGGAAAACTCTAGAACCATCCAAAAGTTTGTTTTGTTTTATTTGTCAAAATCACGTAAATCGTTTTAAGTACTGGTCACTTTTAATTCCAACTGATCTTCACTCGACTGCAGACACGATTAAACTAACGAAAAGCTACTGATTTCGGGTTTATATACTGTCAGATATAGAAATTTCTAGATTTGGAAGACTCTAGAACCTTCCAAAAGTTTATTCTATTTTTAGAACTTTCTGAAACGTTCCAGAATGATAATAACCGATATTATTAAAGAAATTTTCAGAACTTTCCTAAAGTTCTAATGAGTTAGAAAAGGACAGATTATTAATTTCAGTACTTTCTAAATCATTCTAGAAAATATTAGAACTTTCCGGAACATTCTATATCAACTACATTCAGTTTTATACATTTTGGAACGTTCTAGATCATTCTAGAAAATATTAGACTTTCCAGAATATTCTATATCAACTACATTCAGTTTTATACATTTTGGAACGTTCTAGATCATTCTAGAAAATATTAGAACTTTCCAGAACATTCTATATCATCTACATTCCGTTTTGCACATTTTGGAACGTTCTAGATCATTCTAGAAAATATTAGAACATTCCATAACATTCTATATCAACTACATTCCGTTTTGCACATTTTGGAACGTTCTAGATCATTCTAGAAAATATTAGAACTTTCCAGAACATTCTATATCAACTACATTCAGTTTTATACATTTTGGAACGTTCTAGATCATTCTAGAAAATATGAGAACTTTCCAGAACATTCTATATCAACTACATTTAGTTTTATACATTTTGGTACGTTCTAGAACATTCCAGAAAATATTAGAACTTTCCAGAACATTGTTTATCAACTACATTCCATTTTGCACATTTTGGAACATTCTAGATCATTCTAGAAAATATCAGAACTTTCCAGAACATTCTATATCAACTACATTCAGTTTTGCACATTTTGGAACGATCTAGATTATTTTAGAAATTATTAGAACTTTCCAGATGTTTTTAGAACTTTCTAGAACATTCCAGATCGATTGAAACATTTACACACATTCTGGACTTTTCTAGATCATTCCACAAATTTTCAGAACTTTTCTAAAGTTCTCATGTGTTAAAGAAGGACAGATATATATTTTTCACATTTTCGCCACCCACAGCCACCCACTTCCACCCACCGCGCCCAAACCAAAGAATATATATTACTAACGTACCAAACTCCCTTACTTTTTTCTAGGACCCAAGGGGTGTCTACCACCACAATGGGGTGTTGATTGGAATTGGTGGTGATATAGAAAACCGGTCACATACATTTTCACCCATTCATTTTATATATATATATTAGATTAGATTAGATTAGATTAGATTAGATTAGATTAAATAGATCCTCAAGCCAGAAGGCTTAAAAAATTCAAATATAACATTTTCAATTTTTTTTAAGCTATTGCATAGATTTTATCGCGGGATTTGAGCGCGGCGACCGAATCAAGAAATTCCGTAACGAAAAAAAAGCCTAACACCGCTGAGCTGGGGTGGGGGTCTGATTAATTTGGTTACAATCGCTTTCCGTCTAGTGTAACGTGAGCTATTATATTTTATGCAATAGCTTTACCGCGGCAATCCCCGAGTGCCACACATCTTTTTTTCTATTGCTAGTTCACGTTCTGTTTTAACTATGAACTGGAATAAATAAATAACTAATTTACGCTACCGACGCGACAGAACGAACCTCAAATGTTTCACAGGTAGGAACAGTAAGGTAAGTATAAATACTTTTATAATATTTTATATTAAAATATAAAATATTACTGTCGTTTTTGATATTTTTCTCGAAATTTTACCAGTATTTTTAACAGTGTCAACTTCCCCTGAACTTCAGCACAATAATTTCAAGGCCAGCCAAATCAGTCCAGCTACTTTTAGTTCTAGCGAGACATTGAAACTGTAATCCAGTATTAATCCAATCGTAAGAAGATTAACTAACAGTAGCCATACACCATACGACCCAACGTCCAATCGCGATCGGCATGACGCCGCAGGCTTAGGCCGGGACTATACGACACCGGAATCCGGAAGGCCGTGAAAAATTCTGAGCATTGAAATAGATCTCTGCACTAATACAATAGAGTTGAAACTCGAACATCCGAGTGTCGAGTCAAATGTCAATGTCATATATGACAGCTCGACACTCGAAACTTCCATTTTCAACTGTATTGTATTAGCACAGAGTTCTATTTTCAGTGCTCATAATACCCTACGTCCTACCGGATTCCGTTGCATATAGTCCCAGCCTTAATCCAATCTGCAGTTCGTACATCCTACTTCATATTATAAATGAGAAAGTTTGTGAAGATGGGTAGATGATAGTGGCGTGGGGTTCCTATAACTCCTATCGGCTTCACTTACCACTTACACTTTGAAGACCCTCATCCAATACCGGCTAGGGTTTACCTATGAAGGTTAACTAGCCTTCGCCTCTGATAGAATATGTATGTATGTATGGATGGATGGATGTTTATTATTCTTTCACGCAAAAACTACTGAACGGATTCTGATGAAATTTGGTATGGTAGTAGGTTAGGCTCTAGATTAAAACATAGGCTACTTTATTAACCTGAAAAGGTACAGTATTCCCACGGGATACTAGATAGTATAGTTACGCGGACGGAGCCGCGGGAAACAACTAGTTTTGATATAAACAGTGTAAGCCGACAAGCCAATTACCAATCCACACCTATACCAAAGAATTATTACTAACGTACCTATACATACACGGTCAGTTCTAACTTCTAAGGCCTCTTCTACCTACCAGCTAGTTTTTGCGGTAGGCGCCAAAAGTAGGTACAAAATTTACGCGTATTTATACGAGTTTCATATAAAATGTGTAGTAAGGCGGTCCAAGGATCTCAGGCTATATTCAATTTTTATCTAAACCGATTTACTTGCAACTACCAATCCAGTAAATGTTTAAATTGTAAAGACAAAATCGATCGATCGCTTGTGAGTGGGAGCTTTAAATCAAAAGCACTAAGGAGTATTAATATCAACTTTAAAGCAAATAGCTCCCAAACAACTTTCTTTCCCTTTTTTAACCCCGTTAGGGGACGAATTTCAATAAACTATGATACACGATTTCCATCAATTCTGTTACATAATGTTTGTGCAAAATATGAAGTAGATTGGACCAAGGAATCACGTTGCCCCATACAAACTGTTTTCCCCCTTTTCACCCCCTTAGGAGTCGAATTTCGATAAATCCCATCTTATCGGATCCCTACGCATTACAAAGAGCAAGTCTTGCAAGTTTCAGGTCTCTGCGATCAGCGGTTTAGGCTGTACGTTGATCCGTCAGTCATTCAGGACAAAGTATTTATATGTATAGACTAGCTGTTGCCCGCGACTTCGTCCGCGTCAACCGATGGCGCAATAATGCATTAATTTCGACCAAATTTGATTACCATAAAAAGGTTATAGTGAGTCAATCTTAAAAGGTTTTTTTAGATCATTTAAAGAGGAATAATTCTTACAGACATATTTTTTGAGTAACTTGAGCCGTTTACGCAGTGCACGCAACAGAAGCCCTCAAATAAAGCTCAAATATGAATAATTTTCCCCGTTTTTGCAACATTTTCACTGATGCTTCGCTCCTGTTAGTCGTAGCGTAATGTTATATAGCTTCAAGCCTTCCTCGACAAATGAACTATCTAACACAAAAATAATTTTTAATTCGATTTAGCAGTTCCTGAGATCAGCGCGTTCAAACAAACAACGGAAGCCCTCAAAGATGAATAAATTTCCCCGTTTTTCCCACATTTTCCACTGTTACTTCGCTCCTATATTTGGTCGCAGCGTGATGCTATATGTATAGCCTAAATTCTTCCTCTTTAAATGGACTATCCAACACAAAAATAATTTTTAATTCAAACCAGTAGTTCCTGAGATTAGCGCGTTCAAGCAAAAAAACTCTTCCGCTTTACAAGATTATAGTATAGATAGCTGATGCCCGCGGCTCCGCCCGCGTAAGTACAGTAACCCACGGGAACCGTATATGTCTCGCGATAAAAAGTAGTTTAAAGTTGAAGACCACGAAGAAGAACACTTCCTCGTGGTCTACTTTATATCTGTGCCAAATTTCATAATGATAGGTTAAGTAGTTTTTACGTGAAAGTGTAAATAAAGTTTCCACGGGAACCGTATAATTCCTCGCGATAAAAAGTACCCTATGTCCTTCCTCGTGGTCTATTTTATATCTGTGCCAAATTTCATGATAATCGGTTTAGTAGTTTTTACGTGAAACTGTAAATAAAGTATCCCACAGGAACCGTATATTTCCCTGCGATAAAAAGTAGCCTATATCCTTTCTCAGGCTACACTCTCTGTATCTGTGTACCAAATTTTATATATTATTGGCAGATTCTTAAGATTTATTATATGAATTTATTGCATAGTCTATTGTAAACTATTGTTATAAAATTTTAATATTATGTATGTATGTATGTTAATATTATAATAGTTAATATGTATTATAATAGGTAAATATGTATTTATATATTTTATCATATGTATTTTATAGGTATATATTATTATAATAATTTATGTTATCTATCTTCATTGTTGTATCCATATTTTCTGGGGGCACGGCAGTGCCCCTGCCAAGTCGAGCGCGAAGCAAACACTGCCGTACCATCCTTTACTGGAACCATTTCGCCGCATTTTCAGGCCCCTATTTGAGAACCTCTGGATAAGACCAGAACGCAGATCTGGGGGCACGGCAGTGCCCCTGCCAAGTCGAGCGCGAAGCAAACACTGCCGTACCATCCTTTACTGGAACCATTTCGCCGCATTTTCAGGCCCCTATTTGAGAACCTCTGGATAAGACCAGAACGCAGAAATTTTCGTCATCCAATAAGCTATAATCACGTACTTAAAATCCAAAATTTCAAGTCTGTAGGTCATTTAGTTCCGAAGTTAAGCGAAAGCAAAGATTCGCATTTTCGACACTCACTCACTCACTCACTCACTCACTCACTCACTCACTCACTCACTCACTCACTCATGATCATCAAAATAGAACTAGTACTTCCCATAAACTTAGAGAGCTGAAATTTGGTACAGAGTTGGGGTTTAATGGCCACATAAAGGGAAAACTATAAAAACTAGGATAATCGATCTGGGGGCACGGCAGTGCCCCTGCCAAGTCGAGCGCGAAGCAAACACTGCCGTACCATTCTTTACTGGAACCATTTCGCCGCATTTTCAGGCCCCTATTTGAGAACCTCTAGATAAGACCAGAACGTCGATCTGGGGGCACGGCAGTGCCCCGCCAAGTCGAGCTCGAAGCAAACACTGCCGTACCATTCTTTACTGGAACCATTTCGCCGCATTTTCAGGCCCCTATTTGAGAACCTCTAGATAAGACCAGAACGTCGATCTGGGGGCACGGCAGTGCCCCCGCCAAGTCGAGCGCGAAGCAAACACTGCCGTACCATTCTTCACTAGAATCATTTTGCCGCATTTTCAGGCCCCTTTATTCTACTCGAACTTTATTCTACTCGAACATTACACAAATTACACTAAAATCTAGGAAAATAAATCAATATGCCCACGTTTCTACAAAAAGAAGTGAAATCCCACCAAAAACATTCTGTAAAAAACTAGCCAAGTCTCGATGGAGTTGCTTGTTTATCTCTAAAAAGTAATGAAATCTAGACAAAATCGTGCCAAGTCTAAGGTTCCTTACTGCGGTTTCTTTATTATTATAGTTAATGTTGTGTGACTTGGCCGTTGAAGGGCACACAAGGGTACAAAAGGGGCTCCATGACACCATTGCTCCAATACGTGTGTTGTACAATCAACAACAGTCTAAAATGAGACACTAGCGTCCAATTACCAACACCAGTATGGGCTATTATCTCGCTTAACAAACATAGGTAGTTACAAATGTAAACAAAATTGACTTGTACCCATTAAAGTATAAAGAATATTCAACGGCCAAGTCACTCAACATTAACTATAATAATAAAGAAATCGCAGTAAGGAACCTTAGACTTGGCACGATTTTGTCTAGATTTCATTACTTTTTAGAGATAAACAAGCAACTCCATCGAGACTTGGCTAGTTTTTTACAGAATGTTTTTGGTGGGATCTAGTTTACTGATTTTTCTCAACTTTTTTATTCTCCTTGACTTTACCAGCACCTATACAATTTTGCTCATGTAACGCCTAAAGGTTGACTGGTAGATAATGACAAAAGGCATTAAGTCCGCCTTTGTACTTGTTTGTGCATAAAGTTACAATAAATAAATAAAATAAATAAATAAATTTCGTTACGATCGGTTCAGTAGTTTTGGCGTGGAAGACGGACAAACAGACACACACTTTCCCATTTATAATATTAGTATGGATGTATTATGAAGATAGTATCTATTAAATGCAGCATTCGCAAATATTTAAGTGCCTACTTTTTCAAGAGTAAGATAATAACTAATTATTTTTTAATTCTTGTCAGATTTATTTTTCAATATGATGACAATATATTATGGCAAAATAAAAATAAAGCTCTCGGGCTATCGATTGCTTCGATCAAATTGGAAATTAATTCGTATTTGAAAGTAAATTGCTAACGACAAACTATTACACAAAATGATTAGTGTAAGACCTACCAGCTAGTTTTTGCTGTGGGCGTCAAAAATCGGAACAAAATTTACTCATATATATACGAGTTTCATATACAAATTGTAGTAAGGCGGTCCTAGGATCTTAGGCTATATTCAATTTTTATCTAAACCGATTTCCTTGCAACTACGAATCCAATAAATGTTTAAATTGTAAAAACTAAATCGATCGATCACTTGTGAATGGGAGCTTTAAATTAAAAGCACTAAGGAGTATTTATATCAACTTTAAAGCAAATCGCTCTCAAACAACTTTCTTTCCCTTTTTATTCCCGTTAGGGGACCAATTTCAATAAACTATGATACACGAATTCCATCAATTCTGTAACATAATGTTTGTGCAAAATATGAAGTAGATTGGACCAAGGAATCACGTTGCCCCATACAAACTGTTTTCCCCCTTTTCACCCCCTTAGGAGTCGAATTTCGAAAAATCCCTTCTTATCGGATGCCTACGCATTACAAAGAGCAAGCCCTGCAAGTTTCAGGTCTCCACGATCAGCGGTTTAGGCTGTGCGTTGATCCGTCAGTCATTCAGGACAAAGGATTTTATATGTATAGACTAGCTTTTGCCCGCAGCTTCGCTCGCGTGAAATTGGTTTTAAGTCAGAGGGAAAGGTTGTTCAGAAAAATACCACTACCAAAATTGAATACGTAATGGTGTAGGCACTGCACAGCCAGTTGTATCTTACTTGAATGTTTCCTACGACTTCGTACACTCAAGAAATGTACCGGTAACTGTATCTACCATGAACAAAATTTTATAAGCTGCAAAACTTATTCTGTGTTAATTCTGGATAAACTACTACCATACCAAATTTCATCAAAATTCGTTACGTAGTATATTGCATGAAAAACTAAACATATTATTATGTAAGTACATACAAACTTTCGCGTTTAGGTATAATATTAAGTAAGGATTTCTTTGTAGCCGATAATTAGTATTTTAACGATTTCGAAAATCTTTTAATGTATAAAGATGAGTTAGCAGTTCGACCACGAATCCATCGAGCTTCTTACTTATTCCTCATAGAACCATACACCTTAATGATTAGGTAATACTTAGGTAAAGTTTTAACCAATTCAAATATCTATACTATGTTATTCTTTAGATCTATAAAACTTTTTGCAGGTATGAACCATAGATTTATTATATACTACAAAACTAAATCTATGGTATGAATCGATTGAATTGAAATACCTAGACAAAATTGTAAGCAGAGCTATCCTAACCGCGTGAAAGCTGTAGGTACCCAAACAATTTCCGCGATAAAAACTGAGTCCTATGTGTTTATTCATAGCCTAAACTACTACGGTAACAAATTTTATAAAAATCCGTTACGAAGTTTCGGAGATTAGCGCGCACAAAAAAAAACAAAAAAAAAGTCATTGTTTTGGGTTAAAAACTAAAAACCTATAGGCAGTGCTCCTATAGGTATATTAAACACTAATAAATCAAGCACAAATAAATTAAATATTACATACAACAACAAAAGAGAAAGAAATTTAATTATACACTCAAAATATTCTACAGAAATATCCATACTAATATTATAAATGAGAGAGTGTGTGTCTGTCTGTCTGTTTGTCCATCTTTCACGCCAAAACTACTGAACCGATTTAAATGAAATTTGGTACACAGGTAGTCTAGAGCCTGAAAAAGGACATAGGCTACTTTTTAATAGCGGGGAAATGTACGGTTTCCGTGGGATACTTTATTTTCAGTTTCACGTAAAAACTACTAAACCGATTATCATCAAATTTGGCACAGATATAAAGTAGACCATGGGGAAGGACATAGGCTACTTTTTATCGCGTGACACCTTATATGTAAGGTTCCCGTGGGTTACTGTACTTACGCGGGTGGAGCCGCGGGCATCAGCTAGTATATAATATATGTTTTATGAATGATATATAATTAAATGCAGCAATTGGAAATATCTAAGTGCCTAGTTTTTCGAAGACTAATATTTTCATTGAAAATTTAACTTTCGAATTCTTGTCAGATTTATTTTTCAACATGATGACAATATATTATGTCAAAATAAAAATAAAGCTCCCACTCACGGGCTATCGATTGCTTCGATCAAATTGGAAATTAATTCGTATTTGAAAGTAAATTGCTAACGATAAACACGAAACGAATATTACACAAAATGATTAGTATAAGACCTACCAGCTAGTTTTTGCTGTGGGCGTCAAAAATCGGAACAAAATGTACTTTATATATATATATATATATATATATATGTTTGACAAGGCCGTAACTGCCACTAACTTCTACTACACTAACTTCGCTGGAGTACACGCGCGTCATTTTATTTTTTATTTTTGAGCGTCTGTTACTTAAATATGTTTTACCAATTAGCATTCGTATTGTTTTTCTTAAATTGAAAATGTTACTGAATAAAGTATTGGATCGGGCAGAACCAATTTCTTAAGATGGATTTTTACTTTCCAAACCTATCGTAAGTGGCAGTTCCGCTAGTTTACATCGCTTTTGTTTAACGTATTTGTATCGAATCTGACATATACGATAATTTACGTGGTTTAAGAAACTATGATATTTATCGAAAGTGCCACTTACGATTGTTTTGGAGAAATTTTTTCACAGTTTTTGTTCAGATTCGATATAAGTGCTTACGTAAAAAATATCGATACGAAATTGATTTTCTGTACAAAACAATATTTAATTACATATATTGTTTATTGGAATAATTTGAAGCACTTGGCGAGTGATGAACCTCTTAATTAGATAGAAGTTTAGCACAAGAGGTTTTCGCAGTTTTAAAATTACATGTTTTATCGCATGTTATAAAAAAGCCCGAGCCACGTTTTTTTTTTGTTGAAAATATTTAAACGACGAATAGTTAATTAATCTTTGTCATATAGTCTTAAAAGTTCACTTGACAGAAAATTACTAGGTCAACTAAAAGTTAAGGTATTTTATGAACGGGGAAGTTGAAAGCTTGTCAGTCACTATGCAGTAATTTAAAAGTAATTATATCGAAGATTATAACAGAATAGTATTATTAATATAATTACAACAGCCTAGTATACACCATACTACCCATTATCCGATCGACTTAATGCTATCGATTGGATCATTTCCATATTGAAATAAAAAAGTCAACTGTCATGGCATTCTAAGCCTACACATGGTCAGTTCTCTACTACTCATCCAATCAGTAGCGCTAATTAAAGGAAGTATGACTTTACATAAAAGCTTGTGCCTTGAAGTATGTGGTGCATTTTATATTAATTACGACTTTTGATGGTGTTAATAAAAGCCACCTAGTCGGATACGCTCTTTTAGCTTGATTCAATTAGTAAAATAAAGTAGTAAAAAAGTTTAAGCGTCATTTCTTGAAGACTTACAAAAACAATGTAAAAAGACTTATAATTATTTTCATAGCTGTTTGAGATGACTCCTACACAAGGCCTTCCTAATTTAGAAACCATTTATAATTATCGATATTTTTCACCTATTCAAATAGGTTTTCATCATAATTATATACATAATTATAATGGATTGAATTTTTCGAGTTTATTTCAGAATATCAGCTTAGAAATTCTAACTTAGTTACTACTTAGCTGTCAAGTTGAAATTTCAGGATATTTCCTTTAATCTTTAAGCGTTAGAAATCTTACGATAAGAGGATTTAGGCTTAAATTATGAAGCAAAAGAAATAGAAGTAAAACAATCCTGATTTGGTCTCAATTAACGATTTGTTTAATTTCCTCTTCGCCAAATTAAGTCTTATTGTACGAAACATACTGTTGGCTTTTACAGATCTTGTTTTGTGCAGTAAAAGGTTATAATATTTGTGACACTAGTAATATACTTAACTCTTTCCTCTTCATTGCTGTCTTTTATGTATTGCCAATTTTTTTCTATGAAAATAATCCTGGGTGCCTAAATCCTGATAAGCCGTTATTAGTTCTATCATCTGACAACAATAATGAAAATATCGGTGATGAACCAAAACATCAATCTTGCATTAAATCAATTTTATTAGTTGAAAAATTTATTAGATTGGGATATTATATTATGTTCTTTATACCTAACTAAACCATAAAGTAACATAATTTTTTAATTTATTTTTTATTCTTTCGCATAAAAAAAAATTGAATCCGTATTATTATTATAAATGTAAAAGTAAGTAAGTTTAAATCATGCACAAACTGCTGACCTGATTTTTTTGCTGAAAATTTGGGGTAAGTCAGAACTAAGAGAAGGGTAAAGGTTACTTTTATAGCAACACGTGCCATATACGAATATTCTTAAATTTGTTTGTTATCCCTGTACCAAATTATACACAAAATACGTATTTCCTGAATATTTTTTCTGTTACTGTAATACAGTGGTTTATAAACAACCAGCTGTTACCCGTGGCTCTGCTGGCAAGCGTGGGTACTGACCCAAAAAAACACTGTACTTTTTTGGGACAATAAGCACCGTGTTATACTGTTTTAATCCAGAGCCTAAACTTCTACCATATAAAATTTCATCAAAATGCGTCCACCAGTTTTTGCCTGAATACTCTTTACAAAGAAACATCCATCCGTCCATACATCCATCCATCCATCCTCACAAACTTTTCACATTTACAATACTAGAAGGAAGAAAAACAAATAAGTACGCAAAGTAAAGTGAATAGCCACGATAGTAAAGACATTTTAAATAAATTTTGTTCTTGTTATTCCATTGAAATTAATCGTAAGTACAAGCAACATACAATGTACATAATCGTATGTGACACTTACAATAAAATATTCCTGATAAATACCAATGTATATTAACGGAAACGGTAGATCCGATACATTTTCGTTTATCCAGTCCCTAGTAAATAATTGGAAGTGTCAGTTACGATTAAGAGAGCAAGCTCATTTACGTGGTATACTATCGTAACTGAATTTTCGCGAAAACTATTCAAAATTTTAGATTTTTAATACAATGCACTAATTTGTTATCCTAACAATACTGCAAATTTTCATAAGGATCTAACTGTTATGGACAAAGTTATACGAAAAATAAACTTTAAATCGCTCTCCTGAAAAGTTGCGTTTTTCAGATACAATAAAGTACGTAGGCGCCGTCGAAATGTATGGAGTAATAATAAAATTCTAAAATAAAGCTATTTCCTTAATTTATTCGCACATAATTACTTTCTAGAAATTGTTTCTTACTTGCGACGCTATCGAATGGTGCAATAATACAGAACGTATTTTTTTTTAATTTGCGGGTTCGAATCCTGGCCTGGAAAATTGGTTTATTTAAAATCTAATGATGCAGATAAAACAATTACATTAAAATACATGTAATTAAAGCAAAAAATATTTTAAAACGATTATGCACTGAAAAAAAAGTAAAAAAAAAACATGTTACATGGTGAACTATTCTTCTGGGCGTTGTAAGAGAAGTCTAAAACAAATTAGGAATAGCAATTTAGCCCTATGAGCTATGGAGTGTCGAGTCCGACTTGATGAAAACTTAAACTGCATAGATTTTTAATAACTCAATTTTCCTAGTACACCCTGTATATTACACCATTCGATAGTGTCGCAAGTAACAAACAATTTCCAGAAAGTAATTATGTGCGAAAAAATTAAGGAAATAGCTTTTTTAGCATTTTATTATTATTTCATACATTTCTTCAAAATATGAGGCAGTTTTTCAAAATATACCACTTTTATGAAGTTTGCTGTATATCATTACTTCCCAAAACTTGTTCCTTATTAGCAACACTATAAAATGGTGCAATAATACAGGATGTTTTTTTTTAACTTTTTTTTAACCTTTAACCCTCATTAACTTTTTTCTCCCATGGTTTAGAGATTTTTCATTATACAATAAAATTAAACACTTTTCAAGCCCTTGCATTTGATATATATCTTGTAGTGCTACAGTAGTGGGGACGGGCTCCATACAAAAATGCCCCTTCTTCTTTATATTTTTCTAGATTCTCCTCGAATGTATCAATATTTACGGATAAAGAACATTTTCAGATCATTTACTTCGTTGCCCTTGTGTTCAACACAGTTGACGGCACGGTGGCTAATGCGGCCTATGCGACGAGCCAGAGACCCAGAAATGTAGACATTTTCGAGGCTGTACTTCAAGAGATATCCGGTCTGGGCCTGCTTAGGCATTTTCTTAACCACGGCGTTGTTATCAACATTCTGAATAAGGGACCGATTCCCAAGTCCTAGATGGTAAATAAATTATTTTAAAGTTTGTTCTTTTTTATTCCAATGGCTTTTACCTGTAATAGCTAATGGCTTATAAATATATTTAAAGTAAATAGAAGTCTGTCGGGAATGAATACTTAATATACCCAGGGGCGGATCGTGAATTTGTGGGGCCCTGGGCTGTAACTACTTAGGGGCCTATCTAAGTACCCAACTAATAGCCATGTCAAAAAACTGTTTCTATATTGATATTATTACATATTCTTTATTGCACAAACATAAATATTACTTAAATCTATGCAAATAATAGTTGTACAAAAGGCGACCTTATTGCTGTGGTAGCAATCTCTTCCAGGCAACCTTTGGGTGAGAGAGAAACCGAAATAGATACGCAGCATATATATATATATATATATATATTTAAATCGACGAAGACTTCTTGCGTCCTTACAAACCACCACCCTGTAGCGTCCACTGTATGTGGCAAGATTTTACATGTTATTAATGCATATATGTGTATATATGTGTATTGGCTCTATTTAAGGATATGTATTGACGCTGTGGTACATCAGTCATTGTTTAAGCGATCATTTTTCATCTTACGGTTTCCTGATTATAGTATAAAACGCGTGTGAGGCGTGCAAACTTTATATTTATATCACCTTTCACATAACCTAGACCCCCGCCTAGCCTCAATTCTTATTGAAGCTAGGCACAAAATATTTTAGATGAAGATATCTACAAAATATTGTAGATGTCTTCAATCTTCATCTACAATATTTTGTGTAAGTTGTCCAATCGTCTTTAAATTATGTCCATAGATGCTTATTTATTGCTATTTTAAGATATCTTAAATACATGAGTGACCTACGGATAATTTTAGCCCATCAAAAGGTATTTCAGAGAGAAGTGGGGAACGGGCTAAGCGGGTCTGGGCCTTACTACCTGTTCTTTTCTTTGCATTTTTTTGAGAACTTTTACTGTGGTAATGTATTTTTTTACATTATCAGAAAAGAGAGATTTCAACGAATAAAAAGCCCACCGACTTTAAAAAAAAAAAAGATATTTTGACGTGAGAGTTTTCGACTGAAAATTAGGGTTAATTTTTTGATATTAAGTCAAAATAAGGTGAAAAAATAAATATTTTAAATAAAAAAAATTACAATATATTTGAAACACACGGGTACGTTTTCACCAAATGTCGTGAATTTTTTTGTAATAACATGAATATAAAAAAAGAACAAACACTTGGTTAGTTGAATTTTTCACATAAATTATGAAGTTATGTGAAAAAACTGTAAATAAGTACAAACGTTGTAGATCTTTTTATCACCTATAACTTTGCTATTTTACTTTTTTCCATAGGACTCGTAGTTTTGCCGAAAATCGAGATAAGTCGTTTTTTACCCCTTGTAACTCACCCGCTTACACTTCCCAACCTCAAATCGCCCGTAATTTATTTTTTCCTTATTTTTTGTAATATTTTTTTCCTTTTCCAGTGGGTTTCATCCTACTATACTTTTTTTTGTTTCAAAAATTATCGGCATTGGTCTACAATAGCTATTTCAAAATGACGTTTAGACAATGCGCGAGTTAGTTTTTTTTTTTTTTTTAATGTATACCAACTGTAAATGTGTAAAATCAAATACTTACTTTTATTATTTTTACCCCATCTCAAGTAAATGCAACGGAGTTAAATAAATCATGTCCTGTAACAAAACCTTATAAAATGTCATCGTCGCGTCGCGCGTCGCTTAGTTGGAATTTAAAAAAGCGTCGAACATTACCGATCACAGCCCGAGAACTCCATGCACATGCAGAATGCAGTTTCGGTTTCGGTCGTAGTTTCGGCAAAACCAAAACTAAACCGAGACACGTTTTTTTGCTGAAACTCGACCGAAACCGAAACCGAACACTCGGTCGGACACTAATTTATAATACCTAATGGAAGCTTGGCGCGTATTCGATAATTACAAACGCCACAAAAAATTGTAAAATTATTATTTTTAAACAAAAATTAAACAGACTTCCAAAGTAATCATACACAAAAAAATTATGAAGTCGGTCGTCAGTCGGGTTGTTTTTTTTTTTTTAATTAGTTATTTTATTTTAGATTTTTTAAATTTAACCAACACACACTTGGTCGATTTAAATCAAAAAGACGACTATTTAACATACATACATACATACATAAAAGATACGCGCGAAAAACATAACCCTTCTTACAAAAATACAAAAACAGTAATTCGGAATCACAATCTCATAAAAGATTGAAGGGTGTAGCTTTATCTGCATAATGTTGTTAATATATGTAGGGCATTATACGGAATTGATTTGAACAAATTAATGGGAGGTAAGAGCATCCATGCAGTGTATAGAAGTATACGGATATATACTGTGTGCTGGATAGCTTTGGTGGTGAACGGAAGTACTAGCATCCATGCAGTGTATAGAAGTATACGGATATATACTGTGTGCTGGATAGCTTTGGTGGTGAACGGAAGTACTAAGTGACCAGGAAATTTCCAAAGCTGAATATTAATATTTCATTATTTATCGCGATACCAAGTCGACTCTTGAGATCATACTGATCAAAACTACACATATATGCATTAATAACATGTAAAATCTTGCCACATACAGTGGACGCTACAGGGTGGTGGTTTGTAAGGACGCAAGAAGTCTTCGTCGATTTAAATATATATATATATATATATATATATATATATATATATATATATATATATATATATATATATATATATATATATATATATATATATATATATAAAGCTATCCAGCACACAGTATATATCCGTATACTTCTATACACTGCATGGATGCTAGTACTTCCGTTCACCACCAAAGCTATCTAGCACACAGTATATATCCGTATACTTCTATACACTGCATGGATGCTCTTACCTCCCATCAATTTGTTCAAATCAACTCCGTATAATGCCCTACATATATTACCAACATTATGCAGATAAAGCTACACCCTTCAATCTTTTATGAGATTGTGATTCCGAATTACTGTTTTTGTATTTTTGTAAGAAGCGTTATGTTTTTCGCGCGTATCTTGTATATATGTATGTATGTTAAATAGTCGTCTTTTTTATTTAAATCGACCAAGTGTGTGTTGGTTAAATTTAAAAATGTAAAATAAAATAACTAATTTAAAAAAATAAAAACAACCCGACTGACGACCGACACTTCATAATTTTTTTGTGTATGATTACTTTGGAAGTCTGTTTAATTTTTGTTTAAAAATAATAATTTTACAATTTTTTATGACGTTTGTAATTATCGAATACGCGCCAAGCTTCCATTAGGTATTATAAATTAGTGTCCGAGTGTTCGGTTTCGGTTTCGGTCGAGTTTCAGCAAAAAAACGTGTTTCGGTTTAGTTTTGGTTTTGCCGAAACTACGACCGAAACCGAAACTGCATTCTTCATGTGCATGGAGTTCTCGGGCTGTGATCGGTAATGTTCGACGCTTTTTTAAATTCCAACTAAGCGACGCGCGACGCGACGATGACATTTTATAAGGTTTTGTTACAGGACATGATTTATTTAACTCCGTTGCATTTACTTGAGATGGGGTAAAAATAATAAAAGTATTTGATTTTACACATTTACAGTTGGTATACATAAAAAACACTAACTCGCGCATTGTCTAAACGTCATTTTGAAATAGCTATTGTAGACCAATGCCGATAGTTTTTGAAACAAAAAAAAAGTATAGTAGGATGAAACCCACTGGAAAAGGAAAAAAATATAACAAAAAATAAGGGAAAAATAAATTACGGGCGATTTGAGGTTGGGAAGTGTAAGGGGGTGAGTTACAAGGGGTGTTTTTTACCCCTTGTAACTCACCCCCTTACAATGACGTTTAGACAATGCGCGAGTTAGTGTTTTTGCTTATCTCGATTTTCGGCAAAACTACGAGTCCTATGGAAAAAAGTAAAATAGCAAAGTTATAGGTGATAAAAAGATCTACAACGTTTATTATTTACAGTTTTTTCACATAACTTCATAATTTATGTGAAAAATTCAACTAACCAAGTGTTTGTTCTTTTTTTATATTTATGTTATTACAAAAAAAATCACGACATTTGGTGAAAACGTACCCGTGTGTTTCAAATATATTGTAATTTTTTTTATTTAAAATACTTATTTTTTCACCTTATTTTGACTTAATATCAAAAAATTAACCCTAATTTTCCTTTTAATTTTCAGTCGAAAACTCTCACGTCAAAATATCTTTTTTTGTGGGCTTTTTATTCGTTGAAATCTCTCTTTTCTGATAATGTAAAAAAATACATTACCACAGTAAAAGTTCTCAAAAAAATGCAAAGAAAAGAACAGGTAGTAAGGCCCAGACCCGCTTAGCCCGTTCCCCACTTCTCTCTGAAATACCTTTTGATGGGCTAAAATTATCCGTAGGTCACTCATGTATTTAAGCTATCTTAAAATAGCAATAAATAAGCATCTATGGATATGATTTAAAGACGATTGAACAACTTACACAAAATATTGTAGATGAAGACATCTACAATATTTTGTAGATATCTTCTACTAAAATATTTTGTGCCTAGCTTCAATAAGAATTGAGGCTAGGCGGGTCTAGGTTATGTGAAAAAAATATAAATATAAAGTTTGCACGCCTCACACGCGTTTTATACTATAATCAGGATACCGTAAGATGAAAAATCATCGCTTAAACAATGACTGATGTACCACAGCGTCAATACATAACCTTAAATAGAGCCAATAATATTATATTACAGTAAATCATAAACAGTTTATTTGGAATATTGATATTTTTTTTACATCTCTATCATTATCATCTAGTACAAAATAATTTATGTATGCATTACGAGTATGATACATCAGCATGTGATCCCTCTTGCCCCCATTAATACCGTATTTTGATGATTTTACAATAAAACAAGGTATGGTGACTACAATAAATATTTCTTAGTGTTTTGTCATTTTTTATATATTTATTTACGTTTTTTTTCTTGCATCCGTTGCACATAAAATATATGCATTAAATGAACAATATTATGAAACAAATATGTAACAAACAATATAAAAAAATATCGGCAAGCGGTACTGAGAAATGGGAAAATAATAAAAGAGAACGGGGAACGAATAAAACTGGTTATTCTATCAAAAAATGTTAAGTAATATATTTTTAACCATTTAGAATTTAATAACGCCAAGCAACAGGGCTCATCCTTAGGATAAACGGAAACGTTTAAAAAAAGATTCAACTCATTTCATTGCCCATATTTTTCTTAATTTATGGAACAAACAGACCTACGGACAGCTTTAGTTTTTTTTTTATTATTTCATTTTATATTACATAAATTAAATTAAATAAGTAAAAAGCAAAACAGTCTACAGTCATGTTTGAAGTTCCTAGTTGTAAAAACATCAATTTTTCCTTAAGTTTATTATTGAATTTCGGGTATTTCAACAGATTTATGTTGTGAACTTGTCACAACGCGGCCTTTCGAGAGTAGAGCACACCCGAGGCGTGCTTAAAGGTACCTCTTTCTATTAGGTACCTACAAATTTGCCATTTGACTTTTTCCATAGGACTTGTAGTTTTTCCAGAAATCGAGATAAACCATTTTCTATCCTTAAAAACTCACTTCCTTATACTTCCCGACCTCAAATTGCCCGTAAAATACTTTTTCCTTTTATTTTTGTTAAATTCTCTTCCTTTTCCAATGGGTTTCATCCTACTATAAGTTTTTTTTTTTCACTTTTGACCTTTTTAAAAGGTAAAAGCACTAGTCTATTAGGCTTACGAGGTGTTTGACTAGCTTGCATTGTGCCTAATTCGCTTAAGAACGACTTCAATTTAAGCCTGAAATTTTGTTCATAGATTAGAATGATGGAACGTTTGACCATATTTAACTGTCACACCGTTGACCGTACACGACAATGACACTTTTACGATATTCTATTTTCTCATAATTATGAGAAAGCCATGCTTAAGATCATTGAGCAGTTAGCAAGACACGAGATGCACTTAAGAGACCGCTCTCTCCTCAGACGCCCGGGTAAATTCAATGATTATGTATCATATGTCGGTACAGATTCCTATGTAGAGCCTAACACTTACAAGGAAGCAATAGCCTGCCCTGATAAGGAGTTGTGGAATAAAGATATGGAAAGCGAGATTGAATCCCTGAAAGAGAATAAAACATGGATCCTAAACAAACTACCCAAGAACCGGAAAGCTATTCCATGCAAATGGGTATATAAGGTAAAGCAAAACCCTGATGGTACAGTCAGCAAGTACAAAGCTAGACTAGTGGTTCAAGGTTTTCGATAAAGAAAGGGAGAAGACTACGACCAGACTTTTAGCCCTGTAGCCAAGATGGCAACAGTCCGAGCTGTTTTGAGTATTGCAGCTAGTGAGGGCATGAAGTTAAGTCAGTTCGATGTCTCAACAGCTTTCCTATATGGATCTCTATCTGACGAAGAGATATATATGAAGCAGCCAGAAGGATATGATGACGGGACGGGTCGAGTTTGCCTGCTAAAGAAAAGTCTATACGGTCTAAAGCAAGCTCCTCGTTGCTGGAACAGGACTATTCTTGATTTCTTCAAGGAAATAGGCTTTGTAGTCAGTGAGGCAGATTCATGCCTCTTCAAGAGAGATAATGTGAATGGAAAGATGATAGTGGCTCTCTATGTCGATGATGGGCTGATCGCTGGTTCAAGTGAAGGAGTAATTGAGGAGTTCCTTGAGAAACTAAAAGCAAGGTTCAAAATTACTACGAAACCAATCTCTTATTTTTTGGGAATAGAGGTAGAAACCAGAGAAGGTGGTGATATAAGAATTCACCAAATAGCCTATGTCAAGAAAATTTTAAAACGGTTTGGAATGCAAGAGTGCAGACCTGTAACCACTCCAATTGTAAAAGAAGAAGTAGTTCAGAAACCAGAGAAGGATGAAGACTTTTTTCTCAGAAACTACAGACAAGTGGTTGGTGCGCTCGCATATCTGATGGTTGGCACTAGACCTGATATCGCGTACGCTGTGAGTGTGGTCTCCAGAAAGCTAGAAAATCCTACTCTAGCAGATTGCGTAAGGTTGAAGCGCATTCTACGCTATCTGCAGTATACTCCTGATATGGGAATCCTATATAAAAGGAATTATAAAAGGGGTAACATATAATGTTATAGTGACGCCGACCACGGCGGAGATATTGCGACAGGAAGATCAACTTCTGGGGTATTATGCCTATATGCTGGTGGAGTGGTATCATGGCATAGCCAGAGACAAAAAAGCGTTGCTATTTCAACAACTGAAGCCGAGATAGTCGCTGCCAGTGAAGCTGGAAAAGAAAGCATTTGGCTAACTCGTCTTATTGGTGGATTGATAAAGACAGAAGGTCTACCTGTGTTATATGTAGATAACGAGGCAGCTGTACGTTTAGCTGAAAATCCTGAGTTTCATCGAAGAACAAAGCACATACGTATTTGTCATTTCTTTGTACGTGAGCTAGTGGCGAATGGAAGTATCATTGTGAAGAGGATCAGCACTGAGCTACAGCTGGCAGATATTTTCACGAAGCCGCTTGCTAGACCTCGGTTTAAACATCTGGTGAACTGCCTAGGTCACCACATCTAGAGAAGGTAAAACCTCTTTAGTGTTAGATGTTGTGACCTGCGTTCTGTTTTTAGAAGATGTTTTTATATTGATTTGATATCTGTCACTAGTTAAGTTTTTACTGTCTCTATTGAAAAACCTATTATATTATTATCTTATGTCCGTTGGGTTTTATTAATTTGTATATGAAGTTACTTCACTCCATAGAGCCGATTGAGCTAAGAATTGACTCCCTCTAAAAGGTTATAATAAGGCTAACTCTCGTAACCTACTTCGCGATTTGATTTAGGTATAACGAGATAGTCGTTTCGTAAATTGGGCTAAGCTTAAAGTATTTAAGATCCGTTGTACATAATAATATAGCTGGTTTACAATAAACAATTGTAAATATTTTAGTGCTTTTTCGTGTTTTGCTCGCAACACAAATTTGTATAAATAAACTACTAAGCGGCAGTAAATCAAAAGCATGTTAGGACATGTCTAAGGAGGGTTTTGTAACTATCAACGCGCAATAGGCCTTCTTTGAATTACTTAAAAAGTTATAGTCCGATTGTGCTCAAAATAAATTCTCTCATCGCATCGCATACAAACTTTCCAGTTTCTATCTCCTATAGTTTAAAAATGCCAGCGGGGGATCAAATTATAAAACCACTTTGGAAGCCGATTACTCGAAAATGGTTCTTTGTAAAAAAGTTATGTATGAAACCACGCCTTTATTTTAGATCTTTTCGACGATATCTCACACGATGGAGTAGAATGAAACAATATTTTTCATGCCTATTTCACATGTATGGAGGAGCCACCCCTCTAAAATATGAAATTATTATTATTTTATGATGTAGAACACGGATCTATACACAATATTATACAACTTTACCAAATCTCTCCCATTTATGTTCAAAATTACAGTAGCTAGAGGGGCAGACAGAAAGAAGGACTAACTGACGAAGCAAAACTATAAGGGTTCCTTGAATACTATGGAACCCTAAAAAGACTGACTGATTAAACTAACGTTTCCTTTATTTTTCTCTCAAAACATGATCCTTGTACCTACGGAAGTTTCGGTTGCGGCCGAAACTGAGACCGTTGCCGAAATTTGTTTTCGGTTTCGGTCGTAAAAACCAGCTTCGGTCAGACACTATTTTAAAATAAGATGATGATGATGATTACTGTAACGTACATAGTGGCATATGCTTGCAGTTCTTAAAACAATAATGCCGAAATTTCCAAACGCGTATCTTTAAAGACTGAGGAGTTTTGTTCAGTTCTTTTGGATCCAGGGAATACCTTCTTATTATACAGGGTATAATCTTATTTTTTTGGTACTATAATATGCTTAAGTTACTTCAGGAAAAGTCTAAATCACTATATTATATGTCTATATAAATTTTGAGGAGTTCCCTCGATTCCTCACGGATCCCATCATCAAGTTTCCATGTTAATGACAACAACAAAATAATTTTACAAAATATAAGTCCATAGACGGTAGAGTAACGTTTAAAGATCACCGTGTTGGTGAAAAATACTAGAAGAAGTACCTTTTGTATCATCATAATGTAATGATGTATGGTGTAATGGTGGTGGTGATAATGATGATCACTTAATTGCCATGGAAGCATATGCTTGCAGTTCTTTAAACAACGCTGAAATCCCCAAACATGTATCTATAAGGAGTCAGGAGTTCTGTTCTGTACTTTTGGATCCAGGGTATACCTTGGCGCAAAATCTTAATTTTTGGTAGCATAATATGCTTAGACTACTTCAGAAAAAGCCGAAATCGCCATAAGTATCCATATAAATTTTGATTCCTCATACAAAATAAGAATAAAATATTATACAGCCGAATACATAACCGCCTCCTTTTTTGGAAGTCGATTAACAAAATATGCGATGCGACCGCGCTGCTGGCGCTGACGAACAGCTCGCTTCCCGCCCCCCGCGCGCCCCACACCCGTGCACCCTAAAAGGCCCCAGTAGGATCTAGGCGGTGTCCTGATGTAAGAAAAATTCTGGACGCAAGATGATGCTCGTAGAGAACTGAAAAAAACTTTTTGTGTATATTCGGAGAGACGCAATATAATCGGTAAACTAAACGCTCAATATACGGTACAAAATATACGCTTCTCAGTAGCGCCCTCGAAATTCCACGCGGCCGATGGCTGAACTACGAAATACGCTGAAAATCATTCTAGTGATGAAATTGAGTCCATGCCAATTTTTTGCCTATGCATTCTAATGATGAAAAGACACCCTTGGACGAAAAATGAGGGTCGGTTAATCTTGCGTCCGTATACCGGACGCAACAAGTCGGTCGGACGCGGCATCATTCGTAAAAATCGCCATGTAGGACGCAACATGATTCGCAAGATGTATATATATATACATATATATATATATATATATATATATATATATATATATATATATATATATATATATATATATATATATATATATATATAAGCATATAAAAAAACAATAAAATAATTTTATTTCTTTATTATGAATTAGTCAGAATTAACAGGCTATGTGTGTGACAGTTATGTAATATTACTATTAATTAAGAAAATACAATACGAGAAAAGATGATTTCAGCAAAACCTAAAAGTATAAAAGATATTTAAGGTTTGGGTTTTTCTATAAATATAAAAATATTGGGTATTTAGGGCCATCAAGTAAACTATGCTTGCGTGTTGTTATATCCTTCCAATGTTCCCTATATTCCTTACCTAAGTCATATCCATATTCCTTCCACTGTAGTCATCAATCCTATTCCCCTTATATAAACATCCTCCACCGTCCTTCTTGAGTCTCTTTCCATTCCAAATCCATGACGGTCGTGTTCTAAATCCAAACCGTGTTTTAATTTGTAACTTCTATTTTCTAATTTGTAACTTCTATTTTCTAGTGTTTAAATAAAATCCTTTTTTAAAAAGGGGCCCAGAAAAGGCCTTATAATAGTGCGAAACAAGGGCTCGAAGGTATTTGCTAAACTCAATGACTCAGGTTGTCATTTTTGACAAAACGCAGCCGTAACTTGCAAGACACTATTGTCACCACGAAATCGGAGATTCTTGGTGAAGTCGAATGGGGTACACCTAAAACACGAGCCCACCCCAAACCCATCTTGTAGATGATTCACGAGCCAGACTTACAGATTAGATTCCTGATATTGAGATGGGTGAGATTAGAATAGCTCTCAGGCAGCTTTATAATAATAAAGCACCAGGAGATGACGAAATAACCATAGAGCTGCTTAAGGCAGGAGGAACACCTGTCTTGACTGAGCTCCTTAATCCGTGCACGTGCTTAATGCGTGCACTACCCCGGAAGCATGGAGCAGGAACATGGCGGTTTCATTTTTAAAATAGGCGATAACACGCGACTTGAAACTATCGTCCCATTCCGCTCCTGAGCCACGTTTATTAGCTATTATCGAAGGTTATCTCGAATCATCCTTTCTAGAAGTTCAACGACTTTCAGCCAGTGGAGCAGACCGGGAACAACATACATACATCGAGAAGTATAATCAGCCTCTCTGCTTAGCGTATGTGGACTATGAGAAATCCTTCGATACCGTCAAGACCTGAGAGGCAATTCTGCTAAATAAAACCTGCATTAATACAATTACAATCAAGTCTCAATCTCTCAAACGGTGATTTTATAAACGTTAAACCAACGTGAAACGCGCTCTGATTGGTCGAAACGTCATAAAGTAAAATTAAATTCTACTTTAAATACGAGAATTGAGATTCTGGTCTGTGCTGGAATTCATGCAGAAATTCCTCGTTGACTGCCGATAATATTTCGAGGTGTTAAGATGTCTGTTCAAGGCTGCAACGATTACCGTCCAAGTAAAAGAACAGACCATAAAACCGATCCAACTTCGTCAAGGAATGATGTTATCTCTCCGAAACTGTTTACTAACGCGTCGTAGGACGTTTTCAAGTCGCTTGATTGGAACGGCCTGAGACAACATAAACGGCCAATACATCTCACACTTGCAGTTTGCGGATGAAATAATCATTATGTCAGAATATCTGCAGGACCTGGAAGAGATGCTGAACAGCCTAAGCGATTGTTCAAGACGGGTGCGTCTCGGGATGAACCTTAACAAAACCAAAATTATGCATATTGAACATATTCTCCAGGGACCTGTCGTCGTAAATGGTACTAGTCTTGAAGTTTAGAAGCAAGAATACGCATATCTTGGGTAAACTCTCATTCAACTAGGGCGGCATAACTTTGAGATCTAGGCAAATAGAAGAATAAGCTTGGTAGTAATAGAAGAATAAAACTGGTACGAAACTTCCTGACACCTAAATGTTCGTGTAATATTTTTCGAACCTGACTCATACCAATGCCTAGGCTTGTCCGTATCTGTTGATAGGTCACTCTCTTATCTTCCTCTATAATGCGTCGCACAGCGCTGATGTTATCTTCAGTAGTCGCTGTTAAAGGACGTCCCTCACGCGGATCATCATTGAGATTGCTACGTCCACGCTTAAGGCCGCGTGGACCCAATTTTACATGACTTTGAATCGATAATAAACAAACAAATAGTAACTTTAAAAAGCCAAAAAAAAAAACACATTGTTGTTTACTTAATGTTCTTTTACAATTTGTGGTTCGAAACATAATATTGAAAACTTCACTCGATCAAAAATAATTCCGAAGAAGAGGCTAAATTTGAATATTTTTCTTTTTGTTCATGAAGTTCATGATAGTTTTACTTTCAAAAATCATATCTACGAAAAGCTAATAACTTAAAAAAGAATAATTTCTGGTTACATTTTGCATGTTGGTTTAATTATTTTAACAATAAATTAATATTGAAATGCAGCGTGCGTAAGCCGCTAGAGTCGCCCCACAGTCGCCCGCTAGGCCATAGATAATACAGATATATATTAGTATAGATGCGCAACTCTAAAATTGAAACTGAGTCTTGCAAAAGTTTCGGAATGTCGTTTTTAGATGGCGTTGTACCGTTTTAGTTACTATCAAACCCGCTAGATGGAAGTAGTACCGCCTGATAATTTTTATTGAACTGAATTATGGACAGAAATTAAGTTTTATCGAAAGTCGTAGACACAACAACGACCAAGTTCCTCTTTAATAGTGGGATATGATTGCTGCATAGTAAAATGTTCGCGAGCCCTTATAAATACGCCTTGTGTTAGCGATAGCGCGATGTAGAAGTCGCTTAGTGGCATCTGTTGTGACAATCCGAAAACTTTCAAACTGTTAGTACCGGACAGTCATTTTTAGATGTCTCTGTACTCTGTTAATTTGTGCATGTATGAGAGTTTCACCCCCCTGCGCTAGGCGTTGACGAGGATAGACCTATGTCAGTTTTGCTAGCGCACGCCTTACCCGCGTATTTATCGAACAATTCTTTCGTTTCTAACGCAGTGTAGGAAAGTCAGTTTGTTTTGTTTCTTTTTATTTTTGAACTAAATTATACATATCATACACAATAACATGGTATATTTTATCGTCGCCGCGTCATTGCTTTTGCCAGATGCGACGACCTCTGTGGCTCAGTGATTGAGCGTGTTGGTGCTCAAGCCGGGGGTCGCGGGTTTGAATCCCGCCGAAGGAACAAAAAGTTTCCTGTGTTCCCGGGTCATGGATATGTATAATACAATAAAAATCTAAAGGAAAGTCAGTTTGTTTTGTATTTTTTTATGCTTCTTTTTATTTTTGAACTAAATCTATACAGATAAATAAAAATGAAGTGTCTGTTTGTAACTTCAAATTAACAGCTTTTCACATAATGCATGTGAAAGTATATTCGGTACTTACAATAAAATACCAATTTTTTAAAATGTCTGTCCGTCTGTCTGTCTGTCTGTCGGTCTGTCTGTCTGTCTGTTTGTTCCGGCTAATCTCTGAAACGGCTAGACCGATTTTCGCGGGACTTTCACTGGCAGATAGCTGATGTCATAAGGTCTAACATAGGCTACTTTTATTTTAGGGTTCCGTTTAAAAAATAGGGTTCCGCTTCCGTCAGTTAGGCGCAAACGAAGTTGCGGGCATCGGCTAGTTATACATATTATAACCATACACAATAACATTATCGTCGCCACGTCGTTGCTTTTGCCAGATGAGACGACCTCTGTGGCTCAGTGGTTGAGTGTGTTGGTGCTCAAGCCGGGGGTCGCAGGTTTGAATGCTGAAGGAACAAACATTTTTTCTGTGTTCCTGGGTCATGAATGTGTATTAAATATGCTAAATATACTAAAAATATTAAATATGTGTATAATATAAAAATTATTAAATATATTTCTGTTGTCTGGTACCCGTAACACAAGTTCTTCGAGAACTTACCACGGGACCAGATTGACTTGGTGTGAAGCGTCCATACATATATTATTGTGTTGTGTATTATGAGAAAAAAGTAGCTGATGCGTGGAGTAGCCTTAGTACATTATTGAATAAGCCAGTAAACGGTTTTTATGAATTTGTAACATCTACCATCTTCTTTGCCGTACTTTTCGTTTCTTTTTATTTTGATTTCTGTTTTTACAATAATAATAATAAATAACTCCCCACGCGACATCCGAGTCGAGAGCCAAGCTCTAACCACTAGACCACGGAGGCTGTTCTATTTACAATAAAATATAAGGATACGAGCTCAACATCTGTCATGCTTGCCTTTGCAGAACACACCAAGTCACTTGCAAGTAGGGGTTGCAATCCGGATACTTCGAAATTCGAAAAATTCGAAAAATCCGGATTTTTCGATTTTTTCAATCTTGGTTACTACTATGAAAATTACATATTTTAATTGTAATTAGTATGTACTCTAGACGTACAATATTTGAATAAGGGATATAATTAATCGAGTGAACAAAAAATAAGTTGGTGACTGCACGTGAGCATACTGTATTGCTGAATTTGGCAGCGAATTAATATGTTGGCGACTAAATTACTTCAATCAATCTTGGTTACTACTATGAAAATTACATATTTTAATTGTAATTAGTACGTACTCTAGACGTACAATATTTGAATAAGGGATATAATTAATCGAGTGAACAAAAAATAAGTTGGTGACTGCACGTGAGCATACTGTATTGCTGAATTTGGCAGCGAATTAATATGTTGGCGACTAAATTACCAAACTGGTGAAATCACTCAAGTGACAAAAAATACAAAAATCGGCAGATAAAAAGTAGCGAAATTTAATCCAATTAGCACCGATAAGTTGGTGACCATTATACCATGTAAGTAGCTTATAAAGATTTGATTGATAAATTAATAGCTGCTAAAAATTCAATTTGTAAGCTACGGAAAATCCCAGTTTTGGATACTATTGGAGGTTTTTTTTCTTTGGTATGGGTATCGTTTTCAAGGTTTTTGGGGGTGCAGAATAATATGAAAATAAAATCCGTTTTAAAATTCCAAAATGGCGTATATTTTTTTTTTATTAAAAATGGATGTCTTTTTCCATGTTTCATATGCTGATTATAAAATTGTCTTCCAATTTCATTTTCCAAAATGGAGACTATCCAATCTTCGTAAAATTAACATGTAGTTTGTAGAGGTACCAGCTATGTAAGGTATAGAAACTTTTCGAAATTCAGGATTTTCAAATTTCTTTTTTTGGCATTCATGAAAAAAATATGCGATTTCCGGGTTAAGGGGGAGGAAATTTTCATTATTTTTTCAATAGGATGCACCGTTTCCGAGATAGAATCAATTTTATAAAAAAAAAATTAAATGCTCTACATTGAGATACGAGGGATATATAAAGCTATAGAAATGTTGGAAAATTCAGGATTTTCGAATTTCTTTTTCTCTCATCTTGAAGAAAATATATGGTTACGGAGTTATTAAGGGGGAGGTAATTTTCATTATTTTTCAAGTAGGATGCACCGTTTCTGAGATAGAAGCCATTATAGAAAAAAAAATACGATAATGCTCTACTTTGAGACACGAACGGTGTAAAACGCTATAGAAAATTTGGAAAATTTAGGATTTTCAGATTTTTTTTCTTCCATCATGAAGAAAATATGATGTTGCGGAGTTTCTAAGGGGGAGGAAATTTTCATTATTTTTCATTAGGATGCACCGTTTCCGAGATAGAATCTTTTTTATTAAAAAAAATATAAATGCTCTACATTGAGATACCGGGGCCGGGATGCATAAAGCTATAGAAATGTTGGAATATTCAGGATTTTCGAATTTCTTTTTCTCCCATCATGAAGAAAATTTGAGGTTGCGGGGTTACTAAGGAAATTTAAAATGGATGACTTTTTTTGTAATCAGCACCCCCAGAAACCAACAAAGGGACAACCATATTATTTTTATAAAATTAAGTATGTCCGCCATATTGGAATTTCAAAATGAATGTCATTTTCGTATCCAGCACCCCCAAAAACTTGGTAACGACACCTATGTTAATTTTGCGAAAAATGAATAACCGTTATTTTTAAATTTCAAAATGAATCTACCCAATATCTACACCAAGTCGAGGAAAATTAAAAATTGGGAATTTTGTACGCTCCTTTGTTTTTTTTTTATGTGCGCTGGTTTTGCTGCTTGTATGTTTTTTGAGTTACCTACATTACGGAAAATATATGTACCTATTCTTAAATTAAATGTGTACTCACAAATTGTCGCCAAGATGGTTATTTGTTCGCTAATATAATATCAGTCTGCCAGTTTGGAATATTCAGTGGTATTATTTAGTCACCAGATTTGTAATTTTTTATTCCTTACATTCTTTAGCCAACATGGTAATTTAGTATTCAATATTCGGTCTTTTCACATCCAAAATTTAATTGTTTTGTCGTGATTGTTTTAAACACTTACGGATTTTGTCACGGTTTACGTTTTACGGTTACGTTTACGTAACGCGACAAAATCCGTAAGTGTTTAAAACAATGAACAATATTCGCGTAAACATAAGAAATAAACATGTTTTGTCGTGAGTTTAAATACATGCCTTTGGATAATTTGATATTATTTGTTGTCCTGTTGAAATTGTTGACACATTTTTCCATTTATTCAAGTTATTTGGTAGAACATAGTCAATCCATTAAATGGAGATGCGAGGGATGAAGATCTGTTAAAATATTATGGCCGCTATATATGTATATGTATGGACTGTTTCTAAGATACTTACAATTTTATATTTTTTCAGTACTAGTACAGTTCAGTAATAGGTGATCCAATTTATAAAAACACTGAATATGGTTTCAGTTTCAATTGCACAAGTAGTAAGAAGTATAATAAGCAAATCCAAATCCAATTAAAGCTTTGTATTTTTATATTTATTGAATTCTTACTAACGAAAGTCGAAACATATTATTGCAATTTTAATTTCTACAATCATAGAATGCCAAATTAATATGACAGCTTAAAAAGAAATGTAGTGGTATAACTATATTTAATTATCTTCTAAATAATGAATATCTAAGTCCAAATACCTAAATATTATCTCTATGATATCAGGAAGAAGTTTTGGAGTCGATAATACCTGACTGGTTGGTTTAAGATTAGAGAGAGTTTTGCCGAACGAGTCAGTAGCAAAACTAAATGAAAATCAACGCTCCTGTTTTTGCGTAGAAATAATTATTTTTAGATAATATTTTAAAGATAAGATATAGGTGTCCAAAATAGCACCAACGATTTGTGTAAACCACTGTTATTTTTTTAAGTAATGTAGTTTTCATCTTATAGCGGAAACTTCAAAGTGCAATGAAGAGTAAGATGTTACTGTTTATTTGTAAGTAAAATGTTAAAATAAAGATCTTACAACAGTTATAGGTTTTAAATTGTGCTTAGAATTGCTTATTGTACTTCTGTTAGTTACCGAGGGAATTAAAAACACCATTTACGTGTTTAATTATTACCTAAACAGGTGGGTGATTTTTACTTTCAATAACTCAAAAGTGGTCCAATTTTGTCCATACAAAATTATTTTTTCAGCTCCATGCTTCAAATGATTTGTCTTCACTCCCCGGATCTCGATTTAAAGGATTTTCAGTTTCCTACGTTTTATTAAACTGTATTAATTTTCCTACGTTAGTACTTTCACATAGAAATGGAACTTTACGAAAACGGTAGTGGTGAATATGTAAAAAAAGCGTTAAAAAGATCACAGGCTATTCCAATTTTTTATAATTCTTTCTGCTGGAACATTTAGTAAATAACAATATATACATACCTTATTTAAAATAAAACACTAACTATAAAACTGAACATTGTAGGATTTGAAACGTAATCAAAAATATTTCTAAAAATGAAAAAATTAATATAATTAAGTATATAATTTTGATATAATCTCATTATGTTTTTATTTATTCAGATTGTAAGTCTAATACTTACAACTTAAAATCAGAATTTATTTAAATTAAATTATAAAAAAGTAACTCTTTTTTTTTACTAATGAGTGTAAGTTTTGCTACAACATAGTAGTAAAATAAACATTAAAGTTTTATAAAATATGCAACAAATTTAAAAAAAATGAAAAAATCTGAATTATCCGGATAATCCGGATTTTTGGGAGAAAAAATTCGGAAATCTGGATTTTCAAAAAGTCAAACGTTTGTGGAGGTTTGGATTTTGCGGCAAGTGGCAAACGTGCGGAGTCGGCAGTAGGAATACATTTTTTGCAAGTGTCTGCCTAAGTAGTTACCATCAAATCGACAATCGTCAGCATCTACCTGATACAGTATTATTATCTCACGAAACGACACGTACTTTAGTGACCACACGAGCTAACGATAGGTACTCGTCTCCATGCACACATCGAACGCAGCGTGTTTTTATACTTGTAACAGAACACACTGCATAGAAACTGTCAAAATAATTGAATAAAATTTAAGCATTTTTTACTTAGGTACCTAGGGTACCTACCTATAATATCTATTCAAATTATGTGTGCTATGTGTTGCATTAAAACATTATCTATGGATTTTATTATCTTTTTCAATACAAATAATAAAATAAGATGACCTACTGCCGACACGACTACACTGTAACACTTTGGGTTCATGTAAGTTCACGCCGGCGACGTAGGCGCGCGGCTCGCTTTGCGGCAATTGCGGGCAACTCTTGGAAGCGTTAAATGCCTATTTCGCTTGGTCTACGCGGCCTTAAACTCGTTAAACCAATTGTAAATAGTGGCACGAGATGGGGCTTCATTAAGAAATGCTAATCGCAGCCTATCATAGCTTTGTTGTTGAGTAATCCCACAACGAAAGTCATAATAAATCATTGACCAAAAATTTTCTCGCATTAGGTTCATTTTCACGTGTAACAAGAGTATTAGATTTGCCGCCAATTCACAAACACAAAATATGACAAATGAATGCAATATTATACATTACATTAGGTACATACATTAGGTTACCAAAGAGTAAGGTGGGTCGGCTCGTTCTGCTACCTAAAAGCGGGCGACCACCGGACTGTGCGTCGGCGGTGCGGCCGATCGTGTTACTGAACGAGGTGGGCAAGGCGTTTGAAGGCGTTATAGCCTCCCGCCTCATTCAGCACCTGGAAGAAGGTCCGGGGCCTGGACTCTCAGATTCACAGTTCGGGTTTCGGGCCGGTCGGTCGACCATAGACGCAGTGAGGCGCCTTAAGTCGGTGACGGATGAAGTGGAACGCGGGAGGGAGCTGGAGGTGGCGGTGTCCTTGGACATCGCCAACGCCTTCAACAGCCTTCCCCACAGCGTAATACGGGAGGCACTTGAGTATTTCGGAGTGTCTCCGTATCTCGGGAGACTGTTGGACGCGTACCTCTCCGATAGGGACAATCTCCCTATCGGAGAGGCACGCGTCCAACAGTCTGTTCGAGGATCGGTCGGGGTCCTTAGAGAGGCGGAAGGTCGAGTGCGGCGTCCCCCAGGGTTTGGTTCTGGGTCCGAACCCCTGGGACGTCGGCTACGACTGGGTCCTGCGGAGCGGCATCCTCCCCGGAACAGATATCATTTGCTATGCAGATGATACTTACGTCACGTTCCGGGGGAGGACGTATCAGCAGGCCGCGCGGCTGGCTAAGGAGGAGGCAGCCCTAGTAGTCAGCCGCATAGAGCGATTGGGGCTTCGGGTACGTTTAGACAAGACCGAAGCCCTGCTCTTCCGCGGACCCGGGAGGAAAGGACCACCATCGGGTGCACGACTCCTTATCGAAGAGGCGGAGGTTAGGGTGAGTCCAACCCTTAAGTGTCTCGGACTCACCCTTTTATTCTTTTCTTTTCTTTATTCACACACACACAAAAAATATATACAAACATTATTAATACATAATTAAATAATATATATCACGGGAGGTGGACCTTCGGCCCCCATTTTCAACAACTGGGGCCGAAGGTCGTGAGGGTGGCGTCAGCGCTGGGCCGACTCCTTCCGAATATAGGGGGGCCCAGCGAGGCCTACAGGCGGCTATACTCCGGAGTCTTCTGGAGTGTAGCTCTGTATGGTGCCCCCATCTGGGCGGATTTCTTCACTGCTCGCAATAGGGCCCAACTGCGAAGAGCGCAGCGGGTCTTAGTCTCCTGGGTGGCAGCTACTGCCCTAGCGGGGGATCCGCCTTGGGAGCTCACGGCAAGGGTCCTTGCAGACGAACCTCCTCGTATCAGAGGGGAGGTCACGTGGCGAGGTCCCCTCGTGGAAGGAGCTAAGGCGGTTCCAAAGGCTGGGAGAGCAGTGGTTGCTGAAGAGGTGGGGTGAGGTCCTGGAGCAGTCGCCGTACGGCCAACATACGGCCGCGGCACTGCGTCCAATCCTTGCGGCGTGGATGCGCCGCAAGCGAAAACCCCTCACCTTCCGCCTTACACAGGTGCTCACCGGGCACGGATGCTTCGGTGCATACCTGTGTAAGGTCGCCAGGAGGGAGCCTACGCCAGCCTGCCACCAATGTGGCGCTGCGGAGGACACGGCCCAGCACACCTTGGAGGTGTACGACCGATGGGCCGTGCAGCGCCACGATCTCGTGGCAGTGCTTGGGCGGAACCTCTCGCTCTCGAGTGTAGTTCGCTGCATGCAGAACGATGAGGCCTGGCAGGCGGCGGTCTTTTTCTGCGAAGTCGTCATTTCGCAGAAAGAGACCGCGGAGCGGGACAGAGAGATAGATCCATCCTCTGTTCCGCTCCGCCGGCGTAGGACAGGAGTACGGAGGCGTCGCTTTGCGAACCTCCAATCTCCTGTCTAACGGGGCTCCGGGAGAGGATCGGAACCTCCCCGGCTTAGCTAGTCCCGGCGCCGAGGGGGACGCTCCAGTTTGCCGGAGTGGCCCCTAACTGTGTTGGAAGTCCGGTCCCTATACCCTATAAGAGGTAGACCGGCCGGTCGCGGGGGGTGTCCTGTGTTAGGCAGATCCGGGACACTCCCCCTTATAGCGGCTGAGGGCAATCCGCAGGTTCAGTTTTAGTGGGTAAACCGGCGAGTCGCGTCGGAAGTATACCTAACATACCCCCTGGTCCCCCAACCCGGGAAGGGCGTAACGACCTTTCCCCTGCGAGATCAAAAAAAAAGGTTACCAAAGAGTTCTAAAATTGAAATTCAAAAAAGTTTTCATTTGCAATGTTTCTAACTGGCCAGTTCTAAACATTTTCACCGTTACCCACGTAGACTACACAAAAGCATTTGGTTCTCTATGTGGACATCACTTATACCACAAGGATATGAACAGAAATATGTTAAAATATGTTTATATTAAATCTTTACCTATGAAATTGCTGTTATACAAAACAGAAAATTTAAATTTTTTTCATGTATTTTTTTTTTTATTTATTAATCAAAGTAATGACCCATGCAATCAATGCATATTTGCCAAAGAAATCTTTCTTAAAGAAATCGGCTGGACGGGAGGCAACAAATTCTTGAAAGGCTTTTGTACTGCCTCTCGGGTATTGAATTTTTTTCCCGCCAAGAAGTTATCCAAATTCTGGAAAAAGTAGTAGTCTGTAGGCGCAAGGTCTGATGAGTAGGGTGGATGACGGAGAGCTTCCAACCCCAGTTCTTGCAACTTGGAGACCGGCTGCTGTGCAGTATGAGGTCGCGCGTTGTCGTGCAGAAGCAGCGGAGACGAGCGATTGACCAATGCTGGTTGGAGGTGTGCAAGCTTCTCCATCATTGTGTTCAGTTCTTCACAGTGCACATCTGCAGTAATGCTCACCCCGTTTGGTAAGAAGCTGTGATGTATCACACCGGCGCTAGACCACCAATCAGTGACCATCACTATTCTAAGTGCAAGGGGCGTTTAGGGCATTGTTAAGGTGCTGAACCAGGATCCAACCAACTTGCTGAGCGCTTGCGGTTATCAAACAGAATCTATTTTTCATCGCAGTTAACAATGCGGTTCAAAATTCCTTCATTTGTGTGTCTGTTGAGCAGTGCAAGTCACGTCTCGAAGCGTACTTCGCGCTGGCGATCATTGAGTTCGTGGGGCACCCATTTGTCAAGCTTTTTTACCTTGCCAATTTGACGCAAATGGACCAATATTGTTTTGACGCTAACATCGAAAGCTGCTGCTAATTTAGCCGTAGATTGTGTATCATCAGCTTCCACAATCGCCTTTAATTCGTCATTGTTGACCGAAGTCTTCGGACGACTGCGAGGTTCATTTTTCAGGTCGACATTTCCAGAACGGAAGCGAGCAAACCAATAACCGGTGGTGCGTTGGTTTGTAGTGTTAGCTCCGTAAGCGTCGTTAATGTTGCGTGCCGGTTGTGCCGCGTTGCTGCCACGACGGTACTCATATTCCATAATTACTTGAATTTGTAACGTATCCATGATGACGAAAAAGGTTGAAATGCGATGAAAATGTAACACTAATCATTAAACATATGACTATTTTTGGAAAAAGAATTCCATGTCTTTAAAATAAAATTAATTTGAAATTAGAATTCTTAGCCAAACAAAAATTATTTTGAATTGAAATATGGCCAGTACTGCAGAACGGCAATTTCATAGACCTATTATTATTTAAAATATTTAGAAAAATTGACAATCCAAAATACGACTAGAGTGTGAAGGCGAAGAATTTTCCATTCAAAGAGGAGTAAGACAGGGAAGACCCTCTGTCTCTAAAAATATTTTCAGCTGTGCTCGAATCTATATTTAAAAAGCTAGATTGGGATAAGAAAGGAGTGCATGTGGATGGAGAACTACTAAGCCACCTGCACTTTGCATAATATTGTAGTCTTCGCAAAAAACGCTACCGAATTGTAGAGCATGGTGACCGAATTGGCAGTAGAAAGTCGAAAGAAGGGATCAACAATGAATAAATTAAAAACAAAAATTTTAACTAATGGAGAACCTCTGGAAATAATAATAGAAAACGAAAAGATAGAGTATGTTAAAGAATGTATATACTTAGGACAGCTTATATCGTTCGAAAACAAAACAGAAAAAGAAATAACTAAACAGAAGAATTACTCTAGCTTGGAAAAAGTTTAAGTTGTGAAATTGCCATGCCTCACATACGGCTGCCAGACGTGGTCCTTGAGAAAAGAAGATGAAGAAAGTATTGTCATCTGCCAACGATAAATGGAAAGAAGTATGCTAGGCATCAAATTGTCAGTTAACGTAAATAGCATAAGTATTAGGAGAGCAACGAAACTAATAGACGCAAGAATTAGAGTAAGATTACGCAGGACACGTATGCAGGATGAGCAACAACAAATGGACAAAACTTTTAACGGAATGGGTACCGAGAGATAGAAATACACATAAAAAATGAGACATTTTTAACCTAAGATGAGGACCTTTATGGATGCGAATGGCGCGAGATAGAGATTTATGGAAGGATCTAGGAGAGGCCTATGCCGTAGAGGCGACTACTACTTAAAGTAAATTTAAGTTTTTAAACAAAATTATATATTATGTACCTACTTATTAATTAGTAAGCTTAGCATGTAAAAAGCATGTAAAAAGAGAATAAAGGCTATTTTTATTTTTATTTATTTTATTTATATGATATGTATTGTATTATCGCGGACCAATCAGCGCACAGTCCTAAATCGCGCTATCAAAGTTTCTAAAGTTCGGAACTATATATACGACAGCTGAAATGTATAAAAGTGGGCTTCGGCCTAACCGAGTATAGCACCTCGCTCGATCGGAGATCTTTTCATCTTTGTATAGAAATCGCCAGGATTTTACATCTTTGTGCGATGACAAAATATTCATCACGATACATCCCTCTCCTGTGATAGACCGAGACACATGCAGTACAGTCAAGTAATCAGAATGAAGGCACATACGTTACCTGTTGTGTGTGTGATACTATAATTTAAAGTTACACAATCCAGGCTGTAAAATCTATACATTATAGCTGCCGTGTGTAAAGCCCTATCCAGATATTTTTAAAATGATATTAATGGTAGATTACTCATTCACAATCCCCAATAATAATTATATAAAATATAATTTTTAAAATTACGAGGTAAATAGAGCTCTCTCAAAAATGGTAGATTAGTTTAATGTACCATTTTACTTTTAAATTCCGATAAAGCAAAATGTTTAAAGTTTAGCCTGCCAAATGCTAGGCAGGCACAAACTAATGTTCTATTAAACGATGAGAAAATGATCTTAATGGACACCACTGTATTTCAAGGAATAACACTAGATTGTAAATTACAGTGGGGTCCCCATACTGCAAATCTGGTAGATAGGCTCAGTTCTGCAGCATATGCAGTCAAAAAACTTAGAGAAATTACCGATGAGGATACAGCGCGACTAGTTTATTTTTGTTATTTTCATAGTATAATGTCATATTATGGCATCCTTCTATGGGGAAACGCTGCGGACATTAATACAATATTTGTGCTGCAGAAGCGAGCCATACATTCTATTTATAAGATGTGTCATGCTTTGAATCGCTGAGAGAAAAATTTAAAGAAATAGGTATTCTAACCATTGCTTCTCAATATAATATTTTGGACAATGTGTTGTATGTCAGCAAGAATGTAAATAATTTTAAAAAGAAAAGCGACACACATTGTAGGAATACTAGACATTTTTTTAACCTATAAGGAAATAAAAAAATTGAGTTTGAGTTTTGCAATTTGTGTATGAAATAGCGGAACGTGAGTTTAGAACTTAGGTTTAGAATAACACTTTTGTTCACGGGGCTGGTCGCTGGTCGTTTCGTGCTTCGACTTAATTGACAATATAATTTCATAACATTATAAGATAGATTATTCTGACGCGACGTTTATAATTATTTCGGTGATAACCATAGGTGATAACCTTATATGGGCTTACGTCAACATGGCTGACATTCGCCGGTGTTTTATTGTTGCATCCACGAAGTATAGATACCAGGAGTCCGAACGTAATGTTAAAATAATGGTCTCAATTTAGGGGACAGATTTTTTGCCGGTAGAGCGTGTCCCAGTCCCAGAAGCACTCGTTTGAAATTACGCGGGAAGTTATTGACAGCTCTGGAAAAAAATATTAAGAGAAACGTGGATTTAAATCTAATTAAATAAAAGTTTTAGGAAATTCTTATGCCCATTTGCACTAAAATTAAGGATCGCCTAAGTTCTTTCCTAACTTGTTTAGGCTGCTCCTAGCAAAAAATACTATTGCACTAACCTTAGGCCATTCCTAAGTCCACTTAGGATATTCTTAACTTTATAAGCCCGATTAGGAAGTGCGTAAGCGTAGGCAACACATAAGTCGGGAGTTTTATCTAGTCTTGTAGATTATTTGTAACTATTGAAATAGTTTTATTGATATAATAGAGGTATATTTTTTTACCCGACTGCCGGGAGGGTTATATGTTTAGCGCGTATCTTGTATGTATGTATGTAATATTCTTTATTACCTTGTATCTTCAGAACCGCTAAACGGATTTTCACATTTGAGGTATCGTTAGATTCGTCTTAATAGCCCAAGTGAATACTATAATATCTAAGAATTTAGATAGGTGACATTAAAAAAAAAAACAAAATGGCGGATGTTTGACGCCATGTTGTGAGGTAAAAAAAAATATCTACCAAGTATATCGAGTGGGGTATCAAAATGAAGGATTTTAAACACGGATTCTAAATATGTATATAACTTGCAGTTTTATATTAAATATAACGATAAATAATAATAATAAAAAACAAAACCCGCCTGCATAGATAACTACAATTCAAAAGCAACTGAAAAGACTGAAATAAAATAAATAATAAATAAAATTAAAAAACCCGACTGCAAAAAAAAGACATACCTAAGCAACGCACTAAATGGACCGAAACAAGATTGAGAAAACAGACTACACTATGAGCTGAAAGCCTAAGTGAAATAATTGACGTTATATTTGGTAGCAGGCGAGACCCATTCGCAAATTATAAATCGTAAAAAAATATATGGGCCCCGCCTGCTAACAAACATAACGTCAATTATTTCACTTAGGCTTTCAGCTCATAGTGTAGTCTGTTTTCTCAATCTTGTTTCGGTCTTTTTAGTGCGTTGCTTAGGTATGTCTTTTTTTTTTGCAGTCGGGTTTTTTAATTAGCAGATTTTTTATTACAGCGGTTTTAAAAATTCAAAGCTTAAAATAGTCAGATCGCAATCACCATGGCAGAGGATTTAATATTTATTGAATTTCCTTGAATTAATTGTAGAAGTCGATTTTCATAATGAACGACACGCGAGAACTAGAATAACAAGATCATGACCAAACTGCTTCCAAAATTTCGATGAAATCGACTTCTTTAAGCGGTATAGGATGTGCAAAAGAATTATTTCTCTTTATTCGTCGTGGCATCGTGAGAAGTTACTTTCGATAGGATGCACGGGTGGGCCTTCGTCGCACAACAATCGCACAAAATGTATTTTTTCCTCCGCCGTAAAGTTTGCGGTTTTTACTTTTTCTTTAAATTTATTTTCCATAATAGGTATATTAATAACGATTCGAAATCAATCGTAATGTATAATTTTGTCAACAGTAAACACGTATATATTATATCTGTTTATTCTATGAAACACGCACCGAAATTGACACAATATGACAAGACAATTGACAGCCTTTTGGTGAATTTACGTTACCAAACAAAATAAACCAAGGTCTTATCTTTTGTCACTTTTTAACACACGACAGAATCAATGTAAAGAGAAGGCCAAAATATTTTCTATTTTAATGTAGTCCACATTACTCAGCCGGTTTATAAAACCATAAACAACCAATCTTCAAATTCGTTCAATCATTCACTTAACTAAGCAATGCCTAAGCTACGACCTATATAAGTTATATCTGTTAGTGCAAACAAAATGTTTAGCTAGGCTGTTCTTATGTTTAAGTGTATCCTAGGACAAGCCAAACTTACGTTTTGTGCAAATGGGTATTAGAAATTGTTCACGATGTATAGATACCGTAGAATACGGTAATTGCATAACGGTATTAAAAATAATTGTCATAAATAATAGTACCTATTGGCAACACTCGGTACGTCCTAAATTCTAGCGCAGCCAGTGGCAGAAAAGAGAACTAAGATCTGGTCCTATTATTGTGTTCATAAATACTATGGAAATGCCTATACCGTTTGGACTCCTGGTTGCATCAGTCTTTAGTTACATCAGGTTACATCATTGTCAAGATTCCTCTGACTAACTTCCGGTTGGCATAGACTATATTATGGTGTCTACAGACACACGAATTTGTAAAATCCGGGCGTGTGTAGGGCAGTCCGGCGAACATAAGAAGAAGGCGAAGAGTTCGCCGTTGTCCGCATCGGATCTGATCCGCTCCGTACCAGATCCGTGCGTGTGTAGAGTAGTCCGGCGGTTAGGCCGTACAACGGTGTCAGTGTTTCCAACTTAGGGATGTACCCCCCAAAATTAGGGAAAATATCTACGGGGTTTACTAGAGGACAGGATGTTTAGAGTTTACTCCTTATGAATCAATTTGTATGTAATAATAAAAATTATTTTAATGTGTGTATATAGCCAGGGATATGAAAATGTATTGGGAGTGAAATCAGATTAAGACAAGTTAGTTTTATGTTAAACACATAACCTTTCTTTCTAGCTTATTATCTCTTAGACCTGTCAATGGTATAAGTAATCAGGGGTAAAATTTGGGGAGAAATATTTTTGAGAGTTGGTATCACTGCCCGTTATCAATGAATTGCGGGAATCATCGACGTCGTTTAAAAACAGCACCGTAAATAGAACTCTGTGCTAATGTAATAGAGCATAAAATTGAACACACGAGTGTCGAGCTTTACGGTCCACTGCACCGTACCAAATCCGTGCGTGTGTAGCGACACCGGATTTGGTCTGCGGATATGGTTCGCTGTACGCTCCGTACCAAATTCGTGTGTCTGTAGACACCAAAAGAATTTAATCTCTCTATCAGAACCTAGGGCTGGCACCATAAGTTTTCTTTACTTTATTTCTTTATTTTCAAATGGATCATTTAAGTCTATTTGTTAGAAAAAATATTGTAGTCTAATACACCAAGTTCATCATCATCATAATCAGCCTATCGCCGTCCACTGCTGAACGTAGGCCTCCCCCAATGAGCGCCAACCATCCCGATCTTGGGCAGCCCTCATCCATCCGCTGCCAGCCACCTTCTTTAAATCGTCGGTCCATCGTACCGCAGGACGTCCTACACTACGTTTGCCTAAGCGTGGTCTCCACTCTAATTCTTGTCTGCTCCATGTCCGTCTGCAGACATGGCCGGCCCACTTCCACTTCAGCGTGCTACTTCGTTGAGCAATGTCGGTGACTTTAGTTCTCTGGCGAATAACGTCGTTACGTATTTATCCACCAGAGATACCCTTAAAATTGCTCTTTCCATCGCTCGCTGAGCAACTTTAAACTTATGAGCCAAGCCTACGGTGAGTGTCCACGTTTCGGCTCCGTATGTCATTACCGGTAGAACGCATTGATCAAAGACCCTGGTCTTAAGGGATTGTGGGATCGACGATTCAAAGATGTCCCGGAGCTTCCCGAATGCAGCCCAGCCCAAGCGTATTCTTCTACTCACCTCCTTCTCAAAGTTGTGCCGCCCGAGTTGAATGGTTTGGCCAAGATATACGTATTCTTGCACAACTTCGAGACTAGCGCCATTTACGACGACAGGTCTCGGGAGAACGTGTTCATTATACATAATTTTAGTTTTGTTCAGGTTCATACTGAGACCCACCCGTCTTGAAGAATCGCTTAGGCTGTTCAGCATCTCTTCCAGGTCCTGCAGAGAGTCTGACATAATGACTATGTCATCTGCGAATCTCAGGTGTGAGATGTACTGGCCATTTATGTTCAGTCCCCGTCCGTTCCAATCGAGCGTCTTGAATTATTAAACAGTTTTGGAGAGATAACATCTCCCTGTCTTACTCCTCGACGCAGTTGGATTGGTTTTGTACTCTGTTCTTGTACTTGGACGGTCATTGTTGCGGCCTTGTACAGATATATCAACACCTCGACATATCGGCAGTCGACGAGACATCTCTGCATGGATTCCAGCACAGCCCAGGTCTCGACGGTATCGAAGGCTTTTTCATAGCCCACATACGCTAGGCAGAGAGGCTGATTGTACTCCTCGGTCTTCTGTATAATTTGCCTTAGTGTGTGTATGTGGTCCACAGTGCTGTAGCCTTTGCGAAACCCGGCCTGTTCCGGTGACTGAAAGTCGTCAAACTTCTGGGCAAGACGATTCGATATAACTCTCGAGAATAGCTTATACACGTGGCTCAGGAGTGAAATGGGGCGGTAGTTTTCTAGTCGCGTGTTAAAACAAAACCGCTATGCTCCTGCTCCATGCTTCCGGGGTATTGCCAGTGTGGATAACGGAATTGAAGAGCTTGACAAGCTTAGTCAAGACGGGTGTTCCTCCTGCCCTGAGCAGCTCTGTGGTTATTCCGTCATCTCCCGGTGCTTTGTTATTATTAAGCTGACTGAGAGCTATTCTAATCTCACCCATGTCGACATCTGTAAGGTGGCGCGTGAGTCTGGCCCGTGGGTCATCTGCATGATGGGTTTGGGGTGGGCTTGTTTTTTGGGTGTATAATTCCCCATAGAATCTTTCGACTTCAGCGAGGATCTCCGGCTTCGAGGTGACGGTAGTGCCTTGTGGAGTATTGAGTTTCGTCAAGTGACAACGGGAGTTATTGGGCTTAGCGAATACCTTCGAGCCCTTATTTCGCACTATGGCTTGCTCGATGGCTTGGATATTCGCCCGGCGGCTGTCGCGTCTTATTTGCTTTTTAATCTCCCGATTGAGAACTTGACGCTCAAATTGTGTGGCATTTATTTGTTCTCGTCTCTTCCTCATCAACTCCAGAGTTTCGCTGGAGAGCATAGACTTGCGTCCATAGCTCTTTGGACGAAAGTACTTACAACCCACCTCGCAGATGACACGAACTAGACTGTTGGCGGTGTGGTCTATGTCCTTCGTGATTTCCAATATGGCGAATCGATTTTGGAGTTCTAGCTGAAAGCTTTCTCAGCCTGCTTCGACCTGGGGCCGTGTAGGCCTGAGAGTTGACCTTACTAAATGCGCTCGCTCTACACTGACATTTATACTCAGGATGCCTCTTACCAATCGGTGATCACTTCCGGTATTAAACCTGTTAATCATGGAGACATCTCTGAATATATGGCGCTTGTCAGAAATAATAAAGTCAATCTCATTCCTCGTCACGTTATCGGGGCTTCGCCAGGTCCACTTTCTATGGGGCTTTTTCTGAAAGAAGGTATTCATCAGAAAAAGTCCTTTGGATTCGAGAAATTTTACTAGCATTTGCCCCCTGTGATTTCTGTGCCCATAGCCAAAGGGACCTACTTTCGACTCGCCACTCTCTTGTACTCCCACTTTAGCGTTGAAATCGCCCATGACAACAGTGTAGAATGTATTAGTACCAGACATGGCTTTCGCTATGTCTTCGTACATGGCCTCGACCTCGTCGTCAGGATATGCGGATGTTGGGGCATACACTTGGATTACCTTTAGGTAGTATTTTTTTGTAATATTCAATACAAGGTATGCCACTCTTACCGACACACTGCCTATTTCTACGATGTTGCCTTTAAGCGATTTGTGGACTATAAAACCGACGCCACCTTGGGATGGTTGGTGTCCTTCTCGGAAGTAGAGCAAGTGACCGGAATCGAGAGTCATCTTCTCCTCACCCTGTCTTCGGACCTCCGATAACCCCACAATGTGCCAGTTAATACGACTTAACTCTACTTCCAGGTCAGCAACGTGCTCGTTCAGCCGTAAAGAGCGTCCGTTATACGTAGCCAAGTCTAATTTTCGGAGGTGGTACCCTGCCGTCGCCCGGGGATTCTTAGCACCCCCCGCCGCGCCGTTACCGTGGCCGGTACCGTGGCCAGGAATAGCGCAGCAACCGGGAACTGGAGGCCGTAAATCTGGGTTGTGCTGCATAGGGGGGATTTGCCGTAGTCACCACGCTTGGCGAACGGGTTGGTGACCGCAGACTCGAATGCTTTTCACTAATAGCGCTGCTGCCCACTATCAATTGTGGCATTTAGAGCATTCCAGAATATAGACATGGTTATACCTCCATGAAACGGTTACCGGAGCCCAAGCGGGCGGGGAAGATGTTTGTCCTCTTATCCGGATATCCTTTAGTCGCCTTCTACGACACCCATAGGAAGGAGATGGGGTGGTCCTATTCTTTAGCCCGAGACCACACAGGTTACACCAAGTTACAATAATAATAATACTCCCCACACCGATTTCGGTAACGGTGGCCGGTTTCATGAAAACTAGGCCAGTTACGCAGGAGTAACTTTTATAGTTCCCAAGTATACATGAGCATTCTCTTTTCCTTTACTCTCATAACCAGTGGGATGGATAACCGACACGACTGCTGTAAGATGCCTGATCTCTCAGGTCCAACTTTTTACAGGCCCATCAAATGCTCGACGATCATCTTTCTTGTCAGACAATCAGGTGATCAGCCTACATTGTCCTAACAAAACTTGTAAGCAACATTTTTTGCTATTCCAACGCGGACATCGAACCTACGATCTCCGAGTCATGAGCCAGCCTCTAACCACTAGACCGCGGAGGCTGTTTTCAAGTTATAATGTATACGTAAGGATAATAATTATTTATTAAACGTAGCCCGAATGTCAGAAGAAAATACAAGCACGTCATTAATTTTATTTGTGTTTTGAACGATGTTTGAACGTTAAGCTATCTACAGACACACGAATTTGGTACGGAGCGTACAGCGGACCATATCCGCAGACCGAATCCGGTGTCGCTACACACGCACGGATTTGGTACGGTGCAGTGGACCGTAAAGCTCGACACTCGTGTTCGATTTTATGCTCTATTACATTACCACAGAGTTCTATTTACAGTGCTGTTTTTAAACGACGAAGATGATTCCCGCTATTCATTGATAACGGGTAGTGATACCATACATACATATAATCACGCCATTTTCCCGTAGGGGTAGGCAGAGTCGCAGAGACCGCCTCTTTCCCGTAGGGGTAGGCAGAGACCACTTCTTTCCACTTGCTACGATCCTTACATACTTGTTTCGCTTCGTCCACTTTCATTCTTACCATCCATTCCTCCTCTTACATTCAACGTAGCGAAGCGGCTCTCCATGGGCCACTTTTCGCCTCCGCGAGAAACGAGACGTGATGGGTGGCGAACCACATCGCCGCCTTTTTGGATAATTATTATTTTTATGATCATCCATTGCGTTCCCACGGATTGGTGGAGAGGGTAGGAATAGGGAAAGGGAAGGATAGGTGGTGTGGAAAGGAAGATTGGTAAGTTAGAGTGGGAAATAGGAAATATAGGATATTACCGCCCAGGAGGGCAAGGGATAGGACAGTAATAGCTAGGGAAGCCGGGGCCGCATACCCGTATACTATACCACAACTACCGGTCAGGTAAGTTGGGATGAGTATCCCATGACAATATATAGTGATACCAACACTTTAAAAAATATTTCTCCCCAAATTTTACCCCTGATTACTTATACCATTGACAGGTCTAAGAGATAATAAGCTAGAAAGAATGGTTATGTGTTTAACATAAAGACTTACGCGTGAATAACATAAAACTAACTTGTTTTAATCTGATTTCACTTCCAATACATTTTCATATCCCTGGAAATATACATACATTAAAATAATTTTCATTATTACATACAAATTGATCCATAAGAAGTTTACACTCAAAACATCCTGTTCCCTAGTAAGCTCCCGTAGATATTTTCCCTAATTTTATACCGTTGTACGGCCTAACCGCCGGACTGCTCTACACACGCACGGATTTGGTATGGAGCGGACCAGATCGGATGCGGACAACGGCGAACTCTTCGCCTTCTTCTTATGTTCGCCGGACTGCCCTACACACGCTCGGATCTGGTACGGAGCGTACCAGATCCGCTGTACGCTCCATACCAAATTCGTGTGTAGACACCATTAGCCAATTCTTTTCAGCTCGACAGTCTAGATGTCCGAGTGTTTATTACATATAAAACTCAGAACCTTATATATTTAACTTTATTAACATTTTATACATTTAGCACATTATCTGTCGTTATCATTCAGGATGTTAATAGTGAGTAGATGGTTCAGGAAATCGGTAAGAATGTCTATGCCGGAGCTGGAGTGGATGTCCGTCGGCGTAACTGTTGTACTCGTTACTACTGGTGCGGCAACTGGCGCAGCCACAGCCACAGGAACAGTGACTACTCTATTGTTCCCGCCGCCATACCCCCCGCCCGCTCCAGCCGCTGCTGCTGCCGTCGCTGCTCCGCCCGCCCCTGGGACTACTTTATTGTAGCCACCAGTGCCGCCGCCGTATCCTCCGACACCTCCGGAAGCCGCCGCCGCCGCCGCTGCTCCACCCGCCCCTGGGACTGCTCTATTGTAGCCTCCAGCGCCGCCGCCGTATCCCCCGCCGCCGTATATCCTGATGCCTCTAGCGCCGCCGCCGTATCCCCCGATGCCTCTAGCGCCGCCGCCGTATCCCTCGATGTCTCTAGCGCCGCCGCCGTATCTCCCGATGCCTCTAGCGCCGCCGCCGTATCCCCCGTAGCCTCCAGTGCCGCCGTATCCCCCGCCCCCTCCAGAAGCCGCCGTAGCCGCCGCTGCCCCTCCCGCCGCCGCCGAGGCTGCGCCCGCACCGTACTGGGCTTCTGCTGCGTCGAACAGAGCGATAAGCAGAACTACTGCCGACACCACCTACACAATATAAATGGTGTGCAGTAGACCATCTTCATACTAAACCGCCAGAATCGGCGCACGCACACACTATCATTTACAAGGTCGCTAACGAAACATCAAATAGCAGAAGTATAGAGTGTCACGCCGCTTAAAAAAAACAACAATAATTTAAAAAATGTGTTTCTTAACTTATGGGTATAAAAAGTCACCAACTTTTAAAAAAGCAGTTTCAAAACTCACCACTAATTTTCTCATAGTGTCAATACAGATAAGTAGTGTTCAAATGCCTTATATTATATGGATAACTTTTTATGTTTTCAATGTAAATAAAAATAAAATTATATTAAGTATCCAAATGATCACGCTTTTTCACTACTACTAGTAATATGTATTTTATTGCCCATAATAATGTATTATTCTCAATTTTAAATTTATGTAAAAATCATTCGATTACTGTTTCTTTTTTTTAAGGTTCCGTGCCCAAAGGGTGAAAACGGAACCCTATTACTAAGACTTCACTGTCCGTCCGTCTGTCTGTCGCCAGGCTGTATCTCATGTACCGTGATAGCTAGACAGTTGAAATTCTTACAGATCATATACCTATTTCTCTTGCCGAGTTGCCGCCATAACAACAAAATACACACACCGGCATATTTAGCAGAACATAAAATAAAGGGTTGATATCAGTATCATATAAGGTTGCTGGCTGGTTTATACGTCATTTAATTTAAAAAGAAATATTTTCAAATAAAGAAAACAACTGAACATCACATTTTATGCAATGGTTTTAATTTTATTCAAATACACCTTATCTGGGGCGAACTTCGAGTATTTCTTCCTTCTGAGTTTGATTTAAAATTTCATTGAAATACTGTTTTTTGTTAGTTTTTTTTTAATCGCGTATCTTTTTGGAGTTGAGGACTGAATTATGCCTGACTTAGCCCCAACGGAGATTACTAGGGCACTCGAAATGCGAAGAAATGGTCAAACCTACAAAATGATATCCAGAGATCTTCGTCGACCAGTTTTAACGATCCATCGCAGTATCCAACGGTACAGGGAGACTGGTACTTATGTGAGAAGAGCAGGACAAGGCAGAAAAAGACGCACGAAATCGATGACGCACATGTTCGTTTCATTCGGCTTCGTGTACGTAGGAACCCCCGTTTGACGTCCGTCCATGCCCGACAAGAGTTAGAAGCAGTGCGGGGTGTAACCGTAAGTGAGCGTACGGTACGAAGAAGGTTCGAAGAAGCTGGTTTGGGTTCATTTATGCCCGCGAAGGCTCCAAGGCTCGAGGTAAATCATCGTAGAAACAGGTTAACTTTTGCTCAGGAACATCGACTTTGGAACGCGGACCAATAGAGTAAGGTATTGTTTAGTGATGAGTGCAGAATTCTCTTAAATCAAATTGATGACAGGCAAAGAATATACAGACGCAAAGGAGAACGATACATTCAGATAAATTTTGAAACTACAGTTGCATACGGTGGTGGATCAATAATGGTTTGGGCAGGCATTTGTTTGGGAGCTCGCACAGACTTGGTAGTGATTGACAGAGGGAGTCTGACTGCAGACCGCTATATCAGAGGAGTTGTAAAAGAAAATGTCGTACCGTTTGCCCCATATATCGGTGACGATTTTGTTTTTATGCAGGATAATGCTCGGCCGCATATCGCTTGGGTAACTCAAGCTTATCTTAATGATATGAATATCACTGTTATGGAGTGGCCGGCGAGATCACCGGATATGAACCCAATAGAGCACGTTTGGGACTGAAAAGAAAAGTTGAGTCCAGAATTCCAGCTCCTGCCAACGTGGGTGAACTGCGAATCGCCGTAGTTGAGGAATGGCGGAGACTATCCCAGGAGACCATCGATAACATCATTTTCAGTATGCCTAGACGGGTAAAAACTTTAATAGGAGCACGGGAGGAAGTACGCGATATTAATCACCATTTTTCTAATTTAATTTTTTTTTTTTTTTTTTTTAATTTGCAAGAATGTTTAGTCGACAGATGGTATCCATTACAGGTCGTTCAAGGGTCAATACATCCAACTAATTAAATAGTATGCAAAATATAAAATATTTCTTAATGCACAAAATTAATTAATTAATACAGTCAATAATTATTTTGAGTATAAATGAGATCTTTAAATACGAAAAACTACGTCACTAATATAACAAAATTTATTTCAATTTACTTTAAATTTAAAATAATAACTAACATTAAAAATAAATTATGATCTCACTGTTGCAAATACTCCTTTAAATCATAAAAACGTTTCTCTAATAGCCACTTATTAATATTTTTCTTAAAAATTGTTACAGTCATGTTGTTATTTTTAAATTCATTTGGCAACTTATTGTAGACTTTTATAGCTATATAATAAGGACTTTTCATGTAAGTACTGCTGTTACATTGAGGTATATATAGATTATCAGGATAACGCCGAGATCTGTCTGTATAAATTTCCCCATTTCTCTTAAAATAACTAGATTGTCTTTTTACGAAGATACAAATATCCCTAATATACATGCATGATAATGGTAGAATGCATTTATGGTAGAATGCATTTATATAATGGTAGAATGCATTGTTATTTTAATATTAATTTTCACTTTTCCCGGTTACATGAAAAGTTCAAAAATGTACCATTTTTCACAAATAGCCTTTACTCACAAAATCTGTTCTTAATGTGATCTCATTGTAAGTAAAACAAATGAAACTTTAAATAACAAAAGAAGTGTAAGTAAGTAGATTTTAAAATAAAACCATATTTTTTTAATTATGAACCTTTTTTGTGTTCCGCTAAATATGCCGGTGTGTTTTTTATACTTACTAAATACATAATAAAATAAATAGGTATTTAAGTGGAGCTCTAATACAACAAATGTGATTTTTTAGTCCGACTCGCACTTGGCCTTTTTTTTTTTTACTTAGTGTATTGTATTATTGTGAACGAATGTTCTATCGGACATTGTGGCTTCCTAAATGACGGTATCCTAGTCAGTAGAAGAATTGAATTAAATTTCAAAACATAATATTTACATACATACATACATATAATCACGCCTTTTTCCCGTAGGGGTAGGAAGAGACCACTTCTTTCCACTTGCTACGATCCTTACATACTTGTTTCGCTTCGTCCACTTTCATTCTTACCATCCGTTCCTCCTCTTACATTCAACGTAGCCAAGCGTATCTCCATGGTCCGCTTATTTCTACTTTAAAAAAAAGATTTAAACGCAACCGCGAGCAGTAATTTGTTAAGATATTATAAGTCGAACAAAATATTCATTTGTCAATCACGTTATTACGTGCTTTTCTTTGTTTTATAACTACATACATATCAGTATTGAAATAAAATTGTTTATGATGTTACATTACTATTATTATTATCATGTCGCGTTTAGTAGCTACATAAAAATATTACCACTATGTCAGGGATACTCATCCCAACTTACCTGTCCGGTAGTTGTGGTATAGTATACGGGTATGCGACCCCGGCTCCCTAGCTATTACCGTCCTATCCCGTGCCCTCCTGGGCGGTAATATCCTACATTCCTATTTCCCACTCTAACTTACCAATCTTCCTTTCCACACCACCTATCCTTCCCTTTCCCTATTCCTACCCTCTCCACCAATCCGTGGGAACGCAATGGATAATCATAAAAATAATTTAATTATCCAAAATGGCGGCGATGCGGTTCGCCACCCATCACGTCTCGTTCTCGCGGAGGCGAAAAGTGGCCCATGGAGAGCCACTTCGCTACGTTGAATGTAAGAGGAGGAATGGATGGTATGAATGAAAGTGGACGAAGCGAAACAAGTATGTAAGGATCGTAGCAAGTGGAAAGAAGTGGTCTCTGCCTACCCCTACGGGAAAGAGGCGGTCTCTGCCTACCCCTATGGGAAAGAGGCGTGATTATATGAATGATGAATGAAGGATTATTATACTGTATGGGGTCCGGGGGCACACAAACTATTCGGAGTTTCGAAAAAACTCGTAGAGGCAACCCGTGACTCCAGAGCCGGCACCTATCTGGCTCAAAGAGTTAGCATTGCCATCCAGCGAAGGAATTCTTTGAGCCTAATAGGCATTCTGCTTGATGGGGACGACCTAGAGATTTTCTTTTTTTATAGCCTAACTATCTTGTACTTTAGTTTTCTTTTTTTAGTTATTTTTCTTTCTTTTTTTAGTCTGTAAATAATGTAAAGTAGGTACTTAGGTAGGTTATTATTGTTACTAAATATTCTAATTAAAAAAGTTAGACCTAGTCATTTACTACTAAATAAAAAGGCATTTTTATACTAGTAATTTCCCGTAAATATACGTTGAATTATCAAAATATCCATATTTTATCTAATGTCTATTCGCGTTAGAAAGGCATCTTGAAGGCAGTGAATTTATGCGTACATATTATGGCAAAATGGCTTACTTACTTTAATTGGTTAACTTATAAACAGGTTACGCGTCAATGGTCAAGTTTGATATTTGTACGCACTGCCTTCTTAACACGAATAGACAAATCTCCTAACCAGTGTTGCCAACCCTACTGTTTTAACAGTAGATTTATTGTTTTCGGCCTGACATCCCTGTTTTCTGTTTTAGTTCGTATTTCTACTGTTTTTAAAATAATAATTAATTCCAAATGGAAATAAGTCATAACCAACAGGTCAAACCTGAATAATCTTTTAGAGAAAGCAATAAAAATAGTTCTCGTATGCGTCGGTCACGCGCCTTTTTACAATTATTGTGAATTGGCATCAATAGCGGGCCTCTTGCAGACTGTAGCATAGGGGATCCCCCCTTTACTAAGGCAATCCTTTTGACTTACAGTAAAACAGGATAGCTACATTTGTAGTATAATATTATGTGGAACAAGAATAGCTGTGCTTTACTTGTATTTGGAAAATTATTTTAAATTAAATTTTGACGTTATTTACTTTACAATTCCCAGAAATTCCTTAAATAAATTCAATTTGTGGTAAATCTAACAGTAGTTGTATAACTATTTATCAATTCTCCGAATGTTATGTCGGACAGTAGATTTGATGTTTTGAAATTACTATTTTACTGTTTTCTGCTGTTTTTTCAAGTACCATTTACTGCTATTTGCTTTCCTGAGGTTGGCAACACTGCTCCTAACCTAAGTTTCGTAGTGGATGCCTACGGCAATTTTGGAGACTGCTACGAAATTTCTTAGCGAATGCTACAATCATACTTGTGAGCTCTTTATACAGATATGTTTAGAAGTTTGAGTTGTGTTTGTAGGTCAGCGTTTCGATATAAAATGTACAACCTTTTTCCCATGGCTTTGCGCGCATTACATTTGGTTTCTTAGATCCGTTGCGCTAGCCTTTTTTGAGGTGGTAAGTGGAAAGAATTCTAAGTCGCAGAATTTTTGCGTGTTGATAAAGTAGTCCCTAGAGAGCTTATTATTAAGTTTTGTGCCATTTCTGCCTATTGGATTTTCAGAAATTCAGTTAATTTGTGGCGGACCAATTAGCGCCGCTATCCTGAATCGCGCTATCAAAGTTTTCACAGCTCGGCACTATATATATACGACAGCTGAAATGCATACAAATGGGCTTCGGCCTGACCGACGCGAGCATACCACCTCGCTCGGTCGGAGATCTCCCTTTGGGGGCTTGCCACCATATTCCTACAAAGTGGTTGATTTTTTTAAGTGGCCATTAACGTGACAAAATTGATTTAAAGTTTAAAATATAAATGGTATCGTATCTGGGATAGTCTGTAGAGTATGGAGACTTAATTTGCATCATTTTCGTCCAGTACAAAATGACTTTTGATCATTTTTCATACCCGCATTCGCCCCGCGGGCTTATTACGTATCTTGCAAAAGCCAAGCAATAGCAAAAATTGCACAATTTTTGCGCAAAAATCGCAAATTCGTATTGCGTATCTGCAAAAACCTAGCAGAAGCAACCTAGCGACAGTACTGCCTCTACCGAACAATCGAGGAACTATAAATTGCAATCAATCATTCGATTTCTTCACTGCTGTCTAATTTTTCGTATTACGTAAGACTTTTACAGCAAAGCGAAAGTAATCAGCGAGCGATTTGAACTATTAGTTAGCAATAATAAGCGAAAATGAAGCAAAGTGCATTAAAACACAACAGCGAGCAATTAGCAATCGATCGCATAGGTAATACGATTTTATTTGACGTTCAGCAATCGATTGCGCGTCTATCGCGCGGTGACTGCAAGATTATTGCTAATCGCTATTTTTACGTAATACGGCGGCCGTATTTGCCATATACGACAAAAGTTGTTTTTTTTTTTCCATTCTTATAAAAAATCCCGTAGATAAACACGGTGAACCTTGTGAAAAGTGTTTTGTAACACCATTATCGTTAAAAATACATAAACTCTACTAAGTTTCATTTGTAGTTTTTATAGCTAGTTTGAGGAAAAAAAATGGAATATATTTATTATTTTATTTAAACGCAATTGACGAATGTGGCACAACTTTCTTACAGAATCATAATATATTAACACTTTGAACAGGTTTTTAAGATTTTTTGACAATAAAATGCTTGTGAACCTAATGGGACCATGATTTATATAGTAGCCAAATATCAAGAATCCCTAGTTGAATACGACTCAAAATGCATTTGTACATTGGTTACTGTTTCCTTATCTAGCGTGTAAGTGAATTTTTTAGCTATTATTGACTTTTCGGTTAATACCGATGAAAAAGGCAAATACCTACTCGTAAATTGCTACCAATGCAACCATCTAAAATGATACAAAATCAAATTTTAGGCTTAGAAGAATAGAAGGTCCGGGAACTATATGCAAGTAATAATAGACTAGAATTTTTGCACCCTCAAAACTTATCCAGACAAGTCTATTCTGCGTCCCTACAAACTTAGGGTGTTCGTTTCATCACCTTGTCACGAATTTTTGTACGACGTATAGTTTCCGAGATATCGCGAAAAAGGTGTTTGCACCCCTTTTTCCAAGATAGTGGCTGGGGGACAAGAGCGGCAACCCCACAAACTTGGGGTTAAGCTTCTATTGACTCACCACAAATGTCCCAAAAATAAAATTGCGTCCTCTAAGAAATGTAAAGCTCATGTAACATTTCAATGGACTAAGTGCTATATGTTGTTCTGTATTGTAAATACAACACATATACGGATTCTATTTCTCTTCGTACACGGAGCACGAAGGGAAATATACCCTTCGCAAACGAGGAAATAAGAATAAAAATACTGAAGTATGCTGCAGTCATTTTATTTTGCTTCAAAACTTAAAATAAATACAAAGATCGATTTCCATTGCAAAAGCCAAGTTTCTAGGTCTAGAACTTCATTCATACAATATTAAGCGTACTTGCTTTTTTTATAATATTATGAAACAGTCTTTTTTTTTTTTTTTTTTTTTTATGAAATAAGGGGGCAAACGAGCAAACGGGTCACCTGATGGAAAGCAACTTCCGTCGCCCATGGACACTCGCAGCATCAGAAGAGCTGCAAGTACGTTGCCGGCCTTTTAAGAGGGAATAGGGTAATAGGGGAGGGTAGGGAAGGGAATAGGGTAGGGGATTGGGCCTCCGGTAAACTCACTCACTCGGCGAAACACAGCGCAAACGCTGTTTCACGCCGGTTTTCTGTGAGCCCGTGGTATTTCTCCGGTCGAGCCGGCCCATTCGTGCCGAAGCATGGCTCTACCACGTCCAAAAACGTCTAAACATTTTCTTATAATATTTACCATGAATATTAAATGTGATTTAAGTAAATGCGATTATTTCAATCTAATAGCAATATTGCTTTTGTATTTTTAGCGTGATTATTTACAATTTTTTATTTTAACATAAGCAGAAAAAAGAAGTACCTACAATTAAGACATTTCTACAATTTAAAAGCAACAAAAACACACCTTAGGCCCACTTGCACAGATCTAAGTTAAAGTTAACCCAGGGTTATATATCATGTTATCTATCTCAAACTTCGTATTTATGAAAGAGAAGGCATGACATTTTGACCCAGGGTCAACTTGAACTCAGATCTGTTCAAGTGCGCCTAAATAAATTAAATATATTTACCCACTTAGCTATCGTAGCAAAGAAGAACTAGGCGCTTGAATTTTTTACTTGTCATTATTGGGTTTGTCTTTTGGCATGTCAGGCATATGTGTAGAGGTGATGTCGTGAGCAGCGAACTTGGGGTGCTCCGGATGGTGCGGATGATCAGGGTGGTCACCATTCTGATGAGGAGGTTTCGGGTCCTCTGCTGATACAGCTGCAACCAGCACCAATACGCATAGGAACATCTGAAATCAATCAATCCATAAAAATCGTAACTGGTCTCTGTCTGTACATGGAAGATATTTATGAAAGCTATGATACTGGGGCTTTGTGAACGAAATAGAACCCAAAACAATTTATTTTTTGCTGTTGTTGTTGACAAACTAACGTATCTGTTTGTCTGTGTAGTATAGTGAGTAGAAACGCTATGTAAAATTAAGAGCCCTCCTATTCACAGGCTATCGCTGTCTCTGCTAGCTGAAATGACAAGGACAGCATGTCACTTGAGCGTCACTTAATTTAACTATCGTCACGCTTCTACATGAATGGGCCAGCTCGACCGGATAAATACCACGACCTCACTGAAAACCGGCGTGAAATAACCCTTGCGTTGTGTTTCGCCGAGTGAGTGAGGTTACCGGAGGCGCTAGGGGGGAATTCGAGATTTAAGAACCAGGAACGCAAGTCGCAACACCAGAGGAGTTACAAGTATAACTCCTCTGGCATTGCGAGTGTCCATGGGCAGCAGGGGCGTGCGCTCCTTGTAGGCAGAAATGCAATGCTATACTTGCCATTCACAGATATTTTAATAAAAATTAAAACGTTCGTCTAAGACTTGTTTTATACATCTAAGACTTGTTCTATTGGCATGGTTTCCGACTTAGAGATCCGTCGCTTGGCTGTGGCTATGCTAAAAATCTATAAAAGAAAAAGTTTTTGTGACCGAGTACTCGGCCGCATGCCCAGTGCCATAATCCTGTGCACGCCGCTGATGGGCAGTCCGTCTGCTCGTTTCCTGGTTCATTACATAAAAAAATGGAGTAAGGTGTCGGTTGAACACTTTCCACCAATTTACCCTATAATTCATTAAATCAATAATTAATTAATTAACAGTTATATCTATTGATGATTAAGATAGATAAGGAATTTGTGATTTTTATTTAATTTGATTTTAGAACCTAAAGAAACTCCAAATGCTTCAATATCCAAATTATTATTATCAGTAATATAAATTGGAGGAATGCCTGCACATAATATGATCTTTTGCTAAAAAATATTTACAGGCAGAGAAAGCCAACAAAATATATTATAACCAACTAGCTGTCTCGACACACGTTGTTCTAACTGAACTATGTAGGTACTGGAATAAATAAATAACCAAAAATAATCAAACAGGTAAACTAAACCCCTTTAAACAGGTAAACTAAACCGGAACTCTCGTCACTAACTTACACTTTCATTTTACTTTTTTTTAATTATATAATTATGAATTATGTTGATATCATAAACTGATTTTCGGAGTTTGGAGCAATCAAAACGGGTTTTACGTTTTTGATTATACGATTTTGCGGGATTTAGGCTGCGTTCACACCAAACTGACTGTCAGCCGCCGAAAGTGAGCGAGCGTTACGCAGTTTATGGTATTTCCATACATAATATTCACTTTTTCGTTCAAACCTAACCGACAATACGTTATTACGCTATGCGTAGACGCTGGCATTCGGCGACCGATTTTTCAGTATAGTGTGAACGAAAAATACGATTTACACTGGGGCTCACAGTGAGCCCGCTCACATTCGGCGGCTGACAGTTTGGTGTGAACGCAGCCTTAGTTAGCAGAATCGACCTTCTTGTGACCCGCGGAGGGACGGGTGGACGGACAGACAGGCGAAGAATCACACCTAGTCCGTATCCTCTGGGTACAGAACCCTAAAAATGTGAAAATTTAAAATAGAAAATGGTACTCACCACAACGCGCGACATTTTGTTTTGCTAATCTCAACAAGTGATCAACCGACTGAGCGATCATCTTTTATATATGATAGATACTAATAAAATACATGTTTTTATGAACAAACGAACAATGGGACAATTAATATAAAGCATGGCGGATGTCTAACTGATTGACAATAATTTTCTTTTTCTTATGAAGCCAAATGGACTTGTAGATCCTTGGAAATAATATGTGACGTAGTTTACTTTGGTCGGGTACATTAATGACACCTTTATGGGTCAAGAGTGTGCGTAGTATTCGAACATTGTATGCGCATACGCAGATTTTCTATTTCTCGCCGTTGCGCTTAGTAGTCCGATTGGAATAGAAATTATCTCTCCGTTGCGCTTACTAGTCCGATTAGAATAGAATTAGTCACGATAGTACCAGTATAGTACGATAGAATTTAAGTATTTTGAATGTTTTTATTCACATCAAATTGTAATAGCAATCGACTATATTCTAAAGTTAATAGTATCCTGTATAACGTAGTCAAATCAATTGAGACCTATTGTTAGCCATAGGTCCAGGTTAATGGACCTAGAGGGCGCTCCCAGCGGGCTGGAGGAGTCCGCTGCGGACGCGCTAGGAGGTGGGACCGCAGAAGAAGAGGAGTGCCGGTATTACGGTGCGCCGTACTCCCTATCTTCTGCGGCCGTGGAGGGATCGCAGGGCGAGAGGCGTGGTGGTGTTGTGCCACTCTCCCTACCCCCTTGCGAGCTGGCGGGGCCGTTCCGTACGGTTAACGGCATTGGTGTGGCCGCAGAGGAAGAGGCAAGTTGGTATTACGGTGCGCCGCTTGCCCTATCCTCTGCGGCCGAGGTGTGGGCGGTGGCAGAACTAGCTCATAGCTCAGATCTCACCGGGTACCGGTTATGGTGGCTGGTATCCGTGGCCTCCTAGTAGCAGACTCGGGGGGAGTCTGTTACAGTACCGGTGGAGGTCGCGGAGGGAGGCGCACCTTACCATCTGGTACGCCTGGGGCCTTCAGGCCTTAGATGGAGCCGCTTGTGGGCGGCTGCCGTCGGCGGGGTCGCGGATGTATTTATCGTTCCCGTGGCCCCGCCACAAGGCGGCGAGGAGGAAGGTGGGGGGTGATTTTTAGTGGGTATACCGTGGGTCTCATTAGCCTATACGGGAGTCCCACATCACCACTCGGGTGCCCCCTGCGCCTGGGTGGTATGCGTAATGCATTTTCCCCCACGGAAAAAAAAAGAAAAAGGTTAATGGACCTATTGTTAGCAACTCCCCAATTATTGGCCCCAAAAAACTAACGGCCATCCTTCATTCCATTATATCTAAATACTCGTATATAAAAGGCAAACCTGACTGACTCATCTATCAACGCACAGCCGAAACTAATGAACGGATTTTGCTGAAATTTGGCATACAGATAGTTGTAATGACGTAGGCATCCGCTAAGAAAGGATTTTTGAACATTTGCCCCCTAAAGGGACACCCCCTTAGGGGGCAAATATTAAAAAAAGGGGTTAAAACTTTGTATGGAACACTTTGTATAAGCTAGTACACAAATAAAAAATAAAAAACATAATTAATAACTTTTATACATAATTTTTATACTCATAGATAATGAGTATAAAAGATAAATAATTGGGGTAGGGTGCCGACAATTGGCTATTCCTGGCAAACAATTATTGGTTGTTTTATCCTACGCCATTTTGTATTTTATTTAAACGTGGGTTACCTAACCTGCTTGGGTTTTCCCACACACCCACTTTTGAAAAAAGGATAAAATAGCAAATAGCTAACGTCCCAATATCGGCCATAAAATCAGGGTATTCAAATAACTAGACTTCACTTCCGAATTTGCATTTCACAACTACATTCTACCAAACACCCCGTATATATTATGTATATATAGATAGCTAATTGTAAAATTGTTATGTTGCAACAACTTAGTACATGAAAGAAAATATAATAGAACTTAATTACTATTGAATCCAATTATGTAATATGATTTTTAGCGTCGATTGAGTAATTAGGTTTAATTGAAGGGGCGTTGTAAAATCGAGTTGATACGTAATTAATAAATAAATAAATAAAAATAAAATACAATACAGAACTAATTAGTGTACATACTATTAAAATAATTTAATTAAATATATTAAATATATTATTTAATATATTTAGAACCCCTCCGCGGCCCGCGGGTGAAGGCCTCCTCCAGAGAAGCCCTTTTTAGAATGAATAAGTTATGTAAATAATATATATATAATTTTTTCATTCTTAATACTTATCAAATTATATTAGAAAGGGTAAAGATGATAGAAATCTGAAGTTTTAATTACTTAACTAATCATTATACATATTTTCTAAACGATTTATATTTTATTTTTATTTTATTGATACTTAATTAAACATAAAATAAATAATAGTTTGGCAAATCCAAAAAGTGCACGCCTCACACTATCCAAAAAATGTTGATTAATATATTTTTCATACCACCTGCTCGACAATGTCCCATTATATATCACGCAATCTCAACGTAAAGCATGTCTTTGCCTCCCAAGGGAGATAATGTTGTATGAAACTCCCAAGGGATTAAAGTGATTTGAATTTGGAACGTTAAAATTCGTATGAAAACTCCTAATAGATACGTAGGTATCTATCATAGAGTTTTTCAATAATAATATGGTATTGCTGAGAGTTTATTCGAAAATCGAACTGGCCACCTATAATTATAAACATTCTCACGTGTCAAAATCGTCAGTCATAAGTTCCTGAATCTTTTAAGTACCTACTGCTCAAATAAACTCCACCACAACTTCCATAAATGTTCCTAATAATAATATTACTCTGTCCCTCCATAACTGGAGAAATGTGTCCAATATCAATATTAATTTTTAACAAAATAAATGTTTTATTTTTGTAGTCCTGGGTTTTTATTGCCTCGCAGTAGGTATGAAAAGTAGAGTATGCACCTCTGGGATAAAGCCTGTCTTCGTCTAGGGCAGCTTGAACCCCTCGCTTCACTCAGGACTCTACATAACTCCCTCGCTTCGCTCGGGAGTTAAGTTTTAACTCCCTCGCTACGCTCGGGAGTTAACTCTAGAGTCCCTCGTTACGCTCAGGGTCCAATATGCTGCCCGTGACGTATGACACTGCTTTATCCCCTTGGATTATGCAATCTACTATTAAACCATTCAGAGCTTAATAACGCCAAGCAATAGGGCTCATCCTTAGGATAAATAAAAACGTTTAAAAAAAATTTACATATTTCCTTGCCCATATTTTTCTTAATCAATGAAACAAACAGACGCGACGCACAGACCTACGGACAGCGTAATTTTTTATTTTTATTATTTTATTTTCTATCACATAGATTAAATTTAAATGAGTAAAAAAACAGTCTACAGTCATGTTTAACGTTCCTAGTTGTATAAACATTAATTTTTCTATAAGTTTATTATTTAATTTCGGGTATTTCAACAGATTTATGTTGTGAACTTGTCATAACACGGCCTTTCGAGAGTAGAACACACCCGAGGCGTACAAAAATACATGACACAAAAAACACTGCTTCTAAGTTACTAGACATTTCCCCCGTGATAATTCGTGCGCGCAAAGGTTAATTTCGCAGAAACCGTACATTTTTCCACGATAAAAATGCCCATGTCCTTCCCCGTGGTCTACTCGACATTTGTGCTAAATTTAATCAAAATTGGTCCAGTAGTTTCGGAGCCTATGCAATGCAAACAAACAAACATTCAAACTATAAAGTATAACAACAAAAACAGTGCGCCTTTAACATCAATAAGGATTTGCCATGGATATTGTAACTAGTTGTCAAAACCATTTTTAAGCGTACTTAGTTATAAGATGATGCTTTAACAAAACGAGATAGATCACGAACTGTGCGGTTACAAAAATGATATTTGTGTCAGATACTTCGCAGTTAGTATCTTAAGTTTTGTGTAAAATAACTATTTGGATAATCTAGGACAATGATGAACCTACTGGTAAGGTTTAAAATTCCTTTTGGGGCTTGTGTTTAATAATTTGTTAAAACATGTAGATACATAGTTCAACTACGTCAGCATTACTTATAATCACTTCCATTGTGTTCAAATATTTTGAGACGCGACGAGAAAAATGTATAGAAACTTGGCCTTTTCATCCTATTGGATGATTTATACAGTATTCTCCGAGCGAAGTAACCACTCTTGAAATACTGTAGTGCCTGGGATAGTTCGTTTTTAAATGTCGTATTTTGTACGTTGCCCAAGCACATACGGCATTCTCACAACATAGTCAGCCTAGTCCAGAGGAATGAACTGGTCAATACGTCTGGGACCAACTATGTGCGGGTTTCCTCACGATGTTTTCCTTCACCGTTAGAGCGTCCGTATAATATACTTGAGATCTGGGGGGCAATTTTGCTAAATAAAACCTGCATTAATACAATTACAATCAAGTCTCGACACGCTTACACTCTCAAAAGGTGTTTTTATGAACGTTAAACCAACGTGAAACGCGCTCTGATTGGTCGAAACGCCATAAAATCCGTTCATTGTAATATGTCGCTACACTTTCAATCCAAACAAAGTAAAATTGACTCTTTAAATTGTCTACTTTAAATACGAGAATTGAGGTTCTGAAAAAGACTCATTGGCACACGCCAAAACCTGGGATTCGAACCTGCACTCTCTCGAGTGCGAATCAAACGGTCTACTAGGCCACGGAGCTCTTATTTGGTTTTAGCAGTAACTTTGTTGATATTGAACGCTTAACACAAGTGTTGAGACTTGCCATCAACTTCGATTTACAAACTTCTTGCCTATGTATATAGGTATATAGGGAGAGTGCGACTTTCTTACGCCGGTTCTTCTCGCCGGGCTAGTTTCCGAACCGGTGGTAGGCATCATGTAGGACAATTCTATAAGCGTTATATTATAACCTACATGGAAATAAAAAAATTGAGTTTAAAAAAAAAAACTACAAGGGTCAATTCGTACCGAAATGAAATGATATGCGATGCGGCGCTGAATTTTTAAGAGAGCTATTCAAAATTGAACTTTATTCATTACGTGACAAGAATTTACACGTTTCATTGTAATGCTATTTACAGACACACGAATTTGGTACGGAGCGTACAGCGAACCATATCCGGAGACCGAATTCGGTGTCGCTACACACGCACGGATTTGGTACGGTGCAGTGAAGCGAAACGCTCGACACTCGTGTGTTCGATTTTATGCTCTATTACATTAGCACAGAGTTCTATTTTCAATGCGGTTTTTAAACGACGACGATGATTCCTGCAATTCATTGATAACAGGCAGTGATACCAACACTTTAAAAAATATTTGTCCCAAAATTTTACCCCTGATTACTTATACCATTGACAGGTCTAAGAGATAATAAGCTAGAAAGAAAGGTGTGTTTAACATAAAGACTTACGCGTGAAAAACATAAAACTTGTCTTAATCTGATTTCACTCCCAATACATTTTCATATCCCTGGCTATATACACACATTAAAATAATTTTTATTATTACATACAAATTGATTCATAAGGAGTAAACTCTAAACATCCTGTCCTCTAGTAAACCCCGTAGATATTTTCCCTAATTTTGGGGGGTACATCCCTAAGTTGGCAACACTGATACTGTTGTACGGCCAAACCGCCGGACTGCTCTACACACGCACGAATATGGTACGGAGCGTACCAGATCCGATGCGGACAACGGTGAACTCTTCGCCTTCTTCATATGTTCGCCGGACTGCCCTACACACGTTCGGATCTGGTACGGAGCGTACCAGATCCACTGTACGCTCCGTACCAAATCCGTGTGTCTGTAGACACCATAAGATTGCGAATGTCATGTTGCACCACGCTGTACAGCGCATTGGAGTTAACGACTGATGTCACAGATCTGAACCTCAATTCTCGTATTTAAAGTAGACTTAATTTTACTTTGTTTGGATTGAAAGTGTAGCGACATATATTACCATGAACGGATTTTATGACGTTTCGACCAATCAGGCGCGTTTCACGTTGGTTTAACGTTCATAAAAACACCGTTTGAGAGTGTAAGCGTATCGGGACTTGATTGTAATTGTATTAATGCAGGTTTTATTTAGCAGAATTGACCCGCAGTATTATCTATGGATGTCACATGGAACGTGTATCCTTTTATGTAGGGTATAAAGTACAATTTTGAATAGCTGTCTTAAAAATGCAGCGCCACGTCGATAGAGACAGTGCGACTGATCAATGTACTATACATTGATCTAGTCGCTCGCTTCGAAAGTACATTTAAGCTTTATATTGTTCGGAAAGCCACGAAAAATGTAGAGAACTTAAAATAGGAACGCTAAAACAATAGAGCTGAAAATCAAACACACGAGAGTCAAATGTCAATGTCCAATCTAACAACTCGCCACTATATTTTCAACTCTATTGTATTAGTCCAGGGTTATATTTTGAATGCTCTGAATGTTCTTATACATTGATCTGTCACACTGTCGAGGTGTCACTGTCGCTATAGGCGCTCGCTTCGCTGGGATTATACTGTCCAGAATCCTCAAGGGTGGGGAAAATTAAAAGTACTAGAAAGAGATCTCTGCACTAAAACAATAAAGCTGAAAATCAAACACACGAGAGTCAAGTCAAATGTCAATGTCCAATCTGACAACTCGCCACTCGATTTTCAACTCTATTGTGTTAGTCCAGGGTTCTATTTTCATTGCTCTGAATTTTCTCCGGCCTTCCGGATTCTGGACAAGACAGTCTTCGCCTTAGCGGGCATGTGGCCGTCCGGTGCAGTGTCGTGACTCCCACACTCACTTGCTCCACTCATAGTTGTGCGTGTTCAAGTCTCACGCACTCATTTAGTTTTTCTTAAGTAAAATCAGTTTAAGCTTGACTATTAAAATTGTTTGCTATACCGAGGGCACTGAATACAGAACATCCAGAATGAGTGTTCAATCACATTTGTACGCAGCGCACTGTAACCAAAACCATGGCGAAACACCGCCCCGCCCGCTCTTTACTTTGCTTTACTCTTTACCTTTACAAAACAAATCGCGTTATTATGTTACGACAATTAGGTATTCAATAAAAATTAATTCAAAAAGGTTTGGGTAAAATATTCCGTTATTCTTTGGCAACATATTATGTGTGGATAGCCGATATATTTCTGAGAAACCGTCAAAGTGAAGCCGTCACGACTACTCCAAATTGGAGTGGCTATCCACACATAATATGTTGCCACAGAATAACGGTATACAGAAATCATCTAGAAACCGTTTCTGGATGATTTCCGTATTCTGTGACCGAGGGCTGCACCATCCACGGCGGCGGGCCGCGGGTCGTGGTTCTACGACTAGGGTCTAACCCACATAATTATATATATTGACTAGACCACGCAAGTCTCATCGTCTGTATAGAAAACAAGCGTGCCATTATTTTCCTACCTACTGTGACGTCACAAGAGCAATTTTATGGAGCTAGCTAGCGAGTAAACGATTCAAATGCCGTCGTCGCACGCCGCCCCGTCGTATTTTGTCTTTTAATTTTCGTTTGACGTTTTACACCGAGAATCTTCGAGAGGAAATGGTGCTGGAGGAAATTTTACTCTTCGTTTACACGCGAAGTACTTGCGTGGTCTAGTCAATAGATATCTGAGGGGCAATTCTGTTAAATAAAACCTACATTAATACAATTACAATCAAGTCCCGATACGCTTATACTCCCGAATGGTGTTTTTATGAACGTTAAACCAACGTGAACCGCGCTCTGATTGGTCGAAACGTCATAAAATCCGTTCACGGTAACATGACGCTACACTTTCAATCTAAACAAAGTAAAATTGACTGTTTAATTGTCTACTTTAAATACGAGAATTGAGGTTCTGTGGTCGAACCTCAGTGTGAGAGTAAATAAAATATTCTTGTGATACATTTCAGGTATTAGCAGTCATTCTGGTGTTCCTGTCCACAACACAAGCGTGTAATGAAGAGGTGGCGGCGGCTGCGAAGCACGTTATCAGCGACGTACAGACTCTCTTCAGCAAAATGTTCCAGTCAGTCTTTAATATGACCGGGGGAATACATATAAAGATTTGAATTGGATATCATCCGTTGAGTATTTGCCTCAATAATTAATAGTTATCCATTTTGTATGAGAAAATATCCGCGAAATTGTCCTTTGATTTCTAGTGTTAAATGATTTTCAGTTCAATATACTTAACTAAAACGTTAGAACGAAACTACCAAAGTGTTTTGAGTCTCCTAACTCTTTTATTCTATTTTAGTCCAATGACTGAATTAACGTCCAATAGAAACAGTGGTAGTTTAAATACTGTAGTAATTTTGAAAATCAATAGGTCTAATAATTCGAGCAATTCGATTGTACTCGTACGCGAAGGCATGTTTTAAATGATAAAACTTATTTTATTAAATTTAGAATTTATTTACAATTATTGGCTATTTAATATCCCTTCTCCCTGTAGCCTCCGTGACCGCCCTGGCCGGGGAAACCGCCTTGGCCTGAAAAAAAAAGATAAATTAAGCTTCTTCTATATTAGTTTGGTATGCATGATAAATCATTTATCTATTGGGTAAGGCCCACTTGCGTAGATCTGGGTTTAAAGTTAACCCTGGGCTACACTATCATGCCTTCTCTTTCATAAATATGAAGAACGAGAGAGATAACATAATATTTAACCCAGATCTGCGCAAGTGGGTCTAAGTGGGCGCCTTTTCCTATAGACCAAACTACTTTAAACTTGTTCTTCGAGCTATTGCGTCCAGCTTTCTATGATTTTTAATTTAATATCTATTTGACTTTTAACGGCCGGTTCCATTAACATGGTCAACCCGGTGTCAGCGACCTCGCACAGATATTTATTCCCGCACATAATTGCGGATTCGCATCACATCGCAAATATCTCTCGCTCGCAGCTATGGCCTATGGCCGGGCCGTATACAACCTTGCAATGCGATGCGAATTCGGGAGTATTCGCAATTATGTGTGGAAGCCCCATAAACTTAGAAAAAAAGCAGACACCGCTTCAGTAATATGAATAGTGAAGCGATCAAAGTAAGCCGGCCGTATCGTAGCGACACGTGCCGCACGCACGCATTTACAGCAAAGTAAAAACGCGTGGCCGCCAGTACGCCAATGGCAATTATCCGTAATCCCACACAAACGTAAGTCACCACCATTGTGGGGCTTCAAGGGACTCAATGCTTAGCTCACCTTTCCGCCTGTCCGCCTTTTTTTCTACGTCCATGGGAAGCCCTAACTAAGTTTATAGAAACGAAAAAAACCGGCAAATGATAGCAAAGGTGAAATTTTTAGCAAATAGTTATTGTATAGGTTATTGAAACGCGCCGTTAGTGTTTGACTTGCTAATTCCAGTTTCTGAGTGAATGTAGTATATCAGTAGTTTATCTATTTAACAGCGCTTTTAATTCGCTAACGCGTTTACATTAACTAAATAAAATATTCAATAGATTAACTACCACATAATTAAAATTCACCTTAAAAAAACGATAAGTGATATGATTCGATGTTAATAGGACTTGATATTTAAAATAATAATTCCTGAATGTCTGTGTCCACCCGTAGACTTTCGGTGTTTACGACCGTAAGACGACCATAACAAGTCCTTATTATATTTACTTTTTACACACTGCCATCATTCAATAATGGCTCGCTAAACTTCTTAGCTTAACAATCTAATCCTATTTACTATTATTCCTATAGTCCAGTCTTTCCCAGTGGGCGATAACGCCCCCTTGTGGGCGCTGGGGGCCTAGAGGGTAAGGGGCCCAGAAAAAATTAGGAGGGTACTTAAGTGAGTAGTATTCAATATTGTTTATTGGTTAATTTAAATAGACAAACAGATACTCTCCGGGCGAGACTATTATGTTATTGAAGTTTTAAAATTGAAAAAAAAAATGGGGTCGCTACAAATAAAAATAAAGTGGGCGTTAGACGGAATAAGTTTTGGAACCTCTGCTATAGTCTCTAAGTACACTTTAATTACCTCCATGACCGTGGCCACCGAATCCACTATTTCCGTGACTATGGCTCCCGAATCCACAGTTTCCATGATCATGACCACCACCGAAGCCTCCTTGTCCGTAATTTTGGCCACCTCCAAATCCACTATCATAATTATGGCCACCAAACCCACCTTGTCCACCTCCGAAACCCCCTTGGCCGTGACTCTGGCCACCCCCGAATCCACCCTGTCCATGACTTTGGCCACCTCCAAAGCCTCCTTGTCCTTGGCCATGACTTTGTCCGCCTTGATTGAAGCCTTGGTCTAAAAAATATTGATAATGTTAATTTAAAAAAAAAACATTCTTTAGTCAAAATATTATCTTGAAGGCATAGATGTACTATATTAAAAAAGGTAGTTATCACTGCTTGAAGGACCTTAAAAACACTACGCAATTTACTGTCAGGCATTTCTAAAATTAAATGATTAACATCATCCTCATATTTTCCAATACATATTTTACCTATTGATGGAGATCATGATTATAAACAAAGAGGGGTATTCTAATAATTAAAAACTTACCAAAACCTTGTCCACCACCGCTTTGTCCACCGAAGCCTGCATCACTGTTGAAGCCTCCTTGGCCTAGACACAGATTATATATTTTTAATGTAATAGTTATTAAATTTCATGCAATAGGGATGAGAATATGCATAGATTTTTATTGACTTTTTGAAAAGTACATAATAAGCTGGGAAATGGCATATCTACGGTTACTCGTTGACGAAATGCAGGCATTACAAAAGTAAATCTTTGGAGAATACAAACGCCCTTTACAATATAAATGCATGACGAATGAAATCACTGATCCTTTAGTCAAGAGGCATTCAATAATTTCGACGACGGAGTTCAGAAACAAAATGTATGGGATTTAACATAAGGCATCGCAGGCGACATGTCACTATGAATCCCATGCACTTTTGATTTTGCACTTCGCCGTCGAAAATATCGGATGCATCTTGACCCTGAGAGGCCCTGGTCACAATTACAGGTCACAGGTAACTTTCATAAAAAAAAAATTACCTCCATGTCCACCGCCGTGGCCGCCGCCGTATCCGCCGCCGTATGGATGGGCTGCGAAGAAAATATACAACATGGAAAATAAATAAACAAAATAAATAAATACTTAGGCCTTTACATCCGTTAATGGATGATTTTAAATATAGTATTCTCCGAGTGAAGTAACCACTCTTGAAATACTGTAGTGCCTGGGACAGTTGGTTTTTAAATGTCGTATGGTTGCCCAAGCACATACGGCATTCTCACAACATAGTCAGCCTAGTCCAGAGGAATGAACTGGTCAAAACGTCTGGGGCCAACTATGTGCGGGTTTCCTCATGCTGTTTTCCTTCACCGTTAGAGCGTCCGTATAATGTACTTGAGATCTGAAAAATCTCATTGGTACACGCTACAACCTGGGATTTGAACCTGCACTCTCTCGAGTGCGAACCAAACGGTCTACCCACTAGGCCACGGACCACTTATACACAACGGAACACTTATTACGGAAGAACATATACAACATGCAAAATACTATTATCTATACATTTATTAATATGTATATAAAAAATAATAATTTAAAAAATTTAAAAACCCGACTGCGTAAAAAGTGAACCAAACTAAGTACATAATTAAAACCGAAAAGAAAAAAACAAGCACTTAGATATCCGGTGGCCTAGAATTCTATAATATATTATTGAATTAATACTATTGGAACATAACAAATAAACAGGCAGGATCCATTGAAAAATTAGATTGGCTGTCGAATAATGGATCCCGACTGTTCAGTTGTTATGTTCCAATAGTATTAATTCAATAATATATTATAGAATTCTAGGCCACCGGATATCTAAGTGCTTGTTTTTTTCTTTTCGGTTTTAATTATGTACTTAGTTTGGTTCACTTTTTACGCAGTCGGGTTTTTAAATTTTTTAAATTATTATTTTTTATTTTATACTTTTTAGTTATGAGTACCTAGCTAGCTATTTACCAGACTGGATTTCCTATAAGCATCAGTAATACATCACAATTGCACTGGAATGTGAGAATGGTTGTTACGCAACTTTAAATCGATATAGATTCTAAACGGTCAGTCGAATCGAAAAATGTTGTGAGAAAACTAACAATGGTTTTTAAATACCTATTCAACGATACCCCACTTGATATAGTTTGTTGACTTTCATTTTTTTCATTTTCACAATATGGTGTCCAGTAGTCGCCATATTGAATTTTTACTAACGTCATGTCTTTAGTGACACTCGCCGGACTAAGAGGAATCGATTGACGTGTGAATCATAAAAATCGGCCCAGGCGTTTGGTCTATATAGTGCTTCAAAGGAACATACATACATACATACATACATACATACATAGGCTGATAAACACATTACCACTCCTTTGCGTTGCGCAGTCGGGTAAAAAGGCAAAGCTGATTGACTGATGTATCAACCCACAGGCCAAACCCTTAAGGGTAGAGATTTGAAATTTTGCACACGTTTTTCTCATATGACGTAGGCATCCAGTAAGTAAGTATTTTTCAAAATTCAACCCTTAAATTCAAGGGCGTAAAATAGGGAATTAAAGTTTGAAACCTAATTTTACGCGGGCGAAGCCGCAGGAAATTAATGGTAGTTTAAAATATTATATTAAGAAAATAAGATTACTTGGATAATATAATAATAATATAATCCACACTAGTATTTTATAAATACGCAGTAAAGACCAGTTATAATAATTTTATCCTCTTGTGTATTTTTAAAATATCGGGGAATTTAATTCATAAGGAGGTAGAGTTACCTGATTAGGTTTAGATTCCATGATAGCATCTAAGTCATTATCATAAACTTTATATAGTTTACAAATTACTCAATTAGCTAATATGTTTCCATAAGTAGGTATTATTATCGCATTGTGCTGAATTAATTGAGAGATACATACCATAGCATACTGCTACTAACGCCAAAGCGATGAGAGCGATCTGAAAAGTCAATGGAGACGTTAAAACAATCAATATTAAAATTAAGCTAAAGCGTGCGAGAGCAATTTTTAACACACATTATTTTTTAAAAGTAACCATAAGTAACCATAAGTAGCGTGGGATTCCTATAAGTCCATTCCTATTGGCTTCACTTACCTACCACTTACCTTTTAAAAACCCTCATCTTAATCCCCATACAGGCTTCCCGAGCCTTTAGTTATAGAGCTAGCGCCCACCGTCGAAAAAGGAGCTCATCGAGAACAAGCATTGGACCACTATAGATCGCTAGGGGCCTTATAGCTTGATATAAAACCGCCGGTCTGGCGGTTTTAAACCTGGCAGATTTTTTTTTATTCACCAAAACGTGTGAAGATTTTTTGAGTAAAAAAAGCTCATAAGGAACAAGAAAACTGTTGTTATACACGGCTGCGCGCCAACTAGAAACCGATAAAAATGCAAGTCTGGCAGTCCTACTCTTGACCAGTTTCCAGCCAGACCGCCCTGAACGTGTAAGATTTTTGAGTAAAAATAGCTCATAGAGAACAAGGTCAAGTTATATGTCAATCTGTACGTCTCCTAATCCTCTTTTGAAAATCGTCGGTCTGGCATGTTCAAACCTGGCCGAAACTCAGCCAGACCGGGATGAAGTTACCTCCTGTGATGTTTACTAATAGGTAAATAATGAGTAATTTGCATTTAATGAAGCGTGATTTTAATAGATTTGTATGTATTCTTTCCGAATTTAAATTTTGCTACCCCATATTACTACCACTGGATCCGCCATCTTGAAAAAATGGCGTTAACTTTCAATATTTTGGCTATATCTCTTTACAGACATACTTTACGATAAAAATATGTTCCACAAATATGGACTATATACAATTTTCTACAATTTATTTTAGGAGCATTTTTGTGTCAAATTTATAGTTTTAGCGCTGCAGAGACTAAGAGTGAAATTTTATTTGTGTTGGTGATATTTTTTATGATTCAGTATATTTTACTTTTTATGCCCTTTTAGATGATACTCATATCGCGAAGTTTATAAATAATTATAAAGACCGCCAATTTAGGACGGCGGCCATTTCGAATTCACAATCATTTTAAATATACCAAATTTTAGTAGCAATAAAACTAAAAGTATACTAAACTAATATCTTATAATAAGTAAAATTAATATTAGTGAAAAATAATTTCCGTACAGCGATTATTAAAAAAATAAATTTGTGTGATGCTTTATTTTTATATTTTAGTCTAATAAAATCAATTTTATAAGAAACAAAGTTCCAAAGTTTGCAAAACTTTCAGTTTTGTAAGCAGTAAACTTTCGAATAGAAGTTTGACCCCTTTATCTTTGATATTCTGATCTGATATTAAGTATATATACTTTTGGTTTTATTGACACAAAAATTTGGTATATTCAATATTATTGTTAATTCGAAATGGCTGCCTTCATAAATTGGCGGTCTTTATAATTATTTACAAACTTCTCGATATAAATATCATCTAAAAGGACATAAACAGTAGAATATAGTTAATTACAAAAAATGTCAACAACACAAATAAAATTTCCTTCTAAGACTCTGCAGCGCTAAAACTATCAATTTGACACAAAATGCTCATAAAATAAACTGTAGAAAATTATATATAGTTCATATTCGTGGAACATATTTTTATCGTAAAGTTTGTCTGTAAAGAGATATAGCCAAAATATTGAAAGGTATCGCCATTTTTTTAAGATGGCGGATCGAGTGGTAGCAATATCGGATATCAAATTTTAAATTCGGAAAGAATACATACAAATCTATCAAAATCACGCTTCATTAAGTGCAAATTACTCATGATTTACCTATTAGTAAGTATCACAGTAGGTAACTTCATCCCGGTCTGGCTGAGTTTTGGCCAGGTTTGAACATGCCAGACTGACGATTTTCAAAAGAGGATTAGGAGACGAACAGATTGATATATAACTTGACCTTGTTCTCTATGAGCTATTTTTACTCCAAATTCTTACACGTTCAGGGCGGTCTGGCTGGAAACTGGTCAAGAGTAGGCCTGCCAGACTTGCATTTTTATCGGTTTCTAGTTGGCGCGCAGCCGTGTATAACAACAGTTTTCTTGTTCCTTATGAGCTTTTTTTACTCAAAAAATCTTCACACGTTTTGGTGAATAAAAAAAAATCTGCCAGGTTTAGGACCGCCAGACCGGCGGTTTTATATCAAGCTATAAGGCCCCTAGCGATCTGCAGTGGTCCAATGCTTGTTCTCGATGAGCTCCTTTTTCGACGGTGGGCGCTAGCTCTATTATGATGCATTTGACAATTTCGACGGTGAAGTTCAAAATCAAAAATGCGATGCCTTATGTCAAATCCCATACATTTTGTTTTCGATCTTCGTCATTATCGAATGCATCTTGACTGAAGGCCCAGCCTACGCCACTGGTAACTACTTATTACATTAATCTTTTTATCAAAATAACGTATTAATTTAGCTTTTAAACACATTTTTATTCGACTTTACAAAAGGGATTTATAGAAATCTACTATCCCAACAATTTGGTCGATTTACGAAAACATTAAGAATTTGTGAACTAACAATACTTACTTTAGCTGCCATGTTGATTTTAACGCACTTTTCTGTACTGTCCAGTATTGGAGATTGCATCGTTATATATTATGAGTATTATCTCCGGTGCTTGAGCGTTTGACCCGCCTATCTTTACGTGGAAGAGTTTGTTTTCATCTTGTAATCGTGTAAATAAGTCTTATCTTGTTAGTTGTTACGTAATCTTGTTGTTGCTTTGAAAGTTTACAAGGAGGTTGATGAGAAGTGGATTAAAAAGGGGATATACGTCATCATATTATAATAAATCAAATCAAAAATCAAAAAAGTTTTATTTCCATATTGGTTACAAAGTAACGCTTAAAGAATTGTCCCTACTTGATGCCTACCGCTACAACTAACCAGGCGAGAAGAACCGGCGTAAGAAACTCGCACGGGACCATCTTTTAGCAAAAAGTTGGAAAATTGTTCTTTTAAAAAAATTAAGTTGTTTACAATGTGAAAACTTAGGTCTATATAATATTAACAAAATTCAGATACATATAAGTACACAGAAGCAGCCTTGCAGGTGGCCATCCTATTCCCAAGGTGTGCGACCGTCAATAAAATCATTAACCTTATAATAAATAGGCTTTTGCACACAAACGATTTTTAACTACCTCCTTTTTAAAATTTATTAATGGAAATATTTGGAACGTTTTCTGGGATTCTAGTGTATAGGCGTAGGTATACATTGAGCTTTATAATATGATTTGCTTACTTTACTTAGTCTGATCTCCGGTATATCTAGCTTGTGCTTATTTCATTACCTATTCGCCTGTGTAGATACTGTAGCAGATAACTGTGGCTGGACTCTTTGTTAAAGTCTTTATGGTAGAGTCTATAAGTTTCTTGAAGGAGTATGTGATTGTTAATTGATGGACACAGTTAATGCACAAAGAGAATGGAAACATTTCCTGTTCGTTTTCCAATATAGTGTAGTTATAAAAACTTTGCAAGATATCTGATAACCGAACCTCATCACCACTAATAGTAACGACACTGACATATCTAAAGATTCCCCATTACAGCTAGGGGTTCGCTGATGGGCTCATCGGAATTTTTGTTCACTAGGGTGACCAAAAATTTCGGCTAAAGGATGTAGCGATAACTGTGGCTGGAATCTTTGGAGAGGTCAGGCACACAATACTTGAATATTTTATATTTTAAATTAAGAATCATATGTATGTCATCCGCTACGTCAGAGACGATAAAATAGAGAAACGGGCAAAATGGTTCAGAGCGCATAGGGTGTAACCCTACACCCTATACAACCGTAATATAGTTCCTGTTTATGTGAATAATATGGGGTAACCTAAAACAATAAATTATAATATCGAAGTGTCGTGTGTGTTTAAAGTGATAAACCTTGCCTACCGCTGGAGCGATTACGCGCCCCCAGTTGCCCCCAGTACGCCACAGTACATACACAGAGCACACCACAGACATCTATCATCTCATCACAGTCTCATCGTCTGTATGGAAAGTAGAAACCAAGCGTGCCATTATTGTTCTACCTGCTGTGACGTCACAAGAGCTATTAAGTGATGATAACTCTCGGGGATCTTCTAAGTTTTTGAAGAGCCACAAATTTGTTTCTTGCCAACAATTAATTAAAAAAATCTAGCATAAAGTTTTTTTATAAAAAACTAATCTATTTGTTTATAAGAACTGGTGAAGACGCTAAACTGTCTTACGTTTAAAGCGTATTCAAATATCCTATGGTTAATTACAATGCGAGTGAGCCGAGCGAGCGTGGAATTTTTTTGTCTATTTTACAGGTTATACATTAAACCCGAAATACTGTACCCATGTACACTTGGGAAAACACAATAAAATCAACAACCTAAAACAGAACGTCGGCACGAAATAATGTTTATAGTACATAATAATAAGTTGCTTAGTTTATTGCATCTGAATTCCGAGTTATGCGTAATTGAGGCGCGAGGAGGAGGAGGTCCACGTCGCGTCGCCCACGCCTAACGCCGCCTCTGGCTGCGAAGTGGCTGTAAGATAGAAATGGTGCCTTATCTTCATATTTTATCGATTTAGAACAACTGACAATCTTTTTTCAAACTTTTTTTTATAAATAAACAATGTACTTACTATACTTGATTTTTTACTGCACGTAATCCTAAAATAATGTTCGCTATTTTAGTATCCAGACAACAAAATAGACGCATTAGTAAACTACTCGAGCGTATAATTAGGTAACTGTTGCGGTTATATGTGCCACCGTAATACTGTAAATACCGTAAGATTGTGATATGACTAGCGAGATTGTAAAATGTCGAAGGATTGAATAACTCGAACATACTTACCTATTACAATTCTTTATCGTTACTATCATAGATGTATTAAATATTAAAAAGAGCTAGGTAATTTCACTAACACTAGTCATATTTTTCTTTGCTATTGAATTAATAATACCATCCCTTTCACAAATTTTAGCTGTGTGAGTGAAATGTAACAATAATGAAAAATATCGATGTGAGTCGCGGCACAGAAATATTGTCATAATATATCAGTTCTGTAAGGTACTGTAAGGGTATAAACGTATATAATATAAATATAACTCCCCACACCGATCTGGTGACGGTGGTCGGTTTCATTGAAACCAGGCGTAATTTTATAGTGCCCGAGTATGTGCGCAGTACACAAGAGCACTCTCTCTTTCTTTACTCTCATAATCCAGTGGGACTGATAACCGACACGACTGACGAGAGATGAGGCGCAGGTCCGACTTTTTACATGCCCATCCGACGCATGGATCATCTTTCTTGTCAGACAATAAGGTGATGAGCCTGCATTGTCCTAACCAAACTTGGAAACAACATTTTTTGTTGTTCCACTGCGAGAATCGAACCCTAGACCTCCGAGTCGAGAGCCAATGCTCTAACCACAAGACCAAGGAGGCTGTTAACGTGTATAATATGTAATAATCAATCAAAGGTATTGTATTATATTTAAACGAACAGAAATTGTTACTCTCGCCGTCGAATTTAATTAATTCGTTAACGCTGTCCCTGATTAGCCGTAAATACTCTTGAGTCGCTACCAACACTAATTTATCATTTATCATATCATCAATTATTCAAACTACACTTCAACTACACACGTCAACCAATAAAGGTAAAATTAATTTTACTTCCATAAGCAGTGTGTTTGGGCTCACGATGTTTCGACATTTTACACTGTCACTAGTTATATTACAATCTTACGGTGTTTTCAATTTTACGGTGACATTATACGCACACGCTAGTTGCCGCCGGGCGCCACGCGTTAGCATACTTCAAAATCCTCACATTATTTAACACCCGTTTTTTTTTTAAGTTTGTTTAATAATGTTCATTACATGAATTCTTTCAGTGAAACGGTATTTTCATGGATTTTTTTACTTAAATGTTTATAGTGGAATAAACTACTCTGTAGATTGTTTAGTTAAAAGCACTTTTGTGAGTCTTGTGATAACGCCTCGCCCTATATGTATATATATATTTATTTTGGAACACCAATAGCTTATATAAAATAGAAATAGAGTCAGTATAAAATTACAGAAAGCCAATAATAGGTTTTCACTGATTGACAAACATAATATAAAAAACGAGCAAACTATAACGATACATACTCGTATTCGTAATTAATGTATTTTTTTTTTATCACAAGGTGGTACTAATAAAAATGGAATTGTACAACAATTATGCTGAAAATAAACTAAATCAGTCATTGACAAAAATATTCTTATTAAAATCGGATCTAAGCTTTTTACTTTTTGTAGTATAAGGATCTAAATTGTAATTATTTGAGCTCTAAACAATCTCTGTTTAGATTAAGATCTAAACAGAGAGAGTTACCTAAAAGTTCTGCTTGTATTTATGTTTGTTCCTCCGTTGAGCCTAAACTACTGATCCAGTTTTTATAAATTATGTTGTCAATAGTCGTGTTCCAACCTAACTTAATCTTTAAATACCAATTTGTTTTATCTATACTAATTACTAATATTATAAAGAGGAAAGATTTGTATTTTTGTATTTTTATATTTTTGTATGTTTGTAATGAATAAACTCAAAAACTACTGTGCCGATTTTAAAAATTCTTTCACCATTAGAAAGCTACATTCATACTGAGTAACATAGACTATATTTATTGCTATAAAAGATTAGGGATCCTTACTAAAACTTTAGTAACGTAACCCAAGGTGTAAAAAAATGCCATAAAACATCTTTCGTCAGGTGCGTTGCGGAAACTATTGATGATAGAACAAAAGTATGCTCTACAATATTAAAGAACATCCATCCATCCATCCATCCATCCTCACAAACTTTCACATCCCATCCTACTAATATTATAAATGTGAAAGTTTGTGAGGATGGATGGATGTTTGTTACTCTTTCACGCAAAAACTACTAAACTAATTTCGATGAAATGGTAACAGTTTAGGCTCTGGATTAACATAGGCTACTTTTTATCCCGAAAAAGTACATTATTCCCGTGGGATACTACACTATACGCGGGCAGAGCCGCGCGCAATAGCTAGTCTTTAATATATTTAAGTCATTGCCTGTCAATCAGAATTAAGTGCGAGTGGGGTCGTATGTCATGAAAACAATAATATTATAAATAATTCGCGTTTTTATAAGAAATGTGATAAAAACAAAATAAAAACACAAGATTACCGGAATTCAAAATAATGAATATCTAGCTATTCTAAGAAATGGTCTTTTGTGTGCCCACACAAAATATTGTTTCTTAGAATTCGGCTCACTGCTATTTCCTCTAATTGTAGGCAGTGGATTATAAATCAGAGATTTCCTGAAGATCTTAACGCAGATTAATTAGACCTGTCGAAAATATATACTAGTCCAAAGAAAATAAGGGCCACTTGATAATTTTGAAGTCTGACCAAATTTATTAATTTTTAAGCAACCCTAAGTGGCTAAATCGTTTTTGTGGTAATTCCCTAAGTGTTAACAAACTAATGGGAGCATACCACTTGCGTATTTTTTGAAGTGGGTAGATTTTTTTTCAACCAGTTTATTTTACCCCATTTTTACACTAAATTTTAACTCATTCCATTTGTGAATTTCTTAGTGATCGGTTAAATTTTGTTGATTTGCCGAGGATACGAAGACATATGGACGTACAGACCTCAACTACAGCCATAACATTGATTCAGGAGGGTCGATCGCAACGTTCTGTAGCTTTGTAATTGGGTTTTTCACGGCGGGCGATCCAAAACGCTTGGAATCGGTTTCACGAGACTGGGAGTGCCACCAGGAGACGAGGCTCAGGCAGGAATCGAGCAACCACATCACAGGAAGATCGCTACATACGCCTGACTGCGCGCAGGGAGCGATTTGTCACCGCTTCTTCCTTGCAAAACCGCTTGCGGCAGGCGACAGGTACGAGCGTTAGTGACCAGACGATTAGAAATCGGTTGCATGAAGATCAACAATTCTCTAGGAGACGTGTAGTACGGATTCCATTGACAGGTGCTCATCGTGCAAACCGATTAACATTCGCAAGGCAGTACGAGGACTGGGACGCGAGTAACTGGAGCAGCGTTTTGTTCACGGATGAGTCCAAAGTAAAAATTTTCAGTGATGATCGTCGTATTAGAGTATGGAGACGCGATGGTGAGCGATTTTCGGATGCGTGTATCCACCAAAGTGACAGATTTGGGGGTCCCAATGTTATGGTGTGGGGAGGAATTTCTCTATTAGGTAGAACTGAGCTGGTAATCCTCAACGAAGGCACGGTAACTGCTCAACGATATATCGAACAGGTCATAAGACCCCATGTGGTGCCATATGAATACAGAATTGGTGCAGGTTTCAAGTTGATGCACGAAAGTGCCCGTGCTCATACAGCTAGAGCCACTAGACAAGCTCTACAAGAAGCTGGTATAGAGGTGTTGCCGTGGCCCACTAACAGTCCGGGCCTCAATCCGATTGAGGATCCGATGTGGGATTTGTTAAAAAGAAGTGTTCGCAACACAAATCTACCCGTGCACAACGAAGCCCAACTCATAAATGTGCTTAAAACAAGCTGGGAACAAATCCCTCAAGAGACAGGACGACACCTGGTAGAGAGTATGCCTACCAGACTTCAAAAATGCATACAAAAGAGGGGAGGCCATACACCATACTAATAAAAATAAAAAAATCGTAAAAATGAATAATATTTTTTTAAGAAATCACTTTTAACTTTTATTTTAGTTTTAAGAATAAATACTTATTTTATTAAAAACAAAATTACTGGCGTTTGTTTTTTATTTCAATCATTTATTTTACGTATTTACATTAAAAAATAATCAATTTATTAAAGCCAATCATTTTTTAACCCTGAAACCTCATAACATTTTTAAAATACCAAAAAAACGCAGTGGCCCTTATTTTGTTTTGACTAGTATATAAATATACCTAATATCGTCTACGCAAGGACTTGGCTAGGACAAAGTATTAACTATTAGATGTTGCCCGCCACTTCGTGCGCGCATAAGCGTAAATATTTCCGCGATAAAAGGTAGCCTATGTCCCTCCCCGTGGTCTACTCTACATCTGTGCCAAATTTCAGCAATATCGGTCCAGTAGTTACGGAGCCTATTCAATGCAAACAAACAAACAAACTTTTCCTCTTTATTATTATAATATAAGAAGTATATATTGGTAACCAAATCCGTGTTCGGGGGCAGCGGCAAAAATTAGGGAAAAAAATTCTCCAGTGGGATAATATTATTATTACAGTAATTTTGAGAGATTTGTATTTTATTGTTTTTAATTTAAATATTGAGCCATTGATTGATATAACATCTATTATCGATTTTAAAAGTCAACCTATAACTTTTTTTTTATGTAATGAACTAGGAAACGAGCAGACGGATCGCCTGATGGTAAGCGATTACCGCCGCCCATGGACACTCGCAACACCAGAGGAGTTACACTTGTAACTCCTCTGGTGTTGCGACTTGCGTTCCTGGTCCATGAAATCCCAAATCCCCCCCCCCCCCAATGGGCCTCCGGTAACCTCACTCACTCAGCGAAACACAACGCAAGCGTTATTTCACGCCGGTTTTCTGTGAGGTCGTGGTATTTACCCGGTGAGCCGGCCTATTCATGCCGAAGCGTGGCTCTCCCACAGTTATAACTTATAGAAAATAAACTTTTGGTTGTTTATTTTAATGTATAAAGGACTAGCTGTTGCCCGCGGCCCCGCCCGCGTAAATACAGTATCCCTCGGGAACACTGTATTTTTTCGGGATAAAAGGTAGCTTATCTAAGAGTCTAAACTACTACCATGTCAAATTTTATCAAATTCTGTTTAGTAGTTTTTGCGTGAAAGAGTAACAAACATCCATCCATCCATCCTCACAAACTTTCACCTTTATAATATTATATTAGTAGAACAGAATAATAGTACAGGACATTTTTTTAAATTATTATTTGTTTATCAGTTTATTTAAGATTAGAAAAAAGTATTCTTTAGAGTTGGAAAACTGTACAAAAATCGGAATGCACAGTAAATAGAACTCTGTGCTAACACAATGGAGCTGAAAATCAAACACACGAGTGTCGTCTTGTTAAAGCGGTACGTGTTAGCAGGAACAATAGGGGATCGGACTACATCTGAAATATTTAGTTTCATTAATATATTCAGAAATATTGAGGCATTACTACTTGGTAAATGTAAAAAAAATATATTATGTTATGTGTAGTTTACTAATTAAATAGTTTAAAAAGTACCAAAAAAAAAAATTTTTTTGCGAAATTGGTAAACAAAACCTCATTAGTTTACTCACATCATATACAAAAACATTCATTTTGTTAAGTATGAACTTAAACGCACAAATATGGGAGATATTTCAAATATATTCCGGCGGCCATATACTTCATATACTATAACCTACAAGTGACGTCATTTGTAGGTCGAATCTTGTATGGAGCGTTTTTAGGAGGCTCGCGAAATTTTTTATACAAATCGCTGTACCTTTGAAAATATTGACTTTTGATATACGGTTTCTTCTGAGACCGACCGTGAGTAACTCATATTTAAGAGTACCTACTATTCATTTATGCAATAAAAAAATAGTCCGATTGTCTATTAGTTATATTGTCTATAGACAACAACGTATTCGTAAAGTTATCGAATGTCAATTGTATGGGCTTTATGATTTTCATATCTTTGACGACTTTTGTAGCTTCAAACCCCGCCAGGGAACAAAAAGTTTTCTGTTCCTGGATCATGGAAGTGTATTGAATATATGTATCTATACAGATAAATAAAATTGAAGTGTCTGTTTGTAATTTCAAATTAACAGCTTTTCACTTAATGCATATGAAAGTATATTCGGTGCTTACAATGAAATATAAATTTTTAAAATTTTTGTCTGTCCGTCTGTATGTCTGTCGGTCTGTCTGTCTGTTTGTTCCGGCTAATCTCCGAAACGGCTGGACCGATTTTCGCGGGACTTTCACTGGCAGATAGCTGATATTATAAGGTCTAACATAGGCTACTTTTATTTTAGGGTTCCGTTTAAAAAAATAGAGTTCCGTTTCAGTTAGTTCTATGCAAACGAAGTTGCGGGCATCAGCTAGTTATATAATAAAAAACCGGCCAAGTGCGAGTCGGACTCGCGCAGCGAGGGTTCTGTACAAACCTGTAGTGATTTTGTTACAGCTTAAATGTATTATAGACCTGAGTATTTGATATGAATTTCAATTTAATACCTCTACGCGTTACATGAGGAAAGGGGTAGTATGCTTAAAATTATTAAAAACATTTTTAATAGTATATTATGATGTTACTAAAATGTACGGTTTTCGCAAATTTTCCTTTATCTGTGCTATATGACGTTGCGTCGTACCAAATTTCAAGATTCTGAGTTCACGAGAAGTACCCTGTAGGTTTTGAGTTTTTGAGGAAATTTGCGGCATGAATGGCTGTATCTTTTGATTGCATTAAGGTTTGATTTTTTCACAGTTCCAAGGGACAGTAGACCTGAGTATGTGATATAAATTCCAGCTTGGTACCTTCACGCGTTCCTGAGGAAAAGGGTCTTGACAGACAGACAGATTGACAACAAAGTGATCCTATATGGGTTCCGTTTTTTCCTTTCCAGGTACGGAACCCTTAAATATGTGTATAATATATTAAAAACCCCCGACAAAAAGAAACTCAAAAAACTAACAAATAATATTTTAAACCTATTATAATTATTATCGTCACATATATTATGTAAGTTAAAATATTTTAATTTTCCAAACGTCGCCTCGTTGGGGGACCGCTAAAGTTTATAGAGTATTTTTCCAACATCAGCTAATTAATTATTACGAATTAAATTACAGGTACGAGCGATCTCTTTTCGGAGTAAATTCTTTTGTTGCAATCTGCAACCTATTTTTCTCACTTAGCGGTCCCCCGACTCGACGACGCTTGGAAAATAAAAATATTTGAACTTACATAATATATGTGACTTAATTATAATAATTATAATAGGTTTAAAATATTATTTGTTAGTTTTTAGAGTTTTTTTTTTTTTTGTCGGGGGTTTTTAAAATTTTTATTTTACTTTTATTTTGTCCTTTTTAAAGAAGGTATAAATAGTGGTTAACTTACCATATTCTTTCAATATCATTGAACTATCACGGTACCAAATTTCGAATCGATAGGACATATAGAAGGAAGTCAGATCCCCTCATCAACTATTAAAGAACTTGATGATGATGATCTTCAAACGGATGATCTGGTCATGGTTATCTTACCATGCTCTTTAAATATTGTTGAAGTAACACTGTACCAAATTTCGAAACGATCAGACATAAGTAAGTTAGTCAGATCCCCTCATCATCTAGAAAAGAGCTGATAATCTTCAAACGGCTGAACAGATTTTCATGAAAGATGGCTAAGAACACTCTCGATTAAGTCATCAATATTCTCTTTCAGTGCGCTTTCATTTGAGACCCCACTCGAGTATATTTGCAGACATTCGGTTATTCTTCCCCAATTTTCCCCTACTTTGGGGGTTCTTACCCCCACAACTTTTAAACATGCTCAACCAATTTTCATCAAACATAGCTAAGAACACTCACAACTAATTCACCTTTCAAACAAAAAAAACGAAATCAAAATCGGTTCATCCGTTCGGCAGCTACAGTGCCACAGACATACACACACACACAGACACGTCAAACTTATAACACCCCGTCGTTTTAGCGTAGGGGGTTAAAAAGTACTAAATATATTTCCATTGTCTGGTAACCGCGGTAACACAAGTTCTTCGAGAGATTTCCACGGGACCAGATTCACGAGGCTTAAAGCGTCCATAGATATTATTATTATTTTAAGTACAATCCTCTTTTGTTAACATTACGAATACGTAGTTGTGAATTAGGCGTGAAATGCTCGTTATACTTATTCCATGATGATGGCTGATGATATTGAGTAGCTACTTAATTTGTTAAGAGTAAAAGTAGAAAATATGTTTTGTTAACTTTTTATTTATTCGTATAACATTAAAGTTCGTATTTTATCAGATATGACACACTCGTTCGGAAGTCGACAGACTTAGATTAGGATATAGACTAGATTAGATAGTTACTGGAATAGTTCAATGAAGTCCTTTCCCGTAGCCGATGGCTAGACCTTCCACTGCGATGGGGGCAGCGTGGACCACTCCACCGGACACCAGGCCGTTTCCGAGAATGACGCCACCATCTTGGACGTTTCTGGCCACGGAGTCTGCTACTGCCTGGGTTTGGGCTGCGCTGTTTGCAACTGCGGCGGCCTGAGCTCTCGCCGCGTTGGCAATACGATTAGCCTCAATAGCACGTGCGTTTGCGATGGCAGCGGCTTGGATACGGGCCGCGTTTGCTACGCGCTCAGCTTCAGCGGCGCGAGCTAGCTGGTATTGGGCTGCAGCAGCGGCGCGTCTTGCAGCTTCAACGGCGCGAGCGTTTTCCAAAGCGGCAGCTTGAGCTCGCTGCGCGTTCGCAATCCGGGCGGCGTCTAAGGCCTGAGCATTTTGAATGGCGTTGGCCTGGCCCGCCCTAGCGGCGACTTCGGTGACGCGAGCGCCCTGGATGGCGGCGGCGGCGGCGTTTCCGATCTGCGTGGCATGGACCGCCTGTGCGTTTTGAATGGCGCTGAGCTGGGCTGCGCCGACGGCGGCGGCGTTGTTGAGGGGCGCGCTGCTGCCGAGGCCGATGTTGCTGATGCCGCTGATGCCGGGGCCGGTGACGAGGCCGGGCGCGGCGAGACCAATGCCGTAGCTCAATCCGTGGCCGTATCCGTGGCCGTATCCGTGGCCCACGTCCACTACATTGGAGATGATGCCGCTGGAGGCAGGGCGGGAGTCTACTTGTCTGATAGCTGAAACAAATGGAACGTGTTAATGGTCTCTTTTTTTAAAAGGACTTTTATTATGGCTTGGAAAATGCTCAGAATTGGTGTTGGCTAAATATTGTATGTGCATAATTCTCTAATTAATCATATTTATTTATCATTTAGGAGCCTTTCAGGCAAGAATAAACGTTACACAAAGATGGCGGTGACACTTACGTTCTCCAATTACTCCATACACCGAAGCGATGACGAACAGAATCTGCAATATTTAAACATAATAATATTATGTTGTTGTATATCTACTAGCTGTCATGTGCCCACTTCGTTGGGTGTAAATCAGTTTTACTTCAGTGGACCAAATTATAAATCTAAATTCTAAAGTATTCTCGAATTCACTTGAATACACACAAAAAATTAATTAAAAATCGATATAGCCGTTAAGTTACAAGGAGTTCAATAACAAAGGCACGCACATAAGATTTATATGTAGTACAAAGATTATGTTATTAGGTTATAAATTATAATATTATGACTGTTTCCTTTGGACTACTTTTGAGTGAGTTACAATTATATTAAGAAGTAAATAGCAACTATTGAAGATGTGTTACTCGTTTAATTCCGGATGAGCGAAGCGAAGAGAATTATCATTTAGTGTGCAGTCTATATATTGCAGGCGTGGTGTACAGCCCCGGTCTAAATGCATAACGGCCTGCCTTAAGTTTGGCGAAATTAAATAATTTTCAATATTATTGTGGTCGTTTCAGACATTGATTATTTATTTTTAAACAAAAAATTAAAACCACCTTAAATTTTTAAAATTGAAGACTATTGTTTTCTCATGGATGCCATTATCAAAACTGGACCAAATTGAAAATGGACTAGGTACACGGGAAGTACTCGCTTTCTATTAAAAAAAGAATTAATATAGTTGAAAAATAGCTAAATATATAGTACGAACCAAATGCTAACTGGATATTGCTTTAAAAATAATATTCTTATTTACCATCACATCAAATACTGTGAGATAAGCCCTACTGGTGTTCAGTTGATGTATAGAGGATGCAGCCATCAGTCAAATTCTAATAATAATTAGAATTTGACTGATGGCTGCATCCTCTATACATAACCTGATCACATCAACTATTATTCATTATTAATAGTTGATGTGATCCTTTGCAATCATCACATCTGATCATCATCATATCAGATGCTGACGTGGAGTTGTAACACGTCGCCAATTCGCCACGCTTATGTCCCACAGATTTATGTAAAATGACCTCGATCTCTTTTATCTACTAGAACCCCAATTCTCGTAATTAACTTTTACTTTTATTGAATTATAAATGAATCTTCTTGATATTAAAAACTGACTAGCTTTTGGCCGCGACTTCATCCGCGTGAAGTTCGGTTTCCATACAAAATTGTAACCCCTTTATCACCCCCTTAAGGGCCGAATTTTCAAATAGCCTTTCTTAGCGGATGACTACGTCATTACAACTATCTGTATGCCAAATTTCAGCAAAATTCGTTCAGTAGTTTCGGCTGTGGGTTGATAGATGAGTCAGTCAGGTTTGCCTTTTATATATTAAAGATAAACTGATTGTTGGAGTTAGGACCAATCCAAACTGATTTAACGTTTATGAGAATACCATTTTGCAGTTTTAACAAACAAATTATTTTCAAAAACAAATTCTCGAAATGCCCTTACCGTAACTGGAGACATTGTGTATGTGCTACTGTTCACCTCAGCTGACCACTAGGTTCTGATGGCTGCTCAGGATTACCACTTCTTATATACAAATCCACACATGCAATGCAGGAACAATACGCATTTGAATACGATTAGTTTCTGGTTAATAAATAAAAAGTGAACAGTCAACTCACATAACAATAAACGCTTGAATGGACCGAATCCACAGTACGAGTGTTGATAAGTGGTTCACCCAAACACATTTTAGCGGCTGGTTTTGTGGAAACCTGTCAGCTGTAAGCTGTTAGTCGTGTTGACTGTACCTATGGTGTTAATGTTTTATGGTGTAGCCACAGAATAAATAATAGTACAAGTAGTGTAGCACAGGAGCAGACAGAAGAAGCGACTGTTGAAAAACGATAACCGATGCAGTAGATAGTAGACAATGAATACCTTAGGCTGGGACTATATGAACCGGAATCCAGCGGGCCTGGGAAAGTGCACTGAAAACAGAACTCTGCGCCAATAAATTAGAGCTGAAAATCGAAGGTTTATGTAGGTTGACATCTCCGTAGTGCAGTGGTTTAGAGCTTGGCTCTTGACTCTGGAGGTAGTGGGTTCAATCTCCGCGTTAACAGAAAGTTGATTTCAAGTCTGTCTAGGATAATGCAGGCTGATCACATGCTCATCTGAAAAGACAGATGATCCGTAAAATGGTACGTAAAAAGTCCTGCGCCTGATCTCTCGCTAGTGGTGTCGGTCATCCGTCGCACTGGGTTATGAGGGTAAAGGAAGAGAGAGTGCTCTTGAGTACTGCACACACACATTGGCACTATAAAGTAACTCGCGCGTAGCTGGGCTGGTTTTGAAGAATCCAGCCACCACTGAAATCGGTGCTGCAGCTATTATAATTATATTACTAGCTGTCCCGACATACGTTCCGTCTTAATTATGAACTGGCCCTCTAGTCAAGACGCATTCGATAATTTCGACGGCGAACTTCGAAATCAAATGTATGGGATTTGACATAACGCATCGCAATAGCTTGCCATGTCACATACCGATAACTTATATTATTCTTCAAAACCAGTCCAGCTATGCATGAGTTACTATATAGTGCCAATGTGTGTGTGCAGTACTCAAGAACACTCTCTCTTCCTTTACCCTCATAACCCACCTCAGTGGGACGGATGACCGACACCACTGGCGAGAGATCAGGCGCAGGACTTTTTACGTACCATTTTACGGATCACCCGTCTTTTCTTCACTTTGGTTACTTACTTAACTCTAGTTTGACCCGACTAAGATGAAGCCAAAAGTAAGAGTAATGGCCGTCTTTGTGTGTATGTATGTCTGTTCGACCGTAGCGCCTGGGTGTCAATAGATTTGAAATAATAGACCAGAGGGGCAATTCTGCTAAATAAAACCTGCATTAATACAATTACAATCAAGTCCCGATACGCTTATACTCCCAACCGGTGTTTTTATGAACGTTAAACCAACGTGAAACGCGCTCTGATTGGTCGAAACGTCATAAAATCCGTTCACGGTAACATGCCGCTACACCTTCAATCCAAACAAAGTTAAATTGACTCTTTAAATTGTCTACTTTAAATACGAGAATTGAGGTTCAGGCTTAGATTATAAAACAAAGCCCGGGTAAGATGTAATGAGCTGTATAATTTACGTACCCGGTTTATAGTTCTTATAAAAAATACTAGCTTTTTGCCGCAGCTCCGCCCGCGTAAATACAATATTCTGCGGGAACACTATACTTTTTCGGTATAAAAAGTATCCTATGTCCTTACCCAGGACTCAAAGTATGTCTGTACCAAATTTCATCAAAATTGGTTTAGCAGTTAAAGCGTGAAGAGGTAACAGACAGACACACTTTCGCATTTATAATATTAGTATATTAGTATAGACTATATAGACTAGTATAGATTTATATAATAGATTTGTATATTAGTCCATTTTTTTACGTGGTGACCTGAACATGTAATGCTTTACTATGCCAATTTATAATCCATAATTTGAATTAACCGATGACAATTTTTTTAGGATTCCGTAGTTTAAGTTCGGAACCCTTATGTCCGTCCGTCCGGTTCCGGTCCGTCTTCGGTTTACCGTCCAAACGGTTAGTGCTACAAAGATGAAACTTTGTATGGATATATTGTGTAGTCGACAAAATGCTAAAATAAAATCACGAAAATTTTTCATATCTCCCCTCTATGTAAAATAGGGATAATTTTTTCTTGCATCTATCCCATAGTGTGGGATATCATTAGATAGGTCTTTTAATAACATCGAGAGGTTGCTTAAACTTTTTTTTTGTTTGGGTATCCCTTTGCGAGATATTCAACTTTAAAGCGCATTTTTGTAAAAAAGCCCTCTCTAAAAGCTAAACGGCTGGTCGGAAAAAATATTAAAAACTAGCTTTTGCCCGCGACTTCATCCGCGTGGAACAATACTTTGGGATATCGCTGAAATTTACCCGCGACTTTATTTATGACTAACGAAAGCGGAATCCTATTTTTTTAAACGGAACCCTAAAATAAAAGTAGCCTATGTTAGACCCTATAACATCAGCTATCTGCTAGTGAAAGTCCCGTGAAAATCGGTCCAGCCGTTTCAGAGATTAGTCGGAACAAACAGACAGACAGACCGACTGACAGACAGACAGACGGACAGACAAAAATTAAAAAAAAATGTATTTTATTGTACCTAAGTACCGAATACGAATACTTTCAGATTCATTATGTAAAAAGCTGTTAATTTGAAGTTACAAACAGACACTTAAATTGTATTTAAATGTATAGATGTATAGATATTATAATGTATTATATTTTAAGATATTATCAATTTGATGTTTATAAAATAACTAAACTATTTAACTCAACTAAACTAAACTAAACATTAACCCGCACGCGCAACCCGCCTTGGCGACGCCCACTTCGCAACGGGCCGTGCAGCAGAAATCGTAATATTTTAATTTCGCCATAACTTCAAAACCAAACGTCCAATTTTAATCATTCAAAGACCAAATATTATCTACATAAACTGTACTTAGTGATGAAATAATTTATTTTGATAAGGATTAATAACATGAGTAAAATAATCGCGTTTAAATGTAGTCCAAAAAAAATTCAAGATTTCTAAATAAAAAAATTGTTGTTGTGCCTCACTCGACATAGATAGGTATAGTGTGTCGCGGACTTTTTTGTAGATATTTATAAGATCTACAATTAATTAGAACATTTTATGGTTCTATCTTTTATAGTTTAGGCAGCGTACGCAAAATAAGTAACTTTTCTGGTTGATTTTTTACACCTTGTGTCCGAAAAACCCAAATATCTTACGGAACCCTATTTTTTTCCAAAATAAAATTTAGCCTATGTTACTCGTGGATAATGTAGCTTTCGAATGGTGAAAGAATTTTTGAAATCGGTCCAGTACTTTTTGAGCCTATTCATTACAAACAAACAAACAAACAAACAAACAAACAAACAAACAAACATACAAACAAAGTTTTCCTCTTTATAATATTAGTGTAGATTATGATGGTGGTCTATAGGGGGAAGTCCCGTAACGCCGGACGGCACCAAGCGCCGGACACTCGTACTATCTCGACAAACGTCAACGCGAGCTATTCATATTTCGGTGAAAGGGGTGTGGGGGAACATATCAATACAGGATCACGCGACGCGATTTGCCAGTGAGATGCACAGCCGCGGTGGGAGTGGTGGACAACTGTTTTTGGCGGGAAATCGTTGCGTCACGCAAATTTCAAGTGACTATTACTGCAAAGGTTTTATCTTTAATTGTTTTTGTTATCTACACTAATATTATAAAGAGGAAAACTTTGTTTGTATGTTTGTTTGTTTGTTTGTTTGTTTGTTTGTTTGTTTGTTTGTTTGTTTGTTTGTTTGTAATGAATAGGCTCAAAAAGTACTGGACCGATTTCAAAAATTCTTTCACCATTCGAAAGCTACATTATCCACGAGTAACATAGGCTCAATTTTATTTTGGAAAAAAATAGGGTTCCGTAAGATATTTGGGTTTTTCGGACACAAGGTGTAAAAAATCAACCAGAAAAGTTACTTATTTTGCGTACGCTGCCTAAACTATAAAAGATAGAACCATAAAATGTTCTAATTAATTGTAGATCTTATAAATATCTACAAAAAAGTCCGCGACACACTATACCTATCTATGTCGAGTGAGGCACAACAACCATTTTTTTATTAAGAAATCTTGAATTTTTTTTGGACTACATTTAAACGCGTTTATTTTACTCATGTTATTAATCCTTATCAAAATAAATTATTTCATCACTAAGTACAGTTTATGTAGATAATATTTGGTCTTTGAATGATTAAAATTGGACGTTTGGTTTTGAAGTTATAGCGAAATTAAAATATTACGACTTCTGCTGCACGGCCCGTTGCGAAGTGGGCGTCACCAAGGCGGGGTGCGCGTGCGGGTTAATGTTTAGTTTAGTTAAATAGTTTAGTTATTTTATAAACATCAAATTGATAATATCTTAAAATATAATACATTATAATATCTATACATCTATACAGTTAAATACAATTTAAGTGTCTGTTTGTAACTTCAAATTAACAGCTTTTTACATAATGAATCTGAAAGTATATTCGGTACTTACAATAAAATACATTTTTTTTTAATTTTTGTCTGTCCGTCTGTCTGTCTGTAAGTCGGTCTGTCTGTCTGTTTGTTCCGACTAATCTCTGAAACGGCTGGACCGATTTTCACGGGACTTTCACTAAGATAGCTGATGTTATAGGGTACATAGGCTACTTTTATTTTAGGGTTCCGTTTAAAAAAATAGGATTCCGCTTTCGTTAGTCATAAATAAAGTCGCGGGTAAATTTCAGCGATATCCCAAAGTATTGTTCCACGCGGACGAAGTCGCGGGCAAAAGCTAGTTTATTAATAAAGATAGTGTTCCATTATAATTATTATATCGTGAAAGTTTTTATTAAATACCTAAACAGTTTTCGTATGAAATAAGTAATTTTGGACATTTCCTGTCCCCTAGTCTCGGACACAAAAGTGTCCCTTACCACCGGACAGTTTATAGATTGGCTTTTTTATTCAGTATGGGTACGTATTATAATGATAATTGTTTATTGTTTTACAGGATAGAAGGAGGTAGATGTTTGAAGACGGAAAAGACAAATAACCAAACCAGGAACATGTCAGGACATGTCTAAGGAGGGTTCCGTAAAAATAAACGCATAATATGTTTTTTTTAATAACTTCAAAAGTTACTGTCCGATTAGGTTCAAAATAATTTTCCTAAAGAGTTTTTAGCATGATCTATCAGCAAAGAAAATTGCAAGTTTCTAAGTCTTATAGTTTAGAAATTCCAGGGGGGTACTAACTTATAAATCAATTTGGAGGCCGATTACTTGAAAATGGTTAACTTTATAAAAAAGTTATGTATGAAACCTTCCCTTTATTTTAAAATACCTATTCAACGATACTCCACACAATGGGGTAGAAAGAAAAAAAAATTCATCCCCACTTCACATGTATGGAGATCCACCCCTAGAATAAAAAATATTATTATTTTATGATGCCAAATTCGAGACCTATACACAATCTATGACTATACCAAATTTCATCCATTTATATTCTTAAATACCGACGCTAGAAGCGCGGATAGACAGACGGACGGACAGAGCGAAACTATAAGGTTCCTCAAGTAATAATAATAATATCTATGGACGCTTCACACCACGTCAATCTGATCCCGTGCTAAGTTCTCGAAGAACTTGTGTTACGGGTACCAGACAACGGAACTATATTTAATACTTTTATACTATACACATATTTAAGATTTTTTTATTATATTATACACATATTAAATACACATCCATGACCCAGGAACACAGAAAAACTTTTTGTTCCTTCGGCGGGATTTGAACCCGCGACCCCCGGCTTGAGCTCACGCTCAACCAACTGAGCCACAGAGGTCGTCAAGTATTACGGAACCCTAAAAAGAAAGGAAAATGGCATCAGCAAAGTTTAAAAACTGCGATGGACAAGATTAAAAACTACTTGTGTAGTGTGTTAAGAGGACCACGACGAGGACTGGATACATTAATGCTCCAGCTGCCAAGAATGAGCTCATGAAGCATGTGCAGCATCCGGAATGTGGATATACCTATATATTATGTGTTAGAAGCACAATATTATACAGGGTTTACAATTTCACGCTTTCACAGTATTACAATTTCACAATATTACGCTTAGGGTTCTAAGATTAACCCGTCCGGTACTAGGTGCCAATATCAAAGACTTAATTTTTTCTTACCAAAACATAATTAACATTCCTAGATTATGTTTACGTTGAAGTTGTATTTTTGTTATTTGATTTTGATTAGTGATTTGTTAAGTTAAGTAATTCATAAAAAAATACGTATTTCTCGATGTACTTTTAATTTTATTTCCTGAAAACCTTATGTGTCCGCCACTAGGGGACTTACCCCTAATATAAAATGTGAGTATAATGTTACGGAACCCTAATTTCGTGAATCCGACTCGCACTTTTTATTTATTTACCAAGTGTTCCGACCAAGTGTACCAAGTCGCGACGTCTGCACCGTCAAGAGGTAATTTGGTACTAATCGTAATCGTTGTAGGTAATTTTGGTATCTACAGTAATTATTTTTCTCGGTCTCAAATCTAATCAAAGTATTTCCCACGTGATCCTGATTCATGAGCTTGAGGTTTCTCGAAAACGGCTGCAAGTATTACCATCAGGCTTAGCATGGCGATCCATAGAAATACATTTAATGAAGAAATATTCTATCCAAAACAGTTCGTTGCAAAATAGTTCTTAATCCATGATAACATATTTTAAAAATGGTTGCCGGGAAATCTGCTGTCAAAAATGAACAAATATTCAAGTATATGACTCAACGTAAAGAAACTTTTTGTCTAGGACCGCCATGATGTGGAGTGGTTGACATTATTGTGGAACTTTTTGACATTAAATTAAGAAAACGTTTCTACTTTAGCTGTCAAAAGAGGTCATTTTGTGAGCTCATGCTCGGGAAGAAAAGAAATGTTATTTCTCATAACAACGATACATCGACCTTGCTAGGTAGCAAGGTCGATGTATCGTTGGTATGAGAAAAATAGGTCTTATTATAAGGTTATAATAAGACCTATTTTGCTCCGAATAGTATTAATGTTTCTTCAATCTGTCATATTTTCTTTTCTTCGGTGTTTCTTCTATGCGCATACTAAGCCTGCATGTAGTATGCAGGGAGTTTTGGGGGAGAACAATCCATCTAATTAGGGAAACTACGAATTTTTAAGCTTTATAATATGTATTTCCTTTCGTCGTACAATAATAAATAAATAATTTCGACTCTATTATTTTAGTCCGACTCTATTATACTTTGACCCCCTTACTAATAGGTGGTTAAATACTAACCCCCTTACTAATAAACGCTGTATAAGCTTTGAATAGTTATTCAGTGTTTTGTTCCCGTCACACAAGTGACATGTTTAATTCGATAAAAGGAGACAAAACACTGTATAACTATTCAAAGCTTATACAGCGTTTATTAGTAAGGGGGTTAGTATTTAACCACCTATTATATCAATCCGACTCTATTATGTCATATTGGCAGTTTGGTGTGTGCATGTATCATTTTTGCTTCGTTCGAAAATTCGGAATGTGGTGGGCTCGAATCCCGGTCATATATTTTTTTTTGTGATTCTGTTTAATTTTTTTTAATGTACCTATCATAACTTCGAGCAAAGCTTGGTTACCCAGGTATAAAAGCTACCCTTTATCCTGGATGCTAGTTCATTTATGATTGGATATTTTCGAAGGCAGTCAGCTTAGCAAACGATTGTTATCCTTGACTTTGAAGGCATTAGGACTTACGATATAAACCTAACCAAGAGCATATCAGTGCATGTCTGAGGAGGGTTCCGTAACTATCAACGCGCAATACCTTAAATTACTTCTAAGGTGAATGACAAGGAATACCTTAAATTACTTTTAAGGTTTATTATCCGATTTAGCCCAGAATAATATCCCTGAAAAGTTTTAGCAGGATTTACCAGTAAACTTACAAGTTAAAACAGTTTAGTAATACCAGAAACATGGGCGTAGCCAGGTTTTAGTTTTGGGGGGGAAGATTCAAGAAAATAAAACGACTACAACTACATTAAATAACCAGGGCCGTCTTTAACATAATAAAGGCCCTGGGCACATTAGAATAAGGTTTTTTTCGTTTTTACCTTTTTAAGCTTTAAACCCGGAAAGACTGTGTAATTCGGAAAATACAAATATCTAGTCTAAAACGAAACGTCAGTAAAAAAAAAATAGGTTTTTTTAAGCCAAAAGTGAGCGAGCGCAGCGAGCGAGCAAATTTTTTCTTTTCCTATTAAATACAAAATATTGTGTCGCATGCTATACGTTCGAGGATTCGATGGCACGTAGTGCCGTACATAGCCTTTTCTTACTGTGCGAGCTTCTATAACTGCGCCCTTGTTTTTTTAAAGATATTATAGGTACCCTAGAGCACTGTTTTTCAATCTTTTTCATGTCATGACCCCTTTAGTATGAAGAAGAATTATTTCGCGACCCCCGCGATGAAAAATCGCAACGGGGCGGGGTCTCGACGTTCTGAGGTCACAGGAAGCTCCCCTGACTACCCCGAGGCGAGGCGAGGGTGTCACTATGTATGTATGTATGAAATGTTTTTTTATTTTTATTTTTATTTCCAAATCAAACTTAACATGCTATTTTCACACGCGCACACATTATATTTTAAAATATAATGTGTGTGCGTGTGTGTGTGTAAATATATATAAAAAATATATGTGTGTGTGTGTGTGTGTAAGTATGTAACCATACCAGTCTTATAACTTTTGAGTCACTCAGTACTGTCAGCCTAATGGCTGACAGTACTGAGCACTTGCAGCAGTTCCTAGATGAGCTGGACCAGTCATGTCGTAAATTTGGCCTGGTGATCAGCGTGTCGAAAACGCAAGTCCTGAAGCAGCCTGCAAGAGGTGCTAGTGCAAGCGACACACCGATTACCCTGGCTGGAAAGGAGCTGGAGGAAGTAAAGACTTTTCGTTACCTCGGCAGCCTTATACGAAGTGACAACCGTCTAGAATCGGACATTTCTTCAAGGATCTCGAAAGCTGCTGGTGCCTTTGGGAGGCTGGATCAAAGAGTTTGGAAGTCGCACTACTTACGCCTACAGACTTAACTTGCTGTATACAAAGCGATTATCCTACCCCTGTTGCTTTATGCCTCCGAGACATGGTGCCTTTACAAGGCTGATATCAAACGTCTCGATAGCTTTCACATGAGGTGTCTTCATGCAATTCTTAGAGTCAAATGGCAAGATAAAGTTCCAAACACTGATATTCTAAGGCGCACAAAAATGTCTGGTATGGAGTGTCTTCTCATGCAAGGCCAACTTAGATGGTGTGGACACTTTGTGCGCATGGGTGACACCCGTTTACCTAAGAGCATATTCTTTTCGGAGATAACAACTGGGAAGCGTAAGCCTGGGGGCCAGTACTTGCGTTATAGGGATGTTCTCAAGCGGCAGTTGGTTGCGTCTGGCTTACAAGATAACACCTGGCAGGAGCTGGTGCGTGTGAGGCCTGACTGGCGAAAAGCTGTAAAAGAAGGCACCGAGAACTTCAAAAAAGCTCGTATCGAAGATTTGGATGCCAAACGCCAACACCGCAAGACTCGCCCTAAGCCCACGCATAACTATACGTACAACTCCACTGGTCAGCTATACTGCGCAATGTGTGACCGAGTATTTCAGACCAAGCTCCGTTTCTCCAGCCATATACGGGCTCATTCAAGGAGGCATTAAGGGTCGCCGTCGACGGATGCGTCGTGGAGGACATCATCATCATAACTTTTGAACGGTTTGACCGATTTTATTGCGCCTGGCGCCATTCAAAAGGGCTTGGCCAAACTTAGATTTTGAATACAATTTTGACCGATTCGGACAGATATATTTCAAGAAAACTAAAAAAAAAGCTGTGATTTTTTTTAAAGCGGTTTTTCTAGAATACCTTTTAAACAGCTTTATCGATCAACTCCAAAAACTAATCAGCTCTTATCCTTAAAAAACTACCACGATCACCACTAATCCGGTCAAAATCGATTGATTCGTTCGAGAGATATCGTGAAGGAAAGAAAACCCGAAAAAGTATTTTTTCTAAATTACTCCGAAATTTTTCATCTAAAAATTTTTTGTTGTCGATTTTTTCAAAGGACATGAAAAACTGCATCGATTACCGCCAATCGCGTGAAAATCGGTTGATTCATTCCAAAGTTATGACAGTTTGAAATGAATAATTATTTTACCCAAATAGTGAAGTCAGACTATAATAGAAAGCTTTTAATTGTAAGCTTTCATTTACAGAGAGAATAATTTTATACTTCAATTATTATTTTCAATTCGACGTAAGAATTAAAAAGTTATGATAATTTAATCCCTATAATTTACTTCGTTTCTCTGCTACCATCTTAATTATTTTTATTATTACGTTCCTACGTTCCAAAAACACTAAAATGGTGGAGGTGTACTTTTCCAAAAACAAAAACTTCGGTGTTATTACTTTATTGATACTTTTTTATTTACATTCGAATTCCTAATCATGCCGCGAACCATTTCAATGAGAAGAGATGAAATGGATATAGATTTTTTTCTATTTATGACATTTGACGAGTGCGTTACTTAGTGTTTGCCGTATCCGTATCCGAGTCCTCCGTGGCCGAGCCCTCCGAGGCCGAGTCCGCCGAGGCCGAGGCCGCTGACAGCGATGGGGGCGGCCTGGATGACGGCACCATTGCCTATGAGACCGAGGCCATTGCCGACTAAACCGAGACCCTGAGCGTTCCTGGCGACGGTGTCGGCGACGGCCTGAGCCTGGGCGGCGCTAGTGGCGACGGCGGCGGCCTGAGATCTCGCGGCGTTTGCGATGCGGGCGGCTTCCACGGCGCGGGCGTTGGCGATGGCGGCGGCCTGGACGCGGGCGGCGTTGGCTACACGCTCGGCCTCGGCGGCGCGGGCCAGCTCGTACTGGGCGGCGGTGGCGGCGCGTCTCGAGGCCTCGACGGCGCGGGCGTTCTCCAGAGCGGCGGCCTGAGCTCTCTGCGCGTTGGCAATGCTGGCGGCGTCCAAGGCCTGAGCGTTCTGAATGGCGTTGGCCTGGCCGGCGCGGGCATTAGCCTCGGTGACACGGGCGCCCTGGATGGCGGCAGCAGCGGCGTTGTTGATCTGAGTGGCTTGGACGGCCTGAGCGTTTTGGATGGCACTGAGCTGGGCGGCTCCGACAGCGGCGGCGTTGTTCAGGGAAGCGCTGTTGCCCAGTCCAATGGCATTGATGCCAGGTGCGGCCGCGCCTAATCCTGCTAATCCCAGCCCGCCAAGACCCCAGCCATTTCCTAAGATGACTGAGCTGTAACCACTCTGTTCGGCATGGGAATCTGCGTTCTTACCAGCTGTGAAAGAAAATATTACTTAATTAATAAGAGAACTTAAGTATTTTTATATTTTTTTTTATTGTACTAATTCGTACTAATTATTCTTAGTTTAACTATTTTCTTAAGCTATTAACACCACTCAGGTATATACTTAAATGATTCGCGAGCAGTTTCAACATTATCCTGGCAGGATCCTGGCAAGATTCTGACAGGACAAAGTTTTGGTTATGGTACAACATTTGCTTGCAATGAATGAGAATTTTTTGTAAAACAAAAAATATTTCAATTAAAAGAAATGACTGATGAAAACATAAAAATAAATAAAAAAGCACTTTTGTTAAATTGTTAAAAATATTAAAATAATTTTAACTAACCATCTCCAAGCACCTCACACACTGCGACGATGACAAAGAGAATCTGAAATTATTAATTAAATAATATTAATTATTAAAATCCGTAAATAATAATCATTATTTAACAATCCACATTACTAAATCGCGCCTTACCGTAAGTTTGGACATTTTGTATTAACCCACTGGACGACAGTTTAACAGAAGAATTCAAATGATAATAATACCTTCTGCGAATTGCCTGCATTTTTATACTGCAACAAAATTACTAACATCAATTAACAATGCTAAACAGACATACAACGCCGCCCTATTTGAATATCATTACTTAGTTTTTAAAAGAAATATGAACGAGTGTGTGCAATGATACGGTTGACCAGGCTTCGTAGGCCGGGCGTGGACGGCCGAAATTGCTGACAAGTACGACGGTTATGTCCTTGAAAACAATGATAAAATATATAAGTTGTATTATTAAAAAGTTCAAAAGCTTCGTACGCTTTTGTTATTTTGTGACTCTTGTAGATGTACCTACCCAATATAGGTTTTAAAATATGGCTAAAATTGACGCACTCTAACTCTAAAGTTTTAATTATGAACTGGAATAAATAAATAACTGCCAACAACTGCACCTACTATTCTACGCCTACACCCTACGCAATTAGATTTAAAAATAGATAGGTCACCTCTATTACCTTGGCCCATAAAAAAGTTACAATATATTCTCATACATTTCAAATAAACTTCAAAATTTCATCGAGGCGTTTTAGAGATCCGTAACAAACACCACAGACGAGAATTCATAAGATTATTATCAGCCGCATCTACCTCTTGGCCTATAATAATCGCCATATAATGTTATACCGATATTGAAACTTAGTCGTTTGACATAAGGTTAATATTACATTGGATTTTTCGTTATTATCTTATAAGGGATGCCTTACAGAAATCGACAGTACGGATACGAGCGCATCCTTCCAATAGCAGTCTTTAGAAATCGCAGGAGACTTGAATAAATAGGAAGCTGAGGGTTATTAGGTAATTTTCCGAAGATGAATATGTATTCTTGTACTGGCTAGCAACACAAAGTATTCAGTCAGATTTCACACTTCAATAGGAGTGGATGATGATGATAGACTTTTCAGGACATGTCCTCCAAACGCACTTGTCTTACACTGCTAGTTTTTAGTGATTGGGTATTTGACATTTTTTTTTTATGTAAAAAAAGACTTTATATTACCTATTATAGTTTTGAAATTACGTGCAATTCAAAGTTATAAAAAAGTTTAATATTTTTTATATTTATTATATTAGTTTAAGTACTTACATCAAAACTCTTAAATCTTATTTACTATGGTATGAACATAAAAGCACAAACTTCGGAGATATTAAAAATTTGTGTATATTTTTGCATATTTCATAGAAATTGCTCGTAAAGCAATGTGACGTCAAAATCGCAGTGACTCTTGGATGGGGCTTTTTCACAGGAATCACACAAATGTTTTAAACTTTTAGTATAAATTATGTACGAATCCTTTTGCAAATTGTCTTTTTTAGGGTTCCGTAATACTTGAGGAACCCTTATAGTTTCGCTCTGTTAATAACTATGGCCTAACCTTTATTTTATATGGTTATATAAAATACTAGCTGTTGCCCGCGGTTCCGCCCGCGTAAATATAGTTTTTTTCGCGGTTGCGGATAAAAAATAGATAAAAACAATTGGTGCAGAACTTTTTGAGTTTTTGAAGCGTACACAAACCAACATAACATTTTGCCCCCCCCCCCCCCCATCCCCGGCAATTCTAATATGAAAATTATTTTGAACCAAATAGGACAGTACCTATTATTTTAATACTTAATTTGAAAAAGCATATTACGCGCTTATAGTCACGCAACCCTCCTAACATGCTCTTGGTTAGGTTATTTCAAAGTACTTTTAATTTATGTACTAAAAATTACAGTCTAGTACCCAATTACTTTCCAGTTAGAATGTTTGATCAGCCATTGACCGTTTTGAAAAAAAACCTTTGATTTAATTTTCTACCTTTATTACTCATTAAATGTCTAACCTAACGTTCCTTCTGGATCTCTTCTCTTCGAAAAAAATAGGTTGTTGTTATATTAGGTTGGGGAAAAAGTTTCTTCGCATTTTATATAAAAATTCAAAAGGTTTTTTTATAAAGTTTATTTACAAGTGACTAAAGTATATAGGTGCCATTTTGTTCGATAACTTTTTGCCATCTTGTTGGTAGGTACATGATCCCATTGCTTTAAAATTTTTGGGGCTTCTGATGAAAAAACTGCGACAAGTGGTTTTGGCAGTCCTCTTGTGATGTCAACCTGACACTGCCTAAGGAATTCTGCAGCGACCGAAACAGGTGGAAATCTGAAGGTGCAAGGTCAGGACTATACGGCGGATGCATTAACACCTCCCAGCCAAACTCCCGTATTTTTTTCTGAGTGGCTAAAGATGTGTGAGGTCTAGCGTTATCATGGTGAAAAACCACACCCCTTCTGTTGATTAATTCCGGCCGCTTTCTCTCAACTTCTTGCTTTAATCTCATCAGTTGTTCGCAGTACAGTTCAGAATTGATGGTCCTGCCTGGCGGTAACAGCTCATAATGAATAATGCCCTTCCAATCCCACCACACACACAGCATCACCTTGTTGCGAGTTAACCCGGGTTTCGCCACAGTCTGTGAAGCCTGACCGGCCTTTGACCACGATCTTTTTCGCACGTTCTTGTCGTACGTGATCCACTTTTCATCACCAGCTTCTTCAAAAATGGTTCGGTTTCATTACGTCGTAATAAAGAATCACAAATGAGTACACGGTTCATTAGGTTTCTTTCAGTGAGCTCATGAGGCACCCAAATATCGAGCTTTTTTGTGTACCCAGCTTTTTTCAAATGCGCCAAAACCGTTTTGTGGTCAATCCCCAGTTCTTCAGCTACATCGTAACTACTAATATGCCGATCTTGCTCCACTTTTTCAAAAATGGCAACAGTTTTGTCCGTAACAGGGCGACCAGAGCGACGTGCATCTTTGATATCAAAATTTCCGGATTGAAAACGCTTAAACCAAATTTGCGCTACTCTCACAGATACTGCATTCGCGGCTTGTGTTGCATTTTTACCTTTTTTGTAATAAAATTTTAAAATGTATCGAAATTCTTCATAAGAATCACTCATTTTAACATTAAGAAAAAAAAATGAAAATCTCAAATTTACCTAATTTGAATTTGGAATTGTCTTCTGTAAAATTAAAACTTTTTAATGATACCAAAATCAGCCAGATACAATTGGTATAGCCCAAGATATTTTATGACAAGTTCATACATACTATAATGCGAAAAGACTTTTTCCCCAACCTATTATATTATTATAATAAGATGGTGATATTATGACAGCAACCCTTTTTATTTTTTATTTTGTAATATGTTAAAGGTGATGAAATATTTTTTTCATTTCTCATACTCGGAAAGTTGTGTTGTTTTGATCTGATTATTGGGTGGAAAACGCTACTTTCCTTTCATAGGGAGGGAAAAACTCATACAAATTCATTGCGGCCCTCGGGCCGGAATGAATTTGTATATATCTTCAAAACTTCAAAAATAGAACTGCTGTCAGCTGTAAAGAGTTTTATGTAAAAAAAACTATTAACAATGACATGACTTTCTAAACAGCCAGTGTGAATTTAGCGCAAACTTCTTTGAGCGGAATAAGCCGCGACCGCGAGTGCCGCGGCGAGCGGCAAGTTCCATATTTAAAAATTAAAAAGTCAACACAAATTAGCGGGATACTAAAATCTGTTATGTATGTATCTGTGACGGACTTTTGTGCTAAGATTTGAATTGAATTTATGTTTATTTTCCATATATTCTAAATGAAAAGCAGAGTGTATACCACGGGTAAAAGAATGAATTCCTACTCGGACTGTAGCCGAGTAGGAATTCATTCTAACTAACTACCTCGGGAATTGATTCCTTTCAACCCTAGGCTAACAATCTACTATTTCATTTCTCATACTCGGAAAGTAGTGTTGTTTTGATCTGATTATTGGGTGGAAAATGCTACTTTCCTTTCATAGGGAGGGAAAAACTCATACAAATTCATTGCGGCCCTCGGGCCGGAATGAATTTGTATAATATATCTTCAAAACTTCAAAAATAGAACTGCTGTCAGCTGTGAAGAGTTTTATGTAAAAAAAAACTATTAAAAATGACATGACTTTCTAACGCGACGCGGCGAGCGGCAAGTTCCATATTTAAAAATTAAAAAGTCAACACAAATTGCCGGGATACTAAATTACTAATATATTATTATCAATCAGTGGCGGACTAACCGGGGGGCGGAAGGGGCGGCCCGCCCCGGGCCTCCAGTCTTGGGGGGCCCCAAATGCCTCCGCGTTCCCCTGATGAAATCCTAAAAAAGACTTAAAAAATGTGCTTGGTACCTACATAATTTCATCAAGATCAAAACACTACAGCTATCTAGACTTTTTACGCGGTACTAATATTCATTTAACTTTGCTGGTCTTGGAGGGCCCCCAAATGCCTCCGCGTTCACCTGAGCAAATCCTAAAAAATACTTAAAAAATGTGCTTGGTACCTACATAATTTCATCAAGATCAAAACAATACAGCTATCTAGGCTTTTTACGCGGTACTTATATTCTTTTAACTTTGCTGGTCTTGGGGGGCCCCCAAATGCCTCCGCGTTCCCCTGATGAAATCCTAAACAAGACTTAAAAAATGTGCTTGGTACTTACATAATTTCATCAAGATCAAAACACTACAGCTATCTAGACTTTTTACGCGGTACTAATATTCTTTTAACTTTGCTGGTCTTGGGGGGCCCCCAAGTGCCTCCGCGTTCCCCTGGTGAAATCCTAAACAAGACTTAAAAAATGTGCTTGGTACCTACATAATTTCATCAAGATCAAAACACTACAGCTATCTATACTTTTTACGCGGTACTAATATTCATTTAGCTTTGCTGGTCTTGGGGGGCCCCCAAATGCCTCCGCGTTCCCCTGATGAAATCCTAAACAAGACTTTAAAAATGTGCTTGGTACCTACATAATTTCATCAAGATCAAAACACTACAGCTATCTTGACTTTAATATATGATGTACATTACCATGCAAAATTCCACCGAAAATTGGTTTGAACGACATCTAGTAAGTAGTTTTTTTTAATACGTCATAAATCGTAAACAGTAAAATTAAAAAAAAAAAGGAATCAAAGTAGACACGGAGTTTGTTAACAATTTAAGATTTGCTAACGATATCATTTTTTTTGCAAAAACATCAAAAGAACTACAAATAATGATTAAGTGAGTTAGATTATGAAAGCAGAAAAATTGGTTTACGAATGAACACTTCAAAAACAAAAGTAGCGACAAATAGTGTAAAAAACGACATATACGTAAACAATACACAAATTCAATACGTGGACAGCTATAAATACCTCGGAAAACAAATATCCTTTGAGAAGACGCGCCATGAAGATGAATTAGAACGCCGTATTAATATGATTTGGAGAAAGTACTGGAGTTTCAAACAAATTTTAAAAGCCAAATTCCCTATGAAACTCAAAAAGAAAGTAATGGACTCCTGCTTATTGCCATGCCTGTTATATGGAGCACAAACGTGGCTACTTCAAGAAAAAATAAAAAAGAAAATGCGGACGTGTCAGCGCGCAAAAGAAAGAAGCATACTTATGGGTATCAAACTTATCGACAAACAAAATAGCAATATTTTTCGTAAAAAGACAAAACTCATAAATGCAGAACGACATGCACAACAACTTAAACGGAGATGGGCTGGCCACGGTGCCCGTGTGACAGACAAAGACAGTCACCAAGTGGAAAGGCCCAGGTGGAAAGAGAAGCAAAGGAGGACCTAAGGATAGATGGGTCGACGAAATCATAAACATAACGGGCGAGGAATGTATGACAAAGACAACATACCGAAAACAATGGGAAAAGTTGGAGGAGGCCTTTATCCGAAGAGGAGCCATGCCGAAAAAAACTAATACATAAGAAACATTTTATAAGTAATTCAATATGTACCGACAAATTTTAAAATAAAGTTTTCTTAGCTTGTAAAACATTAAAAACTAAAAAAAAACTATGTAAAGCATGGAAATAAAGGGCTATATTATTAAATCGTTAACCGCAATTTACCTTTTATTCAATGAACTCAAATATAAAAAAAACCATTTCATTTCAACAATTTCATAAATATAAACCTTATGCATAAGCCGCGAACCATTATTTTTATTACAAGTTCGCGTGCGCGAGTACCCTCGGTGTGCGAGTCCGACTCGCACTTGACCGGTTTTTAAGCGGGGGGCCCCATTCGGCTTTGCCGCCCCGGGCCCCTGATGGGCTTAGTCCGCCACTGTTATCAATAAATAGTTTAGATAAACAACTAGTTTTATTTTCCTCATATTCTAAATGAAAAGTAGAGTGTATGCCACGGGTAAAAGAATGAATTCCTACTCGGACTATAGCCGCCCTCGCTAATTGTTGTAGAAGACGTATTTCATCATCTTTGTTGTTTAAAACGCATTAGAATTCATAGTGTCTAGTTAATTCAACTATTAATGCGCGTAAATACATAACTAGATATTGCCCCCGACTTCGTGCGCGCAAAAGGAACCGTACTTTTTGCTGCGATAAAAAGTAGCCTACGTGTGAAGGGTCCAGGGTCTAAACTACTATCATACCAAATTTTATCAAAAACCGTTCAATAGTTACTTCGTGAAAGAGTGTGGAAACATCCATACACATATGCAATATTTTATATAATAATAATCGCGTTTATATTTATTTCTTTTTTATTATTTTCACTTTAAAAATATAAAATAAATCCATAGTGTAGTCCACGCTGAACGTAAAAAAATGTATTCTACTTTAAGAGTTTTTTACATCTTAGGCTACAGACAAAGGTGCCAGTTCGATTTACTGAGATTTTTCTCAAGTACATACGTAACGTTTAAACGTGCTCAAACCCTCTTTTTTAATATTATATATCTATGGCTAAAACGGTGAAAGAACACCGTGAGGAAACTTGCGTGTCTGCAAAAACGATTAATTTTTAAAGGCCTATGAAGTCTTCCAGGCTGTAGGCGAGCCTTATCATCCTCAAATTCAGGAGAGACCCTAGCTGGTGTGAAATAAATGGTTGGTGCTGATGATGACGAAAGACTCTATTCCATGCAAATTAGCTGGCAATTAGATAAATATTGGTTAGTTTAAAAGTTAACGCATTACGTTCGAAACTACCGTATTGGGTTTTGCCATTTATATAATAAACAGCACGCGACTCGTTAATGACTCTGTCAATTCGGCAACTTAATTTAAAACAATGTACTATTCAATCTAATTCAAAATAGGATGGCCGTCATCGTAATTTGTTCGTATTATAATATATTATGATATAAAACTGAAATGTCGTGGTCCCGCCATGCTTTGTGCATGTGACCATACATTTTATATACATCCATGACCCAGGAAACACGGAAAAACTTTTGTTCCTGCAGCGGGAGTTGAACCAGGGGGTCGCTGGTATTGGCTTGAGCGTAATATGTAATATTAGTCAAGATTATAGATCAAATTCTAATATTTTTATTTTATATTTTATATACTTATTATTTTTTTTATTGATTCACCAAACGGAACAACATTTGGTACAATATTGTCATGTCTTATAAGGGCCCATCCACAGATTACGTACAGCGCATGGGGGAGGGGGGGGGGTCATATTAAATGTGATAGTACATGTTAAATACAGGTACAGGGATACTAAAAATCGTGACATACCACACCCTGGTGTCAAAAGTTTCAAAAAGTCGAAATTTTGCGTGACGTAATATGTGGATGGCCCCTAAGATGCTCAATCATCTTTCGTCTATTAGAAGAAAAGATAGAAAAAAGAAAGAGGGGTAGGGGAAGGCCAAGGAAAAACTATATTAGTCAACTTGTACAGAATTTAAATGTCATGTCCTATAGAGAGCTGTACTAGTGGAAGATGGAGAAAAGTGGCGGAAGCTCCACTGACAAGGGACCTTACCTTAAATTAAAGAAGAAGAAGATGGAGCTAATCATATAATATTAACAATTCTGTATTAATGTTAGTAACCTAAAACCTTAATGTACTCATTGCCCACATACAAACTGCTAACCGTTTATGAAAGTTTATAGTTATAATAAATGAATAATAATAATTAATCATTGTATTTTATAATCGAGGTTAAGTACAAACAAATAGGTGATTAGTTAATTGAACCTAAAAATGTTAGAATGACATCTAGGTCAAGAATTAAACAAATAACAGGTGTTTAGGTGTTGATTGTTTGAATAAACTTATTCACATTATATAATATACAGTAATTAAACAATTATATTGGTTTAATATGATTACTGGTTGTAATTTGAAACAAACGAGCAATATCCCCCACGTGGAGCACGCGTGCGGCGCTGAGCGGAAAAGAATATATTATAACACTGTTGCGCGTATGAAGTTGCGGGCGGCATCTAGTATAATACTAGATGCCGCCCGCAACTTCATACGCGCAACAGTGTTACCAGATAAAAAATATAAACTACCGTGTTAAGCAGTTACAAATACGGTGTTTCGGGCTTAAATTACCGTAGAAGCATTTAAAAAATACCGTGTAAATTATCGTGTAAAATGCAACTGAAACAACCTTGAATTTTCAATATTTTAAGTCCACTTTACGTAATTAGACTGATTGATTGACTGAACTGAAAATCTTGCGGGCACCATATTATTATACAACTAATTTATATTTAGTTTGAACAAATAGACGGATTACTAGTAAGAATACTCTTTTATTTAGTCAAGTTAAAGGTCACCTAATGAACGGAAATTCCCCCGAACTCCTGCACAAAAAGTGCGTGCCCGGTGTTGCCAACCGCAGGCGACGAAACTGCGCTTCGTTTCATGTATGTACTTCGAGATCTTCGATTTCAAACTTTTATTCTGCTTACTACTGCACGGTAGTTAATATCCAAAAATACCGTAGAAAAAGACACGGTAGTACACACCGTAGACCGTGTATTGGCCAAAAATACCGTGCATCTACGGTAATTACCGTGTATCTGGTAACACTGACGCGCAAAATGAAATCCCGCAGGAACCGTACATTTTGCTGCGACAAAAATTAGCCTATCTGTTAATCCGGAGTCTAAACTTGAACCATACGTTTCGTTAATATCCCTTCAGTAGTTATTGCGTGAATAAGTAACAAACATCCATGCGCGAATAACAGCTCGCGGCTATGTGTGCATGGCTAGATGTGTGCGGGGGCACGAAGGCTTCCGTCAACATGGCTGACTGATTGACATGGTTTTCATCTACGGCTATGTGTCAAATACCTTATTTGTTTTGTCTTTGTTCATACTTTGACACAAATTCCATACATTTTCTGTCAAATCTCTACGAAGTGACTCCTTATGTAAGCATTAAAATGCGGCTGTTTCTCTTTGAAGTCTTCAAACCTTGCACTAACGAAAAAAAGTCCGATGTTAAAATTATCTTGAAAAAATTCGCGTTACGAAAACCAATCGAAGCATCTTTATGCAACACCAATAGTAGTTGCGTGTCATTGGCCGTCTGTTAGTTAATATTAATTACAATATTAAATTAAGTATACTGACTATGCACGGACATAGGTGCGGACTTGGGCAAGATTTATTGCTTTGATCGAGTCAGTTTTATATGTGTCGTGTGGTACTCGTATTTTGTATGGGTGCATCATTAATGCAATTTGATTACATAAGTGTCAAAGCCCACGATACGCGATATAGCGCTGCATTTTTAAGATTACTATACAAAATTTAACTTTATTACTTACACAAGATACACGTCTCATTGTAAAAGTTCGAATGTCATATTATGACATCACTGCACATGCACTGCACAGCGCATGTGTAGTGATGTCATATGAAACGTGTATCTTTTTGTGTAGTGAATAAAGTTCAAATTTGAATAGCGATGTTAAAAAATAATAATTAAAAAAACCAAAAAACCTGACTGTGTAAAAAGTGAACCAAACTAAGTACATAATAAAAAAAACTGAAAAGAAAAAAAACAAGTTCTTAAATCTCCGTTAGTCTAAAATTCTATAATATATTGTTGAATCAATACTATTTTGAAGAAAATAATATAATATATTCTAATAATGCAACATAACAACTGAACAGTCAGGATCCATTGAAAAATTACATTGGCTGTCGAATAATGGATCCTGAGTTCCTGACTGTTCAGTTGTTATGTTCCATTATTAGAATATATTTTATTTTCTTCAATAGTATTCATTCAATAATATATTATGTACAATTCTAGACCACCGGAGATTTAAGAGCTTGTTTTTATCTTTTCAGTTTTTTTAATCGACTTCCCAAAAAAGGAGGCGGTTATACGTTCGGCTGTATATATTTTTTTATTTTTTTATTTTTTTTGTATGTTCAACGATTACTCCGCCGCCTGTGGACCGATCTTCAAAATTTTTTCTGTGATGTATAGGGTGTAATCCCAAATTGGTCCTTTTGATATCAAAGTGGTGACCTGATGATGGGATCCATGAGGAATCGAGGGAACTCCTCGAAATTTATATGGACACATATAGTGATTTCGACTTTTTCTGAAGTAGTTCAAGCATATGCTACCGAAAAGTAAGATTTAGCTCCAAGGTATACCCTGAATCCAAAAGTACAGAACAGAACTCCTGACTCCTTATAGATACATGTTTGCGGATTACGGCGTTGTTTAAAGAACTGCAAGCATATGCCACCCTGTCAGTTAGAGTAATCATCATCATCGTCACCACTATCACACCATACATCATCAGATTATGATGATATACATAAAAGGTACTTCTCATAGTATTTTACACTAACACGGAGATCTTTGAACATAACTCTGCCGTTTATGGACCTATTTGCAAAATTCTTTTGTTGTTGTGGGTTTAATTCGAAATTGGTCCTTTAGTCACTAAAGTTGAAACTTGATGATGCGATCCATGAGGAATCGAGGGAACTCCTCGAAATTTATATCCACACATATAGTGATTTTGACTTTTACTGAAGTAACACAAACATATGCTACCAAAAAATAAGATATTGTACCAAGGTATACCCTGGGTCCAAAAGCACTGAACAGAACTCCTCAGTCTTTAAAGATATGCATTTGGAAATTTCGGCATTGTTTAAAGAACTGCAAGCCACATGCCACTTTATAACTTACAGTAATCATCATCATCGTCTTAATAACAATACCTAATGGAAGCTTAGCGCGTATTCAATTATACATTCGATCGTTTAGTTTAGACGTTCTTAAGTCGTATTAATATTAATAATAACTTAACAAAATATATCACTAAAAAGGGTGAAATTATTATTTTTAAACAAAAAATTAAACCGTCTTCCAAAGTAAAAATACACAAAAAAGTATGAAATAAAACTTAATCTCTAAATAATTCCCCTATCAAATTCGGCTAAAATTTTTACTATTTCTCTACTCAATCTTATTAATTTTGAAGTCGTTACCAGCAAATATGAACGTAAGTTCTATAAAATATTGTAGGATATTGTTTGAGCTGGTACCGATTTCAAAATTATGAAGATTGAGTAGAGAAATAGTAAAAATTTCAGGCGAATTTGATAGGGGAATTATTTATAGATTAAGTTTTATTTCATATTTTTTGTGTATTTTTACTTTGGAAGTCGGTTTAATTTTTTGTTTAAAAATAATTATTATGTAGGTACTTAGTTTGGTTCACTTTTTACGCAGTCGGGTTTTTTGTTTTTTTTTTATTTTTTATTTTATACTTTTTAGTTAAGAGTACCTAGCTAGCTATTTACTAGACTGGTTGAAGTTGAAGATGGGCGACCGTGCCAGACATTAGATACGGTAGGTAGTCCAATATACCTACTAGATACTTTAGTATAATATGTACATCCACATTCACACGCACAGTCATACGAAGTTTTCGTCTTTTCTTTCATTGTAAATGTCTACTGTCTAAAAATGGTTGAGAATAAAATAAATAAATAATAAATAAACAATTAAATACGTGAGAATGGTTGTTATGCAACTTTAAATCGATATAGATCCTAAACGGTTAGTCGAATCGAAAAATGTTGAGAGAAAACTAAAAATGATTTTTAAATACCTATTCAACGATACCCCACTTGATATAGTTGTTGACTTTGCGTCCAGTAGTCGCCATATTGAATTTTCAGTAACGTCATGTTTTTAGTGACATTCACCGGACTAAGAGGAATCGATTGACGTATGAATCATAAAAATCGGCCCAGGCGTTTGGTCTGTATAGTGCTTCAAAGGAACATACAAACATACATACATAGGCTGATAAACACATTACCACTCCTTTGCGTCGCGCAGTCGGGTAAAAATACAGCTTCACGTAGCGTCAGGTATCCTCGCAGTGGAACTGGCTCCAACGCCCGTACGTAGTATACTGTATGTTCATATAATGTCACACATTTTTCATAATATATTATGACAACATATCTGTGATTCCAGGCAATAATAAATTGACATTTAAAATTTTCAGTGGTTTAGGTAAATTTTCATGAAATAAGAACACAATATTAGGTCACATTAGGGTTTTTATTTTTTAAAATAAGCAATGATATTTTCGTCATCATCGCAAATAACATCGGGTTGGTGTGGTTTATGTTCGACGAATCTAGAACAAAGAACGATTCAATCTTTAAGTGTGTTTCCAGAAAGAAGTCGTGAATAAAATTAGATTAAAATTCTGTAGTAGGAAGGTACTTGTAACTAGAGTCCGACCGAAACTGGTTTTCCGGCCGAAACCGAAACCGAAACCGAACATTCGGCCGTGGCTTCAGTTTCGGCCGAAACCGAAACCGAAACTCACGTGGTCAAGTAGAAAATTCCTTAAAATACTGAAATTTGGTGCATTTTATCCATTACTCTGCATTAATTAGGACATGAAATGGAAACACGGTATATTAATTTTGTTGTAATCTGGGAGCACGGTAGTGCCCCGCCAAGACGAGCTAAGCGAAGCGCAAGGGCACTACCAGACTACTTTTTCTCGAAGCGTTTCGTCGATATTTTAAACCCTCATAACTTGGGATTAGATTATACCAGATACACAAAATTTTTAGGATATGTTCCCAGTAGCGGACTAATGAAACATGTAAAGTTTTGATTATAAAGGTCTAATAATTTAGGTTTTAGTGATATCCAAAAACCCCTGATTTCGTCACTGACTCACTGATGATCAACAAAATTATAGGGTACTTTCGGATGTCATAGAAAGCTGAAATTTGATATGTAAGCTAGTTTTAGCACATAACCAACATAAAGATTGACAAACTTGGAACTTTTATCCTCCAACCCCTTAAACTAGGGGATGAAAATTTGTAAGAGACTTACCTAAATGTTTACTCTAGAGGTCTGAAAATTGTCTTTCAAAAAGAAGTGAAATCTCACCAAAAACATTTTCATGTAAAGTGATGCCAAGACGATACAATATAACTCGCACTGTAAAAAAGATATTAGATCCCATGTGAAACCAAGCTTCTGACTCTACCTAACTTCTAACTCTACACGCCTTAACTCTACAAGCCTAACTCTACATACTCTATACTTTAGTCAAATTATGTGGCTTGGCCATTTCGTTCGTACAAGAATAGTATAACAGAAAAACAGTCCGTAAATTTTTCACCTTACGCCTAAGCGAATGTATCGAAATGGCCAGGCCATATATTTTGACAAAGGTGTAGAGTTTGTGGAGTTAGGCTTGTAGAATTATGGCGTGTAGAGTTAGAAGTTTGGTAGAGTCAGAAGCTTGGTTTCACATGAGATCTAAATTAGATCATCTAATATCTTTTTAACAATGCGAGTTATATTGTATCGTCTTGGCATCACTTTACATGAAAATGTTTATGGTGAGATCATTTATTTAATGTAATATTAAAAAATATTAATTATATTTTAATTATGTTTTCAAATTCAGTTGCGTTGTCAAAGCGTTGCCGCAAGAAACGAAGTTAGACGAGCGTGCACGAAAACTTCCGAAATCAGTTTCGGTTTCGGCAAAAGTTTCGGCCACTTTTGGCCGAAACCGAAACTGCCGCCGAAACTTGATTTTTGGCCGAAACTCGGCCGAAACCGAAACCGAAACCGAACTTTCGGTCGGCAACTACTTGTAACTCATTTGAAAAAACTAAAATAAAAATCCATTCCTTTCTATTTTTGTGATCTTAATACTCGTATTTTGACTACTGACTTTCTTTGCAATTTAGTTTTAAAAGGCGTTATCTATTTAATAAACGCCTAAAAGTTATCGACAGTTTATATCTCAATTATTTTCATTGAAGCAATGCATTACAAATCTAGTTTCCCCTATTTTTTATTTAATGTTTTGATCTACATACAGTAAATTGAATAGGGGATCGGACTACATTTGAAATATTTAGTTTCATTAATATATTCAGAAATATTGAGGCATTGCTACTTGGTAAATGTAAAAATATATATTATTTTATGTGTAGTTTATTATATAATACATTTAAAAAGTACCAAAAAAATTTTTTTTTGCGAATTTGGTAAACAAAACATACATTATTAGTTTACTTACATCATATACAAAAATATTCATTATGGTAAGTATGAACTTAAACGCACAAATATCAGAGATATTTACAAATATATTCCTGCGGCCATATACTTCATACACCATAACCTACAAGTGACGTCACTTGTAGGTTAAGTTTAGTATGGAGCTTTTTTACGAGACTTGCGAAATTTTGTATACAAATCGCTGTACCTTTGAAAATATTGTCTTTTGATATACGGTTTCTTCTGAGAAGTTACTCATATTTAAGAGTACTATTCATTTCTGCAATAAAAAAAAATCAGTCCGCTTGCCTATTAGGGCAATGAAAGCTATATTATGTTGTCTCTTTCTCACCTGCTAGTGTCGTCATTGGAGTAGATGATGTACTCGTAGGTGACTTCATGTGCGTGCTCGTGTGGACCATGCTCATGATGCTCGTGACACGGCTTCTTCGTGGTTGGTGCTTGAGTGGTTGTGGTTGACGTTGTCGTTGGCTTCGTAGTTGTGGTTGTCGGTTTCGGAGTTGTTGTGCTTGTGGTTGTTGGTTTGGGAGTTGTCGTGCTTGTAGTTGTTGGTTTGGGAGTTGTCGTGCTTGTGGTTGTTGGTTTGGGAGTTGTTGTTGTTGTGGTAGTTGTAGTTGTCGTGGTCGGTTCAGGAGTCTGAAAAATCATTAGTAATATAATAAGTATTTAGCGACATAATGAGGTAATTATATACATAAAGTTCTAAGCTAGCGTAAAAAGTAACGGCAATAAACTAAATACAGAGCTATTTTATTTACATAGGCACTTGGAAAAAATTACTTTAATTTGGCTGTAGGCGGGCCAAATAAATACAAATACCGACAAACACACGCTTCAAAACATAACCCTTCTGCTTTAGGAGTCAGGTAACCATAACACTCAAATATAAATAAAAGCCATAACACTTTTGTATAATATGGCTCTTTCCTTTTTCTTCTCTCTATGCCTCCACCGATCTAGACACTTCTCATACTCACAGTGGGACATGGTGTCGGACAATCTGGAGCTGACAACATTGCCAGTTTCTTGGCAACGATGGATGCTCCGATATTGACCGCGCCAGAGATGATACTCTTGCCAAGCGTGAGAACCTTGGTAATGACGTCTTTCTTCAGCGTTTCTACACCCTGGACTATGTTATTGACGCCTTCACCACATCCTGTAAAATAATTACTTTCATTTTTCCCGTTTTTACGTTGTATAAATAAAAATACGTTGTTTTGGCGATTAGATGGCGTATAAAAAATATTTTAAAAAATATAGAAACCGACTTCCAAAGTAAAAGCAATAACATTCTTAAAATCACTAAAAAGTATGAAATAATTCTTATTGTCGAAATAGTTCCCTTTCAAATTCTACTAAAATGTTACTATTTTTCTACTCAATCTTCTTATTTTTGAGGTCGGTACCAGCCAATTTGAACGTGAGTTCTTTAAAATATTATTTGTATATATATAAGGACGTAGTTTTGTTAAAATTAATATTTTTATTGAAAGGATTTATACAATTATTTGGGCTGGTACAGACTTCAAAAATAAGAAGATTGAGTAGAAAAATAGTAACATTTTAGTACAATTTGAAAGGGAACTATTTCGACAATAAGAATTATTTCATGCTTTTTAGTGATTTTAAGAATGTTATTCCTTTTACTTTGGAAGTCGGTTTCTATATTTTTTAAAATATTTTTTATTTTTTTCTTTTCAGTGGTATTATAATATTATTAACTAGTACCTGGGAGACCGAGCTTTGTTCGGAGTTGTTATAGGACAATAAAATATTCAAAAATAAATAAAAATAGAGAAAGGAAATAAAAATAATCACAAAAATATTTATCTGACCGGGTTTCGAACCCGAGACCAATTCGTTAACAACGTACAAATTACCATTTTACCATCCAGCTGAAGCTACATTTTATCGCGGTAAAATGTATGGTTTCAGCGAGATATCCTTTTGCGCGCACGAAGTTGCGATTAACGTCTACTATAGTTTAATCATGTGTTTTCAATGTAGATTTTAAGCACTTATGCATAAAACACCTCCATTAAGTTAGTTGGAGCAAGAAGTCCTACACTCACGATTTCAAAAATGAAATCTACTCAAAATGCCTAATATTGAATCGGCCGGCGCAGCCAAAGAATATATATATATTACTAAGATTAGTTCTTAGTGATCATCTTCTGTATAAAAAAATCCCCTTTTCCCTTGGTTATTCATTGCATAGACTGCTACACCAATTTTCATAAATATTTTTTGTGGTGTTGTGTTGACAGAAAAAGTTGCGGGGAAATTAAAAATTTGTAAGAAAACGATCATTAACTTTTCTATTAAGAGTTTCCTCTATTCCTCATGGATCCCATTATCATCGTTGTTAGGGTATTGTTACGAACACAGAGAATAGCGCCATCTAGCATCAACCAATGAAACCACTTGGTGTAAACAGGGACAGCGCGGGGCCCCCTACTCATTACTAGATGGCGCTACTGTGCAAACGTTCCAGAATAAATCTAACGCGGTCACGCGACTCGGGAACCTTCTGGAATCGTCTGGGACTCGTATCGACCGGTATAAATACGTCGGAAGAATGCGAGCGAGTCGAGTTCAGTTTGAGCTTCATCCGAAGCGATACGGGCGATACCAGTGAAAACTAGTGATCAGGAGTTCACTTTGAGCTTCCATCGAGGCGAAACGGGCGATACAAGTGAAAACTAGTAATCGGGACTGCGAGTTGAACAGCGAAACAGGCGTATCGATGTGAATCCTAGTGATGTGATGATACCGTGAGTGAAACCGACGACTTGGCTACGATTAAGGACACCGTTAGTGCTTAGTGTTTGGACTTAGTGTTTAGTGTTTGGACCTAATGCTTAATGTTGGACTAAGTGCTAGTGAATAAAGTCTTCAAAGGAGTCAGCAGACTTTTCTCCAAATCCTTCAACAACCAACACGTAACAACTGGTGTCGGAAGTGAGATTTGGAGATGCCATTGACTCCGAGAGAAGATTTCAAGGAGTGTGGCGGAGAGGAGCGACCCCTGGCGGAGAGGAGCGACCCCTGGCGGAGAGGTGCGACCCCTGACGGAGAGGTGCGACCCCTGGCGGAGAGGTGCGACCCCTGGCGGAGAGGTGCGACCCCTGGCGGAGAGGTGCGACCCCTGGCGGAGAGGAGCGACCCCTGGCGGAGAGGAGCGACCCCTGGCGGAGAGGAGCGACCCCTGGCGGAGAGGAGCGACCCCTGGCGGAGAGGTGCGACCCCTGGCGGAGAGGTGCGACCCCTGGCGGAGAGGTGCGACCCCTGGCGGAGTGGTGCGACCCCTGGCGGAGAGGTGCGACCCCTGGCGGAGAGGAGCGACCCCTGGCGGAGAGGAGCGACCCCTGGCGGAGAGGAGCGACCCCTGGCGGAGAGGTGCGACCCCTGGCGGAGAGATGCGACCCCTGGCGGAGAGGTGCGACCCCTGGCGGAGAGGTGCGACCCCTGGCGGAGAGGTGCGACCCCTGGCGGAGGCCACACCCCCTGGGGACCAAGCTCCGCCCACTGGCCCCGCCTACTATGCCCCGCCCACTGACCACGCCCCTCAGGCTCCACCCGATGTAGGCCAAGCCCCGCCCACTGGCCCCGCCCACCGGGCCCCGCCTGCTCAAGTCCTTTGGGTCTCTGGGAGGATGATGCTATGAGGGAGGCTCAAGAAAGAGATGACGACCTTCGACACATCGTCACGTGCAAGATACGGGGCGACGTAAAACTAATCTGGAGTGAGGTTGCACCCACTGGCGCTATCACTAAGGCGTACTGGGCGCAATGGGACAGTCTGATAAACGGAATACCCTACCGGAAATAACGGCAGAGAGTTCCATCTTCAGATAATTGTCCCAAGAACGAGAGTGCCAGATGTTCTCCGTGAAATGCATGATGGCGTATCAGAAGGTCATCTAGGTGTCAAGAGGGTCATTCAAAGTGGTGCACATAGATCGTCTAGTGCGGTACCATGGCAGTGGCAGCGATGCTCGGGACGAGCATCTCTAAGAGGGGAGTAGTGTTACGAACACAGAGAATAGCGCCATCTAGCGTCAACCAATGAAACCACTTGGTGTAAACAGGGACAGCGTGGGGCCCCCTACTCATTACTAGATGGCGCTACTGTGCAAACGTTCCAGAATAAATCTAACGCGGTCACGCGACTCGGGAACCTTCTGGAGTCGTCTGGGACTCATATCGACCGGTATAAATACGTCGGAAGAATGCGAGCGAGTCGAGTTCAGTTTGAGCTTCATCCGAAGCGATACGGGCGATACCAGTGAAAACTAGTGATCAGGAGTTCACTTTGAGCTTCCATCGAGGCGAAACGGACGATACAAGTGAAAACTAGTAATCGGGACTTCGAGTTGAACAGCGAAACAGGCGTATCGATGTGAATCCTAGTGATGTGATGATACCGTGAGTGAAACCGACGACTTGGCTACGATTAAGGACACCGTTAGTGCTTAGTGTTTGGACTTAGTGTTTAGTGTTTGGACCTAATGCTTAATTTTGGACTAAGTGCTAGTGAATAAAGTCTTCAAAGGAGTCAGCAGGTTTTATCTCCAAATCCTTCGAACCCCAACACGTAACAGTATATTATACGCTTGGAACAACATATCACTTTTGAGTAGCTCTGAATGTTCAAAGAAATCGATGTCGGTGTAAAATACTATGAGATATCAACATAATATCAAGGTGTATGGTGTGATGATGGTGATGGTGATGATGATTACTTAATAGTGACATTTGCTTGAAGAAATATAAACAATACTTGAATTTTCAAACGTGTATATTTAAAGACTGAGGAGTGCTGTTTAGCCCTTTTGGATCCAGGGTATACCTTGGCACAACATTTCACTTTTTGGTAGCTGTGAATGTTCAAAGAAATCGATATCGGTGTAAAATACATACTATGAAAAATACCTATATCAGCATAATTTATCATGATGTATGGTGTGATTATGATGGTGGTGGTGATGATGATTATTATTTAATACGGACATTTGCTTGTAGTTTTATAAACAATGCTGAAATTTTCAAACGTATATCTTCAAAGACTGAGAAATGCCGTTCAGTGCTTTTGGATCCAGGGTATACCTTGGCACAACATTTCACTTTTTGGTAGCATTTGCTCGAGTTACTTAAAAAAAAGTCAAAATCACTATCGGTGTCCCTATAAATTTTGAGGACTTCTCTCAATTCCTCATGGATCCCATCACCAGATCTACCATTCGATGACAATGGGACCAATCCAGGAGTAAATCCTTTGCAACAAAAAAATAATTTTGAAAATCGGTCCACAAACGGCGGAGTAATCGTGTAACATATACACAAAAAAAAACAAGAAAAAACATACACACGAATTGTAAACCTCCTCCTGTGTTTTGGAAGTCGGTTGAAAATTCATACGATTAGTATTTTTATATGACTACACGTTACGTTATAAAAAAATCACGATAACTTTCAAATCTAACAACGTTTTAATTGTGACCTAAACTCTGAAGCCAAATTTGAATATCTTAAAAATGCACTGCCGTGACGCTTATCGTTTTGTGAATTGAATATGATGTGAATTGACCGTAAACTGAATTATAACTTACCATTACCAGCACTGGCTTCCGTGGTAGTGGTGCTTCCACAAGGATTGGTTTCCGGTATACGGATACTGTAGCTTGTGGAAGAGGGGATGAAGCATGATAGACATGCCCACTGAAAAGGAAAATGTATATATATATATATATATATATATATATATATATCACCGTAAAATTGTAAAAACCGTTAGATTGTAATATTACTAGAGATATTATAATATGCTGACATATTGTCAAATACAAATTTCTCCATACAATTGTACGCATTATTTTTCGATGTAATTATTATTATGAAAAAGCAAACAAATATGTACCGTGCGGTATGTACCGTTTAACCAATCGGCTCGGTAAATATTACAATATAACGAAAAATAATGCGTACAATTGTATGGAGAAATTTGTATTTGACAATATGTCAGCATATTATAATATCTCTAGTAATATTACAATCTAACGGTTTTTACAATTTTACGGTGACATATACATTGCTGTAGTATTTAGCTATCAAAATTCTATACTTTTAACGACAGGCCACGTTTGTGATGCTTTACAAACAAAGTAAACGAAAGAAATGTTTTTCTAGTTGACTACTCAGTTATATTCTGAGGATTCTTCAGTCACGAGTCCATTTTTGTGACTTTTTTCAGTTCCTATATCAATAGCTTTTGCCCACGGCTATCACGGTATAATAATATCCCAAAGGAACACATTACTTTTTCGGCATGAAAGCAACCTATGTATTAGTCAAGTGCTTAAACTATATCATACAAAATTTCATCAAAATCCGTTCTGTAGTTTTTGCGTGAAAGAGTAACAAACATACATCCATCCATCCTCACAAACTATCACATTTATTATTATATTTTAGTATTATTATAAAATGCCTTTATTACTTGTTATTAAGGACAAAAATAGACAAATTATGTATGTTTTTTATCTATGGGCGCTTCACACCACGTCAATCCGGTCCCGTGACTTCACAAAGAACTTGTGTTACGGGTACCAGACAACGGAAATGTATTTAATACTTTTATACTATTCATATATTTAAGATTTTTATTATATTATTATACACATATTTAATACACATCCATGACCCGGGAACACAGAAAAACTTTTTGTTCCTTCGGCGGGATTCAAACCCGTGACCCCCGCGCTTGAGCACCAACACGCTCAACCATTGAGCCACAGAGGTCGTCGTCAATTATTGTACAATGTAAAAAGTATTTACACAAACAACATAAGTAAGCTTTAGTAAGTTACTTTAACACTATTAGAAAACCTAATTGAATTTACTCACAATAAAAAATACAATTTTCACTCTCATGGTGTTCACTTATCGCTGACAAATTATTAAACTATAATAATTATTTGTTTGCTTGCATATTTATATCAGCACTAATAACATTCCTTTGTCTTACTTAATAATGAAATTAATTATTATGTCATTAAAGTATTACGAGTTTTATGTTTATGATTTTCGATATTTAATTCCCATTTATCTATAATATCTAAATACTTGTTTTAAATTTCTAAATTGTAAGTAAAATATATGCTGGCTAATTTTAGAATTTTGACTGCTAAACGCTTAATTAAAAAAGTCGTAAATTTTTCCTTTTTTGGGTGTAAAAGACATCAACGCGCGACGCCCGTTTTTGTATTCCACTATTTTTTTTTTTTAATAACTCCCACACTGATCTCGGTGACGATGGCCGGTTTTATTGAAACCAGGCCAGTTACGCAGGAGTGATTTTATAGTGCCCAAGTGTGTGCGCAGTACACAAGAGCACTCTCTCTTCCTTTTACTCTCATAACCCAGTGGGACGGATGACCGACACGACTGACGAGAGATAAGGCGCAGATCCGACTTTTTACATACCCATCCGACGCATGGATCATCTTTCTTGTCAGACAATCAGGTGATCAGTCTGCATTGTCCTAACCAAACTTGGAAACAACATTTTTTGTTGTTTCCTTGTGGGAATCGAACCCACGACCTCTGAGTCGAGAGCCAATGCTCGAACCACTAGACCACGGAGGCTGTTGAATTGTATTCCTCTATTTAGAATGTGTAATAAGTAAAGGTTGAAATTATTATAATAAATTTTGTACAGTCCCTAGCTTTATTAGCCTAAAGAAATTATCAAGTTCTTCAAGAAATTTACACGATAAAAAGACAGTGTCATTAGACTATTGACAAAAAGGCTCTACTTTTTTTTAAAGATTGTAATGGACATAATATAGGAAGCCAAAATTTATGTTATTTTACATATTTTCATGATAATTTAAGTTCAGATAACTATTGACATAGGTACCAGATATCCCCCTACTATTATAAATATTAAAGCTTAAGAGGATGGATGAATGGATGGATGGATGTTTCTTTCTCTTTCTAATTTGGTATGGTAGTAGTTTACGCTCTGTATTAAAACATAGAATACTGTTTATTCCGAAAAAGTACAGTATTCCCGTGCGATACCCGATACTATAATAATTACGTGGGCGGAGCCGCGGGAAAAAGCTAGTTATCTCATATCCCAGATATTAAATCACTTGAGACCAAGTGATCATTTTGAAATATTCATTCAGCCAACGTTGAAATGAGTCCTAAAATTCAAGTTTTGACAAATTCAGTAAACACTCAGTGCAGCTCAAATATTGCGTAGGTACACAACAACACAATGGAACCGAGCCACTGTGTCGCACACACATACACACGGGTGATAATTGTTCCGTACCACATACGGCACAGCGACACCCGTAGAGCGGATGCGTGCACTTTCTCTTGGTTTTAATCTTGGTTAGTTTAGTGAGTAAATAAAATCAGTTTTACTTATTTGCAAACCAAAAACAATAATCTCAGGAATTCAGCTGAAGAATTGCTTATAAGTATGTACCAGGTACCTACTTCAAATTTTGAGTTTTTAGCCCTAGTTCTAAAGATAATAAAAACAGACGATTACTAAATAAATAGTCTATTGTCTAATACAATTATTTTATAAATGAGTACCTACAAAGAACCGGTTCCAGATAAATAATTTCACTTAAGTAGAAAAAATAACATATCGAGGCTAATGCCATCATACCTAATGAATATCTAAAACATGTTGTAAAAGTCTTAGGAGTAATATTCTCCAACCATTTCTGTTCTCATCCTAAGCCTCGGTGTCACAGTAGGTCAGTCTGTCGGTAAGTCGGTATAAAATCAATGCCAAGTTCAATATCTTACTATTACTTGTTTTTACTGATGGGAATATTATGCGTAAGATTTAAATAATAAAAAATATAAATTATTAATTTATAACTGGAAAAATATTATGACATAATAATATGGAAATCGACAAAGATATTTTATTAAAGGTAAGTCTTATTTGACTGTGTAAAATTATTCATGAACTCTATTAATTTTAATATGAAATAATTTTTAATTTATTTTATAAACGAGTATTACGAATCACGTCTATTGTTATTAAATATCAGATATATTAATAGCTTATTTTTCTATCGCTTATATTACTTATTTTTTTATGATACATAGTTGACCAAAAAAATATTGTTAACATAATCAGCAACCACTAATGTCGAGCTTACAGAAGTTACGTTATCATGTTAATGTGAATATAATAGATAGACTACAACAGTCTATCTCGGAGCTCACGCGTGAGCTCCGTAGCCTAATGGGTAGACCGTTTGGTTCGCACTAGAGAGAGTGCAGGTTCGGATCCGAAGTTGGGGCGTGTACCAATGAGACTTTTTCAGGAGGGCTAGACAAGATGCATTAAATAATATCGACGGCGAACTTCGTGAATAAAAAATGTATGGGATTGACATAAGCGTGCGTTAAATGACATATTCAGTCGTATCGTTAAAAAAATTGGTAGCCAAGCAGCCACTTTGAACGAATACGCTAACGATGCACTCATATAACGAATTGCTCTAACGTGTTTCTCCATACAATGCCTAGACAAGCGGCCGTAAGTGACATTTAGTAGATCGTGATCTTTATCTTTATCGACCTAACGATAAAGATACCCAGGGGGCTACCTTTATCGCCTCAACGAACAATATGGCGGATTTTTATTGATCAGCTGTTATTTGTAAATAATAATGATTTGCCTAAAGTTGCCTAAAGGGTCTATACAACACCTTCTGCTAGTAGTCTATATTGCATAAAGTCAAAAGAATTCAATCTAAAGTATTCAATAAATCACAATTATTGTCAATACCTAATATGTAATTCATTGTATTCAAGTATAATTCAACACTTTGTTAAAATATAAATTTCTTAATTTGTAGCTTACTTGCAGTTTTTAATCTTTACACGCTACTATATCAGCTGAAAGCAATCTTTAGGTGTATAGTAGGTACCTAAATTATAGTAGGTAACAAATGGAGTTCATAATTAAGCAAGTTTCTCTGAAACTTCCTTAGAAATAAAGATTTGTATTTAGTAGTTAAAATTTATAAGTTTTTCAATGTAATGATATTTTATTGTCATCGATGCTCAACACCTTCGTCTTATAAATGGGTTAGAAGGACACAAACACCTCATAAAAGTTTTGAAATATTTGCTATTATACTTTGATTAATTATTACAAATTTAATATTATATATCTATGCTATTATACCTACACCTATTATAAACAGTCAAGTAGTGTTAACCAATTAAATACTTAATATTTAATCTCTATAGTATATTTGTGACTAAATAATTGAAAGTCTTTACAATTTTACAGAACTATAACGTTAAAGGAAGTGTTATTAAAGTACCTTGACTGTACAGGGTACTATTGCAATAAATAAGTAAACCTAACACTTACCACATATTGTAGACAAAATATTACAATGCGGCCATAGCACTTTGAATTTGTTATAAGCATTGTCTTGCTAGAATTATTCATTCATTCTAATTTAAGAGCTTTGCTCTTGTCAGTGATGCTTTCTCCATTCCTCTCTATACTCCGCCCTTCTATTGACCTCCTGATACGACACGACCATCACATTCGCCTACACCTGTCCATAAAAGTTCTTCTCGGCCTTCCATGTTTTCTACTACCATCCCTTCAATTATTCCTTTATTAAAGTTGTTGTGCCGTATCAAGTGTCCGTATTAGGATTGATTAAATAATAACAATACAAGAGTATCTACATTTTATTTTACTTTTTTAAGTAAGTTTTACATGGTTTTAGTAAGAAAATAAACTTAAAATGTAAAAATATTTTTATTTCTTGCAAAGGAATTACATAATGCAGATTTCTTTAAATAATCTTGAAGTCACATAACCAATAATAACATTATACAATTTAAAAATCAACACAGCTAATAATTATTTATACAAACTAGTTAGAGCCTGTCACAGAATGAATACAAATTAACTTAGGTTGGTAGCGGTTTTGATACATTAATAATTACATTATGATTTATATCACTTCTCACTATCAGTGGCGAAGGCTGCTTCTCCTTCAAAGGGAAGCCGGAACCTGTATCATAGGTAGGGATTTCTATGAAGGTTTGCAAAAGGTATGTGACAAGGGAAGCCGATAGGAATGGAGTTATAGGAACCCTATGCCACTGCACAGATACAGAATCGGCCAGCAGATCTCAAGTACATTATACGGACGCTCTACCGGTGAAGGAAAACATCGTGAGGAAACCCGCACATAGTTTGCCCCAGACGTATTGACTAGTCATTCCTCTGGACTAGGGTGGCTATGTTGTGAGAATGCCGTATGCGCTTGGGCAATCATACGATATTTAAAAACCAACTGTCCCAGGCACTACAGTATTTCAAGAGTGGTTACTTCGCTCGGAGAATACTGTATAAATCATCCATCATCGGATGTAAAGGCCTAAGTTAGGTAAATTGTTATTTTGTTAACAAACAAAAATTATTGTACTTCATCTTCTTCTTCTTCTTCTTCTGGCCAGTTTAAAGTGTTACCAGGACATGGATATAGTCCTAAGGATAGAAGACTCCGTATTTTGTAATTGCTAAAAAGAACTGTATTGCTTTGGTAATAGAGTGTATTTCAAAATGCACGTATCATAGAGGCAAATCCGAGCCGAGCGAGATAGCCATAAGGGAGGCCGTGTGTCTCGTTCTTGCATGTTGCCAACCAGAAAAATGTTGGTATTTTTAAAAAGTAACTTGAAAAATCTTAGATAAAACGAGTGTACTTTATTATTATTTTAACAAATGTTTATAACTATATCATATTCTAATTAAAACAGTTAGTAATAGTCATTTAATACTAAATAAAAATGCAGTTTACATTAAAACTTTTTCTTTCTTTTTTATTAGATGGTATCATTCGCAAGACAATAGAATAGTACGCCATTACAGTCGGACAAGGATCTTTTGGCACTTGGATGGGGGCGTGAGTGTCGCAAATAAGAACAATACTTATTACTAAAAGTGAAATTTTACAAGACGGCGATGTTATTACTGATTTTATCCACGTGCCAAAAGGTAAGTGTCGCAACTACAAAACAATACATAATACTAAAAGTGACATTTTACAAGACGGCGATGTTAGTTCTGATTTTGTCCACGTGCCAAAAGATCCTTGTCAGACTGTACACATATTTTATGCTGAACACCGGATAATATTAAAATTCATAATAGTACCGGTGCTGGATTTGCTGGACGCACCGTGAGTATGGCCTTTAGTGTAATCTCTTAAAATCTGTTTATAATGTGTGTCATATGACCATTTGGCAAGAAATCTGTATAAAATCTGTATTATCAATGAAAACTAGAAGATAATTAATTAAATAATGTATTATATAATATAATTATTCAAAATAGAACTCTGGAGTCATACAATAGATAAACAGTTATCCAATTGTGTGTCTAATTTATAATCCTCTGAATTTTTCCCGGTGTTTCGGATTTCGGTGCATATTGAAGTTCCAGCCCACGAAGTATAGATAACAAGGAGTCCGAACGTAATGTTAAAATAATGGTCTCAATTACGGGGACAGATTTTTGCCGGTAGAGCGCGCGACGGTTCGACATGCACTCGTTTGAAATTACGCGGGAAGTTTAAAGTTGCTATTGACAGCTCTGGAAAGATTGAAATATTATTATATAAAAGTTTTAGGAAATTCTTAGAAACTGTTCTCGAAAAAAAGATACCGTAGAACACGGTAATTGCCTAACGGTAATTTAAAAATAATTGTAATAAATAATAGTATTGGCAACACTCGGTATAATAGTATTGGCAACACTCGGTACTCGTCGGTCTCGCACGCCTAGCGGCAGAAAAGAGAACTAAGATCTGGTCCTATTATTGTGTACATAATTATTATTAAAAAGCCTATACCGTTCGGACTCCTGGTATCTATGCTTCATGTTCCAGCCTTACAACCGTAATAATCGGCCTTGTTAAATAAGTACCTACTATATTCTTTTTGTAAATTTCTACACTTGAAATTTGATTCCATTTTATACAAAACACTCCAGGAATTTTCAATAAAACTTCTAGGTACCGTTTTACTGAATCGACTGACTTGCACTGACTATTTGTATTTTGAACTTTGACTAGACATTAGACTTGAAAATAATACGGTGTTGAAATCATATAGGTACCTACATTAAATCTAGTTGTCTGCCTTTTTAACTTGACACTGACAAATAGTTTTATGCCGTAACGCCATCAATAATTAAAAAAATATATATATGACATTTGACAACTTCACAACTGACGGCTAAATTCTTGAAATCATAAACAACTAACGTTTGAGCAATTCGTTGTTGCGATTCGAACAACAGTGTGCGTTTGGCTAGGCACAAAATGTCGTGATCTCAAAAGAGAAGTCGATACGACAGATCTTTCCGAATTTTAACGAAGGTAATTTGTCTAGGCGCCCAGATCTCAAGTACATTATACGGACGCTCTAACGGTGAAGGAAAACATCGTGAGGAAACCCGCACATGGTTGGCCCTAGACGTATTGACAAGGCATTCCTCTGGACTAGGCTGACTATGTTGTGAGGATGCTTTATGTGCTTGGGCAACCATACGACATTTAAAAACAATCTGTCCCAGGCGCTACAGTATTTCAAGTGTTGTTATTTTGCTCGGAGAATACTGTATAAATCACCCATTTAAGGATAAAAAGGCCTAAGTTTTTAGTCTATCTCGCTAGCCATTTGTGGGTTTTGGGACTTCATGCAGTAGGTCACTGTTCAGTGCATTTTGGTCATTAATTTTTAATTAATATTCTAATTAATGGTCGGTCACTTTTTAAATTATTACTCTAATTTAAAAATATTGAAGAGACCCGATCGGTGTAGTTTCTAGTTCCTATTGTATTTTCTTTCAACAGGTAATCCTGGCATTGCTATTCCTAAGTATAGTGACGGCTTCTCCTGTATACAATGATGCACCAAGAAGTCTAGAAGCGTCTATTCAAAAACCGCATAAAAGACTCTACAGCCCGAGAAGAAGCTGGTCCACAAAAGTTATGGATGGCCTAAAAATGCCACCATATCTAGTTCTTAACCGAAAATTAGGTGCCTACTATCCATTCTACAAGTTTCCCCATGAAAGTCTAAGAAGGAAAGGTACAGTTCGGACCAAAACATAATTTAATGTATACTTTTAATAAATTAAAAATAAAGCACAAAACATTTTCGTCGGGGTTATTTATTTATTTTTATTTATTTTTATACCTTCAAGAAGGGAGCGTATTCCTTCCTAAAAGGCCGGCAACGCACTTGTAACTTCTCTGATGTTGCGGGTGTCCATGGGCGACGGTAATCGCTTTGAATCAGGTGATCCGTTTTCTCGTTTTCCCCCTAGTTTTATTTTTAAAAAATCCAGTTACTCTTTTTTTTACTTTTTTAACAATCTAGAAAATTGTTTTTAGAAAATTTTCACAAAAAAAATCTAAAAACAAGCTAGATTGGTGGTACAATTAGGGTAAGTTCACACCAAAACGATACGCGATGCGATGCTGCCTTTTTAAGATACCTTTTCAAAATTGAACTTTATTATTTGAAGAAATATCCATAACGTGATGCCTAAAGGGGAAAGGGGCATGGGCGTAGCCAGGGGGGTGGTTTAGGGGGTTCAAACCCCCCCGAAATGGGCCGGCTGGTATATATAATACAGAGATCTGACCAATATACAGAGGCCTATTTAGAAATTTTGCGCCCGAGGCCAATTAACATATTTTGCCGCCCCATTAACCCTATGTGAAAGATGATTTTTGAAGTTATTTTAGAAAAATAATCAACAGCCTAAATCAGAACCTTGATACTACCCCCTAGTCGTTTTCTTTTCTTGAACCCTCCCCGAAACTAAAACCTGGCTACGCCCGTGGAAAGGGGGGTCACCAATTATCACAAGACATCTTTAAGGAGACATTTTTTCGAATCTAGTCTATGCATACCGAAATTCTTATCGGTTGTAGATTCGAAGTGTTGTTTAAATATTAGTCCAACCTACAAACTTGACTTGTATCGTTTTTAAATACTTAAATTATTATATTAAACTGTATTTTAAGGCTGCGCTGTTGGTGATTTACTCTAAAGTCTAAACATTGTAGACCCAAATTTTTGTGTAATATTATTTTACATTATTATTACACTTATCTAGGTCGGTATGTGCTTATAAGATAATAGCCTCCAAACATCAGATTTTTAGTGCAACTTTGACCGTAAATATAAAATAAACCAAGAATTAAAATAATGAAGCAAGCACATATAAAGGTGCTAAGAATATCACGTGATTAGTTGATGGCCCCTAACCACAGGCGCTTACAATTTACGAGTAGGTGCTATTAGGTAATATCGACAAAACTAGAAAACTAGATTTATTTTTTGTGCAACTTTGACCGTAAATATAAAACAAACCAAAAATGAAAATAAAAAAGCAAGCACATATAAAGTTGCTAAAAATATCACGTGATTAGTAGACGACCACTAACTACAGGCGCTTACAATTTACGAGTAGGTGCTATTAATATCGAAAAAACTAGAAAACTAGATTTTGTGTAAATAATCTCAATCACGTACACATGCATTATAAAATATATTTCTGTGTTAAACTTATTTAAAAAATCAATCGCGTCGTACATACGGCAAGCATCTATCCAAAAACAAGAGAACCCGCCAAGTCCGATACGGAATCGCGTATGAAGTAGTCCGCACTATTATTTACAAAATTATAACTATTAGTACCTACGGGTAGTAATATCGAGTAAAAAACACCGAATTTTTTTTTGTACACATGCATTCCTTAACCATTAATTTTAATTTAATTTAATTACAGTCAATCAGGGTAACTTTGAATCATCATCGACATATTTTTTAAACAAACTTTTACTATGTTAAGAATTAGTCAAAAGAGTTTAGTTAATCTGTGCTCTTAGGTTGGTTTTCATGCTATAAAGTTTTATAACGTCTTTAAAAATGACTAATTATATTAAAAACTGGCAATTTTGTCGTGTGTCAAAGTTACCACCCTTAATGGGTAACTTTGACACAAACTAACTTTTAATTAATTTACAGCTTCAGGGTGACAATAATTTATGTTTTTATCAAATATTGATGCAGTGGGGTCATAGACAAGTCAAAAAAACCATAAAGTTATTACATTTAAATATGTTTTTATATACCTTGATAGCAGCAAAGTTAACGAGATTTTTAAACAAAGTTTTGCACTGATTTTTACCCATTATGTTGCGCGCGGTTAAAAACAAAAGTTTTTGATATTATCTTCTATTGACAGCTGCTTTTTTTTTAGATTTCGTTTACAAAGTATGTAACGTACACGAATTGTTATTAAATTTTAAGCGCCAATTGTTTACCACATAAAACAATAGAAAATAATTTTGTGAACAAACTGTCAAAGTTACCCTCGTGATTCAAAGTTACCCTGAATGACCGTATTGATTTTAAAGAGATATACAACTCAATATTCAGTGAACATTTCAACTGCGTTGCCGTTATTAAGGCTGGGACTATATGATCCGGAATCCAGAACGCGGGTGAAAATTCAGAGCACTGAATATAGAACTGAATAGAGCCGAAAGACGAACACACAAGTGTCGAATCGAATTTCATATATGACAGCTCACTTCGATTTTCAACTCTATTGTATTAGCGCAGAGTTCTGAGTTTTACTAGCGTTCAGGATTCCAAAGCATATAGTCCCAGTCTAAAGCTTCGTGGCCTAGTGGGTAGACCGTTTGGTTCGCAGTCGAGAGAGCGTGGGCGTGTACTAATGAAACCTTTTTCAAGACATTATACGGGCGCTCTAACGGTGAAGGAAAACATCATGAGGAAACCCGCACATAGTTGGCCCCAGACATATTGATCAGTCATTCCTCTGGACTAGGCTGACTGTGTTGTGAGAATGCCGTATGTGCTTGGGCAATCATACGACATTTAAAAACCAACTGTCCCAGGCACTATAGTATTTCAAGAGTGATTACTTCCATTCATCCATTAACGGATGAAAAGGCCTAAGTCCCAGCCTAATATCGAGCAAAATACGTAGTGGGAGCCAAACTTATATATTCAACGTATTGTGTTTTTAGTATCTGTTGTTATAGCGGCAACAGAGATACATCATAATATGCAGTGGCAGATTATCCTAAAGGCAAACTAGGTGTGTGCCTAGGGGCGCGAGGGTACAAAGGGCGCTTCGACCAAGCGAGGTAGTATGTCCAGTCAGGCCGAAGCCCTGGGCGATCACCTCCCCCCCCCCCCCTAGAGGCGCTGATGACATGTTTTCCTATGGCGCTCTCAACGTTTAATCCGCCTCTGATAATATGTGAAAATTTCAACCGTCTAGCTATCACGGTATGTGAGAGACAGGCGGACAGAGCATTATCAAGTAATAAGGTCCCGTTTTGACCATCTGGGCACGGAACCCTAAATAACGACTTTGTCAAGATAGTAATAATTTTATCTACCTATTAACAACCATAATATTATAATAGATTGGCTTCAAATGTCAGAAATCGAAATATATAATTCAAGGAAAATTATATTTTATTACTAACGCAAAAAGTGTGTTTTGATCTTGTTTATTATTCCTACTGATACAAAATTATATTACTACTAGTTTTGTGTAAATATAATATCGGGTGTCCCACGGGAATACTATACTTTTTCGAGATAAAAAATGCTTATTAGGCTCTCGATTTAAGCGTATGTTTTAATCCAGAGCCTTAACGACTATCATACCAAATTTCATCGAAATCCGTTCAGTAGTTTTTGCGTGAAAGAGTAACAAACATCTATCCATCCATCCGTCCTCACAAACTTTCACATTTATAATAGACTGCGATCCCCTTTAAAAACAAACTCGACCCCCTCAAGGGTCGCGACCCATCGGTTGAGAAACAATAGTTTATGGTGATAATATTCCATTTACTAGCGGTCGCCCTGTGGTCAAAATTACATTAAATCATATTTTTGTTTTTAAGTATCAACTTTCTTAAAGTTCTTTTGCCTCTACCCATTTGCACTAAAATAAGGCTTGTCCTAGTTAAGATACACTTAAACATAAGAACAGCCTAGCTAAACACTTTGTTTGCACTAACAGATTTAACTTAATTATGTCATAGCTAGTTAAGTGAATGATTGAACGAATGTAAAGATTAGTTGTTTATGGTTTTATAAACCGGCTAAGTAATGTAGTCCATAGAAAATATTTTGGCCTTCTCTTTACATTGATTCCGTCGTGCGTTAAAAAGTGACAAAAGATAAGACCTTGGTTTATTTTGTTTGGTAACGTAAATTCACCAAAAGCAAAGAATATATATTACTAACGTAAAGAACCGTCACTCCACCGATTTACACGACTCGCCGCTCGCAGCTGTGTGTGCGTGTCTGGGCGAATGCGGGGGCGGGTGGGGTGTAACTTTTTCCCAGCCTGGACTATGGTTCACGGGGCTGGCAGTTTCGCCGATGCAGCGACGCGACCGCGACAGTGTAATTTCATAAATATAAAACATAATAATGCTTCGGCACGTATGGGCCGGCTCGACCGGAGAAATACCACGGGCTCACGGAAAACCGGCGTGAAACAGCGTTTGCGCTGTGTTTCGCCGAGTGAGTGAGTTTACTGGAGGCCCAATCCCCTACCCTATTCCCTTCCCTACCCTCCCCTATTCCCTCTTAAAAGGCCGGCAACGCACTTGCAGCTCTTCTGATGCTGCGAGTGTCCATGGGCGACGGAAGTTGTTTTCCATCAGGTGACCCGTTTGCTCGTTTGCCCCCTTATTTCATTAAAAAAAAAAAAGAAAGTAAACGTCGCGTCAGGCAATGCCGCGACGTTTATAAAAAATATTTGTTTTTTGTTTCACTAGTGATGTCATGCAATAATTTGATTTTATCGATATTTTTAACGAAATATGCTTGGGTTGGGTAAAGTTTGTAGGACGTTAACCTCGAACGTATATCAATTTTTTATTAAAACCCGTTCAATAGTTATTGCGTTAAAGAGTAACAAACGTGTGGTATACCATTTGCCCGTTTAAGATTCATCCGTCCATCCATCCATCCATCCATACATCCTCACTAACTTTCTTATTTATAATAGTAGTAAAATATTAGTAAGGATTTCTGCATAATATTTTAGATTGAATATTACATGTAGTACTTAATCTCATTTAGATCTGTCGATACCTATCGATATTGTGCGACGATCTTAGTTGTGTTACAACTTACAACACTTATTGAGTGGTAATAAAAATTTAAAATTGCATTCATATTATTAAAATAGTCTTTGTACTACTTAAAAATAAAGTACAAATTAAACCCAATTGCTAAGGACACAAGGTATATTTTTCCAATATAAGGGCCAATGGTCTGAGTACATTTTTGATTAAAAAAAATATGGCTATTAGACGTTAGACATTTGGAGACTATTTTGAATTTACATTGTAAAAATCAGTATCCTTTAAAAGTTCAAATCGCACGTACCGTGTACGGTGTACCTAACATATTAGGAATTTCCTGATCGGCATTAAAATGAGTGGGCTTAATTATTGTGGTTGTACGTATATGGTCGCCGTAATAACCAAGAAAAAAAATATGACAAAAGCTTCTTCCGCTTGCCTAATAATCCAGAAAGGTAAGTACCTACCTACCTCGATAATTATTACTTATTTTTTCTAACCTAACCCTTGCTTTTGTCACACGCAGTACAATAAATAACTGAGACGTGGATTAAAGTAGCTAGGTAGGTAGGTATGATTTCTCTTTTCATATTAAGTATCTAGCTCTTGCCCGCGGCTTCGCCCGCGTAAAAAGTATTATATTTACGCGGGCGTAAAAAATATTTTAAATTAATTCGATGCCAACCCTAGGCTTAAGTCAACATAACTGACATTTGTCGGTGCTCGAACTGTCATTTGTGGAGAGTGTCGCCCCTGTGCCAAAAGGCTGTCAATTGTCTTGTCATTTGTGTGTGTTTCATAGAAACAGATTAAATACGTGTTTACTGTTGACTAAAATTATACATTACGATTGTACATTACGAATGATTTCAGCGAAATTTTGGAAGCAGTTTGGTCGTGATCTTGTTATTCTTGTTCTCGCGTGTCGTTCATTATGAAAATCGACTTCTACAAATTCGAGGAAATTCAATAAATCCTCTGTCATGGTGATTGCGATCTGACTATTTTAAGATTTGAATTTTTAAAACCACTACAGTGGTTTTAAAAATCTGCTAGATCCCTCTTTTTAATGTAATACATTTTTAAGTAATCTACAGACTAGATAAAACACCCGACTTATGTGTTGCCTACGCTTACGCACTTCCTAATCGGGCTCATAAAGTTAAGAATATCATAAGTGGACTTAGGAATGGCCTAAGGTTAGTGCAATAGTATTTTTTGTTAGGAGCAGCCTAAACAAGTTAGGAAAGAACTTAGGCGATCCTTAAGTTTAGTGCAAATGGGCATTAGATACGCAATAAAAATATCTAAATGTTGTTTATGGAATTTGAAATAAAAATTGTGTCAAACCTTGGTCAAACCTACTTTTATTATACAAACACAATATGTATATTGTGTGTGAGGCAGTGTGTATTTATATTGTTATTATGATTTGATGTATTTCTAATAATTGTTTGGACAAATATCAGCTTTCTGCACACCTTCATCCACATAAACTGTAACTGTGCCAAAATTTCATACTCCTCCGTTCGCCCTATTCTCGTAAAACTGTACTCAAAGTTTTTGCTGCACGTACACACACACCATAATGCTATGCATATGACAACAGACTTAGTTAACTTACAAAGCGAAATGCGGTGTACTTTTTGCTTGTTAGCTAGAGATTAGCCCCTAGCCCCTAGGTCATGGACCTTTATGGGAAAACACAGGTACAGAAGCAGGGAAAGTGGGAACAAACCAGCCAATCCCATGTGCTCGTCTGTGTGCAAAGGTTTTTGTACTTGAACAGACAGACCTGACGAGACTTATTTACTGTAACAATTTTCCTTGTACATTTCTTTTTTGTAAATCATTGTAGTTACCTAAACTTAGTCATTTAGTTTGAAAAAATGAGTAATTTAGTTTGGAAAATCATATTATTATCTGAATTTAGCACACACTTAGGCACTTATAAAATTACTCCTGCGTAACTGGCCTGGTTTCAATGAAACCGGCCACCGTCACCGAAATCGGTGTGGGGCGTTATTATTATTTTAGAAGTTAGATAATTCAAAAATTGTCTAACTTCTAAATTCAAATAATAATATGATTACAAAGAACTCATTTTTAGGGTTCCGTAATACTTAAGGAACCCTTATAGTTTCGCTCTGTCCGTCTGTCTGTCTGTCTGTCTGTCTGTCCGCGCCTCTAGCTCCTGTAATTATGAATATAAATTGAAAAAAATTGGTGCAGTTATAGATTGTGTATAGATCACGGTTTCGGGATCATAAAAAAATAATAATTTTATATTTTAGGGGTGGCTCTCCATACATGTGAAGTAGGGATGAAAAATATTTTTTCACTCTACCCCATCGTGTGGGGTATCGTAGAATAGGTCTATTAAAATAAAGGCAAGGTTTCATACGTTACTTTTTTATAAAGTTGACCATTTTCGAGTAATCGGCCTCCAAAGTAGTTTGTAAGTTGGTTAGCATTTTTAAATAGGAGATAGAATCTTGCAAATTTTCATGCTGATAGATCATGCTAAAAACTCTTTAGGAAAACTATTGTGAACCAAATCGGACAGTAATTTTTGGAGTGATTAAAAAATAGCATATTACGCGTTTATAGTTACGGAACCCTCCTTAGACATGTCCTGACATGCTCTTGGTTAGGTTATTCCTTCATAGTCTATCTTGTTTGGCCCAGTGCGAGTTTCTTACGCTGGTTCTTCGTTAGTTCCCAAACCGGTGTTAAAGGAAAAGAAACCAAATTATATGAATTATTATGGATGAATTTCGACCACGAGGCGTCTTGATAAATTTAAAGTGAAGGATATAAACTAGTCTTATTTCTTCCCTAGCGACAAAGTGATCTGGCCCAAGGCCGGCATTAGTCAAGAATTCAAGATGCATTCGATAATTTCGACGGCGAAGTTCGAAAACAAAATGTATGGGATTTGACATATTAAGGCATCGCAAGCAACATGCCACTTCAGTGGCGAGGGGTACCTATAACTCCATTCCTATCGGCTTCCCTTACCGCTTACCTTTTGTAGACCTTCATCCAAATCCCAACCTATACAGGCTCCGGCTTCCCTATGAAGGAGAACCAGTCTTCGCCACTGTGCCACTTAGCGATGGCTTATGTCAAATCCCATACATTTTTGTCCGTCAAAATTATCGAATGCATCTTGACTAAAGGTCCAGCAAACTCAAAAAAAAACTTTGACTTACAACTGTATGTTCTATATCGAATACTATTGGCCTATGAACAGTTAAAAGGTATTTTTACAGCAAACAAACCACAAAATTAATTTGACGAGAAGATAAATCTGCGGTCACACTAACGTAATAATGAGAAGAAAAATAAAAATGTAATTAGATACAAGTTTTACCATCTTCCAGTTAAGTGATATGAAGTAGTACAACCTATATAAAGTAACAAATGTGTCTCTGGGGTATCATACTAGCTGCAGTATCCAAGATACAAAATGGCTAAGATTTTGGTAAGTTTTAAATAATATTTAAAAACAATAGATATTAAAAGACAGCCTTCGCACCCACGTGAGTTTTTTTTGTTATATTTGTGAGTTATATTTACAGTGCTGTAAATATAACTCACAAATATTAAAAAAAAGAAATTCTTTTTTTTTGTTGCGACCACAAAAAATCACTCATGGAAACGTGAAAGGGTCAGTTCACACTGAAACGAGACGATACGGTACGGCGCTGCATTTTCAAGATAGCTATAAACTGTACTTTATTCACTACATAAAAAGATACACATTTCATATGACATTCATATATGTCACCGGAAAATTGTAAAAACCGTTAGATTGTAAAATAACTATCGAGATTGTAAAAATATGTCAAAAGATTCATAACTGTATGTTTATAATGTAACGAAAATTTATGTGTTAAATTATAGGCAGAATATTCGCGTCGGAAGTCTATAAATATTTTACAATTTCACTGGTTATATTACAATCTAACAGTTTTTACAATTTTACGGTGACATATACACTGCACGTGTGGCGTACAGCGCGGTGCAATAGGCTAGTTTCACCTATCAAAATCAAACGATATAAATTTGTTATTTATATAGTTTCTATCATAAGAAATACGAATATTTTGTTACATAAATATGCGATTTATTTATAATTTCGAAAATAAAAATGTAGTTTTACTAACTGTATGTCACGTGACCGAAAACGCCTGCCGCCATATTTTTCTTGTAAGTGACGTCATAAGAACATAATCAAATCGAAAAAAATCGAATATAGAACAGCGAAATCCAAATCTAAGTTCATTCACTATACACGGACATATGACATTTATTTGTTTCTGTTCTTATGACGTCACGATAATGGTGGCTGTCGTTTTGGCGCAAAAAATTATCGTTTAAATTTTAATCATTTTTTTTTTTGCTTTAAGAGATATTATTTCCAGGAAATAAAAATACTTGTTGAATATCGAATCAATACGAACATTTTAAAATATATTTGAAAAAAATGTAGAATAGCCAATTACGCGGTACATTCGAACTCTTAACAATGAAAAGAGAATAATCTTTTAAATGCAGTGCCGCGTCGAGTATCTTTTAATTTCGGTGTGAATTATCCCTAATGCATAAAATCTATTTTAAAACTCTTTATTTGCACATTCATAAATAAAAAACACACACACTCATAACAACAATTTCTAAAATAAAGGAACTATACAAAAAGGCTGTCTTGCTTACATAATTTTCTTCCAGACACCATCAGAATTTAGATACTAATATAATAAAGAGGCAAAATTTCTTTGTTTGTTTGCATTTAATAGGCTCCAAAACTACTGGACCGATTTTGATGAAATTTAGCACAGATGTAGAGTAGACCACGGGGTAGGGCATAGGCTATCGCGGAAAAATGTACGGTTTCTGCGAAATTAACTTTTGCGCGCACGAAGTCGCGAGCGACATCTAGTAACAAATAAATTAAAATTTAAAGTTATATTATGATGAAATACATACACGTTACACATATAATAAATTTAAAATAAATATTAATTATTTATATAAACTACGTAAACATTACACGAATATAATTTTTGATAGTAGGTAAGTACTTAAGTCTAATAGCACATTTCTATATACTTAACTAAAGATACTTTGTTGCCTCTATCACAATTTTAATATTGTGTTTCTTCCGTATCTTGCATTTTATTATTTTGTTATCAAATACCAAAGCCTAATTAGTAAATGCCATCGACCACACACTGGTAAATGCTGTGGTCATCATTAGGTACACTTAATGAATAATATAAAAAAAATGAGGTAGGTAGTTACTTTTACTGAAGGAAATAATTGACTGTTTCAGATTGTTCTTCTATCTCTTGCCGCCATCGCTGCGGCTAAGCCAGGTAAGAAATGTATCAGTATAGACTCGTAAATCACTCATGATTTGACACACATGCTTAGGTACATGTGTCCAATGTTTGTTTTAACTGATAATATAACGTGTTTATCTTAAAATGAGTCGCCATATTTCTCACCTACATACTAAAATAACTTTTAATGCAAGTTGTTTATTGCACCTAAGTGCAAAATAGCATGAACAAGTATTTTTTCATTTAAGTGTAATACTTTTTGTATGTACTATCAATTGTGGAGGTCATAAGTCCATTTATTTTTCTTAACAAACTCCTTGTAAGAACATTGTAATAGACTGATAAAATATTATGATGTTAATTATTGTTTGTTTACAGGATATATCAGTTTTGGCTCACACGATTCCTATGATAAAAAAGAGGAATATAGTGGAAGTGAGCAAGTGAAAGGAAGCCTTGAATTTGGTGCTAGCGGCAACCAAAAATATGGTGAAAACCAAAAAATTGGTGCCAGCCAAGGAATTGGCGGTAGCCAAAGCCAAGGTATCGGGGGTAGTTACGAATATGGTGCCAGTAAAAGTATTGGCAGCAATCAAGAAATCGGTGGCAGTTTAAGCGCAGGTGGAAACCAAAGCTTAGGTGGCAGCCAAAATATTGGTGCCAGTAAAAATATTGAATCTTCCCAAAGTCTTGGGGGCAGTCTTAGTGGTAGCCAAGAGTTTGGAGATAACCGAGGTATTAGTGGTAGCCAAGGGTTTGGAGCTAACCAAGAGATTAGTGGAAGCCAAGGCATTAAAGTTAGCCAGGGCGTAAGTGGCAGTCAAGAATTGGGAGCCAGCGAAGGAGTCAGGGGCAGCCAAAACTTTGGAGCTAGCCAAGGAATCGAGGGTAGCCAAAGCTTAGGAGCTAACCAAGGAATCGTGGGTAGCCAAAGCTTAGGAGCTAGCCAAGGAATCGGGGCTAGCCAAACCTTAGAAGCTAGCCAAAGAGTCGGGGGTAGCCAAAGCTTAGAAGCTAGCCAAGGAGTCGGGGGAAGCCAAAGCTTAGAAGCTAGCCAAGGAGTCGGGGGAAGCCAAAGCTTAGAGGCTAGCCAAGTAGTCGAGGGTAGCCAAAGCCTAGGCGCTAGCCAAGGTGTAGGTGGCAGCCAAAGTCTAAGTGATGGCCAAAAATTAGAAGGTAGCGTAAGTTATGGATCTGGGGCCGGCTTGAGTGGTAATGCCTCTGTCCAAAGTTCAGGAAATCTTAGTCTTGGAGCAAAGTGAAAACAATTAAGTTGTTGGCAGTTGCATGAATATTATAATTTCTCAAGACCAATAATTGGTGGATTAATTTTTAATAAAATTGTTTATGAATTAATATTATGTTTTTTTTTTTCAAAGTACCTAATGTATTTTTAAGGATGCGAGGCTTTCATTACTTCATTATTAATTTTTCTACCGCTACGAAATACAAAATTACTTGGATTTTAATCATTAGAATAAACAAAGTAGGTTTTATAATTTCATAAAATTTCAAATAACAAATTTATATAAATTTGTATTTACTTTAAATTTTCCTCTTAAAACTAGTTTCCTTTATATCAAAACCTACCTATCCGACCGACAAGGTTGTAACCTCTAGAAGCCTACTTATATACTAACGATCTCTAGCATCCACAAATAATATTGGTTGGGTATAAAAAAGGCTTAGAAGGGGTCTTAGACAATATATTTTAGAACGATGTTAAGGTTCTTAAGGATAAAATATGGGACTAATCACATTATTATCAATGAAATAAGACGTCAATTCCATACATTTTATCGTTTACTAACTTCGCCATCGATTTAAAACGCCACTTACTTGTCTAAGGCCCTAGGAACGCACTTAAAATGTATCCTCTGATAGTCGCTTACCATCAGGCGATGCGTTTGCTCCATTACTCGTCCATTTCATAAAAAAGCATAGTATTATGATAAAACTATTTGTCCGTGGGAGAGCCATGCTTCGGCACGAATGGGCCGGCTCGACCGGAGAAATACCACGGCCTCACAGAAAACCGGCGTGAAACAGCACTTACGCTGTGTTTCGCCGAGTGAGTGAGTTTACCGGAGGCCCAATCCCCCTACCCCCCTATGATGCCGCAGTTGAAAACTAATTTGTTAACCCAGGAGGGTACCAACTGCGTTGGAGAATCCCTCTCTGGACGTCCACGCTCAGGCGCCCCTGGACCTGAGCGTGGACGTCTAGGCTGCCCCTCGTATTCTGGGGGGGGGGCAAAACTGCGCTCCAATCTGCACGGGGCAAGAGCAAACGTGCTAAGGCACCCCCTGAGATATTGAAAGTGGACTTCTGCAATATCAGGGGACAACACTCAAACCTCAATGCCGTCCATTACCATCTTGAGACAGCAAAGCCGGCGTTTCTCTTCTTAACCGAGACGCAGATATCGTCTCCGGCTGACACATCATACCTTTCCCAGCCTGGGTATAATCTTGAGCACTCTTTTCTGCCTAAAGCTGGAGTGTGTGTGTACGTCAGAGATGATATCAGCTCTCGCCGCCTCAGCAATCTTGAAGTTAGGGACCTTTCAATATTATGGCTCCGCATAGAGTGCGACGACCATCCCCGCGTCTATGCGTGCCTCTATAGGTCCCATAGCGGTGATCCCGAAATAGACCGACTCTTTGAGCATCTGCAAATGGCTACAGACTTCATGCAACGGCAGATCCCATCCGCAGAGATCATACTACTTGGCGATTTTAATGCCCACCACGCCGACTGGCTCAATTCCAGTAAAACTGATCATGCGGGGAGATCTGCCTGTGACTTTGCCCTTGCATATGACCTTACACAACTGGTTACTGCGCCTACGCGAATTCCAGATGTGGATGGTCAGATTCCTTCCCTGTTGGACCTTCTGCTGACGTCACATCCGGACGGCTACCAAGTATCCGTGGCCGCACCACTTGGCTCATCGGATCATTGCCTTGTCCGCAGCTCTGTGCAACTCATGAGCGCGTTGCGACAGCGTGTTGCTAAATACCGTCGTGTGTGGCACTACAAGTTAGCAGATTGGGATGGGATGCGGTCATTTTTTGCTTCCTACCCCTGGGAGCAGGCGTGCTTCTCGCCGGATGATCCTGACGCCGCTGCCAACTCTGTTGCCAACGTGGTGCTACAAGGAATGGAACTTTTCATTCCGTCGTCTGTGGTCCCTACTGGCAGCAGATTCCGTCCCTGGTTTGGTTCATCTTCCAAAAAAGCTTCTCGCCGGAAGCAGGAAGCTTACCAAACCTGGGCTAATGCAGTGTCAGCACAGGATTTAAGCACCAGCAAACTTAAAAAGGAGTACAACCTTACCTCTAGGTCCTTCAAAATAGAGATCGCTTGGGCGAAGAAACAGCACATCTGTAGAATTGGCGAGAGACTCGAGCGTCTCCCTTCGGGAACCCGTGCATTCTGGTCTCTCGCCAAAGCTATCGAAGGGAATTTCTGTAAGCCATCTCTTCCATCCCTACACGTAGGAAATGGCTCGTTGGCCCATGACGCAAAAGAGAAAGCTGAACTTCTTGGCAAGCTCTTTGCGTCCAACTCGACCCTGGATGACGGAGGACAGGAACCGCCGACTATACCGCGATGCAAGAGCATCATGTCAGATATTCGGTTCCATCAGCGCTCAGTGCGAGTTGCTCTCCGTTCCCTTGATACCCAAAAGTCGAGTGGGCCTGACGGAATCCCTCCTATAGTATTGAAAGTGTGTGCTCCAGAGTTGGCACCGGTCTTAACGCGTCTTTTTCGGCTCTCCTACTCTTATGGCACAGTCGCAGCATCTTGGAAGACAGCTTTGGTGCACCCGATCCCTAAAAAAGGCGATCGCCCCAATCCTTCCAACTACAAACCAATCGCTATAACCTCTCTCTTCTTGAAGATAATGGAGTCCATTATTAATAGACAGCTCCTTCGATACTTAGACGTTTAGCAATTGCTAAGCGACAAACAGTACGGGTTCCGTAAAGGTCGCTCGGCTGGTGATCTGCTGACGTACCTAACTCATCGTTGGGCACAGGCGATGGAGTCTAAGGGAGAGGCATTGGCTGTAAGTTTGGACATAGCGAAAGCCTTTGATCGGGTTTGGCACAAAGCGCTTCTTTCGAAGCTTCCTTCCTATGGGCTCCCCGAGAAATTATTCAAGTGGGTCACGAGTTTCTTAGCAGACAGAAGCATAAGGGTCGTAGTTGACGGTGAATGCTCGGATACTCTGTCTGTTGATGCTGGTGTCCCACAAGGCTGTGTGCTATCACCTACCCTGTTCATACTGCATATCAATGATATGTTACAAACCAATGGCATTCATTGTTATGCAGATGACAGCACGGGTGATGCCTTATATACCGGCCACACGAACATCTCTCGGCAAAATGTCATTGAGAGTCGAAACAAACTTGTCTCTCAAATTGAAAATTCATTGGAGAAAGTCTCTGAATGGAGTAGACTTAACTTAGTCCAATTCAACCCCTCTAAGACACAAGTTTGCGCGTTCACCGCTAAAAAGTTACCAATGGTCGTATGTCCTCGTTTTGAAAGCATACCCATAACTGTCTCCTCCAACATTGGAATACTTGGTGTTAACATATCGAGCGAGGTCCAGTTCCGATATCATCTGGAGGGCAAGGCCAAGTTAGCCTCCAAGAAGCTTGGTGTTCTGAACAGGTCAAAGCAGTATTTCAGTCCGGTCCAACGCCTACAACTCTATAAGGCGCAGGTTCGGCCTCACATGGAATTCTCCCTCTGGATCGTATCCAACGTAGGGCCGCTCGAATTGTCGACTGCCATAGTGTTTCAAACAGGCTTGACTCCTTAGAGCTACGTAGAGATGTAGCATCGCTCTGCATCCTCTATCGGTTATATTACGGGGAGTGCTCCGAGGAATTGTTCGGACTTATACCTGCTGCAACTTTTCGCTACCGTTCCATGCGACATAATATTTATCATCCTCAACACCTTGATGAGTGGCAGTCCTACACCGTGCGCTTTACCCGAAGCTTTCTGCCGCGCACTGTAAAACTCTGGAATGAACTGTCGCCAGCAGTATTTCCGGACCACTACGACCTGCAAACCTTCAAGAAGGGAGCGTATTCCCTCCTAAAAGGCCGGCAACGCACTTGCAACTTCTCTGATGTTGCGGGTGTCCATGGGCGACGGTAATCGCTTTCCATCAGGTGATCCGTTTGCTCGTTTGCCCCCCTTGTTATATAAAAAAAAAAAAACCTATCGTTTAAATGGTTAGGGACGCTTCACTAGCTTTCCTTAGAAGAACTAGTATAACTAAAACCCTAAAGGACTCGGGTGACGATGACGGATTGAGGAATCTGTCGTCCATTGCACGAGTCCTCCCGGTAGCAGAGCGTCCAGGTGATGGCAGAAGAAACTACCATGCGAAGGTTCTGCAATGTCATGCAGATGCCGATTGCTAGGCCGCTGCTGTTATCGCTTTTGTGGGTGCGGCCTAGCACTGCAGTGGGGAAGAAGGCACCATGGGGCTTAGTGGCGACCCCAGGTGCACTCCTCACCTAGGGTTACTATCTGACCGGATAAATTCGATCTAGACCGGATTTTAAGAACATAGACTGGACTTCACCTGAATTTCATTCGAGACCGGATTTTTAATTGTATCAATGAATAGTCAATGATAACCATTGCCAATTATCTACTGAACACGCTTTAAAAGTATAATTTAAAAGAAAAGTGTGTGTCTATCACTGGCGATAACGCTAATGTAAATTTTGGAGGTGCAGCTAGAACTGTGGGTAACAATGAGATCACATAATTGCTTGAATAACAACCTTGATCAAAAAATTGTTGCTGTCGGTTGTCCAGCTCATATTTTACCGGACCGGATTTTTTTTAACACTGGCAACCAGATTTTCAATTTATATTACTACTGCTACACATACCAGTTACTGTATCAATGTAAAAACCCCTGGTAACCCAATCCTCACCTCGCACCAGGGTGAGTCCCACATACCCCAGCCGGATTTCCCCATATAAAAAAAAGTATAACTAAAGCCTATAAGTATTTAGCTTGCTGATAATGGACGATCGATTAATAGGTGAGAAGTATAAATTTGCGTCACTAGGAGAACGTCAAAACAACTAATAAACATAAATCGTACGTGATAACCGAATGTTAATGATAACGGCTTAAAGTAGATATGTAAAAATGTCTAGTAGATACAAGTTTTGTGAAACTGGCTTAGTCACAAGTACTGTTATTTTGATGTAGTATATATAACAGCCTATGGATGGTCTCAACATCACTGTATAAGGATACTCCAACATGGCAAAAATTTTGGTACGTTTCTACATTAATTTTTTTCTTACGTTATTTTACGCTGCAAGAGTTATTTTTTTATTATTTTATGTGAGATTTAAATTATAAATTATTGTAAAGAATTTATTAATTTCCTAGACCAATCAATAAAATCCACGCAGGTGGGGACAACAGTAACTTAATCTTAACTTAATTAAATATATCTCTTGTATTTTAATCTATATGGCAGCTTTTATTTTACCATGCCAAAATATCTCGGGTAAGCAATCTCTTCTTTGATCATTTCAGTAGTTACGTGTCTTTCTTAGTGCCCGTTTCACCAACACCTGTTAAAGCTACTCGTTGATTAGTTATCATGTCATCTCTCTCGTTATTCGTGTTAATCAAAGAGAAGGTATGATATTTAGACAAACGATTAACAATATCAGGCGTCGCGTCGGTAAAATTGGGACTTAGATTAAAAGTAACTTCATCACTGGTAGATATAATATTAATTAAATTGTATTAAATTATGAATGAATCATATTGAATTAAATTATGAAGAAGACTATTTAAATAATTTCATATATATAATATCTTATATTTTAATTTTTTCATGCAACTTTCAGGTACTCATCGGATTCGCTCTCGTAGCCCTTGCTGCAGCTAACCCAGGTATTTATAATAATTAGTTAATTATCTATTTAAATTCTTAGCGGTATTGTAGGTACTTGTATTAGCATTCAATGTTTTTTTAAACGGTATACAATGTAGACTATCAGTTTATATATTAATATTTAATATGATTTTAATTTTGATTATTTGCCTTATTTTTTATCTCTGAGTTTTTCATATACACATCTTAATGTAAGGGTTACTTACCTCAAAAGGAATTAAAATAACCCTTATAAGATCACCTTGTGGTCCGTCCGTCCGCCTTCTGGCAAGATCCTTTATTTTGAGATCCCGTGGAGGTATCGAGTTGAAATTCAAACCGTATACTTAGATCTACGGTCTCTTAATGCTGTGAAAAAATCAAATTACTAAATTGGCATAAAAAATTACCGTTTTTGCCACAAAAACGCATATTTCAATACTCTCAAGGGAATCACAATTCATAAAGTACTTCACATTGATCTCAAAGTATGAAATTTGACAAGTGATATCGTTATACATACTACACGTACAAGAGAAAATCTAAAAACTGCACATTTGCAGTTAAATCATAATAAAAATAGTGTCAAGTTGAAGCTACTTAATCAAATGGGGTATTATATGAAAGGGCTTGATGTGAGCATTCCAAAATATATTAACTATTTTTACGACGTATAATTTTTCATTTAAAATGAAAAATGTCAATTCTTCAAACTATATTTTTATCCGTTACGAATTAGATGTACATTTTAAATTACAATTAAATCGAGCGGTATTTTTACAGCAGGTTATACATTTTAATTTATAATTAAAAAATGACAATTCTTCAAGCTGTATTTTTTTCAGCAGGTTACGACGTAGGTATACATTTCAATTTAAAATTAAAAAATGTCAATTCTTCAAGCTGTATTTTTTTATCAGGTTACAACGTATACATTTTAATTTAAAATGAAAAATGTCAATTCTTCAAGCTGTATTTATTTTTCATCAGGTTACGGCAGCTACGGTGGCCAAGGTGGCCAACAATTCAGTGGTCAGCAGCACGGCGGTGGTCACGGGGGACAACATGACGTCGGGTTTGGTGGCCACGGTTCCCACGGCAACCAAGGGTTCGGCAACCAAGGCCACGGAAACCATGGTTTCGGAGGCCAGGGCCAGGGTCATTATGACTACCAAAGTCAAGGTCAATTTGGCCAACATGGCCAACATGGCCAACAAGGACAATTCAGCCACGGAGGCCAACATGGACACCAAGATTATTACAAGCAGATTTAATCTGTATAGATAAATATTTTTTTATTTATTAAAAATTAAAAATGGTATGCAATATTTTATTTTTTACACCCACAGTATGTGGTAAATTTTTCTTTATCATGAAATAACATAGACAGAGAGGTATTTAAAAAGTCCAAAAAACTCTGATAAAAGAAAAGCTAATATTTAAAAATAAAAAACCAAAAACTTGATTATTTGAGTTTTCACATACATTTTGAGGTTATGTGATAAAAGTGTAAATACAAAAGTTGTAGGATCTTTTTATTACCTACAATAACTTTGCCATTTGACTTTTTTCCAAAGGACTTGTAGTTTTGCCGGAAATCGAGATAAACCGTTTGTTTACCATTTAAACCTTAATGTTTGTTATATCCTCTTTCTTTTCCAATGGGTTTCATCATACTATTTTTTTTTTGTTTAAAAAATTATCGACATTTAGTCTTAATTTCAAACTTAAACATTGACTATTAATTTTCACCACTCTTCTAACACCAACCTCTACTGTTTTATAGGGGTATTAGCAATCTTCAACGATCAGTTTTTGATAACTTTTATACTTTATGTGTGTATTCTAGTATTGTAGGTTTAGAAGGTTTTAGGTGCAGGTGTAAGTGTCGGTAGTAAGTGTAAGTGTAACTGTCGGTAGTAGGTGTAAGTGTAATTATTATTTATTCTTTGTCTAATGTCTATAGTAAAGACAGAGCAAATTCTTTCGGGTTCAACTAGTAAACGAGACAATCCTCTATATATGTCACCGTAAAATTGTAAAAACCGTTAGATTGTAAAATAACTAACGAGATTGAAAATATGACGAAAGATTTAAAACTATATATTTATAATCTAACGAAAAATAATGTGTGAAATTATTATAGGCAGTATATTCGCGTCAGAAGTTTATCAACAATTTTCAATTTCACTAGTTTTATTACAATATAACGGTTTTTACAATTTTACGGTGACATATACAGTTGGTATGTCGAAAATGGCTTCAAGTATTACCTACCATAAAATTTAGTACTATGCAGGGAGTTTTGGACAATTTGATCTAGTCTTATCCCTTGGAAATAGAGCATTTTTAAGTTATATATGTTTTTCTTTCGTCATTCAACAATACCTACATATATAACGGGTGATTCATTTGGAGGTACTTTTTTGAAATATACAAAAATAATAATAATTATTATTTTTAAACAAAAAATTAAACCGACTTCCAAAGTAAAAATACACAAAAAAGTAATAAATAAAACTTAATCTCTAAAAAATTCTCCTTTCAAATTCGGCTAAAATTTTTACTATTTCTCTACTAAATCTTCTTAATTTTGAAATCGGTACCATCCCAAACAATATTCTACAATATTTTATAGAACTTACGTTCATTTTTGCTGGTACCGACTTCAAAATTAATAAGATTGAGTAGAGAAATAGTAAAAATTTTAGCCGAATTTGAAAGGAGAATTATTTAGAGATAAAGTTTTATTTTATACTTTTTTGTGTATTTTTACTTTGAAAGTCGGTTTAATTTTTTATTTAAAAATAACAATTTCACTCTTTTTAGTGATAAATTTTGTGAAGTTATTATTAATACGTCTTAAGAACGTCTAAACTAAACGATCGAATGTATAATTGAATACGTGCCAAGCTTCCATTAGGTATTGCTATTAAGATGATGATGATGATTACTGTAAGTTATAAAGTGGCATATGCTTGCAGTTCTTCAAATAATGCCGAAATTTCCAAACGCATATCTTTAAAGACTGAGGAGTTCTGTACAGTGCTTTTGGATCCAGGATATACCTTGGTACAATATCTTATTTTTTGGTAGCATATGCTTGTGTTACTTCAGTAAAAGTCAAAATCACTATATGTGTAGATATAAATTTCGAGGAGTTCCCTCGATTCCTCATGGATCGCATCATAAGGTTTCCACTTTAGTGAGTAAAGGACCAATTTCGAATTAAACCCTTTACAACAACAAAAGAATTTTGCAAATAGGTCCATAAACGGCAGAGTAATGTTCAAAGATCTCCGTGTTAGTGTAAAATACTATGAGAAATACCTTTTATATTGTTACGTGTTAGGGTTCGAAGGATTTGGAGAAAAAGACCTGCTGACTCTTTTGAAGACTTTATTCACTAGCACTAGGTCCAACACAAAGCACTAGGTCTAACACTAAACACTAAGTCCAAACACTAAGCACTAAGTCCAAACACTAAGCACTAACGATGTCCTATGTCGTAGCCAAGTCGTGGGTTTCACTTGTATTAATCACTGGTATCACTTTAACTTATCACCTGTTTCGCTTCGAAATCACCCGAAGGTAGCTCGAAACTGAACTCAATTCGCTCGCATTCTCCCGGCGTATTTTTATCGGTCGACACGAGTCCCAGACCATTCCAGGAGGTTCCCGACTCGCGTGACCGAGTTAGATTTATTCTGGAGTGTTCGCACAGTAGCGCCATCTAGTACTGAGTAGGAGGCCTCACGCTGTCCCTGTTCACACCAAGTGGTTTCATTGGTTGACGCTAGATGGCGCTTTTGTGTGTTCGTAACACTACTCCCCTCTTAGAGATGCTCGTCCCGAGCATCGTTGCTACCGCCATGGTACCACGCTAGACGGTCTGTATGTACCACTTTGAGTGTCCCTCTTGACACCTAGATGACCCTCTGATACGCCATCATGTATTTCACGAAAAACGTCTGGTACTCTCGTTCTTGGGACAATTATCTGAAGACGGAACTCTCTGCCGTTAGTCTTCTCCCATCTCCGGTAGGGTATTCCGCTTTGAAGTATCAGACTGTCCCATTGCGCCCAGTACCCCTTGGTGACAGCGCCAGTGGGTGCAACCTCACTGCAGATTGGTTTTACGTTACCCCGTTTCTTCCATGTGATGATGTGCCGAAGGTCGTCATCTCTTTCTTGCGCCTCCCTCATAGCATCATCCTCCCAGAGACCCAAAGGACTTGAGCAGGTGGGGCCCGGTGGGCGGGGCCAGTGGGCGTGGCCTGAGTGGTGTGACCCAGTGGGCGGAGCCAGTGTGCGTGGCTTGGGTCGAAATGGGCGGAGCCTGAGGGGCGTGGTCAGTGGGCGAGGCATGGTAGGCGGGGCCAGTGGACGGAGCTTGGTCCCCAGTGGGTGTGGCCTCCGCCAGGGGTCGCTGCTCCGCCAGGAGTCGCTCCTCCGCCAGGGGTCGCTCCTCCACCAGGGGTCGCTCCTCCGCCAGGGGTCGCTCCTCCGCCAAGGGTCGCTCGTCCGCCAGGGGTCGCTCCTCAGTGGTTTCATTGGTTGTCGCTAGATGGCGCTTTTGTGTGTTCGTAACAATATCATCATAATCTGATGATGTATGGTTTGATAGTGGTGATGATAATGATGATTACTCTTACTGACAGGGTGGCATATGCTTGCAGTTCTTTAAACAACGCCGAAATCCCCAAACAAGTATCTATAAAGAGTCAGGAGTTCTGTTCTGTACTTTTGGATCCAGGGTATACCTTGGAGCAAAATCTTACTTTTTGGTAGCATATGCTTGAACTACTTCAGAAAAAGTCAAAATCACCATATGTGTCCATATAAATTTCGAGGAGTTCCCTCGATTCCTCATGGATCCCATCATCAGGTCACCACTTTGATATCAAAAGGACCAATTTGGGATTACACCCTATACATCACAGAAAAAATTTTGAAAATCGGTCCACAGGCGGCGGAATAATCGTTGAACATACAATATATATATATGTCGGAGCGTGTTAAAGCTAAGATTGTCTCTGATTGGAAACGTCAAGTAGTTTTACTATTTGGATGAGTTCGATGCCAGTATTGACAGATGTCATAGAAAAATAATGGTTGTCATGGAGACTGGGGTATTATTGGCCTGAATTTGGGAATGACTGGATTATAAAAGCTCAGGAATCAGGATAAAATACGGAAGTCGTGGAATACGTGGCATCCAACTTGTCACGTTTCTGATCGTTCAGCATTTGGGCTATTCGATAATATTGTAATAAATATCTAAACTTGGAATATTTCAACCGTTCGCCATCTTATCCTAATGGAGTCTTTGATATCAGAACTGGTATGAACATCACGACCCACATAGAAAGACCCTTCAGAGCATAACGTGCAAAGGGCAGAATGAGCATGACACGCAGGATGAGCAAATTGCTTAAATCGCAAATGAACAAATGCGTAGAGCCCAAAACGTGGAGAAAACTAAAAGTTGTCCGACGAAAGTAATACCTAGATTAATAGATCGAAATCGATCAGAATGACACTAGGTTCAGAAGAGTGTATTACATGCATTTAGCATGGGTGAATCTTCATGGTGTAAAAGCAAGATGAAATAATCAGACTGCATTCACTTTCCAATTACAAAGGATATTGGGTACACTTAATCCGTAGCGGAGACTTAGTACACAAGATTCTTGAGTTGAAGTTGAATTGTATTGATCGCAAATATAATAATAACAAACATAAGAGATGGAAAGCCAAAACTAGAGAATATAAGATCCTGTGGTCAACACACTGCTCGCAAATGCTTTGTTTGTGGTTGATAGGGACACAAGTCAATTGATTGTCCTGCATGAGGAAAAGTTTTGTTAAAGACGTTTAGCTGCATCAGAACATCAAAGCTAGTTTAATAGCAATTCTGAGATATGTCATGTATTGTTTATTTTTATTTTACAGCGGGAGACAAGGACACTATGTATTGACATACTTGGAGGAAATTGACGATAAATTACGTGGCAGATGCAGTTTTGCTCTCTTGACTTGGTAAATGATAATATATTGGGCATAAAGATTCCAACTTGGACACTCAATAACTGTGGTGAGCGTATTCCTTCCATTACGATATTTTTTTCGAAATATTGGTAGAATTGATCTAGTATTGTTTATGAAGTCTCTTTCATTTGATACACATAGCGAAATTACCTAGCTAATAAAGATCATAATATAAGATGTTGCTTCTCTTGATGCTAATGGCTTCATGGTCTAACCGAGTTAGCACATCTCAAACTAAGATTTAGGTTAGATACTAGTTTGTGTATCCAACGACCACATATGTGTGTACCTACCTACTTATATAGCGACGCGTAGCCTGCTGAAGTCTGAGACGATGTGCATGAGTGTAATAATTTACTTCTTACAGTGTACTGCTATTTTGTAAATGATGCTATAAGAATGTATGACATAGTTGTTAAATTTTGCAAATTTAAGTAATCTTTGTTATGATATAGAAGGAGTGTGATCTTGCGCGTTCTCACGAATGACATTTTTATTTGAGTACATAATAACTCATAATTGATTTCATGAGACAAATATAAAAAGAATATTTAAAACGAACATAAAATTATAGTACTTTGCAACCTTTGGATCAAATTGAAAATACAGTTTTGTCCGTTTGTCAAAATCTAACTTTGCAATAAGAATTCGCATGATACTTTAAGATAGTAGTTGAAAATTCATGTGTCAGGCGCTAGATTATTATCTAACCAAGTGAAATTGTTTATTAATTTGGAATAATACGTATGTACTTTGGGATGATTTTATTTTGACAGATAATTATTGATTGCATAAATTATTTTTTCTCTTGGTTTTAGTATTAGGTACAAGGGGGCAGTTCGGTGCAACGAGAATGGCCACATTTCAATGTATCGCTCTGTCCTGCAGGGTTAGTGTTACGTAAAAGCTACTTAAAACCACAACAGATGACACTATGTCGCTTCTGCCTTGCGCTATCGAAAACGCTAGACTTATGTACATGAGCCTCACGAATAATTAATATATTGTACCATAAAGACTAGCCAAATGGCAGTCACCAGTCCGATTAAGTTGGAACAACTTAAATGACATTAACGTATCCCCATTTGAAAAAAAAAGAAACAGAAAAAAAAATGAATATATTGTTCTGCAGTATTAATGAATAGTTTATGGAGATGGTTAATCGGTTTTGTCGGAATATCAAATTGTATTCGAAAGAGGAATTTAACGATATCTTAAACTATGTATACGTATCTTAAATTTGTCGCCATATTGATATAATCAATTAAGTAGTCCTCCTTTGTTGGAAGGCGGTTGGAATTTTGAAGAGGCAGCTCACTAGAAGCGCTTATCTGGTCCCAATTTTTTTTGTATGAGGTCGACATTCTTCTCCGTAATAAGCGTTCTGTGATTAGGTAGCGTAGTAGACTGATGCAACTTTCAGTTGATGAGAGATCGGAGTCCCAGCGTTGGGAATGTTAGTGATCAGAGCCGAGCCATTGAAAAAATGTTTACTTAGAACAAAGAAATAACAACTTATTTCGATACGATACGAATGACTAAATTTTTTTACTATTATATATCGAAATGACGAATCATCTATCTTCTGAATATAGGTTACTGTTTTAAGAAAAAGCAGGCATAATGAAAAAGTCAATATCCGATTTTGGTAATAATAATTGTTTTCCTAAGGTCTATGGAGTATTTGGTATAACGGCCCCCAAACCTTCAGAAAAATGAACCACTTGAACCTAACCGGAAATGTCAAACCTATGGCAACGTCATCATATTATATACACAACATACATACTCTAGTTTGCGAAAACGGACATCAAAGCAAATCACCAATCTTTGTCCTGATCTTACTTTTTTGATATTTATGAGCTATTTGATCTTATAAATATTGTCAATTAATTATTGATCGGTAAGGTTTTAAGTAGAAAGTAATGGCAAAGTTTCAGAAGCCTGAATTTTACTTGCGCATATCAAAACCGTGGACTTAAAATTGCAGTTACTTCCAATGAAGTTAAAGGATATCGACCAGAAAGTAACAGATGTAGAAGTAAGCTTATGAAATGTCAGGAGGAGGTTTTTCACTACTGGTATATTCAGTCATCTCTGTGTCAACAATCAGTTATTCTGAACCCCAATTCTCGTAGTTGACTTACACTTTTAGTTTGCTTTTGTTGAGTTGTGGATGACTAGTCTTGACGTCATGAACTGATTTTTGGAGTTGTGCCCAATCAAAACGGGTTTGACGTTGGTTAGACGTTTGTGAGAGTGCCATTTTTGCAGTTTTAATATATTATCAGGACTGGATCGTAACTGTATTGTTACGGAATTTGATTAGTAGAATCGACCTTTTGGTTTACTTTGTGGGCTTCAAATGTATATTGTTACACATGCTAAAATCAAATTGCCTAGAATATTGTGGTACTTAGGTAAAACCAAAAATACTTAAAAATTGTGCGACAGGAGATCTAAGATTATCTTAACGACTAGCAACGCATTTATGACTCTTTTGGTATGGTAATAAAAGCGACGGCTATGGTTATTTTCCATCAACAATCCGATGCTCATCTGTAAACGTGAAAATGAACCTCGAGTTGAATACCCTTGTCGTTCGTTATAAACGCACCAAAGTTGCTTACGACCAAACGATTATTAAATTTATGAGAAAGAAACGTATAATTTCCATCAGAAACTTTGAAAATTCAAAAGTTTTATATTGATATCAATCTTTAGCGTAATCGTCCTAATATGTGTTATGTTAACTTAGTGTAACAAGTTACAACTGCTTACATTCGGCGGGAGTATTGTGAAACACCTGACCCTTCATCATTAATTGTAGTGAGTATAGCTAGAAAAAATACGAAATACTTTTGACATTGTAACTTTCTTTTCGTTCGCTCCAGTGCAAGCTCCCTTATATCTCGGAGAGTTGTGAAGGATATGATATTCAAAAAAAGCTCAAAAGACGAAAAAAAACGAAAAAAGTTATGGCTGAAACAGTGAAATAAAAATTAAATTTTATTCAGATTTTTTTATATTTTTTGGAGCGCGATAATTTGGAAACGGAGAATTATTTCAAAATTTGCGAAAAATTCCTCTGGACAATTTAGTCAGCTACAATTTGAGCCTAAAACAAAGACGATCGGGTTGCCCGGTCTAACGTTTTTGCGACAGTATTTTTTTTTTCGAATTATGTGGAATAATTTTTAAAGTACTCGATAGTCATGTGAGGCACTAAATCTTTATTTATTTCTTGTAAATGTGCTACCGGTTCGGTCAATGTTTTTTTTTTTTTGCTCGCCCGTCTCTGCTTCTGGGTGTATTTATTAAAAAAGTTAAATGCAAAAATATTTTGTTAAAAGTTCGTGATGTGTATGCAATACGACGGCTCTGTTTAGCACTAAAGTAAAATGATATTAGCTTTTGGTTTAATAGTAGGTTTAGTTATTTCACTAAGATGTTCGGCGCGCTCAATCCGGTAATAATCTAAGCGGTCCAAAAGACATTAAGATTTTGAAGTACATTGTAAACTGTTTGTTAAAATGTAAACTGTGAATATTTTTGTTTGCACCTGGTAATTGCAACTGTAGATTGCGAATGTGAATTGCGACTGCGGATTGCGAGCGAGGATTGTGATTGGGTGCCGGGTGGAGGCATCCCATTACTTGACGAGAGTAGGCACCGGAGAGAGGTGGCCTTGTGAGTGGATGCCGGATGGAGTCAGCCTATTGCTTGATGAGAGTAGGCACCGGATAGAGGTGGCCTTGTGACTGGGTGTCGGAGGGAGGCAACCCAGTGGTTTTTTGTAGTGAGGTGCACCGGACGGAGGTGGCCTTGTATTGTACATGATGGGAATATAACAGCATCGTTTTTCGATATTGAGATTGGTACATGTAAAGTGTGAAGTGTGTGGTAAAGCATGTCATGATTTATTTGGTAGCAAGATTATGGTTGATATTGTGTTGTATCTGTATACTTCATGTGTGTTTAATCTGAGAGTATAAAATGTAAATTAAAACTTAACTCTGAGAACACTACATAGAGGTTAGATGAAGGATGTTAATTAGAGTGTAATTGACACAGGAGGGAGGTATTGATGTGTTAGAATATGAGAAAATTAAATGTTATGTCCATGGATTAAAGCAGTTCTTATTATTTTTCCGAGGTCAATTTGACCGAGTGAGAACCTTTTACTGTGCTGTCAAATGTTTTTTTCAGAACCTTGGAACGAAGACGTGAGACGCTTCACACGGGGACGTGTGCATGGACAGAATAGCCGTGTCGGAGCGTTGATGCACATAAATATTCTTCACACAAGGATCTCAGAATCGCCAGGGTGATCTTGTCGGAGTGTCAACGGATTTGTTTCGCACAGGGACGTGCGAATTGTCAGAATGGCCGTGTCGGAGCGTGTTAAAGCTAAGATTGTCTCTGATTGGAAACGTCAAGTAGTTACTATTTGGATGAGTTCGATGCCAGTATTGACAGATGTCATAGAAAAATAATGGTTGTCATGGAGACTGGGGTATTATTGGCCTGAATTTGGGAATGACTGGATTATAAAATCTCAGGAATCAGGATAAAATACGGAAGTCGTGGAATACGTGGCATCCAACTTGTCACGTTTCTGATCGTTCAGCATTTGGGCTATTCGATAATATTGTAATAAATATCTAAACTTGGAATATTTCAACCGTTCGCCATCTTATCCTAATGGAGTCTTTGATATATATATATATATATATATATATATATATATATATATATATATATATATATATATATATATATATATATATATACAGCCGAACGTATAACCGCCTCCTTTTTTGGGAAGTCGGTTAAAAACCAATCCATCGGGTAATTTTTATTATTATACAAAAGAGATATTATTTACATTTATTTTCTAAAGATTATTTGATTCAAATGTAGGCAGTGGCTCCAGTTCTAGGTCTAGGTTAGGTTCTGACTAGGTCTACTTTATATCAGTAACAAATTTCATAATAATCGGTTATGTAATTTTACGTGAAAGCGTAAATAAAGTATCCTACAGAAATCGTACATTTCCCCGGTCTAATCTATATCTGTGCCAAATTTCATGATGATGAGTTCAGTAGTTTTAACGTGAAAGCGTTCAGGTTTTTTTTTCTTTAACTTATTAAATTCGTAATATATATTGAATGGAATAGCCGATTTGAACAAATCAAAAAGTAATCGACATGAATCGAAAAGTCTTGAAAACAATATGATTTAATTGAATAAGGATTTAAACAGAAGTATGAATAACATGATCGAATTTTGGTCGGTATTTCTATCAACTTTTAAAATGTAAAAAGTGGTTATTGTGATAACGATAATAGTTGAACATATAGTATCGCGAAGTTTTTTGTAGTTATTGATATGTTCTTTAATATTGTAGAGCATACTTTTATTCTATCATCAATAGTTTCCGCAGCGCATGCTACGAAAGATGTTTTATTGCATTTTTTTTTTACTTCTTGGGTTACGTTACTAAAGTTTTAGTAAGGATCCTTAATCTTATCTATCAATAAATATAGCCTATGTTACTCAGGATGAATGTAGTTTTATAATGGTGAAAGATGTTTTGAAATCGACACAGTAGTTTTTGAGTTTATTCATTAAAACAAAAATTCAAATATACAAAAATTCAATCAAACATAAAAAAATACAAATCTTTCCTCTTTATAATATTAGTATAGATTTCGATACTATTGTGTCAGTCTGATTGGCAGTTTGGTTTGTATCTTTTGATTTGTTCGGAAATTCGGAATGCTCCTTTGCGTTGCGCAGTCGGGTAAAAAAACGGTCAGTTCCAGACCCCAGTAGGTTAGTAGATGTAGATATACGTGTAATAATAACTCCCCACCGATCTCGGTGACGGTGGCCGGTTTCATTGAAACCAGGCAGTTACGCAGGAGTAATTTTATAGTGCCCAAGTGTGTGCGCAGTACACAAGAGCACTCTCTCTTCCTTTACTCTCGTAATCCAGTGGGACGGATAACCGACACGACTGACGAGAGATGAGGCGCAGGTCCGACTTTTTACATGCCCATCCGACGCATGGATCATCTTTCTTGTCAGACAATCAGGTGATCAGCCTGCATTGTCCTAACCAAACTTGGAAACAACATTTTTTGTTGTTCCAATGCGGGAATCGAACCCACGACCTCCGAGTCGAGAGCCAATGCTCTAACCACTAGACCACGGAGGCTGTTAATTTCTTCTAGATTAAATGCTTGTAATGAGTAACGTATTTACTTGGATAAGGATTCTATATCAATATAAGGCATCTATATGAAAACAACTTCACAAATAATTCTTACTTTTAGAACAAATTTGGTTAGCATAAAAAGGTTATAGTAAGCCAACCTTAAAAGATAGACATATACGGTCGCGGTCTTTTTTTTTAACTCTTAAAGGGGAACAATTCTGTCATACATAATTTTAGCGAAACCACAGAATAGATATTAGTTACAGCGAAACATCAACCGTTTCCGCAGCGTACGCAGAGAAAACTCTCAAAAGAAAAAAAAACGATTTTGGTACATTCTTGATTGGTGCTCCGCTCGTATTGAGCTTAGCTTATGCTAATGTTATATAGCCTAAAGCATTCCTCAATAAATGGACTATCCAACACAAAAATAATTTTTCAATTCGTACCAGTAGTTCCTGAGATTAGCGCGTTCAAACAAACAAACTCTTCAGCTTTATAATCTACACTAATATTATAAAGAGGAAAACTTCATTGTTTGTATGTTTGTTTATTTGTTTGTTTGTTTGTTTGTAATGAATAGGCTCAAAAAGTACTGGACCGATTTCAAAAATTCTTTCATTATTTGAAAGCTACATTATCCACGAGTAACATAGGCTAAATTTTATTTTGGAAAAAAATAGGGTTCCGTAAGATATTTGGGTTTTTCGGACACAAGGTGTAAAAAATCAACCAGAAAAGTTACTTATTTTGCGTACGCTGCCTAAACTATAAAAGATAGAACCATAAAATGTTCTAATTAATTGTAGATCTTATAAATATCTACAAAAAAGTCCGCGACACACTATACCTATCTATGTGGAGTGAGGCACAACAACCATTTTTTTATTTAGAAATCTTGGTTTTTTTTTGGACTACATTTAAACGCGTTTATTTTACTCATGCTATTAATCCTTATCTAAATAAATTATTTCATCACTAAGTACAGTTTATGTAGATAATATTTGGTCTTTGAATGATTAACATTGGACGTTTGGTTTTGAAGTTATGGCGAAAACGGCCCGTTGCGAAGTGGGTGACATTCTGTAGTATTAGTATCAGTATTTACCCGTGCGAAGCCGGGGCGGGTCGCTAGTATATAATATAGATAATTTTATTGAAAAATAATGCGTACAATAAGTAAGGAGAATTTTTTATTTGACAATCGGTCGACATTTTATAATATCTCTAGTAATATTACAATCTAACGGTTTTTTACAATTTTACGGTGACATGTAAGTATAGATTATATTATTATGTTGGTGCCGGTTGTAGGAGTAGTTATTATATTAGAAAAACGAGCGTCGGGACTTGGGACATCTACTAAAGTAGTTAAAGCAGCATACACAATAGCATAGTTGCGGGTGTAAGCTGGTTAGTAGTTTGTAATATACTTAGGCCTTTACATCCGTTAATGGATAATTTATACAGTATTCTCCTAGCGAAGTACCCACTCTTGAAATATAGTAGTGCCTGGGACAGTTGGTTTTTAAATGACGTATGGTTGCCCAAGAACATACGACATTCTCACAACATAGTCAGCCTAGTCCAGAGGAATGAACTGGTCAATACTTCTGGGGCCAACTATGTGCGGGTTTCCTCACGATGTTTTCCTTCACCGTTAGAGCGTCCGTATAATGTACTTGAGATCTGAAAAAGTCTCATTGGTACACGCCACAACCAGGGATTTGAACCTGCACTCTCTCGAGTGCGAACCAAACGGTCTACCCACTAGACCACGGAGCTCATTGTTTGTAATATAATGATATTGTTTATTTATTGATTTACCTTTTGCAATGTTGTATTCTTGAAAGATACATTAACATAATAATTTAAAAGGTACATAATATCTACTAGTTTTTACGAACCTGTATAAGCAGGATTCAAATTTAAAAAGGTACAAGCTAAGGTATAAAAGGAGAAAAAATGTAGACTAATTTGTCAATCGCAGAACACAACTTAAGAAATCATCATGTCTAAATATATTGTAAGTATATCCTATTATATTATGAAGCATTTTTTCTTTAAAGCTTCAAACATTGCAATCTGGTATCATTGTAGTAAGTAGGTAGGTACTCTGTTAAAAGTATTGCTAGGTATTATTACAGTTTTTACTTAGGTATCATTAAATATTGCAAGAAAATACAAAAGTTTCCTTAGAAAAATATAAAATACTAGATGTTTCCCGCGGCTCCACCCGCGTAAATACAGTATCCCTCGGGAACACTATACTTTTTCGGGATAAAAAGTTATACTATGTCCTTTCCCAGGAATCAAATTATATATGTACCAATTTTCATCAAAATTGGTTCAGCGGTTAAAGCGTGAAGAGGTAACAGACAGACAGACAGACAAACTTTCGCATTTATAATATTATATATAGCAGGATTCCTGATAAATTAATATAATATTTAACTAGCTGTCCCGGCAAACGTTGTTTTACCATATTCATTAGATATTTTTATCATTTACGGATTGAAAAAATTGATTACGGTCGATTCTTAGACCTACCGAATATTCAGGGAAGGTTTAAACTATGAGAAATATTTTAAATGTTGCTAGTAGGTTATTAGGTGTAGATGTAGACGTGTAGTTATTTATTTATAGTTAAGATAGAACAGCGAGTGTTTTGGAATGGTTGGTTCAGATAGTAGTAGTTGAATTTTTTTTTTGTTTACAGGCTATCGTCTTGGCTCTCTTCTTCATTGCTCTGGCAATGCCGGGTAAATATTGTTCTGACGTTATACTAGCCTAGTAGTAGAAATTCGACCATATTTCATAGTTTTGCTCTAAGACTCCTCAATAAAAATATATAAATGGTGTCTATGGAATGCGAAACAAGTGGGTTATTAATCTAAGGTGGTGTGTGTAACTTCATTTTTATTAATTTAATGTATTTCTAAGCATTGTTAAAAAATATTAGCTTTCTGTACATACAATAAACTTCAACTGTGCTAAATTTCATAATCCTCTGGTTGCATGATATTTCACTTCACGTATTAATTAAAATTATCTTTGATTATATGACCTAATATTAGTCGTTGACCTACACGCAAGTGCGGCCGTAGCTCAGTGGTAAATTGGTTCAATTGCACGAGTGAGGATGCAGATTCGATATATTTTCATTTTCAACGCAGCAACAGCAAGCTGACCATTTACGTTTCACCTAGATTAACAAAATCTTTTGTAATCTAGCCGCATACATAAGAATTTTATTTTTTGTTTTTTCTTTCAGCTGCCCTAGCTCAAGGAAGCATCTCCTGGGGCACTGGCGGCAGCGGCAGGCCGATTGGCAACAGCCAGGGTCAAGTCGGAGGAGGTGGTTTGGGCGGCGCCGTTGGTGGCAACACCGGAATCAACCTCGGTCAACGCAACTGAGTGATACCTTTATGATGTCTCTGTGTAGAATGCTTAATAAATTTTAATTACTTACAACAATATAGGTTTTATTATTCCTTTATATTCAAATGAGGCTTCATACATATTTCATCCTACAACTATTGTTTCTTCTATTTTTGCTTTTTGTTCTTCTTATCATTAGCCCAGGTATGAAATTATCATTAACCTGGCCACAAAATATTTGGACTTCGATACTTTGAAATCTATTCTATACTTAAAAACTTATCCCTGATGCAATAATATGTATTTTGGTGTATCTATTTTCATTTAAACGTGTATTTAAAAAAATCTCAACGTATCACGTAGGTGAAACGTTAGCAAAACGAAATTTTTTATGAAAATTTGTTGTTGTATTTAGTAGGTTGTAAACCATTTCCATACCCCTAAGACGTGATAAGGGTGACTCACTACAAATAAAATGACATTTTTATTTTATTATTTTATCATTTGGCATGAAAAAGACTAAGGCCTTTTTCATCCGTTAATTGATAATTTAAACAGTATTGTCCGAGCGAAGTAACTACTCTTGAAATACTGTAGTACCTGGGAGAGTTGGTTTTGAATGTCGTATGGTTGCCCAAACACATACCTACGGCATTCTTACAACATAGTCAGTCTAGTCCAGAGGAATGACTGGTAAATACGTCTGGACTCTGGGGCCAGCCATGTGCGAGTTTCCTTACGATGTTTTTTTTTCCTTCACCGTTAGAGCGTCCGTTTAATGTACTTGAGATCTGAAAAAGTCTCATTGGTACACGCCATAACCTGGGATTCTAACCTGAGGGCCTAGTCAAGATGCATTCGATAATTTCGACGGCGAAGTTCGAAAACAAAATGTATGGGATTTGACGTAAGGTATAGCAAACGACTTAGCGGTGACTTATGTCAAATCCCTTAAGGCCCCGACAGACGAGAGGCCGATCGTTTCAGTTAGAACTGACGTCAGTTCGGCCTGAACGGATTCGAGCTCACACACGGAAAAAATCGCATCCGACCAAAGTAGGGTTGCCCCCCGTATTTTTTATTAAAGTATTGAACATTATTTCAGGTAATAGGGTATTTTCCAAGTTTTTGAAAAGTATGTCAAATTGTTCCTTATACCAAAATACATTAGTAGTTTGAACCATTCTTTGTAAATTTCTTTCTTTTCCTTGCAAATTTGTCTAAAAGTTTAAATTAATATTATAGGCGCGAAAACGCTATAATGAGTTGTCATGACGTCACATTCTTGTAACATTGTAACTGTCAAGTGTCAAGTGTCAAATTTGAATTCTTTGGTCATTGAATTACACTGAAAATACCAAATCCCAGAATACCTACTATTTACGTTTATAAATAAATGTTTTAAGCCTATTAAAAATGCCTTATAAATGGTGCGTAATGCCAAAATGCACTAATACGTCTATTTAAAACGCCGGGGAAAATCTTTGTGACCATACCAAGGAACACTGAAATGCGGAAAAAGTGGCTATTACTCGCTGACGCATGACGTTAATGATTCTGATGCTGGCTATTCTTTATGGAAATCGGGAGGCCATTAATAAAAAAAGAAGAAGTACAAGAATATGACGTCACATTCCAATCTCGTGCGTTTTTAGTCACGTGGTCAAACGTGAAAAATTCATAATTTTATTTTTGATATTTTATAAAAATCATACATATTTTTGTGTAAAAAGTTGGTTAAATTGGTTTAAATTAATGTTTATCGATAAAATATCAATAATCTGATGTATATTTTCATCATAGGATAATACCCTATTGTACTCTAGAGAATAATAAAGTACACGAAAATACTTTATTTTCACGATGTGGTTTCTTCAGGATTTTGAAAAGTCATATTTATTATGATTTTTTCCTACATTTAGTGAAATACATTGATTGCTCAATCGTTGTCGATTGCATGTTAAGACAATCGAAAATAGAAATCTGCAAAAACTTAATGATCTATATGGAAAAATTTCTTAACTTAGTAAAAAAATTTCTCCAAACTTTATTACAATATACTTTAGAACTATCAACTGCACAATAAACGCAGCAAGAGTTTAATAAGAGCAATGATATTTTTTAAACTTGTATAAAGTCATTTCATTTTAATATTTATTCCGAAAATGTTCTGTGATCAATAGCAAATGGAGAGACGAAAGAAACAAAGTGTCTCTGAATTTGATTAAAAATGTATTACTTATTAATTTAATTTAAATATAGACTGTAAAAGTAGATATTCTTATATCAAATAAGAACAAACAAAACAAAGTGCAAAAAACAATAAAAAGTAGGTATGTATTTAAACATAATAATGATAATAAATAAATTGTACTTTAATTTTAAATACAATATACTTTTTTCCTTCCTATGTAATTACCATTGTACTTTCATCTGCAAAAAAAGAGTTGGCAACCCTAGACCCAACTGACGTCAGTTCGGCCTGAACGGATTCGAGCCCACACATGATACGATTTTGCATCTGTAAGGCAGAACGGACCGTGTGTGGGACCCCATACATTTTTGATTTCGAACTTCGCCGTCGAAATTATTGAATGCATCTTGACTAGAGAGCACTCTCTCAACTCCGAACTAAACGGTCTACCCACTGCAGAGTTCTAAATGGCGATTATAGTGTGGCGGACCAATCAGCGCACAGTCCTGAATCGCGCTATCGAAGTTTTCTAAGATCGGCGATATATATACGACATCTGAAAACCACTACAGTGGGCTTCGGCGTGACCGAGCTAATGCTCGGTCAGCCGATCTCCGACCGAGCGAGGTGCTAACTGCTAATGCACCTCGCTCGGTCGGAGATCTCCCACAATAGCCTACAATTTTTACACCAACCCCCATTGTTTAATAGCGATATTAATAAGTAATGGAACAACGTAAATATATTATTTATACATATACTTAGGCCTTTGCATCCGTTAATGGATGATTTATACAGTATTCTCCGAGCGAAGTAACCACTCTTCAAATACTGTAGTGCCTGGGACAGTTGGTTTTTAAATGTCGTATGGTTACCCAAGCACATACGGCATTCTCACAACATACTTAGTCAACCTAGTCCAGAGGAATGAACTGGTCAATACGTCTGGGACCAACTACGTGCGGGTTTCTCACGATGTTTTCTTTCACCGTTAGAGCGTCCGTATAATGTACTTGAGATCTGAAAAAGTCTCATTGGTACACGCCACAACCTGGGATTCGAACCTGGGCCTCTAGTCAAGATGCATTCGATAATTTCGACAGCGAACTTCGTTATCAAAAATGTATGGGATTTGACATAAGTCATCGCTAAGTGACATGTCGCTTGCGATGCGTTATGTCAAATCCCATACATTTTGTTTTCAAATTTCGCCGTCGAAATTATAGAATTCATCTTGACTAGAGGCCCTGCACTCTCTCGAGTGCGAACCAAACGGTCTACCCACTAGGCTACGGAGCTCTTTTATACATAATATAATATAGACTGCCTAAATTATTACCCTTCCCTTTGGCTTCGCCGAAGTCGGATAAAAGTAGTAAGAAAATACAAATTAAGGCTAAGGTTTCTTCAAAAAAGCATTTTCAAGAAATTCCGGATAAATTGATTTAAAAATTTCGTTTTGTTTACAGGCTATCGTCTTGGCTCTCTTCTTCATTGCTCTGGCAATGCCGGGTAAATATTGTGCATAATATTTTTTTTTCTCGTTAAGTATCATCATATCGTCATTGTTTCCATCTTTTTTGTTCTATTTTTTATTTATTTATTTATTCATAACATTAAGCTTTACTATTATAATACTAGAAATCGCCTACCGGTCAAAATTCTTTTAGTTTTAACTTCATTAGGGTTATTTTGCCTCTTATATACACAATTAAAATATGCAAATATTGGCTATGGAATGTGGAAGAAAAATTGACAATAATTGGGTGAATAGTCCAGTCAATTAATGACTACGAGGGCGGCACTGAAAATTTCAGGAATCAAGGAAGTGACACAACATTACTATTTAAAAATGTATTTATTGCTTTTCGAAGTATTCTCCGCGAAATTTGACACATTTTTCCATACGATGGAACTAATCATTGAAGCAACCATTCCATTCGGAAGTTGGGGTCTCCAAAATGGCCGTTTTGTAGGCGTCCACAGCTTCTTCAGGTGATGAAAATCTCTGACCACGCAATTTATTCTTTATTTTAGGGAAAGTATAGAAATCATTAGGGCTTAGGTCGGGGCTGTACGGCGGATGGTCTAATAATTCTATAATTTCTTGCTCTAAAAACTGTTTTGTTCTGTGCGCAGTGTGAGAACCTGTGGCAAACAAATCTTAACATACCATTCTGCATTAACCGTTCTTTGTCCCTCAAGAGGAATAGTCGCAACATGGCCGGTTTTGGAGACAAACGTGGCCATCATTTTTTTTGCAACACTCCGTGAACGAACAATTTTTGTTGGCTTTAACTCATTTTCGAACACCCAAACTCGTGACTGGTTTTTGTTTCGGGTTCGTACGCGTATATCCAGGATTCGTCACCTGATACGATGTTGTATACAGCATTTAAGGATCCTGCGTGGAACCTTTCGAGAGTTCTGACGCACCAAGTAACGCGAGCCGCTTTTTGCTCTTCACAGAGCAAATGCGGTATCCATCGGGAAAACAACTTTATACACCTAATTGTTCATGCAATATTATTTGTATTTGACTCATGCCAATGTCTAAAGTTGCCTGAATTTCGCGGTATGTCACGTGTCGATCTTCCTCAATCAGCTTACGCACAGCATCAACCTTTTCTTGGGTAACGCAGTTTTTGGACGACCTTGACGGGGATCATCACTGAGCTTGACACGTTCACGTTGAAATTCAGCAAACCAGCGATAAATTGTGATTTGGATGGGGCTTCATCACCAAATGCAGAAATCATCCGGTCAATACACTGTTTTTGTGTTAAACCACTTCGAAAGTCATTATAAATCATCGCTCTAGAATTTTCTCGAGTCAATTCCATTTTCTCAACGACTAAACAAGTTTGACAAGACCTTGTGACAAGACCGAGAATCTTTTGTTAAATAAATAAACGGTATTCGATTTTTAAAACCAAGGAGTTTTAAATTAAAAAGATTTTAATATGACAGGAACAGTGGAAATATTCCATTCCCGATACTTTTAGTGCAGCCTATGTAGTATGGTAGTGTAAGTTATTTAAAAAATATATTTTTTTTTATTAGTATTTTTTTTATCCACACAAACATTAAGTGTGCCAAATTTGATATTCCTCCGTTTGCATTATTTTTAGTTAAAAGGGGTAAGAAGTTTTCGATTCGCGTATTTATTTACTTATACTAATACTAATATAATATAAAGAGGAAAGTTTGTTTGTTTGTTTCCATCGAATAGGCTCCGAAACTACTGGACCAATTTTGATTAAATTTGGTACAGATGTAGAGTAAACCACGGGGAAAGACATAGGCTACTTTTTATTACGGCAAAATGTACGGTTATTACGAAATTTTTTTTAGCGCACACGTAGGGCAACATCTACTCGTAGTAAGATAATAATAATATGGCCTGAGCCCTAAAGTTACACGCAAGTGCGTCCGTAGCTCAGTGGTAAATTGGTTCAGTTGCACGAGTGAGGATGCAGATTCAATATTTTATTCTCAAGCAGTAACATCAAGCTGACCATTTACGTTTCACTCAGATTAACAAAATATTTTATAATCTAGGCAGTTACGTGCATAAGAATAATTACGTTTTGTTTTTGTTCCCTAGCTCAAGGCAACATTTTCAGCCAAAGTCTGGTAGGAGGGCGCCATGTGCGGCAACTCCGGGATCAACCTCAGCCAGGGCGAGTGGATGATGTTGTTCACGCGTCTGACGTAGTGTGTTTAATAAATTTTAATTAGCTACAACATGTTTAACAAAATAAAAGCTGGGTTTAAAAAACAGTTTTTTATTTTTAATTATTTTTTAAAGTAGGTTCTTTTTGCTCTCGCTGGACACATTTCTCAGTCATCACTATAGATATATTAAAAAGAGCCTTCACCTTATTTTCAATCGAAAATTCTCGCGTCAAAATATCAGCTTTTTTTAAAGTTGGTGGGCTTTTTGAAAATGCAAAGAAAAGTACAGGTAATAAGGCTCAGACCCGCCTAGCCCCTTCCCCGCTTGTCTATGAAATACCTTTTGACGGGCTAAAATTATCCGTAGGTCACAGGTATACAAGTTTTCTTAAAATAGCAATAAATAGGCATCTATGCATATAATTTAATGAAGATTCGACAACTTACTCAAAATATTGTAGATATCTTATTGGGACTAGGCCTTACTAACTATTATTTTCTTTGCATTTTCTGACAACATTTACTACGGTAATGTATATATTTTTTTGACATTATCAGAAATAATAGATTTCAACGAACAAAAAGCCCACCGACTTGTTAAAAAAAGCTGATTATGTTGACGCGAGAATTTTCGATTGAAAATAATGTGAAGGCTTTTTTTAATATAATATATCTATAGTGATGACTGAGAAATGTGTCCAGCGATAGCAAAAAGTACCTACCTACCTTATTGAATTACCTACGATTGAAAATTAGGGTTAATATTAAGTCAAAATAAGGTGAAAAAATAAATATTACAAATCAAAAAAATTACAGTGTATTTGGGACATAAAAAGGTAAGTTTTCACTAAAAGAGATGTTTGATTTGGGCCAGTTCTATGTACACTACATAGGTAAATAGGAAAAAAATATGGGAATATCATAAAAATACGAAAAATTAATTTGAAGAAGGGTACATGCGTACAAAAATGATTATTTGAAGAGTTTTTTTTTGCGAGAATACTATTTTTAGGGCGGCCATGACAGTTGTTTTGACTTGACTTTTGACGTAGTAGACAGTTTTACGAAGAGACGTCGTCTTGAATGTCATACGTCTTTCTTTGTCTTTAGTTAATTTTGATCTGATCCGCCATGTTTTATTTAACTTTGTGTTGCTCTCTTTGGTTGCTCTCCTTGACGAAGATAATTTAAATGTACATGGAAACGAAGTGAAATTAAACAAAATAAAGAATAGGAAACGGTTACTATATTACGTCGCTATATTTACATATACTGTACATAGGGCTGGCCCAGGCCTCATACATTTCTTAAACATTGCGTTTCGTGATTTTTTTTTGTAAAAGATAATAATAAAAAACCACAAACTTGGTTATTTGAATTTTTCACATAAATTTTGAGGTCATGTGCAAAAAGTGTAAATACAAAAGTTGTATATATTCTTTTTATTACCTACAACTTTTCCATTTGACTTTTTTCCATAGGACTTGTAGATTTGCCGGAAATCGAGATAAACCGTTTTCTACCCTTAAAAACTCACCCCCTTCACTTCTCGACCTCAAATCGCCCGTAATTTTTTTTCCTTTTATTTTTGTTACTACTATAAATTTATTTTGTTTCAAAACCTATTTGCACTGGTCTATAAACTTGAACAATTCGACCACAATGTCATAGTCGAGGACTAAAAATTTCCGTACGGATTGAAGTAACCGAGTTTAACTTTAGGATCTTATTATTTTGATTGAATATTCATATATTCTCAGTAAGCTCTTTTCATATCCATATTGTAGGCAAAATCAAAAACTTATTCCACCATATCGAAATTAAAACCCAGTATTTTTCAACTTTAATTCTGGGCGATCCCATTCTTTTGTTAACCATATTGTAGAAATCCATTAAAAATAACTAATATGCCATATCTATATTGAATGTGCTGCCATAATAATATTGTATTCAGAATGACATCAAATAGTTATACATTCATTGACATTCAAACTGAACGAGTATACAAAATTACAGCCCAATCGGTTAAAGATTAGGTTTCGAGCTTTAGAAGTCCGCCATATTGGATTTAAAGATGCATTACTGTAATTTACGAGTTATTCTAAGCAATCCCTTTCATTTGATACCCATATTGTATAAGTGCATAAGAATCTTACTAATATTATTAATGTGAAAGTTTGTGAGGATGTATGGATGGATGGATGTATGGATGAATGTTTGTTCCTCTTTCACGCAAAAACTACCGAACGGATTTCGATTAAATTTTGTATGGTAGTAGGTTCTGGATTAAAGCTACTTTTTATCCCGAAAAAGTACAGTATTCCCGCGAGACACCCGATATATTTACGCGGGCGGAGCCGCGGGAAACAGCTAGTAATAAATAATCTACGATACGTTTTTTGCGATACAAATATGATGTTTTTAACAAATAGTTATTGAAGCGGGCCGTAAGGTGGAAACTGTAGAGTTTGTGAAGATAGGCTTGTAGAGTAAGGAGTGTAGAGTTAAAAGTTTGGTAGAGTCAGAAGCTTGGTTTTACGTGAGATCTGATCTGACAGTGTGAGTCTTTTATAGTAACGTCTTGGTATCTATTAGTTAACATGAAAATATGTTTGGTGGGATTTCACTTCTTTTAGAAAGTTGCTATTACTCCAATTAAAAATAAATCTATCTATTTTGCAACTACAATAGATGGAGCTTTTACGCCTCAAATTGACAATTTACAGCTTGAAAGATAACCATAGACTAAGTACAGGATAATATGACGACAATGATTATCACAGATAAGTACGTTTTTGCACATGAATTCTCCGATATTCGCAGAATTGATGGAAAATCAGGCAGGATTCGCCAGTGTCTTTTCAACTTGCTAGGACATCTGGAAGTACCCTATAATTTTGTTGATCATCAGTGAGTCAGTGATGAAATCAGGGATTTTTAGATATCAATAAAATCTAAAGTATAATAGTGATAAGACCTATGCAATCAAAACTTTACATCTTTAACTTTAGTCTAATCTACTACTAATATAACTGAAAGTTTCGCTTATCTGGTAGGTAGGTATTATCCAAATCCAAGTTATGAGGGTTCAAAAAATCTACTAAACGCTTCGAGAAAAGATGGTCTGGTAGTGCCCTTGCGCTTCGCTTAGCTCGTCTTGGCAGAAACACTATCGTGCCCCCAGATCTTCTTGTGTTTCTTCTTCTTTCTTCTTGTAAAGTTCAATTTTGAATAGCTATCTTAAAAATGCAGCGCGATGTCGCGTATCGTTTGTATTCGGTGTGATTGACCTTCCTCGCCCAGATACACATGGCACACTTTCACCGCGTACTTTCAATACTTTGTGGCTCAATAGAGTTCAATTTGCGATGGCGACATTGTGAATCTTGGGGTCATATAAACGCGCCCTAATGCTTGTTTCTATCCAAGGTTATGATCAACAAACTTGTTTCATGCTTTTTCGCCTTGTTTTACGTTTTAGAGTTCTTCAGTCGAATGTTAAAATTTCGTTTAAACACGAAAAAAATAATCGCCAAAATAAGTATGTATCACTTACGTAGTAAATATTTATTAATCTGTGTATCACTAAGCGCAAAAATCGAGAAAGGACTAATTGGTCGAGCCAACCTCGATATTTAGGTTACTTTAGGTAGGCAATAGATTACCTCTTTTTTGGATTTAGATTGGATATCTTTGATCGGAATAAAGCGTATGTCTGTTGACTGGTGCAAACCTACATTCATTCTCTACTGGTTGTGTTTTTTACGGAACCCTGCCGAATATATTTCTATGAGCCAGTTTAATTAGCTTATTGACATTGAAATAATAAATATTATTTTACATAATCTCAACATTTCAAATAGGTACTTAGCAACAAAGGTCAGAACAACTTATAAAATACTTGCAGTACCTACCGAGGTACCTACTACAGTCTACACGGGTAGGTAAAATTAACAACGCCTTAAGGCCCCCACAGACGAGAGGCCGATCGTTTCAGTTAGAACTGACGTCAGTTCGGCCTGAACGGATTCGAGCACACACACGGAAAAAATGATAAAAATCGCATCCAACCCAATTTACGTCAGTTCGGCCTGATCTGATTCGGGCCCACACACGGAACAGTCGCATCAGTCCATTCTGGTTTGCCGCGCGCTACGGTCGTGTTTATCAATTTTGTATTTAAACACCGCGAAAACTCATACAACGCTTGTACACGATACACGCCCGCACGGCCGCGGCTCGGGCGAGAACTGAAGCGATTTGTCCACACACGGTCAGGACAGGCCGCGCGTTAAGGCCGCTCGGTCAGGCCATAATTAATGTTGCCAACTTAGTTATTTTACAAAATTTTACTAAATTGAGTATTTTATTCCCTCCTTGGTAGAAATTTAGTTATTAGTAGTGTTTTAGTAGGAAAGAGCCAGACAGTAATCATATGCAAAATGGCCTAGGTTAAACACAAAAAAAACCTATCATAATAATACATTCGTCCGTAATTTTTTTAAAACTACCCGTTTAATTACTAAAATATACGTAATATTTGCTAGTATATTTTAATTTAATGGTAAAATTTATAGTAAAATTCAATGAATGAAAAAAAATTAATATAACAAAACCTAAAATGCAATGGTTTTTGGGGGGCTTCAGGAATTCCTAAGTAGCTTCTTTAGTAGTTTTTTAGTACTTTTTAGTAGAATTCAATACGAGTTTAGTAGTTTCACAAAAACAGAGCTGGAAACACTGGAACGAATCGCTTCAGTCCGTACGGCCGATCGCATCGATCTGGAAATTGCACACAGACGATACGATTTTGTATCCGTTCAGGCCGAACTGAAGACAGACCGGATCATGTATGGGGCCCCTTAGATTTGTTTGAACGCTACGAATCTTGTGGATGTAGCTTTAAGTAAGTAGGTATGCAGTATGCTAAATGTGGCAAATTTTAATTACTTGCCACAAATGCATCATGCATCTTCAACTTATTATTAACAAGGTGGCTAGGTGCACCTTTTTTTCAAATGTATTTTCTATATTGGCTAAGCTAGCTAATAAAAGCTAATAATCTAAAAATCTGACATAGCATTACTTGCCACTACTACTACTTGGTTTTTTATATTATGTTTTAATATATAACGATATCGAAAACTAACGAAGAAATGCTAGTGAAGATGTTAGGAGAAAAGAGAAACATAATAAATTAAAAACTCGGAAAGATGATTGGGCATCTTATAAGATAAAACACATTCATGGGGACAATTTGACGACCTCTGTGGCTCAGTAGTTCAGCGCGTTGGTGCTCAAGCCGGAGGTCGCAGGTTCGAATCCTGCCGAAGGAACAAAGAGTTTTTCTGTGTTCCTGGGTCTTGGATGTGTATTAAATATGTGTATAATACGATATAATAAAAATCTTAAATATATGTTTAGTATAAAATTATTAAATATACTTCCCGTTGTCTGGTACCCGTAACACAAGTTCTTCAGATACTTAGCACGGGGACAGATTGACGTGGTGTGAAGCGTCCATAGATATTATTATTATTATATTAGACGGGAAGAGGGGTAGGGGAAGGCCAAGGAAAAACTATATTACTGAACTTGTAGAGAATGTAAATGTCATGTCCTATAGAGAGCTGAAGGTACTAGTGGAGGATAGAGAAAAGTGGCGGAAGCTCCACCGACAAGGGCCCTGGCCCTACATTAAAGAAAAAGAGAAGAATATACAATAACAAACATCTTTAAAATTATTTTGTAATTTCTGTCCCAAAACACTTTTTGAGTTAAAAATCGTTGTCAAAACTCAAACAAAACGAAAAAAAACTATCCCATAGTGCCTTAGGCTTTTCAGGAATCATTTAATAATAATAATATCTATAGTAATATTGCGAGTTTCTTACGCCGGTTCTTCTCGCCGGGCTAGTTTCCGAACCGTTGGTAGAATAAGCGTTATTTCATAACCTATATGGAAATAAAAATTTTGAGTTTGAGTTTGAAAAAAAAATTGACGCTTTTACACCACGTCAATCTGGTCCGTGGTAAGTTCTCGAAAAACTTGTGTTACGAGTACCAGACAACGGAAATATATTTAATACTTTTATACTATACATATTACCTACATAATATGTTTAAGTTTGTTATTATATTATACATATCTATACTTAATACACATCCAATATTCATGACCCAGGAAGTCCAGGAACACAGACAAATGTCTCTACTCCGTTAAGTTCGATATAAGATGTTCCATACTAGATGACAGATGTTGATATTAATTAATTTCGTGCGCACAAAAAGAAATCCCGCACAGATTTTGGCGCAATAAAAGTAGCTTTTATCCTTTTCCGTGGTCTACTCTACATTTGTGTCATATTTCATCAAAAAAGGTCCAGAAGTTGAGGAGCCTATTCAATGCAAACAAAAAACATACAAACAATCAAATCTTTCTTGTTCAAAATATTAGTATATATTATATTACATAATAGACAAAAATAATATAATCATTTATTTACTACACTTATATCTCTCCCGAACCACGTTCTGTCTTAACTATGAACTGAAACAAATAAATAACTACACCTAAACCTGCAACACACTAACATCTACACCTACAACCTTCACCTATATCTTCCTTAAGCTACCATAATTATTTCAAGACCAAAATTAGCCAAATCGGTCCAGCCGTTCTCGAGTTTAAGATAGACATTAAATTTATTAGAATTGCAATCTATTTTTATATAAAAGAATATATTATACAAATAGCATTAATTGCCCGCGACTACGCCCGCGTGAAATGAGGTTCATTTCATCGGTATTTTACCCACCTAGGGGCTGAATTTTAGAAAACGCTGAAATACATACGTATGACGTATCGCATTATTTTTTCCGTACTCAATTCATACGGCAAATCATGCAAATATCTCCAAGGAATAAAAAGTTTCATACAAACTTTTATCCCCTATTGAAAAATTTTTCCTTAGTGGATGATAGGCATCATCATAGTCATAATATGAAAAATGAAATATACGTCAGCAAAATTTCAAATTTATAAGTTTGGCCTGTGTGTTGATACATCAGTCAATCAGGTTTGCCATTTATGTTTATAGATAAAAGATAATAATAGGTTATAGTAATTTATTTTATTTAATGTGTATCCATTAGTCATGATAAATAAGAGATTTTTTTCGTTTAGGTATTAGTAAATATCAGAACCTATTGAGTCACCCAGGGTTCTTTCCCGACTCCTATTGCTTTGAAATAAATAAAAAAACCTAATAGCTACCAGTTTTTATGAACCTGTATGTATACAGAATCGTCTTGAGTCGATATTATTGAGGAGTATATAAGGGGCCAACGCGAGATCTAACTATCATTCATTTGAAAACCAAACACACACTATGTCAAAACTGGTAAGTTTATGGAACCTACGACATAAAATATTTAAAAATAATTATAATAATTTATTGTTGTTCGTATTTGTTTACGAAGTTTAAGGACACCAGGGCCTCTAGTCAAGATGCATTCTATAATTACGACGGCGAAGTTCGAAAACAAAATGTATGGGATTTGACATAACGCATCGCAAGCGACATGTCACTTAACGATGACTTATGTCAAATCCCATACATTTTTAATTTTGAAGTTCGCCGTCGAAATTATCGAATGCATCTTGACTAGAGGCCCTGTATTTACCGTACCCTTGTTTTGTCATAAGACCTCCTCAATAAGCAGAGTTTCCGTCACTCACTCTGACATTGGCGAATCACTACGGAGCCAAATATAAAAAGAAGAAGAAGAAGGCCTGTATTATGATTACTTTAAAGAGTGCGCTAGTCAACGGCTCGAACTCAGTAGGTACGGCGCGCGCGGATAATGCTTGTTATTTCACCTAATATCGGGGAAAAAAGGATATAGCCATAAAATAGTTATCTATATAAGAAGTTATAGTGCGTCCTCAAATTACGCGAATCGACACTCAGCTGTTGGTGTTTTATGAAAAACCTAATAATGTGTTTCTCTGAAGTAAAGCCATCTCAATTGGTGAATAATACAACTGTGTGTATGTTCTTGCTTTTTTGTTTTCATTCTGCGTTTGTTTTATATTTACGGTCAAAGTTGCGCTAAAAATCCGATGCTTGGAAGTTATTATCTTCTAATTAATTTTTAGAAATATAAGCACATACCGACCTAGATAAGTGTAATAAAAATCGATATTACACAAAAAAATTGGGTCTAGAATATTATTTGACTTTAGAGTAAATCACCAACAGCGTTTGTATGGAGACAAAACCGACTAGCGCAGCCTATCACAAGAGCCTTAAGTAAGTCTTTAAAAAAAACCGGCCAAGTCGGACTCGCGCACGAAGGGTTCCGTACAAAACGGCAAAAAAAAACATGATTGTTGTATGGGAATATAATACAAATATTGAATATAAAATATGAAATAATAATAATAATAAAAAATATATATTATATTGAATATCTATGTTATTTTTATTGTTTTTAGTATTTGGTGTTATAGCGACATCTGTGAAATTTCAACTGTCTAACTATTAGGGTTAAGGAGATATAGCCTGGTGACAGACGGACAGACGGACGGACGAACATCGAAGCCTCAGTAATAGGGCCCTTTTTTACCGTTTGGGTATGGGACCCTAAAAATAGAAGCCTAAAGTAGGAACTACGAAGTACACGTACTTTAAATGCATATTAATATATTTAGAAGTACTTTACTTTTTAGGATTTTTAAATAGATATATAATATTAAAAAAGGTAGATATGTTATAAACGTATACAAATGAAGACTCGAATTGGCCCGAGTCGGGCCAATTTTGGTTAGTTTGCACAGAACACTTATTATGTTAGTATGCAGCGTTGCCATTTGGCAACTTTGGTTGCCATTTTGGCAACATTTGACCCTTCGTGGCAACCAAATGGCAACCAGGCTCAAATGGCAACTTTTTGGCAACTTTTCGACTTGTCGCGCGATCATCAGTAAAAAAATATCGAATATCTTTCGCAGCACTGAACGCACCGAATTGAACAAAATCAAAATCTAGAACACATTTTTATTTCCAAATGAAAACAACTCATAATTAGTAGATAAACAAATTGTACCCGTATTTCTACAACCAAAAGGTATATTTTAGTGAAACTAAAGATAAAAGCAATTTTAAGAAAACTCTAAAACAAAAAGGGAAGAAAGTGTGTGTCTGTGCGCAGTGTGTAGTGCAGTGCAAAGGAAGTTTTTGTCGTGGTTTTCTAATACTTTTGTTTTTTAATCTATTTTTTAATTTATAAGTTCTTAATCTTTTTCATGTTTTTAATATTGGATTTTAAATGCATGGGCACTTACACTTTTTTTTAATGAAAAAACATTTTAGCTTCTAGAAAAATGTGTAAATTTGTGTTTTAAAATATGAGTCTTAATTTATTTTTTATTTTTATCTTTTTATTCATATTTTATAATATTTTTAATTTAAGGAAAACATGCATTTAAATTTTTAAAGAAAACAAAATTTGTGGAATTCATTATTTATCAACCAAAATGCAGAGCAATAAATAGTACCCAATATTTTTATATTAATAAAATAAAAACGCATTATAGATTTTTAACTTCCCATTAAGAAATCTAATATTTTCAAAAATCGGGACGTTATTGGTTTTACCCCGTTTTGCAAAAATCGAATTCTCATTAGATCTCTACGTTCTGAGGTCACAGGAAGGTTCCCTGACTACCCCCGCGACGGTATCACTATGTCTGTTTGTCTCTTATAACTTTTGAACAGTTTGACCGATTTTATTGCGGCTGACGCCTTTCGAAAGGGCTTGGCCAAACTTAGATTTTGAATACATTTTGGACCGATTCGGACGCACTTTCGGAACAGCTTTATCGATCAACTACAAAAACTAATCAGCTCTTAACCTTGAAAAATCACTTCGATCGCCGCTATTCCGGTCAAAATCGGTTGATTCGTTCGAGAGATATCGTGAAGGATAGAAAACCGAAAAGTGTTTTTCGGAGTTACTCCGAAATTTTTCACCTAAAAAAATTTTCTTTCATTTCAAAGGACATAAACAATTGCATCGATTGCTGCCAATCGAGAGAGAAGAATTTTTGAGCTCGATAAGCTCAAAAATGACGCATTAGATAAAATTTAAGCGCTTAGCGAGAAGTTGCAACTGATTTTCGAAAAAAAATTTTACGGATTTTTTCTAATGGCAACCTTTGATTTGATATGGCAACATTTGACCCTAAAAATGGCAACCTGGGCTGAGTAGGCTCTGGCAACACTGTTAGTATGCGACCAGCTTGTCGACGCGTAGCACGTACTACGCGTCCCGTGCGTCTTGCATAAAATTCCATCGTGTGTCTATAAAAGCTGTAAAAACCATGACAAAAAAGTGAATAAAAGTCTAGCCCCCTTACTAATAAACGTTGTATAAGCTTTGAATAGTTATACAGTGTTTTGTCTCCTATCGAATTAAAAATGTCACTTGTGTGACGTGAACAAAACACTCTATAACTATTCAAAGCTTAAGGTGGTTCGTTTCCCATACAAAAAAACAATGGACATTATTTAGGTAATTTCATACTATTACTACATAAATTTATATGCACATCTATTTATTTTGCAATAGAATTGTCGCAAAATATATTTAAAATACTTTATTTCACACAGAAGTCACATTTTTATTGAATTATCGACAAAAAGTGACATTTGTAACTTATGTCACTTTTTGTCGATAATTCAATAAAAATGTGACTTCTGTGTGAAATAAAGTATTTTAAATATATTTTGCGACAATTCTATTGCAAAATAAATAGATGTGCATATAAATTTATGTAGTAATAGTATGAAATTACCTAAATAATGTCCATTGTTTTTTTGTATGGGAAACGAACCACCTTAAACAACGTTTATTAGTAAGGGGGTTAGAATTTTATTCCCCATGTAACTTTACATTTATGACTATCAGTCATAGATGTATAATATTAAAAAGAGGATTTTTATTAATTCATAAAGCCTTAATAGACAGCTAAGTATTTTAATCAAATTACCTGGTCAAACCGTTTTGGCAAATTGATGCCAGATTAGCTAAACTTGTATAAGGAAATTCGACGAAAATTTGTTTTCTGACGACATGAAGCAATTAGAAATATTTCAATTAATTATAATATTATTGTTTTTCATTGTATCAACATAAAGTACCCGGGTAACCGAATTTTGCTCGGAGTTCTGATGAATAAAAAAAATAAAAGAATCACAAAAAAAACTGACCGGGATTCGAACAAAGCAAAAATTATACATACGCATACCAAACTGCCAAGCGGACTGACATAATAGAGTCGAAATTATTTCTATAATATCGTTGTACAGAAACGTTGTATGAAAGAAAAAAATATGTAACTTAAAAATACGCAGTTTCCAAGGAATAAAACCTAGCTAGATCGATTTTAGTCCCCTAAAACTCCCTGTATACAAAATTTCATGTAAATACTTGCAGCCGTTTCCGAGATTACGATTATACGAGTATATTACAAATCGTTTAAAGTAGGTATAAGATTAGGTACACATAATTTCAGATAAAATTCAGAGATTTTCATAATATGTTTTTTTGTTTCAGATCATTGTATTGGGCCTCATTGCCGTAGCTTCGGCTCACCCCGGTAAATACAGATTATTATAGTACACTTTAATATTCAGAATTCTAAAAAATACAGAACCTGGGCCTCTACTAAAGATGCATTCAATAATTTCGACGGCGAAGTTCGAAAACAAAATGTATGGGATTTGACAATAACACATCGCAAGCGACATGTCAGTTAGCGATGACTTATGTCAAATCTCATACATTTTTTTATTTTGAGGTTCGTCGTCGAAATTATCGAATGCATCTTGACTAGAGGCCCAGACCCTACTAGTACTACTTTAAAACTTTTTTTGACTGCAGGAATGAATTTGTACTTCAAAAGAGATGTTTGATTTTGGGCCAGTTCTATGTACACTACATAGGTAAATAGGAAAAAAATATGGGAATATCATAAAAATACGAAAAAAATAATTTGAAGAAGGGTACATGCGTACATAAAAGATGATTATTTGAAGAGTTTTTTATTGCGAGAACACTATTTTTAGGGCGGCCATGACAGTTGTTTGACTTGACTTTTGACGTAGTAGACAGTTTTACCTTTGGTTTTACGAAGAGACGTCGTCTTGAATGTCATACGTCTTTCTTTGTCATTGACAAAATGACATACTTCAGTTAATTCTGATCTGATCCGCCATGTTTTATTTTACTTTGTGTTGCTCTCCTTGACGAAGTTAATTTAAATGTACATGGAAACGAAGTGAAATTAAACAAAATAAAGAATAGGAAACGGTTACTATATTATGTAGCTATGTTTACATATACTGTACATAGGGCTGGCCCAGGCCTCATACATTTCTTGAACATCTCTTTTAACTTTTTTAAAAATATTATAAGCTCATAAGCGTAAATATTCTATCGCTCATTTACATAATACTAATTTCATGTTACATTAATTTCTTTTCTCGTTTCAGGCTACGGTGGCGGAGCCGGAGTCGGCGCCAACTGGGGCGGCGCCCAGGTCGGCATCGGCCACGGTGGTGAGCTCCACGGCCACGGCACCCAGGGCGGCCGGGAGGGCGAGCACGGCTACGGCGGCCAAATCGGTGGTCAAGGGCACGGCGCCCAGGTCGGCTGGGAGGGCGAGCACGGCGGCCAAATCGGTGGTCAAGGACACGGCGCCCAACTCGGCTGGCAGAGCGAGCATGGCGGCGCCCACGGACAAATCGGCGGCAACGTCCACGGACACCACGACGGAGGTCACCACGGTCAACATGATCACCACGGAAACCAGGGATACGGTCTCCAAGGCTCCATCGGCTACTAAGCGATAGTTTAAGTGATTAAATATAATTTCGTATATTAATGGTGTTTCTAAATAAATATCCTTTCCTTCAAGAATAGACTAGAACGCCTACCATCGGGCGCTTGTTCGTAACAATAAAACTACAACATTCTCGCAGATGATAAAACAACTAGCTGATGCCCGCGGCTCCGCCCGCGTAAGGACAGTAACCCACGGGAACCCATGTCCTTTCCCGTGGTCTACTTTATATCTGTGCCAAATTTCATGATAATCGATTTAGTAGTTTTTACGTGAAACTGTAGGTAAATAAAGTATCCCACGGGAACCGTACATTGCCCCGTGATAAAAAGTAGCCTATGTTCTTTCTCAGGCTCTAGAGTCTAGACTATGTGTGCACCAAACTTAATTTAAATCGGTTCAGTAGTTTTGGCGTGAAAGACGGACAAATACATCCCATTTATAATATTAGTATGGATAGGCAGATAGAACGCACGCAACCAAAAGAGTAACCCAAGTAGCAGAAAAGTGCTGTATATCAGCTGTATTACTGTCCACAATGGAATCCAAAGGGGTACTAGCTAGCTGAATAATATGTCACTTGAGAAGAACTGTCGCCTGTCGGCAGAGAGTAGAAAATAAATATACTCACCTACATCTTTCATAGAACGATCCAGATCTATCTAAATTTGAAAATTTCGACGTCCACTTCAACGGTCCACAATATATCCACATAATTATGGACTCGCCGTATGCTTGTAATTGTAATAGTGCAATCAAATCGAATGGTAACTAACTATGTAGCATAACAGCCTCCGTGGTCTAGTGGTTAGAGCATTGGCTCTCGATTCGGAGGTCGTGGGTTCGATTCCCGCATTGGAACAACTAAAAATGTTGTTTCCAAGTTTGGTTAGGACAATGCAGGCTGATCACCTGATTGTCTGACAAGAAAGATGATCCATGCGTCGGATGGGCATGTAAAAAGTCAGTCCTGCGCCTGATCTCTCGTCAGTCGTGTCGGTTATCCGTCCCACTGAATTATGAGAGTAAAAGGAAGAGAGAGTGCTCTTGTGTACTGCGCACACACTTGGGCACTATAAAATTACTCCTGCGTAACTGGCCTGGTTTCAAATCGGCCACCATCACCGAAATGGGTGTGGGGAGTTATTATATGTAGCATTTTATCTGTTCCCATTTCATTAAACTGTGCTACAGTCGTGTGACTGTAATCCTCCTCTACCGAGTTATTTTTTATTAGGCTAAGAACTCTCGGAGTGATTATCAGTGATTTTCAGTCGCGCCCGCCGCGATCGTGAAACTGCGATTTTATTTCAAAAATCGCTCCGTGAGTTGTTAGCCTTAGATGATGACGGTTCCCTATTTTTTCGCATAAAATCATATGTCATAATTTTACTTGGCATAATTTCATTTGACCTAATAGTAGTTTCGCATAATATTCATTTGGCATAACTTTCTTAGCATAATTATTTTTCGCATAATTACTAAAAGCATAATAATTGTTACGCATACTTATTGTACGGCATACATTTTTCTACGCATAATATTAGTTAAGAATAATATTTTTAAGCATAATATTAAAAAGCATAAATATATTTATGCATAATGGTATTTAAGCATACTATTATATTTACGCATACTTCTTTGTAGCATTTTTTTTACATACTAATGGATCATTAATTCTACTGGATGTCGAGTTAAGACGAAAGAACAATTACAATTGTAATTTTCCACTGATTTTTTTTTTTCGTCCCCCTAACTTTATCAGGGCTGTTTGTTTTCTTTTATATATTTTTCTTTCATTTTTTAATTTCTTTCCTTTTTCTTTGTAATAGTTACTTACAATAATAATTTTACATTATTTTCTTTTCTATAGATTATTATTTTCTATACAGTGTTATATTTTTATTCAAAATTTTTTCCTTTTAACAGTTTCAATTTATAATGTACAATTTGATCATTTTTATACAATGCCAATAAATAGCAAATTTTCCATTTTTAACAATATCTAATTTTTTGACAATTCAATTTTATACATTCTTGTACAAATTTAATGTCAATAAAATAATTCCAATAAAATAAAAATATCAATTTATAATAATGTCAAAAAGTAATTTTTAATACAATATTAATTCCAATTAATAATTCCAAATAATAATTCCAAAATAATAATTCCAATAATAATATTTCCAATAATAATATACAATAAAATGTCAAAAATAATAAAACAACGGCACAAAACAGAGACTATCCTAATATCACAGCTAACAGAACCTAACTACTATCACAGACAATATCACTATTTTTCTTACAGACTACACCCACGATCTTCCTGCAAAAGGCTAGGAAAAGATCGCGCTTCTTTCCCCCCAGGATGGAAGTCAGATTCTCACCCGTCACGGACGTGCCTAATTTCTGCTCAATATCATATCTATTGCTAGCAAAAATTGGGCACTCCAGCAACAGGTGAGGAACCGTCTCCTCAACTCCCGGCTGACACAGACACGACGGATTCAGCTTCAGCTTGAATCTGTTCAAGTAGAAGGCGAATCCACCGTGTCCGGTCAGTATCTGTGTGGTGTGGTGTGTAATGTCTATCTTTTTGACTATCTTGTATGCAGCAGCAGCGCTTGGGAAAAAGAGCTTCATGACTCCGGCCGTCCCTCCCACTTCGTATCTCCTGTCCCATTCCTCAATAGTATCCTCTCTTAAGATACGCTTGACGAATGAAACAGGACACAGATCGTAGTCAGGTTTCCTTTTCAATCGCAGCGCGGCCTCCTTGGCTAATTCGTCAACTCTCTCATTCCCTCTCAACCCTGCGTGCGCCTTTATCCAAAACAAGGAGACCTCCCGCCTCTGCAATGCAGTTTTTCGGAGGGCCGCCCTTGTTTGCACTGCCAGGGGATGAGGGGAACTAAGGGTGACTGCCTGGAGAGCCGATCTGGAATCGCTAAAGATACCGACCTTCGCCATTCCACTCTTGCAGGCTATACTTACTGCTCTCTGGAGCGCTAGAAGCTCGGCTTGGTAGACGGTGCAATACGGCGGCAGAGCAAGCTTGACGGCCTTCGTCTCGGCCTCACCTTCCCGGCGGCTCCGACTCGACCCTCAATCTTGCTACCGTCCGTTTAGATAATAATAATAATAATAATTTATTTATTTTCTCACCACAATTCATTACAATAATAAACTTAAACTAAGTGTCTCAATTTGCTGTGGGAGACTGGTGCCTAAGCTAGGCGTTAGCCTGTGTTTCAGGACACCAGGCCTCTATCCCAGGTATTTGTATCCGTACAGTTTTACAATTTATTTTCTTATTATATATCTATTGTGCATGGTGATGTCAGGGTTAGTAAGATGTATGTGTGTGTGTGTGTGTGTGTGTGGTGCGTGTGTGTATGTCGTGTATAATGTGTCATGTTATACTTCTAATACTGAAATTAGTTTTTCAGTGTCTTCGTAGTTTTGTGTCAACAGCCATTTAGTGAGTCGGTTTTTGCAGGCAGATTTTGTTAGAGGGAATATCATTTTGTTTATTTTATTATAGATAAGCTCTCCAAGGAAGCAAAAGAACCGATCAGCAAAACGAGTGCGTAGTCTAAGATTAGTAACGACGGGGTTGTATCGCCTTTTTCCTTGAAGCGACGAAGGATCGTAGAACAGTAGACGGTGCTGTTTGACGACTGTGTGAAGGATAAACAATTGTCGAATAGTCAGAACTTTGCTCTTTTTATAAAGGTCTTCTGTAGAGTAGCGGTAAGGTAGGCTATAAGAGACTTTTAGTAATGCTCGTTGGGCACGCTCCAGCTGTAAGAGCGTGGTTTTGTGAGTCCCGCCCCACGTAGTTATACAGTAGGTAAGCAAGGGTTGGCAGAGAGTATAATAGACCATTCTTCTCAAAGCCTCGTCCGCCACGTCTCGTAGATTCCTAAATACCGATATTAGCTTGCGGATTTTTGAGGTGAGGGCCTCGATGTGTGGACGAAAGCTAAGAGAAGAGTCCAGGATAACTCCTAGGTATTTTATTGTAGAGGTTTTCTCTAGTGGCTTACAAGGACATTGTATGACATGCGGTCTAGGACACGTGTGTGCTGTGATAGAGTGAGAGGCGGTTGTAGGGCAGGGGTTGCGTAACGCGAATGTGACGAATTTTGTTTTTTCTGCATTTAGTGTTAGAGTATTACTGCGTAACCATTCTGACACTGTGTCGAGGCCATTTTGGGCGTACTCGAACACGCTTTTCCATGTATCCGAGTAAAACAATAGGGCAGTATCATCTGCGAAGGTAAAGATATTCCCTTTTTGTAATCTGAGCATACACAGATCGTTAATGTAGATGAGGAATAGGGTTGAGGCGATCGCACTTCCTTGCGGAATGCCGTGTGTAGTGGGTAGTTCAGTGCTAAGGTATTCGTCTACCTTAACGCTCTGTGTACGCTCAGTGAGGAAGTCGGTGAACAGTTTGAGCTGCGTCCCCCTTATGCCTGTTTGTTCCATCCTCTCTATAAGGGTGGCAACAGAGACAGTATCGAACGCTTTTGCCAGATCAAGGAAGATCCCCAGGACTTTCTGGCCTGCATCAAGTTTTTTAATGATGAGGTCAGTCAGTTCATGGACTGCTTCACCTGTTGATTTTCCTGCGCGAAATCCGTATTGTGATGCTGACAGGATATTATTATTTTCGAGGTATGAAATAAGTCTGTTGTTCATTATGCGTTCGAGTACTTTAGTGAGATAGAGATGGTAGCACGGCGATTGGCCTGTAGTTTGTCAGTTGGTCTCTGTTGCCAGCCTTATATATAGGATGTATAATGGCTTTTTTAAATACTTTGGGGTATATACCAGTATTGAGTGACAGATTGCATATGTGCGTTAGGGGTGGGGCAATGACACGTATGTTTTGCTTTATAACTCGTGCTGGAATTTTGTCCCATCCCACCGTGCAGTCGCTTCGCAGAGACATAACCACTTTCGTTACTTCTTTTTCGTCTGTGGGTAGTAAAGTCATTGAGTGACAAGGCGCTTTATTAGTAATTGGCGGTTTTTGTGGTATTGGGTGGATTTTATCAGCTAGAGGCTTGCCAATTTTAACGAAAAATTGATTTACCATCTCAACTGCTTGTTTCGGGGAGGACGCGAGCGTGAGAAGATTAGTGGCGCTGCTTTTGTTCATGTTTCTGTTTGTTATTTTGTTAATTGTCTGCCAAAGGGTTTTAGAATTGTTTCGAGATGTTAATAATTCATTTTTGATGTATTCATTTTTTAAGTTTTTTAGAATTTTGGAGCAGTAATTTCTGTATCGCGAGTATGTTGCTGCGAGAATAGGGTCATTAGGAAATTGTTTCATTTTCTTGTGCATTTTATCCTTGTGTCTTAAGCAACGAAGGAGACCAGGTGTAATCCACGGTTTAATGATTATTTTTCGATTTGGTACTTTGATTATTTTTGTGTTAGTCTCAATAATTTCCTTAATAGAGCTAATTAAGAGGTCTGCAGCAGCATTAGGATCCTGAATGTGGTATAAGTGGGTAAAATCTAGATTGGATATGTCGTTTTGTATTTGGTCATAATTTAATTAAATTTGACGACCTCCGTGGCTCAGTGGTGAGCGCAGTGGCGCTTTAGCCGGAGGTTGCGGGTTCGAATCCCGCCAGGGAACAAAAAAAGTTTTCTGTGTTCCTGGGTCATGGATGTGTATTAAATATGTGTATAATATAATAAAAATCTTAAATATAAGTATAGTTTAAAAAGTATTAAATATATTTCCGTTGTCTGGTACCCGTAACACAAGTTCTTCGGATACTTACCACGGGGCCAGACTGACGTGGTGTGAAGCGTCCGTAGATATTATATTATTATATTATATTAATTGATTTCTAGTCTTAATCGTATTTGGTTTTGCTGTGACATTAGAGAGGTAGAGTAGTATTGTATCATGGTCGGTAATGGTTGTATGAGCTACACGTACTTTTGCTGAAAGTTTCGTCTTTAGCATTATGTGGTCCAGACAATTTGATAGACGGACGATGATGACCAGATCCCACTGTACCTTGGTTCTAGCAAGTGATGTTTCAAATTCGTTTAAATTCTTATTAATGCTCCGTATATTTTGATTTATAATTTTAAGGCAGTTTTTTTGTATTAGGCCGGCCGGGATGCAGTCATCCAGATCGCAGTAGGAGGATTCAGCAACCACAAGGGAATCGACATAGTTAATAGTTTGGTTTATGTTATCGAACTTTGTGTGTTTATATTTTGCGCACGACTGGAATCTCAGAGTAGTTGGGTCTACACTGATGGCTAAAGGTTTTAAACTTGTTGATAGTTTTTATGTAAGTACTAGCTGTTGCCCGCGACTTCGTCCACGTCAACTGATGGCGCAATAATGCATTAATTTCGACCAAATTTGATTACCATAAAAAAGTTATAGTGAGTCAATCTTAAAATATTTTTTTACATCATATTTTAAAGAGGAATAATTCTTTCATACATATTTTTTGGTTAACTTGAGCTGTTTACGTAGCGCACGCAACGGAAGCCCTCAAAATAAAGCCCAAATATGAATAATTTTCCCCGTTTTTGCAACATTTTCACTGATGCTTCGCTCCTATTAGTCGCAGCGTAATGTTAAATAGCTTAAAGCCTTCCTCAACAAATGGACTATCCAACACAAAAAGAATATTATAATTCGATTTAGCAGTTCCTGAGATCAGCGCGTTCAAACAAACAACGTAAGCCATCAAAGATGAATAATTTTCCCCGTTTTATCCACATTTTCCACTGATTCTTCGCTCCTATTGATCGCGGCGTGATGTTATATAGCCTAAAGCCTTCCTCGATAAATGGACTATCCAACACAAAAATTATTTTTCAATTCGATCAAGTAGTTCCTGAGATCAGCGCGTTCAAACAAACAACGTAAGCCCTCAAAGATGAATAATTTTTCCCCATTTCTTTCCACATTTTCCACTAATTCTTCACTCCTATTGGTCGCAGCGTGATGCTATATAGTCTTAAATGGAATTCTTTAATTCGAACCAGTAGTTCCTGAGATAAGCGCGTTCAGCTTTATAATATTAGCATAGTTAGTATAGATAGCTGATGCCCGCGGCTCCGCCCGCGTAAGAACCGTATATGTCCCGCGATAAAAAGTAGCCTATGTTCTTCCTCGTGGTCTACTTTATATCTGTGCCAAATTTAATGATGATAGGTTAAGTAGTTTTTACGTAAAAGTGTAAATAAAGTTTCCTACGGGAACCGTATATTTCTCGGCGATAAAAAGTAGCCTATGTCCTTCCTCGTGGTCTACTTTATATCTGTGCCAAATTTCATGATAATCGGTTAGGTAGTTTTTACATGAAACTGTAAATAAAGTATCCCACAGGAACGTACCCTGCGAAAAAAAGTAGCCTTTATCCTATCTCAGGCTATACTCTCTGTATCTGTGTATCAAATTTTGTTTCAATCGGTTTAGTAGTTTTGGCGTGGAAGACGGACAAACAGACACACACTTTCCTATTTATAATATTAGTATGGATGTATTTTGAATATAATATTTTTTTTTTTTATTGGTATCCAAGACATACAAGAAAATATATAATATATTTTGTTCATAGTCATCATCAGAAGCCCTACAGGGGCTTATACGTTGATGACTTAACAATATTTTTTATAATTTTTAAACTCTTTATTAACACTAGTGACCTTACACTAAATTTTATAACTATTTTAATTAACACTGGTGACTTAACAGTAAATGTTGTACTTAACTACACACTGTGGTGTGTGTGGTGTGTGTGTGTGTGTGTGTGTGTGTGTGTGTGTGTGTATGTGTGTGTGTGTGTGTGTGTGTGTGTGTGTGTGTGTGTGTGTGTGTGTGTGTGTGTGTGTGTGTGTGTGTGTGTGTGTGTGTGTGTGTGTGTGTGTGTGTGTGTGTGTGTGTGTGTGTGTGTGTGTGTGTGTGTGTGTGTGTGTGTGTGTGTGTGTGTGTGTGTGTGTGTGTGTGTGTGTGTGTGTGTGTGTGTGTGTGTGTGTGTGTGTGTGTGTGTGTGTGTGTGTGTGTGTGTGTGTGTGTGTGTGTGTGTGTGTGTGTGTGTGTGTGTGTGTGTGTGTGAATATGTGGTGTGTAACTGTGTGGTGTGTGTGTGTATGTGCATGGATGTATAGCACCCTAGCCGACCGTACGACCATGTCTTGGGATCAGTATAAGAACTACTAGGGTGCTTGTCTAGTAGGTATATATAATGTATAAGTAGTGCAGTATTAGGCCATACTGGTTTGGCTATATATGTATTTACCGTATGGTAAATATCTGAAAGTAAAAAATATAAAAACTGTTTTATAAAATACATTATTTCTTTAGACTGACTACACACTATGTGTATACATAGTGTGTAGTCAGTCTAAAGAAATAATGTATTTTATAAAACAGTTTTTATATTTTTTACTTTCAGATATGCTTAAGTATATCATTATGCAAATTGTTAATTAATTTAGCTAAATAGATAGCACCCTAGCCCTACGACCATGTCTTGGGATCAGTATACAGAACTACTAGGGTGCCTGTCTAAAGTATATAAGTAGTATGGTATTAAGCCATATAGGTTTGGTTATCTGTGTATGGGTAAGCGTATTCTTTACAGTCTAAAGACAGAAAGTATTTTTTTAAACAGTGTTTTACATTTTAGCATTTTTTCCTTCTAGATATTGCTTCAGTATATCATTAGGCAAATTGTTGAGCAATTTAGGTAATGTAAAGGTGTAATGTCTTATTCCATAAACGTTATTACATATAGGGAGGGTGTATCTATTATATTTATTTAGTTTTCTTAAATTTTCTGTCTATTTTTATCTTTTAATACATTCAAGTTATGATGTTCTTCCTTTAATATTGAGAATTTAATCTTGCTTTGAATTGGAAGTATGTTACAAAATTTAAATAATTCTATATAATTATAACTAAACTTTTGTTTTATTCTAGTTGGTACTATGTTCTTAAGTAGTCTAATTTGCAGCTTAAAGATGTTATTCAAAACGGTTTTATGAGCTCTGCCATATGTACTTAGTCCATAGGCAATAATAGAGTCAGCAAGTGCCAAATACAGCAGTCTTAAAGCTTTGTAGGGCATTCTATGTTTAAATATACATATTTTTCCTAATATTGAGCGTAATTTATTACATATGTAAGTGACATAGGTTTCCAGTTCAATCTGTCATCTATAATAAGACCTAAATATATTATGTGACTACTGACAAACTCAAAAATGCAGCATTCGCAAATATTTAAGTACTTTTTCAAGAGTAAGATTTTCATCAAATTTAACTTTCGAATTCTTGTCAGATTTATTTTTCAATATGATGACAATATATTATGTCAAAATAAAAATAAAGCTCCCCACTACCGGGCTATCGATTGCTTCGATCAAATTGGAAATTAATTCGTATTTGAAAGTAAATTGATAACGATAAACTATTATATAAAATGATTAGTGTAAGACCTACCAGCTAGTTTTTGCGGTAGGCGCCAAAAGTAGGAACAAAATTTACGCGTTATATACGAGTTTCATATAAAAAGTGTAGTAAGGTGGACCAATGATCTCAGGCTATATTCAATTTTTATCTAAACCGATTTACTTGCAACTACCAATCCAGTAAATGTTTAAATTGTAAAGACTAAATCGATCGATCGCCTGTGAGTGGGAGCTTTAAGTCAAAATTACTAAGGAGTATTTATATCAACTTTAAAACAAATCGCTTCGCAAATCGCTTTCTTGTTGTAGTAGTGACAGTGGAGTGTCAGTGTTGGTCGTTGGTAATAATTTATCGGGCATTTCATGCGAGGCTGATGGTAGCGGCGTGGCGGGGGGCGTGCGGTTTATAGGCATTTTGTAAGAGTTAATGTTTCTAATTACTAGGAGAGTATGAGTAGCGAATGTTTCCAACGTTCGGCTGATGATGACAGAAGGTTGCAGTAAAGGTGCGTAAGACAGTAGAGATTCTAAGATTTTGGTTCAGAGTACTAGGAGCGCATAGATCTGAGGCAGTCGCGGTGTTTGCGTAGCCTGGGGTGGAGCTATGACGTCAGTAAGTACGGTGACGCGTACCTCGGGCTCTCTTCGGTGGTTGTCGGAGCGGTGTGCGACGGAGTCCGCACGCTAGTGTTACTAGGAACGCCTGATTTCGTAGCTTGCGTCGACTTGGGGGTGGAGCTCTGACGTAAGTAAGGATGGTCGGCGTACCTCGTGTTGTCTTCGGTGGCGTCCGGATCAGTGTGCAAGTGACACGGCACGATGAAGAGTATGACTCCGGCTCCGGGAGGCGTGGCTATTAGTCTTCAATATGGCTGCACTATATCTATTTTAACTCCTGCGCATTTATGTTGTCCTATTTTTTCAGTGGATTTAACTTGGATTTTTAGTTTTAATTTAAATAAAAACTGCGTGGAACTTAGGCACGTCTACTCGTGATCGAGGTCCGGGGGGAAGGGCCCGCCGGCGCGTCCTCCGGTGTTCCTCACTTATTATATTCATATTATAATATTCATTTGGCATAACTTTCTTAGCATAATTATTTTTCGCATAATTACTAAAAGCATAATAATTGTTACGCATACTTATTGTAAGGCATACATTTTTCTACGCATAATATTAGTTAAGAATAATATTTTTAAGCATAATATTAAAAAGCATAAATATATTTATGCATAATGGTATTTAAGCATACTATTATATTTACGCATACTTCTTTGTAGCATTTTTTTACATACTAATGAATCATTAATTTTACTGGATGTCGAGTTAAGACGAAAGAACAATTACAATTGTAATTTTCCACTGATTACGAAATTAAACTCGGATAAACAACACGAACTACTATCTAAGAACATGCCAGGCTATAACCACGAGCCCAATGCACTTAAGGATAAAGTAAGTTCTTAAGGATACATTTTAAACATGTTAGCGGCTTACGGGTGGCCCGAGGGCCACCCCGCCGCAACTTAACCTACTGATACATATGTTACACTAGGTATAACGAGTGTAATACCTGCTTTTAATGTTTCATAAATATGTGTTTAATTACCTTATCCGTGTTTCATTATGTCCTTCTATTTTATGCATATTTGTGCCTTGTGACAGAATTACTTGAATTTATTATGACAAAAAAATATGCCTAACGAGTTTATGCCAAAAACCAATTATGCTAAAGTATTATTATGACAAGAAAAATTATGCCTTACAAGTTATGCCTCATTATATTAGGACAAAAAATATTAGTCTACATTAAATTCATGCCTAATGATGTAGTATGCAAAGAAACCATTATGCCAAAGAAATAGTATGCGTAATAAAATTATGACAAGTGAAGTATGCCAAATGAAATTATGACAAATAAAATTATGCGAAAAAAAGGAATGTCCCGATGATGACATTGGCTGTGTTCCGCGGAAAATAGCGCTAACAAAAAACACGTAAGCAAAATGGCGCTGGCGTTAAATAAGCAAACTGGCGGATTATGTTAGCAGTATTGAAGTTATCCTGGCCGATAATCAGTTTTGCTTTTTTTTCTCTTTTTTCCTTTAGCGCTAACAAGCGCTATTTTCCGCGGAACACAGCCATTGAATCATTTCACTAGACACCTCTTTTTAATATTATACATCTATGACTAGACATCAAAAAGCACTTTTTTTATAAAACTAGGGGCAAACGAGCATACGGATCACCTGATGGAAAGCGATTACCGTCGCCCATGGACACCCGCAACATTAGAGAAGTTGCAAGTGCGTGGCCGGCTTTTTAGGAGGGAATACGCTCCCTTTTTGAAGGTTTGCAGGTCGTAATGGTCCGGAAATGCTGCTGGCGACAGTTCATTCCAGAGTTTTACAGTGCACGGCAGAAAGCTTCGGGTAAAGCGCACGGTGGAGAACTGCAACTCATCAAGGTGATGAGGATAATAAATATTTTGTCGCTTGGAACGGTGGCGAAAAGTTTCAGCAGGTATAAGTCCGAACAATTCCTCGAAGCACTCCCCGTAATATAACCGATAGGGGATGCAGAGCGATGCTACATCTCTACGTAGCTCAAGGAGTCAAGCCTGTTTGAAACACTATGGCAGTCGACAATTCGAGCGGACCTACGTTAGATACGATCCAGAGGGAGAAGGAGGGAGAAGAAGGAACAGTATTCCATGTGAGGCCGAACCTGCGCCTTATAGAGTTGTAGGCGTTGGACCGGACTGAAATACTGCTTTGACCTCAGAACACCAAGCTTCTTGGAGGCTATCTTGGCCTTGCCCTCCAGATAATATCGGAACTGGACCTCGCTCGATATGTTGTCTGGTAGTTACAAGACAGATAACATTTAAACTTTAATTTACTAACTGTAGATAAGATTACCTGTCCAAAAATGTAGGTAACTAAAAATAATCTAAACTACTTTTTTTTGTTTACTTTTCATCACATGGCTTAATAGTGTTACGAACGAACCCTAACACGTAACAATAGCTTATTCACGTCTCCTGCAGTCTTCAGTATCCACTAACACCTATAATGAAGAATGTTAATAGGTATACAAAATTGCTTAAAACGATTCTCCCAGTATAGCTTGTATCTATACAAATACACTAGTTTTTGTTTCATTGAAAAAGACCAAGTATTAATGGATTTATAGACCTTTCAAATTCTCGTAAATTTCGCGGCCCGAAGCAGGCGCCCGTGGAGAGTGTGACGTCACTGCACAATGCCGGCCGAGTTACCGAGTACATATTTTGCTTGCGCTCAGCTATTATTGCAGTGTTTTATATTGTGTCTCCGTACATTAAGTAATATTACGTTTAATAAGTGTCTATTAGTATTTGGTAGTGTAATATTAGTGTATATAATATTGTTATTTATGTGCAGTACAATGGATGACGGATTTGAATTTGAAACGGTACCAGCCTGAACAACCCAGATAAAACAATATTTAAAAATTATAAATTAGTTCTATTTTAATTAAAATAGAACTCACTTTCAAGTTGGCTGGTACCGACTACAAAATTATGAAGATTGAGTAGAGAAATAAATTAGAATTTTAGTCAAATTTAAATGGGCAATTACCTAAGTACCTATTTAAAAAATATGTTTTATTTCATGATTTTTTGTGCATATTTACTTTGGAAGTCGGTTTAATTTTTTGTTTAAAATATTTTTTTATCTTTTCTATTGATATTTGTAAAATTATTAAAACATTATACGATAGCTTTAAATAAACGATCGATCTATAATACTGAAAATGCGCCATTAGCTTCTATTGGGTATTGTAAATAAGATGATGATGATGATGAAGATTACTGTAAGTTACATAGTGGCATATGCTGGCAGGCTTTTAAACAATGCCGAAATTTCCAAACGGGTATCTTTAAAGACTGAGGAGTTCTGTTCAGTGCTTTTGGATTCAGGGTATACCTTGGAGCACAATTAACTTTTTGTGTGTTTGAAACTTTTGTAAAGTTGTCCAAGCATATGCTACATGCTTGGACAACTTTACAAAAGTTTCAATCACCACACCACACATATTACCTAATGTGTATTATGTACATATAAATTTCGAGGAGTTCCCTCGATTCCTCATGGATTCCATCATCAGGTCACCACTATGATGGCAAAAGGACCAATTTGGGATTATACCCTATACATAAAAAAAACAATTTTGAAAATCGGTCCACAGACGGCGGAGTACCTAATCGTTGAACGTATAAAAAAATAAAACAATATAGTCTATATACAGCCGAATCCTTTTTTTGGAAGTCGGTTAAAAAGGGCAATCGTATAACCTACCTAAAACACATGATTTTCTAGCATGTAGATTAGACATTTTTAACTTTAATAGTAAGTTAAAGGTACGGGCGACGCAGTGTTACTGAGCGAGTATTGCGATGTATTGTGCAGTGACGTCATCGCCCCGAGCGCCGGCCTGGTGGAATCTCGAGTCGCGCACTTACTTTGGAATTAAATATCTCGGAAACTACACGGCGTATCGAAATAATTTTTTCACTCATATTTTTTATTTTCAACTGAGTTTACGGAGAGCTAAAAAACAAAATTTGTGAACATTCTTCATTACGTAGTATGATAATTAATATAATATTTCATATTTATAGATGCATTTAGATTATTATTTCAAAAAGAACCGGCACCTGTAGATTGGTTAGTACAGATGTAGTTGTAGGTTGTAACTTGTAGTTCTAGATATTCATGTAGGTGTAGTTATTTATTTATTCCAGAATTTCCAATTCATCGTCAAGATAGAATAACGTGTATCGGGACAGTTAGTTTATTGTACTCCTATAATTATGTTGCTCGCTTCTGAAAACTCAAACGGGTCAAACCCAAAAAAAAAACAGTTAAGTAGAATTAACAGAACTTAAGCAGAACTAATAAGCAGTAACTTATTACATCAAATTAACATTTAAGATGAAAAACTTAGTTTCTTACACAGGCGCTCACTAAATTTATAACACTTCTGTCTAAAATAAGATTAGATCTTTTAAACTACTCGTAGCTACTTTACAGATTTTAATGCAATTCAGTAGGTTTTCATCAATAGATAGGGAGATTGAAGTAACTTATGACATCCTTTGTGTTTAAATATTTCAGTATGTACCTACCTGGAAGATCGAGCTTTGCTCGGTATTTTAGTAGAACGATAAAATAATTAAAATAATATATAAAAGAAAAGAAATAAGAGTCACAAAAATATTTTTCTTATCGGGATTCGAACCCACCATATTCCGAATTTTCAAGCAATGCAAAAATTCCGTATAATTTTTTTAGGTACGCATACCAAGCTGCCAATCAGACTGACTTAAGAGAGTCGAAATAATTGATATATTGTTGCACGAAATTTATGCCTTTTCATCCGTTATTGAATGATTTAAATACAGGATTCTCCGAGTGAATTAACCACTCTCGAAATACTGTAGTGCCTGGGACAGACGGTTTTTTAAATGTTGTATGGTTGCCCAAGCACATAGGTATATACTCGTAGCAGTGGCGAAGGCTGGTTTTCCTTCTTAGGGAAGACCTAGCCTGTTAACTCTTCAAAAGGTAAGTGAAGCCGATAGGAATGGAATTATAGGAACCACACACGGCATACCACTCTGGTATATAATGTCCCCAAAAATCAATCACGGATACGATACTTCGGGCACATGATGCACAACTTGTGTAAACAGCCTCCGTGGTCTAGTGGTTCGAGCATTGGCTCTCGACTCGGGAGGTCGTGGTTTCGATTCCCGCATTGGAACAACTAAAAATGTTGTTTCCAAGTTTGGTTAGGACAATGCAGGCTGATCACCTGATTGTCTGACAAGAAAGATGATCCATGCGTCGGATGGGCATGTAAAAAGTCGGACCTGCGCCTGACCTCTCGCCAGTAGTGTCGGTCATCCGTCCCACTGGATTACGAGAGTAAAGGAAGAGAGAGTGCTCTTGTGTACTGCGCACACACTTGGGCACTTATAAAATTACTCCTGCGTAACTGGCCTGGGTTTCAATGAAACTGGCCACCTTCACCGAAATCGGTGTGAGGAGTTATTATTATTAAAGACATTTAGGCAAAAAAAAATTGTTATCTACACTAATATTATAAAGAGGAAAACTTTGTTTGTATGTTTGTTTGTTTGTTTGTTTGTTTATATAATTATATGGGCGAGTGTGCGTTTTGCGGAGTGTCACCCAACACTCCGCACACTCGCCCATATAAAGAAAAAATATTTTTCTAGTATGACAATTATTTTTCTACTTAAACGTCTTTACAAGCATATGCACAAAATGTCCGTAATGGATTTTACCGAACCTTATATAGAGCTAGAGCTCGCCGCACCGTCGAAAAAGGAGGTCACCGCAAACAAGCATTGGACCCAGGACCACTGCAGATTGCTAGGGGCCCAAATTAAGCTTGAAATAAAACCGCCGGCCTGGCGGCTCTAAGCCTGGCAAATTTTTTTATTGACCAAAATGTGTAAAGATTTTTTTAAAAATAATTATAATAAAAAATTTATAATTATTAAAATAATTATAATTTTACATATGAAATGTCCTTACATATGAAATTTGCGTTTTGTTGTACTGGCCACTTTGATCTCAATAATTAATATTATATCTTCTTTGGTTATGAATTCCTATTTCAAATTTATACCGCTATTTACTCATGCATTTGTGTTTCGAACATAGACGGTTTCGAAACTCATTTGTTCCGTAATTCATTTGTTTTTTCCTCTTTTGGATTTTTCTTTGCGTCCCTCTCTCTCACAAAATAGAAAACTTGAAATATCGTATTATTTTCGAGTACGAGTTCCACCGTGGCACCAGTGCTACAGAAACGGCTCGGAGGATTAATGTGTATGGCGGCGGTGTCGCAAAAGAAAACACAGTGCGTTTTTGGTTCCGACTTCCGACATTTTCGTTCTGGAAATTTCGACCTGCAGAACAAGCCCCATGGACGGCCGGGGACCAAAGTTGATAATGAAGAATTGAAGGCTACAGTGGAAGCGGAACCATCGCAAACCACGTCCGAGTTAGCTGCAGGCTGCGGTGATAGTGATAAAACTGTTATAATCTACTTGATGCAAATTAGGAAGGAGAAAAAGTTTGAAAAGTCATGCATTGAGTGCAGCAAACCGACCAACGCGCGTCGACTGCTGCGTTATGTGCGTTACATTACTCAATCGATAATGAAGGGATTTTAAATCGAATCATTCTGTGATAAAAAGTGGATCCTGTACGCTAATTGGAAATGCTTATCGCAATGGCTGAAGCCTGGCGAACCAGCCAAAGCCTGCCCTAAGCGAAAATTGACTCAAAAAAAAGTTGCTTGTGAGCGTTTGGTGGACTACAGCTTCCTTAAATCTGGCCAGACGATTACGGCAGATGTCTATTGCCAGCAACTGCAAATCACGATGAAAAAGCTAGCTGCTAAACAACCGAGGTTGGTCATTCGCTCTAAGCCACTGCTGCTTCAGGACAACGCTAGACCACACATTGCACAACAGACGGCTACCAAATTGGAGGAGCTTCAATTGTAACGTCTAAGATATCCACCGTACTCCCCGGACCTTGCTCCAACAGATTACCTTTTCATTTTGCGAAATTTGGATAACTTCTTATAAGAGAAAAAACTGAACTCCGATGGGGCAGTCCGAAGCGCCTTCAAAGATGCTATTGATTCCTGTCCTAATGGTTTTTTTAGTAAAGGAATCAATGAACTACCTATGAGATGGCAGTAGTGCATAGATAGCAATGGTATATATGTTATGGACCAAGTGATAAATTGAGCAGTATACATAATGCCCGGTCATTATGAAAAATGCCCAATATGAGAGTGCAATTTGATAATAATTATTCAAATAATCATATTGACCGGGCACTATACATATTGCGTATCACCTTTTGGGCAGAGTAATACAAACATATTTAATTACTATTTTTTTATTGTTATTGTCATTTAACCTAAAATAAACTAAATATAAACCACTTAAATAATCAGACTCATTATTTGGATTAATTAAGAAGGACTTCTACCTTAAAAATCCACTAGTTTTTCATTTAAAACTTAAGGAAAGTCATATTAAAAATATAACATAAAACATAATTAAATTTAAAACAAAAATTTCACAACATATACCTATTTTTTTTTTACTTTTATTTTCAAATTGCCCAACTGTCATGTAGCAATATAATAATGACCGTGCAATGTGATAAATAATGAAGTTAAGATGGTAATTAATTACTTAGCCCGATAAAACTTGACATTATTCATAATGCTCGTGCATTATAAATAATGCCCGCATTAATCACCTGGTCCATAACATATATACTTTGATTAAATAAATATATTGTTTTTAAAAAAATCGACTTTATGTTCCTCCTTTACAAAACGCCAAATCATAATACGTAATGACCTAATATAATATCTGCGTCTATGGGTATAATATTATATTGGAGTATTGATGACTGTACTAAGCCGGTTTCTGAGACATATATTAATATCATAGGTCCCCTCGAAAAAAAAATGCTAATTATATAATCTCGTTCTGACTTAATTACCATAATTGTGTCGCCCAATTGTTAGAAGCGATATAGAAAGGTGTCTATTTTTGTTGAATTGAGTCAGCTATTTGCGCGTTTGTTTGAAGTGATACTTAACTCGGACTTTCAGATTGTCAAGGTGACTCTACCGCCAGCCATCACATCATTGCGCTAAACTTAAACGGCAATAGGGATCAGATAGATATTGTTACGTGTTGGTTCGGAGTATTTGGAGATAAAGACCTGCTGACTCTTTTGAAGACTTTATTCACTAGCACTTAGTCCAACATTAAGCACTAGGTCCAAATACTAAACACTAAGTCCAAACACTAAGCACTAACGGTGTCCTTAATCGTAGCCAAGTCGTGGGTTTCACTCACGGTATCATCACATCACTAGTATTCACATAGATATCGCCTGTTTCGCTGTTCAACTCGAACTCCCGATCACTTGTTTTCACTTATCGCCCGTTTCGCCTCGATGGAAGCTCAAAGTGAACTCGCCTCCTTCCCAACCGTGTTGCGTATTTATACCTGACGACACGAGTCCCAGACTAAACACTAAGTCCAAACACTAAGCACTAACGGTGTCCTTAATCGTAGCCAAGTCGTGGGTTTCACTCACGGTATCATCACCTCACTAGTATTCACATAGATATCGCCTGTTTCGCTGTTCAACTCGAACTCCCGATCACTAGTTTTCACTTATCGCCCGTTTCGCCTCGATGGAAGCTCAAAGTGAACTCCTCGTTCCCAACCCCTGCGGGGTATTTAAATATCGGATGACACGAGTCCCAGACCGTTCCAGAAGGTTCCCGAGTCGCGTGACCGTGTTGGATTTATTCTGGAACGTTTGCACAGTAGCGCCATTTAGTACTGAGTAGGGGGACCCACGCTGTCCCTGTTCACACCAAGTGATTTCATTGGTTGACGCTAGATGGCGCTATTCTCTGTGTTCGTAACAATATAATACTAGATGTTGCCCGCTAAAGGAAATCTCGCGGGATCCGTAAATTTTGACGCGATAAAAATCTGTGGCCCTAGTGAAAAGGGGTACAAGTCCGATTTTGTCGAAAATGAGTTTATTATACCAAAATGATCAGAAATAAATGCTCTATCGATTGGTGTAAACGGATCTGAGCTATCTCTAAAAACAACAAAGTTTCTTGGTGTATATGGGTCTAACTAACACAAAAAAAACTACAAAAGTCGGATCCAAGTATATCTGTATTGTTTTAAACTGAAAAATAAAAAAAATATCTTGTGTTTTTTAATCTAAATTAACATAAACTACCTTCTTTTTTATAAAATTGGTGTTTACCAATACAACAAGAGTTGGTCCTTAAAAATGACTTAGTAAGTAATGATGTTACTGGACATCAATCTGTTTTCACCAAAATAAATGACAAAAGTCTAGTATAACTCAGTTTAGATCAGTATTCACAATACGCTATTGTGAAATCAATAAATGTAATGTAGTACTACTCTAGTTGTATCCTACGAATGGTATTCATTTTACGTGTAAAACGATATAAATCGTCGATGCGGGGGACTGGTGCGGGTGTGTGGAGGGCGCATTGCGCCCGCGCCCCTTCAGTTTGAAATTATGAAAAAGCTAAATAAACTTTCTACTTAAGTTATAACAGTCATATTTGACTGTTGTAACTTTAAAAGTCAAATATGACAACAAAATATTGTTAATATTGTTGTTAACAAAATAAAAATATTAGGAAATCTCATATGAACAGTCATCATTAAGAAGAGGATGCTGATCATCGTTATCATCACTTATTAGATTAGTATAAAAAGATCTGACACTGGGGTTTATTAATGGGAGATGACTAACTAAGTCTCGCTTTTTCTCATTAGAAATTACAATCGGCCCATCGTAAGACTTGGATATACATTTAGTTTAAAAAATACTTGGGAACGGTGATTTTCCGCGTTTTCTTTGCAAATACACTATATACCATTCATTTTGACCATGTATTTTGTAATGGAATTGAGGAAATTCTCCTTTTTTATATTTAAAAGCTGCACACTCAGATAAGTTGAACTTCTTTTTATTTTCATCCATTTTCTTTTGTTAGAGTGGCCCTTTTAAATAACTCGCAAAATCTAGAAATAATTCTGAATGCATTACTATAACAGTAAATGGTTTCTTTTTACTGCATGTTCGGACAAGTTGATACCAATCCCGCGGATGATGAATGTCCATTTGAGTTTTTTTCTTGGCCTTCTCAATTAATGCATGATCCACGTCACAATCCATGTGGGTATGACTTAGTACTAAAAAATTATGCGTTATGGTTTCCACATTTGTATTATTATGCACAGCAAACAGGAACATACATACAACGTGAATATTTTTATTTTGACCAGAACAGGAGTCAGAATAAAATACAAGATGCTTTATAATATTATCAGGTACGCAGTTCATTAAGTAATAATACAAGCAACTACTTGATTTGCTCTTCTGCCACCAATTCCTTCATGCCACATAAAACAATATACTTTGTTAGAGGTACAGTCTCTTAATGTCAAGTCAAAATAAAAATATTAACGTTGTATCTATGTTCCTGTTTGCTATGCATAATTATACAAATGTGGAAACCATAACGCATAATTTTTTAGTACCAGATCATACCCACATGGATTGTGACGTGGATCATGCATTAATTGAGAAGGCCAAGAAAAAAACTCAAATGGACATTCATCATCCGCGGGATTGGTATCAACTTGTCCGAACATGCAGTAAAAAGAAACCATTTACTGTTATAGAAATGCATTCAGAATTATTTCTAGATTTTGCGAGTTATTTAAAAGGGCCACTCTAACAAAAGAAAATGGATGAAAATAAAAAGAAGTTCAACTTATCTGAGTGTGCAGCTTTTAAATATAAAAAAGGAGAATTTCCTCAATTCCATTACAAAATACATGGTGAAAATGAATGGTATATAGTGAATTTGCAAAGAAAACGCGGAAAATCACCGCTCCCAAGTATTTTTTAAACTAAATTTATACCCAAGTCTTACGATGGGCCGATTGCAATTTCTAATGAGAAAAAGCGAGACTTAGTTAGTCTTCTCCCATTAATAAACCCCAGCATCAGATCTTTTTATACTAATCTAATAAGTGATGATAACGATGATCAGCATCCTCTTCTTAATAATGACTGGTCAGATGAGATTTCCTAATATTTTTATTTTGCTAACAACAATATTAACAATATTTTGTTGTCATATTTGACTGTTAAAGTTATAACAGTCAAATATGACTGTTATAACTTAAGTAAAAAGTTTATTTAGCTTTTTTCATAATTTGAAACATTATCCTTTACACGGATCGTTTCTATACTAAGCGGTTATAGATAAGTACTTAAATTTTCAGGAGCATTTTTTCTTTTGTTAATTTGTGATTTTGTGAATGTGAATCTACATAACATTGATTTTATTTTTAGTTGAGAGAAATGTGAGTTTTTCTCAAAATATTTTTGTATTGTATTACAAAAGAGATTTTTACTTAACTACGTTATCTTAAGTTAACTCTTATTTTGTAAAAAATAAAAAAATATATTAATTTTGTATTCTTTTCGTTTTATATTTGTTAAAATAATGGATATAAGTTGCACAAAGTAGTTCATATAAGTCTACATATACCACACGCCACGTATAAAATCTTTGTGGAAAAGACGCTAAGATATTATTTTTCATAATTTTGACTTTTTTTTGAGTCGAATTAAAGTACACAGTCAAACACATACTTTTTATTAAGTGAGCCATTAAATATTTCTTTTAATTACTTACTTATCATAAAAGTTATTCCAAATGCGTATTCCTTTTCACATAACAGAATTCACAATTTACTTATGTGATAAAGGGTATAAGTTATTTTATACCCTTGAGGAATTTATTTTTTCGTGGGTATAAGTCATTATCTTAAAAAATATTAAATTTACATAAAAAACAACTTAATAATAATAAAGAGCCTACTCTGTTTACCTACAAAAATATCACATGTATTATTTAGCTAGCAGTTTAAAGAAGCTACACGAGGACAAACACGAAATTTCTACGCGCTGAGTGTTTTTTGCCTCTCCTGTAAAGTTGTAATTTTAGACTTAAACCCCTTTTCACTAGGGCCACAGAAATTAGCCTTCCACTAGTCTAGTACTTATAGAGTACTCTTTGCCAAAATTCATCGAAATCGGCCCAGAAGTTTCGGAGCCTATTCGATTCAAACAAACAAACATCGGGCCGCTCCCCCCCGCCCCTACTACGCTACGCCACTGCCCAATTGCTCTTACTGAAAATCTGATACCTATTTATCTTACTGAAAATCTGAACTGTGCAGTTAGTCACTTTTCAGTATATTTTTATTAAACATTGACCTTTAGAATTCACAATTTCTTCTTTAGAAAGCAACATAGTAGATTAGATATGCACCAAGGGGATAAAGCAGTGTCTTACGTCACGGGCAGCATATTGGACCTTGAGCGTAACGAGGGGCTCTAGAGTTAACTCCCGAGCGAAGCGAGGGAGTTATGTAGAGTCCTGAGTAAAGCGAGGGGTTTAAGCTGCCCAAGACGAAGACAGGCTTTATCCCAGAGGTGCATTACTTTTCATACCTACTGCGAGGCAATAAAAACCCAGGGCTACATAAATAAAACATTTATTTAGTTCAAAGTCAATATTAATATTGGACAAATTTGTCCAGTTATGGAAGGACAGAGTAATATTTTTATTAGGAACATTTATGGAAGTTGTGGTGGAGTTTATTTGAGCAGTACTTAAAGAAAACATTCCTTTTGTTTTGAATTTTTTCAATCGCGTTTTTCTTTTGTTAATAGGTGGCCAGTTCGATTTTCGAATAAACTCTCTTTGCAATGCCATAATATTATTATTAAAAAACTCTATGATAGATACGTATCTGGGCAAGAACGCGAAAAGTAGTACACTGCTTCAATATTGAGCTTTGATTTTTGTTGGTGAAATTTCCTAGGATATTTCACATAATATAATCTCCAATAATTCATTTTTCCGCTAATCATAAAAGTTTTTACGTAAAATCGTTATTTTTTGAGAAATTAGTAAATTTCTAAAAGAAGGCGTTAATTTGAATCCTGTTCGTTACCGCTGGTTCTTGGTTGATTAATATTGTAAAAACTTAAAATGTATGCAAATATAATTTATTGAATGAAAGAAAACATGCTTTTAAATTAATAAAATATATTTTCAGTTCGATAACTTAGAAATACACGAGATCAATCTAGTATTCCTGTCCTGTACGTTACTTAATGTGTAAAATGTATCCAAAAGTTTTTCATAAAATTCACAAAATTGGTTGTTCTGATATTTAACCATTTTAATTTCTAGTATTTTGATAAACTATGTTATTTATTTAAAAATGTGTATACATATTTTAAACTTTCTCAAATAAAATTAACATTTTTAGCTACATTGGTTTAGGGTACAGTCTCGTAACAGGACATGCTGTCAACGAACAGGACCCTGTAAGGTTGAGTTCACATGACGCTTAATATAAGGATTCACTTTTTAATTACCCGACTGTCAAGAAGGGTTATATTTTTCGCGCATATCTTGTATGTATGTATGTATGCATGCATGTATGTTTGTAAATTCCTTTATTCCCACGTATCTTCCAAATGGCTGGATGGATTTCAACAATTAAGGTATCGTTTGATTTGTCCCAAAAACCCAAGTGTCCTTAGTATAAGTAGTTCAAAGAAAATGACGGATTTTGGCGCCAAATTGTAAGTAGTTCAAATTTTTTTTAACCAAACCTATCAAGTAGGGTATCACAATAAAGGAAATTAAAAGCTGATTTCAAAAATATACATATGTCATGTATTTAAATTCAACCAGGAATAATTATAACAATTTTAATCATTCGACTAATTTTGTAATCAATGCATTCAAATTGTATTTTTGCTTAAAATCTACCAAGTGTGTGTTGAATAAGTTAAAAAATCTAAAATTCCGAAACAAGATTGAGAAAACAGACTAGACTATGAGCTGAAAGCCAAACGAAACGAAACGAAAAATTCAGTAACTTTCTCTATAGAACTAAAATAAAACAAAAATTGGTATCTGGAATAGCATACTTTTTTAGCTATTTTAACTTAAAAACAAAAATAGTGGATCAATTTTGATGGAATTCTATTTAACTAATCCAGAAGATAATTAAAATCAAAAAATATTTCCATTCCATTTCAATTAATATAAATGACGGTGCAGTATTCAGTGGTAAACATAAAAATACAATTAAATAATTATATTTTATGTACCTACATAAAATATATTCAGTTGTATTTAGTGTGACCTTTATGTAGGGTAGGTAGTTAGGTACCCGCCTACCCTACATAAAGGTCACACTCATATTAAGACTACTAAAAACAAAACCCTTATTTTGCCTCGCATTGCAAGAAAATATTATATGCAATAAATAAAATAATACAAAAAAATCAAGCTTACACCATATAAACCTTGCTTTACGTGATCCTGTTCGTGACTTTCAAGTCCGGCCTATACGTTACCACCGTGATGGTAACGGACATGAGGTAACGGAATCGAGTACTTCTTAAACAAAACTATAAAATTTCTACAATTGCTGATATTTATCACACATTTTTTCACATTATAGTAATCTTAAATAGTTTATTTAAGTTTTAGACATTAAATCTGTCTTGGAAAAACGTTAAAACATCAAAAAACAAATATATATACTCACCGGACAGTGCCCGTAGAAACACAACCACTCACCAAACAGAAAAATTAAACAGCCGTTTGAATAAAATGGCTGATTAAACCTTAGACACCTGTTTTTTTCTTTTTTCGGTCTCATTATGATGTTGCCATTTACGTACAATATGAATACCACATCGAGCAAAAATGCTAAAAATTTAAAGGAAAATGCGGTAACGGAACCTGGACATGTCCGGTAGGTCCATACGTCGGGGACAAGTTTAAAAATTACTTATTTAGTAAAAATTCGGGCTTTGGCAACACAATAAACTTAATAAATGATTAAAATCCCGCCAAATTTCAAATGCAACCAGAGGTTTGCCAGTCAAGTAACTTATATTTTTTACAAAACGCTATTAAATGCCGAGTTTTTTTTAGGGGACAGTACTATACAACGAAATTTGCGATTTTTTGAACTTGAATTTTAACAATATAATAAAGGTTTATGTGTAATATTTTAACAAATATGACATGCCTATTTCATTTAAAATCAAATAATATGGTAACAATTCTTGTAAAACCTATCAAAGTCATGCAGCAGTACGATATAACCTGGGGACATGTAGAAAAGTCCAATGTACAACTATTCGCGTTCTTGCCCATCTATTAGGAGTTTTCATAGGAATTTTAACGTTCCAAATTCAAATCACTTTAACCCCTTGGGAGTTTCATACAACATTATCTCCCTTGGGAGTCAATGGCTTGCTTTACGTTGAGATTGCGTGATATATAACAATAGTCGACAGCATTTTTGCGCACGGGTTATACATACATTATTTTTATTGCTTTTATACCTAGAAATAATAATAAGAACAAAAAATAGATCTGTATTTGCTTTAAAGTTTAAAAAATGAAAAAATTAAAATCAATGAAAATACATGAAAAATTTACATAGAGGTGATTTATTAAAAGATACTGAGCATCAATTTTATGTTATGTTATGTTATTATCTTACAAAATAAGTTTGAAAATAGTGTTAAAATGTTTAAAAATTAACAGTTTTGCTTTTCCTGTCATGTTCAGTAGAAGTTATCTTATTAACTACCAAATATAGTCCCTCAATCCTCAACACGCTTTCAGTATGTATACTGGCCTTGGGAACGTCTCTCAAATTCCAACTATATCTCGATGGAATCCTTCCCCTTGTTCTTCCGAATAAGCTCCCATATTATCTTTAAACTTATCAAAATGAGAATGGAACATTTGCCTCTTTAGAGACATCCGACGATGAAAAAAATCCTAATCATCTCGTTGCTTTATTCATAGATTTATTTCATAAGCCCATTTTTGGTCTTGATTTGTAACAGGTAGATGGAAGTAAGCTTGTTATGCCTCGCAAATCTTTAAATCTTTAGTTAAATGACACTTTTTCTCTCTCACTTTAATAAATCCACCACAAATATAGCAAAACGAGTCACCATCTCCTTTTCAACTTCTCGAAGCTATTTTGTACAAGATAATACAGCGAAAAAAAATATTAAACACGATATTTCTTCATAAAAAACGAGGTCATACCGTCGTACACAAGGAGGGATGTAAGAAAGACAACCCTCATACCATACCTCTCTTTCGCCAGCAATAGAGCGCAAAGACCGACTTTAACTGGAAGCAAAAATCATAAATGGTAAAATCGCTATACTTAACTTCTTATAAAGCAAATATTTTCGATTTGTAATCGCACTTTTTTATAAATATTTGCTTATATATTCAGAATAAATAAAGTAAAACCCATGCGCAAAAAAAAAATATTTTTTTTGTTGACCGGTGTAATCGGACATTGTCGAGCAGGTGGTATGAAAAATAATATTAAGTTTTCTATTACGAATTAATTAAAGTGAAACTATTTTCTTAACATCTAATGTTGTAATATTTCAGAGCCGAAGGGCACTTTTGAACAAAAAAAGGATAATCCGAAATCCGAGAAGACAGAAAAAGCATTCTCGGTACGTACCGAATCGCAAGTTTTATTTCTTTTAGGAGTCAGTTGAAAAAATATAGGAAGTAAAATACAGCTAATAGTGGCGTGTAGTAAGCCGCGTAGTTGGTAGTGATAGATACCTATGCCTATTCCGAAAATCACAAACAGCTTTTGGCTGAATAGTCTATTCGGCTCTGTTTGTGATTGCGCTACTACGCACAACTGACCAGCAACAAATTATTTTTTAATTAGTTATTAGGTAAACCAAAAAATTATGCGCAGTAAGCTACATTATTTATGAGTGTCATAGGCTATAATATATTAATAGAGAAATCGGATTTGCAAAATAAAACGGAGAAAAAACGGTCGATCGAAAACGTTTTTTACGAACGCAGCGTTCGTAAAAAACGCTACGATAAGATATTATGTTTGTGTTCTAGAGAATAGTGTTAGAGCCCTCTTTTTAACCGACTTCCAAAAAAGGAGGCGGTTATACGTTCGGCCGTATATATTTTTTATTTTTTTATTTTTTTTTGTATATTCAACGATTACTCCGCCGCCTGTGGACCGATTTTCAAATTTTTTTCTGTGTAATCCCAAATTGGTAGATTTGACATCAAAGTGGTGACCTGATGATGGGATTCATGAGGAATCGAGGGAACTCCTCGAAATTTATATAGACACATATGGTGATTTCGACTTTTTCTGAAGTAGTTCAAGCATATGCTACCAAAAAGTGAGATTTTGCTTCAAGGTATACCCTGGGTCCAAAAGTACTGAACAGTACTCCTGACTCCTTATAGATACATGTTTGGGGATTTCGGCGTTCTTTATAAGAATTGCAAGCATATGCAACCCTGTCAATTAGAGTAAACATCATCATCACCACCACTCACACCATACAGCATCACATTATGATGATATAAAAGGTACTTCTCACAGTATTTTACACTAACACGGAGATCTTTGAACCCTACTCTGCTGTTTATGAACCTATTTGCAAAATTCTTTGGACATATGGAGCTATTTGTTAATTATTTGGCTTAATTCGAAATTGTTCATATAGTCACTATGGTGGAAACCTGATGATGCGATCCATGAGGAATCGAGGGAACTCCTCGAAATTTATATCGACACATATAGTGATTTTGACTTTTACTGAAGTAACACAAGCATATGCTCCCAAAAAACAAGATGTTGAAACCAAGGTATACTCTAGATCCAAAAACACTGAATAGAACTCCTCAGTCTTTAAAGATACGCATTTGGAAATTTCGGCATTGTTTGAAGAACTGCAAGCATATGCCACTTTGTAACTTACAGTAATCATCACCATCACCTTAACAACAATACCTAATGGAAGCTTGGCGCGTATTCAATTATACATTCGATCGTTTATTTTAGACGTTCTTAAGAGCATTAACGCATAGCGCGTGAAGTCAGCTTTGGTGAAAAATACGCACACAGCTGCAGCCTGCAGCGAGCGTCTTTGTGTGCGTGAATAGCTCGACGACTGTAAGCCAACTAACCCACATTGATACTTGCCTTACTTTAATTACTTTACGATAATAATAATAACGATAATAATTATTATTGAATTTTGATTATGGTATACATAATATCATAATAATAATTATATTCTGTGTCATATTACTTAATATATAATATAACACATTATCTACACAAAACATACAATATCAGTAGGTAATGTAATACTAACATAATATTATGGAAAATAAAAATACCTTGAAATAATACTTTTATACTATTTTAATTAATATAATTTAGTTATACATCTGAAATGTGTTTATTTAAATCTCTTTGATTTTTACCCGACTGTCAAGACGTTATGCTTTTCGCCCGGTTATGTTTTTCGCGCGTATCTTGCATGACTGTATAAATGTATGCATGTATGCAATATGCATACATTACATTACATAGATTCTGGAACACAAAATAAACATTTTATATTTTAAACAAGACAATTTTATATACTTTTTTATATTTGTTATTTTTAGGGTTCCGTACCTCAAAAGGAAAAAACGGAACCCTTATAGGATCACTTTGTTGTCCGTCTGTCCGTCCGTCCGTCTGTCAAGACCCTTTTTCTCAGGAACGCGTGGAGGTATGAAGCTGAAATTTATATCAATTACTCAGGTCTACTGTCCCTTGAAGCTGTGAAAAAATCAAACTTCTAAGCCAACGCAATCAAAAGATACAGCCGTTTATGCCGCAAATTTTCGACACTTGCAAGGGAATCAAAACCTACAGGGTGCTTCCCGTGAACTCAGAATCTTGAAATTTGGTACGAAGCAACGTCTTATAGCATAGATAAAGGAAAAATTACGAAAACCATAAATTTTTAGTTACATCACATAATATATTTTTTTTTAATAATTTTAAACTTACTACCCATTTCCTCATAAACGCGTAGAGGTATTAAATTGAAATTCATACCAAATACTCAGGTTGCAATAAAAATACCATAGTTATGACTCGATTGTCGTAATGAACGAACTTTGTAAACCTTGCAGGTTTGTACGGAACCCTCGGTGCGCGAGTCCGACTCGCACTTGGCCGGTTTTTTATGACTAATAATTGTTCCTCTAGTTATAATTTTTAATTATTTTCACTACTAAAATTCCGGACAAAGCTCAGTCTCCCAGGTACTTTAACATCTTATATCAAGTCGTCAAAATATTTGTGTTTTAAAAATTAAATACGAAATTACCAATTTAGGTGCTATTTTAAAGAAGAAAAGTATTCGTTACTAATACGTATCTAGATGTACTTATCATTTATATATGTCACCGTAAAATTGTAAAAACCGTTAGATTGTAAAAAAACTAGTGAAATTGTAAAATGTTAATAGACTTCGGACGTGAATATGCTGCCTATAATTTAACACATTATTTATTGTTAGATAATAAATACCTATAAGATAGTTATGAATCTTTCGACATATTTTTACAATCTCGTTAGTTTTTTTACAATTTAACGGTTTTTACAATTTTACGGTGACATATTATATAAGTTGTTTCTTTTCGAGGCAAAATGATTTGGAAACAATTTTGTTTCTAAATCATAAGCTCGAAATCCAGACTACCGTTTGCCGCATATATGTACCTAGATAAAACTTGGTAATTAAGTAGTTAGTAGTTTTTACTTTGTACCAAAATACTCTTTACATTTCTTTAACACACGTTCTTCTCCTTTTATAATGCTCCCATCTTGGCTCCTGATTGTACGCAGCTCCGAGTTAGAAGTTTAAGAAGTTTACTTTGTACATACAAATTAAGAATCTACTGCTATCTGAGGGGATTATATGGATTATTAAATACGTACCTCTTCATTTCGAAGTTCTACTTCTTCTGTTTTACTTTACTTGAGTGTTTTGCACATTGTCTGAAGTTAAACCACAAAGCCGTAAACACAAGAATTTTGTTATTTGAAAGCAGATGCATATTAACAACAAAATGAACATGCAAAGTAGTATATTGTTATTATGGCTGCGCTAGTCGGTTTTGTCTCCATGCAAACGTTATTGGTGATTTACTTTAAAGTCAAACATTATAGACCCAAAGTTTATGTAATATCGATTTTTATTACACTTATCTTGGTCGGTATGTGCTTATATTTCTAAAATTCAAATAGGGGATCGGACTACATCTGAAATATTTAGTTTCATTAATATATTCAGAAATATTGAGGCATTACTACTTGGTAAATGTAAAAAAATATATTATTTTATGTGTAGTTTACTAATTAAATACATTTAAAAAGTACCAAAAAAAAATTTTTTTTTTTTGCTAAATTGGTGGTAAACACAACCTACATCATTAGTTTACTCACATCATATACAAAAACATTAATTATGGTAAGTATGAACTTAAACGCACAAATATGGGAGATTTTTACAAATATATTCCGGCGGCCATATACTTCATATACTACTTCATACACCTTAACCTACAAGTGACGTCATTTGTAGGTCGACTTTAGGAGGCTCGCGAAAATTTTATACAAATCGCTGTACCTTTGAAAATATTGACTTTTGATATACAGTTTCTTCTGAGAAGTTACTCATATTTAAGAGTACTATTCATTTATGTAATAAAAAAAAATTAGGCCGATTGCCTATTAGTTAAGAAAATAATAGCCTCCAAACATCGGATGTTTAGCGCAACTTTGACCGTAAATATAAAACAAATCAAGAATGAAAATAAAAAAGCAAGTACATACCGACACAGTTTTATTGTTCAGCAACTGAGATGACTTAAATTCGGACAAAAATATTATATAGATTTTTCATAAAACACGAACAGCCGATTTGGGTAATTTGAGGATACCTTTTCTAAAATACTTTACAAAACAGTATAAATGTGTGCACTATAGTTTCTCATATAAGTATAGATAACTATTTTATGGGTATAAGTATCCTTTTTTCCCAGATATTAGGTGAAATAACAAGCATTTTCCTCTCGCGCCGCACTGAGTTCCAGCCGTTGACTAGCGCTAGAATAAATAAATGTAGACTAACAACAGCGCCATCTACTGGGTCTAATTATGTTAAAATGTACTAAACTTTTAGCAGCTCTTGCCTTTGCCAAGTTTTCAAAATGCGTATGTTTTCTTTTTCGTGCGAACTTACTTTTATCTCCTATTATATTATCTATTATATATGTAAAATAATTTGTTATTACAATAAAAAAATTTAACTTAAATAACAATATTTATTATTAAATTAAAAAATATATTTTCCAAATATCAAAATCTTTTTATCGGGGTGGATCTCGTACGCACTACAAAGGTCAACAGAGTTCAATGCAGAGCGCCGTGCGATACGTCCACCCTCTGTAATGGCTCGCGGCCGTCTGATTTGTAAACGCTCGTGCGCCTCGATTTATACACTAGTTTTAAAAATTCATAAAAAAATCGTCAAGCTAATTTAGTTAAAAATTTAAATGGCATATTAAAGATAAAACGTTGTTCTTTTAGATTATGTAAGTAAGAAAGAGAAAGAGCAAGTGAAATACATAAATATCATCATTTTAAATTACTATAATTCCTGATAATTTCGCATTCTTTAAATTTTATTTTTATGAGATAGAAACGTATATAAAAATAATCTGACAAAGACATAATCTACAAGAGGATCCAACAAGTTTGTAAAGATTTTTTGTTTTTAAAAAATGTAAGTGGTTTTAGCTATTATATGTTTTGAAAATGCCCCTGAACCTAAAGTTGTCAAAACGTCTGGTTAGTTTTGTCAGTTTTATTCAAAAGTTTGAAATTATTTTAAAATAAATGATAAGGGAAAAATTAGAATACAATATTTTCTAGTGTTTTTTTACATGTAAAAATCAGAATAACCAGTTTTTGTTAGATATTTTTGCTTTTGAAAAGTAGCGTTTTTGTGAAATCTGAGTCGCGCGCCGTTAACGCTCTTAAGACGTATTAATAACAACTTAACAAAATATACATATAACTAAAAAGGGTGAGATTATTATTTTTAAACAAAAAATTAAACCGACTTCCAAAGTAAAAATACACAAAAAAGTATAAAACAAAACTTATTTTCTAAATAATTCCCCTTTTAAATTTGGCTATTTCTCTACTTAATCTTCTTAATTTTGAAGTCGGTATTTATTTAGAAAATAAGTTTTATATATCGGGAATTAATTATTATATATTATATTATTATTTTTAAACAAAAAATTAAACCGACTTCCAAAGTAAAAATACACAAAAAAGTATGAAATAAAACTTAATCTCTAAATAATTCCCCTTTCAAATTCGGCTAAATTTTTTACTATTTCTCTACTTAATCTTCTTAATTTTGAAATCCGTACCAGCCCAAACAATATTCTACAATATTTTATAGAACTTACGTTCATATTTGCTGGTACCGACTTCAAAATTAATAAGATTGAGTAGAGAAATAGTAAAAATTTTAGCCGAATTTGAAAGGGGAATTATTTAGAGATTAAGTTTTATTTCATACTTTTTTGTGTATTTTTACTTTGGAAGTCGGTTTAATTTTTTGTTTAAAAATAATAATTTCACTCTTTTTAGTGATATATTTTGTTAAGTTATTATTAATACGTCTTAAGAACGTCTAAACTAAACGATCGAATGTATAATTAAATACTCGCCAAACTTCCATTAGGTATTGTTATTAAGATGATGATGTTGATTACTGTAAGTTATAAAGTGGCATGTGCTTGCAGTTCTTTAAACAATGCCGAAATTTCCAAACGCATATCTTTAAAGACTGAGGAGTTCTGTACAGTGCTTTTGGATCCAGGGTAAACCTTGGTACAATATCTTATTTTTTTGGTAGTATATGCTTGTGTTACTTCAGTAAAAGTCAAAATCACTATATGTGTGGATATAAATTTTGAGGAGTTCCCTCGATTCCTCATGGCTCGCAGCATCAGGTTTCCACTTTAGTGACTAAAGGACTAATTACGAATTAAACCCTTTACAACAAAAGAATTTTGCAAATAGGTCCATAAACGGCAGAGTAATGTTCAATGATCTCCGTGTTAGTGTTAAATACTATGAGAAATACATTTTATATCATCATAATCTGATGATGTATGGTGTGATAGTGGTGATGATGATGATGATTACTCTAACTGACAGGGTGGCATATGCTTGCAGTTCTTTAAACAACGCTGAAATCCCCAAACATGTATCTATAAGGAGTCAGGAGTTATATTCTGTACTTTTGGATCCAGGGTATACCTTGGAGCAAAATCTTACTTTTTGGTAGCATATGCTTGAACTTCTTCAGAAAAAGTCAAAATCACCATATGTGTCCATATAAATTTCGAGGAGTTCCCTCGATTCCTCATGGATCCCATCATCAGGTCACCACTTTAATATCAAAAGGACCAATTTGGGATTACACCCTATACATCACAGAAAAATTTTTGAAAATCGGTCCACAGGCGGCGGAGTAATAGTTGAACATACAAAAAAAATAAAAAAATAAAAAAATATATATACAGCCGAACGTATAACCGCCTCCTTTTTTGGGAAGTCGGTTAAAAAATAATTAATATCATCTATGGTTAGAGCTTAATATTATTGTTATTAGTATTTGTAGGCCTACAAAAAGTCTGTGATAATATATGTATGCCTTACTTTTATGTCACAAAAGTTGATTTGAAAAATTGTTAAAATCGTTAGGTCCGACCGAGAATGCTTTTTTCTCTCGGCGGAAGCTGAGACATAAACTGAGTTATGTCGCGTCTCCTTCCAGCTTCAGCATCAGTCCCTGAATACCATAATAAAAGGTCAAAGTATTCTTCAATACAAATCAAACGAGCTCTAACTCGATGGGGTTGTGTCGTTTTATTTCAAAGTTCCTTCCAGCTTCAAAATTAGATCAGCCCATGTCATCATAATATTGCATTGTCATGCAATATACTTACATTTAAATATTAATAACATACGCATGCAAAATTTCTCAGCTCAGAGCAAAATCGTGAAGTGGGTCACAAACTTGCAAGATTTGGCTACACACAATGAAAAAAGGACAGGTGTAAATAAATTAAAGCTTGTAAATAAGTACCTACATATTACTAATTTGCTAAAATTGCAAACGTTGTCGGTACTTATTTCTAGAACCAGATTTTGATGAAAATGTTAATTAGTTTTGCATCATGGAAAAATAATAGACCCTCTAATTTGAGTAAATAAAATTTAATGTATAATCAAGTGATGAGTAAATGTCAATTTGTGAAACAAGATTTCAAGAAAAACAAAAAAGTTTGATCGTTCTGAGGTCAGAGGCTCAGAAGTAGGTATGTTGCATCGTCTACTGTCGTATATATAAATACTCAAATTGTAAAATATTTATCATTCTTCATTTGGATCTGACAAATAAGGACCATGAAGATTCTGGTGAGTTTTTAGTTTTTGGAAATTTTCGATTTATGCAAATCATGCATATCAACACTTTAATTGGTATATCACATGGAACTACATTAATTAATTTATAATATGTAGACATTAGTAGTATTTTGGAAATATTAATCAATCAATCAAGTGTTTATTTGCCAGAACATAGTATAAATGATGTTATAGTTATTATAATAGGTACAAACACATACTGCCACATACGGCGTGCAAATATTAAAAAAAAAGCCTTAGACTTAACTTATTCAAATTATTTTCCACATTTTTATTGTAATTTTAGTAATATAGTTAAACAATTTATTCTCTCTTATTTATTCAGAACTTCCAAAGATACAATTATTCCTAACTTTTTCATTGCGGAGGAGCCAATAATATGCTGGCTCAACCGTAGAAATACTACGGTGTCGAAAAAACTAGTGAAATAATTTATTTGACTTTCTTGTGAATGGGGATCCTGGAGTTCATAGAGGGTTGGGGGGCTTTTAAACACTGATAAAGCACTTGTAACTGCTCTAGTGTTGAAAGGGTACATGGGTGGTGATCGCTTGTTATCAGGCGATTATTGCCGTTTCCAGTTTAAATAAAAATCTGTAGAAAGTACATAAATGTCAATTTAAATATATTCCATATAAAGTTTCGTTCTTAGGGTCCCGTAATACTTGAGGAACCCTTATAGTATCGCTCTGTCCGTCCCTCTGTCTGTCTGTCCTCGCTTCTAACGTCGGTAATTATGAACTTAAATGGATGAAATTTGGTATAGTCATAGATTGTGTATAGGTCTTGGATTTGGCATCATAAAATAATAATAATTTTATATTCTAGGGGTGGCTCTCCATATATGTGAAGTGGGGATGATTTTTTTTCTTTCTACCCCATCGTATGGGGTAGAAAGAAAAAAACCTGTAACTTTTTTATAAAGTCAACCATTTTCGTGTAATCGGCGTCCAAAATGATTTATAAGTTGGTCCCCCATTGCATTTCCAAACTATAAAATTTAGAAACTTGCAATTTTCTATGCTGACAGATCATCCCCACTTCACTATGGAGAGCCACCCCTAAAATGTAAAATTATTATTATTATTTTATGATACTAAAACCGAGAACAATACAGTCTTTAACTATACCAAATTTCATCCACATATATTTATAATTACAGAAGCTAGAGGTTCGGACAGACAGGCAGATATACAGACAGACGGACGGACTGAGCGAAACTATAAGGGTTCCTTAAGTATTACGGAACCCTAAAAAGGATGTCTCGCTACTATCGGCATCAAGCACTGAATTAACATTATAAAATAACAAACGTTAAAATAAAATACTTAATGCAAACTTAATGTCACAAAACAAATTTCATCTTCTGATGCCATTATCAAAATGTCAGCACGCCGCGAAGCAATAATACAACTTACAAGATATATTATTAGTTATTATCATATTATGTACCTATTACATAGAACCTGCTACTGCTGTGCAAGATCACGCTAAAACTTGGTGATTTTTTCAGATCGTGGTTGTTGCTTTGGCCGTGGCTGCGTCTGCACGCCCCAGTAAGTATTTAATTAAAATAAGCCGATTTACCTGATATAATTCACAATAATTTTTCACATTTGCTTGACTTCGTGTCGATTATCTGCATGCTTTTACCTTAACATGCTATCGTAATTCGTAGCTCATTTTTTTAACCGTTAACTACGATAGTAGGATCACACTCAAACAAAATAAAATAATGAGCAGACATCTTGAATTTTGTGTAGTTTTTTTAATTACTCATTTTTTTCAGATCCTGACCCTTTCAGCTTTGGATTTGGCACTGGCCGCGGAGGTAAAAGCAGCTACAACAAGGGCGGCGCATCTGCCGGAATTGGATTCGGTGGCGCCAGTGCTGGCATCGGCTATGGAGGTTCTTCCGACGCTGGTGTAAGTGGAAGTTTCGGAGGATCAGACAGTGCCAAGGGCAGTCTTCAAGGTGCAAGCGCTGGCATCGGCCTTGCAGGTTCTGACAACCTTAAAGGCAGCGTTGGCGGTTCTAGTGGAGTAGGTTCCGGCATCGGTTTTGGTGGATCAAGCGCTGGAATTGGCTTCGGAGGATCTGACAGTGCCAAGGGCAGTCTCGAAGGAGCAAGCGCTGGCATTGGTTTCACCGGATCAGACAGTGCCAAGGGCAGTCTTGAGGGCGCAAGTGCTGGCATCGGTTTTGGTGGTTCAAGCGCCGGAATCGGCTTCGGAGGATCTGACAGTGCCAAGGGCAACCACGAAGGCGCTAGCGCTGGTATTGGCTTCGGAGGATCTGACAGTGCCAAGGGCAGTCTCGAAGGCGCTAGCGCTGGTATTGGCTTCGGAGGATCAGACAGCGCCAAGGGCAGTCTTGAGGGCGCAAGTGCTGGCATCGGTTTTGGTGGTTCAAGCGCTGGAATCGGCTTCGGAGGCTCTGACAGTGCCAAGGGCAGTCTCGAAGGCGCTAGCGCTGGTATTGGCTTCGGAGGATCAGACAGTGCCAAAGGCGCAAGCGCTGGCTTCGGTTTTGGTGGATCGAGCGCTGGTATTGGCTTCGGAGGATCTGACAGTGCTAAGGGCGAAGGCGCTAGCGCTGGTATTGGCTTCGGAGGATCAGACAGTGCCAAGGGAAGTCTTGAGGGCGCAAGTGCTGGCATCAGTGGTGGATCAAGCGCTGGAATCGGTTTCGGAGGATCTGACAGTGCCAAAGGCAGCCTAGAAGGCGCCAGCGCTGGTATTGGCTTCAGTGGATCGGACAGTGCCAAGGGCACAAGTACTGGCTTCGGTTTTGGTGGATCAAGCGCTGGAATTGGATTCGAAGGCTCCAACAAAGTCCAAGGCGGTCTCGAAGGTGTGAGCCAAATTCATGGACAAGAAAGCCAGAAATTGGAAGGCCAAGTTAGCCAGGGACTAGTTCACGGTCATCAAGTTGTCAGCCAAAAACCAGTGGTCTCTGAAAGCAGCCACAGCAACATTGATGGGTCTATTGAAGGTCAAGTCCACGAAAGTCAAATAAATCAGGAAGCCGTTAAAGATCAGCAAATTGTAAATGTTGCATCTAGTCACAGCAACTTGGAAGGATCTGTCGCTGGTCAAGTTCACGAAAGCCAAAAAGAAGGTCAACTAAGCAGCCAAGCTCAAGTATCCGAAAGCCACAATAACCTAGAAGGTGTCGTCTCCGGTCACGTTCATGAAAACCAAAAACTCACAGGTCAATCCAGCGGCAATCATCAAGTTTCCGGAAGCTACAGCAACGTAGGAGCCGCCTCCAGTCAAGCTTACGAAAGCCAAAAGATCGAAGGTCAATCCAGCGGAAACCTTCAAGGATCCGAAAGCCACAGCAACATAGAAGGAGCTGTCTCCGGCCAAGACCATGAAAGCCAAAAACTTGAAGGTGAATCGAGCGGAGCTGCTCAAGTATCCGACTACAACATATTGACCGTCACTGATCACATTCACGAAAACCAAAAACTTGAAGGTCAATTAATCGGTAATTCTCAAGTATCCGAAAGCCAAAGCAACCTAGGAGCCGTTTCTGGTCTGGTTCAAGAAAACCAAAAACTTGAAGGTCAATCCAGCGGTAATCTTCAAGTATCTGAAAGCCACAGCAACCTTCAAGGATCACTCGAAGGGCAGGTGCAAAAAGTTCACGGACAAGTGAGCCAAGGCCATGGAGCAGCTTGGCAAGTGAGCCAGGGAGTCGTCGGAGGCCAAAAAGTGAGCGGCGCTAGCTTAGAGAGCAACAAGGCAAGTCTCGAGGGACAACTATCAGGTCAAATTCAAAACCATGGCGTCCTTGTCGGTTCTCTCGGAAATCAGGTGTCCGAGATCCACGGTGAGCAAGCGAGTCTCGCACACGAACACAAGCAAGTAAGCCAAGTCGAAAGTCAGTCAGGTCACTTGAGCGGCGGACTCGTCAGCGGCAGCCAAAGCAGCCTCGGAGGAGCCCTCGCCGGCCAGAGCCAGAGCGTAGTCTCCCAATCCAGCCAAACTGCCGGAAGCGGTGCTCTCGTCAGCGGTAGCCAAAGCAGCCACGGAGGATACCTCGCCGGTCACGGCCAGACCGTAGTCTCCCAATCCAGCCAAACTACCGAAAGCGGTGCTCTCGTCAGCGGCAGCCAAAGCAGCCACGGAGGATACCTCGCCGGTCAGGGCCAGAGCGTAGTCTCCCAATCCAGCCAAACTACCGGAAGCGGTGCTCTCGTCAGCGGTAGCCAAAGCAGCCACGGAGGATACCTCGCCGGTCAGGCCCAGACCGTAGTCTCCCAATCCAGCCAAACTTCCGGAAGCGGTGCTCTCGTCAGCGGCAGCCAAAGCAGCCAAGGAGGATACCTCGCCGGACAGGGCCAGACCGTGATCTCCCAATCCAGCCAAACTACCGGAAGCGGTGCTCTTGTCAGCGGCAGCCAAAGCAGCCACGGAGGATACCTCGCCGGTCAGGGCCAGACCGTAATCTCCCAATCCAGCCAAACTACCGGAAGCGGTGCTCTCGTCAGCGGCAGCCAAAACGGCCACTCAGGATCCCTCGAAGGCCAGAGCCAAAGTGTAGTCGCCCAGTCCAGCCAAACTACCGGAAGCGGAGCCCTCGTCGGTGGTAAACACAGCAGCCACAAGCAAGAATTCTCGGTCTCATCAACCCACGGCCAAGCGTCCCACTCACACAGTCACGGAAGCGCTAGCAGCTCCGCCCACGGCAGTGCTAGTGCTAGCAGCTCCGTCCACAGTGCTAGCACCATCAAGGTCGAAAGCAAGCCCCAAACCCACATCAGCTACGCGAGTGGCAACAAGATAGCGAAATCATGGAGCGTCTTGTAAATTACCGATCTCCCGATTAAGTCTGATGTAAATGATAATAAAGTAATTAACATTATTTGTTAACGTTTATGTTGTTTCTACTTTAAACCTCAATGTTAATACCCTTGTTAAAAGACAGCAGACAGACCTTATAATTATGATCAATTTTTTGTGGTCAATTTCTTCTTGGCCATGAAGACATTCACAAATTTGTGAATGTCCTCTTGGCCAAGAAATTGATGACCATGAAAGACATGTAGTTAACTGAGTAAGGACTTTATTAAAACATTTTATAAAACAGTAGTAATTTATTCCTTTTACAATAGTTGTATTAGATGTTTGAGATTTGTCATTATGTAATAATTAAAATAAAGCAATTCAATGAAAGCAAATAGAACACGTCAAACATTACAAACTATCTAAAAAGCTGTGTATGCTTTAATTAAACATTCTCTTTGTATTTGATTGTTTTGTATTTGATTTGTAACTTTTAAAATGAATATATATTATTTTTTTTAATAAATTTCTTAATACAAACAGTGTAGTAAACAGTTTAGTTAATTAGAAAATACATAAACACAACAGCTTTGAAATTTTTGACATACAAAAATTAATCACTACACGTTATTTTTTTTTTAAATTAGCAATATTGCCTTTTGAAAAGTACCTAGCTAACACATACATTTTAGATAGTTCACAGTATTGACATGTATTTTGTAACATTATCTTGTATTAAACTCTACAGCTATTATAGAAAAATACACGTCCTTAGTGCTTTAAAATCTCTAGACTATGACTACTATATTATATATAGTGCAGCTGTTATAGTGCAATCCGACTATCAGTATTGTAGCTAATCAGCTGTATTATTTATGTTTATTCAAAATCAATAACGGCTATATTGGATTTTATATCTAGGTACTGCTTATGTAAAGACGTTTAGGGAAAAAATAAAAATATATAATATACTAAATAAAATTACAGTACGCTCTTTACGGCGTTAAGGTTACTGACCTCACACATCTGATTGTATCGATGTTATTTAATCAAAGTCTTTGCTTCCCCTTTAAATAGCTATTTTGTTAATGACCTCAACGCCTTAGATAGCGCTATGTAATTTAATTTAGTATATATTTTTTGTGTCTAAATATTTTTATATAAGCAGTAGATTATAAAGGTGTGGCAAAAATAAGTGATAATACTTAAGGGTGTGTTTGTGTTCCTTATACAGAGTTCACTGTGAAAGTAGCAGTAATGAAAGAGCAAATTTTTTTTGCGATTTGTATGGGAAAGCGCTCCAGCGTCGCGAGTTTCCCCATACGAAAGTGAAAAAAAATTGCTCATTCAGCACTGCTACTTTCACAGTGAACTCTCTATAAGGAACACGTACACGCCCTAAAGTATTATCACTTATTTTTGTCACAGCCTGTATATGCCCAAAATATCAGTTACTGATATTCGACAACCTTATATTATGTATTATATATCTATTTCGAGGATACAACTAGGGGTACTCAGGAGTCGCAGCGTGTTGTACAGTCAAATAGTAAAATGGGGAAAAACAGGACTAGAATATTGGACAGAGCACGACGCTAAATATCACAAAAAAACTATTTAACAAAAACAATCAATACCCTTTGTCTAGAGTTATTTAAAATAATAATTATTTGATAATTTATATAAAAGTAAAAACAAAGCAAGTCGTATGAAAATATTGTAAAAAAAAACTAAATATTACATCCAAATTCTAAACAAAATTCTGCATCCACCACACAGAAAAAATTACAAATACATAAAGATTGTATGCATAGAAAATCTTACACTAAATTATTTTAATTATGTAACCAAGAAAATTTCCAATAGCCTCTGCTTATAACTAAGTTATAACTAAACCTCAAATGCATCTTCACAATTTTTAATGTGTTGTAAAAAATCGAAAAGCCAAATACGATCCAAACGATTCTTAAAATTAAGAGGCTCCCATTAAGTCACTGTTACAGCGTTTGACTTGAGAGCTACTTAATTTAAGAACCGCTTTAATATTCGGCCGTAAGTTAGTTTTTATAGAAACAACTTTCGTACTTGACTGTACAAGACTCATAAAATGCACCCGTAAATACAATTTTCCTCGGCCTCTGTTATAAATATTAACTTCTAATATGTACAAGTACCTATATACAGATCTAGACAATTTCAAATCTCACAATTAACATTAAAGCATTTAAGGCAAATAAATATCTCTATAATAATTACAATCATATGAATACATTTCAAATATTTCACTCCATTCAGATCAAATTTAATCTAAATCCAAACAACAAAATAACAGGGCACTGTAAGTCATAGTCGAGTCATAGTTATACACTATACTGCCTATCATCCAATCGGCATGACGATTGCATGATAGGATTGGATAGTAATGCCTAATTTGACAGGGGGGAGAAGGAGGTTCAAAATGTCGAAAGTTTTCGTGACGTAATATGTGGATGGCCCCTTATTTACATTTAGACTAACCTAGATTTGAACAGAGTGTATAACAAAGGATTCGACCTACCCTTCCTTTACCCTGTGTAAGCGAGGTGAAACATATTATAACAAATACATAACAAAATAATGAGCATTATATGACGATGGTGCCAATTACCGAATAAACTTTAAGCGCTATCAACAATCCGTAAAGATATCAAAACTCCAAAATAAATTTGTTTTTACTAACGCACAAAAACATTTATTTCTTGTAAATTTTACTGCACATTACCAAGTCTTTAATTAAAATATAACAATATATACAGCAAATGGAAAATATACTTATATATTTCATAATATTATGAAATTTTTTGTGACTTTTTATATTCAGTGGTTTAGGTTTGCAATATATAATTATTTACAGAATAGAATTGCAATAGACTATATTATTAATTATAAAATCATTAAAAACATTAAAATTTTGTAGTGACACCATCATTTTTGTCTGGAAAAATAATAGAATTATCAGGAAAAAACAGCAAATAAAATTAGTAACAGTTAAAAATTATTTTAATGCTAAATATTACAAATTTATTACTATTTATACGATCTTTTTAAACATAATATGTCTTTAAACTCTATATTCACAGACCCTATGAGCTTACGTTTAAAATATATAAACTCTTTAAAAATATATCGAATATATAACATCTCTTGAACAGACACATATAATAATAGTACTTAGCTATTGCTTTTTTGTATAATAGTCAACCATATACATTATACATATGTTTCGATTTTTTTAGAGTGCAGTAAACATGTAAGAAATACCAACTGATTTATAATATAACTAGCTTTTGCCCGTGGCTCCCCCTACGTAAATACAATATCCCAGGGGAACATTGTACTTCCAGAACTCAAACTGGTCTACCATACCAGTTTAAGCTCTGGAACTACTTTGGTAGTACTTTGGTACTTCGTAACGGATTCCAGAGCTTAAACTTTCTATATATCTAAACGGATTTGTCCATTCAGTAGTGTTTGCATGCAACATCCATCCTTACAAACTTTCACATTTATAATATTAGTAGCATGCTAACACATAAATAGCTTTCGAAAAGTAATTACTGTTATTTTTTATACAAAAAATAACTCTGTTATATACAAAAATAAGTTGCAGAGGTACGTCAGCGTTCTTTATAATAGAATATTATGTTTTACAGATTAACATATTATTTATACCATTTTAATTAAGAATATTATATTATTATATACTCATTAGGTACTGTTAAAATACTACAGGTACTGTTTTAACCATTACAGTCAAGTTGTAAGACAGACCATAGGATCTGAAAATATGTATTTAACATTATTAGTAGATATTGAATGAATTTTATGATTTGCCAAACTAAGCTTTATTTAGTAATACTTTTAGTGAATTTCTTTTTAATTAATAATACTTGAGATATTTTATATTTATTTTAAATTACTTTATATAAAATCATCTAGAACAATCAGAAAATAATTGGTTACCCTATTGTCCGCTTGCATATTACAATTCTAAATTGTAGAATATCAACATAAGAGTTTATTTGAGAACTTCATAAAAAATCTACTGATATGAAATGAATTGAAAGTTAATATATGAAGTAACACACTAAAAAATGTTAAATCGGTGATATCCAATATGAACACACTAAAAAAATTAAATCGGCTATATCCAAAATGTTGAATGGTTATAAAAACTTATAATATAAAATAATAAATTAAATATTGAAATAACCTATGCTACATTCTAACCAATAATTAAAAATAAAAAAATGTTAACAAAGAAATTACTCACTCAGGGTCACCATAGAAGAAATGATTCTCAAATAAATGGCAAATAACTGTTTCAACAATGTAAACATTTTTATTAGTAGCTGCCAAAAAAAATGTAATAAAAATCAGACTAGTAAAAAAATCAAATCTCACAGTATTTAAAGTGACAAATGCTAGAGACAGAGTAAGAAAAATATGCACAATTTTCCAAATGCTTCAAACTTAAATAAAAATCGCTATATCGTAAATACCTAAACGACGACCTAACGACAAAATAAGCTGTACAGTTTTTTTTTTTACAAATGTCACTTTTAGGTCATAAAATCTAGGAGTTTCAAAATATACATTTGGAATTTTAACATTTTATTGCCAAATTGGTGCGTTTCAGTATCAGCTATAGCCTGATCAAGAATATAGAAAACCATATACTAAATTCAAATTCATTAATGTGAAATCTTCGACATTTATCCTATGGAGGGTAGAGGAAAGGACAACTATCTCTCTAAAGCAGAAAAGCTAAAAAGTGTCCGACCAAAGTAGGAAAATAATGGCGCTAGAGTCAGAAGAGGGTATGATATGAAGTTAGCAATAAGAGACAGTGAAGTTAGTAACCAATAATAATATAAATAAGATAAATAAGTAACCAATAACTAACTCTCAACTAATTTCACTCCATCTCTTATTGCTAACTTAATATCATACCCTCTTCTGACTCTAGCACCATTATGGCCAGTTTTGGAACTGCTATTTTAGGCTTATTTACGGACATTTTTCATGTATGGATATAGTTCTCCTTTCCTCTACTCTCCATAATTTATCCGATCAAAGCTTCAATAAAACAGTGCAGGTTTTTCATTTTCCTGGTCAGACTATTACATGTTTACCTTTTATATGTAGGTGGGGCAATGCTGGAGACTAGTGCCGCACGCGTCGCACGATCTTGCGTCTCGCTTGTTCACGAGCGTGCACGCCGGACACTCCCGGCCGCCGGATGTCAGGGGTTCGATTTCCGGTCCCTTCTTCGACTTCCCGCACATTTCGCACACCAATCCACCCCTATTTAGATACGTGCACGTCGTACACTCCCACTTGTTATCTGTTTCTTTCCCTCTTTCGTGGTGACTCGACCGACTCGACGTTCTCTCTCTCTCGCCGTTCTGGTGGAATTTCGGTGGGGACCGTCGAAGGCAGTCAGGCTCGTCTAAACTCACGACCAGTTGGGCTTTTAAGTCGTAGTTCGCTTGACTCGATGACCTACTGGGAGCTGAGAATTGAGAAATGTATTGATTAATATAATTTAGTCAAAAATCATTTATCTAAAATTACAGAAATAAAGTTACTACAACAGTTCATATTTCAATGTCGTGCTGTTTGCCCCATATCAGCAGGCCCAGATTTACCACATGGCTTTTTGGGCTTTAGCCCAGGGCCCCGTGGATTTAAGGGGCCCCAGCTAAGTCAAGTCAAAGTCATAAAAATAGACGATAGTGCGTAAAATCTAAAATTTTATTAAATTAAACAGAGCTTTAAGTAATTAAATTCTCTTTTTTTTTTCCTAAACTTTGAGTAATTAGGTGGGCTTAGGGTAGTTTGAGTAAGTACTATTTAGCCTAGGGCCCTTACAGTCCAGCCCTGCATATCAGTTTATAGATACTTAATACCATAGCTGGGCACCGTTAATCAAATAGTTAACTTCGTTAATCGTTAATCCGCTACAAAAAAAGTTAGCTTCGTTAAACGTTAAAGCGTTACATTTCGGAAGAATTAACGCAAGTTAACGTTAATCGTTAATCCGTTAATATGTGTAAAAAACATTTCTATATTCGTTGTGTTAGTGAGTGAACTTATAAAACCTGTTATAAGTTCACCTGGAATAAAACAAAATACTTGTATAATTCAAATGTGATATTTAATCGTCAGGCATAAGGTGCATAATATTCCCCTTCATAAACATTAACATGTTGTTGTCAAATGTGGCCATGGATTCTCATCAGGACCACTGGAATCCGATTCCATCTCTTCCGTGATATTTTTAATTACTACACTGCACAGTACACTTTTTCTATCACTCTTCTTTATTAACACGCAAATGATCACTGACAGTAATTTATCCTATCAAAAACATAAATGTGAAATGGGAGCCAAGTTCAATAATATGATATAATATGCCTTGGTTGTTGACTCCAACGACAAAAGAAGTGAGATCTAAATGGGTGCCAAGGTCAGTCCTGAAATTTATTTATAACAACATAAAATATAGTTTCTTCTCATAACTTAGGTAATATATTGTAACCTAAGGTCTGACTTGTCTTGTTCTCAATTCTCATATACGAATTAATGGCTAGTTTCTACCAGCAAGCCAAATTTTCGGAATAATAAAATAAGAAACGACAAGTAACAGGTTAAAAACTTCCGAAGGCTATAATATAATTCGTATAGGAAAACTAGCCAAGTCAGACCTTAGGCTACAATATATTTTCCTAATTTATAAGAAGAAATGAAATATTATGTTGTTACTAGCTGACCCGGCAAACGTTGTTTTGCCTTATAAATTAGGTATGAAAAATAGATGTTGGCCGATTCTCAGACCTACTCAATATGCTCACAAAATTTGATGAGAATCGGTCAAGCCGTTTCGGAGGAGTACGGGAACGAACATTGTGACACGAGAATTTTATATATAAGATAAATAAATTTCAGGAGTGACCATTGAACTTCGCACCCATTTAGATTTCACTTCTTTTGTCGTTGGAGTCAACAACCAAGGCATATTATATCATATTATTCAACTTGGCTCTCATTAAACATTTATGTTTTGAATAGGATATCATTACTTTTTGTAAATAAATTATTCGTAGGTACTTATTTATAACAAAATTAATACCAAAGTTAAATGTTCCTAATATAATCAATTTCAAAACAAAGTGAAAAATTATACTAAAATTTACCAGTTTCTGATTTATTCCTTTGTATTCACCTAATTACCTATCTGCATGCCAAATTTGAACTTTCTAGGTCGTCTGGAATTGGGTTAGAGTTTTGATCTATAGGTCAGTCAGTGATAAAAATGTCGATTTTTGGACGTTAATATCTAAATCGTTTGACATGTGTTTATGAAATTTGGAGCCGAAAGGTTATGAGCCAAATTTGACACGTGAAATAGTTTTTGAGTTATCTATATAATATAATAATATTGGGTGATTTTTAAGAGGTATAGGATTTGTTTTAAAAAAAAAACACAAAAAAATTAAAAAAAATGATGAAATCTGTATTGGAATAGATAGTACGATCAATATAATTTAATGTTTAAAGATGATTTCATGCAAATGTTGGCCGCGACTCCGCTTTAGATGGTCCATGCGCAAGGTCCAATTTTGGCACACTCTCTCCAACATATCGACCGGTATTTCACGAATAAATGCTTCAATATTGGCTGCCAGTGCGTCAATCGTTGCTGGCTTATCCCTGTAGACATGAGCCTTAACATAGCCCCACAAGAAATAGTCCAAAGGCATCCTTTCGCAAAATTTTCCACGTAGTGGAGTAACAGAGGCCCAATCGCTGCGAACGGCGGCGGATCGACATTTCACGATCATCACTAACACTGGCGGATACAGCCGCAATATTTTCTTCGGTCCTTACTCTACGTATGCGTGTTGGTGGTTTAATGTCCAATAATGTAAACTTGGTTCGAAATTTTCTCATAGCATAGGCCGACCAAACTGCCCATAAATTGGAATAAGTGCGTGATGCACTCTCTTAACCGAGCATGAATTTTGATAGTAAAATTCAATAATTTGTAAGCGTTGTTCGTTCGTAAGTCGATTCATGATTAAATTATAGACCAAACTGAACAGGTTTGACAATGACACAAGACACGATTCACGCGCCATCTGTCAAAAACAGTGTCGCCAAAAAGATACCAGCAAAAAAATCACCCATTATATAGTATAATAGGGGGTCAAAAGTTTCTCCAAATGGTTCGTGTAATATTACACACGGTGCTGCTTGCCAGTTCTGTTACTTGAACTAGGCTTGACACGCTACCGCGTGTCTAGATAATAACAACAAAAACACTCGTCACTCTAAGCACCGGCGCTAAATAATGAAATGATCAAACGAAATAAATCTCTTCGCAGTTTACTCACTCGCACGCGCCGGCAAAATATATTACATATCTAGTTTTTTTTTGTTTCACCTGCTACGCGCCACCCGACTGAACCTGTTTTTCCCGCGCGCGGTGCCGTGCGGTAAATAGTAGGCATTGGATTAACGATTAACGGACTTCTGTTCATATTAACGGAAGTTAACGTATCCGTTAACATTTTTAAAAGTTAACTTAAAAGTTAATCCGTTAATCAAAATGTTAACTTCGTTAATTAACGATTAACGGATTAACGAGTTAATGCCCAGCTATGCTTAATACATAAAATATATGACTATGACGTCTACTTACATCCAGTAGTTTTGACTTGCACGGGCTTCGAAACACCGTTTTCATGCGTCCTTTTGGGCTTTTCTTCTGTGGATCTTGAGCTTTGTGGTTTCAATTTTCTTATATCTTTCGCGCTCGAAACCGAACCGTTGACAGAGCTCTGTTGTTTTATCACATCTTTTCTATCTTTAATCTCCTTTTTCGTTAACAACTTAACTTTATCTGGAGCGACTTTTAGCGGAACCAATCCGTCTGATTTTGGATGACCAATTGGCTCTGGTTTTTTAACTCTTTTCTCTTCTAACTTTTTAACTGATTGTCTTGTCTTCTTCAATTCCTGCTCCTGCTTTAGTCTCATGAGGCTTTCGTTTACCTTTGCTGTTCTGTATACGGCGTCGTCGTATGATCTATCAAGATTCAGCGCTTGCAAGCCATCTTCTAAATCTAACGTTGTCGGTTGGTATTTAGACCTTCGCTCCTCCCTGTCCAATCTATCGAGTGTTCTAGAATCTCTGTCTAGAGACTGCGAGAAACCACTCCTACTATCTCCCTCCTGGTCCTTGCTAGACAAATTCCTGAAGACGTAGTCCCAACTTTCATACGTCCCCATACCGTCTTCCTTCGCTTTACTCAGAGATGGCTGGGTATCAGATCTTGGTAAGCTCGGTAATGTCACATCACTGATCGTAGATTTTAGCGTGCTGTTACGTTTAGAACTTTCTCCGTGTCGACTCTTTCGGTGTCGTTCGTCCTGATTTCTCTCGAACTTTCCATTCTCGTACACAGACGGCGCTTCGAACTCTATCAGCTGTGCTGTAGGGACCGTTGGATACCTATACTGTGGATATCCATTTATCGGTACTGTCGTTGCATGTTTTATCGGGGCGTACACCGGTGTAGGTATCATGTAGGGTTGGTTGATGGGGTAGTAGTAGGGTACTGGCTGGTAGGGGTTCATCATTGGCATGGGGTATTGTGGTATGTCCTGATGTGAGCACATCTGGGGTGGGTAGTTCGGTATGATGTAGGGGTTCATGACTGGCTGCACAGGTTCCTCCATGTCCACCCACTCGCATATCTCGTCGTCGCATCTCTGTCGCAGATCTTTTGTCGCTGGCACATTCGAATATATTTCACCATCTGAAATTAAATATGTAAAAATTAATAATATTACAATAGACCAGAAGGTCGATTCTGCTAATTGAATCCTGCAATAATATAATTATTAATTATTATCCAGTCCCGATACGTTAAAACTGCAAAATTGTATTCTCATAAACGTCAATCCCGTTTTGATTGGTCCCCACTGCCAAAATCAGTTTATATGATAACAAGACGATTTATTTATATTTTTATAAAAGTAAAATGAAAGTGTAAGTTAGTTACGAGAATTGGGGTTGAAAACCAAACAAAAACAACAAAAAGAAACTTGAACTGACTACTATAGTGTATGTGCTGTTAGCAGGCCCACCGCGAACTGTTTCGTCGCCCGCGTGCAATACCGATTATGCCGCCCTACGATTTCTTAATTACTGAGTTTTGTCAAAAAAAGGTCGATTTGCCGCCCCCTGGGCATGCCGCCCTTGTGCGGTGCACATTGCACGCCCGCTTACGGCGGCCCTGGCTATTAGTATTATATACTTACTGCTATTAATAGTGTCGTGCTGTTAGTATACTTACTGCTAGTGTAGCCGGACAAGCGGGCGATGGCCTGCGCAGGCGTGGCCACGAAGCTGACACGCTCGCGCACCACGTCCGGCCATGACACGCGCGCGCCGCTGCCCCACACGCCTTCCCATATTTGCACCATTATCTGTAATTTATTTTTGGAGTTTACTCCTTAAGAAACGATTTTCATATATAAGCCCGGGGTATGACCATCTATGGGAGTGAAATCGATTTCACGATGCCTGACGGTCACTCGGTACGATGTCACACGATGTTAGCCGAAGATGTCACACTTTTATGTTCTCCATTCTAATATCAAAAAATATAATAAAAATTGAAAACCTTCTAAGGCCAGGCGCATACGCTCGGATTCCTTATTAGGTTTCCTGATCAGGAATCAGATCCGGAATTCCGCGTGCCTAGCGCAAACCAATAGGTTTTTGTGTTGTTTTTTTTTCTATTTTTTAAACAAGAATCGAATCGATCATGCTCCTTGAATATGAATTTTTTTATTGGGGAACAGCTATCTATGCTATATAACTATTTTGAACTTCCACTGACAAGTGGGCATGGGATTCATTTGGTTGGTTTGAACTTTTTAAAACACAATTTAAAAAGTTAAAATGTCAAAAATTTGACTTAAGACCTTTTTTATTGTGTTTTAAAAAGTTTTAACGTCAAAATTAAGGCCATGCCCACTTGTCAGTGGAAATTCGTAATAGCGCAGCTGGCTATATATTTCACCTGGCACTCGGCATGCGCGATGAGCGCGTCCCGGGAAACCGCCGCAGCCATGTCAGGACACGCGGGGCCGTCCATGGCCAGTCGGCCCGCACTCGCGCGCCGGTAACCCAGCGCCTGCAGTAGCAGCTCCGCGCCGACCAGGTTCGCTTCCACCTCGTGCTTGTAGAAGCCGGAGTATAGCTGGAAAATGAAGAAGACATATGGATACACTTTTAATATTTTACAAGTGAAAATATTTAAACGACTGTGGGAGAGCCACGCTTCGGCAGGAATGGGCCGGCTCGACCGGATAAATATCACGACCTCACAGAAAACCGGCGTAAAATTGCGTTGTGTTTCGCCGAGTGAGTGAGGTTATCGGAGGGCGGAGGCCCAAGGGAGGGATTGGGGATTTGAAGGACCAGGAACGCAAGTCGCTACACCAGAGGAGTTACAAGGCGGCGGTAATCGCTTACCATCAGGAGATCCGTCTGCACGTTTCCTGGTTAATTTCATAAAAAAAAACAGATACTAAGATCGTTAAGAAAACTGCCACAGGTTCCAACGAGGCGCGATTGACAAATAGTAATGATTATAAGTACGGGTGGAGACCCCGTTAATCACATTTTGATCCTATTACTATGACAATAATGTCCAAAAGTAGTTCACCCGGTTTGTCGACAAACGTATTCTACATAAGTATGTAAAGCAGCGTTGAAAATTGTAATCAAACATATTGTGTCCGTTCGCCGCGTATCTCGCCACTGTCTGTAGTCTTTTTATCTCTCACACTCTTCTCTCTATCTCTTAACATACAGCAGAACTGACATTCACTCTGATAACCTTGTACTCCCTTCTCCAGGGCTGCGCCAGCAGGTTCGCCGCGTATCTTGCTACCGCCGCTCACGCGATGCCCGCGCGGTACGCACTGAACTCTGTAGTGTCTCTATTTATCTCACCCTCTCTCTATCTCTCTCTTCACATACAGCAGAACTAACACCAACCCTGATAACCTCGTACTGTTGCCTTCAGGGCAGCGCCAGCAGGTTCACCGCTTATCTCGCCACCGCCACCCACCCGATGCCCGCGCTGTACGCACTGAACTCTGTAGTCTCTCCATCTCCCTATCTCTATCTCTCTCTCTCAACATACAGCAGAACTCACACTCACCCTGATAACTTTGTACTATCTATCTGTCACTATCTCTCTCTCTCCCTTTCTCTAGTCTCTATCTCTCTCTCAACATACAGCAGAACTAATTACACCGATAACCTTGAACTCCTATCTCCAGGGCTGCGCCAGCAGGTTCGCCGCGTATCTCGCCACCGCCGCTCACCCGATGCCCGCGCGGTACGCACTGAACTCTGTAGTATCTCTGTATCTCTATCTTTCTCTCTCTCTCCCTCTCTCTAACTCTTAGCATACAGTAGAACTAGCACCTACCCTGATAACCTTGTACTCCTTCCTCCAGGGCTGCGCCAGCAGGTTCGCCGCGTATCTCGCCACCGCCGCTCACCCGATGCCCGCGCGGTACGCACTGAACTCTGTAGTATCTCTGTATCTCTATCTTTCTCTCTCTCCCTCTCTCTAACTCTTAGCATACAGTAGAACTAGCACCTACCCTGATAACCTTGTACTCCTTCCTCCAGGGCTGCGCCAGCAGGTTCGCCGCGTATCTCGCCACCGCCGCTCACCCGATGCCCGCGCGGTACGCACTGAACTCTGTAGTATCTCTGTATCTCTATCTATCTCTCTCTCTCCCTCTCTCTAACTCTTAGCATACAGTAGAACTAGCACCTACCCTGATAACCTTGTACTCCTTCCTCCAGGGCTGCGCCAGTAGGTTCGCCGCGTATCTCGCCACCGCCGCCCACCCGATGCCCGCGCGGTACGCACTGAACTCTGTAGTCTCTCTACCTGTCTCTCTGTACCTCTCTCTATCTCTTAACATACAGTAGAACTAGCACCTACCCTGATAACCTTGTACTCCTTCCTCCAGGGCTGCGCCAGCAGGTTCGCCGCGTATCTCGCCACCGCCGCCCACCCGATGCCCGCGCGGTACGCACTAAACTCTGTAGTATCTCTGTATCTTTATCTATCTCTCTCTTCCTCTCTCTAACTCTTAGCATACAGTAGAACTAGCACCTACCCTGATAACCTTGTACTCCTTCCTCCAGGGCTGCGCCAGCAGGTTCGCCGCGTATCTCGCCACCGCCGCTCACCCGATGCCCGCGCGGTACGCACTGAACTCTGTAGTATCTCTGTATCTCTATCTATCTCTCTCTCTCCCTCTCTCTAACTCTTAGCATACAGTAGAACTAGCACCTACCCTGATAACCTTGTACTCCTTCCTCCAGGGCTGCGCCAGTAGGTTCGCCGCGTATCTCGCCACCGCCGCCCACCCGATGCCCGCGCGGTACGCACTGAACTCTGTAGTCTCTCTACCTGTCTCTCTGTACCTCTCTCTATCTCTTAACATACATTAGAACTAGCACCTACCCTGATAACCTTGTACTCCTTCCTCCAGGGCTGCGCCAGTAGGTTCGCCGCGTATCTCGCCACCGCCGCCCACCCGATGCCCGCGCGGTACGCACTGAACTCTGTAGTCTCTCTACCTGTCTCTCTGTACCTCTCTCTATCTCTTAGCATACAGTAGAACTAGCACCTACCCTGATAAACTTGTACTCCTTCCTCCAGGGCTGCGCCAGCAGGTTCGCCGCGTATCTCGCCACCGCCGCTCACCCGATGCCCGCGCGGTACGCACTGAACTCTGTAGTATCTCTGTATCTCTATCTATCTCTCTCTCTCCCTCTCTCTAACTCTTAGCATACAGTAGAACTAGCACCTACCCTGATAACCTTGTACTCCTTCCTCCAGGGCTGCGCCAGTAGGTTCGCCGCGTATCTCGCCACCGCCGCCCACCCGATGCCCGCGCGGTACGCACTGAACTCCGTGGTTTCGGTGACTGTACGATGGAACACCTTCCCTGTCTCGGCTAGACCGAACTTGCATTCGTGCGGCACCAGGGCTAGGTACTCAACGATTAGAGCTGAAAATGTCAATTAATCAGTTATATAACCCGCTTTTTCTTATCCAATTGCTTATCCATTGCGTAAGTATTTTGCAAAAAATAATGAGTAAGCCTACCCATAATGGCAAGAAAAAGTTACATAATGATGAAAGTTACAAATGAAAAAGTATAATTCAAAGTGCTAATTTATCAAAAAACGTTAATTGCGGATTTTTTACAGTAATAGTTTTGAAACTCGTTTATTAATTATCCTCATAATATGTTGATAAATTCGTTAAATAAAAGAGTGTAGTAGATCTCACAATTTTCGGAACCTGTTTTACTTTATCAGTGCAACATAATGAACTCCTATCCAAATAAAAATTACCAAACAAACCTTCCAATTTCTTTTTCTGTCTCAACTTCTCTGGGCTCTCTTCAATCTCGAGGTAGCTGTAGTGAGCGTCTTCTATCCGCCGCCACAGGGACGGCAGCCGGTCGCGCATCGGGTCGGCCATGCTCACGCTCGTGCCTACGCCCACGCCCGCACCCACGCCCACGCCCAAACCCGCACCCGCGCCCAAGTGCACTCCCGCACCCGGGCCCAAGCGCACCCCCGCGCCCACACCTGCGCCCAATCCTACACCCGCCATTATCACAACCTCTCGAGTCCACTCTGAAAAAAGTTTATTGATTTTTTACTATTCATTTCTGATTAATTCAATTCTGCATAACATCAGCTTGGAGGCGAATATTAAATCCTCAGAGGAAATCTGCGTAAAGTTTAACAGATTGCAGGTGTCATATGCTGTATGCTGCAACGTTTTTCTGTTTGCAAATAAACATTTGCTTACCAAGAAATTGCCTCTGAGCACATTAATAGTACAGTTTTAGTTGCAATTTAAAACAAATATTATTTCCATATGTATTGAAAAATTGCTCTAAATGAACATAATATGGTGTGATAAAAAGTAATTTGTCGTGATAAGTCCCGATGGTGACAATCTCAAATACCAGACACTATGGAAAATTGTGCAATACGCATTCACAGGACATTAACACTAATGACTCATTTGTAAATGGATAGCAATGTGAATTAACAAACAATTGTTATGCTGTTATTGAATCCTAAATACGCCGAGTTATGTTTTAGAGCAGTGTTTTTCAACCTGTGGGTCGCGACCCCCTGGGGGGTCGCGAAGCTTCTGTAGGGGGGTCGCCGGAGGTCGAGAGAACTTTAGTAAAAAACAATAAAGATTAAAAAGATTGATTTATTAAGTAAGAGAATTTTAACAAAAGGATACCTATACCCATAAATCGATGTATGTAAATGTAAAATTTGACATACTTTGTACTTATATCCGAATCCTAATTATGGAGACGTATAAAAACGTATGGAATTAATATTTGTTACACTGTAACATATACATACATGATAAAAAAGCGAAGGGTCGGGGGGTCGCGAAATATTTTTTCATACAAGGAGGGTCGCATCATGAAAAAGGTTGAAAAACACTGTTTTAGAGGGTAGGAAAGGTATAGGGCAGGGGTCGGCAACCTGCGGCTCGGGAGCCACATGCGGCTCTTTGAATGTGAAGTTGCGGCCCTTTAGTAGGTACTCTACGTAAATATTATTTATTTTATAAAAAAATATAATGAACGAAGTAACGGCACCATTTCTATCTCATACAGTCTTTTGGAGATTAATATTTAACCTATAAAATAGAGAAAAAATTTCCTTGCTCGCTCGCATTGTAATTAAAAATAGGATGTTTCTATGTAGGTTTTAATGTGCTTCCAATGCAAAACATTTTAGCGTCTTCACCAGTTCTTATGAACAAATAGATAAGTTTTTTAAAAAAAAACTATTTATGTTAGAATTTATTTATTTTGTTGACACGAAAAAAAATTGTGGCTCTTCAAAAACTTCGAAATTTTGTAAATTGAAAATGTTGACTCTTCCGACTCTAAAAGGTTGCCGAGCCCTGGTATAGGACATATTGCCTGCTTGGACCAAATACCTACCCTAAAATTGGTTCCAGCTCTCCAGCTATTCCTATAATTGTTTTACTTATCAACAACTATAATGAATATTGATTTCTTAAGTTTACGCGAATATTGTTCATTGTTTTAAACACTTACGGATTTTGTCACGGTGCACTTTTCTTTTGCCCGACGTTTCGGCTACTTTCCAGCAGCCGTGGTTCAAGATACTGTTAGTACGTTTTGCGTGGATCGGAACACAAACAATAATTGAAGAATCTTCAGGTAGTTTGAACAACTTCAACAAATAGGACAACTGACACCTCAGTCCTCCCGTGACCACGGCTGCTGGAAAGTAGCCGAAACGTCGGGCAAAAGAAAAGTGCACCGCGACAAAATCCGTAAGTGTTTAAAACAATGAACTATAATGAATTTTATGTGAGTATAAAAAAGATGTTTTACCATGGTAATTATAGTGAAACTGAAACAGTTATAAGAGTAATTATAAGAACTACATAAACAGTTTAATGCACCAGTGAGTAGCACATTATGGAACCTATAACTACAGTTAACTCTTGTTAATTCAAAACTGCGTTAATTCAAACCTCTCTGTAATTCAAAGTTAGCACTAGTTCTCTAGAGAATCTCTTTATAAATCAAACGAAATCAATGCATTTTTATGCACTTGGTAATTCGAACAAAAAAATCAGCAGTTTACTGCAAGCTCTAAATTTTAACAATAAAATATCATAATAAGTTCAGTTTTGGTTCTTAACTGTTACAAAACAGATGTTCCAATACTACATTTACTAATTACAATTTAACTCTAACATTAGTTCAATCAACATTAGTACAATGTTAAACTATTTTACTATGTACTTAAGTAGTATGGTTTAATACTTTACAAATTCAATGACTCATTATATTGTTTAAATAAATTTATCCGTCATTACAAAGATAAAACAAACAGAAGATAAGATTTTAATTCCCACTTGTCTCTAAGATATAATAAAAATATAATCATCTGATAAGAACAATTACAAATAATATAATTTATAATAAAAAATATTAATTTCTTTGTACAAAATCAACAATGAAGTATGTGACATCCAGATATCTGACAAATGTTTGCAGGGCATTGTCGGACCTTAGGATTTGTCAGATTATAAAGTATTTATTTATTTATTTATTATGGTTACCAGCAGCATATACATTAAAGCAATGACAATCAAAAATTTTACAATACATAAAAAACTGATGCACACGCCTTTATAGGCAACACAACATTCGCAATACAATTTTTTTTGTAAACAGTTTTTAAAAGTACGACCTGAGACCCCCTATAGTCTGGTTTTTACCGATTTAAATATAAGATTATATATGAATCCCTGAAGTCCAATTCATACTTCATTATCTTTATATAGAGAATTTCTGAATAATGTATATCTTACAAATGCCAGAAAATAATCTTCTTTCTTTTGACCTTATTGTTAACTACAATAATCAAAATAAAAACTAAAATTTTAAGAAGTAGGAGCTGATGAACTTGAAGATGTCAAGAACATAATATTAACAGATCCAGCACAATCTCATCTTTTCAAATAAATGTTCTGTATCTAATAAAAGCAAGATGACAATATATTTTATATAAACATTAAACTGTAATGTAATTTAACCCGGTCATTATATAGGATACAAGAGATCCTAGTGTTAACATTATGTACAACTACTGTACAGCGCAAAAAAGTTACTGTGTCCTAATTTAATAAAACTGTATTTTTAAGTCTTAACTACACTGGTATTTTTAAGCCTGAAAATATCATAGTAGTGTTTAATTGTTTTTACATTATTCTTCTTTCTTTATCTATATTATTTAGAAGAAAATTACCTTGCAGGAAGACATTCTTCTTAACCTCTCGGGCGTCGGACTGTTAAAATTTTAAAAGCGGGTGGTGTCAGCGGGTCCGGCGTCCGGCACTGAAGGCGTTCGCGCGGTTTCTCCGGTTCCGGTTTTTCAAGATTATATTAATCAATTGATTTTAAAACTATTGCATGTTATATATATTTAGAAAATAGAATAAATTCCTTATATGATGATGTAACTGGAATTTAAAAAAAACTTAACGAATAAAAGCAATCATGATGTGAACACAAAAGAATTGTTTTTTTTTTCCCAATTCTTAGTTTTTAAACTCAACAAAAAACATTTTTAATTTGATTTTGCGTTAATTACATTCTGTGGATATATTGTTCATATTATTTAATAACAAAACAGGCCAATGTAAAAAAAAAATCCATGACCCCCCTTGAGCGTTACGCGGTATTATACGCCAGAAGGCACCCGCGCTTGTTTTTTCGATTTTTATTATTGAATTGTTAGTAAAACCTTGGCACATTATACATTTTTAGAAATTAGAAGAATCGTTCTACACAATGAAAAAATAAATTAAAAGAAATATAAACTACATAATGCAAAATATCAAACATGATTTCACTGGAAATGAATTTTTTAATGTTGGTTTTTGAAGCTAAATTATGGCGAAAATTTATATCACACGCATACGAAAGTTTTTATTTAATTAAATAAATACGTGTTCAAATAACGATATATATAAAAAAATTCGTGATTTGTGCACAAAATTAACCAAACATCAATGATTAGTGGAGTGGAGTGAAATTGGTGTCAAATTTCTTTACTCTGAGACAAACAATTATTTATTTTATTATTGAGTACAACAGCAAAGACAAAAAACTATAACAGCTTTGTTTTATCCCTGTACTAAGTAAATAAATTTCAATCACAGATAAAAATCCAGATATTTACAAATGAGAATAAACAGAAAATATAGCAATAAAAATGGGCAAATGTGCCGGCCGACGCCTATCCTGGTGGTTTTTATTTGTATTTATGTGCCGCGCGACGCCCGAGCGGTGCACTAAATCGGAAAACTAGAGCGGATAAAAATAGTACGCCAAAAATATCGGTAGCAATGTTTACGGTTCTCGCATATGTATGTCAAGTATTTTGTTCGTCATAACCAAGTTTCACTGCAGCAATTATAGTATTAATTAATTTAAACTACACTTGAAATATTAAATTATCAAAATTTGAGAATTTCTGAATAATGTTTTGACGTTTTGACTTTTAGTTTTGACATTCAAATGACAGCTCGGTTTTCGTATTTGACAGGCTATTGTTTTTAAAGATAAATTTATGTGGACAATGAAAAAAGAGGCAATAATATTAAAAGTCTCAGAACTTTTCTACATTAGATCATACCTACTAGACCCAAAAAACGATATCCGATATCGCGCCGATACAATATCACTTTTTTATTGATATATACAGATTTTGTATCACTACAAAATTTAACACGAAAAAGCCGCTAAATCCTTCAAGGAAAGAAAGTACGGCCGCTAAACATTTGGCGAGAGCGCGGCCGTCCCGTTATTTAATATAGAAAATAATGCTACGCAAAAAAGAATCTTATTACAATATGTATACGAGCCTTACCTTAAGGCAGGTACCCACAGAGTACCTTGTTTTATACTGTTTGAAAGCGATTACCCAAAACCATAGGTAGGTATATAATATTAAAAAAAGGCCCAATACGGAATACCTATCGCGGCTGGCCTGTAAATGATTTGTCACAATTTTTTGGATTTATAACTTTTTATGTGACTTCTAACTTTAGGAGTTATCCTTTATTTATTTTCTTACTTTTATTGAAATTCTTGTAAAATATGAATATTTATTTTGTGGATAATGTGAGGCAAAAAGAGATTGACACATTTTATGAAGTAAGCGTATTTTTTTAAAACAAAGTATTGATGTATTTAATACAAATTTTAATTATGTTACCCTTTCCAGGCATGTCAGCGACATAGAGACTATTACCGCGGATATCCAAAAGCGTACCATCCATTAGAATATTTTAGGGAACCTGGCTATTCAGGACAGTGTCCGGAAGATATGACCACGTATGTATCTTACAACAGCTATATTATGTAGTGTAAATGTCACCGTAAAATTGTAAAAACCGTTAGATTGTAAAAAAAACTAACGAGATTGTAAAAATATGTTGAACGATTTATAATTACTATATATTTATAATCTAACGAAAATTATTGTGTTAATTTTTAGGCAGAATATTCGCGTCGAAAGTCTATCAACATTTTACAATTTCACTAGTTTTATTACAATCTAACGGTTTTTACAATTTTAAGGTGACATAAACACCAAGGCTGAGACTATAACATGATCCGAAATCCGGCGGGTCCGGGAAAATTCAGAGCACTGAAAATAAAACTCTGCACATATACATATATACAGTTGAAAATCGAAATGTCGAGAGTCGAGCTGTAAAGCTTTACTGAAACTGCAACTTTATGTATATTTGTACATACAAGCAGTTAAATGTAAGTAGGATTTAAGCCTTATTTTAGTATGTGCGGTTAATTGGGAATAGGCAATCGGACAAATTTTTTTTATTGCATAAATGAATAGTACTCTTAAATATGAGTAACTTCTCAGAAGAAACCGTATATCAAAAGTCAATATTTTCAGAGGTACCTACAGCGATTTGTATAAAAAATTTCGCGAGCCTCCTAAAAACGCTCCATACTAAAGTCGACCTAAAAATGACGTCACTTGTATATGAAGTAGTATGAAGTACCTAGTATATGAATATATGGCCGCAGGAATATATTTGTAAATATCTCCGATATTTGTGCGTTTAAGTTCATACTTACTATCATGAAGCATAGATACCAGGGGGCCTACTACCTAATTTTGCTTGGTTGGTCATGGACATCATTTTGACATTAGAACTTTTTAAAAACACAATTTAAAAAGTTAAAATGTCAAAAAAGATTGCGCAAGGCTACGGTCATGTCCAACTAAATAGTCCGCCATTTTTTCCTTGAGAGAACGAACGAAACCCTTTTTCGACCAATCAAATCGTGTGACGTAGTGCATTTTGACGTAAGCCATGAAATGACAAACTATCAAACGAAATAGTTACCTTCTTCTTTTTTTATACAAGGAGGTCTCAGTGAGTTGCCTATGTGCATAATTTCAATTTTGTTTATCATCTCTAGACATAAGTGATAAGAATTATCTTTTCGTTTGTTTTCGTTTTTCGTTTATTCTATTTCGTTTGACAGTTCGTCATTTCATATATTTAAATATTATATGTGTGTATGTATGCGGTCGCACATGTCATGTCGAGGTTATAGAGTCCCATTTTTAACCATTTGCATTGGGTAAACCTAAAAATATTTTCAATATTGTATCAGAAGAATATTGCTGTATTATTCGCTAAAGTTATTTACTATTCCACGCGGACGAAGCCGCGGGCAAAAGTTGATAAAGTACAATAATCGTTAAACATAAAAATATTAATAATAATAATAAAAAAATATATTCATCCGAACGTATAACCGCCTCCTTTTTTTGAAGTCGGTTGAAAAGCCATCATGTGTAATAATTTCCAAACGCAATAAGTGTCACTTCACCTCAAAATTATGAACAATAAAAATGGTTTGCCAATAATAGTAAAAAAAAACACTCCGGAAGTGCCAGTAGAAATGAAAAATGTCAAAAATGGGGCCATTTAACTGGAGACACTTTTTTCTCCATAGTGTTTTCACCATACGTCGAATTTCAAAATGGCCCCAAAGATCTCAAAAGTGAGGCCATTGAACTGAAGACACTTTTTCTCCATAGTGTTTTCACCATACGTCAAACTGCGTCTCGGTACGTTACGGTATCAGTGTCGCGAGTCCAGAGATTTTATCTTATCTAAAAATATGCGTACCGCGCTAAAAGAAGTTTTCACTACAAAAAAAAAAGAAAAAAGAAATAAGAAGATCATTGATTAAATTAATTAATACAATCAGTCATTACAGTCCTATAATCAAATACCGTAAAACGGGGTTAATAGAAAGTTTCCTGACTTTCAAACCAACTTTATAAATCCTATGCTTCTGGCAATAAAGCTGCTTTCATTGTGGGAGTCCTAAGATATTTTACAACCTTGTTATAGTTTTAATCCTGAATTTTTATTTCCTTATAAGAAAAAGCCAAATCAATGGTCAGTTTCTATTTGCCTGGAATGCGGGGTCAACAGATACGACATATGGGGTTAATAGAGAAAAGTGATAGGGTTGTCAAAATATTTTATATTTTATAAGAAGAAAAAGTTTTTCAGAGGATACCTACTTTATTTTATTATATTAGGTATTTTACTTACATAAATATATACAAAAGTGGGTGTGGTTACAGAGTTAGAAGATACGATCAAACTTAAAACATAACATAAAAGTTCTGCCAACCCTAACGAAAGTGGTTGTAATAACCCCTACCGCGTTTCTATTAAACCCTTTCCCGTTTTTTATTCACCCCTTACCTGTTTCTATTTACCTCTCAAGGCGTTTCTATTTACCCCTCAGTTGTCTCTATTCACCTCTTTATCAAAAAATATTTATGAGTGCTGAATTTTTATTTATTAAACCATAAAAAACAAACAAATCAGAAAATGCCAATATATGCTGGATAAACTTCACTTTCGGTTAAACTAATTTTAATAATTAAAATACGCCTTTAATTATTAATTTTTTTGAAGTTGGGAAGAGCGTAAATCGCATGTAAAAACCGCTGTACTTTATAGTGACTTTGTCACGTAAATTGCTAACTTTAGACTATTAAAATGTTGACAGAACAAAGAAAAAATATTACAAATGTAAATAAAATACTAGGTAATATTTGTGACATCTGAAGTAGTTTTTGGATCAGAGGATTTTAAACTTTTTCTTAAGAATATTTCTATTCACCTTGTTTTACCAGTATAACAGGGGAGGCCCGAGTAGGAATGCTCGATGTTGGCATCGATAATGACATCGACAGCTTATCATCAATGTTCGATATTTATCGAGCTCTAAACATCGATGTCAGGCAACATCGATGTTTTTTTTGCAAACGTCTTCAACTCTTCACGGCCGTCCGTCATCAATACACCTATACTACTATTATTATGAATGGGAAAGTGTGTGTTGTTTTGATTTAAATGAGGTACAAAGTACATAGGCTACTTTTTATCGCAGGGAAATGTACGGTTCCTGTGGGATACTTTATTTACAGTTTGACGTAAAAACTACTAAGCCGATTATCATGAAATTTGGCACAGATATAAAGTGGACCACGGGAAAGGATATAAGGTATCTACTTTTTATCGCCGGGAAATGTACGGTTCCCATGGGATACTTTATTTACAATTTCGTGTAAAAATTACTAAACCGATTATCATGAAATTTGGCACAGATATAAAGTAGCACATGGGGAAAGACATATGCTACTTTTTATCGCGGGACATAATTATAAGGTTCCCGTGGGTCCGTCCGTGACATCGATGTTACGATGTTTTGAATAATGCAATATCGATGTTAAAACATCGAAAATCGATGATCATCGAGCATCCCTAAGAAGAAGAAGAAGAAGAATCAATAACATAACCTATGTTAAAGTTTTCGCATTTCAAATTATGTTTATGTATTCAATTTAGATTTTTATAGAATAGGAGTAAGTTTTGATATAATAGGTATGATTCTTTTTGATGTTCGGACCAAATTTCAAACTTATGAGATTCCATATAATTTGTCGTTGTTGAGACTCAAGTTGAAATAAAACGTTTCCCCAAACATTTGCAGTATTTTTATGATTATTCCTGTTTGTTTTTTTCATTATAACTTCTTTGGCCAGAGTATGGAAAGGTTGCACATATGTACTTACTACGCTATACCTACATTTTAATTTATAACCTAACATAAATTATACGTATTTACTCCCTTAGTTGACTCCCAGATATGATTTGCCTTAGGAAGCTTAAACTAAATTAGGAAGGGATACTCACCTTTATTTGATTAATTTTAACATTCCAGACATACAGGAATAATACAGGACTTCTTACACTGTTTCCACTTTAATAGTATTTTACATTAATTTTAATTGAATCACACTCACACAATCGATTTTGACAAAGTCATCATCAGGTCATCAGCTATATAATAAAGGAATAAAATACTTATTAAAATGGAAACAGTGCGAGAAGTCATGTGTGCTATTACTGTGAAACATAAATTTCTACCAAGAGGTGTGCAACTGAGAGGTTGCAGGCGACTTTCAGTGCATGCAGTGTGGAGTAGATGGCCAGAATGTTGTGATGGATGGAGTATATATTGTATCGGCCTTGGTGGCAAACAGAGCACCGCACAACAAATTTTATCAGATCCTCCTTCAACAACTGAACTATTCTTGTAAAAAGGACTTAATATTATTATGTACTGGAAGTAGTAGTAATGAGATAGTGGGTGATAATAATTAATATTAAGATTAGAGATTAATTTATGATTTGATTTAACTAAGTTTAGTTAATGTTGTAAATTTATAGGCTCCGTTATAATATTATAATACATAAATATATGTATATTTATATATTATAATATTTTGTGTGTGTATGTACCTACATAATATATTCATTATAATTTATATACTGAAACATTTTTAATAAATATTATGTATTTATATAATATATTATGTGTGATTTGTGAAAAGATATAATTAGATATAATACCTAAAATTTAAAAACATTCATATAAAGTAAATATAACATTGTAAAATTTTGATTATGTTCTCTTAACACTTGTTACCAATATTGGGAGAAGCCACTGACTCCTGAGATACGGACTTTATAGCCTAGTTTAGGTGTCAGTCTTCATAGGATTTGTGTAATGAACAATTATTATGTCAATAAAGATTATTATTATTAAACTATACACATACATGCATTGTAGTGACATTTTTTTATTACCCAAACACCGGCAGGCTTAGCATGCGCTCCGTAGAGACCATTTTAAGTCATTCATTTCACATCCAAATTAACATGTTTTTTATAAAAATAGTTTAGTTGCCCTAATAAAGCAAAACCATATATTAATTGTATGATAGAATTACAGATAAAAAGTAAATCTTAGAAATATTTATTACATTAATTCTTTTTATGCAGAGAAAATTTAATTAATAGTTTGCATTGAATAGGCCTGGCATTGTACATTATACACATAATAAAGCCACGAACCTGCTAGGCAGGTTTCAATATCGACACAAATTAAACTAAAATTACATTTTGTAATTAATAATTATTTTATTAAAACTTCTTCTTATTGACTTTATAAAAAAAAATATTTATGTTTTACATACACAGTAAATACATTAAATGACACAAAAACTTCTACCATTTGAGTTGATCTAAGCTCAACATGACTGGAGCCTTTAAGGCCCCTGAATACACCACCATCCCATTTATTCTCAACCAACTGCCAAACTTTTCATTTTACTGACTTCTTTGCATGTAATGCAATTGCTCCTAGCAAGCGTCTCACACAGTCCCCACTCAATTCACCAATATTAATGGAGATGAGCGAGTTGTTGATGAGGTAGGTACAGGAGGACAAGACAGGCATTAATAATTATTTAATCGCTTCGATTGGGAGTAGTGCATAACCCTGAAAATAAAATTGAATTTGCAACCTATAAGTGTTATTGTAGCCTATATGCTATAAATGTTTTAGAATTTGTACTATAACATATATACCACCAATAAATATTTAGAAATTATGACTTTTCATTTATTATGTTTTTAAGTGAGTTTTTTTACTAATTTATGCATAGTAAGCATTACCTTTTTTATGGTTACTATGGTTGTCAAGTAGTAAATAGATGTTAACTTTTAACATTTTCTATTAAATTCCTTTGCATAGAAATCTTTCTATGTTTATCTAAACAAGATTTAAATCGGTTCTGCTGTTTAGGCTCTACTATACTACAGACAGATGTAATATACATTAGACACACCAAACTTTATAACACTTCTAATAACGAAGTAAACCATCGAGATATAAATCATACCATTTTCTCATATTACATTAATTAATATGTATTCCTACATAGATATTAAAAAGAGGGTATTCCTAAAATTATCTAGCATTCTTTTTAATCCTTATCACTTATGCCTAGAGATATAGATGTTAATAACCTCAACAATGTAATTTTCCAATCCGTATGCCATAATACATCACATCCAACTGCAAAGGGTTTAGAAAGCACTCCAGTCTGTGGACTGCTGCATTGGTATGCATCTTTCTACTGCAGTAATTTATGAGAATTTCTCCCACATTGTCTGAGTTCAACTGGGTGGGTTCTTACACGCATTCTTCCTCATCAGAGTTCAAGATGGCACCAAGAAAAAACTCACAGGCTACAATATATATGTACCACAATAATTATTTTAAGAACGAATAAATAAGAGCGTGATGCATTATAAATTGCGATCGAAGTGGCACACAGAGTGCACCTTACACCTTTCTTAAAAGCGCAGACTATTGTGTACCTACCCTAGTAAGTAGTAATATTATGAAGTAGCTAGCTACATATTACTATAATCTGTGATTATGAAGTCTACATAGTATAACCCGCCTCCTTTTTTGGAAGTCGGTTAAAAATGTTGAACATGAAGCCGGGAGCACAATAGGTCCCTTCTTCGTTTGACAGTTCTCATTTCATTACTAACTTCGTGGCTTACCTACGTCACACGATTTGATTGGTCGAAAGAGCGTTTCATTCGATCTCTGAAACGCAAAATGGCGGACTTTAAAATTGGACATAAACGTAGGCTAGCGCAATCTTTTTTGACATTTTAACTTTTTAAATTGTGTTTTTAAAAAGTTGTAATGTCAAAATGATGACCATGACCGACGAATTTGAATTACATATTAGCATTTAGTTCATTCTAGTTCACTCTAGTTCGCTCTTGATGACCAATGAGTTGCGTAATACCCCGACATCGAGAATTTATACAAGCTTGGACATCGTTGGAATGGAAGTTCAACGAAGTTAGGTAATCAGGGGGCTGGAGTCCGAACGGTATAGGCTTTTTAATAATAATTATGTACACAATAATAGGACCAGATCTTAGTTCTCTTTTCTGCCGCTAGGCGTGCGAGACCGACGAGTACCGAGTGTTGCCAATACTATTTATACCGAGTGTTGCCAATACTATTATTTATTACAATTATTTTTAAATTACCGTTAGGCAATTACCGTGTTCTACGGTATCTATTTTTCGAGAACAGTTTCTAAGAATTTCCTAAAACTTTTAAATAATAAGATTTCAATCTTTCCAGAGCTGTCAATAGCAACTTTAAACTTCCCGCGTAATTTCAAACGAGTGCATGTCGGACCGTCGCGCGCTCTACCGGCAAAAATCTGTCCCCGTAATTGAGACCATTATTTTAACATTACGTTCGGACTCCTTGTTATCTATACTTCGTGCTTACTATAATGAATGTTTTTGTATATGATGTGAGTAAACTAATGATGTAGGTTTTGTTTACCAATTTCGCAAAAAAATAAATTTTTTTGGTATAAAGACTCGCGAAATTTTGTATACAAATCGCTGTACCTTTGAAAATATTGACTTTTGATATACGGTTTCTTCTGAGAAGTTACTCATATTTAAGAGTACTATTCATTAATGCAATAAAAAAAAATCAGTCCGCTTGCCTATTGAGGCAGCCCCAAACGGAGATCTCCGACCGAACGGATGGTAATGCTCAACCAAATCCTACTGTAGTAATTTCAGTAGTGTAGGTATATTAATTATTATGTAGCGCCGAATTGTGAAAACTTCGTTAGCGCGATTCAGTATCGTGGCGCTAATTGGTCCGCCACTTAAGGCGAGGTCATAGGCTACTTTGTCATTTCCCGTCACCTAGTGTACCTAGTCAGAGTTCAATTACGAAGTGGAAAAAAATATGGGATTAGGTACACAATCCTTGACATGTTCTGAACCGTACACATTTTGAAAAAAATATATAATTCCTGAGTTACAAAATCTTAAAATCACCTTTTAAAAATCACGAAAACTCCTAAAACGTAAAATGTTGTGCAGCACCATACATATTTTTTTGATAAATAATTAATATATTATTATTATATTCCAACTTAAACCGAACGCTTTTGTGATTTGTATAATATTTCAAGAGATATTTTAGAAAAACCTTGCAAACACCGTCTTCTACATGAATATAGAAAATAATGCTACGCAAAAATGACTCTTATTACAATACGCATACGAGTACCTAGTGAAAAAAAATATTTTTGAGCTTTGTCCTGGCCTTAATATACATTAGATACCTACTTAAAAAACTTAAGTAAGTATGTACCTACTTTTTTACCTTATTTTTTTTCGATTCCCAGCGTATACTTATCCTACCCAAGATTCTACGTGAAGTACAAGCAGCCGCATGTGTTGCCAAGGGATACGGGTCGCACCAGTGGATTCCCTAGCCTTCCGGAACGCAGCTTAGGCGGCCGCTACAACAAAAACCCTTGCAAACTTTTCATTAGATGAAGTATTGTTCTTTAGTAAAAAATTCTAAAAACCTGCTAAGAAACCCTTTTATTATACTTCGCATTTGATTAGTATTTTAAAAATCCTACCTTCCACCTTAGCCTTCCTGCCTTCCACTTACTATTCAAACTAAGTAATGCCTAGTTCGCTAGTTGGGCGATCGCCGCGGCCGTGGCGCCGCGCCGGATAAAAAGGGGCGCCGCGCCCGTGCCGCCGCGCCGGATAAAAAGGGGCGCCGCGCCCGTGCCGCCGCGCCGGATAAAAAGGGGCGCCGCGCCCGTGCCGCAGGCGTACTTTTCTATCCCGCGCTCACTGAGTGATACAAGTCTCATAAAAACGCTCCATACTAAAGTCGGGCCACGAGTGACATCACTTTTGGGTTAAAGTGTATGAAGTAGTATACCTACGGCCGCAGGAACATATTATTATGTATTTGTAAATATCTCCGATATTTGTGCGTTTCAGTTAATACTTACAATAATAAATATTTTTGTATTAGATATTATTATATAAGTAAGCTAATGATGTAGGTTTTGTTTACTAATTTAGCAAAAAAATTTTTTTTGTAGTTTTTTGAGGGATATAATTAATCGAGCGAACAAAAAATAAGTTGGCGGCTGCATGTGAGCATACTGTATTACTGAATTTGGCAGCGAATTAATATGTCGGCGACTAAATTACTAAACTGGCGAAAATACTCGGGTGACAAAAAATTCAAAAGTCGGCAGATAAAAAGAGGCGAAATTTAATCCAAATTAGCACCGACATTTATAAGTTGGTGACTTAATTTCCGAGTTGGTAACCATTATACCATATAAGCAGCTATAAAACCAGATTTGGTTGATAAATTAATGGCTGCTAAAAATTCAATTTGCAGGCTACGGAAAATCCTATTTTTGGATACTGTTGGAGTATGTTTTTCTCTGTCATGGGTGCCATTTTCTAGGTTTCTGGGGGTGCAGAATAATATGAAAATAAATCTGTTTCGTAATTCCACAATGGCGTAAATTTTTGTTATTAAAATTAACAAGGTTGTCCTCTTCCCGGTTTCTGGGGATTCTGATTACAAAATTGGGTTCATAAGGGGGGCGGAATTTTCATTATTTTTTTCAATAGGATGCACCGTTTCCGAGATAGAATCAATTTTATAAAAAAAGAAGTAATTCTGTACATTGAGATACGACGGATGTATAAATCTATAAAAATGTTGGAAAATTCAGGATTTTCGAAATTTTTTTTCTCCCATCATGAAGAAAATATGATGTTGCGGGATTCCTAAGGGCGACAAAATTTTCATTATTTTTCAATAGGATGCACCGTTTCCGAGATAGAATCAATTTTATAAAAAAAGAAGTAAATGCTGTACATTGAGATACGACGGATGTTTATAGCTATAGAAATGTTGGAAAATTCAGGATTTTCGAAAAAAAATTTCTCCCATCATAAATAAAATATGATGTTGCGGGGTTTCTAAGGGGGGCAAAATTTTCATTATTTTTTCAATAGGATGCACCGTTTCCGAGATAGAATCAATTTTATAAAGAAAAGAAGTAAATGCTGTACATTGAGATACGACGGATGTTTATAGCTATGGAAATGTTGGAAAATTCAGGATTTTCGGATTTTTTTTTCTCCCGTCATGAAGAAAATATGATGTTGCGGGATTTCTAAGGGGGACGAAATTTTCATTATTTTTTCAATAGGATGCACCGTTTCCGAGATAGAATCAACTTTATAAAAACAGTAAATGCTCTACATTGAGATACTAGGAATGTATAAAGCTATAGAAATGTTGGAAAATTCAGGATTTTCAAATTTCTTTTTCTCCCATCATGAAGAAAATATGAGGTTGTTGGGTTACTAAGGAAATTCAAAATGGATGACATTTTTGTAATCAGCACCTCCAGAAGCCAATAAAAGGACACCCATATTATTTTTATGAAATTAAGTATGTCCGCCATATTGGAATTTCAAAATAAATGTCATTTTTCTATCCAGCACTCCCAAAAACCTGGTAAACGACACCCATATCAATTTTACGAAAAATAATATCAGCCATTTTTAAATTTCAAAATTAATTTACACAATAATCTACACCTCCCTAATAAAAACCGAGAAAAATTAAAAATTGGGAATTTTGTACGCTCCTTTATGTTTTTTGTGTGCGCTCGTTTCGCTGCTTGTATGTTTTTTGAGTTACCTACATCAGGGAAAATATATGTGCCTATTCTTAAATTAAATGTGTACTCACAAATTGTCGCCAAGATGGTTATTTAGTCGCTAAAACATAATCTTTTATGCCATATGCCAGTTTGGAAAATTCAGTGGTATTATTTAGTCACCAGATTAGTAATTTTTTTGTTCCTTACATTCTTTCGCCAACTTGGTAATTTAGTATTCAATATTGGGTATTTTCACATCCAAAATTTAATTGTTTTGTCGCAAGTTTAAATACATGCCTTTAATTAATAAACTACACATGAAATAATATTTTTTTTACATTTACCAAGAAGTAATGCCTCAATATTTCTTATGAGGCTTAATATTTAAGATGTAGTCTGGTCCCCTATTGAGTATTCAAACAACTTCCAATTACAGAAAACATCAAATACTATTCTACACTTCAATCAAATGTTTGCAGTATGAAATCATATTCAGGTAATCGCCCAGGACGCTGGTAATGCTAAAACCGGCACTGTACTTGACTAAATATTAATAAAGATTAAATATGCGTTTAAACACGTTAAGCTACTCAGTTATGGCCATCGCACCAATTCTCCTACAACTTCGAGAATATAATGACTACGCTTGCTACCTACCAGGCTACGCGACAAAAGCCAAAACCCTCGCCCCATCGGTGACAACTGACAATCGTAATTGGTAGTACTTTGAAGAAGTATCTGTTACTGCTGGTGACTAGTTACGAATAAATAGGATAAAAAATACAAAACGTAAGTATATAATAAGTACGTTGTTTATTTCTTAGTATCACAGTCTGAAATAAAACGAAGATGTAAACTCTGGTATTCTTGGCAGGATCAGTTTAAACTCGTTTATGCCGATGCTTTCACTGTGATCCAGGTTGACTTCTTGCAATATCTAAAATTTAAATATAAATAATAATGGACCTAGTATAAATAATTTAAAAAAAAACAGTCTTCTATGTAATCGTATTTCATAACAAGAACAGCATCCTGAATGAAATAACGTTTGCGTTGTGTTTCTCGTATCGCTTAAAGTAACGGAGGCAAAGAGGAAAAAAAAACGTTTATGTATAGAATATGGAGTGTAGAAGAAATGAGGACTACCGCTCTAAGGCAGAAAAGCTAAAAAGTGCCCGACAAAAGTAGTCAAATAACAGTTCCAAAACTGGCCATAATGAAGCTAGACTCAGAAGAGGTTATGATATGAAGTTAGCAATATAGTGCGATTCAAATGAGAATAGAATCGAGTCTGCGCCATATTGTTTCGAATTTGGACTGTTATGTTAAATTTATGTTTAGATAATTGATTTGATACTATATTTAACGTTTTTATTTAAATTCGATGCAAGACTATTAATATTTAAAGGTTTTTCTGAAAATTGCACTTTTCAAGTGACATTTCACAGAAAAGGTCATTGACGTTCTTATTCTCATTTGAAACGCGATAAAAGAGATGGAGTGAAATTATTTGAAAATTAGATAATGGTTAGTTACTCTAATAATTTGTGACGCTCTTTTTAAAATTCTTCCACATGCTACTATAGCGCCACCTTCATTTGCTCCCTTTCAACGAATACTTTAATACACTGAGATGGTCCTCCTTTCTTCTACACTCCATAGTATAAAAGGGCACTTGTGAATATTGACTTCTCTTGTGTTGCTGGTGTTCATGGACGACGGTATCTCGTCGCTTGCGATAAGGCAATCCGGCTGCTCTTTTTTGGTCTTATACGGCTTATACCAAAAAAACTTACAACTTTAGCAATCTTAATTTTGGATTCTCTGTCCAAAAACACGTTGCGGTGGTTAGGGTCCCAAGTGATGCGGTCCAAAATGTCGTAGATGTCTCTCGACGATATTTGGTTGTCTTCGTCAATATCTGATAATTAAAAAAAAACAACGGGTTTCATTCCGGGAGTGCCAGCTAAAGTGAAAATTTGAACATTAACGTTGTGCAATTTCATAGGCGTAGCTAGGGGGGGGGGGGGGGGCAAGGGTGGGCGACGCCCACCCTAGAAACTTCTTTGCCCACCCTAGACCCTAGACAGTATTAATGAATTACTAACATAAATAACTTAACCAAGGACGGCTGCCCCCCCTAGACAAAATTCCTAGCTACGCCAATGTGCAATTTTGCATATTTTGGAATAGTTGGGGAATAATTTCGCACTAATTGCTTTATTTATCGGTATAAAAGTACTATCATTTAAGTGGTTATATACAATATTCATTTATTGCGTTATCGTACACAAACATGACAATTTATATAAAAAAACGAAACAGCAGGAGCAGGCATACATTTTCGCTGCGCGGTAAAAAGAGAGGGGGATATTACTTTCTCTCCTACGCCGCGCCGGAGGTCTACTCTCCCTCCGTTTTATGAATTGTCGATCAGGTCACGTGTCCCGACGCGAGTTTAACATTTTTTACCCATCCCAAAAAAGTACACAACGCCGCAAAAAAGTTATCATTTCAAAAATGCACCATTTATTGAGACACTGCACTAATGTACAGCGGTGACTACAGTTCGTACAGAGTTATTTTACCTCAGCTCTGTATACCGACGAGGATATAAGGATCACTATCGTGAAACTCCATGGTTAAATAACTAAACAAAATGTATATATAAATGCTGATGCGGCACTTATTTTGATGATGATGATGATATTATTGAAACTATTTTGTGATTTTTACATACATCAGATCAGATAATTACGAAAACAAACTCAAGTAAAATGTTATATCAAGTAGAAATAAAGTGTCAATATTTAAGTAATTTATGATCATACCGTAGACTCTGAAAGCCCACGCCGCTTTCACCTCAGCCGGGCATTCGGGACTCATGGCGGAGCACAGATCCAGCAGATCTTCGAAGGAGAAGCAGTCGTCCTGCTTGGACGAGAACACACGGAACAAGCGGTCTCTGAATGGATTGTTCTGGAATTTCAATAGGCATTTTGATTTCTTATGTCTACCAAAATATATTATTTACAGTCGACTCTCGTTAAGTCAAACATGCGTTAATTCGAACCTCTCTGTATTTCAAAATTAGCGCTAGTTCCCTAGAGAATATCTTTATAATCGAACTAAATCAATTCATTTTTATCTTTGAGTATCCAACTATACGGAGACGACATGACAGCTAATTTCTATGCGAAAAAGTCTCGCCACTTTCTGCGGGGGGGGGACGACCACACCGCTAGTGCTTGACACTATCGATGTTTTACTATCGATGAGTTCGGCTAGTAATAATTATGTGTGGCAAAAGTAAATTTTAAAAATTATATCTATTATAAATTAAGACTTGAGAATCTCCTTCGGTTTTTTGTCGGTTAAAAAGGTAGAGCTAAGTAAAAATGCGGAATCGTTTTGATTACTAGGGTCTACCCTAAATACGTTTTTTTTTGCATTTATAATAGTTCTGCTCCACCTCAATGTTTACCAATGTTCACCATAAGTAGTTCATATACTGGTTCAAATTCACGGGCAAAAACTAGTTAATAATAAAATTCACCTTTAATAATTTCAAAGCTGGCAAGGCGCACTGTTTTAATCTCTCCTGTTGTTCGCCTGAACAATAAAACATGAAACTTCAAAATGCACCGAGCAAATTGTACTCGTACGTTTGGGAGACCAAGAAAAATTATTAGCGCAAGCTTGGACCCAGACATTCCTAATCATCCTATTTTTAGGAAATCTAAAATAATAATGGTCAGAATAACATACTGATAAAGTCGATATCGATATTTCTTTTACGTTGTCACAACCCTCAGTTTTTATGAAGTGTGGCCTGTTTATAAATTAAAAATGCATAATTTCAGGATAAATTTATCCGCACATATTTTATTGTAATAAATAATAATTAATATAAACAAAAGTTTGTTAACACAATTGAATAATTATTTTATAATAATTTGCAAATCTTCAATGTGTTTCGTGAAATAATATCATGAAGAAAAACAAAATTGTAAATAGTGTACTAATTAATTAGTCATGTTTCTTCATTATGAAATAGTAAAAACAAGAACGAATATGAAATAGAAGTTTTTATAAATTACTACTTTTAAATATTACCCTAAATTTGGATGTTTTACGATTTAGTAGCAACATTTGTTCATCGAGTAAAATTTTTGGATTTTTGCTAATATATCGCAATTATCTACACTAATATTATAAAGAGGAAAACTTTGTTTGTATGTTTGTTTGTTTGTTTGTTTGTTTGTTTGTTTGTTTGTAATGAATAGGCTCAAAAAGTACTGGACCGATTTCAAAAATTCTTTCACCATTCGAAAGCTACATTATCCACGAGTAACATAGGCTAAATTTTATTTTGGAAAAAAATAGGGTTCCGTAAGATATTTGGGTTTTTCGGACACAAGGTGTAAAAAATCAACCAGAAAAGTTACTTATTTTGCGTACGCTGCCTAAACTATAAAAGATAGAACCATAAAATGTTCTAATTAATTGTAGATCTTATAAATATCTACAAAAAAGTCCGCGACACACTATACCTATCTATGTCGAGTGAGGCACAACAACCATTTTTTTATTTAGAAATCTTGAATTTTTTTTGGACTACATTTAAACGCATTTATTTTACTCATGTTATTAATCCTTATCAAAATAAATTATTTCATCACTAAGTACAGTTTATGTAGATAATATTTGGTCTTTGAATGATTAAAATTGGACGTTTGGTTTTGAAGTTATGGCGAAATTAAAATATTACGACTTCTGCTGCACGGCCCGTTGCGAAGTGGGCGTCACCAAGGCGGGGTGCGCGTGCGAGTTAATGTTTAGTTTAGTTTAGTTAAATAGTTTAGTTATTTTATAAACATCAAATTGATAATATCTTAAAATATAATACATTTTAATATCTATACATCTATACAGTTAAATACAATTTAAGTGTCTGTTTGTAACTTCAAATTAACAGCTTTTTACATAATGAATCTGAAAGTATATTCGGTACTTACAATAAAATACATTTTTTTTTTAATTTTTGTCTGTCCGTCTGTCTGTCTGTCAGTCGGTCTGTCTGTCTGTATGTTCCGACTAATCTCTGAAACGGCTGGACCGATTTTCACGGGACTTTCACTAGCAGATAGCTGATGTTATAGGGTACATAGGCTACTTTTATTTTAGGGTTCCGTTTAAAAAAATAGGATTCCGCTTTCGTTAAGTCATAAATAAAGTCGCGGGTAAATTTCAGCGATATCCCAAAGTATTGTTCCACGCGGACGAAGTCGCGGGCAAAAGCTAGTTGTTAATATTTAGGCAAAATAATACATACACATGGAAAGTAACACCATCCTTTTGTTTATTTGATGTTTCCGATCTATTTTTGCAGGAAAAAATACAGCAAGTCGGCATTTTTTGCTCCGGTTCGTTCCGCCTCGCTGTAATTTTCCGAATACGTCAAAAACGCGCAGCAACTAGTTTTATACAATCCTCGGAGGATATCGGAGGGTCTAACCTTTGGCAGCGGGGAACGCCTGACAATGCCATCTCCGTATGGTTGGATACTCAAAGATTTTTATGCACTTGGTAATTCGAACTCATCGGCATCAGTCACTCGACAATTGGGGCTACAGCCCCGGATCTCCACAAAAGGTCTGCAGAAAACAGGTCTCGACTGCAGAAAAATTTAACATTTTATTTGGGAAATAATTTGGGCCTCCACTCCTTTGTTGCCCGAGGCCTCCAAACCCCTAAATCCGGCACTGTATGAATCTGTTGGCGAGTGGGGAGTGGGGACACTACCCATACAGTTTTTTGCACGGTCCTTTGAATTTTTGCCTTTTGGAACGGACCGGACTCACACACAACCGATTTTTGTAAGAAATGTAAGCTACACAACACAGAAAACCAACGGCGAATTACTTACTTGACAAAATGTACACACAATATACACATGGGCGCCGGCAGGGGGGTGCCAGGTGGTGCACTTGCACCCCTTGGGAATCTCGGGATCAACAGGAATATACATAAAGAGTTACTGATTTGATTCGCTTGTCATCATTCCTATTAGGTACATAACCACCCTACCGTACCGGTTTCACACAAAGAACACCGGAAGAGAAATTTGGGTTTTGGTGGATTCTTTTCATTTTATACTTTTTTAGATCAAACAATAAGTAACTAGTAAGTATTCTAATTTTTAAATTAACTTTGTAAATTTCGAGCCAAGATTAGGTAGTTATTAGTACAGTCAACCGCACGCCAGTGGAACATTTTGTAACCCTATTAAGTAACATGCCGTACAAAGATAGTTCGTAATGCTTCGGCACTAAATGTATTCTGTTGACGTAAATAGACAGTCACTGTTGTTCGTAAAAAGAAAAGAAAGAAAACTAAAATCTGCACCCCTTGGAAATTATTTCTGCCGGCGCCTATGAATATACATACTTATATATGGGCAATAACGCATGTGTCATTGTTTGACACGTGCAGTATGATCCTAACCATTATCTATGTTCATCATTTTACTAGCTAAATTGAAATACAAGGAAATACCTTTAAAACTTCAAACTTATTAATAATTTGAGCTTTCGGGAACCTATGTGCATAGTCGGCCTCCATCTTGTCGGGATCAATCGAATAGAACTTTTTCATCAAACTGCAAAAAACAAAGAAAATATAAGGTACATTATAAATTATTTACTAGTTAAAAATAATCAGTAGTAGCAGTTATTTACAGAATATACTCTTCAGACAGTAGACAGAATATATTCTCGAGCTCCCTTACTAATAAAAATATTTAAGCAGTACAACGTAGGAAAAGTCGCTTGACAGACATTGTATCGCTTATCCATTGTGTAAATCATCGTTTCTCAACCGGTGGGTCGCGACCCTTGGGGAGGGTCTAATTTGGTTTTTATAGGGGGTCGCAGTCTGTTGAAAAATAATAAATACAAACTACATATAGGGACAAAAGATTAGTTTTTCGGATGTCGAAAAACTAATTAACTTTTTGGCTTTTTCGTGGATCGCGAAATAAAAAAGGTTGAGAAACGATGCTGTAAATATTTTTATCAGTAAGGGGGTGTATGTTTAGGTTCCTTTAAATGGCAAGCCGCTCGAACGCTACTTAGTGCAATATAATTTCTCTGTCGCCCACCATTTGCATTCAGATTATGAAATATATATTATTAAATTATGCACACGCAAAATAGAATTAACTTTTCCGCAAAACATGATTGTTTTCCTGTACGGTCATGTTTGCGAAAAAGTTAACTCTATTTCGCATGCACTAAAGTCGATAATCGGAATGCGAATGGTGGATAAAGGAGACAGTTTTGTTGCCAGTGCGAGCACAGCTTACAACTTTTATTAATTATTATTATTTAATTATTATTTAGCGAAAGCATTTTATAACGCCTTTCAAATGAGAATAGGAACGTCAATGACCTTTGTCTGTCAAATATAACTTGAAAAGTGTGATTTTCAGAAAAACTAATGTGCATATAAATATGAATAGTCTTGCATCGAATTTAAATAAGAATGTTAAATAGTAATCAATTATCTAAACATAAATTTAACTATCGTAACAGTCTAAATTCGAAACAATATGGCGCCGACTCGATCCTATTCTCATTTGAACCGCACTATACAACATCTTACAAACTATCCCAAGAAAAATTAAGGTACTTACTACAGTATTTCTCCTTTATTCAAATAAGTTAAAGAGGTGTAATCCTCCAAAACATCTTCGGTAAGCCCCGGATATTTAGTTTCACAGGCACCCATGACAAAGAATATATATTACTAACGCACCCATGACAAAACAAACAATACAACTACACCAATTAATACCTATCTTATCGTTTGATAACACAATGTGTAGCACTAATTGAGGAAATCCTAATCTAAATGCTTTTTAACTTTTACGCGTCACTATTTTATATTTTTAACAATTTACGTACACACTAAAATAAAATACAAACTAAACGTATGTATAACAGGCTTTTTTTTTCATTATTAAATCCAAGGTACTACCCGTGCGAATTAACTAGGCACCTGGCTCGAAACTCAACCTCTCCCCCGCTTCCCCTCGCGGGTCCCGCTCCCGCCATGAGAGTCCAGTAGCGTTAGCACATCTGTTATCGCCTACCGGTACACGTATCCATCAGTTTGCATTTCGAATTCATTTATTAACTATTATTTGTAAATATTTTTGGATTTTTGTTATCTTTGTATATATATGTATTTTTGAGAGCTGGAAGTGCACAGTTACATACAATTGAGTATTTCGAAAATATTGATATTATTCATTTATTGAAAAAATTATTTTTTTGCACTCAGTACTTTATGCAAACGTCAGTCGAACCAGGTGTCAAGTTAGCTCGCGTGAGTAATACTATAATTGTTGGCATTACGATAAAAAGTTAGTGTTGAAACTCCCGTCGAATGCGGGTAGCTGATATGACATTAATGTTATGCCTGCCAAACATAAAAATAGATCCAACGTCTTATGAGTTTCAAAAGAAAACGAAAAAAAAATGTATTGCTTCATGCAATGTGATAAACAATATTGTTTCATCCAAATTCCTCATATAGGTACATTAACGATGGTTTAACAAGAATTTATAAACAAAACGCAATTTAATTTTTGGAAAATAATTTATTTCTTACATCGTACATACTCCTGAGATCATCCTCAGCAACACATTTATCAAAATAAGTCCAATTCAGAATTAATATATTAATTTACTTATTCCATTTACTAACATCTATAGACGAATAGGCTACGAGTTGGTCTGAAACTGAAGTTTCCAAAGGTTTACAAACTCCAAGCTTTTTACATGCAAAAGAAAGAGACGGATAGTTCAATAGCTGATATCTCTTTTTCACATTGACCACATTAAATCCACAAAGCAACATTATGCTAACCCAAAGGACAATAACATTAATATGTTAAGCGTTTAAACATTTTCTAAGCACAAAAGACTACAATATCAATGATAATAATTAATCTAAGAGAGTGAATAGGATTTCCAATCTCCATCCATTGAAAGCAGTTTTCCCGCCTATTTTATGCTTACAGATAAGATTCTACTACATATGAATACGGGAACACGTGACAGAAATGTATAACATGTATTTTCAAATTGAAATTTTATTCTTCTTAAATGGAACATAAAAAATATATGTAATTGCTTATAATTATGAGCAATACTTTTATAGGAGCTTATATTTGTTATAGACTGTATAGAGCCTATAGATAATTATGATTGAATGACAATATAACTGCTAAAGACTAGAAGGATTAACTATGAAGAAAAAGTCACACAAATAAATTGGAAGCCATGAACTTGACAAAGAAAACAAATTGATTATCTGATTAAACTATAAACTGAAAAAAGAGGGATTCTTCTTTTACTTCCATGCAAATATAATTAATATACAAGTTTAGTCTTATAAGAATGTTTTAAAATTTAAATCTAGATAATTTATTTTTTAAACGCAACTGTCACCATTTTGCTGTAAGATTCAAAATATCTATCAAATGTAGTCACAACTTAAAAATCTCGCATGCAAGTAAATCTCTAAAGTTTTAATTTCGCTGATGCATATTTAACACAATATAGTTCTGTTAGAATACAGCAGCAGAAAAATGTTCCAACTTTGTAACTCGGTAATTATTTATTTATTAATATTTTTAGGGCTACCAAAAACTGTTTATTTAAAAGGATGCATTATTTGCAGACATTTTGATAGAATTCTTTTGTGTAAATATTCTGCAGATGCTTATTCTGGCAAACGAAATAAAGCTTATAGTTATGTATTTGTAGTAGTAAATATCAACATTTAAAACGTAATCCAGGATGGGCGCATAGCTCAATTACTTAATATATTATAATTGTTTAGTAACTTATCACCTTTTAGGAAAATCTAAATTGTCAAACGTTATTTGCCTTCTAGCTCGCATTTTTGCCGCCTCCTCGAAAGATGGCATAGAATTCGATTTAAACAACTCTGGGCGGTCCATGATACTAAAACCTGAACTACTATTTGAATTGGTATCTATATTAACTAACTTATCTTGTAATATGTTCTTCGTGCTGCTCCTGGGTGGGTCCAGTTTAGCTGACGCGTCACTGCATGTGTTCTCTTTGACTTGAGATGTCAATGTGGCTGGTATCTGCTTGTTTTTCAATTGCTGGTACGCAGACGCTGATATGTAACCGGTAAGTTTTGTGCTGTCGTTGGACAGTTTGATTTGTTCGTCTTGGAAACATTCCTCGACTGTCCGGCCTTGGATGATGGCGAATACGTATTGACGAGCGAGCCTGAAAATAACGTCAATATTTTAAGCATTCAATATATATATGTACCTAATTACAATATAAATAATATATAATATAAACACTTTACAAACTAAATTCGTTCCATTTACGAATGTGAGTTTTTTTGTAAATTATTTTTTAATTATTTAACCAGAACATTACGAAATTACAAAGACAAACAACATTCTATTGCAAAATACCTTCTAATAGTCGTCTAATCAATGCTTGACATTGTGGTAATAAACAAGACGCATATCCTTATATCTCAAAAACGAAAATACAAACAAGGCTGGGACTACAATCTACATTGTCTGGAATCTGGCGGTCCCGATAAAATTCAGAGCACTGAAAATAGAGTTGAAAATCGAAGTGTCAAGTGTCGATCTGTCACAATATTATGACATTAAAATTTGACTCGACACTAATGTGCTCGATTGTCAACTGTATTATATTAGCGCAGAGTTCTATTTTAATACTCAGTATTTTCTACGGCCTTCCGGATTCCGGAGGATATAGTCCGAGCCTTAAACTTGCAATACTAAAGAGAGCGAAATACGGTCGGTGTGACGTCTCTGTGGCGTACATTTTTCATAGCCAGAATCGTGTTGCGAATAACTACAAATTTCATTAAAAAAACTATAATCTGACTAAGTACGTAAATTATATAGTTTATTTTGGGATATAATTAATCGAGCGAACAAAAAATAAATTGGCGGCTGCACGTGAGCATACTGTATTACAAAATTTGGCAGCAAATTAATATGTTGGCGACTAAATTACTAAACTGGCGAAAACACTCGGGTGACAAAAAATTCAAAAGTCGGCAGATAAAAAGAGGCGAAATTTAATCCAAATTAGCACCGACATTAATTTATAAGTTGGTGACTTAGTTTCATAAAACCAGATTTGGTTGATATAATGGCTGCTAAAAATTCAATTTGCAGGCTACGGAAAATCATATTTTTGGATACTGTTGGAGTAAGTTTTTCTTTGGCATGGGTGTTTTCTTTTTCTAGGTTTCTGGGGGTGCAGTATAATATGAAAATAAAATCCCACCAAAAACATTCTGTAAAAAACTAGCCAAGTCTCGATAGAGCTGCTTGTTTATCTCTAAAAAGTAGTGAAATCTAGACAAAGTCGTGCCAAGTCTAAGGTTCCTTACTGCGATTTCTTTATTATTATAGTTAATGTTGTGTGACTTGGCCGTTGAAGGGTACACAATGGTACAAAAGGGGCTCCATGACACCATTGTTCCAATACATGTGTTCTACAATCAACAACAGCCTAAAATGAGACACTACTCACTAGCGTCCAATTACCAATACCAGTATGGGCTATTATCTCGCTTAACAAACATAGGTAGTTACAACAGATATACATTACGTGTAAACAAAATTGACTTGTACCCACTTGTAACGTATAAAGAATGTTCAACGGCCAAGTCACACAACATTAACTATAATAATAAAGAAATCGCAGTAAGGAACCTTAGACTTGACACGACTTTGTCTAGATTTCACTACTTTTTAGAGATAAACAAGCAGCTCTATCGAGACTTGGCTAGTTTTTTACAGAATGTTTTTGGTAGGATTTCACTTCTTTTTGTAGAAACGTGGGCATATTGATTTATTTTACTAGATTTCAGTGTAATTTGTTTATTTAATTTGTGTAATGATCGAGTACAATAAAGTTAATCGTTCGACTATATCTTCTTGTAAACTTGTAAATATAAGTATAAAAGCCAGTCTAGTCTTATCCAGAGTTTTCCTTTAATTTTATTTATATGCGTATCAAAAGCAGAAAGGGAGGCATTCGCCCAGCAGTGGAATGCTACGGACTAGATTAAATTAGAAAATGTGTCCCACTTCGCTAGGTTTTTGAAATGACAGTCGATTTTTTTATGTACCAATAGTAGAAGGGGGGCATTACCATATCTCTAATCAGCTGAAACCAGCTGAGGATTCTTCATCAGATACTTCAGACCTTCGATTTTTGACATCAAATGAAGCGGCCCACCACCATGTTGAATATTTTTTGTAAAGGCGGTATGTCGATCTCTAATAGTTTGGTTGGGCTCTTGTGTTTTCTAATCAGGGTCACCAGGTACTCCAGATGTTCGATTATCCTAGTTTTTATAGTTTTCCCTTTATGTGGCCATTAAACCCTAACTCCGTACCAAATTTCAGCTCTCTGAGTTCATGAGAAGTACTAGTTCTATTCTGATGATCATGAGTGAGTGACTGAGTGAGTGAGTGTCATAAATTCAAAACTTTGCTTTCGCTTAACTTCGGAACTAAATGACCTACAGACTTAAAATTTTGGATTTTAAGTATGTGATTAAAGCTTACTAGATGACGAAAATTTCTGCGTTCTGGTCTTATCCAGAGCTCCTCAAATAGGGGCCTGAAAATGCGGCGAAATGGTTCCAGTAAAGAATGGTACGACAGTGTTTGCTTCGCGCTCGACTTGGCGGGGGCACTGCAGTGCCCCCAGATCGACGTTCTGGTCTTATCCAGAGGTTCTCAAATAGGGGCCTGAAAATGCGGCGAAATGGTTCCAGTAAAGAATGGTTCGGCAGTGTTTGCTTCGCGCTCGACTTGGCGGGGGCACTGCCGTGCCCCCAGATCGACGTTCTGGTCTTATCCAGAGGTTCTCAAATAGGGGCCTGAAAATGCGGCGAAATGGTTCCAGTAAAGAATGGTACGGCAGTGTTTGCTTCGCGCTCAACTTGGCGGGGGCACTGCCGTGCCCCCAGATCGATTATCCTAGTTTTTATAGTTTTCCCTTTATGTGGCCATTAAACCCTAACTCTGTACCAAATTTCAGCTCTCTGAGTTTATGGGAAGTACTAGTTCTATTTTGATGATCATGAGTGAGTGTATAAGTGAGTGAGTGAGTGAGTGAGTGAGTGTCATAAATGCGAAACTTTGCTTTCGCTTAACTTCGGAACTAAATGACCTACAGACTTGAAATTTTGGATTTTAAGTATGTGATTATAGCTTACTGGATGACGAAAATTTCTGCGTTCTGGTCTTATCCAGAGGTTCTCAAATAGGGGCCTGAAAATGCGGCGAAATGGTTCCAGTAAAGGATGGTACGGCAGTGTTTGCTTCGCGCTCGACTTGGCGGGAGCACTGCCGTGCCCCCAGATCTGTTTTGAAGTTCCACAATGGCGTAGGTAAATTTTTGTTATTAAAATTAATAAGGTTGTCCTTTTCCAGGTTTCTGGGGGTTCTGATTACAAAATTGTCTTCCAATTTCATTTTCCAAAATAGAGAATATTCAATCTTCGTAAAATGAATATGAATACTAAATTAAAAGATCTTGGGGATGCTAATTAGGATTGATGATTATTATTACAGTATGTTATGTAGTTCAAGGTACCAGCTATGTATAGAAATTTTTCCAAATTCAGAATTCACGAATTTTTCTGCCATTCATGAAGAAAATATGCGATTTCTAGGTTAATTTTCATTATTTTTGCAGTAGGATGCACCGTTTCTGAGATAGAAGCGACTATAGAAAAAAATATGGCAATGCTGTACTGAGATACGAGAGGTGTATCAATCTATAGAAATGTTGGAAAATTCAAGATTTTTCGATATTTTTTTTTTCTCCCATCATGAAGAAAATATGATGTTGCGGGGTTCCTAAGGGGGGCGAAATTTTAATTATTTTTTCAATAGGATGCACCATTTCCGAGATAGAATCAATTTTATAAAAAAAGAAGTAAATGCTGTACATTGAGATACGACGGGTGTATAAATCTATAGAAATGTTGGAAAATTCAAGATTTTCGATTTTTTTTTCTCCCATCATGAAGAAAGTATGATGTTGTGGGGTTCCTAAGGGGGACGAAATTTTCATTATTTTTTTCAATAGGATGCACCGTTTCCGAGATAGAATCAATTTTATAAAAAAGAAGTAATGCTGTACATTGAGATACGACGGATGTATAAATCTATAGAAATATTGGAAAATTCAGGATTTTCCAAAAAAAAAATCTCCCATCATGAATAAAATATGAGGTTGCGGGGTTACTAAGGAAATTTAAAATGGATGACATTTTTGTAATCTGCACCCCCCGAAACCAATAAAAGGACACCCATATTATTTTTATAAAATTAAGTATGTCCGCCATATTGGAATTTGAAAACGAATGTCATTTTCGTATCCAGCGCTCCCAAAAACCTGGTAAATGACACCCATATCAATTTTACGAAAAATAAATATCCGCCATTTTTTATTTCAAAATTAATCTACACAATAATCTACACCCCCCTAAAACCGAGAAAAATTAAAAATCGGGAATTTTGTACGCTCTTTATGTTTTTTTTTGTGTGCGCTTGTTTTGCTGCTTGTATGTTTTTTGAGTTACCTACATCAGGGGAAATATATGTGCCTATTCTTAAATTAAATGTGTACTCACAAATTGTCGCCAAGATGGTTATTTGTTCGCTAAAATATAATCGTCAAACACTGTCGTAAATTTAAAATGGATGACATTTTTGTAATCTGCACCCCCCGAAACCAATAAAAGGACACCCATATTATTTTTATAAAATTAAGTATGTCCGCCATATTGGAATTTGAAAACGAATGTCATTTTCGTATCCAGCGCTCCCAAAAACCTGGTAAATGACACCCATATCAATTTTACGAAAAATAAATATCCGCCATTTTTTATTTCAAAATTAATCTACACAATAATCTACACCCCCCTAAAACCGAGAAAAATTAAAAATCGGGAATTTTGTACGCTCTTTATGTTTTTTTTTTGTGTGCGCTTGTTTTGCTGCTTGTATGTTTTTTGAGTTACCTACATCAGGGGAAATATATGTGCCTATTCTTAAATTAAATGTGTACTCACAAATTGTCGCCAAGATGGTTATTTGTTCGCTAAAATATAATCTGTCTGCCAGTTTGGAAAATTCAGTGGTATTATTTAGTCACCAGATTTGTAATTTTTTTGTTCCTTACATTCTTTCGCCAACTTGGTAATTTAGTATTCAATATTGGGTATTTTCACATCAAAAATTTAATTGTTTTGTCGCAAGTTTAAATACATGCCGTTTATTTTACCCGGGCGTATTATCACGAATATATTGACACCTAATTTATTAAAATCGGACCAATAGTTTAGGCGCTACGGTGAAACAAAAATACCCACATAGACTGCCAAACTTATAACCCTTCCTTTTGGCTTTATCGTAGTCGGTTAAAAAGAGACTCGGTCGGTTACAAAGTAGTAAGATTCGCGTGACAACTTACTTGAATAACGTATCAGACGTTGAAAGCTTGGGCGCGGTGAGTTTGGCCGCGTGCTGGGGTAGCGTCAGCAGACGTCGCGTCAGTCGCGCCAACAGAGACGCCTTCTCCTTGAACCCTGGCGACGACATCTTCCAACCGTGCAGCCGGAGCGCCTCCGTCACCGCCCACAGGAGTTTCTGGAACACGTTATTGTTATGTACTGCTTGTAATTATTACAGTAATATGTATGCCAAGAGATTGCTCGCAACTTCGTTCGCGCAGAAAGGTGTATTTCACGCGGGAACTGCACATTTTGTCGCTCTAAAAGTAGCTTATTCTTAACTTTTGTGTAAAATTTCATCAAAATCTGTCCCGTATCTTAGGCGTGATTGAGTAACAAAATGACAGAGTTGATTTCGCATTTATAATAATAAGGAATTAAATTAAAGAAGAAGCAAAACGTCCCCACCCTTGTAGCACTATGTCTTGTAATATTATATCAAATGGATGGGCTTAAATAGAGTGTCATTTTATTGTATGACAAAAAATCACTAAACAATGGGAGAAAAAAGTTAATGAGGGTTAAAGGTTAAAAAAAAGTTTAAAAATCATCCATCCATCCATCAGAAAGTGCTTAATATTCATTTGATATAATATGTCTTATAGTGCTACAGTAGTGGGGACGGACTCTATACAAAAATGCCCCTTCTTTTAAAGTAAGGAATAAGAATATATTTTAGAAAAAAATTTAATAGATTATTATTCCGACTATAATTTAATTCATGCTATTGATAATAATGATTTACAAAATAAATCCTTTTTTAAAATACCTTTTTATGTGTTTCATTCAATTCAGCCATGCTTCTCGATGCGGGCATTTCTGAAGCGCGTCGATTCAGCGTAATTGACCCAGGTTGAGACATTGTAATCGAATCCCCTCCGAAAGACAAGCTCTTTGCAATCTTACTCCTGTTCTCTGGCCCTTCATCAAACGGATTACGTTTTCGTTTAAGCTCAGTATGAAACCGATCACTCATCGTTCCATCCATACTTTTAGTTTCTTCTGGCCTTACTGGTGATCCAAATAGTGCCCGTTTCGATCTCATGGCTTGGTGTGGCACTGAAGAACTTGATGCCACCGGTACGGACTTCCGATTCTCTGGGCTTATGAATAAAGCCCTTTTAAGGGTCTCCCTTGCAGGTTGTGACCTTGTCAAGCTCTCATTGTCTAATAACAGACGTCTCATTGCTTTCTTCTTACTGGAACCACTCTTTGGTGTCTTTCCCGGAGTCTTTTTACCCGGAGTCTTGTTGGTTGGGGTCCGTTTGCCAGGGGTCCGTCTAGTCCTGGGACTTTTTCTCTCAGCCGAACTGATCAGCTTTCTGTGCGGGAAGAAACTTAAAAATATTCTGTCAGATTACATTGTTTTCAAAAGCAACATATTTATGAAATTTGGTACTATAGGTCTACCAGAATCTGATGGCATTTAAAAAAAAATAAAAAATGTGATTTTCATATGGCAATGTCAAGTATGACCCGTCAAATCAAAGTACGTGATCTGTCAACCGCTGCTAAAATTTTGTGATTATGTTCTTGGAATTTGTTGTTTTTGTGAAAATATCCAAAAAGGCAATTCAATCTCAAGCGAGAAATATTGTTTTCTATGTTTATAGTAAAATACAGAAACAAGAAGGTGTAAATCGAACTCAATCTTATAATTTAAAGCTCGTGGTAGAGTTGACCGGTAAGTTAGAGTGAGTTGTTTTGATACTTTTAGTTTTTTTATATTTTCTTAGGTAATTATTGTGACTTTTTTAAAGGTATTTCCAGTATTACTATACGGTGAATCGTAGCTGATGGCACATTGAATGATGGTTTGTTTTCCATGCCTGGTAAAACGAGGAGAGGAGGAAAAAAGAAAATCAACATATTAAGACAATTTCGATTTATAGTTGATTAGGAATAAAGTAAACGAGTTCTATACAGTTCGGAAGGAAATTCCAACATTAAATAAACTGTTGCCAATTTAATTGTATGTTATTCGTAATAAATAAGTATATAGAGTAATTCACGATTGATTTATTTTTCATGAAATATCATTATCATTACAATAATAAATAGTATAGTAAATCATTACAAAGTCCCTTTTTTGTCTGTCCCTATGTATGCTTAAATCTTTAAAACTACGCAACGGATTTTGATGCCGTTTTTTTTTAACAGATAAAGTGATCTAACGCGAAGGTTTTTAGGTATATAACATGTATAACATAGTAGAGGTACACAGATAATTTTAGAGGTTTCTAAAGTCCTAAAAAATCACATATTTTGCGCTTACGTTGAAAATGCTGGCTGAACACTACGAGATAGATCAAAATTATGTATTACAGTTTTATTATTCATCTTAAAAAAGCCTACAAAAAAGTCCGCGATGGCATATGTCTATCTCTTAGGGAAAACCCACAATAACCATTTTTTTATCATTTACTTTGATTTTAATTTAATAGCTTATTTACAAAGCGATTTTAAGCAATACAGTATTAATTCTTATCCAATTAAGTAGGTACCTTAAATACATTGTGCATTTAAGATAGATCAATACCGCCCTTTACGGCATGTAAATTAATATTTTCGAAGATATTACAGATTTAAAATGCAGGGATATAGTGTTGCAGCGTGGCGCGGGCGCTCGCGTTTCTACATCGCGCTATCGAAAACGCGGGATGTATACAGTATAAAGAGGTTCACGAATATTTTGAAATGCAGCACAGAATACGTATAATAGTAACTGCAGTTCTTAATTCTTATGGAATATCCAGAGGTGGTTTGTCAGTTTTGTTGGCCAAATAACTTTACATAATACATATTACATAGTATATAGTATAAAACAAGTGGCTTTATCTGTCTGTCCCTATGCATATAGGTATAGTATATTGTATGCTTAGATCTTTAAATCTACGCAACGGATTTTGATGCGAGTTTTTAATAGTCTTTAAGTATTTAGTCTTTAAGATATTATAAGATTATGGTAAAATTTATATTCAAGTGCGATAAATATAATATTATGTAAGTGTATTATCAAGTGGTCGCGCATGTCGTGTCGAGGTGATAGGGTTCTTTTTTTTAACAATTTGCATTGGGCAAACCTAAATACATTTTCAATATTGTATCAGTAGTATATTGCTGTAAGTAGGTAGAGAATTATTCGCCGAAGTAGTTTTTTCTCCAAGAACACTATTCCACGCGGGCGAAGCCGCAGGCAAAAGCTAGTTTTCTATATTATACACCGAACATTCTTCATACAGTCTTATTATAATTCATGTTCAATAATACTAAAGATATAATTAAATATTAACCAGTATCAAGATCGTTTAATCCAATTTCCCCAGTATTGCACACTACAAAATTTTATTTCCCTATTTGCCATGAGATTCTGGTACACCTATAACACAAAAACCTATGCGATTCTAAAATGAAAGTTACATTATATAAAATATTACTTATCAACTTTTTGCTATTATTAACATGAGATCCAAGTAGGTGTTTTTTTTATAATTTTATCTTACATTTTGTTAAATCATTTAATAAGAAAATAATGATTGTCCCTCTGTATATACAGATATGTAAACAATAGCTAGAGTAAATAGTTAATACATACTTCTTATCAATAAGCACCATCTTGGACGTGGAAGACTGGGCCTTTTCGCTTATGGTGGCTGCGCTGCAGAACGCCTGCCGCCGCCGCGCGAGGTGTGAAAGACGACGCCCCGGGGACTTCACTTGAGCCATCCTGAAATACATTTCATTGTAGTAAATAAAAAGGCTGTTGATATCAGCCCCGGATCTACGATTTTTTCCAAGCGGGGCAAAAACTTTATAGTGGCACCCCCTCCCTTAAATTTTTGATAAAAACTGTTAAAACTTACAAATGCGTAGCATTTTTTGTGACCATTTGTGATAATAATATTAGCCTTTTATTCCTAAAGAGGTCCCTAAGTTTGGTGTGCCTTTTGGCATAGGCCTCCTCCAATTCCTTTCAATGGGTCCTGTTCTTGACCATTTGTGACATTAATCCTTAAATTTTAAGTTTTTTATTATCTTATACCTAATAACTTTATTTGTGACATAAAACAGAAACACAGAAAAAATATATGAGCAGAAAAGACTACAACTACTACTACGGCGTGCTATCTTTTCTGCAAAAGAATCTATTATCTCCTCAAAGTCCGTCGCATAGGCAGTTTTATTTTCAAACACTATGCGCTCAAAAAAAATTACTTGATCTGTCAACATTCGTTCATAAAACACTTAGCGTGTGTAGCACTATTATATTTAGAATCAGCTTTAGCCCACGCCTTCGTCCGCGTGGAGTTCGGTATCCATACAAATTTTTAACCCTTTATTCACCCCCAATAGGGGGCGAATTTAAAAAAATCCTTTCTTAGCGGATGCCTACGTCATTACAACTTTCTGTATGCCAAATTTCAGCAAAATCGGTTCAGTAGTTTCGGCTGTGCATTGATAGATGAGTCAGTCAGGTTTGCCTTTTATTTATTTAGATTCTTGTTTCATGGATTTGGTGCCACCATAAAACTGGCGCCCGGGGCAAGTGCCCTAGTTTGCCCTCTCTTAGAACCGGGGCTGTTTGATATTTAGTTCCCAATACAAGGACCATACTTTTTTTTTACACATACAAATGTAAAACTTTGTGAGTGCCTTTTTTGCGATGAGTCCGACAAACTTTTCTAATGCGAAAAGTTTCGGCGCTGCTGCGTTTTCGAATGATCGATTCTTGGAATTGTCGATATGACGTCACTACTCCGTATATATACAAGTTTGATTTTTGGAATTCTTTTTAAATAAAATTAATTAAAAAATTGTGGTCAACTTGTCCGACCAAAATCTTGTGGCGTATGGGGTGTCCACCACCCCAAAAATGTCGATATGACGTCACTATGGCTCCTCGTACATACAAGTTTCATTTTTTGAAATTTGTTTAGTAAACTTATTTTATTGTCTACACAAAGTTAGTTACTTTGTGTAGACAATAAAATAATTAAATCAGACGATGAAGTGGCGTCAATATTTGAGAAATTCTTTGCAGACATTCCAGTTTCTACTACAAAAAATCTAAAGTCTTCACCCGCAGCTGCTGAATCATTACTTAAATATAATGTAAAAAAATGTGAGGTCAACTTTCATTTTAGACAAATTGAGTCACGTGATATTATTAATACATTTAACTCATTAAATGTAAAAAATACTGCGGACATGTGGGGTATGTCCGTAAGAATTATTAAATCGATAGTTGACATCATTGCACCTCATCTAGCGTTTATCTTTAATAATTGTATAGAGATTGGTGAGTTTCCTGACTTAATGAAGCATAGCAAAGTATTACCTCTTTTTAAAGCTGGAAGCAAATCTGATCCAGCTAATTATAGACCTATTTCAATACTACCGACCTTTAGTAAAATATTTGAAAAAAAAATTTTACAACAACTATTGGCTCATTTCAATATTAATAAATTGTTACACAACAAGCAGTTTGGTTTTACTAAAGGTCGATCTACGACTGATGCAGGCATTAGCCTTATTAGTAGTATATATGAAGCCTGGGAGGGATCGCAGGATGCACTAGGTATATTTTGCGATCTTTCTAAGGCTTTTGATTGTGTAGAGCATGCAACGTTGATCAGGAAACTAAACCACTATGGCGTAAGGGGCACATCACTTACAATGTTAACATCTTATTTAAGTAACAGGACACAAAGGGTTAAAGTGAATGGCAAGATGTCATCGGGAGCCAAAATAGATTTAGGAGTGCCGCAAGGGTCCATTTTAGGTCCTTTCCTCTTCCTGATCTACATAAACGATTTGCCTTATCTTGTTAAAGATATACTAGAGATAGTGTTATTTGCTGACGATACTTCACTTATTTTTAAAGTGAAGCGACAGCAGTCGGACTATGACAGGGTAAATAAAGCTCTCTCTGAAATAGTAAATTGGTTTGGTAGTAATAATCTCGTTCTCAATGCATCTAAGACAAAATGTTTAAAGTTTAGTTTACCAAATGTGAGACATGCACAAACCAACGTACTATTGAATGATGTTAAACTTGACCCAGTGGACTCACCTGTATTTCTAGGTATAACATTAGATTCTAAATTACAGTGGGGTCCACATATTGCTAACCTGGCGAATAGTCTCAGTTCTGCAGCATTTGCAGTCAGAAAAATTCGACAAATTTCTGACGAAGCATCGGCACGGTTAGTTTATTTTAGTTATTTCCATAGCAGAATGGCCTATGGTATCCTTTTATGGGGCAATGCCGCCGACATTAATTCTATCTTTGTGCTGCAGAAGCGAGCTATTAGAGCTATTTATAAGATGTCCCCATACGCCTCCCTAAGAGAAAAATTTAAAGAAATAGGGATACTGACTGTATACTCACGATACATTTTTGATAATGTTATGTACGTAAAAAAATATAGTAATGAATTTGATAAAAAATGTGACCAACATAACATCAATACTAGGAATAAGCACAAGCTGGCTGTGCCAGTGACTAGACTCAGTAAAATAAACAATTCTTTTAAAGGTCAGTGTATACGTTTCTATAATAAACTCCCAGAAAATGTGAAAAATTTGTCAATAAATAAATTTAAAAAAGTAGTTAAAAGACATTTGTGTGCCAAAGGTTATTATAAAGTTAAAGATTTCATTGAGGACAGCACACCCTGGGAATAAGATGACCCTATGAGGCAATTTCAGTTTTAACTAGTTATAATAGGTTGGGGAAAAAGTCTTTTCGCATTATAGTATGTATGAACTTGTCATAAAATATCTTGGGTTATACCAATTGTATCTGGCTGATTTTGGTATCATTAAAAAGTTTTAATTTTACAGAAGACAATTCCAAATTCAAATTAGGTAAATTTGAGATTTTCATTTGTTTTTCTTATTGTTAAAATGAGTGATTCTTATGAAGAATTTCGATACATTTTAAAATTTTATTACAAAAAAGGTAAAAATGCAACACAAGCCGCGAAAAAAATTTGTGATGTTTATGGACCTAATGCAGTATCTGTGAGAGTAGCGCAAATTTGGTTTAAGCGTTTTCAATCCGGAAATTTTGATATCAAAGATGCACGTCGCTCTGGTCGCCCTGTTACGGACAAAACTGTTGCCATTTTTGAGAAAGTGGAGCAAGATCGGCATATTAGTAGTTACGATGTAGCTGAAGAACTGGGGATTGACCACAAAACGGTTTTGGCGCATTTGAAAAAAGCTGGGTACACAAAAAAGCTCGATATTTGGGTGCCTCATGAGCTCACTGAAAGAAACCTAATGAACCGTGTACTCATTTGTGATTCTTTATTACGACGTAATGAAACCGAACCATTTTTGAAGAAGCTGATAACTGGTGATGAAAAGTGGATCACGTACGACAAGAACGTGCGAAAAAGATCGTGGTCAAAGGCCGGTCAGGCTTCACAGACTGTGGCGAAATCCGGGTTAACTCGCAACAAGGTGATGCTGTGTGTGTGGTGGGATTGGAAGGGCATTATTCATTATGAGCTGTTACCGCCAGGCAGGACTCTGCCTCTCAACGCTCACACATCTTTAGCCACTCAGAAAAAATTACGGGAGTTTGGCTGGGAGGTGTTAATGCATCCGCCGTATAGTCCTGACCTTGCACCTTCAGATTTCCACCTGTTTCGGTCGCTGCAGAATTCCTTAGGCAGTGTCAGGTTGACATCACAAGAGGACTGCCAAAACCACTTGTCGCAGTTTTTTCATCAGAAGCCCCAAAAATTTTATAGCAATGGGATCATGTACCTACCAACAAGATGGCAAAAAGTTATCGAACAAAATGGCACCTATATACTTTAGTCACTTGTAAATAAACTTTATAAAAAAACCTTTTGAATTTTTATATAAAATGCGAAGAAACTTTTTCCCCAACCTAATACAATGTACTTTTGTACTGTAATATATTGTAATTTAATTTTTTTTTGTTTACATGTTTTTTGTTATTGTATTGTATACATGTATTTAAAAAAAAAAAGAACAATTTTGGCTATCCTTTTTACTAAAAGGTGGCACCCGCGCGAGTTTCTTACGCCGGTTCTTCTCGCCGGGTTAGGGTTCCGAACCGGTGGTAATGGTAATTGTAATTCTTCTATTTTTTTTTTTGTTTGACGTTCGGATAACAAAACCTTGTTTTTTTATTCTGAATAAAAAGATTTTTATTTATTTATTATTATTTTATTTATTATTTAAGATTAATTTAAAAATTGTGGTCAACTTGTCCGACAAAAATCATGCTGCGTATGGAGTGTCCACCACCCCAAAAATGTCGATAATATGACGCCATTTCGTCTCTCCGTACATACATGTCGGACAAAAATAACAATGATAGATAATAGTATTCTAAATGCAAATATCGACTTGTCCGACAAATACATATATTGAGTTAAATATGACGTCCGACAAAAAATTTTTAAAAAATCATTACTAATGGTAAATTTCTTTTTGTCAATATAAACTTAAATATTCACGTTTCTTATTAAAATTTATTAAATTGACATAAAAACACTCCATATTTATGTGATAAATCTATACTATAAAGTATATTATAAATAAAGCTGAAGAGTTTGTTTGTTTGAACGCGCTAATGTCAGGAACTACTGGTTCGAATTGAAAAATTATTTTTGTGTTGGATAGAACATTTATCGAGGAAGGCTTTAGGCTATATAGCATCATGCTAAGTTCAATACGAGCGGAGCACCAATCAAGAATGTTTCAAAATCGAGTTTTTTTTCCTTTTGAGAGCTTTCGCTGCGTACGTTGCGGAAACGGTAAAAGTTTCGCTAAAATGATGTATGACAGAATTGTTCCCCTTTAAAAGTTCTAAAAAAAAGAACCCATACGCCACAAGATTTTTGTTGGACAAGGTCAACTTGTTTAATTAATTTTATTTAAAAAGAATTCCAAAAATCAAACTTGTATATACGGAGAAACATAGTTACGTCATATCGACAATTCCAGGAATCGATCATTCGAAAACGCAGCAGCGCCGAAACTTTTCGCATTAGAAAAGTTTGTCAGACTCATCGCAAAAAAGGCACTCACAAAGTTTTACATTTGTATGTGTCAAAAAAAAATTATGGTCCTTGTACCTACTGGGGACTAATTGTTCTAATGCTTTTATAATTCACTAGCGACCCGCCCCAGCTTCGCACGGGTACAATAATGATACTAATACTACAGAATGTCTTTAAACCCCTAACCTACTAATACTCAATGAAATACGTAGGTGGGTATACTTTTATCGTATGAAATACCATAGATCTAATATTACGGGAGGTCACGACATTTTTGGTAACGATATCCAAAATGACTTATTTTAGATTGACAAGATAAAGAGCAACTCTCTGATGCCAAATATGTCGGTCTGCCTGCGTAAAGTAGTTGCGTTCTCTGTATAGGGCGCCTGAAAACCCAGTTATCATGACCAAAAAAAAATGATAAGGTAAATGGCTGAGTAAGTTATATTAGGTAAGTACTAGTTGTTCTCATATCAGTAGCGTAAAAACTGACCAAATATTCGGTTGCGTTATGAAGCAAAGAGCGTTCAAACGTGATTTATCGTGACCAAAAAAAAATGATAAGGTAAATGGCTGAGTAAGTTATATTAGGTAAGTACTAGTTGTTCTCATATCAGTAGCGTAAAAACTGACCAAATATTCGGTTGCGTTATGAAGCAACGAGCGTTCAAACGTGACTTATTGTGACCAAAAAAAATGATCAGGTAAATGGCTGAAAATTACAAATCGTAAACTGTCAGTACGTACTAGCTTATTGGCACCAAAACTGACCAAATATTTGGTTGCAATTCATAGTTATCGGCGACCTATGTCTGAACGTATATTCTTTAAGTATTTTACTAGTAAAGTGCTTGGTTTAAAAACGAAAAACACACGCTTTTATGACCAGTGAGGAAACTTTTCATCGATGATTAAAATATCTAATCGCTAAAAAATCTGAAATCTCACCCTGCTCTCAGTAGAAAACAAATGAGCCCAAGCTCAAGGGGTTTCGCAACAGCCATGGAAGAGTTATATTGCCCACCACGACACCATCATCGATCAGCTCGATGGTAGCAATTGCAATTATCAACGGACTCTTATAAACTTCATCATCATCATCATCGTCAGCCACTAAGAGTCCATTCCTGGACATAGGCCTCTTCCATTTCCATCCATTACGGTGATCTTGTGCCCTCCTCATCCAGTCGTGACATGTGTTATAAACTTACAAAGTTTCAAATCGATACGATAATTAGAAGTAGGCTGAAATTGAATTCCAAGATTTTCTTACATTGTGACTCAGTTACAGGTGAAGCTAATAAAAAAGCGTGTTAAGATACCCACACAGGTGAGATTCTTCGATTTACATATGTACTTATCATGATCCCAATAATCGTGATCGTAGGGTCGTGGGTTCGAATTCCAACCCGGACCTTGTACCAATAAGTTTTTCAGAAGTTATATTCATTCTTGTCATAGTAACCGACGCTCTTACGGTGGAGGAAAGCACCGTGACGAAAACCTGTTTGGAGGTAGGTACTCCACTTTGGAGGTCTTGTCGAGGCAGTTTAGGTAGAGAGTAAAACTCGATCTACAATTGTGAAGTGAATTGAAGTGAATAATTTATTTTCAAAATGTACACGTATTTATACAAAAATTTAACCTAATTATTATAATTAAACTTAGAATTTACAAACATAAAAATCGCTTTTGATTGGCTGTTTGTTTACAACCTTAAAAGGTTGTTTGTTATTGGCTGTTCGTCTGTGCATGCTTCTGCGCCTTCTCTACACACCGCCGCACAGTGGTCCCGATTTTGACGCTCCATACTCATAGAACTCGATTCTTAAAAATCGTTGTTTTTTTGCTCAGGAACGTTTCGGGGCATTGTTTGAGTATAAATATTAGGATATAAAACTCTTAGGTTTATCTGTGTGCGTAAAATGAACGTTTCAATTTTTTTTTCTATGGATGAAATCATTCAAATTCATTTTATTCGAAACTGATTGAAACTGACACCTTGGGTTTCACAGGGATTGTTGTCCTACACGAGATGAATCCTATAATCTATAATACATGTACTAGTTTTTGCCCGTTTGGACGTGGAATAAACGGGAAAATTTTCTATGGACGAAATCATTCAAATTCATTTTATTCGAAACTGATTGAAACTGACATCTTGGTTTTCACAGGGATTGTTGTCCTACACGAGACGAATCCTACAAGCTATAATACATGTACTCATTTTTGCCCGTTTGAACGTGGAATAAATGGGAAATTTTTCTATGGACGAAATCATTCAAATTCATTTTATTCGATACTGATTGAAACTGACATCTTGGTTTTCACAGCGATTGTTATCCTACACGAGACAATCCTACAAGCTACAATACAAGTACCCGTTTTTGTCCGTTTGGACGTGGGAACATAAACGGAAAATTTTTCTGTAGATGAAATCATTCAAATTCATTTTATTCGAAACTGAAACAAACTGACATCTTGGTTTTCAAAGGGATTATTGTCCTATACTTATAGGATTTGTCTCGTATAGGACAACAATCCCTGTGAAAACCAAGGTGTCAGTTACATTCAGTTTCGAATTAAATGAATTTGAATGATTTCGCCCATAGAAAAATTACCCATTTATGTTCCCACGTCCAAACGGGCAGAAACAGATACATGTATTATAATTTGCCTACGATTCATCTCATATAGGACAACGATCCATGTGAAAACCGAGATGTCAGTTTCTATCAGTTTCGAATAAAATGAATTTGAGTGATTTCATCCATAGAAAAATTAACCATTTATGTTCCCACGTCCAAACGGGCAAAAACTGGTACATGTACTGTAGCTTGTAGGATTCGACTCATGTAGGACAACAATCGCTGTGAAAACCAAGATGTCAGTTCGTATCGAATAAAATGAATTTGAATGATTTCGTCCATAGAAATTTTTTCCATTTATTCCACGTTCAAACGGGCAAAAACGAGTACATGTAATAAAGCTTGTAGGATTCATCTCGTGTAGGACAACAATATCTGTGAAAACCAAGACGTCAGTTTCAATCAGTTTCGAATAAAATGTATTTGAATGATTTCGTCCATAGAAAAATTTCACGTTTATTCCACGTCCAAACGGGCAAAAACTAGTACATGTATTATAGCTTGTAAGATTCGTCTCGTGTAGGACAACAATCCCTGTGAAAACCAAGGTATCAGTTTCAATCAGTTTCGAATAAAATAAATTTGAATGTTTTCGTCCATAGAAAAAAAAATTGAAACGTTAATTTTACGCACACAAATAAACCTAAGAGTTTTATATCCTAATATTTATATTTAAACAATGCCCCGAAACGTTCCTGAGCGACAAAAACAACGATTTTTAAGAATCGAGTTCTATGAGTATGGAGCGTCAAAATCGGGACCACTGTGCGCCGCTGTGTCGCGACACGCGACGCGTGGGTATAAATATACCCCGCGACGCCGGGCGTCGTTCATTTCGACGAGCCGCCGCGGGAACACGACGCCACGCAGTACCTCGGCGCACCGACTGTTGCCGTGTGAAGAATGAAGATTGTTTGTGATGTGTAGTGCTTCAAAGTGAAATTCTTATTAGAAAAAGTCCTTTTCGGGGCTGCAACGCTGTCAAGATGAATGAAGATGTTTCCAGTCACGGATTAATACTGGGATATTCGTTTTATTCGTACGAATGTCGTGTTCTTTATATCGATCGACAAACGACGTAAAAACGCTCTTATCAGAGCGATGTTCTTGTTTCACGTACTTCGAGCGTATGCTACACCTGCATATATCAACTTTATCAGAATAGGTCATCCCAGCATTAAGACGTAAAAAGGCTGAACCGTCAATTTTGATAACGCTAGGTACCTATTTATACCTGCAGGTATGGAGCAGGCATGGAGCAGGGGCGTGGCAGTCTTGTTCTTCAAAAAAGGAGATAAGACTTTGCTGAAGAATTACAGACCCATTACGCTGCTGAGCCATGTCTATAAGCTGTTTTCAAGAGTCATAACGAATCGTCTCGAACGGAAGCTTGATGACTTCCAGCCTCCCGAACAAGCCGGTTTCCGAAGAGGCTTTAGTACCATAGACCACATACATACGCTACGGCAGGTTATACAGAAAACCGAGGAGTATAATCTGCCACTATGCTTGGCGTTTGTGGACTATGAGAAAGCCTTTGATTCGATTGAGACCTGGGCGGTGTTACAGTCTCTTCAGAGATGCCGGATCGACTACCGGTACATCGAAGTGTTGAAGTATTTATATAGTAAAGCCACCATGTCCGTGCGAGTACAGGAGCATAGCACAAAGGCGATTCCATTGCAGCGCGGCGTCAGACAGGGAGACGTCATCTCTCCGAAACTGTTTTCCGCTGCATTGGAGGATGCGTTCAAACTCCTGGACTGGCAAGGACTTGGGATCAATATAAATGGTGACTACATCACTCACCTTCGATTTGCCGATGACATCGTGGTTATGGCAGAAACTCTGGAAGACCTTAACACTATGCTAGAAGACCTCCGTAGAGTTTCACAACAGGTGGGACTTAGTATGAACATGGATAAGACGAAAATTATGTTTAATGCCCATGTTGTACCCACCCAAGTGACCGTTGGAAATTCTACGCTCGAAGTTGTTGACGACTATATATACCTAGGGCACAAAGTCCAGTTAGGTAGGTCCAACTTGGAAAAAGAGGTCAACCGTCGAATCCAGCTCGGCTGGGCAGCGTTCGGGAAACTCAGAAACATCTTCTCGTCAAAAATTCCTCAGTGCCTGAAGACAAAAGTTTTCGAGCAGTGTGTGTTACCGGTGATGACATATGGAGCCGAAACGTGGTCATTCACAACGGGGCTTATTCAAAAGCTTCGTGTCGCTCAAAGAGCTATGGAGAGGGCTATGCTTGGAGTCTCTCTACGTGATAGAATCAGAAATGAGGAAATCCGTAGCAGAACTAAAGTTACCGACATAGCACAGCGCATTAGCAAGTTAAAGTGGCAATGGGCTGGACATATAGCCCGTAGAACCGATGCCCGCTGGGGCCGAAAGGTTCTTGAGTGGAGACCACGAACTGGACGCCGAAGCGTAGGACGGCCTTCCACCAGGTGGACAGATGACCTGAGAAAAGTCGCAGGAAGTCGGTGGATACTGGCCGCGAGCGACCGGTCGCACTGGAAATCTATAGGGGAGGCCTATGTCCTGCAGTGGACGTCACCAGGCTGAAACGGAGTTACCTATTTATACCTACTTAATAGGCACCAGTACGCGCAACTTTGCAGCTCCCCCTCTGACGCCATTAGATTCTTTACAATGACACGTAATCTTGTCTGCGTTTTCAAACTTAGCTTGTTCTTATTTGTTAGACTACGAAACGGTAGTAGAAAAAGAAAACTCTGGTAAGTAATTGGGAGTTTTTTTTTAATTAGGTAGGTATGCACTGCATATGTACTATGCAGTGATAGTGATAAAAAATAACTGTAACCTAAACAACCTTATACCCATGAATTGCAACAAAATATTTGGTCAGTTTTTGGTGTCACTAAGCTAGCACATACTGATACTTTACACCAGCCATACTCAAAGAGTGTTCCGCGGAACCCTGGGGTTCCGCGAAGCCCCTGTAGGGGTTCCGCGAGAATTTAGAAAAAAGAATCAACAAAACACCTGTCTCTGGTCGAACGTTTCTACGCGTCGTATGAAGGCGCAGCTAAACTTAGTCACCAATCACAACAGTAACAGCCAATCGGGCGATGAAGCGACACTCAGTCAACGATTAGCGTTTGGAGCGATAAGTACTTAAGTATAGCTATAAGTACGAGTACCAGCGAATTGAGAACTTTAAACGAAGTATTTATTGTTCTACTGCTGTATTCTGATTGTATCAGTTTTGTACATTCATTCTTCTTTCTTCAACTCTTTTACGCAGTAACGATCGTGCGTTATTTTCACCCAACCATCCTGACATTTACCATTATTAATAAAGAAGAACGGAACGTTGGCTTAAAAGCGTTAAACGAGTTGCAACAACGTCTTTAGGAAAAAAATTTTGCTCGCTCGCTTCGCTCGCTCGCGTTGACTATAAAGAACATATTATTTAGTACCAATGTTCAATATAGCCGGTTGATTTTATGGTATTTTTCCGAAGTTCACCGTTATTCAGTGTTTTACTTTAACGTTTGAACAGACTTTGACCTGTAAAATAGGGAAAATTTTTCTTTTTCTTTTTTTTCAATTTTTATGTTTCCAAATTACAGGTTTAAAGCAGAAAGAAACAGGTAAAAACGAAAAAAATGGGGGTCCATAATGTGCCCAAGGCTTCTAATAGGTTAAAGACTTTATTTTCTTTTACTTGTTATGTAGTAACTAACTTATTACATACTAATAAGTTGTAACTGTTACATTGTACTTTTATTATGCTTATTTATAAGGAAAACATTTATAAAATAATTGTTTTATTGTAGGGTTCCGTCAAGTATTTCGCCTTCCAAAAGGGTTCCGTCACAAAAAAAGTTTGAGAACCGCTGCTATGCACTATGTTGTTTTCAGCCATTTAACTGATCGTTTTTTTTTTGGTCACGATAAGTCATGTTTGAACGCTCGTTGCTTCATAACGCAACCGAATATTTGGTCAGTTTTTACGCTACTGATATGAGAACAACTACTTAGTACTTACCTAATATAACTCACTCAGCCATTTACCTTATCATTTTTTTTTGGTCACAATAAATCACGTTTGAACGCTCGTTGCTTCATAACGCAACCGAATATTTGGTCAGTTTTTACGCTACTGATATGAGAACAACTAGTACTTACCTAATATAACTTACTCAGCCATTTACCTTATCATTTTTTTTTAGTCATGATAACTGGGTTTTCAGGCGCCCTATACAGAGAACGCAACTACTTTACGCAGGCAGACCGACATATTTGGCATCAGAGAGTTGCTCTTTAACTTGTCAATCTAAAATAAGTCATTTTGGATATCGTTACCAAAAATGTCGTGACCTCCTAATCTATAAACTCCCCCCGGCACGCGCACTTCGCAACGGGCCGTGCAGCAGAAATCGTAATATTTTAATTTCGCCATAACTTCAAAACCAAACGTCCAATTTCAATCATTCAAAGACCAAATATTATCTACATAAACTGTACTTAGTGATGAAATAATTTATTTTGATAAGGATTAATAGCATGAGTAAAATAAACGCGTTTTAATGTAGTCATAAAAAAATTCAAGATTTCTAAATAAAAAAAGGTTGTTGTGCCTGACTCGACATAGATAGGTATAGTGTGTCGCGGACTTTTTTGTAGATATTTATAAGATCTACAATTAATTAGAACATTTTATGGTTCTATCTCTTATCGTTTAGGCAGCGTACGCAAAATAAGTAACTTTTCTGGTTGATTTTTTACACCTTGTGTCCGAAAAACCCAAATATTTTACGGAACCCTATTTTTTTCCAAAATAAAATTTAGCCTATGTTACTCGTGGATAATGTAGCTTTCGAGTGGTGAAAGAATTTTTGAAATCGGTCCAGTACTTTTTGAGCCTATTCATTACAAACAAACAAACAAACAAACAAACAAACAAACATACAAACAAAGTTTTCCTCTTTATAATATTAGTGTAGATAGCTCTCTTACTGATAAACGCTGTATAAGCTTTGAATAGTTATACAGTGTTTTGTCTCCTTCTATCGAATTCAAAATGTCACTTGTGTGATGGGAACAAAACACTGTATAACTATTCAAAGCTTATACAGTGTTTATATTAGTAAGGGGGTAGATGTATAGAAGAAATTCTAAGTGTATTTATTAACTTGGATATTTAAAGTCAACAATAAAAAACTATAACCCAACTACGCAAATTATATAAACATAGGCTATATAATTTGTCAAACATGGTCTTTAACCAAATCTCAAACTAAACAATTGGAAGTGTGTCAGAGGGCGATGGAACGAAGTATGATAAATAAAAAAGGGATAGACAAGATAAGAATTGAAACACTCAGAAAAACCACTAGAATTGAAGATGTGACAGTCAAAGTTAAAAGATTAAAATGGAAATGGACTGGCCATATACTAAGAGGCATTGAAAAATTGAGTAAAACCTACTTTATTGGTACCCGAGAAAAGGGAAAAAGAAAAAAGGAAGACAATTCAAGAGATGAGCTGATGAGATTAAATCCATAGCATCCACAGGTAACCATGGAAAGCTCTGGAGGAGGCCTTTTGCCTTCAAGGCAAACAAGCAGAACAGATGGAAAATAATAATTAACATCATGCTTGAATAAAAAGGCTTGATTGATTGATTGATTGATATAATTTGCCTTAATTATGAATCTGATACCGCATTCGTTAAAATCGGATCAGTAGTTTAGACGCTACAGTGTTACAAACATACATAGACTGCCAAACTTATTACCCTTCCTTTTGGCTTCACCATAGTCGGTTAAAAATATATCTTTCTTAAATAACAAAAGTTGTTTATAATTTATTATAAACTAGCTTTTGCCCGCGGCTCCGCCCGCGAGAAATGGGGTTTTTTGGCCACTTACGACTGTACTCTAAGTTAAATCTGTATCTTCCTTATCTTACGTTCTCTCTTTAATTAAGTACTAATTGTTTGTCCGAAGCACCATCATACCATATTTCATTTCAATGGTTTAAACACTTAAGCCATGAAAGACATTAAAAAATATACACAATAGTACATTATCCCTCGGGAACAATATTATATATCTTTTTGGGATAAAAAGTAAAAATACACAAAAAAGTATGAAATAAAACTTAATCTCTAAATAATTCCCCTTTCAAATTCGGCTAAAATTTTTACTATTTCTCTACTCAATCTTATTAATTTTGAAATCGATACCAGCCCAAACAATATTCTACAATATTTTATAGAACTTACGTTCATATTTGCTGGTACCGACTTCAAAATTAATAAGATTGAGTAGAGAAATAGTAAAAATTTTAGCCGAATTTGAAAGGGGAATTATTTAGATATTAAGTTTTATTTCATACTTTTTTGTGTATTTTTACTTTGGAAGTCGGTTTAATTTTTTGTTTAAAAATAATAATTTCACCCTTTTTAGAGATATATTTTCTTAAGTTATTATTAATACGTCTTAAGAACGTCTAAACTAAACGATCGAATGTATAATTGAATACGCGCCAAGCTTCCATAAAATATTGCTATTAAGATGATGATGATGATTACTGTAAGTTATAAAGTGGCATATGCTTGCAGTTCATTAAACAATACCGAAATTTCCAAACGCATATCTTTAAAGACTGAGGAGTTCTGTACAGTGCTTTTGGATCCAGGGTATACCTTGGTACAATATCTTATTTTTTGGTAGCATATGCTTGTGTTAGGTACTTCAGTAAAAGTCAAAATCACTATATGTGTGGATATAAATTTCGAGGAGTTCCCTCGATTCCTCATGGATCGCATCATCAGGTTCCCACTTTAGTGACTAAAGGACCAATTTCGAACTAAACCCTTTACAACAAAAGAATTTTGCAAATAGGTCCATAAACGGCAGAGTAATGTTCAAAGATATCCGTGTTAGTGTAAAATACTATGAGAAATACCTTTTATATCATCATAATCTGATGATGTATGGTGTGATAGTGGTGATGACGATGATGATTACTCTAACTGACAGGGTGGCATATGCTTGCAGTTCTTTAAACAACGCCGAAATTCCCAAACATGTATCTATAAGGAGCCAGGAGTTCTGTTCTGTACTTTTGGATCCAGGGTATACCTTGGAGCAAAATCTTACTTTTTGGTAGCATATACTTGAACTACTTCAGAAAAAGTCAAAATCACCATATGTGTCCATATAAATTTCGAGGAGTTCCCTCGATTCCTCATGGATCCCATCATCAGGTCACCACTTTGATATCAAAAGGACCAATTTGGGATTACACCCTATACATCACAGAAAAAACTATGAAAATCGGTCCACAGGCGGCGGAGTAATCGTTGAACATACCAAAAAAAATAACCGCCTCCTTTTTTGGGAAGTCGGTTAAAAAGTACACTGCGCGTTTGTCCAAAGCATAAACCACTGCCATACCAAATTTCATTCAAATCAATTCAACCGTTTAGCAGTAAAAGACAATCAAAGTACACATAATAATAATACATTATCCCACGGGAACACCGCAAATTTTTGGGACAAAAAGTATCCTATGTCCTTTCCCAGGACTCAAAGTATCTCTGTACCAAATTTCATCAAAATCGGTTCAGCGGTTAAAGCGTGAAGAGGTAACAGACAGACAGACAGACAGACAGACAGACAGACAGACACACTTTCGCATTTATAATATTAGTATGGAAGTATGGATATACTGACCTGCCGTCTGTCGTCAACGATACATAATATCATCCAATGAAGTTGGACATAGTTTTTATACTATTCATCACATGAACAGGGAAAGATACAAATACAAATGAAAGGGAAAGGGAAAACAGATTGCATAAAAGATTTAATCAAAGATTGATTGATTGAAGATGGGATATCCAATATTTGATCAAATTTCTTATCTCTGTCTCTTTTGTTTGTATTTGTATCTCCTTTCCCTGTTTATTCGACAAAGATAATATTTAGATGCAGTCATCCAATTTCTTTAATCAAATGCATATTGGACAAAGATCTTTGATAGATGTAATACCACAATTAGGACAAATACTTAAACAATATTGTAATGTTTTCTTTTGTGTTAAAAAATCAAATTTCCTAGCTGTACTTACATAATAGTAAGGGCAAGAACGCGAAAAGCAGTACACTGCTTCAATATTGAGCTTTGATTTCTGTTGGTAAAATTTCCTAGGATATTTCACATAATATTATCTCCAATAATTCCTTTTTCGGCTAATCACAAAAGTTTTTACGTAAAATCGTTATTTTTTGAGAAATTAGGAAATTTCTAAAAGTAGGCGTTAATTTGAATCCTGTTCGTTACCGCTGGTTCTTGGTTGATTAATATTGTAAAAACTTAAAATGTATGCAAATATTAGGTTGGGGAAAAAGTCTTTTCGCATTATAGTATGTATGAACTTGTCATAAAATATCTTGGGCTATACCAATTGTATCTGGCTGATTTTGGTATCATTAAAAAGTTTTAATTTTACAAAAGACAATTCCAAATTCAAATTAGGTAAATTTGAGATTTTCATTTGTTTTTCTTATTGTTAAAATGAGTGATTCTTATGAAGAATTTCGATACATTTTAAAATTTTATTACAAAAAAGGTAAAAATGCAACACAAGCCGCGAAAAAAATTTCTGATGTTTATGGACCTAATGCAGTATCTGTGAGAGTAGCGCAAATTTGGTTTAAGCGTTTTCAATCCGGAAATTTTGATATCAAAGATGCACGTCGCTCTGGTCGCCCTGTTACGGACAAAACTGTTGCCATTTTTGAAATAGTGGAGCAAGATCGGCATATTAGTAGTTACGATGTAGCTGAAGAACTGGGGATTGACCACAAAACGGTTTTGGCGCATTTGAAAAAAGCTGGGTACACAAAAAAGCTCGATATTTGGGTGCCTCATGAGCTCACTGAAAGAAACCTAATGAACCGTGTACTCATTTGTGATTCTTTATTACGACGTAATGAAACCGAACCATTTTTGAAGAAGCTGATAACTGGTGATGAAAAGTGGATCACGTACGACAAGAACGTGCGAAAAAGGTCGTGGTCAAAGGCCGGTCAGGCTTCACAGACTGTGGCGAAACCCGGGTTAACTCGCAACAAGGTGATGCTGTGTGTGTGGTGGGATTGGAAGGGCATTATTCATTATGAGCTGTTACCGCCAGGCAGGACCATCAATTCTGAACTGTACTGCGAACAACTGATGAGATTAAAGCAAGAAGTTGAGAGAAAGCGGCCGGAATTAATCAACAGAAGGGGTGTGGTTTTTCACCATGATAACGCTAGACCTCACACACAACCAGAAAAAAATACGGGAGTTTGGCTGAGAGGTGTTAATGCATCCGCCGTATAGTCCTGACCTTGCACCTTCAGATTTCCACCTGTTTCGGTCGCTGCAGAATTCCTTAGGCAGTGTCAGGTTGACATCACAAGAGGACTGCCAAAACCACTTGTCGCAGTTTTTTCATCAGAAGCCCCAAACATTTTATAGCAATGGGATCATATACCTACCAACAAGATGGCAAAAAGTTATCGAACAAAATGGCACCTATATACTTTAGTCACTTGTAAATAAACTTTATAAAAAAACCTTTTGAATTTTTATATAAAATGCGAAGAAACTTTTTCCCCAACCTAATATAATTTATTGAATGAAAGAAAACATGCTTTTAAATTTATAAAATATATTTTCAGTTCCATAACTTAGAAATACACGAGATCAATCTAGTATTCCTGTCCTGTATGTTACTTAATGTGTAAAATGTATCCAAAAGTTTTTCATAAAATTCACAAAATTGTCTGTTCTGATATTTAACTATTTTAATTTCTAGTATTTTGATAAACTACGTTATTTCTTTAAAAATGTGTATACATATTTTAAATTTTCTCAAATAAAATTAACATTTTTAGCTACATTGGTTTAGGGTACAGTCTCGTAACAGGACATGCTGTCAACGAACAGGACCCTGTAAGGTTGAGTTCACATGACGCTTAATAATATAAGGATTCACTTTTTAACGGCGCATTTTTTCAGCTGCAGTGAGCACCATCTTGAAATCTGAAATTCCATAAAGTAGAATTATTTATTGAATTGACACACCTCATTGATATTTCTTACATACATGTTTTATTTTATTTTTTCAAGAAAAATGAGCCTAGTAACTTTCTCTATAGAACTAAAATAAAACAAAAATTGGTATCTGGAATAGTATACTTTTTCTAGCTATTTTAACTTAAGAACAAAAATAGTGGATCAATTTTGATGGATGACTAATCTAGAAGATAATTAAAATCTCAAAAAATATTTCCATTCCATTTCAATTCATATAAATGACGGTGTTCAGTGGCAAACATAAAAATAAATACAATTGAATAATTATATTTTATGTACCTACATAAAATATATTCAGTCGTATTTAGTGTGACCTTTATGTAGGGTAGGTAGTTAGGTACCCGCCTACCCTACATAAAGGTCACACTCATATTAAGACTACTAAAAACAAAACCCTTATTTTGCCTCGCACTGTAAGAAAATATTATATGCAATAAATAAAATAATACAAAAAAATCAAGCTTACACCATGTAAACCTTGCTTTACATGATCCTGTTCGTGACTTTCAAGTCCGGCCTATACGTTACCACCGTGATGGTAACGGACATGAGGTAACGGAATCGAGTACTTCTTAAACAAAACTATAAAATTTCTACAATTGCTGATATTTATCACACATTTTTTCACATTATAGTAATCTTAAATAGTTTATTTAAGTTTTAGACATTAAATCTGTCTTAGAAAAACATTAAAACATCAAAAAACAAATATATATACTCACCGGACAGTGCCCGTAGAAACACAACCACTCACCAAACAGAAAAAATTAAACAGCCGTTTGAATAAAACGGCTGATTAAACCATAGACACCTGTTTTTTTCTTTTTTCGGTCTCACTATGATGTTGCCATTTACGTACAATATGAATACCACATCGAGCAAAAATGCTAAAAATTTAAAGGAAAATGCGGTAACGGAACCTGGACATGTCCGGTAGGTCCATACGTCAGGGACAAGATTAAAAATTACTTATTTAGTAAAAATTCGAGCTTTGGCAACACAATAAACCTAATAAATGATTAAAATCCCGCCAAATTTCAAATGCAACCAGAGGTTTACCAGTCAAGTAACTTTTTTTTTCACAAAACGCTGTTAAATGCCGTTTTTTTTAGGGGACAGTACTATACAATGAAATTGCGATGTTTTGAACTTGAATTTTAACAATATAATAAAGGTTTATGTGTAATATTTTAACAAATATGATATATGTGGTAGAGCCATGCTTCGGCACGAATGGGCCGGCTCGACCGGAGAAATACCACGGGCTCACAGAAAACCGGCGTGAAACAGCGTTTGCGCTGTGTTTCGCCGAGTGAGTGAGTTTACCGGAGGCCCAATCCCCTACCCTATTCCCTTCCCTACCCTCCCCTATTACCCTATTCCCTCTAAAAAGGCCGGCAACGCACTTGCAGCTCTTCTGATGCTGCGAGTGTCCATGGGCGACGGAAGTTGCTTTCCATCAGGTGACCCGTTTGCTCGTTTGCCCCCATATTTCATAAAAAAAAAAAAAAAAAATGCCTATTTCATTTAAAATCAAATACCTTATATGGTAACAATTCTTGTAAAACCTATCAAAGTCATGCAGCAGTACGATATAACCTGGGGACATGTAGAAAAGTCCAATGTACAACTTTTCACGTTCTTGCCCGTAAACATATATTTTTTTAAGAATTAAAAATAGTAAACATCATACACTTACTTGATTCTCAATGCTTTACGTTTACAAGCACTGCTTGGAGACTGCATACCTCCAGAATAAATGTTAACACTAGTATCAGTTTCTGCTCCAACAAATCTTTCAGCATACTTTTGATTCAGTCTTTCCAATACCTCAGAGTATGATGTTAGATTATAACTGAAATACACATTCGTCTTTTAATATAGATACTGTTGCTTATTCATGCATGACACCACATGGTTTAAAAGCATGTAAATTTTTTAAAGATTTACTTCAAATTGAAAAATATTAAGAAATTATAGTTAATTAAAACAAGAACATTTCATGAGGATAGCTAAAATTTATTAATATTATAATTTTAGATATTGTTTCTCAGGTTATGACATGAATGTATGTAGTGTTAATGTAAAGTAATTTATTAATTAAAGACTATCATAAATACCTGTTAGAAAATAGATGCATATAGTTGGTTTTCTTTTAAAAAAAAAATTAAGGCAAGAAATAAAGTTTGCACAGGTAAAAAAATACTCACTAAACATCATAATATTTGCACTTCAAAACATCCGGCCACTCAGTCTGTAGGACCTCTGCCTCTGTCGCCATCTGTATTTCTACACTCTTGTCATTTGAAGTACTGTTGTTGAGGATCTCACTTTCAGTACACACTTTTTTTTCTCCTGTTTCACAATTTTCATCCTCCTCACAATGGTCACTTGTTACAGGTATTTTCACAAATGATACTTTTTTCTTTGGGGTCATTGAATTTGATTCCATATCAACATGCTCTTCTCCATTGAAGAATGGCAAATATGTGTAATATTTCTTCAACATTTGTGTAACATCAGTCTTTAAAATAGTAACAGAAGGTGGGGGTAACACACCATGCAATCTCTCCTGCAAAAGGTTAGAAATTACAAAAGATAAGTAAAGAATGTTATCTACCTTGAAGAATATGAGAATGAATCAGATCTTTTTCTAATAAGATTATAATGTTTAACAAAAAGGAAATATAAAACACTAATATTCAAAGCTCTATACGCATTACTTAGTGTCAAAGCACTATGTATTGGATCAAAATTATATTAAATATCAGTTGAAGTGGATATAATCTCACCTCTATCTTCCTAGCTTGTATTTTATGGTTAATTTCATGGTCCCTAAGAAAGCTCCAAAAGGGCTCTGGTTCCGGGTTCAAAGCTTCCTCCTCACCGTCAGAGAACATGTCAGGAGATCTCACACCACTATCAAATGATCCCTCCAATGATGAGTAGCTCTGATCTGCGTTCCACTTGGAGCTTCCATCAGCTTGTAATTTCCTAGTACTCTCTAAAGATTGGGAGTTATCGCCAGTTTCTGACAATTTATCAAGCCTAGTCGATTCACTATTACTCCTGTCCTCATATTCACTATGGTGATCATCCGAATTGTTCACTTGTTCACTGTTGTTACCTAAGTCACTTACACTATTCTCATTCAGGCTAAGCATGTTGTTAGCTGTTGTCAGAGCTGTAATCGGGTCTACGATGGGTTTCAACTTCTGAACATGCTTTAAAATCGTCGCATTGAAAGACAACTCTGTGATCGGTAGCTTGAACATATTTTCAGTACCTTTCGCGTTACAAAATAACGGAACGCTGTCGACCGCGTTATTGCTGTTCTCCATTGTTGAGGTTATAAACACTGCCTTGAAGTCGTGAGATTTGGATTCTTCTGATGAGACGGGGACGTCGGTCAAATCAGATTTATCGTTCAAATTCTCGGTCAGAAAGGACGACGCGTTGGTATATGTGCAAGGGGAACCGATTTTCATCACATCGTCCAGACCCTTGTCGATATTGTCGATCAACTGCAACGACCGTGTCTTATTAAACTCTGAATTACTTTTCTCGCATGCATTCGACTCTCTGGCTTCAGAAAGGTCAATGTTGCATCCGCTATTGGAACTTTCGTTGTCACAATCTGAGGGCGCCCTGGTTTCAGTACGATTGTTTGTGTAGTTATTTACGACGTTAAAACTTTTCATGTATCTCTCGTATAAGGAGAAACTATCGCTCAAAGAGAGACAGTTTGATTCCTCAAAGGATTCCATCACCGATGATCGGCGGGCTACATTTTTTCTTGTCTATTGAAACGCATGAAACAATTATGAATTACCCAACATTATAGGTATTCTGTTACACAATAATAATAGGATGCTAAGTTGTTAGACAAGATTCCGGAAAAATGTATTAAGTATTAACAAAACACTTTTGAAATGAAAACCACATTTATAAAATATACACAGGCTTAATTTTTTCTGGCGCAGCGCCGCACAACGTTAGTTCTTCTGAGTAGTCTGTGCGCCGCACACAGAACACTATTATCCTAGGCGCCGCACCAGCTGCGCCGACCAAAATGAAACCATAGATCATAGAAAAAAGTAGTAATATTAAGACTTTTTTTTTTTTTTTTAATAAGATTTAATGGCCTGGTAACAAGACCTTTAAGCCAAGTCTTATATTTTTGAGGTATTTCTTATTTGTCTTATTTCTAAATAGTCAAGTCCAAAGTCTAGTCAAAGTCCTAATAAATAGTCACGGTAGTCAATCAGTCAAGTCAGTCGATTCAGTAAAGTGGTAGACGCTTTACTGAAACTTCCTAGGGAGTTTTGGCGGGAAACCCAATTTAGCACGCATTTTGTAGTTGCTATATCACTCCTCCACATTAGTGCACGTCACGAATAACTAATGGTTAATATTCCACCAATATTACACATTAAAAGCCGCAATAACACGAATTTAGAAAAATAACAACATTACTGATTGACATTCCCGGCAAAACTCCAATATTAAGACTATATTAAGACCATAGATGTAGAGACTAGAGCTGGCAAGATAGCTCCTGACGTCACAGCTTGTTAGAGAAAGAACGTAAATTATTGGTCAATACTTGTGAAGAAACGAGACAAAAATGTTATGTTTTGTCCCTTTCGCTGTAACCGGGTTTTTGGGCGGTTTGGCACAGCCACGAGGCACAGCTGTCAAATTTGACATTCCTGTGCCAAACAAATGACTGTGAAGAGTGAGGTTTCGTGATAATTGAACTCTTTTGTGTTTTTTGGTGTGTTTTATGTTATATACTCTTTTGAGATAGAGACTACGTGTAGTTTTAAGTATTTTAACAATGTGTGGATGCAGTATTTTGAGGTGCAAAAGTCGCAGCGAACGAAAATGTGCTGCCGTAACTTTTCACTCGTAATTAGCTATAGCTCGTGTTTTTTTAGTTTGTGATTGCATATAACATAAGAATGATGATATATGGATGTAAATACAGTCATATTTTCCATAGAAAGTGAGATGAAATCTGTATTTTTACATAATTCGTAACATATTCTAAAAACATATTTGTCTTAGTGTTGCTATTTAATTTAGTACCAAAATATACTGACTAAAGTTCTTTCGGTAAAAATTTAGTATAATATCCCACGATTCCACGATTTGGGGAGGAGGGAGTTAAGAGGGAAGGGGAGGGGGAGGGTTGAACCCCCACTCCCCTCATCAGGAAACCCACAGTTACTGAGATATTACTTAGTGGTTGAAGTTTTAGGGTTATAAACTAAACGACTAGTTTAGTTGTAATTTGGAGTGGTAAACATAGTTGAGTGGTTGGGAGTAATAGGGTGACAGCTAACCCTAACCGCAAACGTCACTAAACATAAATTTTGGATACATAGGTAATTAATCAAAGAAAAAATTTTCCATCTTTTTGCTAAAAAGTGGCCCCGTGCGAGTTTCTTACGCCGGTTCTTCTCGACGGGCCAGTTTCTTATTGATATATTATGTATTTTAACTGTTTAACTTTTTAAATGTGTTGAAGTGAATGAAGAATGTTTGAAACATCTACTTAAATAAAAACTATTGACTTTTTTGACATTGTTTAATTTTTATATTAAGAGAAATACCTACCCTACCTAACAGTATAAGACTTTTTGGTAGCTTATGCTTGGTCTACTTCAGAAAAAGTCAAAATCACCATATGTGTCCATATAAATTTCGAGGAGTTCCCTCGATTCCTCATAGATCTTTTATGTAAAGTAATTCATTTATTTCATTCAAAAATTTTCTTATTATAACCCCTAATCTATACTAATATTATTAAGAGGAAAGATTTGTATTTTTGTATGTTTGTAATGAATAAACTCAAAAACTACTATGCCGATTTCAAAAATTCTTTTTTTTAACATTGGAAAAGGTGTATGTTGTAGGAGTATGTGTAGGTGTAGGAGCAAGTGTAGGTGTAGGAGTGGGTGTAGGAGTATGGGTAGGAATAGGTGTATGAGTTAATGTACGAGTAGGTGTTGGAGTAGGAACAGGTGTAGGAGCAGGTGTAGTCATTTATTCATTCCAGTTCATATTTAAGATAGAACAACGTCTGTCGGGGCCAGCTAGTAATATATAATATAGCTAGCTGTCTCGACACACGCTGTTCTTTTCATAAACATGAACTGGAATGAATAAATGACTTTACCTATAATGCATCCTACGTCCTAGTCCTACCTACAACCTACACCTTTTTCATTATTTCTCACTGCCTAAGCCTTCCCTGAACTTCCACAATTATTTTAAAATCAAAATGAGCCAAATCGATCCAGCCGTTCTCGAGTTTTGAGTCACTCGTGAACGGGATAAAAAGTATCCTATGTCTTTCTCCTGATTTCAAGATAGTCCACCAATTTTCAGCCAAATCGGTTCAGCCGTTCTTGAGTTATAAATATTTTTACCACGTACATAATATTTTGTTAATTTAACTATTACTCTCGGTCTTGGCCTAGAGTTAACTTATTAATAGGTCTCGATCGAGACTGAGAATCCAGGTACGATCGTACTTTAATCGCATGTTTTCTTTTAACCTCTGACTCATAAAAAATAACTAGAACAATTTAATCGCCAGTATTAAAATATTGAAATTTACTTATTTTAATAATGAGTGGTGCAAGGAAAAACTCGTTCTACGATTCTTATTTATTACTGACTACGACGAGAAAACTTACGTGTGCATCCTAAGATCAAGACAAAAATACTACAACTGAAGGCTATGTTTGTACATGGCAACACATAGTGGGTGAGCGAGATGCACTCTAGTGGTTACAAGAGCTGCGAATCTATAGGTACTTTATCTTAGCTAGAGCTGTATAATATAAGCAAACTGCATGGGGCATGCGGTATATTTTGTGCGGATGGTAACGGCGCGGGTGCGCATTTAGTATCGAGTAACGAAACATTACATCATGGGCCTTCTTCAGGTTGGCTAATGATGACCTTAGCGGTATGGGCCATCGTGTATATTAGGGATTGGTACGTGTTGGAATGATGGGCCACAGGCCACAGCCCACAATACAACTGTGTTTGCCACTTGGCCAAGATCCGTGCGGTGTCGGTTTTTTGACAAAACATCAAAGGGTTATAGCCAAATTTATGGCTTTACCATCCACACGTTGGCGCATGCATAAAGGGCCATACGCACGGCGCATCCAGCAAATCCAGCACCGGTACTAATGTACCGTCTTTAGTGTCAATAGTTTCAATCATATAACCCATCTAGCCGGCAAGCCCAAGGCCGCGGATTTGTAGGCAAAAATTATAAATGATTGACACTATTGACATTAATGACGGCTATTAGTACCGGTGCTATTGGCTGGCCGCACACGTGCAATATTATTGTCAATAATGCTCATATTGACAATAATATTCCTTGTGTGCGGGCCATATTGCCGTTTTTTTTGTATGTATTGACTAGTATTGACAATTTTATTCTGTCAATAATATTGCACGTATGCGGCTAGCCATTAGTTTAGGGCCTTACACGTAGTGATTATATTCTCTTTGGGGCCTTAGTTCGTCACGAGCTCCGACAGTGAGCGCACGAACTTACACCTTTTGTTTTCATCGTCGAAACTTTCGTAGTTGGTCTTTATAACACGCATATTGGTCGACTTTTTTTCTAAATGGAAAACGCTCTTAAAATTTTTTTATAAAGTGCGTTTCATCGAATAGTTCCTTTGCCGTAATGTTGGCACCACTGTCTGTCAAAGATATAAACACGCGAAGGGGCTCATGGTGATTTTAGCGATTTTACATTGTATTCTAACCGTTAATCAAGCTCAAAACGTTGAAAAGTGGTGAAAGAAGAATGGTGTTGAAGGTGAAGGACTTTTGTGAATGTGAAAAACATAATGAGTCGTCGATAATTCTGTTTAGGTGTGTTCAAGCTCGTGTTGCCGCTTTTAAATAGGGTTACCAGCTGCAGAGAATTTACTCGTTCAGTACCTTATTTACTTAATAAAATGTTACTAAAACTATTTAGTATTTATTAATCTATAAATGGCTTATTACATACCACTCATCTTCATAAAAGTATAGATTAAGAATTATTTTTTATAAATTATACCTGATATTTTTATTTTATTTGTTAGGAATTTTAATAAATCACAATAGTAATTAAAATTGAAATTCTTTTCCCTAGACATAATATATTTAATAATATAGGTAAGATTAAGTATGGAATGAGCAACACTGGATAACACCATTATATACCAACATAACGGCAAAGGAACTATTTGATGAAACGCACTATACACTGGTAGAAAGAACGAAGGTGAAGAATATTTTTTATTTTTTGTTGACAGTTGACATCTGCATTTTATATAAGATTTACACTCTCGCCTCGCAACTCACTTCGCACTTCGCCTCGTTTCTCACCTCACACGACGCGCCTACGAGTGGGTGCTTACACTCTCGTAGTGCGTTCAGTTGTCTGTATGCCATTGACAATGGAGGACATCGAAGTTTTAGCGGCAACAAGTCTAACTTTGTTGAGTTTTATGGTTAATATTATTATGCTTTGGGTTCCATATATTATGCAACTTGACCTTGTTTTTATTTAAGTCCTAAACGTTTCATAATTGTTTTATTACACAAAAAAAAATATTACATTATTTTGAAACCTAAAATAATAATAATATAATATCTTAGACGCTTTAGAACATGTCAATCTGGTCCCGTGGTAAGTTCTCGAAGAACTTGTGCTACGGGTACTTTTTTATTATACACATATTTAAGATTTTTATTATATTATACACATAATATGAATTAATATTAATTCACATCCATGACCCAGGAACACGGAAAAACTTTTTGTTCCTTCGGCGGGATTCGAACCCGCGATTCCGACTATAGCACCAACATGTTGAACCACTGATACACAGAGGTCGTCAAAACCTGCATTTTTTTTTAAATACACTTTTTAAAAACAGCCGAAAACACAATTCGACATGTTGGTTGATAGATTATTATTATTTACAATCGATTTCTGTGTAGGTCAGGTATTTGATCTCAAGCATTAATAATTTTTTTTAAACTTATCTAAAAACAATGAAAATTAAAAAATTATATAAAGTCAATTTATATAAAAGTAAAACACCGAGCGGGGTTCGAACCCGTAACACTCGTTTCTTGCCATCCGCCTCTTAACCCGCTGAACCAAACGGACAGTGGCCGGCAGGACAAAATTACCGAACATATTCTGCGTGGAAATAAAAACGCATGAAAACTCGAAAACACGCATTTTCCCAAACATAAGACTATACATACAAGAATTGCTCGTTTAAAGGTATAAGATAATATGTGCTTAGTGTGTTTGTATCGTCAAATCCTTTCCGGAAGTTACTTCGGTGTTTTTATCAGTAGAAATTAAAAAACAAAAATAATTAATTTATATATCAACTCTATTTATCAATCTTAAGTTTTTAATTTATGATATCGTTAGAATACGTTTTCCTAAGCCAAGTACCTACTAAATGAAATACTCCCTTAATGTATGAAATTAAATATTTGAGTCAAGTAGCCTATATATTATTCTTTTTCTCTTTGAAAAAGTTCTAAGAAACGCATTATTTCGCGTGCGAGAGAAACAACTGTCGCGCATGAGAACTAGCAACAGACTGAAGCGAACGCGAGAATGTGAACACCCGCTCGTATTCGTCGCGAGGTCCTTTGACTCGTGCGCAAAAAACCGCTCCGGACGCGAGCGTCGTGAGTGGCGAGGTGAATGGCGAGGCGAGGAACGAATGCCCGTTTACACATTCGCCTCGCGACTCACTGCGGGCCTCGCCTCGCCACTCGCGCGAGAATGTAAATCACTTATTATGCCGCGTCCGCACGTTTGCCATTTGCCGCAAACTCCAAACCTCCACAAACGCTTGACTTGAAAAAGGGAATCAAACGTCACCATCCGCACGCTTGCGAGTGAGTTAGTGTCACAGAACACTATTACTTGCGGAGAAGAAGGTCGACTTCATACAAAAAAATTGGGACCAAATAGCGCCTCTAGTGAGCTGCCCCCTCAAACTTTTAACCGCCTTCCAACAAAGGAGGACTAAATATTTGATTATATGAATCTGGCGGGAATTTGAAGATACGTAATTAAAGTTTAAGTTAACGTTAAATTTCTCTTTAGAGCTAAATTTTGCATTCCAACAAAACCGAGCGACCACCTCCACGCACAAATCATAACTATACTTCACAAAATGTTCGTGAGCCCTTAAATACATACGTCTAGTGCAGTGGTACCCAACCTTTTTTTTACGCGGGCCACAAACCCGTTGTTCTCCTGGTATCGCGGGCCGCAACCAAAATTTTTAGGGGCAAAAAAATATGTTGTTTAAAAGAGATGTTTGATTTTGGGCCAGCTCTATGTACATCGCATAGGTAAATAGGAAAAATATAAGGGAATTTCATAAAAATACAAAAAAAGTAATTTGAAGAAGGGTACGTGCGTACAAAAATGATTATTTGAAGAGTTTTTTAATGCGAGAACCCTATTTTAGGGCGGCCATGACAGTTGTTTTGACTTGACTTTTGACGTAGTTGATAGTTTTAGGAAGAGACATCTTCTTGAGTGTCATACGTCTTTCTTTGTGAAAAGTCATGTCATTGTCAAAATGATATTCTTTGGTTAATTCTGATCTCATCCGCCATGTTTTTTTTACGTTGTGTTGCTCTCCTTGACGAATTTATTTTAAATGTGCATTGAAACGAAGTGAAATAAAATAAAATAAAGGATAGGAAACAGTTACTATATTATGTAGCTACATTTACATATAGTGTACATAGGGCTGGCCCACGCCTCATACATTTCTAGAACATCTCTTTTAACGATTTAATAATAGAATAACACAAGGTAGTTAAAAGAGTGAAACTAAACATTTAAGATGAGCTAACGACACAAACTAAAATAAAATAACAAATATGTATTATAATAATTATGTTCACTCAGTGAGATTTTTGGAATTGTGAACGCTTTTTCACAACTTTATCTAACGGTTACAGATTTCACGCGGGCCGCAGATAAAGGCCCGGCGGCGGCCGCGGGTTGGGGATAGCAGGTCTAGTGTTTTCGATAGCGCGATCTAGAAGCGGCATAGTGTCTGTTGTGCGCCATCTGTTGTAGTTTTTAAGTAACTTTTATGTAATATTAACCATGTAAGACAGAGAGCGATATATTGAAATATAACCATTCTTGTCGCACCGAACTGCCCCCTTTTTGGTCCAAGGTCATTCATACAAAGTCGACCACCCCTGGTTAGTGTGTTCTGAACAGGCAAGCATGACGGACGTTGAGCTCGTAGGTATCGGCTATAGCATTTGCTTTGAGTTATTTTTATTGTAAAAACAACAGCCTCCGTGGTCTTGTGGTTAGAGCTTGGCTCTCGACTCGGAGGTAGAAGGTTCGATTCCCGCATTGGGATTATGAGAGTAAAAGAGAGTGTGCTTTTTTGTACTGCGCACACACTTGGGCACTATAAAAATACTCCTGCGTAACTGGCCTGGTTTCAATAAAACCGTCACCGAAATCGGTGTGAGGAGTTATTATTATTATTGTTGTAAAAAATACACAAATAAAAACAAACAAAAAAAACGGCAAAGAAGATGGTGGATTAAGTTACAAATTAACCGTATAGTGGCTTATTCAATAATGTACTTAGCCACGCACCGGCTACTTTTTTCTCATAATAATAATAATATCTATGGACGTTTCACACCACGTCAATCTGGTCCCGTGGTAAGTTCTCGAAGAACTTGTGTTACGGGTACCAGACAACAGAAATATATTTAATACTTTTATATTATACATGTCACCGTAAAATTGTAAAAACCGTTAGATTCTAAAATAACTAACGACATTGTAAAAATAGGTCGAAATATTTATAACTATATATTTATAATCTTACGAAAAATAATGTGTTAAATTATAGGCAGAATATTCGCGTCCAAAGTCTATCGGCATTTTACAATTTCACTAGTTTTATTACAATCTAACGGTTTTTACAATTTTACGGTGACATATACATATTTAAGATTTTTATTGTGTCTATCGGCATTTTACAATTTCACTAGTTTTATTACAATCTAATGGTTTTTTACAATTTTACGGTAACATGTACATATTTAAGATTTTTATTTAAGTGTATTATACACTTAGATACAATAATTATGCTTGTTTTTCGTGTCCCAAATGCATGGTTCAGACTGATAACATTCGAGAAAAAACAAGATGTCTTATTTGACCAATCACCACTCATTTTGTGCGAGCGTAGGCACGTCTGCCCGTCTCCAGTACACAAACCAGACTGAGCGCGCGCAAACGTGTGGATGCATCGCAAGCGCTTGCGACAAATTCCCTTTGATTTGTGTCAAAAAACCGACACTCGATCGGAACGGCCGCAAGCTCTTGCAAGCCTACACAAACCATGGCAAACGCTCTATCCGCACGTTTGAATTTGTGAAGACTTGTCGAGGTTTGGCAAACGTGCGGACGCGGCATTACACAAGTGCCACTCCGCGAGTAATAGTGTTCTGTGCACAAGTGTCATTTGTCAAGTGTCATCCCATTTTAAATGTATTTTATAAATAAATTTTATTACAATACTAATAATGGTTTAGTAAGTTGAAACGTAGGATTTTGATTTTATATTTATAGTGTTATTGTAGCAAATATTTAAGACAGTTTCAAAAAAGTATAACTTCAACAAGTACCTACCGACTACGTCTTCGTTTCGATAAATTACTATAATCTCTTCAACCGGCTACTCGCTTTTATGTAAGTAAAACTATAGTTTATCTCTTACTATCGCAACTCTGCGTTATTAATATTTCATAATATTTATTGAAGGTACTTTCTTATTTAACATAATATGAAAGAAAGAAAGTATGTACCTAATTTCAATTCGTTTACATAAAAGTACCTACTGGAAATTTGAAGAACTGACTTGTTGACGTATTCTATATAGACCTCATTTGTCCTCAATCATTTTCTTCATGTACCTATAAATAGGTCCCGAAAGTTATGCGATAACAGAGGAAAAAACCGGCCAAGTGCGAGTCGGACCCTCGCACGGAGGATCCCGTAGAAAATTATAAAAAATCGCGTTTGTTGTAGGAGCCCCACTTAAATATTTATTTTATTCTGTGGTAAAAATTTAGTATAATATCCCATGATTTGGGGGGAGGGCGGGGAGGGGGGAGGGGGAGGGGGGGATGGTGAACCCCCCTTTGGCACTCCCCCCCTCCGGAAACCCATAGTTAGTGAGATATTAATAGTTGAAGTTTTGAGGTTATAGGTGCCAATATCCACATTCTTTAATATAAGTGGCACCAAAACCTCAGCAGAGCGAATATTGTCTGGACACACTTCCAACCTCAAATCTTCAGATCCATCCTCAATCATACCTAGAACCCAATGGTCCTCAATAACAACTGGCTTCAATTATGAGTCGACGGAGCCCCGCTACGCGGGGCTCCTACTTCTGGGTGGTTTACAAAGAAATAACCACGATGGCTAAGGCGGTAGCTTCGCTGCGCTACGCTCCCGCCTTAGCCATCTAACCTAACCCAATGAAGTCGTATTGGGCCAACTCGGAGTATTACATTGCTATTAATTACCTAAGAATTATATACTGTTCTCATACATTTCCTATATCACATTATAATATATAAATGTACAGGCAATGAAAAAGGAACATCAAAGAAACGTCAACATGGCTGAATTTCTATAGAATTTATCGAATTTTAAATATTTTTTATCTCGAAAACTACGGATCTTATCATTTTGAGAAGTTGCGGAATTAATTCATAATTAGAAGACCTTTCAGCCGTAAAATTACCATTAAGCAACTAATAGGGCAAATGTGGGATATTATACTAAAGTTTAGCCTATTCTGTTGTTATAACAGCAACATGAATACATGATCTATGAAAGTGTCTACTGTCTAGCTATCACGGTTTATGAGATACGGCCTGGTGACAGCCGGACGGACAGTGGAGTCTTAGTATAGGTCGCGCAATGAATTAAGATCTTTCGACAAAAGTAGAGGGGGTATGTGCAGAAGTCAGTTGTTGGGTGTGTTTGGCGGTAGCGGGCTCGGGCGGGGAGGTGTGGATGCGCCGAACGCATGCCGAACGTGACTGCCGACACGCTATTGGTACGTTAGTAATATCGCACCTTTAGAATTGCAGTGGCTTAATCCAAAATTCTTGATTTTTGGTAAACGCCTAAAATGTAATTGGAGAATAGACCATTTTTTGGTTTTTTGACTATAATAGTAAGTGTGAGCCTTGTGTAGTTACAGTTTTTGTTATTTGCCGTAGGTGAATAGTTGTTTTAGTGATTTGTTATTAAAAATATGAGTTTAATTATTTAGAACCTTTGTTAATTAATAATTTAAAAAAAGGTGTCACTTTATTTCCAAAATATTTTAAATTTAATTGACTTATTTAGCTTTGTGTCTATTTTTTACTAAAGCATTAAAAAATAAAACGTAACTATTTTAAAAATAGGCTATTTATTTATAATGTAAAATTTATTTTTGGTGACTAATTTTGGAATATGCTAGTTTATTAATGGTTGACTTTTAAAATTAAAGGTAAATTAGAATAGAGAAAACTGAAAAAAATATTTTATTTTATGCGTAATAAAGCTAAACTTATACCTAATATGTATGTATTAGGTCCCTTATTTTTTTATGTATTTACCGTGTACATAAAAATATAAGATACTTAAGTTACCGTGGCGTGTTCCTATCAAAATGATGTTTATTATACAGGAAAAGGAAAAGCTATTTAAATAAGCAATAATTAAATAAGCCTTTCAGTATCAAAGGTCAATATTAATTATTATCAATGGTAAATTTCATCATCATCAGCCTACGGACATATGGATAGCCCACTGCTTAACGTAAGCCTCCACTAATGAGCGCCAACCATCCCGATCTGGGACAGCCCTCATCCATCTGCTGCCAGCCAACTTTAAATCCATCCATTGTGCCGCAGGTCGTCCTACACTACGTTTGCCTAAGCGTGGTCTCCACTCTAACACTTATCTACGCCATCAACCGTCTGTCCGTCTGCAAACATGGCCGGCTACTTCCAGTTCAGCGTGCTAATTCTATGTGCAATGTCAGTGACTTTAATTCTCTGTTATATCACATCGTATCAAGTTTTATTATCCACCAGAGATACCCTCAAAATTGCACTTTCCATCACAGGCTGGACAACCTTGAACTTGTCAATCAGCAGAGTTCGCTGCCATGTTTCTTTACCGGTAGAAGGCATTGATTAAAAACCCTAGACCTCTAGTTAAGAACATTCGCTAATTTCGACAGCGAATTTCGAAATTAAAAATGTATCGGATTTGACATAAGTAATCGTTGTGACTTGTTACTTTCGATACCTTATATCAAATCCTTATTTTGTTTCCGTACTTCGCCGTGGAAATTATCGAATGCATCTTGACTAAAGGTGATTGTGATTGTGGTATCGACGATTCAAAATTTGCCCAAGATATACGTATTCTTGCTTCTTAACTTCAAGACTAGTGCCATTTACGACGACAGGTCCTGGGAGAACATGTTCAAAACTTAACAAAATCAAAATGATTTGCATAATTTTGGTTTTGTTAAGGTTCATTCCGAAACCCACCCGTCTTGAACAATCGCTTAGGCTGTTTAGCATCTCTTCCAGGTCCGGCAGATATGTCTGACATAATGATTATTTCATCCGCAAATTGCAATTGTGAGATGTACTGGCCGTTTATGTTCAGTCTCAGGCCTCGGCCGTTCCAATCAAGCGACTTGAAAACGTCCTCCGTCGCGTTAGTAAACAGTTTTTGAGAGATAACATCTACCTGTCTCACTCCTTGAAGAAGTTGGATCAGAGATCACTTGAACAGACATCTTAACACCTCAAAATATTATCGGCAGTCAACGAGGCATTTCTGCATGAATTCCAGCACAGACCAGAACCTCAATTCTCGTATTTAAAGTAGACTTTCATTTTACTTTAATTGGATTGAAAGTGAAGCGGCATGTTACCATGAACGGATTTTGTGACGTTTCGACTAATCAGAGCGCGTTTTACGTTGGTTTAACGCTTATAAAATACCCGTTTGAGAGTTTTAGCGTATCGGGACTTCATTGTAATTGTATTAATGCAGGTTTTATTTAGCAGAATTGCCCCTCAGGGGGTCCAAAAAGGGCCACTTTAGGTGAACATTAGATGAATGCAATTCATATTATGTGCGCCATTTTACGCATTTCTATTGAAAACTGTCAAAATATATGAAACATTATATGAAACACCTAAAGTAGCCTTTTTAGACCCCAATGTCTCGACGATATTGAAGGCTTTCTCATAGTCCACATACGTTAGGCAGAGAGGCTGATTATACGTCTGCTCCACTGGCTGACAGTCGTTCAACTTCTGGGACCCTCTGACCCTCAGATAATCTTCAGTAATAGCTAAAATACGTGGCTCAGGAGCGGAATGGGACGATAGTTTGATAGTTCCCAGTCGCATGTTATCACCTATTTTAAAAAATAACACCACCATGCTCCTGCTGCATGCTTCCGGGGTAGTGCCAGTGTGGATGACGGAATTAAAGAGCTCAGTCAAGACAGGTGTTCCTCCTGGTGCAGCTCTGTGGTTATTTCTTCATCTCCTGGTGCTTTATTATTATGAAGATTCATAATAATAAACGGCCTCTGCCTGCCTGAGAGCTATTCTAATCTCACCCATGTCAATATCAGTAATCTCATCAGTAAGGTGGCCCATAAGTCTGTCTCGTGAATTATCTGCAAGATGGGTTTGGGGTGATCTCGTGTTTTAGGTGTATGGGGAATCCATTACGACTTCATCGCGAATTTCCGATTTCGTGGTGACAATAGTGTCTTGCAAGTTGCGACTGAGTTTTGTCAAAATATGACAACGTGAGTTATAGAGTTAAGCAAATATCGTCGAGCGCTTATTTCACACTATAGCTTGCTTGATGACCCAAAAATGCCAAATAGTTTTATATTTATAGAAAAAACCAAGCCTTAAATATCTTTTATACGTTTAGGTTTTGTTGAACTTATCTTTTCTCGTATTGTATTTTCATTCCAGTTATATTTATATAGTGGCAAAATTTGGTCCTGTCTTTTCATTACTAGCCTCAAACTTTCATTGAAATAAAAATAAAAAGACTTAATCACAATAATTGAACTCGCCAATTCACATCATTCTGTAGAAAATAATAGACACAATTCCGTATACGTCACTGTAGTCACAAAAACGGTTTATAAAGTAAAGACATAATACATAATCAGTCTCATGTATTTATGAAATGTTTAGAAATGAAATGACACTAATACAAATATGGCGTCAAATATTATTATCATTTAGATTTAAAATGCCCGAAACCTAAAAGAGGCTGTACAAAAGTAAATAACACACAAATTACTTACCTTACGTTTACAATTAAAACGACGAATTACAGTTTACGTCATTTACGGAGTAACCGCACAGCACCTAACTTTTAGCATTATCGACTCAACACTAAAAGGGGCCCTTCAAAAGTGAAGGAACGCGTGATAAGCGGTCGATATGAAAGAGACACAATTTTTTTTTCGAAAGGGTCTATGCTAGCGGTCGGGTTAAGACCGCTCTAGCGTAATCGGACTATAACTAGCCTGGTGGCTAGTTAAGAGACACAACTGTACGTTTATCCTTTTCTAGCTTGAAAGTGGCTGTTTATTTCTATTAGACCGATAGATTATATGTTTCTAAGTCGTTTTATGTATAAAACTCAATTTCTTAAATTTTTGAGTTACGCCACTTTAATTCTAAAGGTGCGATATATATTCTTTGCTATTGGTCACATGCACGAATGACCCCCTCCACTTTCACTGAGTGCTCATAAACCATTGCGCGACCTATAATAGGTTTCTGTTGCTACCCTTTGGGTATGGAACTCTAAAGAGGATGTATGAGACATTTCTCAGTGTTATCTCTTGGAATATTTTTTTACTTCATACTTGAAATACATAATAACTTCTTATCTTTACTGATTTATTATAAACTTTTATAATAGATCAGTAAACTAATGTTATTTTTATCAGACATAGTGGACCTGACAAACATTGTTTAGCATATACAGAGTGGATAAAAATTTGTCAATATTTTATTTAATATATTTTTTTATATTCTCAGACTTATCTAGCCAACATACACAAAATAATTTAAAAAAATTGGATAAAATATTGTAAAATACTTTTGTTAAATATATTGGAAATTGCAATATAAAATATTGAAAATAATTAAGCTGATTGTAAGAGCTTAATTTTATGTACAGACATTTTCATTGGTATTTTCAATAATATTGTTTTTATAACTGTTTGTAGCCAAAACAGCTTTTATTGAATTCATCCAATTTTCTAGAACATACTTTATTGAGTCATGGAATTTTATAATTTTAGGTATGTTGAACCTTAACGAGACTACTCGTGAAGTAGGCCGAGGTTGGCCAAATAAGACAGTGTGGGCACACACTTCGTTTCACCTTTTCTTTCTTTGGGTTACTTCATGGAGCACTTCGCGAGCCTACTTCGCGAGCAGTCTATCGGGGTATAAGAATGTAAACATGACTGTGCTATATGATTTATACTTTAAATATCTATTTTTCGATATAACTGTAATGAATGAATAATAAATAATAATAATTATTCATTAAAACACATCACATTCCAGTCACATGATCTTTGGGTACAAATATCTGGACAGTCCCAACGTCACAGTTGATCCTATTTTTTGTTTACACAGCTAAATATAATTAACTAGACAAACATTATAAGGTATAATGATTAAACAATATTAATTAGTTTGTATATTTGTCTTGGCTGACTGATATCGGCTGTGATTGCACTAACCTTATGCCCTTTGCCACTCTGTGTAAACAATGAACATTGATATAACTTCTACATTCGACTTTACTACAGTTTACTCAGATTAATAACTTTACAATTTAAAATGATTTGATATTTTTTAAAGATATTTTTGTACTGTGGCGACGCGCGCAGTCGGACGCTATAGTCATTAGTCACCACTTGACAAGAGTGCATTTCTGACGCTGTGATTATAGCGCCCGCTTAAGCCCTAATATGCGCCCGTGAGAACGAGCGGCTTGGCCGACACAGCGAAATTACAAGCAACTGTATACAACGATTTATTTGAATAGCGGAGCGGACGCATAAGAGCCTAAGAGCCCTAAACCGGCCTAAACCTAATTACTATTTAACTAAATAACATTGTACAGCCTCTTACAATTTGTACTAAATACCATCATTATTATCGTTTCCGATTAACAATCAGACATACCGTTTATATTAGTGGTACGAAGTTTATTGAAACAGTGTAAACTCCTGCGAGCGGCGCGGGCGCGGGGAGCGTATCACTGCGCGCGCGCACCTATTTTGGTCAACAAAAACATAGGCCGTATTTTGTCGCGATATCGGAAAGGTGACTTATATTATCAATGCAATAATAATATTTAATATCGACTCACAATTTCGAATTTCATTACAGTTTATCTCGTGTGTCCATTTGTAGTAATATTTTAAAGTTATCTGAAGGTATTTATTGATTTTTATTGACTTGCCAAGTAATAATTTTAATTTATTCTCTCGAGTTTAATTTTAAGTTAGTATCCGTGTTGTTTCATAACAGCAAGATTAATGAGGTGTGATAATTTAAACTGATTATGATTTATGAACTTGGATGTTATATATCGCTTACACAGTGCACTTTATGTCTGGTATTGCTATATTGTGATGGAAACATAAAATTGGATTTTTGTGGACGGTATGGTAGTATATATAAAATCAGCCAGATTGCGAAATGCCCGCCACACACCTAACGTTTTATCTTAACGATCTAACGGTGTAAGCCGAACAGTGGAGGTTTAATCGTGTGTATCACTTGTATGGAAAATCGTTATGGCAATCGACAGTGCGAGTCATATCATATGGTATCGTCTTGGCGTCATTTTAACATGAAAATGTTTTTGGTGGGATATAATTTACTGCGGTAAATATTCCGTATCGCGCTACCAGCGATTTTGAGGCCGATTTTTTTTACAGTCGCGTTATAATCTGTAAACATCAGAACTAGTATTGTTATGATGGCGCATGACTATTTCTGGCTAAAAAAAAAAAAATCCGTATCGCGCCACCAGCGATTTTGAGGCCGATTTTTTTTTTACAGTCGCGTTATAATAAGCCCTCAATAACAACTGGCTTCAATTATGAGTCGACGGAGGCTCCTACTTCTGGGTGGTTTACAAAAAAATAACCACGATGGCTAAGGCGGTAGCTTCGCTGCACTAACGCTCCCGCCTTAGCCATCTAACCTAACCCAATGAAGTCGTATTGGGCCAACTCGGAGTATTGCTATTAATTACCTAAGAATTATATACTGTTCTCATACATTTCCTATATCACATTATATATAATTATATCACATTATAAAAAAGAAGTCGAAGAAGAAGAACAAAAGAAGTCAAATTACAATGCAAAATCCGTTAAAAGTAAGAAAACAACAAAACGATGCACATCAATAGCGTAACGTACTAGTAACTAATAAACAAACTCATGTATAGAACAAATAAAAGACGTGCGTGGCGTCACCTTTTCTCTCACTCTAATGAGTCTAACTCATTAAATGATATAATTAATGTGTTCTCCTTCTTTGCATTTATCCTTGCAATTTTTAAAAAAATCCTTAATTCTGTTTAGTTTTTAAGTTTAGTAAGCATGAATTAAGTTAATTGATTAATTAATTAACTTCAACGTACAATTTTTAAGTAAACATCTGGGTGATTTCAATGTACCGAGTGTTTTTGTTCGAAATTCTAACTAAAGAAGAACATTCAAAATGTGTTCTCTGTGCACTTAAAATAGTAAAAAAAAATTTTGACGTAGCTTAATAGCAACTATTTTACTATTTTGAAAACTACATAAAATGAGCAACTTTTTAAAGTAACAATCCAGGTTAGTGTGGTGTATTTTTTGTTCAGTATGGATAGTGAAAGTTAGGAGAAAAAGTTTTTGAAATCACGATTAGGGAAAAGTTTTCTTTTTTTCTACAAAGTTCAAACTCTATTAGCTTTGTTTATAACCGTGGTCAATAGCAGAACTAGTCAGGATTCCGCAATACAAATTTGTATCCCACAATACGGGAAATTGTAGTTGTGGCAGTCTAAAAACTGACATGAGGTGTAATTTTTAAGAAATTATAAAAAGTGCCAATATCTCAAAAACTAAAGATTTTTTACTAAGGTCATATTACGATATTCTGGTGAGTCATGAGCTGGTCTATCAGCTTTCGAAGGGACGACGTCGACTTCTGGGACATCCTGTATACTGATTGACATTGTCGCTTACCTAACTATCAAAAGTGGTGTATTTCCTGACTTTGAAGCACAGTAAGGTTATGCCTCTTTTTAAAGCTGGAAATAAGTCTGACCCGGCAAATTATTGACCGATATAGATACTACCGACTTTTAGTAAAATATTTAAAAAAAATATCTTAATTCATCTAACAGTACACTTTAATACAAATAATTTATTTTAATGAATAATTGGTTTTACTAAAGGTCGGTCTCTTCTATAGATGCAGACATCAAGCTTCTCTGTAGTATATTCGAGGCTTGGGAAGAGACGCAGGATGCATTAGGCGTTTTTTACGACCTTTCCAAAGCATTTGATTGTATAGACCAGTGTTTTTCAACCTTTTTCATGATGCGACCCCCCTTGTATAAAAATATTTCGCGACCCCCCGACCCTCCGCTTTTTTATCATGTATGTATGTGTATGTTACAGTGTTACAAATATTCATTCCATACGACGTTTTTATGCATCTCCATAATAATTAGGATTCGGGTATAAGTACATAATATAGTACGTCAAACACATTATTTTACAATTACATACATCGATGATCGATTTATGAGTACATATTATATCCTTTTGTTAAAATTCTCTTACTTAATAAATCAATCTTTTTAATCTTTATTGTTTTTTTACTAAATTTCTCTCGACCTCCGGCGACCCCCGTACAGAAGCTTCGCGACCCCCCAGGGGGTCGCGACCCACAGGTTGAAAAACACTGGTGTAGACCATGCTACACTAGTCAGAAAACTACACCACTATGGCATAAGGGACTCAGCTCTTAATCTTTTGAGTTCTTATCTTTGCAATAGGACTCCAAAGGGTAGAGGTTAATAGTAAAAGGTCCACTGGGACTAAAATAGAATAAGGTGTCCCACAGGGATCTATTTTAGGACCATTTATTTTTCTCATCTACATAAATGACTTGCCTTATCCAGTTCAAGATAGGCATGAGATAGTGCTTTTTGCTGATGACACTTCACATATTATATTTAAAGCGAAGCGATAACAATTAAATTACGACGAGGTAAACAGTGCTCTCTCACGTATAGTAAACTGGTTTAGTATTAATAATTTACTTTTAAATGCAAATAAAACAAAGTTTTTTTAAGTTTAGCTTGCTAAATGTTAGGCAAGTACAAATCAATTTACTACTCAATGATGAGAGAATAAACATGGTAGACTCAAATCTCTCTCTCACTCTCAATGCTCGCAACATTCGAGGCAACTGGTTAAGTACCGGCCGTAAGGCGTTGAGGTCATTAACCTCACAAAAACAGCTGATTTAAAGGGGAACAAAGATTTTGAACAACCTTAATATATAACTCGAAACGAAGACAGGCTTCGTACTTTAATGGTTTCAAATATGAATTTCAGAAATGGAACTAGTGTCTCTGGCTCAAGGTGTGCTACACGATGCCGCGGAACGCGCCGCCAGCTACCGCGAGGGACAGACCGTACTAAAGTACCTCGACAGAGCCCTGTGGTGCGTGGAGAAGAGCGCTAGATGGGCCGTTCCGCCGCCACGTGAGTATTAGGGCCATCATATACGGTCCGATTTACATTTAAATCGGCCTGAACGGATGTAAAATCGTATCGTCTGTCTGCAATTTTGAGATCGTATCATTCTGTCGGATCGACTGAAGCTATTCGTTCCAGTTTTGCCAATTCTGTTTTGCTAAACTACTAAATTCGCGTCGTTTTCATATTAGTTCCCTAAATTTGTTCGATATTAGCAACACTATCGAATGGTTTAATAATACATGATGTGTATTAATTTTTTACAAGATCAGTCGGTTCGATTCCGGGCTATATAAATAAATTGATTTATCATAAATATAATGCAGTTGCATTGCAATTGATGCAGTTTTAGTTTTTATTAAAATCGAGCTCCTTTGATATTTTTCGCTATGGCTTATAGTTTCGGATTTTGCTTACCATGCCCACGATGGCCTCTCGTAGCCTTTATGGGATACGAGCAGAGCAGTCCCCTAGCGGCCAAGTCACGCGAGTGTGCGTGTGGTTTGAGGGACCAACCCGAATTTCCCCAAAATAAGTATACCAAGTTTTAGTAGAAGTCTAAAAACAATTGTAGAACAAATCTGGGAATTTGTAAAAAGATAGTTTAAAAGATATAGCCCTCAGAGTGTGGTCCCTCAGTTCACACACCGCTATTTTCCAGATCTCGAAAAGTATGTGGAAAATTATGGTTTTTTCACTACAGAATTTTAGTAGAACTTTTGTAAAAGTTTTTACAAATTTATCAGATACATAGCATGAGAAATAAAAAAGGTACAACCACCGAAGTGTGGTCCCTCAGTTCACACAAAAATGACATACTCATTTCGCGATATATGACTGACTTTTTTAATTATTTTTCTACGTAGAGTTTTAGTAGAAAATTTGTAGAATTCATAGGCAAAATTTCAGAAAAATCTATCGGCGCATTTGGAAGATATATACCATTATGTTGGGTCCCTCAGTTCACACACTTGTGTATAAGAAAAACTCAAATAACTAATAAACGAGAAAACTAACAGAAAGTCTACTATACTTAAGTTTTAGTAGAAGTTTTTTTCTCTTGGATTAGCACATAAAATATTTAATTTCTTGCTTCCTAACTGAGATAATGTTAATTTTTTGATTGTATGAAAATGCAGAGTAGGGTTACCACACAAGAAGCAAAATTCGGACAGTACCTAATATTATTGTGTGTGTTATACCTTATTAAATTTACCTTTTCACTATTATATGGGTTCATAGTACTACAAACAACCTATATACCTACTTATGTACCTATTTGTGGTTTCGCTCTGCCCGCCCTTTTCTCTGTCCGTTATTGCTAACTCCTTAAATGTAATTACATATATATTATATGAATAAAAAACTGGCCAAGTGCGAGTCAGGCTCGCGCACAAACGGTTCCGTACAAAACGGCAAAAAAAAATCACGGTTGTTGTATGGAAGCCCTCGTTAAATATTAATTTTATTTTGTTTTTAGTATTTGTTGTTATAGCGGCAACAGAAATACATAATTTGTGAAAATTTCAACTGTCTAGCTATCGCGGTTCCTGAGATACAGCCTGGTGACAGACAGACGGACGGACAACCAGCGAAGTCTTAATAATATTTTGGGTCCCTTTGGGTACAGAACCCTCATTTATGAAATTTCATATTTTTATTATACCTACCTATTTTCTATGAACGAACTGTTTTATTAAACTGTTTATTTGTCATGAACGGGTAAACTAGTTTAGCGCCTACTGATAAACTAGTCTATGCGTGAACGGTTGCCATATGCCGGAACGGTGCGTGCGACAGAGACCTTTCGTCGCGACGCGACGACACGATCGACGGACGGGCGCGGCACGGTGGGTCGAAAATCGGCTTTCATAGACATAGAAATGAAATCTCGAAAGTGATAGATTTTTTGATGGATATTGCTCCAGTTTAGTATTACTATGTAGAAAATTAAGTTTGAGATGTTTTTGCCCAAAAATGAGGGAGTAATAATTTTTTTACGAAAAACTTGTATGGAGCCAACATGAAAAATTCAATTATTTCAAAAACGGCAAGTTTAACCGTAATATCCTGACAGATGGTTATAGTACCAATTATTCATGATTTTTTGGCATACATCATATAACGGTTTTAGCTGCTTTTTTTTTTTTTAAATCGTCAAAACTTTTGAAAAAAAGTCACCCTGTATTATTACACGATTCGATAGTGTTACTATTAAGGAACAATTTCTGGAAAGTAATGGTATACGGCAAACTTGAGGAAAGTGTTGAATTTTAATAAGCTCCTTCATATTTTGAACAAATGTATGAACAATTATATAAAATGCTTAAATTAAGCACTTTCCTTAACTTTCTCACATATAGTTACTTCTCAGCAATTGTTATTTACTAGCAAGACTATCGAATGCTGCAATAATACAGGGTGACTTTTTTTCAAAATTAACGGATTCGAATCCTAACCAAGGATGTTGACTTGGCTTTAATCTGATAATGCAGTTATATTCGTCATACACTGTGAAGTGAAGGAAAATTATGTAAGAGGAATTTCTTCCCAAAAAGACTGGATTTATAACTTTTTTATAAAAAAATTCTATGAAGCCAATGAGAAAAATCCAATTATCTTCAAAACGGCAAGATAAATCCCTAAATCCTTACATGCTGTTATAGTACTATTAATTCGTGATTTTTTACATAGTTCATGAAACGGTTCTATTTGCCATTTTTTTTAAATAATCGAAATATTAATTTTGAAAAAAAAAAAGTCACCTGTATTATTACACCATTCGATAGTCTTGCTAGTAAAATTTGTTCAAAATATGAAGAAGTTTATTGAAATTTAACACTTTCCTCAAGTTTGCCGTATACCATTACTTTCCAGAAATTGTTCTTTACTAGCAAGACTATCGAATGGTGCATTAATACAGGTGACTTTTTTTTTCAAAATTAATATTTGGTGATTAAAAAAAAATGGCAAATAGGACCGTTTAATGAACTGTGTCTTTTATTGCAGCATTCGATAGTCTTGCTAGTAAATAACAATTGCTGGGAAGTAACTATATGTGAGAAAGTTAAGGAAAGTGCTTAATTTTAGCATTTTATATAATTATTCATACATTTGTTCAAAATATGAAGGAGTTTATTAAAATTCAACACTTTCCTCAAGTTTGCCGTATACCATTACTTTCCAGAAATTGTTCCTTAATAGTAACACTATCGAATCGTGCAATAATACAGGTGACTTTTTTTTTTCAAAAATTTCGACGATTTTAAAAAAAAAAGAGCAGCTAAAACCGTTATATGATGTATGCCAAAAAATCATGAATAATTGGTACTATAACAATCTATCAGGATATTACGGTTAAACTTGCCGTTTTTGAAATAATTGAATTTTTCATGTTGGCTCCATACAAGTTTTTCGTAAAAAAATTATTACTCCCTCATTTTTGGGCCAAATTATCTCAAACTTCATTTTCTACATAGTAATACTAAACTGAAGCAATATCCATCAAAAAATCTATCACTTTCGAGATTTCATTTCTATGTCTATGAAAGCCGATTTTCGACCCACTGTGCGCGGGCACGACGACTTGGCACGAGCAATACGTCTATCTTTGTTCTTTACAGTAATGAACCTGCCTGTCTACCAGTTCTAAGCCTGGAAAAAGTATGAAGGGAAGTTCATTTCCACCGCTCACAGATTAAACCGTCTCGTCGTTCGTCGTCATCACTAGTCGCGTCGATCAGCAAACGACAACAAGTTTGTCAAAACAGTTAATGCTGAAAGTCGTTCATTCAACAAAACTACTTTGTTTGTCATAGTTTATTGCTCAGTTCAGTATTCGTCGAACACGTAAACTAGTCGAAAAAAAAAACTGTTTTTTCAACTAGTTTACGATGAACGATAAACGGTCTCGTTTCGTTGATCGAAAAAGCGTCGACGACCCACCACTAGTGTCGAGGCGAAACTCGAAAGGGTCCAATTTTTAACTATTTGCATTGGGTAAACCTAAAAACTTTTCAGTATTGTATCAGAAGTATATTGCTGTAAGTAGAGACTTAGAGAGTTATTCGCCGAAGTAGTTTTTTCTCCAAGAACACTATTCCATGCGGGCGAAGCCGCAGGCAAAAGCTAGTATAACAAAAATATTAGGTGCAGTCATAATATTACATTGAGTATGTATAATCTTTGGTGCTGGGGGCGAGACGACGACGAGACGAGGACGAGGGCTCCGATACAACAACCGTGATTTTTTTTGCCGTTTTGTACGGAACCGTTTGTGCGCGAGCCTGACTTGGCCAGTTTTTTATTCATATAATATATTATATGTAATTACATATAAGGAGTTAGCAAGAACGGACAGAGAAAAGGGCGGGCAGAGCGAAACCACAAATAGGTACATAAGTAGGTATATAGGTTGTTTGTAGTACTATGAACCCATATAATAGTGAAAAGGTAAATTTAATAAGGTATAACACACACAATAATATTAGGTACTGTCCGAATTTTGCTTCTTGTGTGGTAACCCTACTCTGCATTTTCATACAATCAAAAAATTAACATTATCTCAGTTAGGAAGCAAGAAATTAAATATTTTATGTGCTAATCCAAGAGAAAAAAACTTCTACTAAAACTTAAGTATAGTAGACTTTCTGTTAGTTTTCTCGTTTATTAGTTATTTGAGTTTTTCTTATACACAAGTGTGTGAACTGAGGGACCCAACATAATGGTATATATCTTCCAAATGCGCCGATAGATTTTTCTGAAATTTTGCCTATGAATTCTACAAATTTTCTACTAAAACTCTACGTAGAAAAATAATTAAAAAAGTCAGTCATATATCGCGAAATGAGTATGTCATTTTTGTGTGAACTGAGGGACCACACTTCGGTGGTTGTACCTTTTTTATTTCTCATGCTATGTATCTGATAAATTTGTAAAAACTTTTACAAAAGTTCTACTAAAATTCTGTAGTGAAAAAACCATAATTTTCCACATACTTTTCGAGATCTGGAAAATAGCGGTGTGTGAACTGAGGGACCACACTCTGAGGGCTATATCTTTTAAACTATCTTTTTACAAATTCCCAGATTTGTTCTACAATTGTTTTTAGACTTCTACTAAAACTTGGTATACTTATTTTGGGGAAATTCGGGTTGGTCCCTCAAACCACACGCACACGTCACGCGATCATTTTAGGTGAAAATCTCGTTTGAGTTGGCACGCCGCGCCATCGCACTCAAACATAACTACGTGAATTATTGTGCTTCAAGGTTTTCTACAGTGTGCAAGATCATAATATATATTTATACAAACCCATGGTGTCGAGAAAAAGACAGATTAAGATATATAGTCGTTGCGGCGTTTGATACGAATTATCCCGCCGGTTTTTCTAATTTCTTGAAGAAAAAATATTTACTTTTTAAATGTCTTTAAATAGGCAGGCAATGTTTACCTACATACTGCATTGAGGCGTTATCGATTCTTTATACTACCAAGTAGCAACTTGGTAATAAACAACTTTATTAATAAATAACATTATGTAGATACACTTAACTACATAATTATATTAAAATACTAGATGTTTCGTGCGCGCAAATGTTAATTTCGCAGAAACCGTACATTTTTCAGCGATAAAAAGTAGCCTATGTCCTTCCCCGTGGTCTACTCTACATCTGTGCCAAATTTCATCAAAATCGGTCCAGTAGTTTCGGAGCCTATTCCATGCAAACAAACAAACAAACTTTTCCTCTTTATTATTATTAGTGTAGATATGTACATCATCCATCACCATATTCATTCTATTATGGGGCATGGCCATGGATCTCCTCAATGTGAGAAGTCCAACTAGGAGTCCAACTTCTCAGTTCTCTAGGCAAATTATGACGTCACAATATTGGTTTCCGATGGACGTATTTTATACTAAATAATGACGTCACAATGTGTTTCCAGTGGACGTGGACGAGCGGCCGCAGCCGGAGCTGATCCGGCCGCTGCCGTGGGTGCTGTTTCTGATGCTGCTGCTGGTGCTGCGCGTGCTACGCGAGATGCTGTCGCTGCTCAACCTGGCGCTGGGCAAGCCGCCCGTCAGGTCCGCGGACGTGGTCAGTATAGTCATTAGTCAACCTATTATGTCTATCTCTATTAATTATTATTAATTATTGGTAATTGGTAAAAAAGTGCCATAAGACACTAGGCAACATCCCTATTCTCAGACAGCAAGATATATGTTGTCTATAAGCCATTACGACTTAATTAGTCATGATTACTACTTTGACGTATTTCCGTTCAAATCCATGGCACCACTTACGTGCAAAAAAGTGCGCGTGTGTGTTTTTATTAATTCGTAAGTACTGGTTACTCCTTGAACGTACTTCGTTTATGATTTGGTAATACGAATTTGTTATTAAGTTTAAAATATATTAAGCAATTTCATATTAAAACACTTGTAATTCCAGGTAACATACATCCAGAGCAAGCGGCGGTACGTGCGCGCGCTGAAGTACCGCGGCGGGCGCGCGATGCGGGCGCGCGGGCCATGGAGTCTGCGCGCGCTGCTCGACCTCACGTTGTGTTTCCGACGACCTCCGCCCGCCGACCACGATGAGCTCATGGTAGGTATCTGATATACATGGGGACAGTGTGACCGTTTACGGTAGATTGACTACTGCAACAGTAGATTTTCGTTGTAAAATTGGTAGTGCAGTAGATTTTCAGTATTTTTGGAAAAAGTAGCGGATTTCAGTAGAATATCCTGGTAATATTTTAAACTTTAGTAAACATTTTTCTCTTAACACGGCAACATTGGAAATGTAAGCAAATTTAGCTCTAATAGCTGTCAGTGATTCGTTGCTTACTTCTTCGGTTAGTCGACGCTTGATAAATATAGTAAAAGTCAAATGGCAAAGTTGTAGGTATTAAAAAGATCTGCAACTTTTATATTTACACTTTTTTCACATAACCTCAACATTTATGTGAAAAATTCAAATCACCAAGTTTTTGTTTTTTTTTACTTAATACAAAAAAAATATTTTTTCACGAAATTTGGTGAAAACTTCCCTTTTTATATTCCAAATATATTATATATTTTTTAAATTTCAATTACCATGTAGGTAATATGGTAAATATACATTACCTACATGGCCTTGCTACTTGTTCTTTTCTTTGCATTTTCTGAGAACATGTAATATGGCAATGTATTTTTTTTTTACATTATCAGAAAGGAGAGATTTTAAGGAACAAAAAGCCCACCGACTTTTTTAAAAAAAGCTTGTATTATGAGGGGAGAATTTTCGATTGAAAATTAGGGTTAATTTTTTGATATGAAGTCAAAATAAGGTGAAAAATAACTATTTTAAATAATAAAATACAGTTTATTTGCAACATAAAAAGGTAAGTTTTCACCAAATTTCGTGATTTTTATTTTTGTATTAGATAAAAATAAAAAACCCAAAAACTTGGTTATTTGAATTTTTCACATAAATTTGATTTTTATTTTTTTTATTTTTTTTTATTTTTTTATTTTTATTTTTTTTTTTATTTTTTTTTTATTGATTCACTAAACTGGATATTACACAAAATTAACTTATTTATAAAAACAAAGATAATCATAATGTAGTGTAAATACTTCTCGAAGTGAATACTACATGCAAATATAGTCAAATTTACAAATGATATTAGTGCGCACTGTGAAGTGGTATTATTGACTAACAATTTTTATATAACTTTTGTTTAAAGGATTGAACAGAAGCACCAAATATATCTAAATCACCGCAGGTTTTGTTGTATGCGGAACACATACGGTATAACGGGGAGTTTTGTCCATAATTAGTCCGGTGTATTGGCAAGTCAAATGTTTTTCTATTTTGAATACGACTTCCCGATCGAGGAACTGATAAACTAATTTTATTTAGTAGTAAGGGGCTGTCTAAATTTCCGTTAATTAATTTATGTAGATACACAATATCAGAGACGCGACGTCTGTGCTCTAGCGAGACTAATTTGAAGTGCGCTAATTTGGATTCGTAAGTAATCAAATTCCGACAAAGATTATGAGAGTAACATAAATGATGCAAGAATTGTTTTTGGAGTCTTTCGAGTCTAGAGATATGAATATCATAAGATGGATTCCATATCTGGGAACAGTATTCGATTATAGATCGCACATAACAGTTGTAGAGTACAATAGGTATCTCTGGATCTCTAAAGAATTTAGTTTGACGTATTACAAAGCCCGCTAATTTAGCACCTTTACTTGTTATAATATCTATATGTTCACGAAAATCCAATTTAGCATCAACCATAACACCCAGATCACGTATAGATGAGACTTCCTTTATTGGATTGTTAGAGATATGATATGTGTGAGAAATTGGATTTCGCTTTCGTGTGAATTTCATATGGTAACATTTAACGACATTTAATTTCATTCCATTAGAAGAGCACCAATGATTTACCGTGTCAATATCCCTTTGCAGTAAGGTTATATCATCGACGCTTCCTATAGATCGGTACAACTTAAGATCATCAGCGAACATTTGATATTTGGAAGTTATGGTCGAACACAAATCATTGACGTATACTAAAAAGAATAGTGGTCCTAAATGTGAGCCCTGGGGCACACCAGATGGCACCATTTTTATCATAGACTTAAAACCTCTTATTTTAACTAGTTGAGATCTGTTAAAGATATAGGATTCACACCATCTTAATAGGGAACCGCATATACCTGCATGAGCTAACTTAGTAATAAGGATAGCGTGGTTAACTACATCGAAGGCCTTGGAAAAATCTGTATATAAGGCATGAACATCTTTCTTACTTTCCAATGCATCATAGATATCCGTAACATACTCCATAAGATTTGAAGTAGTCGATCTACCCGGAAGAAACCCGTGTTGATTAACGTCGAAAATGCTCTTAAGGTGGAAATATAATTTGGTTTTAACTAACTTTTCAAGTAATTTACCCATTATTGACAGAATTGAAATAGGCCTATAATTAGACACATTGCTTCGATCCCCATTTTTGTGTATCGGAGTAATGAAAGCCACCTTCCACTTTGAAGGGAATTTTCCGTCAGTTAGAGATTTATTATAAAGCCTATAGAGGGGATAAGCAAGTTGCTCTGAACAATTGCGGAGAAATAATGGCGGAATACAATCTGGGCCTGGACCTTTATTAACATTAAGTCTTTGAAGAGAGCTCTTTATATCTTGTTTAGAGATATGAAAAGAACTAAGTGATTCTGAAAAGTTACTAAATTCTGTCCTGTAGGAAGAATAGTTCGGTAAATTCGAGTCACAATAAACAGAATGGAAGTATTCTGCAAAAACATTACTTATATTCTGTCCGCCCTCAATAGCCCTATCACCCAAATACATTTCGTCAGGTATCACGCTGCTGTTACATTTAATAGATTTCATAAAGGACCAAAAATACTTAGGATTACTTTTTATTCGCAATTTAGACTCTGTTTTAAATTTATTGGCACATTCTTTAATCATTAATTTGCATTGACTGCGTAATGTTTTATAAATTAGCAGATCTCTGGGATTTGAGTATTTTTTATATGTATAATGAATCTTATTTTTTTCTTTTAATAATCTAAGTAGAGGGCGATCAAACCAAAAGGGGTATTTACGATTGCCACTGTAGCATGTAGGGGTATATTTTGTAACTATGTCCATAAGTGTAGTGTAGAATGCTTCTACAGCGTCATCAATATTTTGGTCTAATTTTAAGCATTTTTCCCAGTCGATTTCTGATAAGGCCTCACATATTTTGTCATAATCAGATTTATTAAAATTAAGTGATGCTGACCTATTAATTTTCGGAGGTTTTACGGAGGGAAGTACAAAAGCAATGTGTAGCGCCGGATGATGATCATCTACATTAACTAAAGGAAGATTATGTTTACACACATTAAATGCTTTGCTATTATTAGTAATAATCAGGTCTAGAATACGGTCTTTCGCATTTTTAATGAAATTTATGTTGTAAATACCGTTAAGAAAGAGTGTATCCGTAAACAAGCTAGCCGAACCATTTGGGCAACAGGAAGGTATTAAAGAGTTTGTATCATTATCAGATATCCAAGATATGTTGGGCAAATTGAAATCACCCGTCAATAATAATATGTGATCCTTGGGCAGCTTATGCTGAATGACATCTGTAAGGTGAGTTGTGATTTTTTCGAGACTTGCGTGTGAGACCGGCGGTGGTAGGTAAATATTACCAATACATAAAGAGATAGTCGTATTTCCATGTTTGATTTTTATCACTATCCAAAGATCTTCGTTTGATGATTCCCATTTAAGTTTTCTTATGGGCCCAAATTCTTTTTTTACGGCGATTAGAACACCACCACCCTCGGCCTTTAAAGAACAAGATGAATCGCGATCTCTTCTGAATATTGTGTATCTATTGTCTAGTAACTCGTGATCATAAACGGAATCGTTAAGCCAGGTCTCTGTTAAGAGAATCACGTCAAAATTCTGTGTAAGCGCGTTATGCCGTATGATATCTGTTTTTGTTCTGAGGCCCCTAACATTTTGATACAAAATATTTAAATTTAATTTGATGCTTCTGTTACTATTCAAATTAATATTCATCAACTGTATTGCAATTAACAAGATCAAAGGGTAAACTACAAATAAAAATAGTAATGCTTATTCAGTAAACAAACTATTATCTGGAAGTTATCTTATAAGCCCGAAAGTAACTCAAAATTTTTTACAAAAATATTTTTAGCTCCAATGTCCTTCTTTATAAAAATTTTGCCGTTCCGCACCCACACAAACTGGAAACCTTTATCTTTAGCAAACTGGCGTACTTGTGCGTGTAGCTGCTTATTAGATGGTGACAAATGCTCGCACACGTAAATTGGCTCCTTGCTAGCTATACCAAGATGAGAAGAGTTGAGTTTTTCCTTTGGGTTACTCTTATTAAATGTTTTTACTGCTGCTATGAAGTTATCTCTGACAAGCGGACTGGATACTTTCACCACTATAGACCGGGGTCGCTTTGTATCCTTGTTGACCTTTGCAACCCGATGATAGTTTAGTAGTTGATTTTCTTGCAAAGTATATCCAACAGTATTGGCCAGTTGCTGTATGACGGTTTTCAAGTTTTCAGATTTGTGCTCGGGGACACACTGTATTTCTATATTGGATTCTCGGGATAGTTGTTCGAACTGGCTGAATCGAGTATTTATATCCGTTATGTTAATTTTTAAAGAGTTGTTTTCAGAGATGATATCTTCAATTTTTCGATTTTTGGAATCAAGTTCCTTACTAAGCTGGTCGTACTTTGCGGATATAAAATTAACGCTTTCAGTTAACTCCTCAATTTTGGTAATAAAGTCCCTTCTAATATCTCTAAGGAGTTTCGATAGTGAGTCTTCGAGTTTAGTGTCAAAATATTTTTTTAAATCTTCAATGCTAGACGACGACGGAGACTCAAGAAATGATTCTTTGGCCCCTATTTGCGTCGGTGTAAGAAAAATATCTTTTTTATCAGAGTGTTTACACTGCTCGCACTTCCAAGAAGCTTTGTAGGTCTTAGATTCCTTCGCAAAATTTTCTAAGCTTACGCCTAAGCAATGGTAGTGATACGTAGCTTTACACTTGGAGCAAGCTTTTAAATCGGAGGACTTTATATGTTTGGAGCACTTACTGCACGCAGACATAATGGTTATCTCGGAAGTTGGGAAATTCTTTTAACCGGGCAACACTATTTAGGTGTCAATGTCGTTTATTCGGATGTCACTCGATTCCGACAGCAAAAATAATGACAGTTGTGGGTAGTTTTTGATGTTTGTGTAAACAACAATAATGAGTATATTTTATGAGGGTAGAGAATTATTACTTGAATTATCAGTTTTCAACTTTTATAGCCGGAGAAAGCAATGGAAAACAATATCACAAGCTCACGTCCCCTTATGCTTCACTTGGATGATACACAAAACTAATAATTTCACTAGATACTATTTTTAACGTGAAAAGATTTATGGAGCGTAATGCACACTATGAATGTGAATAAATGTGAATTTAAGCCACAGTACGTCAGTACAATTTCAGTAGGTTTTTCTAAAACGTTAGTAGATTTCAGTAGAAAAGTAAGTTGCATCTAGTAGTTTAGCGTTTTTTGAAAACGGTTATACTGCATGGGGATATATAGCAGAACAAGCGGCGGTACGTGCGCGCGCTGAAGTAGCGCGGCGGGCGCGCGTAGCGCGCGCAGGCTCTACGGCCCGCGCGCGCTGCTCGACCTCACGTTGTGTTTCCGACAACCTCCGCCCGCCGACCACGTTGAGCTCATGGTAGGTATCTGTGATACATAGGGATATATAGCAGAACAATCGGCGGTACGTGCGCGCGCTGAAGTACCGCGGCGGACGCGCGATGCGGGCGCGCGGGCCGTGGAGCCTGCGCGCGCTGCTCGACCTCACGTTGTGTTTCCGACAACCTCCGCCCGCCGACCACGATGAGCTCATGGTAGGTATCTGATATACATGGGGATATATAGCAGAACAATCGGCGGTACGTGCGCGCGCTGAAGTAGCGCGGCGGGCGCGCGTAGTGGGCGCGCGGGCCGTGGAGCCTGCGCGCGCTGCTCGACCTCACGCTGTGTTTCCGACGACCGCCGAACGCGACGAACTCATGGCAGGTGTCTGATATATATAGGTATATATAGCAGAAGAAGTGGCGGTACGTGCGTGGGCTGAAGTACCGCGGCGAGCGCGCGATGCGGGCGAGCGGGCCACCTCACGTTGTGTTTTCGACGACCTCATGGTAGGTATCTGATATACACAGGTATATATAGCAGAACAAGCGGCGGTACGTGCGCGCGCTGAAGTAGCGCGGCGGGCGCGCGTAGTGGGCCCGCGGGCCGTGGAGCCTGCGCGCGCTGCTCGACCTCACGCTGTGTTTCCGACGACCGCCGAACGCCGACCACGACGAACTCATGGTAGGTGTCTGATATATATAGGTATATATAGCAGAAGAAGTGGCGGTACGTGCGCGCGCTGAAGTAGCGCGGCGGGCGCGCGTAGTGGGCGCGCGGGCCGTGGAGCCTGCGCGCGCTGCTCGACCTCACGCTGTGTTTCCGACGACCGCCGAACGCGACGAACTCATGGTAGGTGTCTGATATATATAGGTATATATAGCAGAAGAAGTGGCGGTACGTGCGTGGGCTGAAGTACCGCGGCGAGCGCGCGATGCGGGCGCGCGGGCCACCTCACGTTGTGTTTTCGACGACCTCATGGTAGGTATCTGATATACACAGGTATATATAGCAGAACAAGCGGCGGTACGTGCGCGCGCTGAAGTAGCGCGGCGGGCGCGCGTAGTGGGCGCGCGGGCCGTGGAGCCTGCGCGCGCTGCTCGACCTCACGCTGTGTTTCCGACGACCGCCGAACGCCGACCACGACGAACTCATGGTAGGTGTCTGATATATATAGGTATATATAGCAGAAGAAGTGGCGGTACGTGCGTGGGCTGAAGTACCGCGGCGAGCGCGCGAAGCGGGCGCGCGGGCCACCTCACGTTGTGTTTTCGACGACCTCCGCCCGCCGACCACGACGAGCTCATGGTAGGTATCTGATATACACAGGTATATATAGCAGAACAAGCGGAGGTACGTGCGCGCGCTAAAGTACCGCGGCGTGCGCGCGATAAGAGCACGCGGGCCGTGGAACCTACGCGCGCTGCTCGACTTCACGTTGTGTTTCCGACGACCGCCGCCCGCCGACCACGACGAGCTCATGGTTGCGTATAAGATAAAAGATAAATATTAGATAAAACAATATATTTTAATGTTCCCACTGCACTGTAAGTAAATGGCAACTTGTGGGAAACATGTTTAGATAATAATACATTTAAATTCTTCCCTTCAATCACTCTGTCTATTGGTGGAAAGTGGAAGGAAGGATACATGAGGCGTTATTGCTTAATATTATAAAGTAAAACAATCTTTCACTGTGTTAGAAAAAAGTGCCATAGTTAAAAGTACCTACTGTATTCTATTTAATTTACCTATCTATCTATTTATTTTTTCAACCCCCAAATGATAAAATATATAGCATGTATGTATATAGCAAAACAACATTTGCAGGGTCAGCTATATTTTTCTCAGACGATAAAAAAATCACCTGTAGACCTGAGGGGCAATTCTGCTAAATAAAACCTGCATTAATACAATGACAATCAAGTCCCGACACGCTCACACTCTCAAAAGGTGTTTTACGTTAAACCAACGTGAAACGCGCTCTGATTGGTCGAAACGTCATAAAATCTGTTCATGGTAACATGTCGCTACACTTTCAATCCAAAGTAAAATTATATGTACTTTAAAATTTAAGTACAAGAATTGAGGTTCTGAATTATTTCTAAATACCACAGAATACAAATAAGCAGAATGAGTGTTCGATTACATTTGTATGCAGCGCACTGTGTCCAAATCCATGGCGAAATACCGCCCCGCCCGCACTTTTTAATTTTTACTCTTTACACTTACAAAACAAATCGCGTTTTTATTGAATACCTAATTGTCGTAACCGACAATTAGGTATTCAATAAAAATTACTGAAAAAATAGTTGGGTAAAATATTCCATTATTCTGTGGCAACACATTTTGTGTGGATAACCATTCCAATTTGGAGTAGTCGTGACGGCTTCACTTTCAAGCGTGTTGACGGCTTCTAGATGATTTCTGTATTCTGTGCTAAATACATAGGTATTTATTTTTCAGATAGTAAACAACAACCGCACCTGCGAGGCCACGGACGCGAACACCGAGACCAGCATGGAGCGGCTCATCGAGAAAATGGTAGTGGACATGGACGCTGACTCCGACGACTCGCACAGTTACACCGTAAGCACCTCAACTTAGCACGGGGCTAGATGGATGTGGTGTGAAACGTCTATAGATATTATTATCTATTATTATTATTACTACATATCATGTTATCACTCTCGTTCTTCGTATTAATGAAAGAGAAGGCATGATATTTACGGAAAATATTAACATTAACAGGCGGTGGTGAAATTGGGACTAAATCGTTAATTAATGTTAATCGTTGATTTAATAAATAACATGTTATCTCTTTCGTTCCTCGAACTAATGAAAGAGAAGGCATGATATTTACGGAAAATATTAACATTAACAGGCGGTGGTGAAATTGGGACTAAATCGTTAATTAATGTTAATCGTTGATTAAATAAATAACATGTTATCTCTTTCGTTCTTCGAACTAATGAAAGAGAAGGCATGATATTTAGAGAAACGATTAATACTAACAGGCGTTAGTAAAAGTGGGACTACATCGTAAAAGTTATTCATAACATTTCTTTTTTCAGCTAACAAATGTAACAAGCGTGAGAAGCGACAAGTCCGACTACTCGGACTCGGAACACGAAATTGCTTTCAACAAAGACTCCAAACCGTCTGGAACCATCGAAGACGAGACTGGAACCTTCTCGAAACAGAACAACATGGCTACCTCCACGCCCGAGAAAAATCATATCCAAGAAATCGGCACCAAAGAATATTCGACTATAAAGTCAGAGAACAACAATTCGGTAGAGGCCACGGCGATGTTCCTGCAGCACGAAAACTGTACATACAAACCAGTTGTGGGTAAGGCCAAATATTTGTACAGTACCCGATGGAAAAGTGTGTCCATCGACCATTGAAAAGAGATATTTGGCTTGGAATAAGGCAAACTGTCACTGCTTTGTGCGTAAGAGAAAACGCTCTACAAAGCGGTCGTTAGCGAATATATCTATTCAAGGGTTGATGTCTTAGATCGAGAATACCGAAAATACCGCACGAAAGTTGAGGACGTATCCCGATTTCTATCTCATGAGTTCTTAAAATGCGAATAAGCGCACCTCAGCTCGCAGTCGCGCGCGATTTCTCCGACCGGCGACAAAGAAGTAGTTGGTAAGAAGTGTAAAAAAATACGTTAACTCTTCTAAAAAGCATGCCATGGGCGTAGCTAGGGGGGTTCCAACCCTCAATTTTTCTGATTTAAAACAATTATGCATGTCCCTGTTCTATATCCAAACGGGACGCTTAATAGGACGCAACTGTCCCTTTTCTTCCCGTGAAGTTAAGTTGTGTTATCAGCTGTAAGGTTGATTTTCAATAACGTAAAATATACTATGAACTTTGCGAACTTGTGTTTCCTGTAGCTTTTTGTAAGTTGATGTATCTTCGGTAATCTTGATCTGTCATCTATGACCGGAAACAGATCTACTGTTTCCGGTCATAGACCTTAGATTTTTCATTGGTCATATACCTCGGTATTCTGTAGTAGTAGGCTAATTTCTTCACTAGCTTTTGCCCGCGGCACCGCCCGCGTAAATACATTATACCGCAAAACGGGAATTTTTCGAGATAAAAATATCCTATGTCCTTTTCCGGGATCCAAAGTATGTCTATACTAAATTTCATAAAAATCGGTTCAGCGGTTAAAGCGTGAAGAGGTAACAGACAGACAGACAGACGGACGGACAGACACACTTTCGCATTTATAATATTAGTATAGATAGTATAAATAATGTAACAGTTGTTTCTTAATATGCAATGCCCGTTCTACACATCGCGCACAAAGGCACAAATTTGCACATATACACGTCATTTTCGCAGGCGTTTCAAACGAAGTGTGGAACGGGCTTAAGAAAAATCCTTGCCTGATATGATAAGTTATATTAAACTTATTTACTTTTAAATAACTTTGGTTGAAAGGTACCTATGTTTACAAAGTCATTATATTTTTATCAACGTGTGTAATCTATTTTTTTTAGCCAACGGAAAATCTAAAACAGGCATCAAAAAGGAAAGGTGAGTCCCGTACAACAAACGTGTTTTTTTTTGCCGTTTTATACGGAACCCTTAGTGCACGAGTCCGTTCGTTACAGTCAATGATATGTGAATTCGACACACACGTATGTGATAATTTGCATTTTAAATTTTACAAATAGCTTCTGAAAGGATTGTTTCCGGCAAAATATTGAGGGGAAAAGTCGAGAAATAAATGAGCCCACCAAACTTTATAAAATCCAAAGAGGCTCAATTTTTATTGATATATTTTTAACACACTGTATAAAAAATTGCATGTGTGAGTAATAAGGAGTCAGATTTAATGTAATAATTAATGACCGTGTTCCGTGGAAAATAGCGCATAGCGCTTGTTAGCGCTTGCCAGCGCTAAAGAAAAACAGATTATCGATAAATGGCCGTGTTCCGCGCATAGCGCTTGTTAGCGCTTGCCAGCGCTAAAGAAAAACAGATTATCGGCCAGGACACGTTTGTTGACTTCAATACTGCTAACATAATCCGCCATTTTGCTTATAGCGGTCGCCATTTTGCTTACGTTTTTTTGTAAGCGCTATTTTCTGCGGCACACAGCCTTTAACTTACCGGATCTGTCAGCGACCGTTCCTATGGAAACTCATTGTTGCTAGCCATTAGAGATCTGCCTCACTAAGACGCCATGGCGACGTCTCTGGCTACCGTATCCGAACAGTCAATATTAGAGCCATACCTCACCGAGACTCCATGGTGACGACGTGGCCAGCGACGTCGCCAACTAGTTCTTATTGAGATGTATGACGGCTAACTCACTTGGCGACCGACTGGCGACGTTGCCAAGTAGCCAGCGTCATACATCTCAATAAGAACTAGTTGGCGACGTCTCTGGTCACGTCGCCATGGCGTCTCGGTGAGGGCAAGTGTATGATACCGAACTCACTTGGCGACGGTTTGATCACGAAACATTTTAATATTCATTGTTTGGATTAGTAGCCGGCGACGCACAGTGGGTCGAAAATCGGCTTTCATAGACATAGAAATGAAACGAGATTTCATTTCTATGTCTATGAAAGCCGATGTAACAATTTTTTTTATGGATATTGCTTCAGTTTAGTATTACTATGTAGAAAATGAAGTTTGAAATAATTTGGCACAAAAATAAGGGAGTAATAATTTTTTTACGAAAATCTTGTATGGAGCCAACATGAAAAATTCAATTATTTCAAAAACGGCAAGTTAAACCGTAATATCCTGACAGATGGTTATAGTACTAATTATTCATGATTTTTTAGCATACATCGTATAACGGTTTTAGCTGCTCTTTTTTTTTTAAATCGTCGAAATTTTTGAAAAAAGTCACCCTGTATTATTACACGATTCGATAGTGTTACTATTAAGGAACAATTTCTGGAAAGTAATGGTATACGGCAAACTTGAGGAAAGTGTTGAATTTTAATAAATATGAAGTTTAGAACAAATGTATGAACAATTATATAAAATGCAAAAATTTAGTTTTTTCCTTCAACTTTCTCATATGTAATTACTTCCCAACAATTGTTCTTTACTAGCAAGACTATCGAATGGTGCAATAACTTTTTTTTTTCTCAAAATTAATATTTCGATGATTAAAAAAAATGGCAAATAGAACCGTTTCATGAACTATGTCAAAAAATCACGAATAAATAGTACTATAATAACGTGCAAGTATATTAGGATTTATCTTGCCGTTTTGAAGATAATTGGATTTTTTTCATTGGCTCCATATAAATTTTCTATAAAAAAGTTATAAATCCAGTATTTTTGGGAAGAATTACTCTGACATAATTTTCCTTCACTTCACAGTGTACGACGAATATAACTGCATTATCAGATTATCGCCAAGTCAACATCCTTGGTTGGGATTCGAATCCGTTAATTTTGAAAAAAAGTCACCCTGTATTATTGCAGCATTCGATAGTCTTGCTGGTAAATAACAATTGCTGGGAAGTAACTATATGTGAGAAAGTTAAGAAAAGTGCTTAATTTTAGCATTTTATATAATTGTTCATACATTTGTTCAAAATATGAAGGAGTTTATTAAAATTCAACACTTTCCTCAAGTTTGCCGTATACCATTACTTTCCAAAAATTGTTCCTTAATAGTAACACTATCGAATCGTGTAATACAGGGTGACTTTTTTTCAAAAATTTCGACGATTTAAAAAAAATAGAGCAGCTAAAAGCGTTGCCAAAAAATCATGAATAATTAGTACTATAACCATCTGTACCGTATATTACGGTTAAACTTGCCGTTTTTGAAATAATTGAATTTTTCATGTTGGCTCCATACAAGTTTTTCGTAAAAAAATGATTACTCCCTTATTTTTGTGCCAAATTATCTCAAACTTCATTTTCTATATAGTAATACTAAACTGAAGCAATATCCATCAAAAAATTTGTCCCTTTCGAGATTTCATTTCTATGTCTATGAAAGCCGATTTTCGACCCACTGTGCGACGTCGCCATAGCATCTATTAAAGGCATTACTCTTACACCTCGTCCAGACTACTCGCGAAGTAGGCCAAGATTGGCCGAATAAGACAGTGTAGGCACGCACTTCGTTTCGCCTTTTCATACTTCGGGTTACTTCGCGAAGCACTTCCTCAGCCTACTTCGCGAGCAGTCTTGACGGGGCACATCAGTAGTTTATACTTAAAACACACACTGTATTGATTTTGAACAAGAAAAAATTGCTTGTAAAATAATAACAGTGCACTATTTTATTTTCAGATTGAGTACTGAAGTAAATGCATCGAAGCACACAGGTCTATAACTCGTACTAATTCAATATGGGAACGAATCATGTTGGCGTTCTTAATTATTGCAATATTATAAAATAATAATTATCAATACTAAAAATGTCAATAACGTGTAACTAAACTATGCTTTAATTTTCTCAATCCTTAAAAATTAAGAGCCAACAAACTTTTATCACGGTCAAGTCAGTTTATTTAAACTATTAGTGCCTTGACACAGGTGTTGCAGCTCCCGCGGCGAGATTTGTATGGATTTTTTCGCCGCAACTTCTGCGGCATGACCCACCGCCGGTCCACACGGCGCATTGCGTCAGCGTTGCGTCGACGCACTGCTGTCGCTCCGTTTTACATACTAAAAACTGTACCGTTCACACGGTGCGCTGCGTCGACACAACGCTGTGACGACGCACGAACAACGACAGCATCCCCCGAGACGAAGCGGGAGGGGTAACCACGTTACGTTTACGTCGCAACAACGCTGCGTTAACGCAGCACCCGTGTGGCCGGCATTGCGTTAACATGTTTGCGCTGCGTCAACGCAACGCGCCGTGTGGACTGGCTCACAGTGGCGACACTCTCTACAAATGACAGCGAGAGCCAGGGGGGTGAAACTCTCATACATGCACAAATTAACAGAGTACAGAGACATCTAAAAATGACTGTCCGGTACTAACAGTTTGAAAGTTTTCGGATTGTCACAACAGATGCCACTAAGCGACTTCTACATCGCGCTATCGCTAACACAAGGCGTATTTATAAGGGCTCGCGAACATTTTACTATGCAGCAATCATATCCCACTATTAAAGAGGAACTTGGTCGTTGTTGTGTCTACGACTTTCGATAAAACTTAATTTCTGTCCATAATTCAGTTCAATAAAAATTATCAGGCGGTACTACTTCCATCTAGCGGGTTTGATAGTAACTAAAACGGTACAACGCCATCTAAAAACGACATTCCGAAACTTTTGCAAGACTCAGTTTCAATTTTAGAGTTGCGCATCTATACTAATATATATCTGTATTATCTATGGCGAGAGCAATGTGACGCATTTTGACGTAAGCCTAAGGTTGACACCGTAATAATTTTTATACGTCGCGTCAGATAAATCTATCATAAATAGATATTAGGAAATTGTATTGTCAATTATGTGAAAGCACGAAACGACCAGCGGCGTCCAGCCCCGAGAATGAAAGTCCTGGCTTGAAAAAGCTTACGTCCCGCTCGCCGTGCGCACCCCCTGCATTTGTCTAGCCACGCACGCACGCAATGTATATTCTTTGCCGCCGGCGCTGCGGCACAAAATCCATACAAATCTTGCCGTGGCGACGCGAGTGTAAGGATACTTACAGGGACCATGCTATAAGCACATAGCAGAATGTAGATAAAGATAAACTAATTAAAATATTCATACAATGTATAAGTTATACTATGTCTGTCAAGCTTCTTTCCTGACGTACCTAACAGAAACATTGTATAGCTTATGCGCTGTATAAATATTTTTATTAGTAACTATTACAAGTGATGTGTTGTGGCAGCACCAACGACCGCGAAAATGTGTTTGTGTTTAGTTAGTTTGCATTTAAAATTAAATATTATATTACTTTATTTACGTGCCTGATGAGATTTAATATTATGAAAAAGTAAAGTGCTACAAAAGTATATTTTTAACAATTGTCATGGGAGTGTCTGTGAGTGTTTTAACTTATCACCATATCATTAATTAAACCTTGATTTATTGGTTTTAGATTGATGTGAGAAATCAAACTTTTTGTAGCCATTTTTCTCTAAAGTCTGTATGAACTGATATTAGGGTTTGAAAGTAACGATATTGAAACTCACAAAAAGGTTAAAACACCTTCAATACAACATCCGATTTCCCCAACACTATGCAATACCAAAAAGAAGTACATAGAATCTCAAAGATTATATTTTTATTATTAATTTTGCTATCGATAGAAGCTAAGATTATTTTAGGTTTTATAACAATTAAAATGACGAAGAATGTTATAAAAAAAAAGCAAAAGCTCTCTGTGTTGGCTGTACCATATAGGCTAATTTACTAAAATCATTTTTTTCGTCTAATCGATGTTAGATATCGTGGTAGTAGACGTGTGACGTCATTGCGATAGTTCACCGTTAATTTGTCATATCCAATATAGTTTTGCTTGAAAGAGATGAACATGATGATGATGTTGCCTAGTGACGACTGACGAATATCACATTTTTACAAATTAAATTTATAATTGTTGAATAGATATAGGTACATAAATCTTAAAGAAATTGTTATTTAAGTTCACGCGTTTAAAAATTATAAGCTAATAAAAATATTGCTATCTATTTCTCGAAAAACGATTTGTTACAAGCTTCTTCCGCCATACATTTTTGATTACACATGTATGGCGGTAGCGCATCGTGACGTCACAGACCGATATATATCGCTCTCTATCTCATTGTAAACATAAATTGTTTATATCTTTGTTATTTTTTAAGATTTACAATAATAGGGAATATGCATGAAAATTTAATTTGCTTGAAATAGTTTTTCCCTGTTCTTTATTATCGTCACATTATAACTAAAAGGATTTTTTTAAATTTAGTTCTTATTTAAACCGAAAAAAAAAAAATATAAAATATGCAAAATCAGCCCGGGATATTTAAATTTGCGAAACGTGTCACCATTGGTCGCGAGTTGCGACCAATGGTGACGCGCGTGTGTGACGTCACGCTACACGACGCTGTCGTTCATGACAATGACATGACTGACGTTAAATTGAATTCTATGCTCTGACTCATTCATGATTTCAACTGTCAACTGTCTTTTTCGTGTACCATGACGTCATAACCCAAGACCCGCGAAAATGGCGTGTTTAAACCGCGCAAAAATTGTAGTAATTTTTAAACATTTTTTCCAGCTTAATGGATAATATTTTGGATGTGTTATATATATATTTGGTAATGTTATAACCAGTAGAAACATTAAAAAAATAAAAAAAATACATGCATATTCCCTATTGGTTCTAGTTTGTTTATTAACATGTTGTCTAACTAAACATCGAATAGATGACATACCTTTTTTTAATGTGATATTCGACACAAGTAGACTACCTATTTTCATTGTAATCTCTATTGTCTTCTACATTGCATTATTTTGCATTCTTTTTAACATGTCTATTGTTTTAAAACATTTCACACTATATATTTTAATGTTTTTTATTCCCACGATTGCTTATAATATATTACATTAATACAAGAAAATACTTTGTGTGACATAAATTATAGGAATATTTTTGTACAGTCAGAGAAAATGAATTTTCAGCAGTTAAATTATCAAATTTTGTTCGTATTATGATAGTCTCGTCATCAAAATGTAGAAATAATATGACCAATTTTAGAAGGCTGAAAATTCTTTTATTTATTAATATTCATTGACTTCACATAATTTTGTAAAATATATACTTGTACCCAGCAGTAGAGCGTATATACGACTAATATTAATTATAAAGTATGTACTAAGTAAGTATAAAATATTAATAAAGAATGCCCTTTTCCTTGTTATTCCATTTATAGCGCCAAACAATAATTATACTGGGTGATTTTTTATTCCGTATCGAGAGAAAAATGAATGTTTCGAATGTTATGTGCACGGAAAGTGTTATAAATTCCGTGGTTATATGTAATTGGTTATATCCGTGTTTGAAAAAAAAAAAAGCATTTTTTTTTTTCAAAACTCAAGTAATTAAAAGCTGGAAAATCTTATAAAGATTATAAAAGACGTGTTTGATTTTGGGCCAGTTCTATGTACACTACATAGATAAATAGGAAAAAAATATGGGAATGTCATAAAAATACGAAAAAAATAATTTGAAGAAGGGTACATGCGTACAAAAATGATTATTTGAAGAGTTTTTTATTGCGAGAACACTTTTCAGGGCGGCCATGACAGTTGTTTTGACTTGACTTTTGACGTAGTAAACAGTTTTACAAAGAGACGACGTCTTGAATGCCATACGTCTTTCTTTGTCAAAAGTCATGTCATTGACAAAATGACATTATTTATTAATTTTGATCTGATCCGCCATGTTTTATTTTACTTTGTGTTGCTCTCCTTGACGAAGTTATTTTAAATGTACCTACATGGAAACGAAGTGAAATTAAACAAAATAAAGAATAGGAAACGGTTACTATATTATGTAGCTATATTTATATATACTGTACGTAGGGCTGGCCCAGGCCTCATACATTTCTTGAACATCGCTTTTAGATATAATAAACCCTACTGCGAGGGTGACGAAAATGCATTTCTTTTAAAAAATACCTGTCGAAAGAACTAATCTCAGTGATGAATATCTAATAATTGTTATTAAACGTTTTTCTCTCTAAATCCTTATAGTTTGCTTGGAAAAAATATTTTTTTTTTTTGTTGTATGGAAAAAACTGACATTTTTGCTGTACGAAATGATAACATATTGGACATGTTTTGGCTTAAATTTACTGATATTTTATTTTGTGTCTTGTAGGCAATAATTATAACCTAACAGCGTGCAAACTTACATTGCTATAGTTCTCTATTTCATGTACCTATATCCTATTTTTAATCGAGATGAAATTAAAAAATTACTACGAAAATATAATATATTCACAACGAGGTTTATATTATATGCAAAATTCATAGGCAAATAATTTGAAGGTCCTGAAACATGTGCAATTTTAGCTTTTACTTTGATACTTCTATGTAATTATTTTAGGTTTAATATAAAAAAGTCACAAAACACAAAAATTAAAATTTATAAAAAAATATATAATGTACATTTATTTAAAAAAATATTATAGAAAACTTGTTGTGCCATTTTATTGGAATATTGGTCTGTAAGGCAGCTATATTTTAAACGTTTCCAAAGTGTTTGGCTGTGACTTGTGTAAAAGTGCGGAGTGCAAGGTTTTGTCACTCCTCACCGTGAAGAAGTTAACTACAATTTGTATGGCATCGAAATAGCGCCCCTAGTGGCAAATAATGGTAACTAATTCGATGCCACACAAATTGTAGTTAACTTGTTCACGGTGAGTAGTGACAGACACTCGCACACAGCACTATGTTATATGTACTACAAGACTGAAGTGGCTACTGTTCCTAATATCTGCCACACGCCTTCAAGTAGATTGGTCCAACATTCAAATATTTACAATGCGTTTTTCGTCTTTGGAGTAGGTATGTTGAATTAAATTACTTGAAAGTCTGTGGCTGTACAGCTTGTTTTTCCTAAAATCTGAATTATTTATTTTTATACATAGTTTATAAATAATATTTTGAATGTTTTTGTATTTGATGAATTTACAATTTTAATAATAAACCCAATATTTGCTAAAACTTGTTTTTATTTTCTCCTTTTACAAATAAACCGAGATTGATAGTTTAGGATCTGAAATAATCCATGAATGACATTGTGGGAGATAAAAACCTGCTGGACTAATATAATTAGCGTATTCCCAAAGTTGGTTAGACGTCAGCGACGCAGCTCGGTGGTCGGTGCAGCTCAACATTAAATTTTAATCTTGCAATGAAACGTGTATCTTCGTATGTAGTGAATTAAGTTCAATTTTGAATCACTTTTTTGATACCAGCCCAAACAATATCCTACAATATTTTATAGAACTCACGTTCAAATTTGCTGGTACTGAGTTATCGACTTCAAAATTAAGAAGATTGAGTAGAGAAATAGTTAACATTTTAGCCAAATTTCAAAGGGGACTTATTTAGAAGATCAGTTTTATTTCATACTTTTTTGTATATATTTTTTACTTTGGAAGTCGGTTTAATTTTTTGTTTAAAAATAATAATTTTACCCTTTTTAGTGATATTTGCAAAGATTTCAAAACTCGACATTTGTTAAATTATTATTAAAACATTTTAAGAACGTTTAAAATAAACGATCGAATGTTTAATAAAATTATACAATTATAAAATAATAAAGAATATACAAAAAAACATACAAATATAATATAAGGTTCGGTAAAATCAATTACGGATATTTTGGGCATATGATCTGCTGCTTATGTAAAGATGTTTAAGCAGAAAAATAATTGTCATACTTGAAAAAAAAGGTTTGTCTTTATACGGGCGAGTTTGCGTTTTGCGGAGAGTCACCCATACAAAAGATGATTTTTTACTTTGAGTATGACAATTATTTTTTTGCCTAAACGTCTTTACATAAGCAGTGGATCATGTGCCCGAAGTATCCGTAGTTGATTTTCGGAGACCTTATATATACAGCCGAACGTATAACCCTCTCCTTTTTTGGAAGTCGGTTAAAAAGTGCTGTTTCTGACGATTCCACTGACTTGGAATAGTTTGCTGGTATTTTGCTGGACCAATAAAACTAGCTGTTATCGTTTACTTCCCAGTACCGACATATCCATTGTAAAACTAGCTATTTCCCATACAGGCTCCGTAAATTAAGTATCTCTTTAGATCAAGACGTGTTTCTCTCCTCCCGTTAAGTACACATTAAATTTTGAAAATGATGAAATAAAAACAATGTTTCCGCCCGGGATCGAACCGGGGACCTTGTGCGTGTGAAGCACACGTGATAACCGCTACACTACGGAAACCGTATGACGGAATGTCGAATTTATGGTTTAATTATAGCGCATTGATATACAGGAAATAAAGAAACATTTCAAATGTACATTTGTTGTAGAATAGTGATGTGACATTGGTTCTTTTTATGTCAAACCAGTACGAACTACGAAGTCGAACCAAAATAATAATAAAAAAGTAATTTTGTCCGGCTCGAGTCAGTCTCCACTCTCCACTCTCTTCAGTCACGCGGCGAACTCGGTCGCGGCAAATCGCGGCCACGTCATCGTGACCTTGTCGGTGTTAGGTTGTAATAAAATTATAAATTAAATAAGCATCAAATAAATAACAAAAATGGATCCCGAAGCGTTCCTGGACCTGGCTAACCAGGTTATAAAACTGAAAATGTATCCGTATTTCGATATAGCACATTCTTTATTATGTGCCCTAGCTGTACGAGAAGATTTAGGAGCAGGTAAGAAACAAATATGTATTACAATTACATTTAACTGACTATAAAATGAGATAATCTTTGCCTTTTTTTTATTAAGTTTTTGACGGTAAGTATACGTTGATTTGACGGTATCAAATCCTTACAAAATCAATGTACAGAAATACCACCGATAGAATTTATAAATAGACTTGTTCCCGGCTTTCAGTATTTATACTGGTTAGTTGTTACTACTTACTACTGAGCTGTGTAGTGTGCCGCATACAATTTAATTTTCGCATACAATTTATACATATAAATAAATTAAACAGATATAAGTATGTAACAATAATATATCAAACAATGCAGATATAGATAGTCCAGGATTCGAACCTCGGACCCATGGTTTTTTAGTAGACCGGTAGATGTTGATTCGTGGCTGGTATATTTGGTAACATCTATTTATTATAAATACTGATAGATGGCGTTTATCTAAAAGAAAGTCCTTCGGTCATTAAAATAAATATTATGAATAAATTATGCTATTCAGTATAAATTAAATGGGTCATATTAATCGAATTCGAAATTTCTTTATTACTTTGTATTTGTGGCAAAAATGAATTTTCTTTGGGCTCGTCCGGGATTTGAACCCGGGACCTCTCGCACCCGAAGCGAGAATCATACCCCTAGACCAACGAGCCATGCTAACATAGAGCGAAATTAAAACACAGTTCCCCCATTTGCGACGTCATGAATACTTCATTAGACTTTAGCAAAACAATGCATTCACCAAGCATTCACGCTTAATTTTCGATAACATAGATTTAGATAAAAAAAAAAACTGAATTCGATAAAACCATAATAAAATAATAACTTTTTTGTATTGTTGCGATGGGGCCACTGTAGCGACCCCGCCAAGACGACAACCGCGTTTAGAACCTAAATCTATACTAATATTATAAAGCTGAAGAGTTTGTTTGTTTGTTTGTTTGAACGCGCTAATCTCAGGAACTACTGGTTCGAATTGAAAAATTCTTTTTGTGTTAGATAGTCCATTTATCGAGGAAGGCTTTAGGCTATATAGCATCATGATAAGTTCAATACGAGCGGAGCACCAATCAAGAATGTTTCAAAATCGGGGTTTTTTTCCCCCTTTTGAGAGCTTTCGCTGAGTACGCTGCGGAAACGGTTAAAGTTTCGCTTAAATGATGTATGACAGAATTGTTCCCCTTTAAAAGTTCTAAAAAAAAGTCCGCGACGGTATATGTCTATCTTTTAAGGTTGGCTCACAATAACCTTTTTATGCTAACCAAATTTGTTCTAAAATTAAGCATTATTTGTGAGGGTGTTTTCATAAAGATGATATTAATCCTTATCCAAGTAAATACGTTATTCATTACAAGCATTTAATCTAGAAGAAATTTGCAGTTTACATCATTTGATTTCAATGAGTATTTAAGAAGATATCGCAGTAATAAAATAGTCCAGCGCGCAATTATGTACGGCGCACGGCGCGGGCGGGCAGTCGTAAGGTGGAAGCGTTTCTCCTTCTAAGTAAATGAAGTCGCGGGTAAATTTTAGCGATATCCCAAAGTAAATGTTTCACGCGGACGAAGTCGCGGGCAAAAGCTAGTATCATAGAAATGTAGAAATCTACCCTTTTATCCTAATAGGTTGGTTGAATTGCAACAGGTAAGTCCATTTATAAAAATAATAATAATCTTATCTACTTATCTACTAAGATTTATAATAATTATGTATTTTATTCATTGTGTTATCGTGAAGATTAATGACGCTACACCTACCTACCAGTACCTACCAGTAAAGTCTAAAGATTAATAAAAGCAATAGGTATCTACACTAATATTATAAAGAGGAAAACTTTGTTTGTATTATAGGAGTATTCTCACTATAAGTTTTAATAAATAAAACGGTTTCTATATTACAACAAGATCACAACATTTATTACCAAGAAAGCGAAAAGGAGTAAAAAAGTGACGTTGTCCTTTTTGTCATAATCTTTTTATTTTTTATTTCTTGGAGCTGCCAGCCACATCACTCCCCTGCCGAGACCGGTTCACGGGCGATAGTAATTGGGAAAATGTACACGTCTACCGCTTCGTGTAGTTTTTTCAGGTGCTGTTGCGACTGGTTTTGCTGGAGCAGACGTTGCTGCTGGGGTAAGCATAATGTCTTTCATTTTGTAAGTGTCGTTACTAGGCAGGTAAGCTGGTTTAATTCTGTCTATAGAAACTGACATCTCCTTACCTTGCACTTGCAATTTAAAGGTTTTTTGGTTTCTGGCCAACACCTTGTACGGACCTGTGTAGGGTGATTGCAATGGACGTTTTTCTGGTCCTCGACGTAGGAAAACATAATCTGAAGACCATATGTCCTTCGGTATGTAAAATGTGCGGTTACTCGAGTGATTTGATGCTGGTGTTGGTGAAAGGTCAGTAAAATGTTTTCGAAGACGTTCCACGTAATCCGTCTGATCGAGTGCAAGAGCAGGCACTGGCGCGAAAAATTCTCCAGGCAACCTCAATGGTTCACCGTAGAGTAGCTCTGCTGATGAGGATTTGATATCTTCTTTCCAGGCTGATCTCATTCCAAGTAGGACCCATGGCAATGACTCTGACCAATCTGCCGTATTGTGGCAGACCAAGGCTGCTTTCAGCTGGCGGTGTAGCCGCTCCACCATTCCATTGCACTGTGGATGGTATGCTGTGGTGGGGCGATGTTCCGCGCCTATGATTTCGGCCAGGCGTTTAAAAAGCTGTGATTGGAACTGCTGACCTCGGTCCGTCGTGATGATGGCGGGGCATCCGAATCGTGACACCCACCCGGAGACGAAAGCTCGTGCACATGTCTCAGCTGTGATGTCTGCTGTTGGATAGACCTCGGGCCAGCGTGTATAGCGGTCTATGGCAGTCAAGCAGTACCTGTAACCATTAGAATAAGGTAATGGTCCTATTAAATCGATATGAACTTGGAAAAAACGTTGGGAAGGTATTGGGAAAAAGGAAAAAGGAGAGGATGTGTGTCGGGTAACTTTGGATATCTGGCAATCTGTGCATTCTTTTGCCCATCGTCGGCAGTCTTTTTGCATTCCGGGCCATACAAATCTCTCGCTAACTAGTTTTGCAGATGCTGAAGTTCCTGGGTGACTGAGCTCATGCATCTTAGTAAAAATTTGTTTGCGCAATTTAGGTGTTATGTATGGCCTGTTTTTCCCGGTAGATGTGTCACAGTAGACATCATTGTGTTTTTTAAATTTTAAAGACGTAGAATTTCTGAGTAGATTTTGTAATTCAGGGTCTTGTTCCTGATCTCTTGCAAGATCTTCGTAGTTGAAAGCTTCACTAATGTCTTCTATCCTCGATAACGCGTCTGCTATTACATTGTCGCTTCCGGGTATATGTCTAAGGTCTGTGGAGTATTGAGCAATAAAATCCAGGTACCTAAATTGTCGCGGTGAACATTTGTCTCTTTTTGTAGAAAATGCAAAGGTAAGTGGTTTGTGGTCTGTATATATAGTGAATTGCCTTGCCTCTAACATATATCGAAAATGTTTGATTGCGTCATATATCGCAAGCAACTCTCTATCGTAAGGGCTGTACTTCTTTTGGCTAGGAGACAACTTTCGGGAGAAAAACGACAGTGGTTTCCACATGTTCCCTTCTTTTTGTTGCAGGACAGCTCCAATAGCCTGATCTGAAGCGTCTGTAAAGAGTGCCAATTCTGCATGTATGTCCGGGTGAGTTAGTAGCGTAGCTTCTGCGAGGCTTTGTTTGCATAACTCAAATGCTTCCAACATTTCATTTGTCATTTTTATAGGGGTTGCACCTTTAATATTACCCGTTAAGGAATCGTTTAATAAACTTTGAAGTTTTGCGGCTTGTGGGATAAATCTTCGATAATAATTTATCATTCCTAGGAATCTTCTGAGTTGTTTAGCTGTGGTTGGCGGTTGTAAGTTTTTGATGACTTCTACTTTTTCATCCAATGGTTTTATTCCGTCAGCTGTTAAATGATATCCTAGGAATGATATCTCTGATACGCCAAACTTGCATTTTGATATGTTGATTAAAATTCCATATTTCGAAAGTCGCTCAAAAAGTTCTTCCAAGTGTTTTAAATGCTCCTCCTCCGTGCGCGAGTATATTAAAATGTCATCCAAGTAAGAGTATACATTGCTCATTCCTTGAAGTACTTCGTCTATGAATCTCTGAAAGGTCTGAGCTGCGTTTCTTAAGCCGAAAGTCATATAGGGAAATTCATATAGGCCGAAAGGTGTAGTTATGGCGGTTTTCGGTATATCTTCCTCGAAAACAGGTATCTGATTATAAGCTTTAACTAGATCAACTTTTGAAAATATTTTAGAGCCAGCGAGTTCATACGTAAAATCATTAATATGACGGATAGGGTAGCGGTCTGGTATCGTTCTCGCGTTTAAGGAACGGTAATCACCGCACGGTCGCCACCCATCATCTTTCTTCTTTGCCAGATGTAGTGGCGATGACCATGCACTTTCAGATCTACGCGCAGTACCGTTTTGCATCATTTCATCAAACTCCTTTTTTGCAATCGCAAAGCGGTCTGGAGCCAATCGACGTGGGCGGGCGCTTACCGGTGGGCCGGGTGTGGTGCGTATGTGATGCTTCGTATTGTGCTTCGGTTCCACAGGTGTGCCGGAGGGCCTCGTGATAACGGGAAACCTCTTCAACAATTGATGGTATGGCGAGTCGCCTGTCACGGCTTTGATGGTAAGTACTTCCGTTTCTTTAGCACAATGTGGTGAAGGTACTGAGAGAGTCGTGAGGTTATCCACGAGTCGGTGCTTGCGACAGTCGACTAATAAGTTGTAGTGGCTTAAAAAGTCGACGCCTACTATTGGTTTTGCCACATCAGCTACCACAAATCTCCATGCGAAATCTCGACGCAAACCAAAATCTAAATGCAGCTGCACGTAGCCGTACGTTGATATTTTTGAGTTGTTTGCTGCATATAAATCCAACTCTGTTTTATTACGGTGTCCTCTAGTCGCTTTCTTAGGGAATACACATAAGTCTGAGCCGGTATCTATTAGGAACTCCAACTTGGTCTTCCTGTCGGTGACGAAGAGGCGGCCGTTGCATGAATGGCAGTCATTAGCCGCTTTTATTGACTGCCGTCGGCATTTCCCGAAAAGGAGCAGGGTCGGGTGCATTTATATGCTTTGTTGCCAAATTTATTATGGTAGTAGCACATACCATAGTTTCTCATCTGAGATCTCGACTGCGATCTCGATTTTCGTCTATCGAATCTGCGATGCGGCGGTCGTGACTGATGTGTGCTAAGCGCTGCTATCTGTTTTGTCAGCTGCTCAATTTGTTTCGCCATCGCTTCCATCATCATCCATACCGGTTCGCTTGAATTCATATTCGAGATTTGAGTTGCGTCCTTTTGTCTTTCGGTCGTGTGTTGCAGTTTTTGAAAATTTATATTTATATTGTAATTTATCACTGTTCCGATCACGTCGGGGTCACCAATTATAGGAGTATTCTCACTATAAGTTTTAATAAATAAAACGGTTTCTATATTACAACAAGATCACAACATTTATTACCAAGAAAGCGAAAAGGAGTAAAAAAGTGACGTTGTCCTTTTTGTCATAATCTTTTTATTTTTTATTTCTTGGAGCTGCCAGCCACAGTATGTTTGTTTGTTTGTTTGTTTGTAATGAATAGGCTTAAAAAGTACTGGACCGATTTCAAAAATTCTTTCACCATTCGAAAGCTACATTATCCACGAGTAACATAGGCTAAATTTTATTTTGGAAAAATATAGGGTTCCGTAAGATATTTGGGTTTTTCGGACACAAGGTGTAAAAAATCAACCAGAAAAGTTACTTATTTTGCGTACGCTGCCTAAACTATAAAAGATAGAACCATAAAATGTTCTAATTAATTGTAGATCTTATAAATATCTACAAAAAAGTCCGCGACACACTATACCTATCTATGTCGAGTGAGGCACAACAACCATTTTTTTATTTAGAAATCTTGAATTTTTTTTGGACTACATTTAAACGCGTTTATTTTACTCATGTTATTAATCCTTCTCAAAATAAATTATTTCATCACTAAGTACAGTTTATGTAGATAATATTTGGTCTTTGAATGATTAAAATTGGACGTTTGGTTTTGAAGTTATGGCGAAATTAAAATATTACGATTTCTGCTGCACGGCCCGTTGCGAAGTGAGCGTCACCAAAGCGGGATGCGCGTGCGGGTTAATGTTTAGTTTAGTTTAGTTTAGTTAAATACTTTAGTTATTTTATAAATATCACATTGATAATATCTTAAAATATGATACATTATAATATCTATACATCTATACAGTTAAATACAATTTAAGTGTCTGTTTGTAACTTCAAATTAACAGCTTTTTACATAATGAATCTGAAAGTATATTCGGTACTTACAATAAAATACATTTTTTATTTTTATTTTTGTCTGTCCGTCTGTCTGTCTGTCAGTCGGTCTGTCTGTCTGTTTGTTCCGACTAATCTCTGAAACGGCTGGACCGATTTTCACGGGACTTTCACTAGCAGATAGCTGATGTTATAGGGTCTAACATAGGCTACTTTTATTTTAGGGTTCCGTTTAAAAAAATAGGATTCCGCTTTCGTTAGTCATAAATAAAGTCGCGGGTAAATTTCAGCGATATCCCAAAGTATTGTTCCACGCGGACGAAGTCGCGGGCAAAAGCTAGTATTTTATATTTTTAAGTGCAAATTCATACCATAATATTATTGGTTAACAGTTTGCAGCAAATATGTAAATCTAGGTACATATTTTGCTGCAAAATATAGGTACGCGACAAATCTTCACTAATACCATGTAAACGACACAGTCAGCTACTAAAAATCTATACCTACGTAGCCATATATATATATATAATATTAGTTATCACTGTACGTAGCTTAATCTTAATAATAACTATTAAATATTAATTAACTAAAACTATTATTCTACAACTATTATAAATTTGAAAGTTTTTGAGGATCGATGGACGGATGTTGCTGATCTTACATGCAAAAACTACAGAACAAATTTTAATGAAATTTGGTATGGTATAAAATTTGGCATAGTTCAGGCTCTGGATTAACACATGGGCTACATAGGCTAGGAATTTTATTCCGAAAATGTACAGTGTTCCCGTGGGTGGAGTTGCGGGCAAAAGCTAGTTATTAATATTATGTTTTAATTATATTTGAACTATGCTTGTGACATAACGACGTCAGTTGTTAGCCGTGTTTTAGTTTCTAATCATGGGACTCAGCAGACAAGGTCATGGATAGGAATACAATATTTTTGGTTCCCACATAAAATAATAATAATTCATAAATAATTAGGTACATAATTTAATAATAATTTAGAAAACTAAATTAATAATTAAGTATTGTATATAGGGTAAATACGCTAAATGTCGGCCACTTACGGATTTTCTCACTTTAGATCGCTCCGGATCCATCAGTTTGCAACAAAAGGATAGCTTGTTATACGGTTTTAGGCAGGTTGATAAATCTATTTTATATTTTTAGGCATATGGTTGACTTTTCTACTAAACGGAAGAAGTATTAAGGTTTAAATGCGTCGAGAACGAAAAAACCTTAAAATCGGCCGTTCACGGCCCAATGGTCGGTCGCGTTTTTCCCAAATGTCGGCCGGGCCTATTATAATATTAATAAATTATATTAATACATAATTCAATTTTGAGACAGCAAGTTTCATAAATAAATTGAAAAATGACTACCCAGTACCTACACAAACAATGAAAAATACAAAAGTAATCAGCCTGTAAGTAGCACTCGATTCTTAGGCTGGCCGACATTACGATCTTTAATATTTCCAAAGTCGGCCCCTGTTTCGTATAGCTTATTTCTCGAGATTCAGCTAATACCACCCCGGCCGGTATTTGGCGATTGAACGTAAAATAGATTTATTAACATAAAAGCGTTATAAATTTTACTATTAAGACAATGGAATTCGTAGTATTGGACTTTATAAAACAAACTGCATTTATCTTAAGTCGGTCCCGGCCGAGATTCCGATTTTCAGTCGAAACTGGTATTCCAATGGCGGCCCCCTATTTTTCCCTAAAACCAATACGCAAAACGTTGAAAAAACTATCTCAAAATATAGTAAAAATATCTTTTTAGTGATAGCAAAGCTAAAAATCAAAAAAAAAGAAATGTCTTACCGATGTAATATCAATCCCCGAATCGTCGGTATTCACAGCAAGTAAGCTGCTTTGACTACGAACTTCAATGCTTCAACGGCGCTATCGCTTCTGACGCTCAGTGTGCGAAGAGCAAGTGACGTAATCGTATAGTAACGGTTTGCACTTGAAGAGTATGAACTAAGCTTGCAATTTCAGTGGCAAAATTACCACTTAATTACCTTTTAAATGAATGCAAGCTGAAAATGTACAGACGGCCGAGGATTGGAGGGGGGCCGACGTTTGGCGTATTTACCCTACTTTGCTATGTAATAAATACAGCTTAAAGTTAACTAGCTGCTCAAACCCTAGCCTAGTGTAGTTTACATACTATAGTAAGTAGTAAAACTTTCAAAAATATAAGTTCTATCTCATTCTTTCGTATTTTTAATACATACATAAGTACAAACATACATATAATCACGCCTATTATTTATTTTTTATTTTAATCCCATACTTAGAATATTTTAATCGCATTGAATATGACTGTATGTGGATTGTGGCTTAATCTCTTTTGGTTTTGTTTTATAAAGTTTCAAATTACAAGGTCGCTAATGTTAGAACTTTATTTTCCAGGTGCACAAGCATTCTCCCGAAAACATCCATTGTCATGCTGGCTGTCGACGATGCTGGTGATATTCGCCGGCGGCATGGTGGCCAACGGTCTACTCGGAGAGCCCATACTGGCGCCGCTGAAAAACACACCACAACTGGTCATCGGTACAGTCACGTGGTAAGTTATGTTACTGTCATTTTTAGTGTTAGGTAGTTCACGTCTCGGAACCCTTAAAGTTTTGGTATGTTCGTCCGTCCTCGGCTTACCGTCCGAACGGTTAGTGTTAGAAAGATGAAAATTTGCAGGAATATATGTGTATTTATTACGTCAATAAATGTGCTAAAATAAAATCACGAAATTATTTTTTTTTTTGAGTACATAGGCCTTATTACCTATATAACACGTAAAGTGGGGATATTTTTTTTAGAAACAGTAAGACGATTTTAATGTGATAAGTGATAACGTTTTATAAATCGATGAACGCCGGCTGCACGCAAGAAAAATTATCACGTTCCGTTTAAGTCCTGAGCCGAGCATGCAAGCGAGATAAAGCGCGGAACAAGTGATATGGAGGCACGATCGATCGGCCAGCGTTCGGCTTGTGATGACGCGCTATAACGATGGTCATGGGATACTCATCCCAACTTACCTGTCCGGGATTTGTAGAATAGTATACGGGTTGCGATCCCGGCTTCCCTACCTATTACTATCCTATCTCTTGCCCTCCTGGGCAGTAATATCCTACATTCCTATTTCCCACTCTGATTACCAATTTTCCTTTCCACAACACCTATCCTTCTCTTTCTCTATTCCTACCCTCTCCGCCAATCCGTGGGAACGCAATGGATAATCAAAAAAATAATTTAATTATCCAAAGTGGCGGTGATGTGGTTCGCCACCCATCACGTCTCGTTCTCGTGGAGGCGAAAAGTGGCCCATGGGGAGCCGCTTCACTACGTTGAATGTAAGAGGAGGAATGGATGGTAAGAATGAAAGTGGACGAAGCGAAACAAGTACATATGTAAGGATCGTAATTCGTAGCAAGTGGAAAGAAGCAGTATCTGCCTACCCCTAAGGGAAAGAGGCGTGATTATATGTATGTATGTATGTATCACAACAAATACAAAAAAACAGAACAAAATAAATATTTAAGCCTGGCATGTTATTTTTTCAGGTACATAGTATTTTACACGCCATTCGACATAGGGTACAAAGTGGGGAAGTTTTTACCCGTGAAAATAGTGGCAAGTGCCATGAAGGAGATCTACCGAGCGAAGAAAGTATACGATGGTGTCACACACGCTGCCAAGCTGTACCCTAGCGCTTACATTATAATGATCATTGTCGGTAAGTGTTATCTATGACTTAAGAGAAACAAACACATGAGAGTTGAAAACAAAAAAAAAATAGTCACTTCATAATTTCGAGGTTTGATTAAACGTATGTTAGGCTATTTGGGCTATTGACTTAAATATTTAATTTTTGTTACCATAAGTACCTGTGTATAGAATTTAAACATTGAATGAAAAAAAGATTAGGAATCTGGCTATGCGCCAAATAAGTACCTACGTCGAACGCCCAATCAGTTAAATATGTGACTGTTCACTGTCTGGTCTATTTATACAATAATAAAGTACTATATAAACGCCTTAAACTTTTATAAATAGTGTCAAAGTTGAATCAAAATTTACAACAAAAACGTAGAGGCCAAATACATCTTATATTTGCATGTTTCAGGTACCCTTAAAGGCAATGGCGCTGGATTTACCAAGCTAATAGAGAGACTGGTGCGAGGAGCGTGGACTCCCACAGCCATGGAAACAATGCAGCCGAGCTTGTAAGTTCGATACATCATTATATTTATATGTTGTAAGAAGAGATCACCTAGTGGTAAACTTTTACCGCCGTCCTACAGCACCATTACTTTAAAAGTTCTATTTTTGGTCAAGCCCTTGAGCGGTATAGATGTAATTGTATTAGTAGCTACTCACTGAAGTGCGTTAATTGAGAATATGCACTAATTTTAAACATGGAAACTAAAAAATATAAAAATGGAAACTAAATAGAGGGTTATAGTATGACATCATCATGCCGATCGCGTGTGGTTGTCGAACAGGAGTCCCGTAAAGTTCGTGGATTACTATTGTAATCCGCGCGACCTATTACGTAAGTATTTTTTTTCAAGTTATTGTTTCTGTTTTTCATAATTTTGTGGTTATTTTGAAATGTATTTGTTTTTTTATCTATTTATTATTACATTTTATATTATATTATATTAACTTAGGTTAATAAATTACTGGCATAATGCATTTTTCTTATAAAAATAATTAATTTTAAAATCACTATGGATCAACAGCGTGCTGCTCAAATTAAATCTTGGCTTCATGAAAATTCTAAAGAAAGGGAAGATTGTGACGATGTTTCCAGCTCGGATGATGAAGAAGAGTTGTTGAGGAGCAGAACCACGAGTCCGAGTCTGAGCAGGAGGCAGACATCTCAATCCTCAAATGAGGTATTCGAAAATAACTCTGTCAGTAGACGATCAGTATTACGTTGGTGTTGATAATACTATCTGGTCAATGACTGAGCCATCTAATAGAGGAAGAACTCGTCGACAAAACATTGTTTTCGTGCCTCTTGGACCCAAAGGAGTGGCACGGCAGAAAACAGCTGTTGAAGACAGTTTATCTCTCTATTTACATGATAATATGATTGATCTCATTGTGAAATACACCAATATAAAAATTGAATCTGTCAGGACCAAGTACGGAAGAGAGAGAGAATCCAACGATCTACCTCAACATCTTCGCGAAGTATAGGTCGCTGCCATGATTGCGGGAGGTCACGAAATAAAAGTACTCGCCGAACATGTAATTCTTGTACCAAATTCGTTTGCCCGGGCCATTCCAAATAGGTTTGTTCTTCTTGGTTAGAAACCACTGATTAGTTTATTTTTTTTACTTAATTTTAATATTTGATCTCAATTTGAAACTAAAGTGCCATTTTTATATTAAAATAAGGAGAAGATTTTTGTTTTGTATTTTTTAAGTACTTAAAGTTATATTTTATGTTGTGTTCATTTAAATAATAAAGAATATTCTATGTTACTACGTTTTTAAGTGTAATAAACCAAATTGATTACTACAATCTCGTTTTATTCTTAGTTTAAAATGGATTACATATGTAATCCACGCGACCACTTACGTTCTTTTCCCAAGCGCGACTACTGTAGGGTTAAGTAAATCATAGCAAGTAGTAGGTATGTACGATAAAAAATAATTTATAAAACGTGCAACATCATCCTAGATGTTATAACGAAAACAAATCTCAATCCAACCTCAAAGACATTAGGTAAATATTAAATTTACCTATTAACATTATTTCAGCTACACAAAGGCGTCTCTGGTGGCGTCGGTGATCTTCGTGCTGGACAAGAAGACTGATCTCATTTCTGCGCCACATGCGCTCGTCTATTTCGGCATTGTCATATTCTTCGTCTACTTTAAGGTAAATAAAATGAATAAAACCGCATAAAAATCTGCCTATTGGCTTAGGAACTATGATGCCATAGAGAGCTGAGAGATACGTCGTACATTTACGACATAAGATCTGGTACCGCAGCTAGAGGACTTGGCGGCACCGCTACCGAGCCCCCAAATGACAAAAAGAAACCTAAGTTTTTTTTTTTCAAAATACCTTTTTATGTGAAACATCTAATGCAAAAAGTCTTATCAATAAATAATATTTGGCTGACACCCGCGTTAGATCGTCGCGTCAACGTACCGATAGCCGTTATTAGATAAATCATGAAGCATAGATACCAGGAGTCCGAACGGTATAGGCTTTTCCATAGTAATTATGTACACAATAATAGGACCAGCGGGCCTATTCGCTAAAATACAAGTTTAGTTAATCACTTTGAAAATGGTTATTAACCAGCTTTTGTTTGTAACCGACCAGTTCCATAATTTTGTATTCAGTACCTTTTGATGGCAAAGTGAATAACTCAATTGACGCAAAGTTCTCGACTGTAATTCGGCTAAATTGAATAGTGCCGTCTGTGGAGGAGTACATTATAAAATGTGAGAACCTTTTAATTTATTCGGATAACTATTTATTTTGTTGTCTGTGGACTAAGTTATCAACTATTGTTTGTCAAGTCAAAATGAGACGAGTACCTACATAAATATTTCGAATTATAAGTTTTTCCTCTCAACTTTTTCAAAATAAATTAATATTTCCTAACTTTCTGCAGCATATACCATTATTAGAGTGTGAGCCATCTTTACCTTTACCTACGTGAAACCAAAAATAGGTTAGAGGAAAATTATTCAGCGGTAAAGTCAACAATGTAAATGTTTTTGTTAAGTTAATTACATCGATGTTATGAGGTACTTACAATTTCTGTAGTACCTAAATCGCACTTACAGCGATTTACTACTGCCGTGAACATTTACAGAAGGTTTTAATATCCCTAGGTTTTAGATACAAAAAATGCCAAAACGATAGAACGGCTTTCATAGAAAAACCAGTGAAGTCTACCTGGAAAAAGATATTAAAAACAGAAACTTGCCAGAGGAGCTGAAGAAGAATATTATTTATATTTTATTTTGATTAGAGTTGTGTTCATACATCATATAAATTAAAAAAGTGCTGGCAATCTTTGAAGTCAGTGCCCAGTGGAATAAAAGAAAATATTTCAAAAGCAAAAGGTATGTAGTCCTAACTGAATTAATTTAATTATCTATACTAATATTATAAAGAGGAAAACTTTGTTTGCATGTTTGTTTGTTTGTTTGTTTGTAATGAATAGGCTCAAAAAGTACTGGTTTTAATTAAACTTCCACTTTCTTAATGTATTTATTTAATGTTCAAGCATTAAACCTAATTATTGTTTAATATAATATATTCTCTTTATTTATTCAACATACATAATAATATACAATAGAATAAAAAATATATTTAAACTAGAACAAAGAACCTAAAACTAAAAACCTTAAAAATATAATGTAATGGCTAAAATATATTATTAAAAGGAGTCCCTTTAGGCAAGGTTCCCAAGATACTGGCAGCGTTCCCCGTTTGAATAGCTAATTCTTTGTCCGAGGTGAACCGAGCCGCCAGCTCTTCGGTCTCCTGTGATGTCGACTAACCTTTTTCCTATTTCCTTAAAAAGCCTTATAGCGCTAGGACCCCATGGATTTATTTTGATTTTTCTATTTTTATTTTATATTTATTTTGATCTTTGATTACCTATTTCAATTTTTTTTCATGATTACCTATTTCTATTATTTTTTTTTCAGATACATAATAATTGTACATGCAGGCTCTGATAAAGGTTTTGTACCAAATTCATTGCTAATTTTTTTGTGGAAAAAATAAAAATGAGGATTATCATTCAGAAATGAATAAAAATAATTTTACAAAGTGGGTTAGGGAAAGATTAATTCCCAATTTGTCAGAGCCATATTGATGATTGTAATGGATAATGCTCCTTACCATTCTGTTTTACTAAATAAAGCTCCTACAGCAGTGGTTGGTGAAAATCAAAATAATGTTTAACGAAACAGCGAAAAAGCCAAATCTGGTAATGCTTGTTAACACAAGCCCGAGACTATCTACAAGATCGATAAACTGTTAGGTGGTTCCCACCTTACTACTGTGACCTTAACCCTATTGAGTTGATCTGGGGCATAGCAAAACAAAAAATCGCCTCACGCAATGTGGGATCAGTTGATATCATGGTAGGTACTACAAAGTACTAACTTTATTTGTGAATTATGTACTTTACTTATGGATTAGTATATTAAAAAAAATATTTGTTTTAAATATGTGTTTTATTTTTCAAGGTGTGTGTTTGAAGAAGATGTATCTGCTGAGGACTGGAGAAAAGCATGCCAGCATGTGATAAAAATAGAAGACGGATATGTTAATAGAGAACACACATTAATCATTATATGATGACATAGACAGAATAGTCGTAAACCTCCGAGACGACAGCTGCAGCATTAGTGACAGTGATTCTAATAACAGCCAGACTTTTGGGGAGGGCTCGATCCAGGCTATTGAGGAGGGCTCGAGCTAGACTTTTGGGGAGGGCTCGAGCCAAGCTATAACTTGGTTTTCTGATAATTATAGAATATTTGGATGAGGGTGTTTTTGACTCTGATTAAATAAACAAAATAAATATACTGCTTTTATTTATTCCTAAAAAAACTATTTTATGAAATCTGCTTAGATGCAATTTGACCTAAGCAACATAAACAAAGATACAAATGCGAGCTTTAATGCTACTATTTGTTATTATGTTTATGGCTAGTTAAATTTGGACATAATAAAAAATGTACCTATATGCAAACTCATTAAATTAATTAATGGATAAATTATTTTTCAAAACTGAATTTAATCAAAGTATATTTTATAGTTATATAATATATAGGAAATGAGGTGAGGTGACCATCCGAACGATGCTGGCGCCCCTATTAATTTCACGATTTATTTGCCAAGCTGTAATTTTAATTAAAATCTTCAAATTTTATTATCAACGCACGAAAACAACTACTCTTTAGCAGTTGTTAAAATGGGTTAGTCACTTCATTGAGTTCGTAATTATGAACTGTCATTTTGCTTTAGTGAATACATATTTATTGATAGTTAAGAACTTTCGATAAAAAATTTATGGCAAAATGCATGCCTCTTCCCTAAAAGTTATCAACTAAGATTTGGTTAAAAACCGTACCAACTCAGTTGATAACTTGTGCATAGTGAATACAAAAGTGACACTTTCCGTTACTCACTCCTCCGTTTCGTTATTAACTCAGTGATTAACTCACAAAATGTACGATAGCGAATAGGCCCGCAGATCTTAGTTCTCTTTTCTGCCGCTAGCTGTGCGAGACCGACGAGTACCGAGTGTTGCCAATACTATTATACCGAGTGTTGCCAATACTATTATTTATTACAATTATTTTTAAATTACTGTTAGGCAATTACCGTGTTCTACGGTATCTATTTTTCGAGAACAGTTTCTAAGAATTTCCTATAATTAGATTTAAATCCACGTTTCTCTTAATATTTTCTTCCAGAGCTGTCAATAGCAACATTTTTAAACTTCCCGCGTAATTTCAAACGAGTGCTTGTCGGACTGTCGCGCGCTCTACCGGCAAAAATCTGTCCCCGTAATTGAGACCATTATTTTAACATTACGTTCGGACTCCTGGTATCTATGCTTCATGAGATAAATAATCGATATACATATCCATGACTATGTCACCGTAAAATTGTAAAATCCGTTAAATTGTAATAAAACTAGTAAAATTGTAAAATGTTGATAGAATTCCAACGCGAATATGCTGCCTATAATTTATCTCATTATTTTTCGTTAGATTATAAATAAAGGTATGGTTTTTAATTTTTCGACATATTTTTACAATCTCGTTAGTTATTTTACAATATAACGGTTTTACAATTTTACGGTGACAATAATTATAAACGAACAATTATTTTCACAATATACCGTAATTTCTAAATTCAAGTTTCACGTCTACCTACCACTAAAGCCGTGTTGACTCTTTGTTTCATGGACCTAATAAAATGTAATATTATTTCAGCTATCGTCTATCCTACTCGGCATCCACGATCCGTTCATACCCTTCGAGAATCTGTTCTGCGCGCTGTTCCTGGGTGGTATCTGGGACTCGCTTGCCAAGTTGCTCGGCAAGGGACAACCGAAGGAGGACTCGAAAGACGCCAAAAAAACTAATTAGTGCTTTAAACTCGTAAGTTGTTTTTTATTGATCTACCAGATGTCGCCCGTGACTTCGTGCGCGCTTAATTTCATAGAAACGCGAGGTTAATTTCATAGAAACGGTACATTTTTCCGCGATAAAAAATATCCTTTGTCCTTCCCCGTGGTCTACTCTACATCTATGCCAAATTTCACCAAAATCGGTCCAGTAGTTTCGGAACCTATTCAATGTAAACAAACAAACTTTCCCTCTTTATTATATTAGTATGCCGGGACTAGGTATAATATGATCCGGAATCCGGCGGGCCCGGGAAAGTTCAGAGCACTGAAAATAGAACTCTGCGATAATACAATAGAGTTGAAAATGAAAAGGTCGTGTGTCGAGCTGTCAATGACATTGACATCGATACTTGTGTGTTCGATTTTCAGCTCTATTAGCGCAGTCTAATTTCAGCGCTCCGAATTTTCCGCGTCCTTCCGGATTCCGGATTACCTACATAGTCGCAGCAGCTGTATTATTTCATTTAAGTATTTATTATTATTATGTTAATACAAGTAGGTGTATTTTATAAACGATTTTTGGTCCTTCGAAAGGATTTTTTTTATGTCCCATGATTAGAATCACTTGATATTTGATAAGTATATTATAAGGTACATGGTCAAATTAGATATTTTTTAACTTTACTGCAAACGGATTACTATTGTTTAATCGAGGAAATTGTTTCAGTTGTTTGGTGCCACGGTAGATTTTCTACCAAGTCTAATATTTGTACTTGTTTTTGCAGGTTGCTTCCATATTTTATTGACTGACACCGACAATTCCAGCAACGTAACATCAATACAAATATATTTAAAAAAAATACAAAAAAATTGTAAAACCCTATAAATCCTTTAAAAAAATGGCACAACGACCAAATTTAGTTTGACTAGTCATATTATTGTATTTTAGTTTGTAAGGCGGTATGAGGTATTAAAATATAATATAATTTATAAACTCAAAATGTTACCAAAAAAGAGTATTACGATAGATTGGTTTGTGCAATATTTTATAAGATAAAAGGCTCATGTAGGTACACACATTCGATCTGACACATACAAGGACCGGATGCATGTACTTATGTGACCAAAATTCTTGTCTGCTCTTCCTATCACTATTACTCACCCATAGTCCATTCACAGTTATTTTACCTCTGACAGGACATTTATGCCAACAGCATAGGCTGGGACTATACACACCAGAATCCGGAAGGCCGGAGAAAATTCAGAGCACGCGCTAGTACAATAGAGTTGAAAATGGAAGTTTCGAGTGTCGAGCTGCCATAAGTGACATATGACATTTGACTCGACACTAATGTGTTCGATTTTCAACTCTATTGTACTAGCATATAGGCATGGACCTAGGAACACATATAGGTAGTTCTACTTTCAAAGTTCAGGATTTTCTACGGCCTTCCGTATTCCGGTGCATATAGTCCGGATCACTCTACGGCTAAGCACGAACTGGCCGCCTGGCCGCCAGTGCGCGTTTGGGCTTAAAGAAGTTCCGAGGTAAAATAACTAACTCTGAATGCATAAATCATACATTACGACTATTGTATTACCTAGGTTTATTATTTTATGTTTAAAATAATAAGAGATGTTTCATGTTTGATTTTATATTTACCATAAACCTACAGTAAAACAGAGTGAATGGTTTTAGTGTGAAAAAAAATGAGCATTGTAAGTAAGTATGTACTTAATTTAAGTTCGAAACGAACGAGCATAACGACTTCATTTCATTTTTGTATGACTATGAAACAACTGACCGATTCGCATGGGTGCAAGCGATGAGGGGAATTTGTTTCGTAAAAAACATATTTTAATAATACATAATATATTCAATTCATTTTCAATGTTCCTAGTTGTAGTGTTTTCATTGCTCTTCTTGATGATTTTCTATTAATTTATTTTTATTGTGATTTGGTTTGTGACACCGAAAAGAAAAATTGATGATGTGTAAAGGAAGCAATAAATTGTTTTTGTTATAATGTTTAGTTTTGTTTAATTCTTCCTAGACCCTAATTGCGTCTGCGCGCATCGCCTCTGCTGTTACAAACTACATTTGAGGCAGTGGCAGAGTGGTTGCGCCACACAGTGGTCCCGATTTTGACGCTCCATACTCATAGAACTCGATTCTTAAAAATCGTTGTTTTTTTCGCTCAGGAACGAGTGATTTCATCTATAGAAAAATTTTCCATTTATGTTCCCACGTTCAAACGGGCAAAAACGGGTACATGTATTATAACTTGTAGGATTCGTCTCGTATAGGACAACAATCTCTGTGAAAACCAAGATGTCAGTTTCTATCAGTTTCGAATAAAATGAATTTGAATGATTTCGTCCATAGAAAAATTACCCATTTATATTCCCACGCCCAAACTTTGTATTGTAGCTTGTAGGATTCGTCTCGTGTAGGACAACAATCGCTGTGAAAATCAAGATGTCAGTTTCAATCAGTATCGAATAAAATGAATTTGAATGATTTTGTCCATAGAAAAATTTCCCATTTATTCCACGTTCAAACGGGCAAAAATGAGTACATGTATTATAGCTTGTAGGATTCGTCTCGTGTAGGACAATAATCACTGTGAAAACCAAGATGTCAGTTTCAATCAGTATCGAATAAAATGAATTTGAATGATTTCGTCCATAGAAAAATTTCCCGTTTATTCCACGTCCAAACGGGCAAAAACTAGTACATGTATTATAGATTATAGGGTTCATCTCGTGTAGGACAACAATCCCTGTGAAACCCAAGGTGTCAGTTTCAATCAGTTTCGAATAAAATGAATTTGAATGATTTCGTCCATAGAAAAAAAAATTGAAACGTTCATTTTACGCACACAAATAAACCTAAGAGTTTTATATCCTAATATTTATACTTAAACCATGCCCCGAAACGTTCCTGAGCAAAAAAACAACGATTTTTAAGAATCGAGTTCTATGAGTATGGAGCGTCAAAATCGGGACCACTGTGCGCCGCGCGCCGGTGTCGCATTTTTAATTCACCGCGTAAAGTCTAGTATAATCGCTCACCTTCTATTTGAAATTAATAGTTACATTTGCACTATACTCACTTCCTATTCCCAGCTCCCTCCTGCATATACCCTTCTCGTGCGCAACAGCGAGACAATGAATGTCCATTGGGGACATCTCGCGGATTATGGTTGATACCGTGCTATTAGCACACCGCACGCACAGTAGCAAACTGGACTCTTAGCAAACAACGCTTAACTAACCGCATCCTTTTATTAATGGCCGCCGTAAACCGCGCTCTTCGTAATTAATTTGTTTGATGGACAGCGACTATAGTTCGAGTGATTATCATTGTCATAGGTAGAGATGTGATAAACGGCTTAAAATTAAAAGTTAACTTATCCGTTATTAAATATTCAATAGCAACTTTTTTTAACTGCTTAGTTGCTTAGTTGCTTATTTGATTATCTACTTATTGCCACTTATAAGTTATAATATTTTTTGCGCTTATGTTACGTTTTTCGATCGCTTAAACTGATTTAAATTAACTTTCCTTCGTACTTTGCAGGCTTAGGACTGTCTGAAATCTGAATAATTATTAATATAATAATATGAACTCATAAAAATGTTTTTACATGTTGATAATATGCATTAATCTTAAATGTTGCTTATCATTAGTAATAGTTGATTTATAGGATAACAAACATCGCCACTTTTTCCACCTCATTTCTTTCAAAGTAGTTCCATAAATTACTGTTCCAATTCACGTCGTTTATTCGTCATCTTACGACAAAAACTTAATAAACATAATACTAAAACACTACACGAAAAGTTTATATTACGTCCATATGGACCATTATTATATTTATTATTTACATTAAAACTTCACGGTAAGCCACCAAAGCACCACTATTACGATTAAAATACGAATGATTGCGTAACGTAATATAACGTGTTTTCGTCAACCCGCAAAGCGCAACTAACAAAAAGTGAATAAACAAATATAATCATAAATTACACTAATATGACTTTAATTTAAATTATGAAATGAGTCTATTTTCAGTCTTTTAGAGTTTAAAGTTTGAATAGATTTAACCTATTAAATAGGAAAAAAAATTTGCTCGCTCGCTCCGCTCGCTCGCGTTTGACATAATGAATATTATATTATTTAGTATCTATGTTCTGTTTAAGCCGATTGATTTTATGATATTTTTCCGAAGTTCAGCATTATTCAGTGTTTTAGTTTAACGTTTGAACAGATTTAAACCTGTTAAAGAGGAAAAAAATTTGCTCGCTCGCTTCGCTTACTCGTGTTTGGCTTAAAGAAGACATTATAAAATTTAGTACGGAGGTTTAGTTTTAGGCTATTGATATTTGTATTTAAATTAAATCCTGCTTTAAATTAAGCTTTAAATCCTGAAAGACTGTAATTAGATTCGAATTCGATTATACAGGTAAAAACGAAAACAAATGGGAGCACAGTCTTTTAGGGTTTAAAATTTGAACAGATTTAACCTATTAAATAGTTCAAAAATTTTGCTCGCTCGCTTCGCTCGCTCGGATTTAACATAAAAAACATTATATTATTTAGTACCGATGCTCTGTTTTAGCCTGTATATTTTATGGTATTTTTCCGAAGTTCACTATTATTCAGAGATTATATTTAAGTTTATCGTTTGAACAGATTTGAACCCGTAAAATAGAAAAAAAAAAGTTTTGTTCGCTCGCTTCGCTCACTCGTTTTTGGTTTAAATAACATATTATAAAATTTAGTACCAACGTTTAGTTTTAGGCTATAGATATTTGTATTTTTCCGAATTACACAGTCTTTCAGGGTTTAAAGCTTAAACAGGTAAAAACGAAAAAAAATGGGGGCCCATTATTCTAATATGCCCAGGGCATCTAATAGGTTAAACACGCCCCTGCTTATTTAATGTACTTTTAAATACCCCCCCCCCCCCTCACGGACAGCTGCCCCCCCTAGACAAAATCCCTAACTACGCCAATGATCATTGTAAAATTAAAAGTGCAAGACCGTGAGATAGTGTATGTCGTGATAAGGATACCTACAGGCCACGAATCCAGAGCCGGCTCCACATGGTAACCCGTAGAAGCTGAACTCGACATTGATAAGGTATTGTGCACTTTCCTTACTGTTTTTCGAACTATCTTTATCTATCCTAATCCACGCAGTTCGAAATCTCCTTCCCTTGATTATAGTGCCAATAATTCCGCATTAATTAATTAGTATTATCGATAACAGTCCACTGACGCGCCACCAGCAGAGTATAAATTAATAAGCAGTCTCAGTAGTATAAAGTACTATTTATGATCTACTAGCTTTTGCCCGCGGCTCCGCCCGCGTAAATACATTATCCCGGGGAACACTACTTTTTCGGGATAAAAAATATCCTGTGTCCCTTCCCGGGACGGGGGACCCAAAGTATGTCTATATCAAATTTCGTAAAAATCGGTTCAGCGGTTAAAGCGTGAAGAGGTAACAGACGGACAGACACACTTTCGCATTTATAATTATTAAACTATAGATAATAAGCAGATTAAAAAAGGCGGGAAATAGAATATTTGTTCCAATACAAATTTTCATCACCGTACTTCTAAATTGACAAGTCCAAAGTTTAGTCAAAGTCCAAATAAATAGTCGGGGTAGGCAATGAGTCAAGTCAGTTGATTCAGTAAAGTGGTAGACGCTTTACTGAAACTTCCTAGGGAGTTTTGGCGGGAAACCCAATTTAGCACGTATTTTGTAGTTGTATCACTTGCCCACACTTGTGCACGTCAACCAATAACTAATGGTTAATATTCTACCAATATTACACATTAAAAACAGAAACGAAAAACGTTTTGTGGTTTGTGACCTCGTTAAAGAACCAGCATAAGATTGAGGTGTGTTATTTTATAATGTAAAATACAATATATTATATAAGTACAGTATTAACTTTAATCTTCATAGTGACACATGACAATGTTATTTGTATAGTCGCGCACTAGAGGGTAGAAATGGAAAAACACCTATCCTCTACTAACACGTAGTGATTATATTCTCTTTGCTACTAACTAAACAAGACGTAGAACTTAGATCATATGTTAGAACATAATATTATGATATAAGGTAGGTAGGTACTTTTATAATATTAATAATGATGATATAAAGCAAATGTAAAAATTGTACTTTTTTGAAATACGACTTAATTTCATATGAGTTTATGACCTACAGGCTACAATACAAACATACGGTATGTTTAAGTATCAATTAATGTATGCGGTCTATAACTATAACACGGCCTAAACGCCTTGTCATCGACATATTTTGTAAACATTTATCTTAGGTGAAAAATGATTATTCTAATAAAACAACTTATTAAGCTTGGCAGTGCCAATAGCTTTGGATGGATGAATTATTATTCGATTTATCACAATAAAACCCACAAATACCTGTTATTTCAGCGGTTCTTTTAAAAACATTGTTAAGATCAGGAAGTATAATTTTGGCCTCATACCACAGTAATTTATATTCTTTGCTCATACTCCAAAAGACATCATCTGTACACTCTATAAGTTATTTTTCGAGCAGAGCTCTGAATTGTTTTATTCATTTTATTTACTTTTCACTTTTTACCACAATTATCAGACTTAAATTTTTATGGAAACGAAATTGAAATTACTCTGAGGGCTATACAGTCCGATTAGCGCCGATTAGCAAATTATCCTGTCAAGCGTCACTTGCTGCCTTGCAGCAAGTGACAGCATGACTCTCACGCGTCGCTTGCTGCCTGGTGGCAAGGTGGGCACGCCCATAGAATAAATTTCTAATTTATAAGTGGTTTGTTTGTACCACATAATTTATACATTTATGTAATTAATATTAAGTTTTTTATGCATATACGAAGTATTTTCCATAAATCTACTACAAATTACTTCAGAAAATCGAATGAAAAATATACGTTTTTATTGCTATTTTATTTCATAGTGAGTTTATGATTTTCTTGTGAAATGCATTTTGAATTGAACATTTTAGTAGAAATTTTATTAGAACGGTATTTATTCTAGAGTCTACGAATAGAATATATGGATAAGAATAAGTAAATTTATTACTATGATTGTTTTTCTAAGACATTACCGTCAAAATAGGCCTAGTTTCGGAGGGTTCAATGAGGGAGTTCCCTTATTGTACATTGTAAAAAAATAATGAGTTACTGTAATATTTAACATCCTGAAATGTATAAAAATATAAAAATATGTATTTAATTATGTCCCAGTTACAGTTTATTGAGCAATCAAAATATGTACTATGTCAGATATTTTTCATAGTAATTGTAATTAGTTTTGCTCCAATCCTTGTTAGTACAACTGTTTTTGTATTAAATTTTTATGTATAATATATCCAATTACGTAAATAAAGCAACAATCACTGTATAGAAACATACATTTTATATTTATTTGAGTTTTAAAACAAAATATTAAAAAAGACGAAGTTTATGTGTTTGTATCAAGATTCCATTTATTAAATGAGTATTTTTCTAAATTCCATTTACGTCATCACTTAGGAAATCTATTCTACTTTTTAAATATATATCACATGCATAGGTAGTACATAAATTATAACAATATAATTTGGAGAAATAAAAATCGCGGGAATCGAAATTAGACTGACAATTTTATAGTAGGTAACTGTAACTTATTTTATATCGGTTTTTGAATTAAAATTTTATATATAATGTGTGCACCTACGTAAATTAAGCAAATTTTACTATATAGAAACATAAATTTGGCCTTAGTTTAGATTTGCAATAAAAATATAAGAAAAAGTCGTGTGTTGTGTTTGGATCAAGATTTCTTTTATTAAACTAGTATTTTTCTTAATTCCAATTATATTATCAATTAGGAAATTTAATCACCTTTCTAAATATATATAACATGCATATGTTTTATTCACATTAAAACATTATAATCTTGAAGAAAAACACGACGGGAAACGTCATATGATTTATAGAGGTCGGTACTCCGTGCGTCTGTCATGAGGGAATGAGGTCGTCCTCCTCCTTCCTCTCCGTAATGTGTGTGATGAGGTATCATTTGGCATGTTCCCACTTGAGTGTCAATAACGAAGTCAAAAGTAAACAATCAGTGCAAGTGTTTACGTTATTTGAAATGTTTACTTTCAAGTGGATAGGTACTTAATTATACTGAATCTAATAACTGTAATTTATAAATCTGTTTCTATATTACGTAATCACTTAGGAAATTAATTATATTTTTAAATATATACATCATCCATAGGTTTTATTTACTTATTAACATTAAAATTGCGAAAAAAAATCGCGAAAAAAATTGCGGGAGAATGTAAGGAAAATTAATTTTTGGTGGCAAAAAGGCCCGACGCTTGTCTGCATAACCTGTCAAAGAGTGTCAAGGCGCTTGACAGGTACTAGAATTTGCTATGCAAAAAAAAACTCAATAGTCAAATTTGACATCTATCAAAACTTGTAAACAAACTTGAAACAAACGCTGTGTTGCGGTTATAAAATTTTATTTAAAAAAGTTAAATATTTACTAAAACTAATACATTTAAATTTACTGTATTAATAAAATAAGATCTTTAAGCATGGAATTAAGTGAAGCTGAAAAAGATTACTTCGTTAACTATGAGGAACTAGAGGTACGATGTTAATTTGCAAAAATTTATGCATATGTACAAATAAGATTAAATAAATATTATTAAATAATCTGAGGTTTGTACCTCATAAGATTGAGGTGTGTTATTTTATAATATAAAATACACTCATATAAAATTCTATATCCATAAAATTTCAGATTCATAGGTTAATGCTTGAAGATGTATCAAGAACGGAAACTTATCGAAATGCCATATTTGAGAATGAAGCTTATTTTAAGGATAAAGTGGTTATGGATGTTGGATGTGGAACAGGTATTCTGTCTCTATTTTGCGCTCAAGCCGGTGCGAAGAAAGTGTATGCTATCGAGGCCAGTAACTTAGCAAATATAGCCGAGGAAGTAGTGTTAGAAAACAATTTCAAAAACATAATTGAGGTAAAAATAATTTTACAATTAAACATATTTCTCTAAACTTGATAAAATTTACTAATGCATGTTTTCTTAAGTTTTTTGTCGGTAATTGGTAGACTTGTTTGCAAACTACCTACAAAAAACATCAGAAACCAGACATAAAACAGTTTAAGAATATGTTTCAATCACGAGGCAAGAAACATTATTATTATTGATAAATAAGAGGCTGAGTTTTATTTCTTTTAAAATTTAACAAACAATACTTTGTATCATGTGTTTCAAACGAGAAGAGGAACGTCAATGTCCTTTTCTGTCAAATGTGTGATTTTCAGAAAAACTTATGTGCATATAAATATTAATAGTCTTGCATCGAATTTAAATAAAAACGTTAAACAGTAATCAATTATCTAAACATAAATTTAACTATCATAACAGTCTAAATTCAAAATAATATGGCACCGACTCGATCTTATTCTCATTTGAATCGCACTATAAACAGATAATGAGTCTATAATTACAGGTAATACACAGCAGAGTGGAGGATGTTACATTACCTGATAACACTAAAGTTGACATTATAATATCAGAATGGATGGGATTCTATTTACTACATGAGGGTATGCTGAATTCAGTCCTGGATGCTAGGGATAAGTTCCTAAAAGATGGAGGGGAGATGTTTCCAGAATATGCTACAATACATGTAGCACCATGTAGGTATGGTATTTATATCCAGGGGGCTTAGCTGGAACATTTGACAGCAGCGTAAACATAATGTTAACGAACGAAATTTTTATGGGTGCTGTCATGATTTTGATGCTTTCCTACAAGTTTACTCTGCTGTCAAATGTTCCTGCTAGGCCCACAGTTTCTAATAGCATTACTTGTTGCTATGGTTATTCATGTAACTTTAGAGTAATTCATTTTAACTGGAGCCTTAAGGTAAAGGTTTAAAATCACTTTTAAACCTTTACCTTAATTTTCTCTAGCAAACAATTCTTGTTGATATATTATTATTATTTGACTAGCTGATGCCCACAGCTCCACCCGTGTAAGTACAGTAACCCATGGGAACCTTATATGTCCCGCGATAAAAAGTAGCCCTCATGGTCTACTTTATATCTGTGCCAAATTTCATGATAATCGGCGTAGTAGTTTTTACGTGAAACTGTAAATAAAATATCCCACGCGAACCGTACATTTCCCCGCAATAAAAACTAGCGAATGTCCATAAGCCTGAGCCTATGGCTCTAGTCTATCTGTTTACCAAATTTCATTTAAATCGGTTCAGTAGTTTTGGCGTGAAAGAGGGACAAACAGACACTTTCCCATTTATAATACTATTAACACAGCCTATAGAACGTACAGTCGTCCAACGGACACGTCTAGATAGAGCAATCGTGCGGGGCGTGCGGGGTGAGAGAGGGGCGGTAGCGAGCCATACACTCGCTTGGGACACGTCAGCCGGGGTTGACGCTTTTTAATTTGATTGTTTAAGTGGTTTGCGACAGTGTTTCGTTTGAGTTGTATGTAGGTACTTATTTACAATGGTTCATACTACATGTGCTGTGAGAGACTGCATGTCACCATCTCGTATTAATAAGAATTTCCGATATTTATAATAAATATCAAAATATCAGTATAATATAAATATCAAAATATTTTTGATATATATCCGATATTTTTGATATTTTCAAAATTACATACAAATTTCATACTCTGATATGTTTTTTTCGTAATAGTTGAAAATTTGTATGTCTGATAATTTGAAGATAGGGAAGTAAAATTAAACTCATTTATTTATTACTGATATTCAAAGTTTTCAAATAAATTAAAAATCAACGATAGATACTTTTGAGTATCAATTTAAGTCTTAAATCCATAAAATGACTTTTGTTTATAACCAGAAGAAAAAAAGTATATTAATTTTATCAGTCGAATTAATTTGACACATGGTATAAATGGTATAACAATAGTACAATAACAAACAAGGAATTTTCTTCCGAAAACAGGGGGTCACGTGGGTGTCATAAGCCTAAGTTACAAGCCGCGTCGACGGCTATGATTAGTTAATGTCGTGTCAAATAGCAAGTTTTTGATGACCTAGGCTTGTGAAACTCTCGGAAAATAAGACCTGTGTATTTAGACTATGACATGATGTAAGATTTTTTACATTTAAAACATTATTTTACATTTTTAAATATAAATATCAATTTTGATATATATCAAGCATAAATATCAATAGGGAATATGCATGTGACACCAAAATGGATAAAATATTTTTATTTGTAATCTTTATCGCTAAAGAAACATACCCGAACAATTGTTTTTTTAATTTATCGTGAATTAATAGTGAAAATTAATCATCAAAAAGTATTGTTTTTGAAAATGCCGCGCAAATTTCAAAAAAGGATATTATTGGCTGAACAAAACGTGGCGTCATAGACCGCACGGACGTGTGTCAACTTTCAAAACTTTTTTTTTTATTTAAGGGGAAAGGTATTAAACCATTACCAATGTAAAAAATTTCATTGTGTCAAGTGAAACAGAAACTTCATATAAGGCTGGGACTTTAATATGATTCGGAATCCGGAAGGCCGAAGAAAATTCTGAGCATTGAAAATTTCTGTTTTCAATTATAGTTTTGTATTATTTTTTTAAATTCATGTTATTTCGGTTTTTAATGTGTAATATTGGTGGAATATTAACCATTAATTATTCGTTGAGGTGAACTAGTGTGGAAAAATAATATAATTACAAAATGCGTGCTAAATTGGGTTTCCCGCCAAAACTCCCTAGGAAGTTTCAGTAAAGCGTTTATCACTTTACTGAATCGACTGACTTGACCTTAGATCATTTAATACGGGATACGCCTTACATGAGATTTCCCCTCTGCCGAGGTATAAGATTTTTGAATCTAATGCGTTCATAAAAACTATTTGCGTAATCGATTTTAACCATTATGTGCATCGGTATAGCATCGAAAGGACGTCCGAAATGCTCCGCTAAAAATGCCGATTTGTGCTCTTATGTCCTGTAAAAACAAGTCCAACACGTCGAATCTTAAAAAAGATGGAATGACCTTTCATTTGTGAGTATTTTATAATTTAATTATTGTATATTTCTATTTAAATGTAATTTCGTAAAAATTGACGATGTATCGAATAGCGGTGTAAACGAGACAAAAAATCGGAGAACATTCGATGATGACGTAGGCGCACTCCCCACGAGACTATTGTTGTTAGATATAGAATTTTAGTCTTTATTTCCTATACAATAGATTCGAATTTTATTATGGCACTTAATTCTCGAAACATGGCGGAATTTTTTTATTACTTTTTGAGTGACGTGACAATCACTAGAATAACGATGTCGATAAAAAATATTTTTTTTCTTGGTATACTAATTTTATATTTTGTGATGTAAAAATATTGGATTGATTTTACACTTTATACGACAGATCAAGCAAGAAGTATAAAGTATGCATGTATGTACGTGATGTTTATTATTTACCCTACCGCAACTTTGAAACTTGAAAGGCTGAACAGTTTATTTGGATGTTTGAAATATGGACTATCGTTATAAAATCAAGATGGGTATCGTTATAAAATCAAGATGTTCCCAGCCAGAGGGACACAAGTTATTAGTTTTCCTTTTTTGAAGCGCAAGTCATTTTTAGGGATCCTTGGGTTTACTTGAGGAACCCTTATAGTTTCGCTCTGTCCGTCTGTCTGTCCGCGTTTCTACCGTTAGCCTAATTATGAATATAAATGGATGAAATTTGGTACAGTCATAGATCACAGATTAGTATTATGTAGCTAGATCATAGATTGTGTATAGATCTCGGATTTGGCATCATAAAATAATAATAATTTTAGTACCTGGGCGACTATTTATTATAATATGGTGGTGTTTAGGTGATAATCTACATAAACAGTAAACTTAAAAAGTAAAATGTGAACTGACAATTATTATTATTTACAATAGATTTCTGTGTAGATCAGGTGTTTGATCTGAAACATTAACTACATTTTTTTAAACTTGTCTAAAAACTATAAAAAATAAAAAAATATAATAATATAATTATATACTTGAACATATAAAAAAACAAAAGTAAGGCACTGAGCAGGTTTCGAACCCGTAACACTCGTTTCTTGCCATGCGCGTCTTAACCCGCTGGACCAAACGGACAGTGGCCGGCAGGACGAAATTAGCGACCATATTCTGCGTGGAAAGAAAAACGCATTAAAACACGAACACGCATTTTCCCAAACATAAGACTAATCTAGATCGATTGTGTACCCGCGAAAACCCCCATATACCAAATTTCAGCGAAATCGTTGAGCCGTTTCCAAGTATAAGATATTCTAGGTGTGGCTCTCCATGCATGTGAAGTGGGGATGATTTTTTTTTCTTTCTATCCCATCATGTGGGGTATCGTTTAATAGGTATTTTAAAATAAAGGCAAGGTTTCATACATATTTTTTTTATAAAGTCAACCATTTCGAGTAATCGGCCTCCAAAGTGATTTATAAGTTGGTCTTCCCTAGCATTTCTAAACTATAAGACTTAGAAACTTACAATTTTCTATGCTGATAGATTATTATGCTAATAACTCTTTAGGAAAATTATTTTGAACCAAATCAGACAGTAACTTTTGAAGTACTTAATTTGAAAAAATATTACATGTTTATAGTTACGGAACCCTCCTTAGACGTGTCCTGATATATTCTTGGTTAGATTAGGTCATTCTTTGCTTTGATGTTTGCAAAAAAGGAGAGTTGTATGTTTAGTGTTCATAATAATATCTACGTATGTGTTATGTATTAGCGTATGTGAGTATGTGCGTATGTGCATTCTATAGTCACGTAGAAGCTATGGCGGTTTTAAAAAGCTTCACATACATAAGTGGTAGGTAAATACACCCTATAGGTACGCGTTAAGTTTGCAGTGAGTCATCAGTGCAAATGTCTTTAGAAAGCAATGACGCTTAGCTCGTGTTCACGTTTGACAATAAAGGTAAGCCAGTTTAACATCGTCAAATTGTACTGACGACTCACTGCAAACTTAACGTGAATAGACTGTATTTACTACTTACGTACCTATGTGAAGTTTTTTATTGCTGCCATAACTTTTACGTACAATATAATATATTAATATGTATATCGGAATTATTCGGAATGGTTTTATTTCAACAAAATACATTATTTTCAAATAACGAAGATGTGACCAATACAAATTCATATCGACAATATATCGATATAATTTGTATTGGTAACATCACTTAGCATGCCAGTGTATTAGTACGTACGCTACACTGTTATATTAGCGCGAGTCTTATTTGTGTGAAATAAATAAGCTAGTGTTGCAGTTTTATAAATGTGTGAGTTTGTAACGATTACAATATTTTTGTGAATGTGTGATTTTGTTTTCATTGTGGGAGTTACCCTCCCCGCACCAAAATCGGCAGAAAGTTTTGTTTGAAAATTTCCCCGCGTGCCTGATCCTGTATTAAATGATCTAAGGACTTGACTGATTGACTACCGTGACTATTTATTTGGACTTTGACTAGACTTTAGATACGTTGATGAAAATATACTTGACACTGGCAAATGGTGATAAGCCGACGCCATAAATAATAAAAAAAAAAAACAATGATTTTTATCTGTCAACTGTCTATCCAAGTGCGATGACGTTGTGACGTCATAGTTCACAACTCAAGCGCTCGAAAATGGCGTTTTTAAGTCGCCCAAAAATGATTGTGATTTTAAAACATTTTTTCCAGGATAATAAATAATATTTTAGATGTATATATATATATATTGAAATGTAATAACCAGTAGAAACGTTTAAAAGAATAAAAAAAATACATGCATATTCCCTATTGATATCAAAGATTTCAACTCAAGATAGGCTATCACGTACATTTAGCCGAAAAAATTTTCATACAAGAAAAAATTACGCCATCTATGTTAAATCAACGGAACTTCGATGTTCCTTTGATTTTACGATTTTACCATTCCGATGGAACAGTCGCTAGTCGTATGATATAACTTTGTAAGGGCGTACAACGCATACATTTTTTTTAAATACATATCTTGACTAAAGAAATGTTAATAAAATTGTCCGGCGTACTTAATATAAGTTTAGCTCGCATTAATACTGGAATTACTAAAATATTAGCAACAATAAATCAATAAGGCTTACAAACAAATATAAATTTTAAAGGTACGTACAATGACCTTCTAATACACATGGACAAATCACGCCATATAAAAACTAAGCGTAAGCATGGCACGCGTTTTTTATTTCACCATATTGTGCTTCGACTGCTCTGTGCATACATTGCCGCTGATGTTCGTGTCCTTTCAAATGTCCGCGGTTGCAAGGCGGTTGCTAAGCAGTAATGTAAAACAATTATGTAGTCGAAGCTACATATGCTGATTTTAGAAAGTGATTGGAACAAAGATAGTAGTGGAGTAACAACGGACTATAAATTTTTTGATTTTTCTTTTGGAAATATTTTTTTGTATCCGACTACGCCAAAAGGTTTATGGTATTTTTAGCAGTCTATGTATGTATTTAGGTATGTATGTGTGTTGGTTTGTATGAACATAATTATGTTCTACTCATAAACTACTGAGTTGATTTTGATGAATGGTGTGTCAATCGATTTTTTTATTATGGTCCGGATGACGTAGGCTAAATTCTTATCCGACTACGGTAAAGTCAAATGGAAGGGATATGATTTCGTAGTTGAATTACAGCTCTGGGTTACGCTTTCATTCTTTATACTGGGCTAGGTAGAAAAAACTTTGATTTAAAAGAATATTTAAATCATATACTTCAATGAATAAAATAATGTTACGTGTTAGGGTTCGAAGGATTTGGAGAGAAAGACCTGCTGACTCTTTTAAAGACTTTATTCACTAGCACTAGGTCCAACACAAAGCACTAAGTCCAAACACTAAGCACTAACGATGTCCTATGTCGTAGCCAAGTCGTGGGTTTCATTCACTGGTATCACTCTTGATCACTAGTTTTCACTTCGAAATCGCCCGAAGGTAGCTCGAAACTGAACTGAACTCGCTCGTATTCCTGCGGCTATTTATATGGGCCGAATCAGTCCCAGACTATTCCAGAAAGTTTCCGACTCGCGTAACCGTGTTGGATTTTTCGGGAAAGTTCGCACAGTAGCGCCATCTAGTATTGAGTAGGGGGTTTCACGTTGTCTTTGTTCATACAAAGTGGTTTCATTGGTTGACACTAGATGGCGCTAGTCTCCTTGTGTGTTCGTACAAACATTCTCACAAGACTACGGCAAAATAATCTCTAACCCTATGTATGTATGATTGACCAGGTTAGTCGTTAGTCAGCTGTTATTAAAAATTAATGTAGGTTTGTATGTATGTATGTATGCATAGGAAAGTAAGTCAAATTATTTTATTGCAATATTTTTGTTTAGTTAAAATAATCAAGTGCACTGGAATAGATTATTTTATTTTATTATTTTTAACTTCCCGCTAAGAAAATCTAAGATTTTCAAAAAAGTTATTGGTTTTACCCCGTTTTGCAAAAATCGAATTCTCATCAGTTCTGTCTCAGAAGTTCTGAGGTCACAGGAAGCTTCCCTGACTACCCCCGCAATGGTGTCACTATGTCTGTATGTATGTGTGTGTGTGTGTGTATGTGTGTGTGTAAGTATGTAAACCTTACACACACACACACATAACTTTTGAGCGGTTTGACCGATTTTATTGCGGCTGATATGCTGCATGCTAATATTTCTTTTTTGCGATTGGGGCAATTCTACTACTAAGCTCTATGAACGGAACAGTTGTCTTTTTTAAACGTTTAACTCCGTCAGTGGCGCAATATAAATTACAATGCGCAGCAGTCAGCCCCTGAAAAAAATAAGTTTTATAGTGAAAAGATGATGCCAGGTAGTATTTGAATAATTTTCATTTTAAAAACTTACAGGTACATCACATGTCTCTTCCATACCTCTCTTCCTTGATTGGCTCGGTCCAGAATCAACGCCAAACTGAAAAAAATATTAATTTAATTGCAGGAATACATATTACATTTGAAAAAATAAAATATGAACTTGAACTGTATCTAATAATAACCTCTATATGCGGAACAGCTGTCTTTTTTAAATGCTTAAATCCTTTAGCAGTGAAATAAATATAAGATTCAAGGAAGTGATCCGAGCAAATGACGCTCGACTCATTTGGTTTATAAAATTCTTCGGATCTTTCTCTTGTTTCTCTCTTAATCTCGTTTACAGGAAAGCTAAAATAAGCAGTCTTTATATAGGTTGTAAAGAAATGTTGCAATTAATAACCGTGAAATAACAATCTAACCAATTGAAAAAAAAATTAGAACCTGACTATAGAATTGGGTATTATAGTCTGGTAAAAATGTACCCTTCATCAATTTTGGGATCAAAACTAATCTAACCACACGACACTTCGCAATCAGAAATTCATCAAGCCGTCTTGGCTACAGGCGCGGTAATAATGAAACTGATCTTCATACATAACACATAACACATTACATGAATTATACATACACCCGAAAAACATCACCCACACTCGAAAAATATTACCCTCCACTTGGTCAGTAAAGTAAAAATAATGGCTATTATACTTCAAAGTTTTTAACAAAAAGCGACTCCACGTTTTTATTTTCTGACTATGTTCTTGTCGCGTCCTGTCGCCTGTCTCTTTCTGGCGTGCATGAAAGAAAAGAATAGGAATAGCACAGCCATACTCGTTAATAATTTACAACATTTATTGAAATTTCAGTGTTTTTTTCTATTTTTTACACGTTTTCGCTTGTTATCTTTTATAAATAAAATCAACTTACCAGTAGTAGGTCACACCATCTTTTTTTGCGTTGATCTAGTATTATTTCTACATTTTTTCACGACGCACTTTGGCATGTTTACTGTTTTGCTGTCAAAACACGACTAACGTAAAAAGTGTGCTCACTTCGCATTTGCGCACAGTTCTGCCGTCCCGTTTACAGCGCGCTCATGCAATGTCCATGTATTAGAAGGTCATTGGGTACGTAATGTAATTTAAATATTTCATATTTCTTATTACATTACTCTCATTATCATAAAGCATAGACGAGGCGTGTTGAGGCAAAAAGTGTCCACACTTAAACTGCCCCACTTTTGGGGTTTTTTTGGGGCAGTCGAGGTTTCATATTTTGTCATCTTGACATTTCGACATTTGCTTTCCGCAGATTTTTCAGTCCACATTTAGTTGAAAAAATCTTCTGAAATCAAGATGGCGTAACTTTTTCTTATACCTACATTATTTGTCAAATGTATGCCAAAGATCAGGAACGCACTTTTAACTCCTCTGGTGATTAGTACCCATAGATGACGATAATTACATACTAGAATATTATACAGATATTATATCGGTGTAATAGATTAGTGCAATGGCTATTATGGTGTATGGATACTAGATATTTTAACCTAAGCAAGATATTTTAAAGGATTTTACAAGAAAACCAATTTTTTTCTTCTATACGGCGTATGGACCTAGACCAGACAACAAATTTGTTTTTACACATGTGCCGTAGCTCCAGCGGCGCCACAGAAGGGGCCGAGCAAAAATTACATACAAATCCTAGCACAACAGTACTTAATATTCCTTTATTACCTAGATAAATAAAACAAGACTCATTAAAAACAAAACTAATTATATAAAGTACCATAAAAAGAATATTGAATTATAATTTATAAAAACTTATACATAATCTAATTCAGTTTGAAAGTAATAATCTACATCTACACTAATATTATAAAGAAGAAAACTTTGTTTGTATGTTTGTTTGTTTGTAATTGTTATGGCCCCGAACACACGAATCAGCTCGGAGGCCACATACACACACTTTTCCACAGTCCACGTATGTTGCAGTATCCAGCACGGCAGCCAGACACTGTCCGGGGGCCACTATCTGGCCTAATACAGCACACCCTCCGTTCCAGGTGCGCCGTATATTACGTTCGTGGACCGCCTCGATAGCTCTGGGGAAATTTCGATTGAAACGACCATTACACGATTGAAACCCGTTCGTTTATTTTCCCCATACAATTTTCCCGTAGCACAGTATTCACTTTACACTACTGGCACTACTTATTCACTATTTACTATTCACTATTTTTCCTGGGTTTCTTCGGGAGTCTTCTTCTTCCAGACTCGTGACTGCTTTTCAGTACAGTGAAGAACCCGGAATCCGGCTCTATATTTATAGCCAGAATCAAAGAGGCCCCGCGGGGTTACGAGTTCGTGACCCCCCGCGCCGCGGATCATGCTATCCCTCACCGCGAGGTGCGTCTCTTTTCCGCGCACACATATTCGCCCGCGGTGATCGGATAGGCCCCTTTGATCCTTAACAGTACAAAAAAGTAACCTAGGACCTATCGACTCGATACAATGCAAATTATATACAATATTTACATGAAGTATCGAACTTAATCTGTCGATATTATGCAAAATAATTTACATACACTTATCCTAGCTTATTCTAATACATTTCAGTGATTCTTATCCTACTAAAAATGTACTATTTACAAAACAAAACTATACAAATTAAGCCTATTTACATATAACTTAATTCTATCCACAACAGTAATGAATAGGCTCAAAAAGTACTGGACCGATTTCAAAAATTTTTTCACCTTTCGAAAGCTACATTATCCACGAGGAACATAGGCTAAATTTTATTTTGGAAAAAATAGGGTTCCGTGAGATATTTGGGTTTTTCGGACACAAGGTGTAAAAATCAACCAGAAAAGTTACTTATTTTGCGTACGCTGCCTATACTATAAAAGATAGAACCATAAAATGTTCTAATTAATTGTAGATCTTATAAATATCTACAAAAAAGTCCGTGACACACTATACCTATCTATGTCAAGTGAGGCATAACAACCATTTTTTTATTTAGAAATCTTGAATTTTTTTTGGACTATATTTAAACGCATTTATTTTACTCATGCTATTAATCCTTATCAAAATAAATTATTTCATCACTAAGTACAGTTTATGTAGATAATATTAGGTCTTTGAATTATTCAAATTGGATGTTTGGTTTTGAAGTTATGGCGAAATTAAAATATTACGATTTCTGCTGCACGGCCCGTTGCGAAGTGGGTGTCACCAAGGCGCGAGCGGGAGGGGAGTTTAGATCTATGAGTAACTTTTTTGTTAGGCTCATTTCGTTGTTCTCGAATAAGGCGAGTCCAAATCTCTTTGCGCTCTGGATTATTGGGAAATCTGTAATTTAAATACTATAAATTTCTGCGATGTTTACAACAAATGTTCACTTAATTAGACAAAAGAAAAAAATAATAAACTAAGTATGCCAAAGTACTCTATTTTGTGTAACTATTATACACTGTTTCTCTTGAAACGGATTAAAAAATCACTCGGTATAAAGGTGCTTCCAGTAACATAGTAATATTTCAGAAATATTACTTTTTTTTTCTCCAAAAGTGCATAATGTTAAATCGGCTGGCCCCTGAACATTGTAGGTGGTTGTTTAGGAGTAGAATAGACAGTAGGTGCAGGTTGTAGGTGATCTAAATCTAGTAGATGTAGCTTGTAGGTTTTTAGTGGGGTAACTACTGTTTACCTACCAACCTATCACCTACCAACTATAGGTATGTAGTAGGTCTAGATGTAGGTTGTAGATGTAGGGTATGACTTATGGGTGTAGCAACCTACGCTTACAACCTTCAAGTGTAGTTATTTTTTATTCAATTTCATAATTCACAGAACAACGTCTGTCAGGCCAGATAGTAAATAATATTTTTAAATATAATATGTAAAAATCAAATAAATAGTAAGCCTTAGTTTCATTTTATTTAAATTAATCAAAAATGTGAATACTGACGGGTAAGGTTATGTTTGGTTAGGTACTGAAATAAAAAAAAACTGAATCTCTTATTTCTGTAATTTACAATAATAAAAATGACGTCCCTACAAAGTTACCTTTTCACTGTTGCGCATACAATAACCAGTGTTATATTTCATAGTTGGCCGCCATTTTTTGAATATTTATTTAAAATTCCATAAGTATTTTAATTGTAACAAACGATATTGTGATAATTACCTGTGATAAGATATCCCGTCTATCTTTTTTACACGTTTGTCATAGTTTTTACAGCCTTTAATTACGCAACTACTCGGCATTTTATGAATTATATGCGGACTGGATAAACTGCATATATAGCAAATGTAGAAATGGTAAGATCACAAGTGCCAAACCTCAACTGTCAAAATGGCCCCAAAATTTAAAAATTGGGGCCATTTTTTTGGAGACACTTTTTGCCTCAACATGCCTCGTCTATAATATACGTCTATGATTGATATAATATATCATGACATATATCTGATATATATCTACACTAATATTATAAAGAGGAAAACTTTGTATGTTTGTTTGTTTGTTTGTAATGAATAGGCTCAAAAAGTACTGGACCGATTTCAAAAATTCTTTCACCATTCGAAAGCTACATTATCCACGAGTAACATAGGCTAAATTTTTTTTTGGAAAAAAATAGGGTTCCGTAAGATATTTGGGTTTTTCGGACACAAGGTGTAAAAAATCAACCAGAAAAGTTACTTATTTTGCGTACGCTGCCTAAGCTATAAAAGATAGAACCATAAAATGTTCTAATTAATTGTAGATCCTATAAATATCTACAAAAAAAGTCCGCGACACACTATACCTATCTATGTCGAGTGGGGCACAACAACCATTTTTTTATTTAGAAATCTTGAATTTTTTTTGGACTACATTTAAACGCGTTTATTTTACTCATGTTATTGATCCTTATATCAAAATAAATTCTGACGTTTGGTTTTGAAGTTATGGCGAAATTAAAATATTACGATTTCTGCTATACGGCCCGCTGCGAAGTGGGCGTCACCAAGGCGGGGGTGCGCGTGCGGGTTATAGTTTAGTTAAGTTAAATAGTTTAGTTATTTTATAAACATCAAATTGATAATATCTTAAAATATAATACATTATAATATCTATACATCTATACAGTTAAATAAAATTTAAGTGTCTGTTTGTAACTTCAAATTAACAGCACATTTTACATAATGAATCGGAAAGTATATTCGGTACTTACAATAAAATACATTTTTTTTAAATTTTTGTCTGTCTGTCTGTCGGTCTGTCTGTCTGTTTGTTCCGACTAATCTCTGAAACGGCTGGACCGATTTTCACGGGACTTTCACTAGCAGATAGCTGATGTTATAAGGTCTAACATAGGCTACTTTTATTTTAGGGTTCCGTTTAAAAAAATAGGTTTCCGCTTTCGTTAGTTCTGCGCAAACGAAGTTGCGGGCATCAGCTAGTCAATTGATATAATATATCATGCAAACCCTGAGCTTTTGTATCACATTTGTATTTTTTATAATAAAACTCTTCATTAATACTTCTATATATATTTTTTTGTTTTATTCCTAGTACTCTACATACCTACACATACTACGAATACACAAAATGTAGAACAGATTATAAAAAAACATATTATTGTGACTAGGGATGCTCGATGTTGCAAAAACATCGACGTTGGCATCGATAATGACATCGATAGCTTATCATCGATGTTCGATGTTTATAGAGCTCTAAACATCGATGTCAGGCAACATCGATGTTTTTTTTACAAACGGCTTCACGGCCGTCCGTCATCAATACATCTATACTAGTAATATTATAAATGGGAAAGTGTGTTTGTCCGTCTTTCACGCCAATACTACTGAACCGATTTAAATGAGGTACAAAGGACATAGGCTACTTTTTATCGCAGGAAAATGTACGGTTCCTGTGGGATACTTTATTTACAGTTTCACGTAAAACTACTAAGCCGATTATTATGAAATTTGGCACAGATATAAAGTGGACCACGGGAAAGGAAGTAAGGTACTTACTTTTTATCGCGGGGAAATGTACGGTTCCCATGAGATACTTTATTTACGGTTTCATGTAAAAATTACTAAACCGATTATCATGAAATTTGGCACAGATATAAAGTAGAACATGGGGAAAGACATAGGCTACTTTTTATCGCGGGACATATAAGGTTCCCGTGGGTTACTGTCTCCGATGGCGTTGATATCACAATAGTGGTTAAATATTTTACCGCAAGTTTTTTCAACTGGGTTTCCGATTATGTGTGTCCGTGACATCGATGTTACGATGTTTTGAATAATGCAATATCGATGTTAAAACATCGATGTTTTATCGTCTAACATCGATGATCATCGAAAATCGATGATCATCGAGCATCCCTAATTGTGACAACCCTGCAGCAATGACGAATACCTACACAAATGCGGCATTTCGCGCGACTTCAAACGCGTTGGCCCACTGTATCTTTTTATTACACTGTGCTATTAATATGGATGTGTTTCTCATTTTTATGTATGCTTCTGACACTAATGCTATATTAATATTGACACTAATGCTATATTAATCTTACAAAAAACCTTTTAGTTTACCATCGTATAATGAGAAGTGGGCGAAATTTTGTGGAGTATCCCTGAACTCGTTTGCCAAACATCTTCGGCAAACTAAAACCAAGAAACCTGAGATAATGCAGGTTTACCCAGATGATCTATTAGCGCCAAGTAAAGTTCTAGCATCAATAGACCTTAAAGAAGTCAAAATTTCAGATGTAGATGCATTTAGTATTGAACATATAGTTGGTAAGTATGAAATTTTGTATAAAATCTAAATAATAGGTTGGGGAAAAAGTCTTTTCGCATTATAGTATGTATGAACTTGTCATAAAATATCTTGGGCTATACCAATTGTATCTGGCTGATTTTGGTATCATTAAAAAGTTTTAATTTTACAGAAGACAATTCCAAATTCAAATTAGGTAAATTTGAGATTTTCATTTGTTTTTCTTATTGTTAAAATGAGTGATTCTTATGAAGAATTTCGATACATTTTAAAATTTTACTACAAAAAAGGTAAAAATGCAACACAAGCCGCGAAAAAAATTTGTGATGTTTATGGACCTAATGCAGTATCTGTGAGAGTAGCGCAAATTTGGTTTAAGCGTTTTCAATCCGGAAATTTTGATATCAAAGATGCACGTCGCTCTGGTCGCCCTGTTACGGACAAAACTGTTGCCATTTTTGAAAAAGTGGAGCAAGATCGGCATATTAGTAGTTACGATGTAGCTGAAGAACTGGGGATTGACCATAAAATGGTTTTGGCGCATTTGAAAAAAGCTGGGTACACAAAAAGCTCGATATTTGGGTGCCTCATGAGCTCACTGAAAGAAACCTAATGAACCGTGTACTCATTTGTGATTCTTTATTACGACGTAATGAAACCGAACCATTTTTGAAGAAGCTGATAACTGGTGATGAAAAGTGGATCACGTACGACAAGAACGTGCGAAAAAGATCGTGGTCAAAGGCCGGTCAGGCTTCACAGACTGTGGCGAAACCCGGGTTAACTCGCAACAAGGTGATGCTGTGTGTGTGGTGGGATTGGAAGGGCATTATTCATTATGAGCTGTTACCGCCAGGCAGGACCATCAATTCTGAACTGTACTGCGAACAACTGATGAGATTAAAGCAAGAAGTTGAGAGAAAGCGGCCGGAATTAATCAACAGAAGGGGTGTGGTTTTTCACCATGATAACGCTAGACCTCACACATCTTTAGCCACTCAGAAAAAATTACGGGAGTTTGGCTGGGAGGTGTTAATGCATCCGCCGTATAGTCCTGACCTTGCACCTTCAGATTTCCACCTGTTTCGGTCGCTGCAGAATTCCTTAGGCAGTGTCAGGTTGACATCACAAGAGGACTGCCAAAACCACTTTTCGCAGTTTTTTCATCAGAAGCCCCAAAAATTTTATAGCAATGGGATCATGTACCTACCAACAAGATGGCAAAAAGTTATCGAATAAAATGGCACCTATATACTTTAGTCACTTGTAAATAAACTTTATAAAAAAACCTTTTGAATTTTTATATAAAATGCGAAGAAACTTTTTCCCCAACCTAATATATAAAAGGCAAACCTAACTGACTCATCTATCAACGCGTAGCCGAAACTACTGAACGGATTTTGCTGAAATTTGGCATACTTACAGATAGTTGTAATGACGTAAGCATCCTCTAAGAAAGGATTTTTAAAAATTCGCCCCCTAAGCGGGTGAAAATTTTGTATGGAAACCGAACTCCACGCGGACGAAGTTGCGGGCAAAAGCTTGTGTATAATATGAACAATGAATAATTAATAACAGGCTTTATCATAAACATTAACATAGTAGGAAGTTAGTGATAAAAGTTTCCAAAACTCAGATATTTTTCTAAGAACAAGTAACACTATGCCTGATATTTATGACTTTATCTAACCTAAAAAAATTAACAGCCTCCGTGGTCTAGTGGTTCGAGCATTGGCTCTCGACTCTGAGGTCGTGGGTTCGATTCCCGCATTGGAACAACAAAAAACGTTGCTTCCAAGTTTGGTTAGGACAATGCAGGCTGATCACCTGATTGTCTGACAAGAAAAATGATCCATGCGTTGGATGGGCATGTAAAAAGTCGGACCTGCGCCTGATCTCTAGTGTCGGTTATCCGTCCCACTGGATTATGAGAGTAAAGGAAGAGAGAGTGCTCTTGTGTACTGCGCACACACTTGGGCACTATAAAATTACTCCTGCGTAACTGGGCTGGTTTCAATGAAACCGGCCACCGTCACCGAAATCGGTGGGGGAGTTATTATTATTTATCTAACCTATTTTTAGGGTTTGTTTCCCAATCGCCTGGTGGGTGTTGAACCTTATCCGAATTTGTTGCTGCTTAGTTTATACTGAGCGACAAAGACAAAACATGCAAATAAGCTGTCTGACACTTACCTGTAGTTTTTTTTTTAAACGGGCAATTGGTCCATCACACTTACCCACCACTGCAACTCCTGTGTAGCCAGGATCGACAGTGGTAACCAACCGCAAAAACCCTTTGATATGATCTCAGGGGTGCCCAGGGGACATGCTAAATCTGTCTTAGAACCCGCAACGAAATTAATCAGAAGATTGTAGGAGGAGTAGGAAGTATTCCAGTTTCCCTCCCCAAGCAAAGCGGGAGACAGCACCTTATCTGTGGATTGTGAAACAGGCCATACTCAAACGAAAATTTTCCATTTGAAAACATACTGATTTTTTTTGCAGGAGCAAGCAAAGATGGTAACTTCCAAGGGGTATGCATATGGTTTGAATGTAGTTTTCCGCAGCTGACTGATAAAGAGCAAGTTACGTTAAGTACCGAACCCTCGTGTGCACTCACGCACTGGAAACAGACTGTAATATTTTTGCCAGAAAGCATAGAGGTGGAAAAAGAAGAACCAATAGCTTATAAGCTTGATATGGTCAGAGACAGTGATAACCATCGAAGGTAATAACAGTCTTTAATAATACTAGTTCCTTTAGCATATAAGCTGGATAAGTACAATTAGGGTCGATTCACATCAAAAGGAAACAATACGCGACGCGGCGCATTTTTAAGATAGCTATTCAAAATTGAACTTTATTATTTTACAAAAATTTTCATTGTAAAAGTTTGAATGTCAAGTTACACTGTACTGAACAGCGCATGTGTGTATGACTGATGACATCGCGTATCGACGCGTTGTAAGCTAACTCTTAAAATTGAGGTGTCAAAGTGTGTTACACGTTTAATTCCCGGTTTCTCAGGTTTTTGTCGGTAGTTTAATATCTATTTAGATATTTATTTCAATAGAGCTTTTTATTGGATGAGCAGGATGACGCAAATACGTTAACAAATCAATAAACCAAATTATATCAATAATTCTCTTAAAAAAAATTATGGCGCTTAAGCTTTTTGCGGCGAATTGTGCTAAAATAGAGGCAGATCTATGCATTTCTTCAAAGAAATATTTATAATATTCTCTTGCCCTTTTAAAACTACACATTGAAATAGGACTTTATATTATTATTTTTTTATTATATACTAGTTTTTATTACATATTTATCACAATACGAAACAACAGATAACTGTTTCTTAAAAAATATATTTATTTATTACAGGTATAAATTGGAGTTGACATTATTGGATCCTTCAGAGGTGGAACACCCTATGGGATGTTCATGTTACCAGACAAAATGCATTTTGGTCAGAGCAGTGATGGCACAACAGTCTGTTCTCATGGAAGAAGATATCATTAGCGACGAAGATGTTAGTGATTAGACAGATTATTTGTTACATTATAATGTGAGTTGCCATTATTTTGATTTTTGACATGTTTTTACAAATATCAAAATTAAATAAAAATATTTTTTATTACAATGAGAATTTTTGATATTATTTCTGCCGTTAGGGGGCGGACACAACGCACACAAAGCGTCATCTGGTGGCGTAAGTGGTATCAAAACTGTCAATAAGAATTTTCGATACTTTTTCTGTCACCAGGCGGCGCTTGCTAACCCGACGGTCCTTGTCATGTCAAAAAGCTGCCGGATGTCACGAATTTAAAATCCCTCAATATTAATGGTTTCCTTTCTGGATTCTAATGCAGCAATAATACCATCTAAAGTGCGGTCGCGGAGCACGTAGTTTCGTACATTGACTTATCGCTACTTGTCTCTCACTCGCGCACGAATATATTGCTGTCGCGTAAACAGGTGCGCGATAGGAGCGCGAGTGAAAGAGACAGATCTTATGCCACTTTGACCATATTGATATCTAACCCTTCCACAATATCCATTTTACTGTTTCGGTCAAATGTTTTCACGCGATCTTTTTTTTTTAGATCTGCAAATAACTTTGTCATAATCAGATGTTTTGGCTTTGTTGTTTTATTTTTCTAGAGGGGCATTTCAATATTTGCTCCCCCGGTTTTTACATCTGGCTTCTAATGCTCATCTAATTGTAATATTTGCCATCTTTTCAGTCTTCTCTCTTCATTGGGGTGTATTAAATCGCGATCTTGGGGATATTATTATTTTCATACCGATGTCTCTGTCAGGCGTGCCGCAACGGTCTTTTATTATTTTGCCGACTGGTAACAATAGCTATTGTTACCTTATATACCATAGAAGAAGCTTCTTCTATGGAAAAGGAGCTAGGACGAAAGACTAGTAACTATTATAATATAACGAACTCGAATTCATCAAATTATAAAACGAAACGCACTCGCGCGCTGATTGGTTGAACCGTGAACGGCATATGCCCCGCGCCGGCATATTAGTTTATTCATTTGTTATCGAATGCAAACGAAGTGTTTTGGAGAATTTGGATTCTTTATGGAAAACGAAGAGAGACTAGTAACGTAATAGCGAAGTGACAGACTGTGCGAGTCTCGCTTCAGCACTGAGCCACCTGTTGAAGTCTAGACGTACGAGCAGACGCGCTAGCGCCGCGCCCCCGGATTTGCCCCGCAACGCCGCTAGTAACTGCATCAATTGTTTCACTAGTTTATTGAACCTGAAACAGATCATTTAATAGTGTATAACGCGTTTCAAATGAGAATAGGAACGTCAATGACCTTTTTCTGTCAAATATCACTTGAAAAGTGCGATTTTCAAAAAAACTTACGTACATACATACATACATACATATAATAACGCCTTTTTCCCGTAAAGGGGTAGGCAGAGACCACTTTTTGCCACTTGCTACGATCCTTACATACTCGTTTCGCTTCGTTCACTTTCATTCTTACCATCCATTCCTCCTCTTACATTCAACGTAGCGAAGCGGCTCTCCATGGTCCACTTTTCACCTCCGCGAGAAACAAGACGTGATGGGACCACATCGCCGCCATTTTGGATAATTAAATTATTTTTATGATTATCCGTTGCGTTTCCACGGATTGGTGGAGAGGGTAGGAATAGGGAAAGGGAAAGATAGGTGGTGTGGAAAGGAAGATTGGTAAGTTAGAGTGGGAAATAGGAAATGTAGGATATTACCGCCCAGCAGGGGAAGGGATAGGCCAGTAGGTATGTAATAGCTAGGGAAGCCGGGGTCGCATATCCGTATACTATACCACAACTACCGGACAGGTAAGTTAGGATGAGTATCCCATGACATGAAAACTTATGTGCATATAAATATTCATAGTCTTGCATCGAATTTAAATAAAAACGTTAAATAGTAATCAATTATCTAAACATAAATTTAACAATTAACTATCATAACAGTCTAAATTCGAAACAATATGGCGCCGACTCGATCCTATTCTCATTTGAATCGCACTATAACAAGTGGGGTTTTAATATCGTTGTACATTAGTATTTACTACGTTTGTAATGTCTTAAAGCAGGGTTTCCCAACCTTTCTTTTCATGATGCCCTCGGATTATAAATAAGAATTAAGACTTTCAAGTCCCCCTGTGATATTCAAATTTAAAAAATGTATTTGTATCGTTATTTATATACACAAATCTCTTTTTGTATGGAAATAAATAAATGTTATAACTTGTCTAATATTTATGATAAAAAAATATGTATGTTTATGTTTAGTCTCTCTTGACATCTCCCTACCACTCCCTAGGGGGGGCGCGCTCCACTGTTTGGGATCTCCTGCTTGAGACAATCTTTATTTCATATCCGCTGCCATAAAATATGATTTGCCGAGAGACATTATTATTAAATGAGCATTTCTCAAATTTTTTGACCATAATTTTAATAATCTTCTTAAAATACAATAAGTATATTTTGGACATATTATGTTAAATACAGCTAGCTAAAACTAGACAGATTCTGAATTTATGGTTGTTTTTTTGTTTTAATAGAGTTTTTATACAAAAAACCTGTAAATTATTAGTTAAGGGCGAAATAAAAGTTCTTATTTTGTTACTTGGAAATTAATGAAAACCATAAAGAAACATGCAGACTGTATTATAAATTTATGTTTTTCTATGTAGATCATAAATTAAACAACATCTGATAAAAGTAAAAATTGTGAAAAAAATTATTTAAATTGTTTTTAGCAGTACTGAGTATTTTTTGTTACCTTTTTTAAACTTTCTAATCAAAATGTTTAGTTTTCCTCTAAAATAGAAAAAGGGATGTTATATTTACTATTTATAATTATAATAATATTTATCATAAAATTGTTTTAAATATTGATTATAAGCATTTCAATTTAAAGAAAAAGAAATATCTACCATTATTATCAGAAAAAATTTGGGACAGTATCAAAACAAGAAACTTGGGTAACAAAATCGGAAATGTAAGGCTAAGCATACACACACTTGACACTCCATTATAAAATGAAAACAAAATAAGTGAAAATGAAAATTATTTAGTTTTATCCTGTGTTATAATCTTCAAATTTAGTAATATATACATAACAAAAGATATATATAACATTATGGGGATTAAACGAATATAGATACCTACCTACCAGTATGGCAATTTTACGAAATGTGTACTTAGCTTTAAAAACTCCTTTTTTGTTACCCCTCGTTCTGGTTATACGTTACCACGCGAAAGTAACAAAAACAGAAGTAACGAAATGACGGGTACAGATTTTGAATAAAATACATATTCTTTAAAACTCAATACTTAAAACAGTATTTTACATCAAATTGTAGCCCATTAAAAGAACTATTTATCAATTTCAACAAGAGTATTAAGTATCTTGAACTTATCTTCACACAGTATAACAAAATCCAGATCGAATTAGTCGCAGTGCAGAGCACAACGTCAAGCCGCGGCTGTTGTCGACACCGAAATGACATCACAACAAAATGGCAATGTGAAATGTCGTCAATAGTGTTGCCAAAGGAAAAAAAATCAATTAACTTTGTAGTTTAAAAAATCTTTCGACACAAAAATCGGTAACAAAATCTGAATTCCGTTTTGGAATTTTTTATGGGACAATATTATTTTCCTGAAACTGATTAACTTACGACGTATTTCACTATAATACTACATAAAATATGTATTCAAATACTCTAAGTAGTGTTTTAAGACTATAACATATATTCCGTTTCTTAGAATTTAATGAAATAAATGAGTTCAAAATCACCGCGGTCGCAATGGGACAACCTATTTTCCATACTACGAAAATGTTGGTATTTTAGATTATTAATTATTTATTGTAGTGAGAGTGTTTTATTTATAGCTTTGATATTTTCTCTGATAATTAAATAATATCAACGAAGTTACGACAGTCATGTATGTTATTTATGTTATCGTAGTAAAAAAATAATCAAAGACCAAAACATGGGACATCGACGTTGCGGCTATGGTCAAAAAATTTGAGAAATGCTCAAATAGGTACTGTAACAGTGGCGTGAGGTTCCTATAACTACATTCCTATCGTCTTTACTTACCACTTACCGTTTGAAGACCCTCATCTAAATCCCTGTCTATTATATAGGCTAAGGCTTCATATGAAGGAGAACCAGCCTTTGCCACAGTACTGTAATATGTAATTGCATGAAAAAGCTTTTTAAACTGCAAACAAAACTAGATTATTTGCAAAAATAATATTATAGACTAACTTGAGCTTTTGACTTGCTGGCGGCAATATTAAAGAAAAGGGGGATAAATCGGAAAAAGGGGCAAGGGGCCATCCATAAATTACGTCACACGAATTTCATGACTTGACCCCCTCCCCCGTCCTTGTCACAGCTGGTCACATTTGTGAGACCACCCTAGTGTGACGTTTTTACAATTTACATCTAGAAATAAAACAGCAGTTTTTAAATTTGTTTTATTTCATACTTAAATGATTATTTTAATGAAAGAAACATAAAACCAAACATTGTAAGAAATAACAAAACATAAAGTGTTAATGTAGGGAAAATGTTGTGTCAATTGGTTAACGTTTCATTTTTTACATAACACTAAAAATAAAATAGATTTTGAAATGTGACGTCACAAAATTTAGGACCCCCCCTATCCCCTTGTCAAACAATGTCACACTTCGTCGACCCCCTCTCTCCCCCTTAACGTGTGACGTAATTTATGGATGGCCCCCAAGGGTAAAAATGGAGGATTAGCTAACTTTGTATGTAGCCTGTATGATGTTGCTTACCTTTCAGAATATCCTCTGATGTAATAGTCCTCCGCCTCCCTGTCGGCGACCGTCTCGCTCATGTTGCAGAACGAGTGGCAGAGCTTGAGCAGCTCCATGATGTTGCAGAACACGGGGTTGCTGAGATTGTCTACAACGTCCCCGCAGGAGTTGCTCTCGTCGCTCTGAAAATAGTATATGTCACCGTAAAATTGTAAAAACCGTTAGATTGTAATAAAACTAGTGAAATTGTACAATGTTGATAGACTTCCAACGCGAATTATGCTGCCTATAATTTAACACATTATTTTTCGTTAGATTATAAATATATAGTTTTTATAGTTAGTATATAATATTTTCTTTTATTGAGTGAAAAAGTATTGGTTCACTTGAGCCATATTTTTTTATTTATAATAATTTCTAACTATGACACGAAAAAGCGGCAATAAAATAGACCACATGGCACACACATGTATGAAATAAAATGTGGTGCAAAATAATTAAAAAAACAGTAATTTTTCAAGTAAACGAACAGTACAAACAGACGTCTGCTGCAGATCAGTTTCTTCCAGACAACAATTGTACCACTTTTCGACATTACACTTGGTAATAAGATCTGAAAGTGGTACACGGATATCACTGCGACCGTACATAGTTATATTTTTGAAGGTTATATTTCTACTGCTTGTGTTTAGCAAACATACTTACAGGGGTAACAGTAAGAAACGATTGACTTAGGATATCAGCGAGGAACGTCGCGTGCGCTTGCTTGAGTTTTTCAAAATCGTTCGTCTTATTCACCGCCTCCATTAGGCGAGAGAAATTTGTCTCTAGGACGTCCGCTTGTAAGTAATGTTGAAGGTTGTCCATTAGAAACATCAGTTTGTTATGCAGCTGACACATTGAAAACCTGCAAGAAAAAAAAGGTAAAAACATGGACGGTTATAAAAACATAGATAGTTCGTTGATGTAAGAAAAAAAAGGTCAAAACATGGACAATAAACATAAAAAAGTAGTTCATTGACTTTTTAGGAGCCCTATGTGCGCGCATAATAACGATATATTATTGTACAAATGATGCCATGCCACAGTGCGTGTAATATATGAGCCATCTCAATGTACCAAATTAGATGTGTTTAGTTAGGGTTTGGAAATTTTTTGAACGGGCAAATGGCCCACCACACATTCCCACCACTGCAACTCCTGTGTAGCCAGGATCGACAGCGGTAACCAACCACAATAACCCTTTGATATGATCTCAGGGGTGCCCGAGGGACATGCTAAATCTGTCTTGGGAAAGGTAGGAGGAGTAGGAAGTTTTTGGACATCGAAAATTGAGGAAAGACTAGGATGAAGGGATAAAACATGAAAGGGGAGTACTAAAATAGCCTTAAGCCGTAAGCAACTACTTGTCATCCCCTCCTCCCTCCTTCTAAACTCTAAAGGGCGGGCACGAAAAATTTATGAAAAAATTAATGTGATGAACTTTGAAGGAAGAGTATAACTTTGTCAGTTTAGAAGTTATAGAGACCTGTAAAATGCGCTTACTTGGAAAACAATTTCGTTATTTGTATACAAATACAAATAACGAAATTGTAAGTAAACAAGTAAAATATTGGTATAATAGTACAGAATAACGGAACCCTTCGTGCACGAGTCCGACTCGCACTTGGCCGATTTTTTTTTAAATAAATATGATAAGCAGCACTAAAATAATTTTTTAATTCGGTACGGTTCGGTTTGAACCAGTCAAACGCAAAAAACGCGAAAATCAAAGATAATGTATGTTAGGACAGCATACAAGATACCTGCTGGACTGCTTGTAGGTCTTCCACAGCGCGTGCAAATCGTGCTGCGTCTTCTTGATCCTCAGCAGCAGACGGAACATGTCGTTGTATCGAGCCAGTACCTCGGGACTGAACACAAGGTGCAGTGGCCATTTGAAGTCGTACTTCAGTATTATACTTGACCATCCGTCCGATACTGTATAATTTAAGATATTATTATGAAATAAGAGCTCCGTGGCCTAGTGGGTAGACCGTTTAGTTCGCACTCGAAAGAGTGCAGGTTCAAATCCCAGGTTGTGGCGTGTACCAATGAGACATTTTCAGATCTCAAGTACATTATACGGACGCTCTAACGGTGAAGGAAAACATCGTGAGGAAACCCGCACATGGTTGGCTCCAGACGTATTGACCAGTTCATTTGTCTGGACTAGGCCGACTATGTTGTGAGAATGTCGTATGTGCTTGGGCGACCATACGACATTTAAAAACCAACTGTCCCAGGCACTACAGTATTTCAAGAGTGGTTGCTTCGCTCGGAGAATACTGTATAAATCATCCATTAACGGATGTAAAGGCCTAAGTTTATGAAATAATAACATTAAATTAATATTATTATTAATCTATACTAATATTATAAAGAGGAAAGTTTATTTGCTTGTTTGTATGCTTGTTTGTTTGTATTAAATAGGCTCTGAAACTTCAGGTCTCAGGACCGATTCTTATGAAATTTGGTACAGATATAGATTAGACCACAGGGAACCCTTATAGTTTCGGTATGTCCGTTTGTCTGTCCACCTAGCTAACTTCTATTATTATTAATTACAAATGGATTAAATTTGACAGTGGCGTGGGGTTCCCATAACTAATTTCCTATCGGCTTCACTTACCACTTACCTTTTGAAGACCCTCATCCAAAATACCTACCTATTATCAGGCTAGGGCTTCCCTATAAAGGAGAACCAGCCTTTGCCACTGAAATTTGATATAGATATAGATTGTGTATAGATCTCGGTTTTGACATCATAAAAATGTAATTATAATTTTATATTTTTAGGGCTCTCCACGCATGTGAAGTGGTATTATTTTTTTATATTCTAAGCCATCGTGTAGCGTATCGACGAATAGGTATTTTTAGATAAAATTGAGGTTTCATAGACGACTTTTTTACAAAGTGAAACATTTTCAAGTAATCGTCCCTCCCCCCCAAAACCTGGCATGTGTATACTATAAGAGATAGAAACTTGTACGTTTTTATGCTGATAGGTCAACTAAAAACTATTTTGAGCGAAATCGGACAATAACTTTTGAAGTAATTCAAAGAAAACCTATCCCACCAAAAACATTCTGTAAAAAACTAGCCAAGTCTCGATGGAGCTGCATGTTTATCTCTAAAAAGTAATGAAATCTAGACAAAGTCGTGCCAAGTCTAAGGATCCTTACTGCGATTTATTTATTATTATAGTTAATGTTGTGTGACTTGGCCGTTGAAAATTCTTTATACGTTACAAGTCAATTTTGTTTACACGTAATGTTATATCAGATTCTGTTGTAACTACCTATGTTTGTAATAGCGTTGTAATAGCCCATACTGGTATTGGTAATTGGACGCTAGTGTCTTATTTTAGGCTGTTGTTGATTGTATAACACATGTATTGGAGCAATGGTGTCATGGAGCCCCTTTTGTACCCTTGTGTACTCTTCAACAGCCAAGTCACACAACATTAACTATAATAATAAATAAATCGCAGTAAGGATCCTTAGACTTGGCACGACTTTGTCTAGATTTCATTACTTTTTAGAGATAAACAAGCAGCTCCATCGAGACTTGGCTAGTTTTTTACAGAATGTTTTTGGTGGGATTTCACTTCTTTTTGTAGAAACGTAGGAATATTGATTTATTTTACTAGATTTTAGTGTAATTTGTTTATTTAATTTGTGTAATGTTCGAGTAGAATAAAGTTAATTGTTCGACTATTTCTTCTTGTAAATTTGTAAGTATAAGTATAAAAGCCAGTCCAGTCTTATCCAGAGTTTTCCTTTAATTTCATTTATATGCATATTAAAAGCAGAAGGGGAGGCATTCGTCCAGCAGTGGGACGCTACGGGCTAGATTAAATTAGAAGATGTGTCCCACTTCACTGGATTTTTGCAATGACAGTCGATTTTTTTATGTACCAATAGTAGAAGGGGGCATTACCATATCTCTAATCAGCTGAGACCAGCTAAGGGTTCTTCATCAGATACTTCAGACCTTCGATTTTTGACATCAAATGAAGTGGCCCACCAAGTTGAATATTTTTTGTACAGGGGTATTTTTTTTTATGAAATATGGGGGCAAACGAGCAAACGGGTCACCTGATGGAAAGCAACTTCCGTCGCCCATGGACACTCGCAGCATCAGAAGAGCTGCAAGTGCGTTGCCGGCCTTTTAAGAGGGAATAGGGTAATAGGGGAGGGTAGGGAAGGGAATAGGGTAGGGGATTGGGCCTCCGGTAAACTCACTCACTCGGCGAAACACAGCGCAAACGCTGTTTCACGCCGGTTTTCTGTGAGCCCGTGGTATTTCTCCGGTCGAGCCGGCCCATTCGTGCCGAAGCGTGGCTCTACCACGTATGTCGATCTCTAATAGTTTGGTTGGGCTCTTGTGTTTTCTAATAAGGGTCACCAGGTACTCCAGATCTTCGATTATCCTAGTTTTTATAGTTTTCCCTTTATGTGGCCATTAAACCCTACCTCTGTACCAAATTTCAGCTCTCTGAGTTTATGGGAAGTACTAGTTCTATTCTGATGATCATGAGTGAGTGACTGGGTGAGTGTCATAAATGCGAAACTTTGCTTTCGTTTAACTTCGGAACTAAATGACCTACAAACTTAAAATTTTGGATTTTAAGTATGTGATTATACTTTACTGGATGACGAAAATTTCTGCGTTCTGGTCTTATCCAGAGGTTCTCAAATAAGGGCCTGAAAATGCGGCGAAATGGTTCCAGTAAATAATGGTACGGCAGTGTTTGCTTCGCGCTCGACTTGGCAGGGCCACTGTCGTGCCCCCAGATCGACGTTCTGGTCTTATCCAGAGGTTCTCAAATAGAGGCCTGAAAATGCGGCGAAATGGTTCCCGTAAATAATGGTACGGCAGTATTTGCTTCGCGCTTGACTTGGCGGGGGCACTGCCGTGCCCCCAGATCGATTATCCTAGTTTTTATAGTTTTCCCTTTATGTGGCCATTAAACCCTAACTCTATACCAAATTTCAGCTCTCTGAGTTTATGGGAAGTACTAGTTCTATTTTGATGATCATGAGTGAGTGAGTGAGCGTCGTAAATGCGAAACTTTGCTTTCGCTTAACTTCGGAACTAAATGACCTACAGACTTGAAATTTTGGATTTTAAGTATGTGATTATAGCTTACTGGATGACGAAAATTTCTGCGTTCTGGTCTTATCCAGAGGTTCTCAAATAGGGGCCTGAAAATGCGGCGAAATGGTTCCAGTAAAGGATGGTACGGCAGTGTTTGCTTCGCGCTCGACTTGGCGGGTGCACTGCCGTGCCCCCAGATTACGCGTTGATAGTTATGGAACCCTCCATAGACGCCCTGAAATACTCTTGGTTAGTTTATTTAATACTAGATTGTTGCATGCGACTTCGTGCGCGCAAAAGGAAATCCCGCGGTAACCGTATATTTTTCCGCGATAAAAAGTAGCGTATGTCCTTCTTCGTGGTCTAATCTATATCTGTACCAAATTTCATCAAAATCAGTCTAGTAGTTTCGGAGCCTATTCAATGCAAACAAAATTTTCCTCTTTATTATATTAGTATAGAAGTATAGATTTAAAGAGAGTATGAACATTCTTGATTTTAAAAATAAAACGACCAAGGGAAACATTCGAATTACCCATACTACTATCCTCTTCATTAGTAGAGTTTAGCGAGATATTCGGTTTGACATACGGCAGCTCGAAACTAAACTTTTCCATGTCGGCGTGGTTGCTGAGAAATATCGCCCGCGCAGCCAATTGGAAAGCGTGATTCATGTCTGCAAAAAGTATTAGGATACATTGGCTGTGTTCAGCGGAAAATAGCGCTAGCAAAAAAAGGTAAGCAAAATGGCGACCGCTGGCATTCAATAAGCAAAATGGCGGATTATGTTAGCAGTATAGAAGTTAGCAAACGTGTCCTGGCCGATAATCTGTTTCTTTCTTCTATGGCGCTAGCAAGCGCTAACAAGTGCTATTTTCCGCGGAACACAGCCATTGATGTGTTTAGTTCGAGTTTGAAATTTGTAATATCTCTTCCCTTAAACGTACTTGTAACATCTATGATGTTTGCGATATTTATAGACAGCAAGGTTCTCATTTATTCATGGATATTGGATGTTGAATAACCATAGATATAAACGAGGCATATCGAAGCAAAAACTGTCCCCACTTAAATGCCCCATTTTTGGGAATGTTTAGGGTCATTTTGACATTTGACGTATGGTGAAACAAGATGGCCGACATTTGAGGTATGGTGAAATCAAGATGGCGTAACTTTTTCGTGTAAGAAGACTTGTACTGTCAAATGTACTTAGTTTTTCAAATATTGTGAAAAACTCAATCATAATTATTATGTTTTAGTGGTTTAGGGTTATTTATTAGTGTTGGAATAATTAGTATTAGCAATAATTATTAATTGCTAAATGCCCATTAGCAATCATTAAATTATTCGAAGTTGCTAAAAAAAACGAATGCTAATATTATCGTGCGCAGCAATTAATTATCTGCGTTCAAGAATGAAAAAAATACGCGACCGCGCTGGTTCGCACCGCGGCGCTAAGTGCTAACTGGCAACGTGCTAACGCTACTTGCTAATGCTAAAATCCGATGCGAAATAATTTTGACTCGACGCGCGACGCGACCCGAGAGTTCACGATGCTGCGAAATCGATTTTAGCAAATAGCATAGCAATAGCACGTAGCATGCTAAGACATGAAAATTAGCATGCTAATGAAATTAATGAAAAATAGCATTAATTTCCATTACTATTATTTATTACCAAACGACTAATAATTTGCACACCTTTTGGCAAGCAATTACCTCTTGTGGAAGTCCTAGTAGTGGGCTTGTCCAGTACATGTGAAGTCAGTCTCAACAGCTCTAGGAATAGTTCGCCACGACCCAGCAAATAAAAATCCTTCATGAGTTTCAGCTCATGGAGTAACTGAGCCTCCTCGACCGCCACGCTCCATAGATGCTGAAATTATTATTACAAAATAAATAAAAAACGACAAAACGAACTAAAAATTGGTTACATATATTGACTAGACCACGCAAGTGTTATGTACTTCGCCTGTAACTTCCCGTGTAAAGAGGAGTGAAATTCACTTCCTTTCCGCAATTTCCTTTCGAATATTCTCGGTGCCAAACGTCAAACGAAAACTAAAAAGCTTAAAAATGAGACAGGGCGGCGCGCGTCTACGGCCTTTGTATCGTTTACACGGGAACGGGGAGTTATCATCAGTAAGTCGTTCTTGTAACGTCACAGTAATTTGAAAAATAATGGCACGCTTGGTTTCTATACAGACGATGAGACTTGCGTGGTCTAGTCAATAGATGTCTGTAGTTGAATACACTCGCGAAGAGCAATCTCAAAAAAAATCATAACGGTAGTCCGTGTGATGAACTTTGAAGCAAAACTATAACGGCTAAGATAATAACATTTACAAGTGAAGCCTCTATAACTCCTTTTTTTTTTTGGCTCCTCGCACGTGCGCTTGGGCCCGCGGGAATCCAAATTCTTCCGCAGCCCCACACTAGTGCTGGCCCAATCTGTCCGGCTGCCGTATTACGTAAAAATAGCGATTAGCAAAAATCTTGCAGTCATCGCGCGATAAGACGCGCAGTCGATTGCTGAACGTCAAATAAAGTCGTATTACCTATGCGATCGATTGCTAATCGCTCGCTGTTGTGTTTGAATGTACTTTGCTTCATTTTCGCTTATTATTGCTAACTGACAGTTCAAATCACTCGCTGATTGCTTTCGCTTTGCCGTAAAAGTCTTACGTAATACAAAAAATTTGACAGCAGTGAAGAGATCGAACGATTGATTGTAATTTATAGTTCCTCGATTGTTCGGTAGAGGCAGTACTGTCGCTAGGTTGCTTCTGCTAGGTTTTTGTAGATACGTAATATGAATTTGCGATTTTTGCGCAAAAATTGCGCAATTTTTGCTATTGCTTGACTATTGCAAGATACGTAATAAGCGCGCGGGCTTCGTCTCCTGCACGGACGGACCCGCAGTGGACGCAGTGGTGGCACCGAGCGTCCGGCTCCCTGTCTATGCGGCACAGGTACTTGCCGATGCAGCCGTGCCCCGACAGCACCTGCGTCACCCTAAACGACAGGGAGCCATGCCTTCTCCCGAACTAGTCGTCGAGTACTGGGCGGATCGCCTCGACGGTAGCGAGGCCGGCGGTAGGGCGCAGAAGCCTTTGCCGCCATTCCGCCACCAAGACCTGACGGAGCTCCTCTCGGCGCAGTGCGATCTGCCGCTGCTCCGGCCTCGAGCCCCGTGCCCGCTCTTCCTCGCGTCAACGATATAATGACGCGACTACTTTCGCCTCTAGGTCCCAGGGCGGGGATCCGGCCAGGACGCAAGCCGCCTCGTAAGAAATCTTGCGATACCCGCGGACGACTCTGACGGCCTTCGCCCACACAGGGGCCACATACAGGGTCATGGACCGTACGATTTCCACGTACAACCGCCTACAGGCGGCGCTCGGGCCCCCCAAGTTGGGAAGCAACATTGAAAGCGCGCCCGCTGCACCCATCAGCTTGGGCGCCAGCCGCCGGAAGTGGGGCCCGAATTCACATCGGCTGTCGAGCACCAATCTTACTTACTTAAGATACTTCATGGTGGACTCGACAGCTATCCGGGCCCCGCTGACCACGATGTGTGATCCCGGCGCCGGCGCACATCGGGGGCCATGAAACACCATGGCCTCCGACTTGTTTAGGGCCACCTCCAGGCCCAGGCGCCGGATGGGGTTCATCACCAGTGACACCGCAGCCGTGGCTATCAACGCCGCTTCCCTGTGCGAGCTCCCGCGGGCAGTGGCAAGCGTGTCGTCCGCATAACACGTCAAGTCGGCGCCCGACGCGACGGGAGCTCGCCTCTCAGCACCCAGTCGTAGCCGATGTCCCACAGGAGCGGTCCCAAGACCGATCCCTGTGGAACACCGCACGACAAGCCTCTATAACTCCTGAACTAAATGAATAGAGGCTTCACTTGTAAATTGCGCATACTTGGAAAACTTCGTACAAAAATAAGAAAATAACGACGGTATCTTCTATGCATGATCTGACATGCACTTGGTCGTCTTTCATTTATCAGTTAGTGGACACAGAATGATTTTTTTTTCTGTCATTTTACTTACTGACATTTTAAATCACAGTGCAAAATATTATATTAATATCTCTATCTATGGACACTTTCACACCACGACAATTTGATCTCGTAGTAAGTTCTCGAAGAACTTGTGTTACAGGTACCAGACAAAAGTTTTTTATTATATAATAAACATATTATGTAATATTTAATACACATCCATGACCCAGGAATACAAAACCTTTTGTTCTTTCGGCGGGATTCGAACCCGCGACCTCCGGATTGAGCGATAATGAGCTACCACTGAACCACACATGTCGTCTAAGGATACTAATTATTTAATACCTTTGTAACACACTCTTTGATGTCTCTAATAACACTGCGCAAGTCGCACACCTCAAAAGCATCTGTGTCCTTCAGATTTTGCAATTTTTCGTGAAACTCAGCTTCTTTCTCTTCCCATACTGTGAATCTACAACAAATTACAAAATCCATGACTTGTGACATTGTTGCTATTATAGAAAGCCAGATCGAACATCTAGATCTTAACAGCAATTCTCGTATTTAAAGAAGACTTTCATTTTACTTTGATTGTATGTAAGTGAAGCGACATAATATTTAATATGTAAAAGTAGTGTTCCTACGGGAACACTACTTTTTCGGGGGTAAAAAGTAGCATACATCCATCCAGAGCATAAACTACTACCATACCAAATTTCATCAATATCCGATCAGTAGTTTTTGTGTAAAAGAGTAACAAACATCCATCCTCACAAACTTGCACATTTATAATATGAGTAGGAAGTAGGATTTTGTGTAATTATTATACTACGTTTCTATCAAAACAGAATAAAAAATCACCCAGTAAAATACATACATAAAATACATACGTAAAATATAAAACACATACCTTATACTATCAGCATCTATATTCTGTAATGTTATCATTGGCCTGTTCGTACCAAACATATTATTTCCTTTCTTAACTTTTTTCGGATCAAACCCAAACAAAATCACTGTTTTGCCAATGAACAATATTTGTTGGGCCAAAGATAAAGGTATGAAGTATGGTATCATAGTAGGACTCAGTGCATAGCCACATTCTAATGGGGTATGTTGAAGCTGAAAAAATTGTTTTTAGCATGTTATACTGTAAATCAATTGTTTTTTTTTTTTTTGCTACACTGGGAACTAGGTACAGTATAATTTTAATTAAAAAAAAAATATGATTGAGAAATAAATTAATAACTCAAGTTGCATGCAAAATAGAACAGAGATTGTAATATAAAGTCAGGAATTAATATTATAACTTCTCTTTAAAAGTAAACCTATATGGTTAAGAAAGATTTTTACTTACTGTTGTTGCTAAAGATTTATCACAAGTGTTAACAGTGGATGGTGAAGAAACAAATGTTTCAGATTCATTCTTCTTCTGTTGATATATAAAAAACTCCTCATAGGAATCCTTGAGTTCACCATACAACAACCACTGACAGAGTTGATTTAAAAATACTGCATTGACATGTGAAAAGATCCTGAAAAATAAAACATTATAAAATCAAATGAAATAGGTAGAAAAAAATGTAGCACAGTTGTAGAAAAAGTAATTAAAGGGGTGACAGATGAAACGTATTTTAGGTATGCGATTTTTAAGAATGCAAACTTAATCGGCTCGACATTGGTGAGAAGCTTGCTCACAATGCATTGCGATGTCTGTCATCATCAGGAGAATCTCTGCGTTATTTAGTGGGAATGTTTTTCTTGACATCAGCATCCCTTTCCACCTTATGTATACTTTCTAATTAATTATTGTATGTAACTTAATATTTTAATCTTTAAAAAAAATTATGTCTAAATTTTGTTATTTTCTATAAATTGGGTAATATCAGTTCATGTAAATAAACTCGGAAATATCTCATTATATATCAAGATAATTAAAAACCCAAAATATTTATATGGTAGCTTGCAGCTCACAGAGGTGACACACTTTTGGAATATTAAGTAAGATTTCAAACTGGTTGGATCACTGACGAGATTGCACGACGGGTTTTAAGTTTGCGAACTTAGTGACACACAGGCAAAGAATATATAATATATAATACTAACATAACACAGGTGAGTAAGCTTGTCAAACCATAAGTGTGTGTACTTACTCGTGTGTCTATCACCTGTTTTAGATTATGTAGCTAAAAATGGAATAACTGAAATAGGAACATACTTTTTGACTGCATTATGAACCATCGTATTCCCACTTAGAATATGCTGATGAACCAGGCTTAGAATTTGACACCCTTGTAATCTTCTCTCTTTTATTGTGCTTATTAATCTATTCAATGTGTTAAATAACCCTTGATACTTCTCCACATAACTGTACACAAATGATATTGTATAGTCCTTGTTTTCTAGTATCAAAGATTCAACCTCCTTCAAATCTTTTTTATAACTTTGAAGAACTTCTGAAATGCCTTCACTCAGTGCTTGACCATACATTCCAAATGTTCTGTGGCCAAATGCTGGAATAAATAGTAACATAACTGTTAGTGCAACTGTAACTAATAGTTTTGTATATTATTAAAATACATCCAGGTAGTAATTGAAAGAAAAATAATGAAATGCTGAAAAAGTTTTATTTAGTCATATGAGGGACCTTTTTTAGTTGACTAGACCAAAACCTAGTGAAATGGACATGCCATCCACTAGGCACTATGCTTGAAAATTTTGACGACCCTTGGGACAGTTCACTGGCTTTATTGGATTTTTCCTCTCTTACCGCGTACATGACAGGAGGCAATACATACAAACTATGCTTGTTGTAGAGCACTAAAATTAAAGTAAAATAATGTTGCTATGGGTTAATGGGACTCAGACTACCTTTCTAATCTAAGCCTTTCTATAATCAAAGGGCTCAAGCAATTGCTGAAAGAGATCGAGATCGTGGCCGTACTATACCAGATACCTGTCTGTGTTTGTCTTGAATGAAATGAAGTTGCCAAAACAAAGTTTTGAATTTTGTGATGGCTTTTTGCAACGCCATATATTCTATTATAAATCTCTGCATCTCCTTCATGAGCATAGGCCCCAGGTTGTATCTAAAATATACAATTACAATGATTACATGAAATTGTTATTGAAAAGGCCAATAAGTTACAACTATTGAATCTAATGTACTTGTGATAATTCAGACCCCTGCGAACAATCCCATAGAATTAACAATGCGTCGTAGATCATTTTATAATAAAATTTCAAAACAATATCTTTTAAAATAAAATAGAACAAAAATATGTACGATTTACGAATAAACTTCGTTTCTTTAAATTTCAAATTAAGTTTTTGTTTACAATTTTTGACGTTTGAAACTTCTGTAAAAATGTCTATGGTTACATATTCCTTCCTCTTTTTATTAAAGAGCTACTGTCCCGCCAGCCATTAGTACTGGTGATGGATTTGCAGGCTGGACCGTGAGTAAAGCTATAGTAGCACTTTATTGATGAGAACATATTTTATGCTCTTCTTGATTTCAAGGACCCAACCCAGGGCAGGATAGCTCCTGACGTCACAGCTTGTTAGAGAGAGAACGTAAATTGGTCAATACTTGTGAAGAAACGAAACAAAAATGTTATGTTTTGTCCCTTTCGCTGTAACCGGGTTTTTGGCACAAAGCTGTCAAATTTGACATTCCTGTGCCAAACAAATGACTGTGAAGAGTGAGGTTTCGTGATAATTGAACTCTTTTGTGTTTTTTGGTGTGTTTTATGTTATATACTCTTTTGAGATAGAGACTCCGTGTAGTTTTAAGTATTTTAACAATGTGTGGATGCAGTATTTTGAGGTGCAAAAGTCGCAGCGAACGAAAATGTGCTGCCGTAACTTTTCACTCGTAATTAGCTATAGCTCGTGTTTTTTTAGTTTGTGATTGCATATAACATAGGAATGATGATATATGGATGTAAATACAGTCATATTTTCCATAGAAAGTGAGATGAAATCTGTATTTTTTACATAATTCGTAACATATTCTAAAAACATATTTGTCTTAGTGTTGCTATTTAATTTAGTACCAAAATATACTGACTAAAGTTCTTTCGGTAAAAATTTAGTATAATATCCCACGATTCCACGATTTGAGGAGGAGGGAGTTAAGAGGGAAGGGGAGGGGGAGGGTTGAACCCCCACTCCCCTCATCAGGAAACCCACAGTTACTGAGATATTACTTAGTGGTTGAAGTTTTAGGGTTATAAACTAAACGACTAGTTTAGTTGTAATTTGGAGTGGTAAACATAGTTGAGTGGTTGGGAGTAATAGGGTGACAGCTAACCCTAACCGCAAACCTCACTAAACATAAATTTTGGATACATAGGTAATTAATCAAAGAACAAATTTTCCATCTTTTTGCTAAAAAGTGGCCCCATGCGAGTTTCTTACGCCGGTTCTTCTCGACGGGCCAGTTTCTTATTGATATGTTATGTATTTTAACTGTTTAACTTTTTAAATGTGTTGAAGTGAATGAAGAATGTTTGAAACATCTACTTAAATAAAAACTATTGACTTTTTTGACATTGTTTAATTTTTATATTAAGAGAAATCCTACCCTACCTAACAGTATTAATAGTAAGACTTTTTGGTAGCTTATGCTTGGTCTACTTCAGAAAAAGTCAAAATCACCATATTATGTGTCCATATAAATTTCGAGGAGTTCCCCCGATTCCTCGTATCCTAAACCTAAATAAGAATCGTAGAACGAGTTTTTCCTTGCACCACTCATTATTAAAATAAGTAAATTTCAATATTTTAATACTGGCGATTAAATTGTTCTAGTTATTTTTTATGAGTCAGGGGTTAAAAGAAAACATGCGATTAAAGTACGATCGTACCTGGATTCTCAGTCTCGATCGAGACCTATTAATAAGTTAACTCTAGGCCAAGACCGAGAGTAATAGTTAAATTAACAAAATATTATGTACGTGGTAAAAATATTTATAACTCAAGAACGGCTGAACCGATTTGGCTGAAAATTGGTGGACTATCTTGAAATCAGGAGAAGGACATAGGATACTTTTTATCCCGTTCACGAGGGACTCAAAACTCGAGAACGACTGGATCGATTTGGCTCATTTTTATTTTAAAATAATTGTGTAAGTTCAGGGAAGGCTTAGGCAGTGAGAAATAATGAAAAAGGTGTAGGTTGTAGGTGTAGGACTAGGACGTAGGATGCATTATAGGTAAAGTCATTTATTCATTCCAGTTCATATTTAAGATAGAACAACGTCTGTCGGGGCCAGCTAGTAATATATAATATAGCTAGCTGTCTCGACACACGCTGTTCTTTCATAAACATGAACTGGAATGAATAAATGACTTTACCTATAATGCATCCTACGTCCTAGTCCTACACCTACAACCTACACCTTTTTCATTATTTCTCACTGCCTAAGCCTTCCCTGAACTTCCACAATTATTTTAAAATCAAAATGAGCCAAATCGATCCAGCCGTTCTCGAGTTTTGAGTCCCTCGTGAACGGGATAAAAAGTATCCTATGTCCTTCTCCTGATTTCAAGATAGTCCACCAATTTTCAGCCAAATCGGTTCAGCCGTTCTTGAGTTATAAATATTTTTACCACGTACATAATATTTTGTTAATTTAACTATTACTCTCGGTCTTGGCCTAGAGTTAACTTATTAATAGGTCTCGATCGAGACTGAGAATCCAGGTACGATCGTACTTTAATCGCATGTTTTCTTTTAACCTCTGACTCATAAAAAATTACTAGAACAATTTAATCGCCAGTATTAAAATATTGAAATTTACTTATTTTAATAATGAGTGGTGCAAGGAAAAACTCGTTCTACGATTCTTATTTATTACTGACTACGACGAGAAAACTTACGTGTGCATCCTAAGATCAAGACAAAAATACTACAACTGAAGGCTATGTTTGTACATGGCAACACATAGTGGGTGAGCGAGATGCACTCTAGTGGTTACAAGAGCTGCGAATCTATAGAGGTACTTTATCTTAGGGGCCCCATACATGGTCCGGTCTACCTTCAGTTCGGCCTGAACGGATGCAAAATCGTATCGTGTGTGTGCAATTTCGAGATCGCATCAGGCGGCCGTACGGACTGAAGCGATTCGTTCCAGTGTTGCCAGCTCTTTTTTTGTGAAACTACTAAACTCGTATCGATTTCTACTAAAACTACTAAAAAACTACTAAAGAGGCTACTTAACTTAGGAATTCCTGAAGCCCCCCAAAAACCACTGCATTTTAGGTTTTATTATATTAAATTGTTTTCATTAATTGAATTTGATTATAAATTTTATCATTAAATTAAAATATACTAGGAAATATTACGTATTTAGTAGCTATTTTGCATATCATTACTGTCTGGCTCTTTCCTACTTAAACACTACTAATAACTAAATTTCTACCAAGGAGCGAATAAAATACTCAATTTAGTAAAATTTTGTAAAATAACTAAGTTGGCAACATTAATTCTGGCCTGACCGATCGGCCTGAACGCGCGGCCCGTCCTGACCGTGTGTGGACAAATCGCTTCAGTTCTTGCCCGACCCGCTGCCGTGCGGGCGTGTATCTTGTACAAGCGTTGTATGAGTTTTCGCGGTGTTTAAATACAAAATTGATAAACACGACCGTAGCGCGCGGCAAACCAGAATGGACTGATGCGACTGTTCCGTGTGTGGGCACGAATCAGATCAGGCCGAACTGACGTAAATTGGATTGGATGCGATTTTTTCCGTGTGTGTGCTCGAATCCGTTCAGGCCGAACTGACGTCAGTTCCAGCTGAAACGATCGGCCTCTCGTCTGTGGGGGCCTTAAAGACCCAACCCAACCACGCACGAATAGGTAAAGCCCAAATGCGCCTGACTCGCGGCTTACTCTTGTCTCTGGTCACTAGTGACTGGTTGTCAGAGTTTTTGCCGGGAATGTCAATCAGCAATGTTGTGTTTCTGTGTTTTCTAAATTCGTGTTATTGCGGTTTTTAATGTGTAATATTGGTGGAATATTAACCATTAGTTATTCGTGACGTGCACTAATGTGGAGAAGTGATACAGCAACTACAAAATGCGTGCTAAATTGGGTTTCCCGCCAAAACTCCCTAGGAAGTTTCAGTAATGCGTCTACCACTTTACTGAATCGACTGACTTGACTGATTGACTACCGTGACTATTTATTAGGACTTTGACTAGACTTTGGACTTGACTATTTAGAAATAAGACAAATAAATACCTCAAAAATATAAGATTTGGCTTAAAGGTCTTGTTACCAGGCCATTAAATCTTATTAAAAAAAAAAAAACTGGTTGTCAAATTGAAATTGTCATGGTTGCAGCTTGTTGTCTAGCCGTTGTTTTTTTGTTTTTAAAGTTACAAATATATTTTTATAAATTAAAATATTTCTTTAAATGTAATCTGTTAGTTTTATTTGTTAAATATAATGACCTCCTACTTATTTAACATAAGGCTTCCTATAAGCATTCAGTATTGAACAATTTCTTCGCTGTTTATAAATATGTGCTTATAATTTTACAATGGCAGAAGCTTGTAGACTTGGGACCTCCGCAGAATCCCGAAATTTGAATAATTTAGATGAAAATTATTGCATTTTTAACGTTCTATGTGTTTTTATATCACTGGTTACAATACTTGCCGATTTTACGACAGGTAAAAGAACAAAGTGTTTTACGCCAAGTTGCATTGTTTCAGATTTATATTATTATATATATTTTTACTAACCCTTATTTATATTACAGATATTCTAGTTTTTGCTGAATATTGCAAGAATGGATACTGGTATTGGGCCTTATCAACCATGCTCTTTATGGTAACCCCAAATCTACTGATCAATATTTTTTCATTAAGATGGTTTGTAAGTGACGAAAAATGTACAATAAGGCAGTGGATAACCCATGGGTTTCTAGTGGGACTATTAGAAAGGTAATAGAATAAATAAATGTACCTACTTTAACTAAAGTTGTAATGTTGCAAAAACTGCTATACTCAGAGGGTCAATTAAGGCAACATCTAGTACTATTATAAATGTGAAAGTTTGTAAGGAGTACTGAAGGTTTTGATTAAATTTGGTATGGTAGTAGTTTAAGTTCTGGAATAACACTTAGGTGGCTTTTTATCCCTAAAAGACACAGTTTCAGTGGTATCATGTATTTGCGTGGGTGGAGCTGTGGGAAAAAACTAGTAATTAATACATTGTCCTTTTCAGATATATAATATTCCTACATGATGTATTCTCATGCAAGAGTTTGGAATCTGTAAAGTCACAGAAGTTGATAAGCCAAAGGAATGATTTAGCCTTGTTGCACTTTTTGTACATCTTCACTGGTACAGTTCCGCAGATTATTCTGCAAATGTATTCAATTGTGATACTAAATGACAATTACTATACAAAAGGTGAGAAAACTTATCAATTATATTGATTATCATAAGAATCTAAAAAATGTATATAAGATATATAATTAAAATACAAGTTATATGAGATGCTAATTTTTCAATTGTCAGGTTGAATATGTGACACTATTTAACACACTATATTATTAACTTCACCTGTATGTAAGCTTGTTTGCTTGTATGTAACTATCAATACAATGCGGTCACCAATACAATTGAGGGAAAAGCGTGGGGTGCTTTGTGCCATAATTTTCGTATATCGAGCGACCCACGCTTTTCCCTCAATTATACTAGTATTTTTAAAATTATTTTCAACTTTTTAGTTCGATATTAAAAAGCGTGTTTTTTAGTTTTTTTAAACTATATTTATTATGTAACATTATTTATTTGCATATTACAATATTTATATCAATGCAATGTAATATTAATAGTTTTTCTTTTTTTTTTTCAGTTTTTGCACTGGTAGCGTCTATAGCATCTGTGATATGGGGTTGTGTTACATACATCTACTGTGTGGCGGCATATATTTCAGATCACTTCAATTGGGTCTCATTCTTACTGAGGTTGTCCTGGCATTTTGGTATTCTAATTGGAAGAATATCAGGGATTTTGCTGTTTACAATCATATTTGGTGTATGGGCATTGATACCCTTAGGTAATACTTAATTTTTTTTAATGTGATAAACTCAAACTTTTTATTTCCTAGGTTATAATATAACACTTATAGAATTGTTCTACATGATGCCTACCACCGGTTCGGAATCTACACTAATATTATAAAGAGGAAAACTTTGTTTGTATGTTTGTTTGTTTGTTTATTTGTAATGAATAGGCTCAAAAAGTACTGGACCGATTTCAAAAATTCGTTCACCATTCGAAAGCTACATTATCCACGAGTAACATAGGCTAAATTTTATTTTGGAAAAAATTAGGGTAAAATTAAGATATTTGGGTTTTTCGGACACAAGGTGTAAAAAATCAACCAGAAAAGTTACTTATTTTGCGTACGCTGCCTAAACTATAAAAGATAGAACCATAAAATGTTCTAATTAATTGTAGATCTTATAAATATCTACAAAAAAGTCCGCGACACACTATACCTATCTATGTCGAGTGAGGCACAACAACCATTTTTTTATTTAGAAATCTTGAATTTTTTTTGGACTACATTTAAACGCGTTTATTTTACTCATGCTATTAATCCTTATCAAAATAAATTATTTCATCACTAAGTACAGTTTATGTAGATAATATTTGGTCTTTGAATGATTAAAATTGGACGTTTGGTTTTGAAGTTATGGCGAAATTAAAATATTACGATTTCTGCTGCACGGCCCGTTGCGAAGTGGGCGACATTCTGTAGTATTAGTATATTCAGTATTGTACCCGTGCGAAGCCGGGGCGGGTCGCTATAATTAATTGTTTTTTGTTTCGTTAATTGTTTCATTTGATGTTAATTTTACTAAAAATAATTTAAATGGAAATAAAACTGGTTTCGTACCCAATATTTTTATTCAGTAATTTCTAAACGTAAATTTGCAAAATATGTGACGTCACACTAGGGAGGGAGGGGGTCTCACAAATGTGACCAACTGTGACAAGGAGGGGGGTAGGGATAAAAAATCGTGAAATTCGTGTGACGTTATTTATGGATGGCCCCTTAACCGCTGAACCGATTTTTATGAAACTTGGTATAGACATACTTTGGGTCCAGGGAAAGGACATAGGATATTTTTATCCCGAAAAAGTAGTGTTCCCGCGGGATAATGTATTTACGCGGGCGGAGCCGCGCGCGAAAGCTAGTGTCTTATAAATCGATAAACGCTGGCTGCATGCACGAAAAATTGTCACGTTCCACCTGATTGTCACATTCTGCTTGAGCTGAGTGTGCAAACGAGAGCGCATGACATACATTTGACAGAACAAATTTATATGCAAGAAAAAGTTAAACCATCTTGGTATTCACCATACTTCGAATGTCAGCCATCTTGTTTTCACCATACTTCAAATGTCAAAATGGCCCCAAAAATCTCAAAAGTCTGGCCTTTTAACTGGAGACACTGCCTCAACATGCCTCGTCTATAATAAATATGTCTATGATTATGAACACATTGTGTGTGATAGCATATTGCATCACAAACAAAATAATTTTGCTGTTTTGTTCAGAACTGTCCCATTCCTGTATTTTTTGTGCTAATGACACATCGTTTTTTTTCTTTTGCAGGCTTACATTGGTTTGCCATGACTTTCTGGATAATATCCCTGAAGACATCATTTTGTCATAACAAATTCAAGGAAATATTTTACAATGCTGTTATGGGATTTGTATATTGCTTTTGTTACATTAATCTTAAAGAAGGACACACGAGATATTTTGTGATGATGTTCTACACTCTCATTGTGACACAGAATTTTGGGAGCTTATTTTTATATGTGCTTGTGTCCGAGCCAGAAAGACTACAAAAACCGTGGTCCATTGCTGCCACAGTTTGTGATATTTTCGGGACAATTATAGGTTAGTAGTAGTAGTTAGTCTTTTTTTTTTCATTTAAATATTTATTTTCGAATAATTTCTGAGCTATATATGTAATTAGGTTCAATGTCTAGTAGTTTAACTCCTTATTTAACTGTTAATTAGAACGACAAAAAAGAAGCATGCTTGCTGCTTAATAAAAGTATAAAAAGGCACTAAGTACACTGCTCTAGCAGCTTTTATACTTTGCTGGTCTCTTTTCATTATTTTCTGCTCTGCTTTTTATACTTTTATTAATTTACAATGCCTATTTATTTTTCAGGTATACTGTCAACAATACTCTATTATAGATTTTTTCACTCCAAAGGACCTATAAGTTGGAGGATGCATCCAGATGTAGAGTTAAACAACAAAGTTGTTGGCCAAGCTAGTTGTGTTTCCATACCAGACAAATCTAAAGAAAATCATCCAATCAGATCATTCAAAACCTCTAAAAATACAGAAATACATGGGTAAGAACTAAGATTAAGTACTACACTACTTCATCCAGGTTTTCAAACTTAATAAAATATTTTTTTTATTAATTCTTATGTTCAACAAACGTAATTTTTGATGATACCTAAGGTTATTTTGCCTTTTGTAATATATTTTTGTACATAATAGGCTTAAAAGCTTCACATTGAACTTTTTTTGATGTAAGCACAAGAACAAAATTTAATTTAATATAAATTTAAGGATCACCAATGCATCGAGTCAGCAAACAGTACCGGTCGAAAACGAGAATGCTGATAAGAAGTTCCTTCTCGATCATTGGATTGCTAGATCCGGCACACCTACATTTACCTCAGCACCTATTGGAAACATCAGTACTGATGCCTCGAGTATAGAACTCTACAGTGTAGAAAATACACCACAATCGATAATTTCCAAAAAAGATAAAACGCACAATCACTCAAAAATGCTAAAAAAGAAAATTTGCTCTCCAACCGAATTGAACTTAAAATTGACATCCATAGAAAATATCGAAAGTTCAATCGATGAAATAACATCAAACAACTTAAATTTACAAAAACGTAGAGGCTTCTGTTCGTCGGATGAACTGAGAAACGAATTCACTAATTTGAATGTAGAAAATTGCAACCTAAATAATCAAACTATCAAAGCACTAAAATCTGATCATTGCTCTGAAGTGAGTCACAATACTGATGGAAGCAATAAAAAGTCTTCCTCGGATTCCATCGACATGGATCTCGATCTTAGTTTTAGTGACATCAACAGTTCCGATATTAATACGTTCAACGAAAATATTGTCCAAAAACTATGTTTGAGTGCGCTGAAAAACATCAAAGTCGGCAATCAGGACGCCGATATTGAAAACATACAGAGAATAGCGTTAGACATTCTCAAAGAGATGTACACAAAGAAAGATAAATTAAAGAATGGTATAACTACCCAATTACTCCAAAATAAAAGAGACCTCGATACACCTACGGAAGTATTATCGGTGCACGATTATGAAAATATATGTGCAGTGAATATCGCGAGAGAGGCTTGGGGTTTGAGGTCTTGGAATGGCTATTGTGATATCGAGAACTGGCTGCACGACGGTAGTGTAGTTAGAGATAGAAGTAGAGACACATTCACCTCTGGTAGCTCAGAGATTAGTAGTTGTCTGTCTCAAGAACTGAAAAATGCTATACTTTCTGCTCCCTCGTTTCCCAAGAAATCGCACACTTATTCCAATGTGTTCGTGAGATACGATAGGAACCAGGAAGATTATGCGAACACAGTAATATGTCCTTCCAATGAAGATTTCGTAGCGAAACCGTACATAATTGACACAAGCAAGGATCCGAATCATTTGGAACCAATATTGGAGGAGCTTGATGATTTGGACCTCGATTTATCGAATAAAAAGACGTTTAATTCCGAGTGTTCTCTAGTGGCAACTATAGACGAAATAAGGAAGGCGACTGTTACAAACTCCCCACGCAACTTGTATCACAGGAGAGAAAATCAGTGGGATTCCCCCCAGTTTCATAATACCAACAAAAGTGTAGGCAACTTGAAGAAAGCTCTATGGAAGGACACATGCAAATTGGAGAACAATCATATAATTGATTTGATACCTGAAAAAGAATATAGATTATCCAGTGATATTTCATACAATCCACAGCTAGATATCAACAATAAAGAATTAAAAGGTATCTCTGATTCAGCTCTAGTAGATAATGATTTGAGTAATTGTAAAACTACCCCCAGAAAACACAAAGCTACGAAAGTCCAAAACAAAGGCAGCACAGAGCAGTTGCACGATCTTTCAAATAAGGATATAGACTTTTTATGGCAGTTGGTTTCAGATAACACTTTACCAGTGAGTTACTCATTCGAAGACACACATTTGACTAATAAAACTCCTTCTTTACAATCTCTGATTCAAAAAGATTCCTCCCCAAACGACGTTCTGAACACATCTACATCGAAAATGACAAATATAAAGAAGAACATAAGGTCAAAACCGAGACGTAAATTTTCTATTTTGAGAGAAAGATTTGAACCAAAATCGAATATAAATTGCGACAAAGAAACATTGTATTATCAGACAGATAGACTACAGGATTCTATGAACATAAATACGAGTAATATGTTCAAAAGTTGTCAGAATAAAACAGATGACATACGCAAGGAATCATATCAGTCAGATGTGCCTTACACATCGTCATATACAGCTTCCCTACCCAGAAACATTAAAGACAAGCGCTCTTTATTTATGAAGCAAGTGCTTAGCCCACCAAAATTTAATACTAAGTTAAAATACAAAGCATAATTCATAAGATGTTGATACAGAGTTCCTTTTGAATTACACATATTTGGGAGTTTGGTTTTATCATAATATGAAGTCAATAATCTTAAATGGATCTCAGAGAAATCATAGTCGCATGTCACAAGTGTAAGATAGTAGTATTATCGAATACTATAATATTTTTTAAGCCTGATCAGGAATATAAAATATGGTTATTTTTTTTACTGTGGCAACACACATTGGTAGTTCCCGCTTGTTAAGAGCCGATTCACAACGGAAAAGCAGGCGCCCAGCAGTAATGAAGATACATTTTAAAATGACAAATGTTGTTCCGCCTTAACTATGAACTGAAATTTCTCACCATTTAGACCTTCCGTAAACTGATGCGATTATTTTAAGATCAAAGTTAGCCAAATCGGTCCAGCCGTTTTCGAGTTTTAGCGAGACTAACGAACAGCAATTTATTTTTTATATAAGAAAGAAGAAGATAAGAAGATGGCATTAGTTATGCTGCTGGCGCCGAGCGAAGCGAAGCTGAGCGCAGCTGCCATTTCGGTGTGAATCGGCCCTTAAGTTATCGTTGATTAAATATTTCGTTATTCGTACTAATAAAAGAGAAGGTATGTTATTTACAGAAACGATGAACACTAATAAGCATTTGTGAAATGATGTTGTCTATATTTCATCGTGTTATCTCTTTAGTTATTCGTACTAATAAAAGAGAAGGTATGTTAATTACAGAAACGATGAACACTAATAGGCATTTGTGAAATGATGTTGTCTATATTTCATCGTGTTATCTCTTTAGTTATTCGTACTAATGAAAGAGAAGGTATGTTAATTACTGAAACGATGAACACTAATAGGCATTTGTGAAATGATGTTTCAAGTCAGGCTACAATTTCAATGTTCTTCCATGTAATGTTTTCCATATAATATAAGAATTGCTGTATTACCGTAAGCAGCTCTCTATTTTCATAAAAAGTTTAGTTTTAAATACTTAATATAATATAGAAGTAAGACAATGTGGAATTACTATAAGTAATTCATTCGACACAGACTGAATTTAAATTTTATTTACTATCTGTTTGTAATCAAATGCAAGGGGCTTAAATTCGGTTTTTAGTTTTTTGGGAGGTATAGATATTTCAAGAGGTCCAGTTTTGGACAAGTATTACCCGGAGGTATTATCTTTCAGATATGTTATTATGAACTATTGTGATTTTAGAAAATATACTTATACATTTCCAAATTTATGGATACAACTGTGATGTATGTGCCTTTACTGTTTACAGCCAGTATGTAATATTTAGCTTGTAATGTTTTTTTAATAAAAATATTTTTAACAACATATCTCTTAGGAGTTTCAATTAAAAAAAAATTGACATTTTAAAAGGACAGCTCTAGCCTACCTAGGTAGGTACGTATTCTTTTATTCAATACTAGATGTTGTCCGCGACTTCGTGCGCGCAAAAGTTAATTTCGCAGAAACCGTAAATTTTTCCGCGATAATAAGTAGCCTATGTCCTTCCCCGTGGTCTACTCTACATATGTGCCAAATTTCATTAAAATCAGTCCAGTAGTATCGGAGCCTATTCGATGCAAACAAACAAATAAACTTTTCGTCTTTATTATCTATACCAATATTATAAATGCGAAAGTGTGTCTGTCTGTTACGCTTTAACCGCTGAACCAATATTTCGATGAAACTTGGTACAGATACGCGATTCCTCAAAATTTTCATGTGTTGTACTTTTATGAATAATAATAATAATAATATCTATGGATATTATTATCTATGAATGAATTATTATGCGTGGCAATAAGGCTTATTTTTAACCGACTTCCAAAAAAGGAGGCGGATGACGGATGTTCAAGTTGGCTGGTACCGACTTCAAAATTATGAAGATTGAGTAAAGTTATAATTTTAACCGAATTTAAAAGGGGAATTATTTAGAAAGTTTTTTATAACTTTTATTTCATACTTTTTTGTGCATTTTTACCTTGGATGTCGGTTTTCATTTTTTGTTTATTTTATTTGGTCACTGTCTGGATTTATTGCACAACACATTTCTGCTGCTGTGAAAGAAAATAAAATACTACATAATTTTTAATAAAAATATATTTTTATTGAAGTTATGCAGCTGCCTTCGAATTAATACATAAGCTGTTATTAATATATTTTTAGAAAAAATAATTTCCATAAATACGCATTTTAAATGCTGTGTCTAAAGACAGTATCACAAAGTTATTTATTTTTAAATGCTTCAGAACGCCATGTCAGTCTTACAATATAGTATAAATATATTATTATAATATTAATTCTTATAAAACAAATCATAACATTTTTAAAATGATACAATAGACATTTACTATAACCCTCACCCTTTAGCAACTATGTACTTTTACTAAATTAAATTATAATCAAATATACCGTATATATGGTATCATATAATATATGATACAATATATACAGTATAAATAAAATTATATTTTCAAAAATTATATTCTCTCAGTATATTCCATCCTAGACTAGTACATTAATCTGTGGCACATATAGTCAATAGTTTAAGCATATTGTATTTATAAATAACCTAATTCTAAATTAATAAGTTACATTTGTTTTTTAGCCATTACTATTATCCTGTTTTAATTCTTTACCTTGCTTTCCAAGATTATCCAATTTTTATTTAAAAAATGAAATAGTATTGGCAAGAGAGTACCCTGATATTGTCCTGTGTGACATGATTAGTGATAACCCGTATGACATTATTACAAAGGTATTGCCTCAAAATCTTAATCTGACATAGCTCTATAAATCTCATTGCAATATAACTACAGATCAGTAGTCATAACATTTGTAATAAGACGAATGCGGTGTGCATTACAAGCTTTGCAAAGGATGTGGCCATCTAGAGGATAGCAACCTCTTCCTTGAGCCTCAGACGACAACTGTAGCCCACAGTCTTCGCAGCGATAGCAGCGGACATGGAAACTGCGGTCCAATGCCACAACTCTCACGGTCTCTTCTTCACCATCTTCCGGCATTATGGGCAGCTCACAGGCAAAGCATCGGGGAGCAAACTTCTTATGAAAATCTTCAATGCAGTGAATTTGATTCATGGCATCCACTGTGAACGGAATACCATCAAGACTTTTACCACATGCCACGCAAGTGAAACACGCAGGGTGATATGGTTTTCCTGTTGCTCGCAAAATTTTATCCAATATTGGGTTGCCGCACACTGAGCATTTCTCCAAAGTTTCATAGTAATCTAGCTCACAAAAAGGCTGCCCATCTACAGCATAGAAAGGCTTGCCCTGTAAGTTGGTGTTACATCTGTGACATGAAAAGCATTTGACATGATACATGTTGCTCATTGCAGTACAGCCTGAACTTTCTCCGACCACCTTCTGGCCACATTTGATGCATGTTCCAAAGATATCCAGGTCTTGGCTATCGGAAATTGACTGGACAAGAAGGTTAGTGAGAGCATCCACCTCCTCTTCTTTAGGCAATGGTGACTTTCCAGGTGCATTTATACTCCCTTTGCTACCAAAGACTTGGCTGCTGTTGAGTGATCCCATCTGCGGGTGAGGGTTAATAGGCTCATAGAGTGATTCATAAGTTGATGCTTGAGATACACCATACTCCGGGTATTCATTTTGATATATGTGTGGAAAATTGGGTCTGTCATGGTTGTATCCTATGTTTGCAGTGGCTCGGGCCAGCTCGCTGTAATTAGAGCTTACGGGAGAAGGAGGGGGCATATATTCGTCATTGTGGTTGGAATCATACAGTTTGCTGGACAACAAATGCTGTGGAGGAGGAGGAGGTGGTGGAGGGGCACTGTAACCTTTATGGGGCACATTACTATACATGGGGTAGGCTTTAGCTTGTCCCGACTTAGTTTGCTGTAAAGGATGAGCAGAAAGAGACAGCTGGTTGACATTGGCATAGTCTTTATGCATATTATGATGAGAATTTAGGGAATGCCTTGGCACGTTCATATAGGAGGGTGGCGGAGGCGGCGGAGGTGGCTGCGCATCGGCTGGCAAACAATTTAACGGAGATGATATCTTGGAGGAATACGACGGTTCTCGTATGGCACTCACGACCGCACTATGAGGAACTTGCGGTTGAGCCTTCTTCTTTGGAGGCACAGCTGGTGGTATCTTCTTAACTTTACTTTGCGATATGAGTTCTTTCGACATTTGCAAGTCAGCTAATTGCTTCTCTAATGCATCCATATTATCGAGTCGCGACATCTTTATCTACCTACTACAGCAGCACTTTGAATCTACTGTCTTTGAGCACTTACTGATAATTGTGATATCATTTAATCACATATGACCATATTTTTATTAAAAAAAACAGTATGAAGAATGGTAAAAATGTGGTAAAAATGATGAAAAGAAAATTATTGCTTCATGTGACAAATGTTGGACAAATGTCAATTTTCTTTTGACAGCTGACAGGATGTTTTTTTTATTACGGCTTAAGCGGGGAATTCACTACACGGACATGCCCGCAGGCATGAAGCATAGATACCAGGAGTCCGAACGGTATAGGCCATAGAGTACCAAGAGTAAAGGCTATTAGCAAGAGGAAAATTATACATCGTTCCTTATCCCCCTATATGACACATGCCAATGAGAAAGAAAGAGATATCTAGTTGTTCGTTAGTTTCGTTTTTTGTAGACGGTTACAGGTTTTGAACATATGTAACCAACTTCAGACAGATCAGCTGTCTGAAGTTGGTTACAAGTTGCCATACTCGTATTTATCAGCAACTTCATATGTAAATATATTCCCGTCCGCCAGTGAAGTCCCTAGTGTAGTGTACGTAAGAAATCTGCAATGGTCTCATCCGATTTTTGTGTAGATTTTAGAAGTATGTATCTGGCGTGAACCTTATTCTTTTCTTTGAGATAAATTTTATCTAGGTAATATTGAATGGTCGAGACATAGGTAATCTTTTGCTTCACGGATATGCGTATACACATTGTAATAACCTTAGTTTATTTTCTTCTGAAATCGTTTCTTTTCCTATCCCTTCACTGAGATAATTTGAGAACGTTGTTTTCCAGTATTCGTACTTTAATTTGGCTGCCGGTGACCCAGGTTCGACGTCGAATTTTTCTGGCTTTAGTAATTGCGCAGTAGTAGACATCGAGGTTTGTAATGGTATTTATTGTTATTTGGAATAAATTGTTATGTAATAAAAAGACAAAACCAAGGAATATTTGGTTTTATTCCAAATAAAATGCTACTTAAATTAGTAATACATGTCAAGCTATGACAACAACATGAGATCAATATAAGAGACATCTTATGATATAAAAGAGGTCTAAATGTACACTACACCTAGTCGGCATTTTGTGTCGATAAAAATCAAAATGTGGATGAAAATGTTAATCTTTTCATAGCATAAAATGAAGTCTTTTATTCCGCTTTATGTTTGCTTAGATCTTTTAAACTATTAAATGAATTTAAAATGCAGTTTGCAGCCAATAGATAGAATGATTAAAGTGGAAGATTTATGCGTAATGATCTATGCACCTTTGTGATTTATAAATTATTATCAGTCGATCAAAAACGAATTTATGCAGTATTGTCTACAACAAACCGAAATATGTTGGGGAAGCTAGTCTCTTGAACTATATATTGGTATCTACAAAACTCCAATTAATAAAACCTCTGTATTGATAACAGTTTAAAAAGTGAATTAATACTTTGACATATAATTGTCAATAATTTTATCTTGATATATTGGAATACATATTCTAATTCGAGCTACACGTATTTTTATTTCTCGTCCTTACTACAGGTTATGTGCCCTACGTTTCTGTAAAACGTATCTCGAAATTCAGTAAAAGGAAAATTTTCAGACCCGAAATCGGGAAACCATTTTTTTTTTCAGCCCAAGATCTTTCAGCACCATTTTCAGTTTGTGGCTTAAAAAACAGTATCTACCCATATCCAAAATAACAAGCAGAGAGAATAACGTGGAAAAGCAACCGAAAATTTGGAGTTACCATTACAAGGATACTTTGTGAGCATTGGGATCGAAAGGAATCACGTTAGAAAGGATTAACACAAGAGTTGAATTTTTGCAACGAGAAGCTTAAAGCTCTACTGCTCATCAGAATCACTCGTTTCGAGTCAACAACAACAATCAGGAGAGTATCGTGTGATGTTCTAGCAATGTTAGTTGCGCAGTCAAATTAACACTAATATTCAGAAATTCTGTTTTAGATCCCGGAGCAACCAATAATATTGTCAATGTGAAGGACGTCTGTTAATCTTCTGTTGATACATTTGCTCCCAAGTATAACTAAAACAATTTTTACCCTAATCTGGATCATCGGTATCTACTATCTACATGGAAAAGTACAAAGTCCTATTAGTGCATCCAGCCAACTGAGGAGCGCAGGGCCACAAAAGGATTTTATAATATTATGTGCACCGAGGTATCACATAGGTATATACTATACTATATTGTATATATTTATTTTTAGTATATACAATATAGTATAGTAGAATGCAATAAGCAGGAATATACTAATTGTTTTTAATACACAATAGAAAATACAATATTTATAATGAATTTTAAATAATATAACCCAACAAGCAAAAATGCTATATAAAGGATGATTAATTATAGGGTTAAAATTCTTGTTTATATTTTATAAAAGCAATAGCTTAATATTTTCCCTTTATAATTGCATGCTATAAGTATTCTTTTGCTAATAATAGTATTATGGGTCTTAAAATTTATATTAATAATGTATTTAAAAGCATAATATTATGGCTATTATGGTTGAAGCAAACATTTCAAAACTAAGTTGAAGTCTCATAAGATCAGAAATATTACCTTATATGACAATTAAAAACTATTATAACCCTTTACCTTTGCAATGTTTGATAAAATGCACATAATGCAAAAAGCAAGATATGTCATAGCTTTTATAATCAATATTTTTTTTTGGCTGGTTCTGTGGTTGTGCACTACAAAAACCAGTATTGTTATACATTTGTTTAATTGTGCCATTATGTAACTTCCTCAGCCAGAAATGGATTTAAAAACATGTGATATTAAACGGTGAAAACCAATTTTGATACAAATCCATCTATAAACATTATGTTTACTTGTTAATGATGCAAGAAAAAAGGGGTTTTAAGCAATAGATTGTGGAGGCTGAACCCTAATTTCTTCAATATGGCTGAATAGGCATCTTATAGTCTCAACTATAAGAGAAAATTACTTTTATATAAAAGCATTGTACCAGATAATTCTTATTATAATATAAATTATCAGACGCCTAAAAATGAAATAAGAACTGAAATGCTTAATATAAAGATATCAAGTAAAATAACGGTCAGAGTATGAATTACTGAGATCATAATTTTTTAATTGTCGGTAAACGCTGAAAGCCATACATTCCTTGTCCATAGAAAGATTATCCGTTTTATTTTTACATGGCAAGATGAAAGATTGCTTATCATAATATGATAAATTGGTAACAACAAAACGTCTACTACGATTTAACACATAATTTGTGCCCATAATACGTATAATGACTGTTAATTAAAGAACTACTGTAAAGCAAAGAAATATTGTTTTCATAGCAATTATAAAGTAAGTTTTTGCTAGTTGGGAATATCGCTTTCAAATGAGATGTACAAAATATGTTGTATTACAAAATACAAGCAGATGTCTTTGTGGTGTAGTCTGGTAGCCCCGACTACTACTTACAAATAATAATAATCTGTTACTTAATAATTGTTGTTTCTAAAGCTGATTTTTTTTTTTTTTTTGTCAGCTACTACATGAATGTTTTATTTTTAATGGTCGATTACAATAATGAAATTCTGTAAAAAATGAGCAGTGATGTTTGTAAGGGAATAACATAATTAGTTTAATCGCTGAAGTTCCCCGATAAAATGCGGTGGCCAAACGCATAATTCATACGTTTACCTAATTCACTATGGCGTCAAGTATGAAATTAAATAAAAATCGAGGCAACAGCATATGGAAATCAATTAATTTATTATTTTATTTAAGTAATAAAAGAAAAGAAAAAGCTAATAAGCGATGTGACATGGTATAAACCCGAAAAATATTTAATATGTATTATAATAATTATTCCTGCAGAAGTTTTACTGCAGAAGATTTGTAATTGAAAATATTCCCGCCGAAATCAACAAACCAAAGATGGTCAACAGGCGAAGTTGATAGGCAATAAATTAGAAACACAATAAGCCAAAATCAACAAACCGGATGTCAAACCGGCGGAGTTGAAAGGGAAGAATATTACAATAGGTAATGTACATACTTCCTAAGATTTTAAGCTACTGATTCAATATAGATTATTCAAATGTCTAATTAAATAAGTGTGCGTGTGGTTTGAGGGACCAACCCGAATTTCCCCAAAATAAGTATACCAAGTTTTAGTAGAAGTCTAAAAACAATTGTAGAACAAATCTGGGAATTTGTAAAAAGATAGTTTAAAAGATATAGCCCTCAGAGTGTGGTCCCTCAGTTCACACACCGCTATTTTCCAGATCTCGAAAAGTATGTGGAAAATTATGGTTTTTTCACTACAGAATTTTAGTAGAACTTTTGTAAAAGTTTTTACAAATTTATCGGATACATAGCATTAGAAATAAAAAAGCTACAACCACCGAAGTGTGGTCCCTCAGTTCACACAAAAATGACATACTCATTTCGCGATATATGACTGACTTTTTTAATTATTTTTCTACGTAGAGTTTTAGTAGAAAATTTGTAGAATTCATAGGCAAAATTTCAGAAAAATCTATCGGCGCATTTGGAAGATATATACCATTATGTTGGGTCCCTCAGTTCACACACTTGTGTATAAGAAAAACTCAAATAACTAATAAACGAGAAAACTAACAGAAAGTCTACTATACTTAAGTTTTAGTAGAAGTTTTTTTCTCTTGGATTAGCACATAAAATATTTAATTTCTTGCTTCCTAACTGAGATAATGTTAATTTTTTGGTTGTATGAAAATGCAGAGTAGGGTTACCACACAAGAAGCAAAATTCGGACAGTACCTAATATTATTGTGTGTGTTATACCTTATTAAATTTACCTTTTCACTATTATATGGGTTCATAGTACTACAAACAACCTATATACCTACTTATGTACCTATTTGTGGTTTCGCTCTGCCCGCCCTTTTCTCTGTCCGTTCTTGCTAACTCCTTATATGTAATTACATATATATTATATGAATAAAAAACTGGCCAAGTGCGAGTCAGGCTCGCGCACAAACGGTTCCGTACAAAACGGCAAAAAAATCACGGTTGTTGTATCGGAGCCCTCGTCCTCGTCTCGTCGTCGTCTCGCCCCCAGCACCAAAGATTATACATACTCAATGTAATATTATGACTGCACCTAATATTTTTGTTATACTAGCTTTTGCCTGCGGCTTCGCCCGCATGGAATAGTGTTCTTGGAGAAAAAACTACTTCGGCGAATAACTCTCTAAGTCTCTACTTACAGCAATATACTTCTGATACAATACTGAAATGTTTTTAGGTTTACCCAATGCAAATAGTTAAAAATTGGACCCTTTCGAGTTTCGCCTCGACACTAGTGGTGGGTCGTCGACGCTTTTTCGATCAACGTAACGAGACCGTTTATCGTTCATCGTAAACTAGTTGAAAAAACAGTTTTTTTTTCGACTAGTTTACGTGTTCGACGAATACTGAACTGAGCAATAAACTATGACAAACAAAGTAGTTTTGTTGAATGAACGACTTTCAGCATTAACTGTTTTGACAAACTTGTTGTCGTTTGCTGATCGACGCGACTAGTGATGACGACGAACGACGAGACGGTTTAATCTGTGAGCGGTGGAAATGAACTTCCCTTCATACTTTTTCCAGGCTTAGGACTGGTAGACAGGCAGGTTCATTACTGTAAAGAACAAAGATAGACGTATTGCTCGTGCCAAGTCGTCGTGCCCGCGCCCGTCCGTCGATCGTGTCGTCGCGTCGCGACGAAAGGTCTCTGTCGCACGCACCGTTCCGGCATATGGCAACCGTTCACGCATAGACTAGTTTATCAGTAGGCGCTAAACTAGTTTACCCGTTCATGACAAATAAACAGTTTAATAAAACAGTTCGTTCATTCAACGCCCATCCCTACTCGACACGATATGAGCGACCGCTTGATATATCGCACTTTTAGAATTGAAGTGGCTTAATCCAAAATTCTTGATTTTTGGTAAACGCCTAAAATGTAATTGGAGAATAGGCCATTTTTTGGTTTCCTGACTATAATAGTAAGTGTGAGCCTTATCTAGTTACAGTTTTTGTTATTTGCCGTAGGTGAATAGTTGTTTTACTGATTTATTATTAAAAATATGAGTTTAATTATTTAGAACCTTTGTTAATTAATAATTTAAAAAAAGGTGTCACTTTATTTCCAAAATATTTAAAATTTAATTGACTTATTTAGCTTTGTGTCTATTTTTTACTAAAGCATTCAAAAATAAAACGTAACTATATTAAAAATAGGCTATTTATTTCTAATGTAAAATTTATTTTTGGTGACTAATTTTGGAATATGCTAGTTTATTAATGGTTGACATTTAAAATTAAAGGTAAATTAGAATAGACAAAACTGAAAAAAACTTTTATTTTATGCGTAATAAAGCTAAACTTATACCTAATTTGTTAGTATTAGTTCCCTATTATTTTTATGTATTTACCGTGTACATAAAAATATAAGATACTTAAGTTACCATGGCGTCTTCCTATCAAAATTTTGTTTATTATACAGGAAACGGAAAAGCTATTTAAATAAGGTCAATTTAGGTAAGGTCAATATTAATTATTATCGATGGGAAATTTCATCATCATCAGCCTACGGACATATGGATAGCCCACTGCTTAACGTAGGCCTCCACTAATGAGCGCCAACCATCCCAATCTCGGACAGCCCTCATCCATCTGCTGCGAGACAACTTTAAATCAGTCCATTGTGCCGCAGGTCATCCTACACTACGTTTGCCTAAGCGTGGTCTGCACTATAACACTTGTCTGCGTCATCAACTGTCTGTCCGTCTGCAAACTTCACTCGCTTCCAGTTCAGCGTGCTAATTATATGAGCAATGTCAGTGACTTTAATTCCCTATCGAATCACATCGTAGCAAGTTTTATTATCCACCAGCGATACCCTCAACATTGCACTTTGCATCACAGGCTGAACAACCTTGAACTTGTCAATCAGCAGAGTTCGCTGCCGTACTTCTTTACCGGTAGAACGCATTGATTAAAGATCCTGGACCTTTAGTCAAAAACATTCTCTAATTTTGACAGCGAATTTCGAAATTAAAAATGTATCGGATTTGATATAAGTAATCGTTGTGACTTATTGCTTGCGATGCCTTATGTCAAATCCTTATTTTGTTTCCGAACTTCGCCGTGGAAATTATTGAATACATCTTTACTAAAGGTGATTGTGATTGTGGTATCGACGGTTCAAAGTTTGCCCAAGATATACGTATTCTTGCTTCTTAACTTCAAGACTAGTACCATTTACGACGACAGGTCCTGGGAGAACATGTTCAATACTTAACAAAACCAAAATTATTTGCATAATTTTGGCTTTGTTAAGGTTCATTCCGAAACCCACCCGTCTTGAACAATCGCTTAGGCTGTTCAGCATCTCTTCCATGTCCTTCAGATAATTATGTCTGACATAATGATTATTTCATCCGCAAATTGCAAGTGTGAGATGTACTGGCCGTTTATGTTCAGTCTCAGGCCCCGGCCGTTCCAATCAAGCGACTTGAAAACTTCCTCCGACGCGTAAACAGTTTTGGAGAGAAAACATCTACCTGTCTCACTTCTTGAAGAACTTGGATCAGAGATCACTTGAACAGACATCTTATCACCTCAAAATATTATCAGCAGTCAACGAGGCATTTCTGCATGAATTCCAGCATAAACCAGAACCTCAATTCTCGTATTTAAAGTAGACTTTCATTTTACTTTGATTGGATTGAAAGTGAAGCGACATGTTACCACGAACGGATTTTGTGACGTTTCGACCAATCAGAGTGCTTTTCACATTGGTTTAACGTTTATAAAATACCCGTCTGAGACTTTTAGCGTATCGGGACTTGATTGTCATTGTATTAAAACTTAGGCCTTTACATCCGTTAATGGATGATTTATACAGTATTCTCCGAGCGAAGTAACCACTCTTGAAATACTGTAGTGCCTGGGACAGTTGGTTTTTAAATGTCGTATGGTTGCCCAAGCACATACGGCATTCTCAGCCTAGTCCAGAGGAATGAACTGGTCAATACGTCTGGGGTCAACTATGTGCGGGTTTCCTCACGATGTTTTCCTTCACCGTTAGAGCATCCGTATAATGTACTTGAGATCTGAAAAAGTCTCATTGGTACACGCCACAACCTGGGATTTGAACCTGCACTCTCTCGAGTGCGAACCATCATCATACAAACTATGACTAAGTATAAGTTTTAGTGAGTAGAAAATGACGCATTTAGCGTTAAGTTTTATGTCGCGTGAGATTTATAGTTGTGTGTACACATTTATATTTTTTGTAATTTTTAATTATTTGTGACTGATATGCTGCTGTACTCAATTGTGTACAGCGGACAACATTAACAAAGATATTACATGTTAACATTATATTTTTATTTATATTGAATTAAAATGCTGCTGTACTCATCCATTCATGATTAATGCAAATTGTTGAATAATTGCAAAATTTAAAAATAATTCTCTCTGTATAATATTAAATAGGTACTATTAACAAAGTTGCCGCTCGGCGCTGTTATGCGATTTACATCGTATGCCTGCGATGTAAATCGCATAACAGCGCCGTTGAATCGTGCGCACGAACACGTACTTACATGTAAACACGTAGTTCAACCACGTCTGCAGTCGGTGCGGTCACTTCCTTTGTGTTTATATGGTACATATAAAGGTTCTTTATGAAGAGAAATAATATACTGTACCAGATTTTCTTGTTTTTCTGTTTTTATAAATGTGACTACCCCAAGTATTAAAATATAAAAGCCTTATGTACACCGTACATCCCACAAATTAACTTTCTCCTTTTCATAAAAGCTTGACATTAATTTAAAGACCTAAGATTTCTATATTTCTTTAATAGAAAATAGGTAGGTATAATAAAAATATGAAATTTCATAAATGAGGGTTCTGTACCCAAAGGGACCCAAAATATTATTAAGACTTCGCTGGTTGTCCGTCCGTCTGTCTGTCACCAGGCTGTATCTCAGGAACCGCGATAGCTAGACAGTTGAAATTTTCACAAATTATGTATTTCTGTTGCCGCTATAACAACAAATACTAAAAACAAAATAAAATTAATATTTAACGAGGGCTTCCATACAACAACCGTGATTTTTTTTGCCGTTTTGTACGGAACCGTTTGTGCGCGAGCCTGACTCGCACTTGGCCAGTTTTTTATTCATATAATATATATGTAATTACATATAAGGAGTTAGCAATAACGGACAGAGAAAAGGGCGGGCAGAGCGAAACCACAAATAGGTACATAAGTAGGTATATAGGTTGTTTGTAGTACTATGAACCCATATAATAGTGAAAAGGTAAATTTAATAAGGTATAACACACACAATAATATTAGGTACTGTCCGAATTTTGCTTCTTGTGTGGTAACCCTACTCTGCATTTTCATACAATCAAAAAATTAACATTATCTCAGTTAGGAAGCAAGAAATTAAATATTTTATGTGCTAATCCAAGAGAAAAAAACTTCTACTAAAACTTAAGTATAGTAGACTTTCTGTTAGTTTTCTCGTTTATTAGTTATTTGAGTTTTTCTTATACACAAGTGTGTGAACTGAGGGACCCAACATAATGGTATATATCTTCCAAATGCGCCGATAGATTTTTCTGAAATTTTGCCTATGAATTCTACAAATTTTCTACTAAAACTCTACGTAGAAAAATAATTAAAAAAGTCAGTCATATATCGCGAAATGAGTATGTCATTTTTGTGTGAACTGAGGGACCACACTTCGGTGGTTGTAGCTTTTTTATTTCTAATGCTATGTATCCGATAAATTTGTAAAAACTTTTACAAAAGTTCTACTAAAATTCTGTAGTGAAAAAACCATAATTTTCCACATACTTTTCGAGATCTGGAAAATAGCGGTGTGTGAACTGAGGGACCACACTCTGAGGGCTATATCTTTTAAACTATCTTTTTACAAATTCCCAGATTTGTTCTACAATTGTTTTTAGACTTCTACTAAAACTTGGTATACTTATTTTGGGGAAATTCGGGTTGGTCCCTCAAACCACACGCACACTTAAATAATACTAAGCTGTGAATAACTATAATTATTATCATTGATAATAATAATAATTTCAATTACGTTAATGAATTGGCTAGATAGAGAAAAATGGTCAAACACTCAAAACGAAATTGGTTCGTTACAAAGTAGACCATATGTAATAAAACAAATAAGTACCTAGGTATTTAGTTGATAATTCTAGTAATGTAAATATCGATTCTGGAAAATGGATCTTTATATTTTATAATAAATATATTAAATTTTAAAATGTTAATAATTTATATATATTTTTTATTATTTGTTACTAAGTGTACAATGGCATTGAATACACGGAAACAAAGTGTATATGTTTGTCTAAGAAACATAAGCCAGGCATGTACACAGTTTTGTGAAGCTATAAAAGAGCATAAATGTTTATATTATTATGTATAATAGCTAGAAACTAAAAGCTCATATTTTAGCAGCATAATTAATATTATTTATATGAATGAACCATGACAACAGTTGTTGCACATTGGTATAGAAGGAAACAAAGAAATTAATAATTAAGATATATTTAGGTACCTACAATAATATAAAGTAACTAATTACATGAAGTTCTATCAAATCCCATTCAGCATTATGTTGCAAACAGATTTGCGATGCTGGTTTTTAAATAGGCATGAAACAAAATTGTATTATTAGTGCATATCTGCTTATAGCAAATATTTTTATACTTATGTAATTTTTAATATGTAAGATAATTTAATGATTGGATAAAAATCCTAAACAGCTGATAATATACTAAAATTAATGTAATATTTTCCACAGAATAATTACTTTTAGATATCTTCAGAAAATACCACGGAGGAATTATATAAAGACATTGTAGTTCCTTAATTTCAAGGAACAACATGGAAAATATAAATTAATATCATCGTGTTAAAAGATGAAATATTATCAGTTATGTACTTATTTTAATGTTTGCCTATACTGTTAAAGCATTATTTACTTAATTGAATTTTTGAGGGGGTGTATTGGTATCTACAAAACTCCAATTAATAAAACCTCTGTATTGTTAACAGTTTAAAAAGTGAATTAATACTTTGACATATAATTGTCAATAATTTTATCTTGATATATTGGAATAGGTACATATTCTAATTCGAGCTACACGTATTTTTATTTCTCGTCCTTACTACACTATACACCCACACACTATGCAGGCTATCGTCCAATCGACTTGTCAGTTCTATATCCTACTACTATTATTAACATGAAAGTTCGTGAGGATGTATGGATGGATGTTTGTTACTCCTTCACGCAAAAATTATTGACCAGATTTCAATGAAATTTGGTATGGCAGTAGTTTAAGCTCTGGATTAAAACATAGGATACTTTTCCCTTGGATACAGCTGGTAAATATATAAACAGTAGACGTATAGACTTTTTATGCATTTCTCCCTTTAGTTGGGGTACCTACGTGGAAAGATAAATGAAAACAGGAAATTTTAATAGATATATTTATTATTTATTAACAATTGGACATCATTTATTAGCTTACACGTTACGACAACACCAAAAAGCTCTCAGATTGTCAGCATGGAGCTAAATATGTGAAGAAAACAGTGCACAGCAGTCCGTTTACGTGGGAGAGCCATGCTTTGGCACGAACGGTCCACCTGGACCAGATAAATACCACGGCCTCCGGGTACTCAAGGAGTAGTTGCGGATTTTAAGACCGGGATCGTACTTGTGACACCTGCTATTGCGAATATGTATAGGTGGCGATAATCACTCTCCATCTGGCGATCAGTCTGCCCGTTTTCTGGTCAATTAAAAAAGTACAAAGAAGTATTTTTGCAAAAGGCCACCTAATTCCCTGCAAAACCAAAAAGCAAAGTTAAATTTGAAAATTTGTGACATGTTTTTGTGATGATGTACAACCGTAACTCCATTATAATATACAGGAATTATTAATTAATAATTATAATTAATAAAAAATACACCACACTATTTTATATTATATATTATCACTTAGTTTATATTTTAGATCTTACTAATTTGTATAATTGTATGGTGTTTGGTAAATATGAAGTAGGCAAAACATTTTTCTTTCAGATTAACATATTTTCTCTTTCGAAGGTTTATCGATATCCAAAACATCACTATGTAAATACACAACCTCTGAAATTTATACAAAATTTCTATTATATTATATTGTTGAAATCTGCATATAATGGACAATAAACACATTTATCTACAAGAATATAATAACTTCAGTGTAATTGCTTGTATTTATATAACCTGAAACAATTCTCAACATACTGGTGAAAAGTTAACACTTCTTCACGATTTTCTTTCCTCGTAGAGTGTGATTTACAGCCCTCCACAAAACGGGCCATATTAACTTGAGCACAGCTTTGTTTTCTAATAAGACTTTTTAATATAAACTGAGATTTTTACCAAATAACACACTATAAATTCATGATTTGCTTATTCTTCTTCTTGTATCATAATGCACACGTAAACAAATGGCATTAGCTGTCAGTGGCTAACTTCAGGCCACATCTACTGCTACTAATTCAAAATGTCACTTATTGTTAAAGCAATAAAGTCGTAATTCCAACGTCTAAAATTGGACTCCAATTTGGACTCCAAATTGGAGCAACCTTCGAAAAAAACGTATAGACATATAGATGGCTTTCTCTTTCACTCTTATTGGTTTTGCCTTTGATGTTTTGTGAGACAAATAGCTGTCTACGCTTCGATTTTTTGTTTTAGTTCTATTATACTCCTATTTCTTTGGTATAGGCTTTTTAATAATAATTATGTACACAATAATAGGACCAGATCTTAGTTCTCTTTTCTGCCGCTAGGCGTGCGAGACCGACGAGTACCGAGTGTTGCCAATACTATTATACCGAGTGTTGCCAATACTATTATTTATTACAATTATTTTTAAATTACCGTTAGGCAATTACCGTGTTCTACGGCATCTATTTTTCGAGAACAGTTTCTAAGAATTTCCTAAAACTTTTATATAATAAGATTTCAATCTTTCCAGAGCTGTCAATAGCAACTTTAAACTTCCCGCGTAATTTCAAACGAGTGCATGTCGGACCGTCGCGCGCTCTACTGGCAAAAATCTGTCCCCGTAATTGAGACCATTATTTTAACATTACGTTCGGACTCCTTGTTATCTATACTTCGTGCCCGCAGGTATGCCCGACAGGCTTCGCTACTATTAGAGTGCGTGTCAGATAACTCTGCGCGTGACTGGGGTGTTTTCTTTGCTTATTACAGTACTTTCTTTTGTTCTAAGCTCTAAATTCTAATAGGAAAAATTAGTATCTGATTTTGACTATGCGCAGACTTATATGGCGCGCACTACGAGTATACATAAAATTTGGTAGTGCGGCCCGGAGATTTTGACTGTGCGCAGACTTATCTGGCGCGCACTTTAGGTCTGTGTAGTGTATATTACCGTCGCGGGCTTTGAGTATATGGTTGGATACTCAAAGGTCGCGGGCCGTCCGGCAGACATGAGACAGCCCGATGCAAGTCCGCGAGATCTAATTTTGTCTGCGCGGGCACGGACATGTCCGAATGTGAATGCTCACCGCGGGCTGCCTGTGCACAGACGTTGAATAACAGCCCGTGAGTATATTGTGTTCTGTGATAACAGCAAGCCGAGCAGGGGGCCTACTACGCAATTTTGCTTGGTTGGTCATGGTCATCATTTTGACATTACAACTTTTTAAAAACACAATTTAAAAAGTTAAAATGTCAAAAAAGATTGCGCAAGGCTACGGTCATGTCCAACTAAATAGTCCGCCATTTTTTCCTTGAGAGAACGAACGAAACGCTTTTTCGACCAATCAAATCGTGTGACGTAGTGCATTTTGACGTAAGCCATGAAGTGACAAACTATCAAACGAAATAGTTACCTTCTTCTTTTTTTATACAAGGAGGTCTCAGTGAGTTGCTTATGTGCATAATTTCAATTTTGTTTATCATCTCTAGGCATAAGTGATAAGAATTATCTTTTCGTTTGTTTTCGTTTTTCGTTTATTCTATTTCGTTTGACAGTTCGTCATTTCATATATTTAAATATATGTGTGTATGTATGCGGTCGCACATGTCATGTCGAGGTTTGTCCCATTTTTAACCATTTGCATTGGGTAAACCTAAAAATATTTTCAATATTGTATCAGAAGAATATCGCTGTATTATTCGCCAAAGTTATTTACTATTTCACGCGGGCGAAGCCGCGGGCAAAAGTTGATAAAGTACAATAATCGTTACACATAAAAATATTAATTGATCATTTAACTGGAGACACTTTTTTCTCCATAGTGTTTTCACCATACGTCAAATTTAAAAATGGCCCCAAAAATCTAAAAAATGGAGCCATTTAACTGTAGAAATTTTTTCTCCATTGTGTTTTCACCATACGTCGAATTTTAAAATGGCCCCAAAGATCTCAAAAGTGAGGCCATTTAACTGGAGACACTTTTTCTCCATAGTGTTTTCACCATACGTCAAACTGCGTCTCGGTACGTTACGGTAACAGTGTCGCGAGTCCAGACATTTTATCTTATCTAAAAATATGCGTACCGCGCTAAAATAAGTTTTCACTACAAAAAAGAAATAAGAAGATCATTGATTAAATTAAATATTACAATCAGTCATTATAGTCCTATAACCAAATACCGTAAAACGGGGTTAATAGAAAGGATCCTGACTTTCAAACCAACTTTAACAATATAAATTCTATGCTTCTGGCAATAAAGCTGCTTTCATCGTGGGAGTCTTATGATATTTTACAACCTTGATATAGTTTTAATTCTGAATTTTTATTTCCTTACGAGAAAAAGCCAATTAAATGTTCAGTTTCTATTTGCCTGGAATGCGGGGTCAATAGATACGACATATGGAGTTAATAGAGAAAAGTGATAGGGTTGTCAAAATATTTTATAACTTAAAAGAAGAAAAAGTTTTTCAGAGGATACCTACTTTATTTTATTATATTAGGTATTTTACTTACATAAATATATACAAAAGTGGGTGTGGTTACAAAGTTAGAAGATACCAACAAACATAAAACATAACATAAAAGTTCTGCCAACCCTAACGAAAGTGGTTGTAATAACCCTTTCCGCGTTTCTATTAAACACTTTCCCGTTTTTATTCTCCCCTTACCTGTTTCTATTCACCTCTCAAGGCGTTTCTATTTACCCCTCAGTTGTCTCTATTCACCTCTTTATCAAAAAATATTTATAAGTGCTGAATTTTTATTTATTTAACCATAAAAAACAAGCAAATCAGAAAATGCTAATATATGCTGTATAGACTTCACTTTCGGTTAAAGTAATTTTAATAATTAAGACACGCCTTTAATTATTACATTTTTTGAAGTTGGCAAGGGCGTAAATCGCATGTAAAAAACCGCTGTACTTTATAGAGACTTGGTTTCGTAAATTGCTAACTTTAAACTATTAAAATGTTGACAGAACAAAGAAAAAATATTGCAAATGTAAATAAAATACTAATATTTGTGACATGACAAGTAGTTTTTGGATCAGAGGATTTTAAACTTTTTCCTAAGAATGTTTCTATTCACCCCATAAATTCTATTCACCCCGTTTTACCAGTATTACAGGGGAGGCCGCCGCCCGAGTAGGAATGCTCGATATTGCAAAAACATCGATGTTGGCATCGATAATGACATCGATAGCTTATCATCGATGTTCGATGTTTATCGAGCTCTAAACATCGATGTCAGGCAACATAGATGTTTTTTTGCAAACGTCTTCAACTCTTCACGGCCGTCCGTCATCAATACATAGCTATACTACTATTATTAATAATATCTATGGACGCTTCACACCACGTCAATCTGGCCCCGTGCTAAGACGTATCCGAAGAACTTGTATTACAGGTAGCAGACAACGGAAATATATTTAATACTTTTTATACTATACATATATTTAAGATTTTTATTATATTATACACATATTTAATACACATCCATGACCCAGGAACACAGAAAAACTTTTTGTTCCGTCGGCAGGATTCGAACCTGCGACCTCCGGCTTGAGCACCAAAGCGCTGAACCACTGAGCCACAGAGGTCGTCATTATTATAAATGGGAAAGTGTGTGTTTGTCCGTCTTTCACCAAAACTACTGAACCGATTTAAATGAGGTACAAAGGACATAGGCTACTTTTTATCGCAGGGAATTGTACGGTTCCTGTGGGATACTTTATTTACAGTTTGACGTAAAAACTTCTAAGCCAATTATCATTAAATTTGGCACAGATATAAAGTGGACCACGGGAAAGGAAATAAGGTAATTGTCTACTTTTTATCGCCAGGAAATGTACGGTTCCCATGGGATACTTTATTTACGATTTCGTGTAAAAATTACTAAACCGATTATCATGAAATTTGGCACAGATATAAAGTAGCACATGGGGAAAGACATATGCTACTTTTTATCGCGGGACATATAAGGTTCCCGTGGGTCCGTCCGTGACATCGATGTTACGATGTTTTGAATAAAGCTATATCGATGTTAAAACATCGATGTTTTATCGTATAACATCGATGATCATCGAGCATCCTTAGGAAGAAGAAGAAGAAGAATTAATAACATAACCTATGTTAATGTTTTCGCATTTCAAATTAAGTTTATGTATTCAATTTAGATTTTTATAGAAAAGGAGTAAGTTTTGATATAATAGGTTTGATTCTTTTTGATGTTCGGACCCAATTTCAGATCTATGACTTATTAGATTCCATGATTGAATTGTTATAATTTGTTGTTGTCGAGACTAAAGTTGAAATAAAACGTTTCCCCAAACATTTGCAGTATTTTTATGTTTATTCCTTTTTGTTTTTTTCATTATAACTTCTTTGGTCAGAGTATGGAAAGGTTGCACGTAGGTTGTACTTACTACACTACAGCTACATTCTAATTTATAACCTACATAAATTATACGTATTTACTCCCTGACTAATAAAAATATTAACTATTGGATATTGGCGAATCCAATAGTTAATATTTCCGCGTCCTCGTCCTTTTTTCGACTATCAGACAAAGACAGGAACATTGATTCGCATAAACTGTTGTGTAAATATTATATTTGTTGAAAGTGCTGTTAGTTGACTCCCAGATATGATTTGCCTTAGGAAGCTTAAACTAAATTAGGAAGGGATACTCACCTTTATTTGATTAATTTTAACATTCCAGACATACAGGAATAATACAGGACTTCTTACACTGTTTCCACTTTAATAGTATTTTACATTAATTTTAATTGAATCACAATCACACAATCGATTTTGACAAAGTCATCATCAGGACATCAGCTATATAATAAAGGAATAAAATACTTATTAAAATGGAAACAGTGCAAGAAGTCATGTGTGCTATTACTGTGAAACATAAATTTCTACCAAGAGGTGTGCGGCTGAGAAGTTGCAGGCGACTTTCAGTGCATGCAGTGTGGAAGTAGATGGCCAGAATGTTGTGATGGATGGAGTATATATTGCATCGGCCTTGGTGGCAAACATAGAACACCGCACAACAAATTTTATCAGATCCTCCTCTAACAACTGAACTATTCTTGTAAAAAGGACTTTATATTATTATGTACTTCCAAGTAATGAGATAGTGGGTGATAATAATTAATATTAAGATTAGAGATTAATTTATGATTTGATTAACCTAAGTTTGGTTAATGTTGTAAATTTATAGGCTCCATTATAATATTATAATACATAAATATATGTATATTTATGTATTATAATATTTTGTGTGTGTTTGTACATAATATATTCACTATAAATTATATACTGAAACATTTTTAATAAATAATATTATGTATTTAAATAATATATTATGTGTGATTTGTGAAAAGATAATTAGATATAATACCTAAAATTTAATAATATTCATATAAAGTAAATATAGCATTGTAAAATTTTGATTAAGTTCTCTTAACACTTGTTACCAATATTGGGAGAAGCCACTGACTCCTGAGATACGGACTTTATAGCCTAGTTTAGGTGTCAGTCTTCATAGGATTTGTGTAATGAACAATTATTATGTCAATAAAGATTATTATTATTAAACTATACACATACATGCATTGTAGTGACATTTTTTTAGTACCCAAATACCAGCAGGCTTAGTATGCGCTCCGTAGAGACCATTTTAAGTCATTCATTTCACATCCAAATTAACATGTTTTTTATAAAAATAGTTTAGTTGCCCTAATAAAGCAAAACCACATATTAATTGTATGCTAGAATTACAGATAAAAAGTAAATCTTAGAAATATTTATTACATTAATTCTTTTTATGCAGAGAAAATTTAATTAATAGTTTGCATTGAATAGGCCTGGCGTTGTACATTATACACATAATACAGCCACGAACCTGCTAGGCAGGTTTCAATATCGACACAAATAAAATTACATTTTGTAATTAATAATTATTTTATTAAAACTTCTTCTTTATTGACTTTATAAAAAAATATTTATGTTTTACATACACAGTAAATACATTAAATGACACAAAAACTTCTACCATTTGAGTTGATCTAAGCTCAACATGACTGGAGCCTTTAAGGCCCCTGAATACACCACCATCCCATTTATTCTCAACTAATTGCCAAACTTTTCATTTTACTGACTTCTTGTAATGTAGGAGCAAGCGTCTCACACAGTTCCCACTCAATTCACCAATATTAATGGAGATGAGCGAGTTGTTGATGAGGTACAGGAGAACAACACAGGCATTAATAATTATTTAATCGCTTCGATTAGGAGTAGTGCATAACCCTGAAAAAAAATTTAATTTGCAACCTGTAAGTGTTATTGTAGCCTATAAGTATGCTATAAATGTTTTAGAATTTGTACTATAACATAATATATACCACCAATAAATATTTAGAAATTATGACTCTTCAGTTATTATGTTTTTAAGTGAGTTTTTTTACCAATTTATGCATAGTAAGCATTACCTTTTTTATGGTTACTATGGTTGTCAAGTAGTAAATAGATGGTAACTTTTAACATTTTCTATTAAATTCCTTTGCATAGAAATCTTTCTATGTTTATCTAAACAAGATTAAAATCGGTTCTGCTGTTTGGGCTCTACTATAGTACAGACAGATGTAATATACATTAGACACACCAAACTTTATAACACTTCTAATAACGAAGTAAACCATCGAGATAAAAATCATACCATTTTATCATGTTACATTAATTAATATGTATTCCTACATAGATATATAATATTAAAAAGAGGGTATTCCTAAAATTATCTAGCATTCTTTTTAAGAATCCTTATCACTTATGCCTAGAGATATAGATGTTAATAACCTCAACAATGTAATTTTCCAATCCGTATGCCATAATACATCACAATTCACATCCAACTGCAAAGGGTTTAGAAAGCACTCCAGTCTGTGGACTGCTGCATTGGTATGCATCTTTCTACTGCAGTAATTTATGAGAATTTCTCCCACATTGTCTGAGTTCAACCGGGTGGGTTCTTACACGCATTCTTCCTCATCAGAGTTCAAGATAACACCAAGAAAAAACTCACAGGCAACAATATATATGTAGGTACCACAATAATTATTTTAAGAACGAATAAATAAGAGCGTGATGCATTATAAATTGCGATCGAAGTGGCACACAGAGTGCACCTTACACCTTTCTTTAAAGCGCAGACTATTGTGTACCTACCCTAGTAAGTAGTAATATTATGATTATAGCTAGCTACATATTACTTATCTGTGATCTGTGATTATGAAGTCTACATAGTATAACCGCCTCTTTTTTTGGAAGTCGGTTAAAAATGTTGAACATGAAGCCGGGAGCACAATAGGTCCCTTCTTCGTTTGACAGTTCTCATTTCATTACTAACTTCGTGGCTTACCTACGTCACACGATTTGATTGGTCGAAAGAGCGTTTCATTCGATCTCTGAAACGCAAAATGGCGGACTTTAAAATTGAACATAAACGTAGGCTCGCGCCACGAAGTATAGATAACAAGGAGTCCGAACGTAATGTTAAAATAATGGTCTCAATTACGGGGACAGATTTTTGCCGGTAGAGCGCGCGACGGTCCGACATGCACTCGTTTGAAATTACGCGGGAAGTTTAAAGTTGCTATTGACAGCTCTGGAAAGATTGAAATCTTATTATATAAAAGTTTTAGGAAATTCTTAGAAACTGTTCTCGAAAAATAGAAACCGTAGAACACGGTAATTGCCTAACGGTAATTTAAAAATAATTGTAATAAATAATAGTATTGGCAACACTCGGTATAATAGTATTGGCAACACTCGGTACTCGTCGGTCTCGCACGCCTAGCGGCAGAAAAGAGAACTAAGATCTGGTCCTATTATTGTGTACATAATTATTATTAAAAAGCCTATACCGTTCGGACTCCTGGTATCTATGCTTCATGGCGCGAGCCATGAAGCATAGATACCAGGACCTAGGACCTAGGACCAGATCTTAGTTCTCTTTTCTGCCGCTAGGCGTGCGAGACCGACGAGTACCGAGTGTTGCCAATACTATTATACCGAGTGTTGCCAATACTATTATTTATTACAATTATTTTTAAATTACCGTTAGGCAATTACCGTGTTCTACGGTATCTATTTTTCGAGAACAGTTTCTAAGAATTTCCTAAAACTTTTAAATAATAAGATTTCAATCTTTCCAGAGCTGTCAATAGCAACTTTAAACTTCCCGCGTAATTTCAAACGAGTGCACGTCGGACCGTCGCGCGCTCTACCGGCAAAAATCTGTCCCCGTAATTGAGACCATTATTTTAACATTACGTTCGGACTCCTTGTTATCTATACTTCGTGGCTCGCGCAATCTTTTTTGACATTTTAACTTTTTAAATTGTGTTTTTAAAAAGTTGTAATGTCAAAATGATGACCATGACCAACGAATTTGAATTACATATTAGCATTTAGTTCATTCTAGTTCACTCTAGTTCGCTCTTGATGACCAATGAGTTGCATACGTAGACAGAGAAAACTAAAGACAGCTGGTAAGCGTGCCGGTAAAAGGGACAGGTATAGAGTACCTATCAAGATTTAGGGTTACCAGACAAGCAAAAAACTCCCCAAAGAAATATTTTGTGTACATTTGTGTAATATGTAGGTGTTACAGTCTACAATGTTTAAAATTTAGGCAATGTATATCTTTCCTAGGTTTATAGGCATTTCTAAATATTTTTAAGTAATTAAATATTGTTTTAAAATTATTTTATACATTAATTCATAATACAGTGCCTAGTCAATGTCTTTCGAAAAGATTATTGAATGACATTATGATGTTTATTTATTTATTTATATTTTAGCAAAAAAGGTCACCAGCATTACATGATACATCATAACATTAAAAGATTTAGGTGACACAAGATTCATAAACAACTTTACTAATATTCAATACTTATATACCAATGTAATAAAATATTTTACCACGAAAATAATATGAAAGTTAAAAAATGTTACTTGTATTGTTATTTTAAAATAGCAAATAGTGCCACGTTCTTACTGTCTTCCGAGAATCATTGGATTTTTATACATCCTGTCACTTCCATAGAAAAACGAAGATTGCCAAATGTTATATATTTTGTAAAGTTACTTATACTTAATATAAAATCACGTCATGGGCAATCATTGTTTCTTTTATCTAAGTTATAGACGATGAATGAAAAATTATGAATTCCGATCACACAAAACGTGGTTTTACTGTAGGTACGGTAAATGTTGGTGGCCAGACATTACTATTTACAATAATGAATTTTTAAAATAAATAAGGTTATATAGATAAAATAAAAACAATAGTGAAATTTCTAAATAATTTAATTTTTAAGATAAAATTTTAAATCATTACAAACTAAAACCATGCACTGCACTTGGTAATTCGAAGGAAAAAAAATCATCGTTACGTAACAAAACGACGCGTTAATTCGAACTAATCAAGTTGCAGAGGGATAGAGATATAAAGATTCTAAAGATTACAGAATTTGCAGGGGTACTTAAGTACATTTTGAGACATTCGAACTCATCGGAATCAAACGTTCGACAATTCAAAGTTGCAGAGGGATAGAGATAGAAAGATTACAGAAGTTGCAGGGGTATATAAGTACATTTTGAGACAAGTCCAAACTCGTTTAAAGGTGCACAAGCCATTGTTTTTTAAATGGTTAGTTTGACACACACTTTCACACGCATTGGTTTGTTGATTCAAGTTTCAAACCATTTTTTTTCGTTTTCGAGCCATTTGATATTTCGAACTCTCGATAATTCGTAATATTTGAAGAGTCCCCCGAGTAGAGGTGGGGCGTATTTATCGTCACAGGTCAAAAGGTATTTAGAAATAACACATAACACTCGATATCCCGTTATTAAATTATCAGTTATTATTTAAAATATTATGTCGCATGCTATAGGTTCGGGGATTCGATGGCACGCGTGCCTGAGGTTCGCGATCCCTGTTTTAAACTATTAATTTTATTGCTTTTTTCTAAAGTACAACAGTCTTTCAGGGATTAAAAGTTTAAAAATATTTTAACAGGCAAAAGATTAAAAAGCATTTTTTTTAAATTTATTTATTAATGGTAAGATTTTGAACGTTTTCTGGTATTCTATTGTAAAGGCGTATACATGAACCTTTAAATGGTTGTTTTACTTTGCTAAGTCTGAACACCGGTATTTCTAACTTGTTCTTATTTCTAGTAGGTAATGGTTGTCGCTTTTGTTTTTGAAATTATTTAAATTCTTTCTGACATACGACACCTTGACCAAAATGTATTGATGAAATGTAAAAATGTAGCAATTTTCTTCTTCAGCCGGCGACTTTTTTCTCTGATAGCCCTTAATTTTTTCAACCTATCTTCTGATATTTGTTGACTTCGCTTCAACTTTCTGAGTGCTGTCTTTGGTGTGTAATTCGGTGATTTAGTCTGCAAAACAAAACAAATATCTTTTCAAATATTCTGATTTAGAATAATGATAATATTTATGGACGTTTCATACCACGTCAACCTGGTCTCGTGGTTAGTTCTCAAAGAACTTGTATTACGGGTACAGACAACGGAAATATATTGAAATACACGTCCGCACGAAGAGTCTCTGGTTTTGAATTACGAGATTTGACGGTATCATATTTATTATTATAATAATCATAACTAATTTAATATTATAAAACGGACATAGAACATGTTATGAGGTTCCCAAATCCCATGATGATTGGTAATCTTTGTACAAAAAAACTGGCAACACTGAGAGCTAACACGTTTAGAGGTTATGATTACTACGATTACATATTTTGAAAGATTTGATGGATCAATCGGTCCATTACCGAGATTTACTCAAAAACACAAACGCACGGAAAAGTTCTAGTACAAAGAATTTATAATACATGTATATAAAGGGAAATACTTACGAATGAAAAGACAAGTCGGGCATTTTCATTTCACTGTCGCTTTTACATCCTAATACACAGCACCGCACCATGGTTTCTTAAATATATATTTAGTTAACACCAACAGGAAACTTTTTAGCGAATTTAGCGCTTACTAAACAAAATAATATAAGTTATAAAATGAGATATGTAGTAACTAAAGAACAAGCTGACGCGAACTGTCAAATTTTGTTTAGCACAATGATGTGCTGACCTTGAAAAAACCCGCACGGCTGGTGAAACAGAAAATGACATCGTCGTCTCTCATTTCTTCTTATGATATTGACATAAGTTTTTCTCTTTCGTGTGCGAACGAGACAAAAGCTATCCATAGGTCTATAGTTTTCTCTGTCTACGGTTGCATAATACCCCGACATCAAGAATTTATACAAGCTTGGACATCGTTGGAATGGAAGTTCAACGAAGTTAGGTAATCAGGGGGCAGACGTCCGTTTAAATAAAAGTAAAATATTTGACAGCAGGTAGTTTGTGACAGCAGCCAGCAGGCAATGAAAAACGGAACATCAAAGAAACGTCAACATGGCAGAATTTCTATAGAATTTATCGAATTTTAAATATTTTTTATCTCGAAAACTACGGATCTTATCATTTTGAGAAGTTGCGGAATTAATTCGTAATTAGAAGACCTTTCAGCCGTAAAATTACCATTAAGCAACTAATAGGGCAAATGTGGATATTATACTAAAGTTTAGCCTTTTTATCAACATGCCGAAAGTATATCAAAGTAGCACCAGAAAAATGGTGTTATCAATTCGTCGTTTTTGTGAACTTGAAAAAGCTAAAAATGGCCCTGTTATCCCGCTCAAACTTGTCCTACGGCGGGTGGCTGTAATGACAGGTTTGTAATTTGTCGATAATTAACTACTATTTTATCATCATTTGCTAAATTGAGCTGTTTATAAAAATTGTTTTGTATAATCAAGTTTCTTAGCTAGTGGCTAAGAAACTTGATCATGACTCGGTTTTGCTGGTCATTTGGTACAGCTATGTGCAACTGCAAGAGTAACAAAAGGGCAATTTCCAGTGATTAACCACACAGTTTTAATTTGACTAAAAATTATTTCCAGGTGTATCTGAGGAAACTGTAAAGGACATAATAAGGGAAAGAAAAGCTGTAGGAGCTGCATCCACATCTCAAAATAAAACTGCACAAAAGAAAAAGTTAAAAAAAGAAAATAAAACAGCCATAAATGTTGAAGGAGCTGCTTCAACATCTGAAAATAAACATACTCAAAAGAAAAAGTTAAAAAAAGGAAATGAAGTAGCCCAAAATGTTGTAGGAGCTGCTTGCACATCTCAAAATAAACCTACACGAAATAAAAAGTTAAAACAAGAAAATGAAATAGCTCTAAATGTGTTTGAAGTGGGTGCTATAAGAAACATAATATATGAAATGTACACAGTTAGAAAAAAGGTAATATTAAATGCTATAAGAGATGACATTAAATTTAAAGGTGGTCATAAAGATTTATATAAAATACTTAAACAAATAGGGTTTAGATTAGAGAAATGTGGAGTGTTAATGGAAAATCCTGATATTGTAATATGGAGAAAAAAATATTTAAATATTTTAAGAGAGAGAAGAAAAGAAAACATTCCAATTATATACCTTGGAGAAACTAGCGTACATGCTTCCTTCTCTAGTGAAGGATGGCAAATAGACAACCAAGAAAGTAATACATTGAATACATCATTCTGTACGTGGATTTTAGTTTATGCTGGTGGAGAGCTAGGTTTTGTACCGAATGCATTTTCATTTTTTAAATGCCAAGAGTTAGTGAATCATAAAAATTATATGTGTAGTGAAAACTTCATGGACTGGCTTCAAAAGAAATTAATCCCACATTTACCTCCAAATACTTTAATAGTTATGGATAATGCATCTTATCACTCAGAAAAGGTTAATAGAGCACCTTCAGCGAAATCCACCAAAGCTCAAATGCAAAATTGGTTAACAAGTAAGGGGATAGCATACGAACAGACCATGTTGAGGGCAGAATTATATGAAATTATTAGAAGAAATAAAGAAGAACCGACATATAAAGCTGACAAATTGCTCGAAGCACATGGACACAGTGTGGCCAGATTGCCACCCAATCATGGTGAATTTAATGCTATCGAATATATTTGGAAACTATTGAAAGAAAGAATAGCTGGTAGTAAGGTTGGGCATAATGTGAGTAATATAGCAACAAAAATAATGGAAACTTTAAATTCTGTTACTGTTCAAGACTGGTATGACTGTTGCCGAAAAGTGTGTCAGATTGAAAATAAATATTTTGGATCAGATGGAGCTTTAGATAAAGTAATGGATAATTTCTTGAAAGAGTTCAATGAAAATTCTGATTCAGAATCAGACTGCAATTCTAATTCTTCTGTGTGTGTATTGGATGATGAATACAAATCATTACCTGATGTACCAGATCTCCTTAGTGTAGAGCTTTATTATTAGAAAGTTAATGTTAGTAGGTTATCAATTATTAAATATTAAGTTTCTATGAGAGTGATCTGTTGTGATTGGCATGAAGGTCCTGTTGGAGGTAAAATAACTATGAATAGATTGTATAATGTACATATTAGGTAAAGTTTCAATATTTTTTATTGGTTGTAATAATTTATTATTTTTGTAATAAATATTTGTATTTATCAAAATATTTTGTTCTCTTAAAAAATGTCAGTAACTTAAAAATAAACGCAGTTTCAAAATCATAAAAAAAGCGAATCTTTACATTATTTTTTCTTGTTTAAAGGGCTATTCTCGTGGTCGAGCCTGCAAAATTCAAGTCCAGCAGAATTTGTCGCGTCGTCGGTACTGGCAACTTTTGTTAGGTGTTGGAAAGAAAGGTGAGGAAGAAGAATCGCTATGCCAAAAATTATTAGGAGAAGAAGAAGTAGTATCGAATGTCAATGTTGGTGGTGCATCCAATCCAAATCATAATTTTATTTACAATTTTGTATTGTATTTAATACGAATAAGCTTTCTTTAAGAAAATACTTGTATGTATTGAATTGTCTACATTTTGTTGATAAGTCATAGAAATTATAATCCACCATGTCTATGCAGTGCCAACTATGGATGGGCAGTGTAAGTTTTTCTATTCTTGGTTTATAAAGACTATTACTATGATACCTACATCAATTATTAATAAAATAATTATTTAAAGACATCCAACATAATTTCATAAATTCCTAAAAAAAAAAGACCAGTGCTATAGAATCAAATCAACAATATTCCAAATTTAATAAATATTGTAATTGTTTTTTTTCCAGTTGGAGCCAAACATGACTGAGAGTTTCATAATGGCTGCATTCCACAGGATGGGCCAACGACCATTGGCCGTTAAGGTTATGAGAAACAAGTTCACAGGAGAGCCAGCTGGCTATGCTTTTGTGCATTTTCAGGTAAATAAGTACTTTTATGTAAAACTTAAATAAATGATATCCTTTTAATCATACCTACATACAGTAGCGTAACTACGGGGTGGCTGGGCTGGCAAAATGCAACAGGCCCCTGAACCGAGAGGGCTCCAGCACTAGGACAGTTTATTAAAAGTAAACTGGTATTTTATTATGAATATGCCCTATGCCCTTGAAAATAAAACCTATTTGATACTAAAATGCACACAATATTATTAATAGTTTCGGGTAACTACTTAAGTGGTTTATTAACCTCTCGGGCGTCGCGCGGCACATTAATACAAATAAAACTAACCGCGACAGGCGTCGGGCGGCACATATGCCCAATTCGGGTAGGAGATTTTTTTTTTATTCTCATTTAAAAAATTATGACGGTAAATAAGTGTTAGGTATTTTGTACACGGCCAAAGACATAGATGTAATAGTCTATGCCCGTTGCATACGGTATCTGTGCAAATTAAATTTATAAAAAAATATAATCTGAGCCATTTTTATTCCTTCGTGACTTGGCAATTGCAAATATTGTGTATATTAATTGTGAGTGTGAATTCTTCGGGAAAAAGATAATAACGTAAGTAAATCATATATATAACTAAATAAACATTAAGTTTCTTGCGCATGTATTATATTTTTTCCATAAATCTTTTTCAAATACAAGTACTCAAGATTCCCTTTATTCATTTAGTATTGTTAAAATTACAGTTACATCATAATATAGGAAATGTATTCTAGATTCTAAATATATATAATATACATAGGTCTTAGTAATTATTTACTATTAAATCTTGAAAAATCCAAGCGCGGAGGAACCGCGCGAACGCGTTCAGTGTAGTTCTTGGTAGTTCCGAGATGCGGCGACACCGCCCGGCTTTTTAAATTATGATAGTCCGACGCCCGAGAGGTTAAGATTAAATGATAGTGTGACAATTTTTACTGGGGAGGGGGGCATCCCTCCCCAGTAAAAATTGTTTAATTTGCCACGGGCCTCGGATGGTATAGTTACTCCACTGCCTATATCTGAACATGAGATTCTTGAGTTGTATCAGTTGCTATCTTTAGGGCCTGTGTCATAGTCGCCTAAGTGTCGAGTAGCTTATTTGGTCACTGTTAAGTTTCTATCAAATATAAACCTAACCACGACCAGACTGATGTGATTGTTATTACTGTCGTTCTACTGTGTCTTCATACAAATATTTACTGATGTTTTATAGAATGACGAAGAAGCGATAGACACGATGCATAAACTCAACGGAAAGCCAATTCCCGGCACATTTCCAGTAGTGCGTTTCAGACTCAACACTGCATCGAGAGAAGCGCGGTCCAACATGCAAAATGAGAGAGAGTTTTCAGTATGGGTCGGAGATCTTAGTCCTGATGTTGATGATTATTCCTTATACAGAGTGTTTGCGTCCAAATATACCTCTATCAAAACTGCTAAAGGTAAATTTCATGGTGTATTTATATATTTATCTACATATTTACTATGTATTAATGTGTAAAAAAAATATAAAAAGACTACTTCTAATATAATATAAAATACACATTAACTAAGTGTTAATAGAAATACATAACAACTAAAAACGAAAAGATAACAGCAAATAGTAACTTCTTAAAAGTAAAAAATAAACTTTAGAATTTGGAGATTTTATTTAACATGCAGTTTATAAATAATTGTGGATTCATAAATTATGGAATTTGTTTAATTCAATTCTAATTACATTTCCATTACCAGGTAGAATTATAACTTATTTTGTTTATTAAATATTTCAGTTATTCTGGACAATTCTGGCTACACAAAAGGGTATGGTTTCGTGAGGTTTGGTAAGGAGGAGGAGCAGAGGAATGCTCTCTATGCCATGAATGGATACACGGGCCTCGGAACGAAAGCACTCAAAATCTGCACAGCGGTGCCCAAACCTAAGGGAGCTGGCACTACACAAGCACAGTCAAACTCTTCAGGAACAGGATCTGCTTATAGCGGTGGAACGGTATTATTTCTTATTTTCATTGAAAATATCTGGTGGCGCGTTAGTGGACTGTTATCGTTAATACTAATTAATTAATGTGGAACTATTGGCACGAAAATCAAGGAAAATTTCGAACTGCGTGGATTAGGATAGATGAAAATAGTTCGAAATCTGTAAGGGAAGTGCACAATACCTTATCAATGTCGAGTTCAGCTTCTGTGGGTTGACACGTGGAGCCGGCTCTGGATTCGTTGACGGTAGATATCCTTATCACGACACTATCTCACAGTCTTGCACTTTAATTTCACAATGATAATCACTCGAACTATAGTTGTTGTTCATCAAACAAATTAATTACTAAGGGCGCGGTTTACGGTGGCCATTAACCAAAAGTATGCGGTCTTCTAACAGTGTCGTTTGCTAAGAGTCCAGTTTGCAACTCTGTGCAGCGTGCTAAAAGCACGATATCAACATATAGTAAATTAAAAATGCGACACTGGCGCAACCAATATCTTTGAGCAATTTGTATTAAGTATCTGCCCATCAAGACAAGTCAAGGGAAGCACAAGGGCACTACCTAACTGCCTTCTCTCAAAATATTTATCATCCTCATCACCTTGATGAGTGGCAGTCCTCCACCGTGCCCTTTACTCAAAGCATTCTGCCGCGCAATGTAAAACTGGAATTAACTGTCGCCAGCAGTATTTCCAGACCATTACCACCTGCAAACCTTCAAGAAGGGAGCGTATTCCCTCCTAAAAGGCCGGAAACGCACTTGCAACTTCTCTGATGTTGCGGGTGTTCATGGGCGACGGTAATCGCTTTCCATCAGGTGATACGTTTGCTCGTTTGCCCCCTAGTTTTATATAAAAAAAAATCCCTTCGTCGATTTTTTTAAACCTCATGTTTTGGGTTTGGTTCATACCAGATGAACGAAATTTTCGCAATATGTTCCCAGTAACGGATTAAGTAAACATCCTACTTCTATTATAAATGTTTGTTACTCTTTCACGCAAAAACTACTGAACGGATTTCGATGGGTATGGTAGTTTGAGCTCTGGATTACAGTATAGTACTGCCGTCCTAACTAAGAGTGCAGTAAGTCGAGTTTTTGGGCCAATTGGATTAAGACCTTTAATTTTTTTTTTATGGTATAATATGGTCTTAACTCAATTTGCCCAAAAACTCACTTACTGCACTCTTCATTAGGACAGCAGAGTAGAAGTAAAGTGTTCCCATTACATACTGTATTTACGCGGGCGGATCCGCGGGCAAGAGCTACTTTTTTTCTAGATTTCATGTTTATTTTGAATTGTAATGCAAATTGAACATAATATTTTAGTTTATTTAAGCATTTCTTTACCAAATCTGTGAACCTCTACATAAATATTTACGTGACCTATTGCTGATTGCCCCTTTTCAGGATTTCAGTCAATACTATGATCCCACTCAATACTGGCAGAACTACTCAGCATGGTCTGGCTACTACGGACAAGACCAGACCACCAACACAACCGTCACCACTGCACCCGCAGTGGATACACAGACTGCCAAACAGAATGATGAATTGGCTCTTGTTGGTAAGCTTATTTTTTTTCTAATAAATATTTTCTAAGGGCGCGTTTACAAAATGTGTTTTTGGCCTAGTACGGATTGACATTTCTTGTGACCAGATAAAATGAGCCTTATTGCCATGCATTAAGATTTTGCGGCGTGAATCTGACTCCGCCCACTATCAACCGGTCAATAGCAAAACGGCATGTATTTAAACTGGCGACAAAACAATTAAATTTTGGATGTGAAAATACCGAATATTGGATACTAAATTACCAAGTTGGCGAAAGAATGTAAGGAACAAAAAATTACAAATCTGGTGACTAAATAATACCACTGAAATTTCCAAAGTGGCAGACAGTTTATATTTTAGCAAACAAATAACCATCTTGGCGACAATTTTACACATTTAATTTAAGAATAGGCACATATATTTTCCCTGATGTAGGTAACTCAAAAAACATACAAGCAGCAAAACGAGCGCACATAAAAAAAACATAAAGCAGTGTACAAAATTCCCAATTTTTTATTTTTCTCGGTTTTAAGTAAGTAAGTAGTAGATTATTGTGTAGATTAATTTTGAAATTTAAAAATGGTGGATATTTATTTTTTGTAAAATTGATATGGGTGTCGTTTACCAGGTTTTTGGGAGTGCTGGATACGAAAATGACATTCGTTTTGAAATTCCAATATGGCAGACATACTTAATTTTACAAAAATAATATGGGTGTCCTTTTATTGGTTTCTGGGGGTGCTGATTACAAAAAAGTCATACATTTTAAATTTCCTTAGTAACCCCGCAATCTCATATTTTCTTCATGATGGGAGAAAAAGAAATTTGAAAATCCTGAATTTTCCAACATTTCTATAGATTTATACATCCCTCGTATCTCAATGTACAATGTACGCATTTACATTTTTTTTATAAAATCGATTCTATCTCGGAAACGGTGCATCCTATTGAAAAAATAATGAAAATTTCGTCTCCCTTATTAACCTGGAAATCGCATATTTTCTTCATGAATGGCAGAAAAATTCATGAATCCTGAATTTTGAAAAATTTCTATATATAGCTGGTACCTTGAACTACATAACATACTGTAATAATAACCATCAATCCTAATCAGCATCCCCAAGATCTTTTAATTTAGTATTCATAATCATTTTACGAAGATTGAATATTCTCCATTTTGGAAAATGAAATTGGAAGACAATTTTATAATCAGAACCCCCCAGAAACCTGGAAAAGCACAACCTTATTAATTTTAATAACAAAAATTTACGCCATTGTGGAATTTCAAAACAGATTTTATTTTCATATTATTCTGCACCCCCAGAAACCTAGAAAATGACACCCATGCCAATTTTCCGTAGCCTGCAGATTGAATTTTTAGTAGAGTCCGACCGAAACTGGTTTTCCGGCCGAAACCGAAACTGAAACCGAATATTCGGCCGTGGCTTCAGTTTCGGCCGAAACCGAAACTCACGTGGTCAAGTAGAAAATTCCTTAAAATACTGAAATTTGGTGCATTTCATCTATTATTCTACATTAATTAGAACACGAAATGGAAACAATTTTTTTCTCTTTGCGACATTTTAGTCTGAAACAATTAAAAATAAAAATAAAACTGTAATAATAACCCTAATACAGCAAAACTATAATATAGTTTAGTATAGTATAGTATAGTATTGATATTATCAATAGGTTATCGGAATGAAAAACAAATCTTGAATTAAGTTTACCTATACAACGTAATTTAACAAATTAAACACTTCACATTTTTCATTTACAATCTCTTTTTTACATGTGACTTGATTTGTTAGTAACAACAAAACAAGGTTACTGACTCAACATTTAACTATATAAATCATTCAAGTACAGAAACGAAACAAAAACTTATATGTAATCAGTTCCATCAAAACAACCTCTAAAGAATGTTTGCGTCGGGCGATAACGCACTGATTAAGTTGTGTTGCTACAGAGCTATCCGAACGGCGCACGACAATTCCCGAACAGGGCCGCCAGCGTCCGCCAAAGCGTTGCCGCAAGAAAAGAAGTTAGTCGAGCGTGCACGACAACTTCCGAAATCAGTTTCAGTTTCGGCAAAAGTTTCGGCCACTTTTGGCCGAAACCGAAACTGCCGCCGAAACTTGATTTTTGGCCGAAACTCGGCCGAAACCGAAACCGAACTTTCGGTCGGACACTAATTTTTAGCAGCCATTAATTTATCAACCAAATCTTTTTTTATAGTAGCTTATATGGTGTAATGGTCACCAACTCGGAAATTAAGTCACCAACTTATAAATATCGGTGCTAATTTGGATTAAATTTCGCCTCTTTTTATCTGCCGACTTTTGTATTTTTTGTCACCTGAGTGATTTCGCCAGTTTAGTAATTTAGTCGCCAACATATTAATTTGCTGCCAAATTCAGTAATACAGTATGCTCACGTGCAGCCGCCAACTTATTTTTTGTTCGCTCGATTAATTATATCCCTAGCAAAACTACGTAGGTACTGTTATCAACCTAAGGGTCAGTTTACATGGCAACGATGCATTTTGAAAATATCCATTCAAATATGAACTTTATTCACTACACGAAAATATACATATTTCATTGTGACAATGCAGAGTACATTGCATCACGTAGCGCTGCAACCTTTGAGTATATAACCACTCTTTGGCTGCACCTCTCGGCGTAGAGCGTTGCATCGTAACGCAGCGGTATATGCGCGCCGGCACCCGTGTGTTGGCCTGTTGGGTGGCGCGACTCTCATTCGCGACTGTCAAATTTGTTCTTTAACAAATCTTTATTTTACAGCCCGAACGTGACTACTTGTTATTTATTTATTAAAATGTACAGTTTTCGTGACACCTTGTTGTGCGTAGAAAGTCGCCAGCAATATCTTTATTATTAATAACGTTTTAAATCGAAAATGGTAATCATTAAATTGTAGCATCTTCAGTTTATTTAGATATTTTGTCACCATAATAATAAAATGGTTTAAATTACAGACCACAAAAAGACTGTTGACACGGATCAAATGAATGAAGAATTTTTGGACAGAGAATTAGGACTCTGGGACTCCATAGAAGCTTCGCATTGGTTCACCAACGAAATGATTGAGACTCACTAATAACAATGTAGTTAGGATTCTAGTATTAAATATAAATTAAGTGAAAAAAGTGTTTTATTTCAATTGGTGCACATTTTCAAAATCAAAATGGAGCACATTTTCAAAATCAAATCAACCATTGAAATGTATGAATGCTGGTTTACTTACTTACTCAATACAAGATATTATGTCATTGGAAAGAGCATTATTTTTCTTCTTTGGATACATTGCCATGTATGTAATAAACACAATTAGCCAATTAGTTACATGTTTATGGCCTTACAAAGAAATGAAGTATAAAAAGAGACCTTTCTAATGACATAATATAATAGTTTGTGTGTATTGAGTTTTTAAACCAGAATGCCCATCCTCCTTTATGTATTTTAATGCAGTATATGCAGCCTGAAATAAAAGTTATTTATTTATTTTTAATTCTTGTAGGTAATATATTCTAATAATATAGGTGTTAAAAAACTTTATTATATTATTATAATATTTCGTCTGACCGAGATTCGAACCCGAGACCGATTGGTCAAAAATCCTAGTGCCTACATAACTGCGCTACGCGTATCTAACATTAGTATTCGAAATTACTCATATCGGCGCCATAATGCGTTACGGAACGAAGCGGTTTACCCTCCCATAAGAAGTTATCACTTCAATAATCTGACCAATCTTGACTTCAATTTTAAAGATGTCGGAATATGTCAAGGATTTAAGATTCTACAAACGTCTTAAATTATGTAGCAACGAGTACCAGGCTAACATGAGCCATAAAGAGATAGATTGTGACTTGTGAGTCAAAACAGCGACATCTATTGTAGAATAGTGGAACAAAATCGACTCTACAGTCTACGTACAATACGGCCGATGTATCTTGGCGAGTCTGAACTTCGCGCAGAAGGTCGCGCAATAACTGCTTTTAAGTGTTTTCGTATTTATTTTATTTGTACTAGTTGGTCAACTGTATTAGGGAAATTGTATTAGTACATAGGTATATAAAAAAATACAATAACAGTTTTCTTCACGAGTTGTACATGCGCTCAAGTTCGCAGAGCCTATGTTCAGACCCGTCAAGATACAGCGGCCGTAGTGTAGTTTCTTCGAAGAATGGAACATGAGCCAAGAGGTTGATTGTTAGTAAGTCAAAACAGCGCGGCGCCACATATCGTTAAATAGAATACGCTACAATAAATTTGTCTTTTTTTTAGTTTTTACGTAGTTCATAATATGTAGAATAAAAAATACAAACGTCATCATTATGTAGCGACAAGTACCAGGCCACGAAGTATAGAAACCAGGAGTCCGAACGTAATGTTAAAATAATGGTCTCAATTACGGGGACAGATTTTTGCCGGTAGAGCGCGCGGCGGTTCGACATGCACTCGTTTGAAATTACGCGGGAAGTTTAAAGTTGCTATTGACAGCTCTGGAAAGATTGAAATCTTATTATATAAAAGTTTTAGGAAATTCTTAGAAACTGTTCTCGAAAAATAGATACCGTAGAACACGGTAATTGCCTAACGGTAATTTAAAAATAATTGTAATAAATAATAGTATTGGCAACACTCGGTATAATAGTATTGGCAACAATTGGTACTCGTCGGTCTCGCACGCCTAGCGGCAGAAAAGAGAACTAAGATCTGGTCCTATTATTGTGTACATAATTATTATTAAAAAGCCTATACCGTTCGGACTCCTGGTATCTATGCTTCATGTACCAGGCTATCAGCTATAAAGAGGTAGATGGTTGTAAGTCAAAACAGCGGTGTCTCTTGTCAAAGTGCAAAGTATTAAAACAAAATTGACTTAATAAAGCCGGGTCTCCTTCATCGAAACATTACACAAAACATCGAAACATTGGGGCGTGGCTATACACATTTATCTAGGAATAGACAATGTTTTTGTTTTCGGAGATGGAGTGAAAACATTCCCGCGCGGGTAGAGAGGGGAAGAAATGTTTCATTTCGTAACTAGTGTTCACATCGCACATCGTTCACATGACATCTAGATACAAGTTTTTAGGGTTATAGTTTTGCTTCTTGTGATTTTTGTGTTTGTTTTTGTGATCGCTCATAATATATGGCCTGACTTAACTAAAAAACATCAATTTTGTCAGTTTTCAATAGAAATGCATAAAATGGCGCACATATTTATGAGTTGCAAAAAAAAATACTTTGATGAAAATACCTAAAGTCGCCTTAAAAAGAATTTTGATTTTGATTTTGACCTGCAATCACTAAAACTGCGAGCGCCAATACGTCTTCCTCGTCGGAACTTAGATCTTGTCTGTACAAAATGTTTTGTTTCGACCAAAAACATTTTCTGTAGCTGGAGACAGCTTGTGTATGAAAACAAATGTTTTTGTTTCATGTTTTCTGTGTAATGTTTTTAGCAGGAGTCATGCCTTTACGTAGTTTCTTTGTAAAATCAAACATGGCGTTTATTTTATACTACGACATCTATCGTGGAATGGTCGAAACTATTTATTACTAATAACGCTTTTATATAGTGTGAAAAATAACGCATTTTTTAGAGTGTGATAAATAAAATTGATAAAACTACACAGTTCTATAATATAGTCATAATTATACATATATCCACTTGGCTTAAGACATGCTTATTATTTGTATTCCTAAAACAATTACATATTATATAAATATACAGGTATTTAACATGAATTGATGTTATAAATAAATAATTGAGTAAGGTTACACATGAAAATACTAATAATCCAAAAAAATACTAATAACATTAAAATTTAACATGGTATTTTAAGGGAATTTAAGTTATACAATAAAAACAACATAATCCTAAATTAAGCATAATCTAAACCCCATGTTTCTTCCCCAATAAAATAAATTATTTCATTACTAGCCGTTGCCCGTGACTCCGCCCGCGTAAATACAGTATCCCTCGGGAACACTGTATTTTTTCGGGATAAAAAGTAGCCTATTTTTTAATCCAGAGCCTAAACTACTACCATAACAAATTTTATCAAAATCCGTTCAATAGTTTTTGCGTGAAGGAGTAACAAACATCCATCCATACATCCTCAAAAACTTTCACATTTATAATATTAGTCCCGCAGCAGATATCTCTGAAATGGCCTTATACATACTACTAATATTATAAATGTGAGTTTGTGAGGATGTATGGATGGATGGGTGTTTGTTCCTCTTTCACGCGAAAACTACTGAACGGATTCCGATGAAATTTGGTATAGTAGTAGTTTAGGCTCTGGATTAAAATTTAAAACATAGGCTACTTATTATCCCGAAAAAGTACAGTGTTCCCGAGGGATACTTTATTTACGCGGGCGGATCCGCGGGCAACAGCTAGTATTAAAATACATTTGTAGTATTTGGCACTTAACAAGATATGTATCACAAAATGATACGAACATTAAAAACAACACACTTTTATGTATCTAGGCTCTAGAAAAAATCCATTGCAATAGCAATATGAACACAAAGATTTAAGAGCGTAAAGCACAATTAAAAAACTTAAAACATTCATTTATATTAACTAACTACAGTTGTGTTATATTAAAGGACGTATGTCTGGTCCGTTGCACTGGACTCTGGAATGCACTGGATGACCTACTGTCACTATTAACACTATTCGGTGAGAGCAAAGGCGAGGAGGCATTTGAGGATGTGTTCATAGACTTTTTCTTCATATACCCAACAACTGAGTTCAGGAACGTAGACGGTAGAGCGACCGGAGTGAGCTTGTGAGGTCCATGAGCTATGTACGTCTGCAGCATCTTCTTACCCGGAGTTGATGGATCGTCGACTGTCAATACCACGAGAGATCCGGACTCTATATTCGAAGGCACCTTCGGTATCTGGTTAGCAAGGTTTGCAATATTTTCTGGTGATAAGAACCCTGGCCTCGGGCTAGGTGTAGAAGATTCCGTAGTCGATGGTGTATTTATTTTTGGTTTCTTCTTAGGTCCCTTTGTTATACTGTGTACAATTTTACTAGTTTCGGGGACCGTCCTTTTCTTCGTAATTTTAACGTTCTCCACAATATCATTAGCTGTGATCACGCCCATATCGCTCTGTTGGCTGACACCAGGCAGCATGGTACTTTCCATAGCTTTTGATGCTCTACCTGTAAAAGGAAATAAAGGGTTTAAGAACATTGCATACTTAAACTTTCAGAAAATTGCAGAACTTAAGTTCATATTATAAGTTCTGCAGTTATCAATGTGTGAAAGTTTGCTGTCAGTGACTTTTTCAACGTATCAGGCAGATAGCAACATTTTATAAGTTATCCGTTGTGTAAATATTTTTATTAGTAAGGGGCTAATGATGAGAAATTGTTTTTAAATTTTGTAGAACATAAAAACCAGAACTTCTATTCATTACTTAATGAAGCCTGACCAGCAAAATAAAAAAATATTAAATTGGGAAACTAGGCGTGAGTATGTGTATGTATGCGACATCCGTGAACTTTGAATTTCCCGCAAAACACTTACTAGTGCGCACGCGCAGGCTGCGCGCCTCTTGCAGGCGCGCGCGCTCCGCCTGGCGCTCGGCTTGCACGCGCTCGTGCTCGCGCCGCGCCTGCTCGCGCGCCTCCGCCCTCTCGCTCGTGAACTCGTCGCGCAGCCGCGTCACGTCCCACCCGCATGCCGAGCGCAGAGCCTTGTCCACTTGCGCGCCGTTCAGCTTTTCCTCCTTTTTGAACTGTCAAATGAAATACAGATAAGTAATTCAGGCAATGATAAGAGACTCTATGTATTGGCGTTAAAAAATTTAAGAACTTAAAACGTGCATACTGTAAAACCTTGTAAATAATTTGTTAAAAATTAGTAAAAAGTAATGTTTTTAGTATCTGATACTCGGAATAAAGGGTTTATTATTATTATAAATCTGAAAGTTTTTGAGGATGGATGGAAGTATGTTTGTTACTCTTTCACGCAAAAACTACTGAACGGATTTCGATGAAATTTGGTATGGTAATAGTTCAGGTCTGGATTAAAACAGGCTACCTTTTTTCCCGAAAAAGTAGTGTTCCCGAGGGGTACTATTTACGCGGACGGAGCTGCGGGAAAAAAACTAGTTATTATTATAAACGTGTTTTGACGACCTCTGTGGCTGTGGTTGAGCGTGTTGCTGCTCAAGCCGGGGGTCACGGGTTCGAATCCCGTCGAAGGAACAGAAAGCTTTTCCGTGTTCCTGGGTCATGGATGTATACTAAATATGTATGGGTATAATATAATAAAAATATTAAATATATTTCCGTTGTCTGGTACCCGTAACACAAGTTCTTCGAGAACTTACCACAGGACCACATTGACATTGTGTGAAGCGTCCACAGATATTATACAAACTTTCAGCTTGAGCTCCTTGCGCGTGCGGTCGGGGAAGAGCGGCGCCATGAGCGTGAAGTCCGTGCCGAGTGCGCCGAGCGCGCGGTAGAAGCGCACGGTCTCGGCGGCCGGCCAGTCGGCGGAGCGGGGCGCGCGGCGGTACCGCCCCCCGGCCCCCGCGCGCCACCCACCCTCCACCACCACCCCCGCCGCCGCCGTGCGGGCCGTGCGCTTGATCACCTGGACACACACGTATATTATAGACGAACAGCCGAACAGCGAATCAACAGCCTCCGTGGTCTAGTGGTTACTGGTTAGAGCTTGGCTCTCGACTCGGAGGTCGTGGGTTCGATTCCCGCATTGGAACAACAAAAAATGTTGTTTCCAAGTTTGGCTAGGACAATGCAGGCTGATCTGATTGTCTGACAACAAAGATGATCCATGCGTCGGATGGGAATGTAAAAAGTCGGACCTGTGCCTGATCTCTGCTCTTGTGTACTGCGCACACACTTGGACACTATAAAATTACTCCTGCGTAATTGGCCTGGTTTCAATGAAACCGGCCACCGTCACCAATATCGGTGGGGGGAGTTATTATTATAGACGAGGCAGTTTGAGGCAAAGTGTCTCCAGTTTAATGGCCCCACTTGAGATTTTTGGGACATTTTGAGATGTTTGGGGCCATTTCGACATTTGAGTATGGTGAAAACAAGATGGCCGACATTTAAAGTATGGTGAAAACCAAGATGGCTTAACTTTTAACTGTATGAAGATTTGTTCTGTCAAATGTACGCCATAGCCTATCTCGAGCTTTGAAATCTTTGCCTGGACAGACAGTTAGATTCAGTGAATACTGGCGTGGGGTTCGTATAAGTCAATTCCTATCGGCTTCACTTACCACTTACCTCTTGAAGACCCTCGGAAGGTACTATTTGTTGCTTGCCAGTTTATTTTTGATTGTTCGTGATTTGAATATAAAAAAAAACAACATATTTAAAGAAAAACAAATAAAAGTCCTACTAATATTATAAGTGTGAAAGTTTGTGAGGATGGATGGATGAATTACTTTTTCACGCAAAAACTACTGAACGGATTTTGATGAAAGTTATGGTAGCTCTGGATTAAAACATAGGCTACTTTTCATCCCGAAAAAGTACAGTGTTCCTTTGGGATACTGTATTTACGCAGAAGGAGCCGCGGGCAACAGCTAGTATGTTATAACTTATAACATTTTGCTTGTATGTTACGGTCTACGGAACTCACCAAACTCGACTCGTCCAAAGTAATTTCTCCATTAGGTCCGAGCTTGAGCTGCGGTACCGGTGTAGCGTCTTCGGGCTCCTCTGTCTCTTGCGGTTCATCTTTTTCTTCCTTGTTGATTTCTTTCTCATCTTCCACCGCTTTTACTTCGTCCTCGTCAGGTCTAAACAAGAATATGTGATGCAAAAACAGTTTTACGAGAATTATGCAACGAGAGGTGTATGAAATTTGGCCGGTAAGTTAACACATTCAATGCCACCACATTTTCTAATAGTTCCCAGCGATGCCGCCGTATAAAAAACGCAAACATGCTAGGTGTGCTCTCGGCACTGCAGGATGAAATTACGTAGCACGCTAGGCGTGTTCACTGGCACTGTAAAGAGGTAAAATCATAAAAAGCGTTATTTCGACTTCAACCGTGCTTATTTATTAGTCCTTCTTGAGTTACTGAAGAGATATTTTGTTTTTAGCAGTGTTTGTGGTTTTGAAGGTTTAATTATGGCAGTAAATAGATTCCAAGCTAAGTATTTATCGTAATTTGATCAGTGAATGTCAACCTTTGGTTACTTAAAGTATTTATCGTAATTTGATCAGTGAATGTCAACCTTTGGTTACTTATTTATGATTTTTTTAGAGAATAGAAAATATGAGCTGGAAACAGGGGAATATGATAATGATGCGACGCAAGCCGATAGTCCCCAATCAAATAAACGTCCAAAAGTAGAAGGTTTTTGTTTTTATAAAGTATCTCAATATTTTTTGGAGATACGCAAACATTTTTTTGAATCAAAGTTGGTTCAAATCAAATCAAATTTTTGTATCTCCAAAAAATTTTTAGATGCTTTACAAAAAGAAAAAAATTTGGTTTTTTACCTGAATATACCGGAAAAATATTAAAAAAAAATAGGGGGAAAAGTTTGGTATAAAAAAGATGGGAAATTTTGTCCTCTACAAAATAGATCTCTTCTGTTTTTAACGAAAAACTTACCGTTACGACTGAAACGTTCAACCAAACAAACTCTTCAGCTTTATAATACTACATATACACATATATGTAGTATAGATACCGGGCAGTGTTTTGTCTTCTACAGATGAATTAAAGGTGAATGTTTTACGTAATTTATTTTATCTTTTTTGTTAAAATTATAAAAAAAAACATTATATTTTATTATACGTATTATAAATTTAGTAAATTGACCAAACAATATAAAAGGTTGAGAACGCGTGTAGATGAACACGCCTGGCATGTTCGCGGCATTACATAATAAATTATTTTCGATAACATGAAAAAAATATTAGATCACGGAACCACTTAAGAATTCATTAGCTTACGGCACAAAGTTTATGCTCTGAGCGTTTCGGTGAAAAACACAGTCTTTTCTTTGAGATATTGATGAAAAACGGAGAGCACGCCCGGCGTGCTCGCGGCATGGCTATAAAGATTAGTGTGGACACGCTAGGCGTGTTAGTGGCACTGAATGTGTTAAAGAGAAAGGTGTGCAGAAATACAAAAATTTATAAAAATAACAACAACAATCATCTCAGACTATTAAACACACATTACCGTGCGATAGATAATAAATACAATTTGTTACACATTGTCGTTTGTCAATCTGTTAAGGTACGTGCACATTATGCCGGGCCGCAGCGAGTCGGGGCGGAGCGCAAAAATCCGCTCAAATCGGTTTCATACAATTTGTATGAAGTATCGCACACTGTGTCGGGCCGCAGCGGCTTGCATTATTGCGAGGCGGATTTGCCGTCCGTGCGATGCGGCCCGCCCCGCCCCGCTGCGCCCGGCAAAATGTGCGCGTACTTTTACAAGTCACAATATTATTTGTTTTTTTTTGTAAATCGCGTATGGATTCGCCGCTAGGAGCGCTAGTGTAGCGTGAGGTCTCCAAAATGTCAAATGTCACTGTTTTCGGCTTGGCTATGCGGGTTTATTTCTATTTATATTAATGAATAATGTTTTGAATATTAATCAATATGTTACATTAATTGTGGCAACGTTACGGACGAATGAATGTACTTTTACAGCGGAGCTAAGAAAAAAAATCTGCCTTTTTTTCGAGCAAAAAGGGACTGCGAAACACTGTGGCATGGCCGTACGTGTTCTATTTAATTAAATATCATTTAAAGTAATTCTCATTGTATTTACACTATCCCTTGAAGGTCCAAATTTTTTATTTATTGATAAAGAAAGAAAACCATTGTCATTTCAAAATTTAAGACCTTCATTACTATTTTTGGAGGTTTTTCTCCAATCAGGGTTACAGGGGGAGCACAAGTGTGGGCAAGTGATACAATTACAAAATGCGTGCTAAATTGGGTTTCCCGCCAAAACGCCCTAGAAAGTTTCAGTAAAGCGTCTACCACTTTACTGAATCGACTGACTTGACTCATTGAACCCCAACTATTTATCTGAACTTTGACTAGACTTTGGAATTGGACGATTTAGAAATACGGTGATGAAAATTTGAACGAATATTCTATTTCCCGCCTTTTTTACTTGACACTGGCAAAATATAAAAAATACAACATAAATAAATTATAGGTATACATTATACTCACACAATAGGGTTTGTGGATGGGTTGTAGAAGATGAGATCGTACATGGTCATGCCATCTTTCTTCGCCATTTCTCGTCGTCGTTTCGACGCTATCGTTCTTCTGTTTATTTCTTGTCGTCTACTCCTTTAATAATAATAATAATATAACATTCAAATTTCAAGATTAAGAATATTTTTACTAGCTGTTCTGTGTGCTGTTGTGTGTGTGTGAGTTTTGTCACTGTTCGCCGTGAAGAAGTTAACTACAATTTGTATGGCATTGAAACAACGCCCTTAGTGGCAAACAATGGTAACTAGCTCGATGCCATACAAATTATTGTAGTCAACTTCTTTACCATGGAGAATAGAGTTAAGGAGAACCATCTCGTGTATTAAAAAGTGTCCGTTGAAAGGGAGCAATATAAGTTGGCGCCACAAAATCGCCACAAATTATTAAAGTAACTAATCAATAACTAACTTTCAAATAACTTCACTCCATCTCTTATTGCTAACTTCATATTATCATATTCTCTTCTGACTCTAGCGCCATTATGGCCAGTTTTGGAACTATTATTTTTTTACTTCTGTTGGACACTTTTTAGCTTTTCTGCTCTAGAGAGATGGTCCTTCTTACCTTTATTTTCCATGTTCTTTACGGCGAATAGTGACGTCACATTCCGCACACTATCTAAACTATATGAATAGATTTAAATAACTATACTACTATACTAATCTCTTCACCTACCAATCTATAGCCGATTTTTTAATACTTAAACCAAACAAATAAACTGTGTACGGAGTGCTAGTTTTTGTCACTTCTCGCCGTAAAAAAGTTAACTATAATTCATCTGGCATCGAATTAGTTACCATTATTTACCACTAGGGGCGTTGTTTCGATGCCATACAAATTGTAGTTACTAGTAAGACAAAAACTCGCACACAGCAGACCGAACGTTGACTGAATCTATAAATATAATATAGTGTCCATATGTATGTAAGGTCCGGTAAAATCAATATGGATATTTTGGGTATATTATGATCTACAGTGCCACAAACTTATCTAGCCCGGTGGAAGAGTCGCTGTTATCGCATTTGGGGCCAATAAAAACATGTTTTACAATAAGGTGGGTGAGCAGGTCGACGTATGATTGGCAGGCGTCGTTAGTTCTTCTTTAGGCCACCGGGCTAGATAAGTTTGTGGCACTGTACTGCTTATTTAGAGACATTTAGGCAAAAAAATAAATGTCACACTCGAAAAAAATATCCCTTTGTGTGCGAGTTTGTGTAGAGCGGCGAGTCACCTATGCATATATTATGATTTTTTTACTTTGAGTATGACAATATTTTTTTGCTCAAACGTCTTTATAATAAGCAGTAGAGTTGCCCAAAATATCCGTGATTGATTTTACCAAATGCGATAGCTAGAGTCGAAATTTTCACAGGTGTATTTCTGTTGCCATTATATAACACATACTAAAACAGAATAACATAATTATTGTAAACTATTTAAAAACATTTTATAACGCCAGTGTGGACCAATAATTTTTTAGGGCAATGACAGACGACATATTAAAAAGCAACGATTGCGAAATATGTAGGTACCTAAATAACATAGCTTTATACTGTACTAGAATACTTACTTTGAAGATAGTTTTTCTTTGACTGGAGATGAAACAACTTGGGCGGCTGTCACCTGACTTGTCGTCGAGCAGATCGAGTCATTTCTAACACGGCTTACATCTCTGAAAAATAATATTCATCAACTTGTATTCCGATTAATTATTACATTATGAAGTACAATTGAATTTTATAACAGAGACAATTTAGCAGTAAAATTTGTTTATTATTTTTAATGTATAGGAAAGGAGAACGTTCAAAGTTCAAATTTAAAATTAAATGTAAGCTTTCTGTATTCTCCATAGAAAAAAATTAATTACTTTCCAAGATATTTAAAGTGGCCCAGACGGCAACTTGTGACTATGTTATTATTTGATATTACAGATTTAAAATGCAGGGACACGTTGCGGCCGGTGCCCGCTCGCGCTCCTGCATCGCACTATCGAAGACACACGTATTTATAAGAGGCTCCCGAATATTTTGTACTGCAGTACTTAAAGATTGTCGATGGAGGTGGTTGGTTAGTTTTGTTGGAGTGTCAATTAACATTTGAATGACAAATTAAATGATTAATCACTACATACTACATATTATAAAACAAGTCGCTTCTCTGTGTGTCCCTATGTATATTGTATGCTTAGATCTTTAAAACTATGCAACGGATTTTGATGCGGGTCTTTTAAATAGTCTTTAATTATTTTATCCACATTATAGTAGCACTTTAAACCATACAGTTTAAGTTAATATCTTATATTTATAAGATATCGTAAAATTTATATTCAAGCACGAAAAATATAAATTATATCAAGCGTTCGCGCATGTTGCGTCGAAGTCCCGTTTTTAACCATTGTGTACGAAACCCTAAAAACATTTTCAATATTGTATACAGAAGTATACTGCTGTGAGTAGTTATTCGCCGAAGTAGTTTTTTCTCCAAGAACACTATTCCAAGCGGGCGAAGCACCGGGCAAAAGCTAGTTTTTGAATAAAACAGAAACTAGTGTATGTACTGTATACATATTAGGGGCCGTCCATTAATCACGTAATGTTTTTAACAACTTTTGCATGCAAGCAGATCATGTTTGAAGAAAAACTTAAAAAACAATTCAATTTAATAATTTAAGCAATTAAAAACTATACGAGTCGTGTCTTGTAAGTAATTATTTAAACAACACTACGAATCTACAACCGATAATAATTTCGGTATGCATAGACTAGGTTCGAAAATTAATACACATGATGTCTCCTTATACCCCCTTGGTGATACTTGATTTTTTTTCGGACCCCCCTCCCCCTTTAGGCATCACGTGATTAATGGACGACCCCTTAGCTTTACTGTAACAGTAATTTTATATATTATTTACATTCTCCATTCTCTACAGCCTTTATCTAAGGTACTTGTGATGTAAGTACTTACATCATATTAAGTTAATGTAGAATTTATCATTTCCTCACAATAGAGATTTAGACCAAACATAATAATAATTATATTAACAATATACTTATAAATTAGACTAAAATTTCCAATGGAAAAGAGGATGTACATTGTACAGATAAGGTAGTGTTAAGTTGTAATAACATAATAAATATACATGGATTAAATAGAAAACTGTCATTTTTCCAATTTTTCGGATAGTAAAACTATTGCTAGGGGGTGGCCTGATAAAAGTTTATATTATTGTATGCATAAAAGACTTATGTACTGACATTGTAATATGGATAAAATACACTTAATGTACTTACATAGTCTCTTTTATGTATACAAAAATATAGCTATTATCAGGCCACCCCTAGCAGTAGTAGTGATTGTTTGCATTGAATAGGAAACGAAACTACAGGACCGATTTTAATGAAATTAGGCACAGATATAAAGTAGACAACGGAGAAGGACTTTTTATCACAGCAAAATGTAGATTTCTTTTACCTGTTGGGCAGGGATTGTAATGTGCTTATTGAAGTGTGCGAGTCATATCTCTGCCTTGGAGCTGGAGTGTTGGGTGTGGCATTGACCAGTCCTCTCCGAGACTCATCCTCAGATTCACTTGCGCTACCCTGATAATACAAAATATAGTTATTATACAATACAAATAAAGGAAACAAAAGAGTTGTTTTGGCTACATATCTGTTTTATTTAATCAAATATTATGTTGAGAGCTGAGAGGGAGCCACACCGTCCGAGGAGTAGGAAAATGGAGTGAAAGAATTACTTCATGGTACCCTAGACATGGGAAAAGGAGTAAAGGTAGACAGAGAAAAAGGTGGGCTGATGATTTTAAACCAATTGCTGGAGTAACCTGGAGTAGAGTGGCCAGAGACAGACGAGAATAGAAGAGACTAGAGGAGGCCATTGCCAAATGGCAATCAGGAATTGATAAACTAAGATAACTAAGTAACATAGTATTTATAAACATTGCTGTATTTATGAAATAAAGGCTATATTATTATTATTATTATTATGTTGAGAGCTGAAAACAATTGATTTTTTCAAGCTACTTTCTTTATTTTCCTACTTATTAAAAAAATACAATTTAAACTTTAATTACATATTCAATTCATTTATTGATCACCAGAATTTTTTTTCACCATCCCTGCTTCAATTGCAACTTTGAGCTTTAATTTCTATCAAAGTTTATGTATTTCATCAAATAATATGAAACCAACCAAACACTATTAAGTTCACATACTTACATAATATTATACTTTAAATTAAAGTAATAAAATGGAAAATAAATAGTACCTGAATACTATTCCTCCTATGTGGGCCCAATCTTGGTACTGGTTTAAGCTTCGGACGCACTTTCCCCGGTGATGGTAAAGGTATAATGGGGTCAAAAAGTACATCTGCATTTTCAATGATATCATTCTTTAGCAGATCTATTGGCTTAACTGCATGGCTCTCTGGCTGCAGTGGCACAATTCCATCCATCACGGCTTCATCAACTGCGCTTGATGTAGTAGTCGCTTCATCAACTGCAATTGATGTAGTAGTTGATCCTAGAATTACAAAAAAATGAATTAGTATGCAACATTTGTTTCAGAAGAAACAACACATTTACCATGTACAAAAAATTGGTTTTCTTCTATCACATTATATGGCTTGCCGCATGCATGCAATATTATTAACACAATAAATTTGTCAATACTAGTCAACAAGTAACGGCAATATGGCCTGCAAATATGTAATAGTAATGTCAATGTGAGCATTGCATATGTGCGGCTACCCAATGGGCAATAGTCTGCATATTTTAGAAATTGATGCTGCTAAGAAAATTGCATTCCTTACCACTACCAACTTTTTTCTGTGAGTCTTCATTATAATTCACTTTATTGATCAAACTATTCGATATCTGTAGCTCATCACAGTCAATAGTTTTCTGAGACACCGGTGTGCCTCCTATTCTATGTATGACGCTCTTGTAATCCTGTACTTTCGAAATCTTCGGTGACGGCGCTACGGGTGTAGCGAAAGTTCTCCTAGGACTTCTCTTTTGCGGAGACACAAACACATTACTACGTATCACTGAAACGGTATTTGCTTTGCACTCAGGCGATTTTATGACATCGATATCTGTAGAACGTTGAGGATTTCGTTCTTGATTGCTTTTCGTATCGTCTATTTTTTCTACTGTTTGTAAAGTGTTTGTTTCTATAATATTTTTGTTTGTAGTTACTTCAGGTTTGTTTTCCACACTGTTAGATGTATCATCAGGCTTGTTGTTTTTGTTCTCCTGTTTATCAGCATTTTTTCTACGTGGTGGTAATGAAGTAACAGCTTTTATTCTCGCTCTTCTCGTAGACATTATAAAAAAGTTAAATCTTTTAATTAATTATGCACAAAAAGTCTGCATTAACAGTTTGTTAGTATCTAATTATTTCCAATTCATATAAATGCAACGAAGGGTTTAAATTAAACTTTTATTTCAAACATATTTATTTTAACATTCCGCTATCCACGATCTCGTGTTCAACTTCTATCACTTTGATATTTTTGGACACTTTTTGGACATTTTGAAGAATGACATTTGACACAATTTTTTTAATATGGCGGTATTTATGCGGTATAGTAAAAACCAAGTAAAAACAAATGTCGAGTTTTGCCAATGACCCTCTATGAGTTTTGCTGATATTCAACGATGTACGTCTATTTGTTAATTTTTCTAAATTTGTGGTATTTTAAAAAATATCGCCGATCATAGGATCACACGGCAACGGCGTAAAATAGGTATGCCAGCTAAATTCAAATATTACGTTCTTGAAGTATAAAAGAGGAAGAAGGAATTTTTTTTTTGCCGCGGAATTTGAAATTTAGAACACAGAGGAATGAAATATTTTAGTCTCCGCACGCGCTCTTATTATTTTTATTATTAGTTATTGTTATCCTCTTAATTAATTTTAGTTTAAACGATTATTAATACAGGTAAAGGGATACTAAAAAGCGTGACTTGGGGGGAGGTAGGGGTTCAAAAAGTCGAAATTTTGCGTGACGTAATATGTGGATGGCCCCTTATTAATATATTCGCTATCTTTATAAATTCTATCATAATGTCTCTATCTTCATCTTACCACCTTTATGCGGACGACTTACAAATTTACGCCCAGTCGACATTGGACAATCTGCATTCTACTATTAATTTGAGTGTTGCGTAAGGGTTCTTAATCTTAGATTAATTTAGTGAATGACGATCTGTCAGCGATTTGTCAATGGAGTAGGAACCATGGACTTCATTGAAATCCCGTTAAAACACAACTGATTATAATTGGCAGTCCAGGACTGATTACCAGGATTGACCGGAATTCCTTACCTCCTGTCCTTATCAATGGTAAAACAATTCCTTATAGTAAAGTAGTTAAAAACTTAGGCGTGTATTTCGACGAACATTTATCGTGGACGCAACAACTGCAAGAGATCAGTAGAAAGGTATTTTCGACCTGGCATTCTCTAAAACGTCTACGACATCGTCCACGATATGTTCTTCCAATACCGACAAAAGTGGCCTTGGCAGAATCTCTATTGACTATTCCTTTCGCTTCTAGATTATGCAGACGCTTGTTTTATAGATCTGACTGAAGATCAACTTAATAGGCTTGAGCGCCTTCAAAATCTGGCATTGCGGTTCATTTTTGGTTTACGCAAATTCGACCATATCTCCGACTATCGTCTCAAGCTCAAATGGCTACCAATCCGTTACCGCCGCAATGCTCGCGTTCTTTCCTTGCTTTATATAATATTCTGTTTGATTCTCATTGCCCTACTTATTTAAAAAACAATTTTAATTTTCGTAGCTCTGATAGATAAGAGCTGCGATCTTCTACTAATCTCCTCCTTAATATACCGGTCCACCGCACTAAATACTTCAACTCTTCTTTTACTGTTAAATCCATTCTGCTCTGGAACTCTTTACCTGCCCAAATTAGACGAGCTGAAACCTTTAAGTAGCTTTAAAAACTTACTTAGAAATCATTACCTAGAAGTTGTGTCTCAACTAATATGCGTCTATGGTCTCAACCCTAAATTGTAAACTATTTTTTTTATTTATTTTATTTATTCAAACACACACATAAAAACATATACAGAACAAATATACATTATTATATAATACTAGCGACCCGCCCCGGCTTCGCACGGGTACAATACTGATAATATAATACTACAGAATGTCGCCCACTTCGCAACGGGTCGGGCAGCAGAAATCGTAATATTTTAATTTCGACATAACTTCAAAACCAAACGTCCAATTTTAATCATTCAAAGGCCAAATATTATCTACATAAACTGTACTTAGTGATGAAATAATTTATTTTGATAAGGATTAATAGCATGAGTAAAATAAACGCGTTTAAATGTAGTCCAAAAAAAATTCAGGATTTCTAAATAAAAAAATGGTTGTTGTGCCTCACTCGACATAGATAGGTATAGTGTGTCGCGGACTTTTTTGTAGATATTTATAAGATCTACAATTAATTAGAACATTATATGGTTCTATCTTTTATAGTTTAGGCAGCGTACGCAAAATAAGTAACTTTTCTGGTTGATTTTTTACACCTTGTGTCCGAAAAACCCAAATATCTTACGGAACCCTATTTTTTTCCAAAATAAAATTTAGCCTATGTTACTCGTGGATAATGTAGCTTTCGAATGGTGAAAGAATTTTTGAAATCGGTCCAGTACTTTTTGAGCCTATTCATTACAAACAAACAAACAAACAAACAAACAAACAAACAAACAAACAAACATACAAACAAAGTTTTCCTCTTTATAATATTATATAGTGTAGATATATCACGTAAATCCGATCCCGTGCTAAGTTGAACTTGTGTTACGGGTATCAGACAACGGATATATACCTATTTTTATACTATAAACACACACAATTCTATACTATACAATACTATACATAAATCTTATTTTCTATATTATTCACGTTCACTCTTACACACACACACTGTAGTTTATCACGTATTGTCTTTTTTCGGCGACGTGATGCGCGCTACGTTGGGGAGCCTTCCCCGAAACCTCCGGTAGACTACGTCCGTCGGCCAGAACTCCTCCACCTCGAAGGTCGGTAGAAGATGCGTCGGTACTCTCACCACAAAGGAACTGAAGTTGACCTTGTGGCGAGACTCCAGACGCTCGACCCTTAAGGTGAAAGACGTCTTCTTTCGGATGTAGTCCACAACGTCCTCGACCGTCGTCGACCAGTGCAGGCGGGACACGTACAGCGGTGTGGCGCGTACTTCGCACCGCAGACGCTGCTCGGGTTCACTGGGTGCGGTGCCGCGGTGGTTGCGGACGGCGGGCTTCCTCTTCTTTCTCCTCTCCACCAGTGTGAAGCCCTCCTCATCGCACCTCCTGCTCTCGTCCTTGACGGTTCGAAGAGGCTCAGCCTTGCGGCGCTCTTCCACCCCTTTTGTCTTCTTCCGCGGGGGTGCAGTGGGGCCAGCGACGATACTTGCGTAATTTTTCGGAGTCGCTGGTGTCCTCGGTTTCGGCTCGACCGCAAGCGGTGAGCAGTCAGCGACGGTTGTTGACCCGTCGGATTTTGCTGATGAGCAAAACGTGTCAGCTTGCGCGCCGCGTCGCCGCGTGTTTACGAAGTCAAACGAATGATCGGGTGACCTACATAAAGAATTATCACTTTTAATTTGCAATAATTCTTTATGCAAATCACGGATAGTGGATTCCGATCTATTCAATCGACCTCGCATCTCGTCCAGCTCCGCCTTCATGGTGTTGACATTCTTCAGTAGGCTGGAGACGTTGACGTGGTCCATGGTCACCACCGGTAGCTTGTGGAGATCCCTAGCCACGAAAGCTGGTATAGCCCCTGGACCCGTCTGCTTTAACAGGGCGATGATATCCTGCAAGCTTCTTTCGCCACCATCTTTGAGTCGCGATGGCATCTGCGCCTGCTTACCAAGCGCCTCGTCCAGCATCAGCTTTCCAGTACAAATCTCCTCATTGCTGAAGGTGGACATGCAGAGCTGCACGATGCTGTCTTCGTCCATGGCGTTGATGGCGTGTTGGACAAACGCCAGCAACTCGTTGACTACGAGCGCCATGGTGACGTGTAGCGGTTGACAACCGCGCGATTCGCGAAATATTAAATTATTTTTATTAATATTTTTGTCGTGTGTCGTAATGCGGAACGCGTCCGTTCACCGGCGCTCAACGCATGACATTTAATTTGACATGACATGACATTACATTTAAAATATGTAAGTACATAGGTACTTACATATTTTAAATATTATATGTAAGTACCTATGTATTTTATTTTATTATTTTATTTTTATTTTAGATAAATTTGTTCATTACTATGTGCACATACTTTATGCACTACACCCATTTCCCAAAACATTGTTCTTTCCAACATTATAAGGTTGTCTGGAAGAAATTACTAGGTACTTAGTAATAAGGCCGCCTTTGTGTGCATATCTGTTTTTTGTAATGTTTGTGATAATGTATTGTATCCATGCTATTTGTTATGTGCACAATAAAATATATTTGATTGATTTGATTTGATTATTTATCTCACGCGAGTGTTCATTTTTATTGATGAGTCCTCAGTCCCGACTCCTACGTAGAAGGTCACAAAGCACTACCTATACAATAAAAGTTATTACTTATTTTCTTTTTCTATAGTTCAACAGTTTAGTACTTAAGTAATAGCTTTAAGAAAAAAAGTTTTACTTGGGGTGTGAAATAGGTCCCTCTATATGTTTTTGTAACGTGAAAGCATATTTTATTTGTTATCATAATGCAATTCCTCTTTGGCGTTTCCAAACAAACTATTATTATTAATTTCATTACATTCACTTCACAGCTAAGAAGATGTGAAAAAGGGGTACCTATATGTACCTATATAATCAATTATCTTTTATCCTCAGAGTTTGGTGTATTATATTTCTTTTTTCTTCTTATTTTCATACCCCCTTACTAATAATCGCTGTATAAGCTTTGAATAGTTAAACAGTGTTTTGTCTCCTTCTATCGAATTAAAAATGTCACTTGTGTGACGGGAACAAAACACTGTATAACTATTCAAAACTTATATACAGCGTTTATTAGTAAGGGGTATAAAGTACAACTTACATAAAATATTTTTTGTGGTCACGTATTTTATTTAATTACTAGGCAGTAAATGTATGGCGACTTGCCGATCTCCTTTTCCCACACCGCCGCTTGTCGATCGCTCGCCACCACGAAGTATATATATATCCGAACGGTACCTATAGGCTTTTCATGGTATTTAATATTTATGTACAAAATAATAAACCCCTATCTTATTCTCTTTTCGGCCACTGGCTGCGCTAGAATTTTGGATGTACCGACTACCGATGCTATTGTTGCGACTTGCGGATCAATTAGCGCACAGTCCTGAATTGTGCTTGGTACTTCTTGAACTATAGCGCGCTTTACTGGTAAAAATCTGTCCCCTAAATCGAGACTATTATTTTAACATTACGTTCGGACGTATCTATATAGTATACTTTGTGATCGCCACCGTCAACGGGATGTCAACGAGAACGAGATTATTTTATCGTGATTAAATTGACGGTGGCGGTGGACAAACAGTGTATAGTGCTCACGAGTCACGGCCCATCCTGCATATCCAGCACCAGACGTACCTACTAGTTATGGAGGGTAGAGTTAAGGAGTACCATCTCCATATATGAAAAGTGTCCGTAAAAAGCGTTAAATACAGGGGCGCTGAAGACTTAACGGGGTATAAAGCGGCAAAATTTAAACAGATAACTAAATCTTAGCATCTTCTTCGGTTATGTTTATAAAAATATATTCGACTACGCGAGTAAGTAGAATATTCATGATTTACTGAATTAACTACTTTTAGTCTACTAAAGTCGTCAAAATTTTTAAATAACTAAACTCAATTCACTTCACTCTATCTCTTATTCCTAACTTCATACCATACCCTTCTTGTGCATCAGCGCCATTGTGGAAGATTTTTGAACTGTTATTTATAGCATACATATAAGAGATCTCCCATAAGAGATGGTTCTCCTTATCTCTACCCTCCATGATACTACTAGTATGGTTGGATACTCAAAGTAGTCGTCATTAGTGCTCAGAGTCAATCATTTTTATTTTTTGGTTGCAAGTCCGCGGCCTTGGATTTGCAGGCTGGACGGTGAGTATGGCGCTTAAAGATACTAACTAGCAGTGTTGCCAACCTCAGGAAAGCAAATAGCAGTAAATGGTACTTGAAAAAAACAGCAGAAAACAGTAAAATAGTAATTTCAAAACATCAAATCTACTGCCCGACAAATACTCGGAGAATTGATAAATAGTTATACAAGTACCGTTAGATTTACCACAAATTGAATCTAATTAAGGAATTTTTGGGAATTGTAAAGTAAATAAAGTCAAAATTTAATTTAAAATAATGTTTTACTCTAAGTCAAAAGGATTGCCTCAGTAAAGGGGGGATCCCCTATGCTACAGCCTGCAAGAGGCCCGCTATTGATGCCAATTCACAATTGTAAAAAGGCGCGTGACCGACGCATACGAGAACTATTTTTATTGCTTTCTCTAAAAGATTATTCCGGTTTGACCTGTTGGTTATGACTTATTTCAATTTGGAATTAATTATTATTTTAAAAACAGTAGAAATACGAACTAAAACAGAAAACAGGGATGTCAGGCCGAAAACAGTAAATCTACTGTTAAAACAGTAGGGTTGGCAACACTGCTAACTAGGCTTCGATATTATGTGCGTTCCGTCGGCAGCGTCACGGAAGAAGGATGGATATTGCTCTGAGTGCCGCACAGTGTTCTATTTCACTCAAAAAATTTCCCTATGCTGTTTATCGCATAAATCGACGAAGAAATGCATTTTAAATGCAAGAGTAAAACACCCACGTGTCTATTTCAAATACTTTTTTTTATAAAAAATAATTTATGTTTCGTGACCTCGACGTAAAAAAAAGACTTAATAAATTCTGTAAGCGTGTCTGATCAATATATATTTCTTTGATTAATATGGTTTGATGAAGGACCTTTAGGCGCATATTTTCCATGTTTTATTTTTTGAAGATCACTTCTGGTTACCGAGTTAAGTATTAATTTTTATTCAGTTTTATGTTTTTATTTTTTTTCTCCCAAAAAACTCAAAATTTGACTTGTGACTGGCACTGAAAGATTGACCTTTAATGCGTCTATCATTGATAAAAAAATCAAGTTGCACTATGAAAGCGTTTACGAGTAATCGAATTTAAAAATATTGTGTTAGGGGTGTCATTCAACTTTTATTTTTGCTCAAATTAATGAATTTTTTTCTTTAACTACAAAATTGTATATGATTTACAATTATGATTATAGTAATAAATCTTTCGACATATTTTTTACAACCTCATTTGTTATTTTACAATTTTACGGTGACATATATTATACAAATTGTTGTACCTTTGAAAATATTGACTTTTGATATACTATTTCTTCTGAGAAATTACTCATATTTAAGAGTACTATACGTTTATACAATAAAAAAAAAGTCCGATCGCCTATTGTTTGACCTTTAGTGATAACCCTAAAATGTACCATTTGACCTTTATTCTTACTCCCAAACGCTTCCATAGTGCAACTTGTTTTTTTTATCAGTGATAGACACATTTAAGATGAATCTTTCAGTATCAGTCACAAGTCGCACTTTTGAGTTTTTTGGGAGAAAAAAAATAAAAACAAAAAACTGAATAAAAATTAATAACTCGGTAACCAGAAGCGATCTTCAAAAAATAAAACATGGAAATTATGCGCCTAAAGGTCCTTCATCAAACCATATTAATCAAAAAAATATATATTGATCAGACAAGCTTACAGAAGTTATTAAGTTTTTTTTTTTATGTCGAGGTCACGAAACATAAATTATTTTTTATAAAAAAAAGTATTTGAAATAGACACGTGGGTGTTTTACTCTTGCATTTAAAATGCATTTCTTCATCGATTTATGCGATAAACAGCATAGGGAAATTTTTTGAGTGAAATAGAACACTGTGTGCCGTTGCAAACGTCCCGGTTATCGGGTAGTCGATCGCGAAGTGTGGTCCGTGGTCACAGGAGGACTGAGGTGTCAGTTGTTCTGTTCGTTGAAGTTGTTCAAACTACCCGAAGATCACGAGGAATCTATGATCAGCAGCATTTGGAAACCGAGCTTCATCATGTCACACAAGTTCTACGTGACAATTAGCTTCGAGTCCCACGCCTGCATCACAGTGACCGAGTGAAACTATGTTGTGGAGTCACTGATAAAGTTGGCTATAATATTCTAAGGAAAGTTCTATAAAAACAATTTCAAGCTCACTAAAAAGATAAGTAAATTTTTACCACCAGTGAAAAGTAACATTCCCCTTCGAGATGCAGGAGTCTACAAGCTCGACTATCTGCGGTCTCTCCTATGTAGGGCAAACTAAAAGATCTATTAATTCCCGAGTCAAGGAACACATCGCAGATGTCAAACACCGTCGAAACAATAAATCTGCAATTTGTGAACACACACTGGTTCAACCTCGCCATTACAGAAGATTTTATAAGCCACAAGTACTGGCATAGGAACAATTGAAGAATCTTTGAACAACATCAACAAACAGAACAACTGAAACCCAGGGCTGAGCCGACCCTCGGCAGCGCCTGTGTGCGAAACCCATGAAGCGCCTCTTATTTTTACGAATCTTCATGTTTTAAGTTACTTTTTTATTATTTGTTAATTTTGACTGAAAGAAAAATGTTCTTCAGTTGAATATATACTTAGTTTATAATCCTAAAGAGGTAAATCGTCCGCTTGCCAATTACTACGAAAAATAAAGCGCGAATTAAATTGTTACATACTTAATTTTTCATGTTATATTAACTATTTTTAACTTCCCACTATTCTAATCAAGATTTTCAAAAATCGGGAAGTTATTGGTTTTACTCCGTTTTGCAAAAATCGAATTCTCATCAGATCTCGACGTTCTGAGATCACAGAAAGCATCCCTGACTGGGTGTCACTATGTCTGTATGCATGTGTGTGTGTGTGTAAGTATGTAAAACTCTTATAACTTTTGAACTGTTTAAACGATTTTATTGCGGCTGGCGCCATTCGAAAGAGCTTGGCCAAACATAGATTTTGAATACAATTTGGACCGATTCGGATAGATTTCAAGAAATCTTAAAAATCTGTATAACTTTTGAAGGGTTTGACCGATTTTATTGCGCCTGGCGCCATTCAAAAGGGCTTGCCCAAACTTAGATTTTGAATACAATTTGGACCGATTCGGATAGATTTCAAGCAATCTCAAAAATCTGTGAAATTTTTTAAAGTGGTTTTACGTAATTGAAACCACGTAAATTGCCGCTAATCCAGTCAAAATCGGCCGATTCGTTCGAAAGATATCTTGCAGGAAAGAAAACCAAAAAAAGTGTTTTTTTCGGAATAACTCCGAAATTTTTCATCTAATAAAATTTTGTTGTTGATTCTTTCAAAGGACATGAAAAACTGCATCGATTGCTGCCAATCGAGTGAAAATCGGTTATTCATTAAAAAGTTACGACAGTTTGAAATTTATAAACTATTTTTTTAAATTTCAAACTGTCATAACTTTGGACGTTTTATTAAACTTTCCAAGGCTGATGAAAGAAAATTATCAGTGAAAATTTTAGAGCAATTTTTTTTTGTGCTCAATAATCTCAAAAATGACGCATTAGATAAATTTTAAGTGGTTAGCGGGAAGTTGCAAGGATGGCCTTGGTTTTAAAAGAGCTTTTTTGGAATAACTTTTAAACGGCTTTATCGATCAACTCCAAAAACTAATTAGCTCACTGCATCGATTGCCGTAAATCGCGTGAAAATCGGTTGATTCATTCCAAAGTTATGACAGTTTGAAATTTAAAAAATGGTGTTTTATTAAACTTTCATCAGACATCACAAAAGTCTGATAAAAGAAAATTATCAGTGGAAATTTTTAGAAGCTTTTAGCTCGATAAGCTCAAAAATAACGCATTAGATAAAATATAAGCGCTTAGCGGGAAGTTGCACTGATGGCCTTTAGGTCAACTGTTTTCCTAATTTTTTTAAATATCTATGGACGCTTCACACCAAGTCAATCTGGTTCTGTGGTAAGTTCTCGAAGAACTTGTGTTACGGTAACGGTACCTAATATATTTATTATTTTTATATTATACACATATTTAAGATTTTCATCATCCATGACCCAGGAACAGGGAAAAACTTTTTGTTCCTTCGGCGGCCGGAGGATCGCAGGTTTGAGTCCTCAACTGAAAAATTGTTAGATTGTAATATAACTAGTGAAATTGTAAAATGTTTATAGACCTCCGACGCGATTATTCTGTCTATTTAATAATTTATTTTGGCATGTATTTAAACTTGCGACAAAACAATTAAATTTTGGATGTGAAAATAACGAATATTGAATACTAAATAACCAAGTTGGCAAAAGAATGTAAGGAACAAAAAAATACTTAACTTGCGACAAAACAATAAAATTTTGGATGTGAAAATAATGAATATTGAATACTAAATAACCAAGTTGGCGAAAGAATGTAAGGAACAAAAAATTACTAATCTGGTGACTAAAATATAATACCACTAAATATTCCAAACTGGTCTGCCAGTTTGAAATATTCAGTGGTATTATTTAAATGTGGTATTAGGGATATTATTTTAGCGAACAAATAACCATCTTGACGACAATTTGTGTGTACACATTTAATTTAAGATTAGGCACATATATTCTCCCTGATATGGGTAACTCAAAAAACATACAAGCATCGAAACGAGCGCACATTAAAAAAACCATAAAGGGGCGTACAAAATTCTTAATTTTTAATATTTCTCGGTTTTAGGGGGGTGTAGATATTATGTAGATTCATTTTGAAATAAAAAAATGGCGGATAAGTATTCATTTTTCGTAAAATTGATATTGGTATTATTTTTGGGGGCACTGGATGCGAAAATGACATTCATTTTGAAATTCCAATATGGCGGACATACTTAACTTTATAAAAATAATATGGGTGTCCTTTTGTTGGTTTCTGGGGGTGCTGATTACAAAAAAGTTATCCATTTTAAATTTCCTCAGTAACCCCGCAACCTTCTATTTTCTTCATGATGGAAGAAAAAGAAATTTGAAAATCCTGAATTTTCCAACATTTCTATAGCTTTATACATCCTTCGTATCTCAATGTAGAACATTTACATTTTTTTACAAAATTGATTCTATCTCGGAAACGGTGCATCCTATTGAAAAAATAATGAAAATTTCCTCTCTCTTAGAAACCTCGCAACATTATATTTTCTTCATGATGGAAGAAAAAGAAATTTGAAAATCCTGAATTTTCCAACATTTCTATAGCTTTATGTACGGTGCATCCTATTGAAAAAATAATGAAAATTTCCTCCCCCTTAGGAACTCCACAATATTATATTTTCTTCATGATGGAAGAAAAAGAAAATTGAAAGTCTTGAATTTTCCAGAATTTATATAGCTTTATACGCCGTTCGTGTCTCAAAGTAAAACATTGCCATATTTTTTTCTATAATCGCTTCTATTTCAGAAACGGAAAAATAATACTGCTACTGGAAAAATTATAAAAATTTCCTCTCCCTTAATAACCCGGGAATCGCATATTTTCTTCATGAATGGCAGAAAAAGAAATTAGAAAATCCTGAAATTCGAAAAATTTCTAATCTTACATAGCTGGTACCTCGAACTACATAACATACTGTAATAATAATCATCAATCCTAATCAGCATCCCCAAGATCTTTTAAATTGGTACTCATGTTAATTTTACGAAGATGAATTTATTTAAGAAGTGTAACATAAATAATTTCGGTGGCGGCCCGCGGCGCCCCCATCGTCTTGGCGCCTGTGTGCGCCGCACACATCGCACACAGGGGCGGCACGGCCCTGCTGAAACCCTCTCGTGACCACGGTTGCCGGAAAGTAGCGGAAACGTGGTGAAAAAGTGCACCGCGACAAAATCCGAAGCGCTTATAACAATGAACAATATTCGAGTAAGAAATCAATATGTGAAACGACAAACATTTTTTAATATATTAACACTTCCGTCTCCGCTTCCGATTCCGCTTCTGCTAAGATTCACTTTTGACATCTGTTCCCATTTCTGCTTCCGTTATGACACTTCCATTGCATCACTATATTATGTGTTATAGGCATAGGTGTATTCATGTATAAGTAGATGTAGGTTGCAGTTATATATATATATATATATATATATATATATATATATATATATATATATATATATATATATATACATCTTGCGAATCATGTTGCGTCCGGTATACGGACGCAAGATTAACCGACCCTCATTTTTCGTCCAAGGGTGTATTTTCATCATTAGAATGCATAGACAAAAAATTGGCATGGACTCAATTTCATCACTAGAATGATTTTCAGCGTATTTCGTAGTTCAGCCATCGGCGGCGTGGAATTTAGAGGGCGCTACTGAGAAGCGTATATTTTGTACCGTATATTGAGCGTTTAGTTTACCGATTATATTGCGTCTTCCTGAGTATACACAAAAAGTTTTTTTCAGTTCTCCACGACCATCATCTTGCGTCCAGAATTTTTCTTATATCAGGACACCGCCTTGATCCTACTGGGGCCTTTTAGGGTGCACGGGTGTGGGGCGGGAAGCGAGCCGGTCGTCAGCGCCAGCAGCGCGGTCGCATCGCATATTTTGTTAACCGACTTCCAAAAAAGGAGGCGGTTATGTATTCGGCTGTATAATATTTAATTATTATTTTTTATGTTAGACGATAATTCAGCCATCTATGGACCGATTTTCAAAATTCTTTTTTTGATCTAAAGGATATAACCACAAAGTCCCGTTTTAAAAAAAGTGGTGACCTGATGATGGGATCCATGAGGAATCAAAATTTATATGGATACTTATGGCGATTTCGGCTTTTTCTGAAGTAGTCTAAGCATATTATGCTACCAAAAATTAAGATTTTGCGCCAAGGTATACCCTGGATCCAAAAGTACAGAACAGAACTCCTGACTCCTTATAGATACATGTTTGGGGATTTCAGCGTTGTATAAAGAACTGCAAGCATATGCTTCCATGGCAATTAAGTGATCATCATTATCACCACCACCATTACACCATACATCATTACATTATGATGATACAAAAGGTACTTCTCCTAGTATTTTTCACAAACACGGTGATCTTTAAACGTTACTCTACCGTCTATGGACTTATATTTTGTAAAATTATTTTGTTGTTGTCATTAACATGGAAACTTGATGATGGGATCCGTGAGGAATCGAGGGAACTTCTCAAAATTTATATAGACATTTAATATAGTGATTTAGACTTTTCCTGGAGTAACTTAAGCATATTATGCTACCAAAAACATAAGATAATACCCTTTATTATAAGAAGGTATTTCCTGGATCCAAAAGAACTGAACAAAACTCCTCAGTCTTTAAAGATACGCGTTTGGAAATTTCGGCATTATTGTTTTAAGAACTGCAAGCATATGCCACTATGTACGTTACAGTAATCATCATCATCATCTTATTTTAAAATAGTGTCTGACCAAAGCTGGTTTTTTCGACCGAAACCGAAAACGGATTTCGGCAACGGTCTCAGTTTCGGCCGCAACCGAAACTTCCGTAGGTACAAGGATCATGTTTTGAGAGAAAAATAAAGGAAACGTTAGTTTAATCAGTCAGTCTTTTTAGGGTTCCAAAGTATTCAAGGAACCCTTATAGTTTTGCTACGTCAGTTAGTCTTTCTTTCTGTCTGCCCCTCTAGCTACTGTAATTTTGAACATAAATGGGAGAGATTTGATAAAGTTATATATTGTGTATAGATCCGTGTTCTACATCATAAAATAATAATAATTTCATATTTTAGAGGGGTGGCTCCTCCATACATGTGAAATAGGCATGAAAAATATTGTTTCATTCTACTCCATCGTGTGAGATATCGTCGAAAAGATCTAAAATAAAGGCGTGGTTTCATACATAACTTTTTTACAAAGAACCATTTTTAAGTAGTCGGCTTCCAAAGTGGTTTTATAATTTGGTCCCCCGCTGGCATTTTTAAACTATAGGAGATAGAAACTGGAAAGTTTGTATGCTGATAGATCATGCTAAAAACCTTTTAGAGAATTTATTTTGAGCGCAATCGGACTACAACTTTTTAAGTAATTCAAAGAAGGCCTATTGCGCGTTGATTGATAGTTACAGAACCCTCCTTAGACATGTCCTAACATGCTTTTGATTTACTGCCGCTTAGTAGTTTATTTATACAAATCTGTGTTGCGAGCAAAACACGAAAAAGCACTATAATATTTACAATTGTTTATTGTAAAACAGCTATATTATTATGTACAACGGATCTTAAATACTTTAAGCTTAGCCCAATTCACGAAACGACTATTTCGTTATACCTAAATCAAATCGCGAAGTAGGTAACGAGAGTTAGCCTTATTAACTAAGCATGGCTTTCTCATAATTATGAGAAAATAGAATATCGCAAAAGTGTCATTGTCGTGTACGGTCAACGGTGTGACAGTTAAATATGGTTAAACGTTCTATCATTATAATCTATGTTCAAAATTTCAGGCTCAAATTGAAGTCGTTCTTAAGCGAATTAGGCACAATGCAAGCTAGTCAAACACCTCGTAAGCCTAATAGACTAGTGCTTTTACCTTTGAAAATGGTCAAAAGTGAAAAAAAAACTTATAGTAGGATGAAACCCATTGGAAAAAGAAGAGAATTTAACAAAAATAAAAGGAAAAAGTATTTTACGGGCAATTTGAGGTCGGGAAGTGTAAGAAAGTGAGTTTTTAAGGATAGAAAACGGTTTATCACGATTTCTGGCAAAACTACAAGTCCTATGGAAAAAGTCAAATGGCAAATTTGTAGGTACCTAATAGAAAGATCTACACCTTTAAGCACGCCTCGGGTGTGCTCTACTCTCGAAAGGCCGCGTTGTGACAAGTTCACAACATAAATCTGTTGAAATACCCGAAATTCAATAATAAACTTATAGGAAAATTGATGTTTTTACAACTAGGAACTTCAAACATAACTGTAGACTGTTTTGCTTTTTACTTATTTAATTTATGTAATATAAAATGAAATAATAAAAAAAAAAACTAAAGCTGTCCGTAGGTCTGTTTGTTCCATAAATTAAGAAAAATATGGGCAATGAAATGAGTTGAATCTTTTTTTAAACGTTTCCGTTTATCCTAAGGATGAGCCCTGTTGCTTGGCGTTATTAAATTCTAAATGGTTAAAAATATATTAATTAACATTTTTTGATAGAATAACCAGTTTTATTCGTTCCCCGTTCTCTTTTATTATTTTCCCATTTCTCAGTACCGCTTGCCGATATTTTTTTATATTGTTTGTTACATATTTGTTACATAATATTGTTCATTTAATGCATATTATATATTTTATGTGCAATGGATGCAAGAAAAAAAACGTAAATAAATATATAAAAAATGACAAAACACTAAGAAATATTTATTGTAACTTGTTTTATTGTAAAATCATCCAAATACGGTATTAATGGGGGCAAGAGGGGTCACATGCTGATGTATGTCTCGACTCGTAATGCATACATCTACACTAATATTATAAAGAGGAAAACTTTGTTTGTATGTTTGTTTGTTTGTTTGTTTGTTTGTTTGTTTGTAATGAATAGGCTCAAAAAGTACTGGACCGATTTCAAAAATTCTTTCACCATTCGAAAGCTACATTATCCACGAGTAACATAGGCTAAATTTTATTTTGGAAAAAAATAGGGTTCCGTAAAATATTTGGGGTTTTCTTACACAAGGTGTAAAAAATCAACCAGAAAAGTTACTTATTTTGCGTACGCTGCCTAAACTATAAAAGATAGAACCATAAAATGTTCTAATTAATTGTAGATCTTATAAATATCTACAAAAAAGTCCGCGACACACTATACCTATCTATGTCGACTGAGGCACAACAACCATTTTTTTATTTAGCAATCTTGATTTTTTTTTGGACTACATTTAAACGCGTTTATTTTACTCATGCTATTAATCCTTATCAAAATAAATTATTTCATCACTAAGTACAGTTTATGTAGATAATATTTGGTCTTTGAATGATTGAAATTGGACGTTTGGTTTTGAAGTTATGGCGAAATTAAAATATTACAATTTCTGCTGCACGGCCCGTTGCGAAGTGGCCATCACCAAGGCGGGGCGCGCGTGCGGGGGGAGTTTAGATCTATGGTATTTCATACGATAAAAGTATACCCACCTACTTATTTCATTGAGTTTTTAAACCTTTTAGAGAATTTATTTTGAGCGCAATCGGACTACAACTTTTTAAGTAATTCAAAGAAGGCCTATTGCGCGATGATAGTTACAGAACTCTCCTTAGACATGTCCTAACATGCTTTTGATTTACTGCCGCTTAGTAGTTTATTTATACAAATCTGTGTTGCGAGCGAAACACGAAAAAGCACTATAATATTTACAATTGTTTATTGTAAAACAGCTATATTTTTATGTACAACGGATCTTAAATACTTTAAGCTTAGCCCAATTCACGAAACGACTATCTCGTTATACCTAAATCAAATCGCGAAGTAGGTAACGAGAGTTAGCCTTATTAACTAAGCATGGCTTTCTCATAATTATGAGAAAATAGAATATCGCAAAAGTGTCATTGTCGTGTACGGTCAACGGTGTGACAGTTAAATATGGTTAAACGTTCTATCATTATAATCTATGTTCAAAATTTCAGGCTCAAATTGAAGTCGTTCTTAAGCGAATTAGGCACAATGCAAGCTAGTCAAACACCTCGTAAGCCTAATAGACTAGTGCTTTTACCTTTGAAAATGGTCAAAAGTGAAAAAAAAAACTTATAGTAGGATGAAACCCATTGGAAAAAGAAGAGAATTTAACAAAAATAAAAGGAAAAAGTATTTTACGGGCAATTTGAGGTCGGGAAGTGTAAGAAAGTGAGTTTTTAAGGATAGAAAACGGTTTATCTCGATTTCTGGCAAAACTACAAGTCCTATGGAAAAAGTCAAATGGCAAATTTGTAGGTACCTAATAGAAAGATCTACACCTTTAAGCACGCCTCGGGTGTGCTCTACTCTCGAAAGGCCGCGTTGTGACAAGTTCACAACATAAATCTGTTGAAATACCCGAAATTCAATAATAAACTTATAGGAAAATTGATGTTTTTACAACTAGGAACTTCAAACATGACTGTAGACTGTTTTGCTTTTTACTTATTTAATTTATGTAATATAAAATGAAATAATAAAAAAAAAAAACTAAAGCTGTCCGTAGGTCTGTTTGTTCCATAAATTAAGAAAAATATGGGCAATGAAATGAGTTGAATCTTTTTTTAAACGTTTCCGTTTATCCTAAGGATGAGCCCTGTTGCTTGGCGTTATTAAATTCTAAATGGTTAAAAATATATTAATAAACATTTTTTGATAGAATAACCAGTTTTATTCGTTCCCCGTTCTCTTTTATTATTTTCCCATTTCTCAGTACCGCTTGCCGATATTTTTTTATATTGTTTGTTACATATTTGTTACATAATATTGTTCATTTAATGCATATTATATATTTTATGTGCAATGGATGCAAGAAAAAAAACGTAAATAAATATATAAAAAATGACAAAACACTAAGAAATATTTATTGTAACTTGTTTTATTGTAAAATCATCCAAATACGGTATTAATGGGGGCAAGAGGGGTCACATGCTGATGTATGTCTCGACTCGTAATGCATACATCTACACTAATATTATAAAGAGGAAAACTTTGTTTGTATGTTTGTTTGTTTGTTTGTTTGTTTGTTTGTAATGAATAGGCTCAAAAAGTACTGGACCGATTTCAAAAATTCTTTCACCATTCGAAAGCTACATTATCCACGAGTAACATAGGCTAAATTTTATTTTGGAAAAAAATAGGGTTCCGTAAAATATTTGGGGTTTTCTTACACAAGGTGTAAAAAATCAACCAGAAAAGTTACTTATTTTGCGTACGCTGCCTAAACTATAAAAGATAGAACCATAAAATGTTCTAATTAATTGTAGATCTTATAAATATCTACAAAAAAGTCCGCGACACACTATACCTATCTATGTCGACTGAGGCACAACAACCATTTTTTTATTTAGCAATCTTGATTTTTTTTGGACTACATTTAAACGCGTTTATTTTACTCATGCTATTAATCCTTATCAAAATAAATTATTTCATCACTAAGTACAGTTTATGTAGATAATATTTGGTCTTTGAATGATTGAAATTGGACGTTTGGTTTTGAAGTTATGGCGAAATTAAAATATTACAATTTCTGCTGCACGGCCCGTTGCGAAGTGGCCATCACCAAGGCGGGGCGCGCGTGCGGGGGGAGTTTAGATCTATGGTATTTCATACGATAAAAGTATACCCACCTACTTATTTCATTGAGTTTTAGTAGGTACCTATATTAATTTGTTTCTGTTTGTTTTGACTAGATTTCGCCCGTTTTGTTAGAGGTTTAAAGACATTCTGTAGTATTAGTACCAGTATTGTACCCGTGCGAAGCTGGGGCGGGTCGCTAGTAAATTATAATTTACTGTAATATAATATTATTGGCTCTATTTAAGGATATGTAATGACGCTGTGGTACATCAGTCATTGTTTAAGCGATAATTTTTCATCTTACGGTTTCCTGATTATAGTATAAAACGCGTGTGAGGCGTGCAAAATTTATATTTATATTTTTTTCACATAACCTAGACCCACCTAGCCTCAATTCTTATTGAAGTTAGGCACAAAATATTTTAGTAGAAGATATCTACAAAATATTGTAGATGTCTTCATCTACAATATTTAGTGTAAGTTGTCCAATCGTCTTTAAATTATATCCATAGACGCTTATTTATTGCTATTTTAAGATAGCTTAAATACATGAGTGACCTACGGATAATTTTAGCCCATCAAAAGGTATTTCAGAGAGAAGTGGGGAACGGGCTAAGCGGGTCTGGGCCTTACTACCTGTTCTTTTCTTTGCATTTTTTTGAGAACTTTTACTGTGGTAATGTATTTTTTTACATTATCAGAAAAGAGAGATTTCAACGAATAAAAAGCCCACCGACTTTAAAAAAAAAAAAGATATTTTGACGTGAGAGTTTTCGACTGAAAATTAGGGTAAATTTTTTGATATTAAGTCAAAATAAGGTGAAAAAATAAATATTTTAAATAAAAAAAATTACAACATATTTGAAACACACGGGTACGTTTTCACCAAATGTCGTGAATTTTTTTGTAATAACATAAATATAAAAAAAGAACAAACACTTGGTTAGTTGAATTTTTCACATAAATTATGAAGTTATGTGAAAAAACTGTAAATAAGTACAAACGTTGTAGATCTTTTTATCACCTATAACTTTGCTATTTTACTTTTTTCCATAGGACTCGTAGTTTTGCCGAAAATCGAGATAAGCCGTTTTTTACCCCTTGTAACTCACCCCCTTACACTTCCCAACCTCAAATCGCCCGTAATTTATTTTTTCCTTATTTTTTGTTATATTTTTTTCCTTTTCCAGTGGGTTTCATCCTACTATACTTTTTTGTTTCAAAAATTATCGGCATTGGTCTACAATAGCTATTTCAAAATGACGTTTAGACAATGCGCGAGTTAGTGTTTTTTTATGTATACCAACTGTAAATGTGTAAAATCAAATACTTACTTTTATTATTTTTACCCCATCTCAAGTAAATGCAACGGAGTTTAATAAATCATGTCCTGTAACAAAACCTTATAAAATGTCATCGTCGCGTCGCGCGTCGCTTAGTTGGAATTTAAAAAAGCGTCGAACATTACCGATCACTGCCCGAGAACTCCATGCACATGCAGAATGCAGTTTCGGTTTCGGTCGTAGTTTCGACAAAACCAAAACTAAACCGAAACACGTTTTTTTGCTGAAACTCGACCGAAACCGAAACCGAATATTCGGTCGGACACTAATTTATAATACCTAATGGAAGCTTGACGCGCCCTCGATTACAAACGTCACAAAAAAATATAAAATTATTATTTTTAAACAAAAATTAAACAGACTTCCAAAGTAATCATACACAAAAAAAATATGAAGTCGGTCGTCAGTCCGGTTGTTTTTATTTTTTTAAATTAGTTATTTTATTTTAGATTTTTTAAATTTAACCAACACACACTTGGTCGATTTAAATCAAAAAGACGACTATTTAACATACATACATACATAAAAGATACGCGCGAAAAACATAACCCTTCTTACAAAAATACAAAAACAGTAATTCGGAATCACAATCTCATAAAAGATTGAAGGGTGTAGCTTTATCTGCATAATGTTGGTAATATATGTAGGGCATTATACGGAATTGATTTGAACAAATTGATGGGAGGTAAGAGCATCCATGCAGTGTATAGAAGTATACGGATATATACTGTGTGCTGGATAGTTTTGGTGGTGAACGGAAGTACTAGCATCCATGCAGTGTATAGAAGTATACGGATATATACTGTGTGCTGGATAGCTTTGGTGGTGAACGGAAGTACTAAGTGAGCAGGAAATTTCCAAAGCTGAATATTAATATTTCATTATATAACGCGATACCACGTCGACTCTCGATATCATACCGATAAAAACTACACATATACGCATTAATAACAAGTAAAATCTTGCTACATACAGTGGACGCTACAGGGTGGTAGTTTGTAAGGACGCAAGAAGTCTTCGTCGATTTAAATATATATATATATATATATATATATATATATATATATATATATATATATATATATATATATATATTTACTCCATAAATAGGTTAGTTGGGTCACCTTCAGTATAATAGGTACATCATCAGCTTACAATTTATATTAATAAGGCGTTAGTTAATAAAACTACACAACAATTTTCATTCTTTAATGCATTTTCTCTAATTTTTTTTGATAGCGATGAGCACTTTTGGTGAAAATAGATAACAGAACTCAATATAACTATACATTAATTAACAGTTCCGTTAAAAAAACTCTCGATTTCATATAGGTTTAACCAGCATCAACTTCACAATAAAAATAGATCTCTTCTATAAAATTTATATAATTTACAAAAGCGGCAATGTCACATAACACAACAGTAAATAAATGCTTCTGAGAGGGTTAAAACTTAATGTAGATAAATTGACGAGGTTATTCCGCTAAGATCGTATAAATACCTTACGAGTACAAAGTATGTATTGGTGTTCGTTCGCAGAACTGAGAACTAGGCTGCATTCACTACTGTAATCTACTGCGAATTGGTTCATTCGTAAACTATATTTGGCTAAAAGTCAACATCTGCAAAGACTGCAAACCATCACATGTCAAGACACTAGTCGCTAGCGCGTGAACAGTTGTGCCGGCGGCGGCTGTACGATATGTATAGCTGCGAATTGCGATGATCTAACGCTAACTATGTTAAGAAATCGAAAGCGCAAATCACTAGGCGCAGATACGGTCAGCGGAAAAGTACACTAATAGTAATAAAAGTTAAACAAGCGATCAGTATCGTGCGGTGACTAGGTCTACGTGTGTACCGCCGAGCCGGCGTCGGCCCGCATGGACGTCCCTCAATTCGTTAACCGCTTTGGCCTACTTACTCCTATGAAATGATCACTATCGTAATAATTTATTTATATCTCCCTACGCTCGACGATCGTGCGGTGCGGCGGGACACGGTCCCTGTTGCTTATGCGATAATTGACTGGACCGCCCGAGAGCGGCCTTATCACTCCTAAATAAATCACACTAAAGGCGAATCTTTAATACAATATTTACATAAAGAAACGATACGACAGCGCTACTGAGCTACCGAGCGGAGTCGCACGTGTAGTAGATGTCACTACTTACAAAATTGTTAAAGCGACCGAGTGCTGCGGGTATGTGAGGTCGGTTGTTGTGCGTGGCGTGCGCGGGCTGCGCGGCGCCGGCCTCGTGACGTCACCGCGCTACACCCGGCTCACACCGAGCCGGCATTGTATGTCATGTAGTGATGGAAATAGAGTTTATAATTCGACATCTCCCTCGGCCGGTCGCCGTCCAATGGGGGCTATCGCGTGTGAATTTGCCACTAGAGGCGCTTGTGTCGCGTGAGACACAATCGTCTCTAGTGGCAAACATGACATTCAGTTTTGGGCTTTTTTCCTTCGATATACCAAAGAGTCATATAAATACTACATATCACTTCTCTATAGTTCTGACAAATTGGCAATCAACAGTGGCGCCAACTGGTGAGCAAAGAAACGATAGTCCCCATTCGGTGTGAACCGAGCCCCATACGACACCCTTTGCATATCATGGCACTTCACACGGCCCGGGGCCGGCGCGGACGCACGCAGCCCGCAAGTGTCTACCTCTACGCTCCAACATACGTATATATTTATATTACTATCAACAAACGCCACACGCGACGGCTCCACGCCGACGATGGCGCAGTTCCAACGCGGTAGAAACTCCGAAAAGGTCAACAATAGAGCTATACCGTCCGCCAACAAAGCATAAAATAGTGATATCTTTACATTTCAGTCTAGTCTATATAATATTCATAATGGCAAGGTATATCTATAAAGACTCAATATTCCTCAATATATAACAGGTATATCTACACGCCCGACCGCGTCGCGCGGCCGGCCGCTCCTCACAGCGTCAATGATATAAAATTTAACCTAAATTATAACACAGGAGAATTAAGTATAAGATCACAAAATGAGATTCGGCGGGCGCCGAAGTCGCGCTACGTACCTACGCTACGTCTAGCGAGGCGAGGCGCTCGCTCTAAGCCTAGTATTGCTATCGGGGCGGGGCCGGGGGGCCTAGCACAGCGTGCGGCGTCAGGGGGCGATGCCGGCGTCGGACTTGTGGTAGGCGGCGGCGGCGAGCGGCTGCTGCGCCGCGCTGAAGTCGTGCTCGGACTTGGGGCGGGGTAGCGCGGCCACGCCCAGCCCGGGCAGCGCCACGCCCGCCATGCGGCACGACGCGGCCTGCAGCGGCTGCAGCGCCAGCCCCAGCGAGCGCTCGGACAGGCGCGCCACGCTGTCGTCCGACAGGCTCACGTGCTCGGCCTCGGCCGCCAGCGCGTTCACCACGGCGTTGATGGTGTTGCCCTCCGACGTGGTGTCGTCCTCGCGGTGCGCCACGAGGTTGGGGTTCTTGCCGATCTTGTTGAGGCGCTCGGCGGCCACGCTCTCCATGGTGCGCCGCATGAGCGGGTACTGGTCCAGCACGGCGTTGAAGTGGTCCACGGACAGGCTGAACAGGTTGCAGTAGGTCTCCGCCCGCACGGATGCGACCCGGCGCGCGTTGGTCAGGAGACAGATCTCGCCGAAGTACGAGCCGTCCGACAGGCTGGTCGCCACCTCGCCGTTGGCCATCACTATGTCCACGATTCCCTCCTGGATGAAGTACATCTTGCTTCCGATCGTTCCCTCTTTTATGATTATGTCACCTGAAATTGAGAACAAAAAATTATTAGCATACGTTTCTACCTCGTTTTACGTACAAACTGTATTAAATCTCAGTGTGATGAAATATTTTTTTATCTATCGACGCTTTCACACCACGTCAATCTGGTCCCGTGGTCGGTGGTAAGTTCTCGGAGAACTTGTGTTATGTTACGGGTACCAGATAACGGAAATATATTTAATACTTTTATACTATGTATATATAAGTTTTATTATACAATACACATATTTAATACACATTCATATCATGACCCTGGGTCAGAAAACTTTTAGCCGGGATTCGAACCCGCAACCTCCGGCTTGACCGCCAAAGCGCTAACTATTGAGCCACAGAGGTTGTGATGAAATCATTATTTCTCACAAGCCTCCTATATATACCTTAACTTAACATACCTGGCTGGAAGACTTCGTATCTCAACTTCGTGACGACGTCGGACACGAAGTTGGAGTCGGCATTGGCGAAGAAGGGCACAGACGCGACGAGCGACCGACAGTTGTAGTTGATGACGTCTTCTCGAAGTTTCTCGCTCAACTCCCCCAGGATAAGCTCCTCGTCGAAGAACTTGCCCTGGTATCTGTGCTCGAAGTACTCGGTTATCCGCTGTCGCATCTCCCTAGGTAGTTTCCTGTACGCCATATACTCTTCAACTTGTTTCACCTGAAATTATATTTTTTTATGATTTCATTGCGGTACTTTGTATCTTTAATCAGACGAACGCTTTTCACCCATAAAAAGCTGTTTAAAGACAAAAGATTATAGCGTTATAAAAGTTTAACAGTTTTCAAGTAATAAAATCCAGCGTCTTTAAGGCTGGGACTATGTATGTGTAATGTGTATTGTTCGGAATCCGTAAAGCCGAGGAAAATTCACAGCACTGAAAATAGAACTCTGCGCTAATACAATGGAACTGAAAAACGAACACACACAATATGACAGTGTTATAGACGAGGCTTGTTGAGGTAAAAACTGTCCCCACCTAAATGGCTCCACTTTTGGAGTTTTGGGGCCATTTTGACATTTGAGGTATGGTGAAATCAAGAGGGCTGACATTTGAAGTATGATGAAAACCAAGATGGCGTAATATCTTTTTCTTGTATGAAGAAATGTTGTTCTAATAAATCCGCTGTTCTATGAATTCTATGAAGTCTATCTTTAGCCTATCTTTAGTTTGGAAATCTTTGATGACAGCTCGACTCGCCACCTCGATTTTCAACTCTATTGTATTAGCGTAGAGCTCTATTTTCAATGCTTTAAATTTTACCCGGCCTTCCGTCTCATATAGTCCCACCCTAAGAGCGAAAAACCGTTCGTCAGAAATGTAGCACATTTTGCGACAAAGTACAAATCGTGCAATTTAGTACTAACTACGATTTTGTACTCCCAGTGCTGAATTCAAACTTTTGTACAAATAAGGTACAATATATAATGAAACAGTGTAGCATATCTAAGGTATGGTAATTAGTATATAACTACTATATATTATGACAATGAAGACATTACAAAACTGCTGATATAAGCCTAAGAATGACGCACGAGTAAGAAGATGTTATTACAATAATATAATGTTAAAATATATAGATGGGTAAGTTAGTTTTATGATCACCAGAGATTTGACGAAGCCGTTATGAACACCCAGTTTATTGTTAGTTTAGCTTTACACTTGAAACAAACGATCCATACCTACTATAATGAGTCCATTTTGGTTTTAAAACTTAGGAAGCTGAATGTTATAGTTATTAAAACTACATTTCATATTACATATTATAATTAGTAATACTTCCCGCCACAAGATGGCGTTAGTAGTATAAAAGTTTATAGTTATTATTATAATTTAAATTGTACTACGAGTATGTATTAAGTTGTATTTTAATTAAAATAATAGACACGATTTTAACAAAAGCTTGGTTGTAATATACTTTCTATTGACATGGCAACCCGCAGTTATCTTTGATAGGTACCTACTAACTTTGATACAATCATTTGTTTTTTTTTTCTAGTTTCTGTTACAGCGGCAGTGAATGTTTATTACCTAGGTGTTTTTTTTTAAACTTGACTAATAAACAAAGACTCATCACGTGGGGTAGGATCGCATATTTTAATTTATGGCAATATTTTTAGCGTGTGAGGTCATGACCTCATGAGGTGCACATAGAATAGTGCAACAACCGTGACACAACCGACAACCATTCACTCTGTACTCACGTCTAATCTCTGAAAGGCAATCAGCACGGCTACATTAGTTGTTATAAAAAAGTATAAGATAGTAACTTAATGTACGAGTATAAAATGTAGAGATCGGTGTTCATAACAACTTTTTTTTTTGTTTAGAGATGATCAACATTAACACGTAAAGAATAATTAGGTAATGTAAACATTATGTTAAAAATTAAAATAAAATTACAATATTATCAGTAGTTAAGTTTCTTCTAAAAACGATTACCTACTATTTTTGATTTGTTTCCTACAATTCGTATTATGATTAAAATAATGCTACTAAAACTAAGTCACACTTTTAATATTTTATGAAATGGACCAGGAAACGAGCAGACAGATCGCCTGATGGTCATGGACACTCGCAATAGGAGTTGTACAACACCCGCCTCCGGTAACCTCATTCACTCGGCGAAACAAAACGCAAGCGTTATTTCACGCCAGTTTTATGTGAGGTCGTAGTATTTATTCGGTAGAGCCGGCCCATTCATGCCCTAGCAAGGCTTTCCCACGTTTGATGCAAAAATAAATTCAAACTTTTAAATCATGCGTTCTTAATCCTTGGCAGGATAGTAAATGACAACCTCCCACGTGTAACATGACCATGTCTTGTCTACAAAACAATAGACAAAAGTATAGAGTTATAGACTGTAAAGACAAATTTGGAATTTTGTCTATTATTCCGTAGACAAACCAATTTCTACAATGGTCAAGCTACGCGTGCAGAGGGCGTAATTCGATAATTTCGACGGCGAAGTTCGAAAACAAAATGTATGGGATTTGACGTAAGGTATCGCAAGCGACATGTCACTTAGGGGCCGTCTATTAATCACGTGATGTTTTTAACAACTTTCTAGACCCCTCTCCTCTCCCTGGTGATACGTGGTGAGGTTTTATACTCCCTCCCTCCTCCCCTCCCCCACCTAAGATCACGTGTATTTATTTTACATAGTAAGCAGGTCATGTTTGAAGAAAAACTTTAAATTAAAAAAACAATTTAATCAAATAATTTAAGCAATTAAAAACTATACGAGTCATTTGTCTTGTAAGTATTTAAACAACACTACGAATCTACAACCGATAATAATTTCGGTATGCATAGACTAGATTCGAAAATTAATACACGTGATGTCTCCTTATACTCCTCCTCCCCTTCGTGATACTTGGTGATTTTTTTTCGGACCCCCCTCCCCAAATTAATCACGTGATTAATTGGACGACCCCTTAGCGATGACTTATGTCAAATCCCATACATTTTTGATTTCGAACTTCGCCGTCAAATTATCGAATGCATCTCGACTAGAGGGCTAATGCACTTATCTCCTAAAACGTCAATGTACCTTTTCTCGATATTGTCTTCTAGAAGAGTCCAAACTCTGGATGAGGTTGGTCGCGTGGCCCAGGAACAGCGCGTAGCACGTGGCCCCCGAGATCATGGACAGCATGGTGAGCCACATGTCCGTGAGCGACTGTGGCGGGAATCTGCCGTACCCGATGCACAGCATGTGCGACATCGCTTTGAACAACGCCCACGAGTATTGCTCCAGCCAAAAGGCATCCTGAAATGTTTGGGGTAAGCGATTAATGTTTAGAGTTTTGTTTATGTACAACTAGCTGTTGCCCGCATAAATATAGTATCCCTCGGGAACTCTGTACTTTTTTGGGATAAAAAGTAGCCTATGTTTTAATCCAGGGCCCAAACTACTACCATACCGAATTTCATCAAAATCCGTTCAGTAGTTTTTGCGTGAAAGAGGAACAAACATCCATCCATCCTCACAAACTTTCACATTTATAATATTAGTAAGATAGGATATCGACATAGTTCCTACTCGGACGCTTTCGAAACATTTTCCTTTGCACTAGGACGCCTCAAAATATTTAAAAAAAGAAAATGATCGTATAGACTGCAGACGTGGTTGAGTTGTGCGCATGCGCACGCATCAACGGCGCTGCTAAGCGATTTTCATCGTATGCCTGGTCGAGCGGGAACTTGTTCGATAGGACCTATGTACTATAGGTTTCAAAACTTGTTACGTACTTTCAATCAACTTTACTTAAAAGTAACGTCATGTAGGTCGCATTAAGGTAGTGACGTAAAAGTAGGTATCAATATTTCCAAAAATAAGCCTTAAATCATTTTTAGGATTCCGTACCCACTATCCAAAGGATACAAACGGGATCTTATTACTGACAATTAGCTGTCCGTCTGTCTGTCAACATGCTGTATCAAACTCAAAAATTTTATTTTCATGTAGGTTACCAAATAATTCTAATAGAATGATGCCTACCACCGGTCATGTCTCTCATGAGCCGTGACCTAGTGAGTTTAAATTTTCACAGAAGGTGTATTTCGGTTGCTGCTATACACAGTGTATTTTTTGTCCAAAAAAGTGGAAATCTCATACAGAAATGTTATGTAAATAATTTATTAGTATTTACATGCGTTAAGGACATCATTCACGTTTCATACATTTTTGGACCAAAAAATGAAAGTGCCGGCCAGAAAGAAAAAAATATATATTCGGATAGAATACACAATTCCTAACATTTTTTACTATGACGTCCAATCTGTGCGCCCAATGGTTACGTCGTAATAAAATAATTTAAAAATAATCCTTTTGTGATAAAAAGGTTGGAGTGTCACTATTAAAAGCATGGATATCTTACGTTATGATATAATACTTGATAGTAAAACACAGTGGTAAGGTTGATAAATAGTATTGGAAAAAAATATTTAGTCATAAAATAAAAATAAAAAATATGTATCAAGTACTAGCTGTCCCGGTGAACTTCGTGTCACTTTAAAACCTTCCCTGGACTTCTACGAATATTTTGAGACTAAAATCAGCCCAACCAGTTCAGCCGTTTTCGAGTTTTAGCGCGACTAACACATTTGAAAATCCATTTTTATATATAAGAAGAAGACTAACTGTCCCGGTGAACTATATGATACAACAACCAAAGATATACAAAAAAAAAAATTGGCAATGCCTGGAAAAGATTCTGGTCCTTTAAAGAAATAGTAAAATGCATAAGTATAAACATGAGCACCAAAAGAAAACTATTTAATACATGGATTCCACCCATTCTAACATAAGGGTGCCAAACTTGGGCACTAACAAAAGCTCATACAAGTATGCTGGAAGTTGGGCCGAAGGCTATGGAGAGGAGTATGTTTGGAAAGAAAAGGATAGACAAAATAGAAAACAAGGAGTTGAGAAAAATGACACGTGTAACTGATGTAACATATAAAACTAAAAAATTGAAATGAAACAACAAACAATCAAAACATGTCCGGCCCGGACATGTTTTGATTTTGATAGGGCCAGACAAATGGACAAAAATAATAACATCTTTGTATCCCAGAAGGGCTAAAAGAAAAGAGGGCAGATCTCTAAAAAGATGGGAAGATGAAATGGTACAAATGGCTGGCAAAATGTGGACTAGTGTATGTGGAGTGGCATGTCAGAGATGTGAGTGGAAGCTGTTGGGGGAGGCCATTGCCAAGAGGCACTCAGAAGCAGAGACCGCGCAACGGAAAAATCAATTATTGATTTGAATATTTTGTAATGTATATAAAATAAATGTATTGTTCTTCTGAATAAAGGCTAATAACAATAATAAGTTAATGACGTACAATTAAACATTTTCTAGTCTTACAAATACGTCATCTAAACTTATTGCGGGTGGGCTGTGGTAAGGGTCATGTCTAGCATAACCCATGTACCAGACTATGCACATAGTATGGGAGCAACATCCGATGGTTCTCATTCCTATATGGCATGTGCAATAGTAATGTTTTATTGCTCGACGCCCGGTTGCTGTTCTATCCAGAGCAATATACACATAGTATGTTTTAGATCGGATGTGTCGGGATTGTATTCGCCCTCGAATCAACCACAAGTCCTCTCCCTCCAATTCCCTTACAAGCTCTAGAGGAATTCCACCACTTAGCTCAATGCTAAAAACTCCATCTGGTTGAACATGCTCTCCATAGTAACTTCTCGCTTGTCTCAGCTGATATATACCGAGGCTAAATAATATTAATTCTTCTTCGGTCAGCGTAGGAAAGTCATTAAACTCAGCCATATCTGCAGACATGGGCTGGAACTGTGCTCTCATTCTGTTCAAGTTACGTCTGGCGACAAGATCTGCCAGTGTATTGGGCATGTTTATCCTTTCCCGGATTATTTGTAAAAAATCAGAAGCATGGACATTATCTACTATCAACACGTGATAAGCATTTATTAATGCTGCTGCGATTCTAAAATATTCAAACATATAGTGCAATGTTATATTAATATGAACGTTGTTTGCTTGTTCCGTGGTTAGTTGCGTCGCTCCAGGATGCTTTGTCTCCGGCATTTTCACAGTGTAACCATTTCCTTCAAGAATGGGAACTGCATCTCTGAACCCACGGTCCAAAATAAATACGTTATTTTATATACATTACAAAATATTCAAATCAATAATTGATTTTTCCGTTGCGCGGTCTCTGCTTCTGAGTGCCTCTTGGCAATGGCCTCCCCCAACAGCTTCCACTCACATCTCTGACATGCCACTCCACATACACTAGTCCACATTTTGCCAGCCATTTGTACCATTTCATCTTCCCATCTTTTTAGAGATCTGCCCTCTTTTCTTTTAGCCCTTCTGGGATACAAAGATGTTATTATTTTTGTCCATTTGTCTGGCCCTATCAAAATCAAAACATGTCCGGGCCGGACATGTTTTGATTGTTTGTTGTTTCATTTCAATTTTTTAGTTTTATATGTTACATCAGTTACACGTGTCATTTTTCTCAACTCCTTGTTTTCTATTTTGTCTATCCTTTTCTTTCCAAACATACTCCTCTCCATAGCCTTCGGCCCAACTTCCAGCATACTTGTATGAGCTTTTGTTAGTGCCCAAGTTTGGCACCCTTATGTTAGAATGGGTGGAATCCATGTATTAAATAGTTTTCTTTTGGTGCTCATGTTTATACTTATGCATTTTACTATTTCTTTAAAGGACCAGAATCTTTTCCAGGCATTGCCAATTTTTTTTTTTGTATATCTTTGGTTGTTGTATCATATAGTTCACCGGGACAGTTAGTCTTCTTCTTATATATAAAAATGGATTTTCAAATGTGTTAGTCGCGCTAAAACTCGAAAACGGCTGAACTGGTTGGGCTGATTTTAGTCTCAAAATATTCGTAGAAGTCCAGGGAAGGTTTTAAAGTGACACGAAGTTCACCGGGACAGCTAGTACTTGATACATATTTTTTATTTTTATTTTATGACTAAATATTTTTTTCCAATACTATTTATCAACCTTACCACTGTGTTTTACTATCAAGTATTATATCATAACGTAAGATATCCATGCTTTTAATAGTGACACTCCAACCTTTTTATCACAAAAGGATTATTTTTAAATTATTTTATTACGACGTAACCATTGGGCGCACAGATTGGACGTCATAGTAAAAAATGTTAGGAATTGTGTATTCTATCCGAATATATATTTTTTTCTTTCTGGCCGGCACTTTCATTTTTTGGTCCAAAATGAATGATGTCCTTTCTTATTATGAACAATAAAAAAACACTTTTTATTTTTTTTTTCAATAAAATTAAAAATTGCCATAACTTTTTAAATATTTACTTAATTGTCTTCTTGATTATTCTGATCGACAATAATCAAAAAACACACAATTTAACCTGATTTACATATTTCTTAAATAAGTTTTTAAAGATTTATTTACGATTTAAGTTTTTTTTTCTTTAATTTTTTATGAACGTATTTCTAATTATTTGGATTTTATTTTTATACAGAATTGTTACTTAAATGTACTAGAATTCGTGTAAAAAAAATTAGGTCCAAATAATAAAGGGCACCGAAGTTAGAGGCTTCTAAAGTTTTCTATGGTAACTATGGCTTTAGGGTTGTCAATATTTCTATACCAAATTTTTTTATTCATTTGAACTTTGTTTTTTTTATTCCTGACTAATACTTAAACAGAAGATTAGAGAAACTGCATTGAGTCACTAAAGTGACTCGATAAATCGAGAAAATATTTAATTAATGCCGTGAAATATTTTTGAGCAGAAACAAATAAACGATTACTTTTTATTTTAGTTTTTAATATAAGTAAAGCAATATGCTATTACAAGAGCAAATTTGCAGTTTTCATATTAATTTGACCTGTCAATCCTACAATAAATAAGTTTTTAAAGATTTACTGACTTGGAATTTTTTTAACAAATTAATACTTTTCTAATGTACACATGGTGACACATTTAAAATCTTTTATATATTTTCGGTATAAAATGGACTCGTATAGGTTTAACTATAACCGGAAATCTATTGTTTAATAGGTAGCCGGTGCACACCGGGTCCGGTTTCGGATTTTATTACCTGGTTTTAGCTGTAGCCTAACGAGGGCGGAACCCTTCCCTGTACCACATATTACCTTTCATTGGATTTAAAAAAGAATGCCCGTCTGTCTGTTTGTTTTGCTTTTGACTAATCTCTGAAATGGCTGCATGTATTTTTAACCGTGACTTTCACTGGCAGACCGAATTATCAGCATATTTGTTGTAAAAATATTAGGTATTTACAATGCCGGATAATAATTTGTATAGAAAATATTAAAAATTATCAGACTCTCATTGAACTTAAAATAAATCTTTAGTATTAAAAAAAGGGATATAATTAATCTAGCGAACAAAAAATAAGTTGGCGGCTGCACGTGAGCATACTGTATTACTGAATTTGGCAGCAAATTAATATGTTGGCGACTAAATTACTAAACTGGCGAAAACACTCGGGTGACAAAAAATTCTAAAGTCGGCAGATAAAAAGAGGCGAAATTTAATCAAAATTAGCACCGACATTTATAAGTTGGTGACTTAATTTCCGAGTTGGTGACCATTATACCATATAAGCAGCTATAAAACCAGATTTGGTTTATAAATTAATGGCTGCTAAAAATTCAATTTGCAGGCTACGGAAAATCCTATTTTTGGATACTGTTGGAGTATGTTTTTCTTTGGCATGGGTGTCATTTTCTAGGTGTCTGGGGGTGCAGAATAATATGAAAATAAAATCTGTTTTGTAATTCCACAATGGCGTACATTTTTGTTATTAAAATTAATAAGGATGTCCTTTTCCAGGTTTCTGGAGGTTCTGATTACAAAATTGTCTTCCAATTTCATTTTCCAAAATGCAGAATATTCAATCTTCGTAAAATGAATATAAATACTAAATTAAAAGATCTTGAGGATTCTGATTAGAATTGATGATTATTATTACATTATGTTATGTAGTTCAAAGTATAGCTATGTACAGAAATTTTTCAAAATTCAGGATTCACGATTTTTTCTGCTATTCATGAAGAAAATATGCAATTTCCAGGTTTATAAGGGAGAGGAAATTTTCATTATTTTTCCAGTAGGATGCACCGTTTCTGAGATAGAAGCGATTATAGAAAAAAAAAATGGAAATGCTGTACTGAGATACGAGGGATGTATAAATCTATAGAAATGTTGGAAAATTCAGGATTTCCGAATTTTTTTTTCCATCATTAAAAAAATATGATGTTGCGGAGTTTCTAAGGGGACGAAATTTTCATTATTTTTTCAATAGGATGCACCGTTTCCGAGATAGAATCAATTTTATAAAAAAAAATGTTAATGCTGTACATTGAGATACGAGAGATGTATAAATCTATAGAAATGTTGGAAAATTTCGGATTTTCGAATTTTTTTTTCGCCCATCATGAGGAAAATATGATGTTGCGGGGTACCTAAGGGGGACGAAATTTTCATTATTTTTTCACTAGGATGCACAGTTTCCGAGATAGAATCAATTTTATAAAAAAAAAATGTAAATGCTGCACATTGAGATACTAGGAATGTATAAAGCTATAGAAATGTTGGAAAATTCAGGATTTTCAAATTTCTTTTTCTCCCATCATGAAGAAAATATGAGGTTGCGGGGTTACTAAGGAAATTTAAAATGGATGACTTTTTTGTTATCAGCACCCCCAGAAACCAATAAAAGGATACCCATATTATTTTTATAAAATTAAGTATGTCCGCCATATTGGAATTTCAAAACGAATGTCATTTTCGTAATCCAGCACTCCCAAAAACCTGATAAACGATACCCATATCAATTTTACGAAAAATAAATATCAGCCATTTTTAAATTTCAAAATTAATCTACACAATATCTAATATTTTATGCTGAAATAAATCTGAACACTTAAATATTTAGATCGATACTTCTAACAAATATGAAACACGGCGGAGGTACATCATATAATATGCAGTATAATAAATCCCACCAAAATCATTCTGTAAAAAACTAGCCAAGTCTCGATAGAGCTGCTCGTTTATCTCTAAAAAGTAGTGAAATCTAGACAAAGTCGTTCCAAGTCTAAGGTTCCTTACTGCGATTTCTTTATTATTATAGTTGATGTCGTGTGACTTGGCCGTTGAACATTATTTATACGTTAGTGGGTACAAGTCAATTTTGTTTACATGTAATGTATATCTGTTGTAACTACCTATGTTTGTTAAGCGAGATAATAGCCCATACTGGTATTGGTAATTGGATGCTAGTGTCTCATTTTAGGCTGTTGTTGATTGTAGAACACATATATTGGAGCAGTGGTGTCATGGAGCCCCTTTTGTACCCTTGTGTACCCTTCAACGGCCAAGTCACACAACATCAACTATAATAATAAAGAAATCGCAGTAAGGAACCTTAGACTTGGAACGACTTTGTCTAGATTTCACTACTTTTTAGAGATAAACGAGCAGCTCTATCGAGACTTGGCTAGTTTTTTACAGAATGTTTTTGGTGGGATTTATTATACTGCATATTATATGATGTACCTCCGCCGTGTTTCATATTTGTTAGAAGTATCGATCTAAATATTTAAGTGTTCAGATTTATTTCAGCATAAAATATTAGATATTGTGTAGATTAATTTTGAAATTTAAAAATGGCTGATATTTATTTTTCGTAAAATTGATATGGGTATCGTTTATCAGGTTTTTGGGAGTGCTGGATTACGAAAATGACATTCGTTTTGAAATTCCAATATGGCGGACATACTTAATTTTATAAAAATAATATGGGTATCCTTTTATTGGTTTCTGGGGGTGCTGATAACAAAAAAGTCATCCATTTTAAATTTCCTTAGTAACCCCGCAACCTCATATTTTCTTCATGATGGGAGAAAAAGAAATTTGAAAATCCTGAATTTTCCAACATTTCTATAGCTTTATACATTCCTAGTATCTCAATGTGCAGCATTTACATTTTTTTTTTATAAAATTGATTCTATCTCGGAAACTGTGCATCCTAGTGAAAAAATAATGAAAATTTGGTCCCCCTTAGGAACCCCGCAACATCATATTTTCCTCATGATGGGCGAAAAAAAAATTCGAAAATCCGAAATTTTCCAACATTTCTATAGATTTATACATCTCTCGTATCTCAATGTACAGCATTAACGTTGATATTGATTTATTTTACTAGATTTTAGTGTAATTTGTTTATTTAATTTGTGTAATGTTCGAGTAGAATAAAGTTAATCGTTCGACTATTTCTTCTTGTAAACTTGTAAGTATAAGTATAAAAGCCAGTCTAGTCTTATCCAGAGTTTTCCTTTAATTTTATTTATATGCGTATCAAAAGCAGAAGGGGAGGCATTCGTCCAGCAGTGGGACGCTACGGGCTAGATTTAATTAGAAGATGTGTCCCACTTCGCTAGGTTTTTGCAATAACAGTCGATTTTTTTATGTTTAAATTTCTGCGTTCTGGTCTTATCCAGAGCTCCTCAAATAGGGACCTGAAAATGCGGCGAAATGGTTCCAGTAAAGAATCGTACGGCAGTGTTTGCTTCGCGTTCGACTTGGCGGGGGCACTGCCGTGCCCCCAGATCGACGTTCTGGTCTTATCCATAGGTTCTCAAATAGGGGCCTGAAAATGCGGCGAAATGGTTCCAGTAAAGAATGGTACGGCAGTGTTTGCTTCACGCTCGACTTGGTGGGGGCACTGCCGTGCCCCCAGATCGACGTTCTGGTCTTATCCAGAGGTTTTCAAATAGGGGCCTGAAAATGCGGCGAAATGGTTCCAGTAAAGAATGGTACGGCAGTGTTTGCTTCGCGCTCGACTTGGCGGGGGCATTGCCGTGCCCCCAGATCGACGTTCTGGTCTTATCCAGAGGTTCTCAAATAGGGACCTGAAAATGCGGCGAAATGGTTCCACTAAAGAATGGTACGGCAGTGTTTGCTTCGCGCTCGACTTGGCGGGGGCACTGCCGTGCCCCCAGATCGACGTTCTGGTCTTATCCAGAGGTTCTCAAATAGGGGCGTGAAAATGCGGCAAAATGGTTCTAGTAAAGAATGGTACGGCAGTGTTTGCTTCGCACTCGACTTGGCGGGGGCACTGCCGTGCCCCCAAATCGACGTTCTGGTCTTATCTAGAGGTTCTCAAATAGGGGCCTGAAAATGCGGCGAAATGGTTCCAGTAAAGAATGGTATGGCAGTGTTTGCTTCGCGCTCGACTTGGCGGGGGCACTGCCGTGCCCCCAGATCGACGTTCTGGTCTTATCTAGAGGTTCTCAAATAGGGGCCTGAAAATGCGGCGAAATGGTTCCAGTAAAGAATGGTACGGCAGTGTTTGCTTCGCGCTCGACTTGGCAGGGGCACTGCCGTGCCCCCAGATCGATTATCCTAGTTTTTATAGTTTTCCCTTTATGTGGCCATTAAACCCCAACTCTGTACCAAATTTCAGCTCTCTAAGTTTATGGGAAGTACTAGTTCTATTTTGATGATCATGAGTGAGTGAGTGAGTGAGTGAGTGAGTGTCGAAAATGCGAAACTTTGCTTTCACTTAACTTCGGAACTAAATGACCTACAGACTTGAAATTTTGGATTTTAAGTACGTGATTATTGGATGACGAAAATTTCTGCGTTCTGGTCTTATCCAGAGGTTCTCAAATAGGGGCCTGAAAATGCGGCGAAATGGTTCCAGTAAAGGATGGTACGGCAGTGTTTGCTTCGCGCTCGACTTGGCGGGTGCACTGCCGTGCCCCCAGATATAAATAACCAATAACAGAAAGGTGCAAACCAAATAGTGACAGTAGCTTCTCAGTATCTCACTGACTTCAAAACTCAATATAAGAGTGGAACAGCAGTGAAGCAAAGGGGAGCAAAGGTATAACGCGAAAAAAATGTAAACTGTGGATAACATAATGAATTTCCACGCGGGCGGAGTCGCGGGCAGCAGCTAGTAAGTAAAAAAGACTATTACTATTTGTTTTGTTGAAGTTACGAACTTCATTAGAAAAATGAGCATATAAAAACCTACTTCAAATATTATTCAACTATGCGGTGATAACCCTATCCAAAATAATATAAAATTGAATAACTCCGATGCCCCGCCTCATTTGGATCCCATTTTTTTTTGGTTATAAGTATCAATAAAAATAATATTTCAGTCTTAGTTTCAAATCCAAATATGAAACGGCATGGCGTTAAAAAAATTAAAACATAAATTTACAAAATCAGTCATAAATACGTTATCATGAACTAATAAAGCCTGGATGTTTTTCGCTATCGTAGGGCTTTTAAGACACTATTTAGACCAATTAATAAAATCTTAAAAGAATATCAAACTTTTGAGCTATAACTGTTTCTATGTTTTTTCTGGAAACCATAGAATTTTTTTTCAAGTATTAATTTACATTCTTCTATATGAAATGGGCAGTCGGGTGTTCTCGTCCTGCATTTATAATCACAAATCCTATAAAATTAAGTAATAAAAACGGCATGGCCAATTTTTTTGGACAAAAAATACACTGTGCTATATCACCAAATACTAAGAACAGAATAAAATAAATATTTTGTATTAAATACAAAAATATTTAATACAAACATAGGTACTAATACCATGTATAAACGCACAAACTTCGGAGATATTGTTCAAAATACACTGCTTACAAATGTTACAATAAAAAAAAAAAACATAAAAAAAATATAAAAAAGAAAATAAAACTTTGGCAGTGTAATAACACAAAAAGTTTAGTCCTCAGCTTTAGGCTAAATAGAGCTAACGCTGATTTTCAGGACCATTTTTTTTCTATTTTTTTCTAGTTTGTGCATATGTTTTTGCACATTTCGCAGCAATTTACGAGCAATTGGACGTCACAATCGCATTCACAAAATATATGATTCAAAAACTTTTGATTAATTAGTAAACAGCTGTGTACTATTCCTGTTGTAAAATATCTTATTTGTCAGAGCACTATTGATTTATGTAATAAAAAAATGGCCGTCAAGTACCCAATTCTTAGGACTAATACCGGCTCATTATTCGTGTCGGATTAAGGGATCAGATATTCAAGAGGACACATACCAGGACAAACATTGCACAAGTAACAACAACAGGGAAACACATTGCTGCGGTCAGGCGTACGTTTAGGGAGGGTAAGGTTTTCTCAAAAGGCTACTATTTACATAAAACTATTTTCTCTGTTGCTGCTTTTTTATAAACAAACAAGAACCAAATGACTTTGTTTGGCTGTTTGGATAAGTCTTTTGCCAGGATTATAAAATCAGGTAAACATAATATTACGGCAAGAGGGTTTATTAAACATCAACTTTCATTACAGACATAATATAACTTTTTGGAATTCGGTTTCGATAGCAGATCTAGACAGTCAATCTAACATCATTACTATATGCTATAATGCTACAGACTAATTAAGCTAAAACAATCGAATTAATGGTCGGGAATTACCTGTAACTCGTTAATCGCTACCCATGAGTTAGGGGGGAATCCCTGGAGCATAGGAACAAGGAACTGTAGGCATCCAGACCAATGTCCGATCAACAACATCATGCAGATCAGATTGAATATCCGCATAAACACCGACGCCATGTTCAGGAACTGAAGCGAAAAGGAGTCAAATTAATATCACATCGTCGGACGGAGTCGCCTCTAAAGGAAGCCGTGCGGACTGCGCGACGAGGACGCTCGAGGAAGCATCGCCATGATATCTACCGATGGGTCGTAACACAGGTGAGATAGTATGAGCGCGTGAGGTCGGGGAGCGGCATGCGCGGGCGTGCGGGCCTGCGGGCAGCGCGCGCCCCAGCCGCCGCGGCGCGCCCTGCCCGCCGCCCCGCCCCGCGCCCCGCGCGCCCCGCGCGGCCGCCAAGGCGAGGGCGAGGAGAGAAACGCCAACGAAAGATCGGAAAGCGAAGCGAGCGCTGCGGCGTGAGGGTCGCCGGGCGGCGCCGACTGCATGCTAAGCGGGCGAACGGGCACATGCTTGCCGGCTCGTGCCGACCCTGGTTACCTTGAAGATTAGATTGCTTTTGGTGTCGCCCTTCTTTTTGGCGACGTCGGAGCCGAGCCGTCCTCTCCGTTCCGTGCGCTTTTTTTGAAGATTCTGCAAGATCTAGAAAACAAGCGAGAAACACGAGATAGTAGGAAGAGAGCCGGCGCGCTGTGCGCTCGCGCGGACAGGGTCGGCGGGGCGGGGCGGGCGGGGCGGGGCGGGGCGCGTGCGGGTACACGGGATGCACTAACACCGAGCTAGCTAGCGGCCAATGGCCATGCGGCACCTGCGTGGCGAGGTCGCGCGAGCCGCCGTCCGCGTCGGCCGGCGCGTCGCGCGGCGCGGGCGCGGGACTCATCTGCACACAACACCGTCACTGCGACGTCGCCACCCACACCCCCACACCCTCAGGACGCCACTCCCACTGTACTCCGCAATCTACTAGGGTCGGGTCGCCTAGCTCTCCTACCGGGTGACTGACTAATCATTCTATATTAGTGCAAAATATTGCTCAAATGTTCTTGATACGTTTTGACTATGTTTTTGCTACGGTCGTAGTTTAGTTAATTTCGGAACCCGATCTGGCTTTGAAAGAAATTTTGGGGCCAATTGGAGCAGAACGTAGAGTCATTTATGATGACGCTCGATCGATTGGACGATTTCGTCTGCGGGCTGAGGCTTTGTAAGAAGCGGCAACATAACAAGAACTATTCGGCAAACTAAATCGGACAGTGAGCGTGGGTCGAGACGGCGGGCGCCGCGCGCGGCTCGGGTCCGGCAGAGAGTCAGTGAGAGCGTGCTCAGGCAGAAATAAAGCTTGCAGAGAAGCAGAGAGAAGTGCGGAGCGGGACGGGCTCACATACAGTAGGGCGGGGATGGCACAGTACAGGATTATAGCAAACTCCAACCGTACTTCATATTTATTAGAGTCTTTACTACAATCTAGAACAATTTAGATTTTGATCACACTTCATTAGAATTATTATCACAGTAGAGCCAATCGTAAATTCAGACAAATTCTTATATTACATTAATCCAGTATTAGGTGTTAGTTGATGTTAGTTTATGTGAGCGTAATGTGTTAGAGCAGTTCAGTGGATTAGTATATAATGAGCAGAAGTGGATGGTAAGAAGAAATGATGGCTTACATATACTTCCTCCCACTGCGAGACATATCGGACGAGCCTGGACAGTCGCAGCAGTCGGACCAGAGACAGCAGTTTCGCTAACCGGAGAATTCTCAACGCGCGACCCGCGTGAAGAATTTGAAAGCTCTCACTAAAATCCTGAAAATATCGAGTATCGTATTAATAGCACAGTAAATTATCTCAAAACACACCTACTGCAAGGAGAACTTAGCCTACTTTGTACACAGAAAGTGTTCGTTCATGCAGACTTGCTGACTTCAATAGATTTATCAAATTAGCCAAAGAAAAGTGCTTAAGCAAAGATTCATCGTTTACTTTACAAAGTTCAAAGTTTGTTAGTTTCAAAATAATTGTACAGCCCGTCGAAGAACCAAAGAGCTTTGTATGTTACATGGTTACCTATAAAGCTTATTCATTCATAAAAAATAATGCATAAAATATTTCTTGTAAGTAAGTACAATAAAATATATAATAAACGTAACAATTTGGTCGTGTTGCATATATAGCCTTTGAAGAATAACATTACAGTGGTGCAATAAATAAAATATAAAATGATGAAAAAGTTAAAATTGCTTTATAAAGTAAAAAAAAATATTGCGAATAGAAAGCGGTACTCATGCCATTAAAAATATCAGTGACTGAAGAGAGTAAGGTATAAGTAAATTGACATGCATTGCATATTATGCCCAATTCTTAGTTACCAATTTTGGAAAAGATGTGCTGCGATTAAATTTTACAGAAAAGAGTGCACAAATCCGACATCTGCTAGCACAGACTCGAATCGCAAAATAGACTTGCGATTTTATTAAAGGTTACATAGAGATAAAACAGCTTACTAAGCGGAGAAGAAAGGGCACTGCAAAGAATTATTTATAAGTGCGATTTACAGAAGTTTGTTAAAATATCAAAGAAGGTTTTCAGAATAATGTGCTCTTTAATCAAACCTTTGCGAAGTTTCACAGAAACCCTTAAAATACGAGACATGAGACCGTACTCGACGCGTAGAATCTCACGGTTGGGTAAATAATGAGACACACAAAAACAAAAAATCAATAAAATATCTGCTATAAAAAATGAACACCCAAGCTGTAACAGAACATCAACTTAAAAGACAGGTTAAAATAGATATAACACGGCCAAATTGCAACGTACGTTTACCTGATTGAAGATCAAGAAAATATAATCTAGTGGTATGCTAGAGATTAAGTCGAGGAAGAACCACGTCCTCAAATAGTGCTTCGCTATTAACTTCGGATCTAATATCACTTGTTCTGCATTATCTTGCTGCATTATTCCTGGAATTGAGACAACCATTTATAAATAATATGTGTCATAAAAAGCTTTTAAGAACATGAAAAACATGACGTGTAGAGAGTATACGTGGCAGAAGTGGAACCTAATTCAACATTTAAATTTCAAAAATACTCTCATCGTGCCTAAAGCATATTGAATCATAAGAAAATATTAAAATTTGTTCACCTATCGCCACCTGTCTTTACAGTTGTACTTTAGAATATTAAGTTGTTATGTAATAAGTGTAAGTAGTTTCCGACAGATGGCGTTATATCTAAAAATTTGTCGTGATGCGACCTTGAACGCCGCTTAAGTTTCACTTCAGAAATTTAAAAATAAATAATGCCTTCAATGCTCACCTGTTCTAAAATTAACAACAATATCTATAAGGAAAATTGTGTCCGAAAGACAGTTGAAGGCGATCCATCGTGTGCTCAAGTCATCGTTGAAGAAAGAGATGGCAACTGGTAAGATGATGAGGTTCGCCACTAGGAGCAACAGCATGCACAGGTCCCAGTAGAATCTGAAACAAAATTAAACTTTTTTAATTACATGTCTTGCAATTACAAATCAAGGATATAACATTAATAATAACACCGATCTCGGTGACGGTGGCCGGTTTCATTGAAACCAGGCCGGTTACGCAGGAGTAATTTTATGGTGCCCAAGTGTGTGCGCAGTACACAGGAGCACTCTACTTTCCTTTACTCTCATAATCCAGTAGGACGGATAACCGACACGACTGCCGAGAGATCAGGCGCAGGACCGACTTTTTACATGCCCATCCGACGCATGGATCATCTTTCTTGTCAGACAATCAGGTGATCAGCCTGCATTGTCCTAAACAAACTTGGATACAACATTTTTTATTGTTCCAATGCGGGAATCGAACGCACGACCTCCGAGTCGAGAGCTAACGCTCTAACCACTAGACCACGGAGGCTGTTATTACATTACAGAACTTACCAAAGCATATTACAAAAATACTACGTCTAAAAGGTATGATTTTAGGTCGTAAATGTGGTGAATGGTGGTGTAGTACCATTGACAGATTTGAAGACATTATGTATAGTGCGATTCAAATGAGAATAGGATCGAGTCGGCGCCATATTGTTTCGAATTTAGACTGTTATGACCCTCTTTTTAACCCCCGACGCAAAAAGAGGGGTGTTATAAGTTTGACGTGTCTGTCTGTCTTTCTGTCTGTGGGTGTGTCTGTCTGTTTGTCTGTGGCATCATAGCTCCCGAACGGATGAAGCGATTTCAATTTAGTTTCTTTTGTATTAAAGGTGACTTACATGCGAGTGTTCTTAGACATGTTTGATGAAAATCTGTTAAGCCGTTTAAAAGTTGTGGGGGGTGAAAGCGGGGAAGAAAAACCGAATGTGCAAATATACTCGAGTAAGGTCTCAAATTAAAGCGCACTGAAAGAGAATATTGATGACTTAATCGAGAGTGTTCGTAGCTTCGTTTAATGAGAAAATTGGTGGTGGGAAGATCAGCCGTTTGAAGATGATCAGCTCTTTTCTAGTTAATGAGGGGATCTGACTAACTTTCCAATGTCCGATCGATTCAAAATTTGGTACTGTGTTACTTCAACGATATTCAAAGAATATGGTAAGGTAACCATGACCTGATCAGCCGTTTGAAGATGATCAGCTCTTTTCTAGTTGATGGGGAGATCTGACTAACTTTCTTATGTCCGATCGATTCGAAATTCGGTACCGTGTTACTTCAACGATATTTAAAGAACATGGTAAGGTAACCATGACCTGATTAGCCGTTTGAAGATCATCTTTTCTTTATTAGTTGATGAGGGGATCTGACTATCGTCCATATGTCCTATCGATTCGAAATTTGGTACCATGTTACTTCAATGATGTTGGAAGTATGTATATGGTAAGGTAACCATTATTTATACCTACTTTAAAAAGGATAAAATAAAAGTAAAATTAAAAATTTTAAAAACCCCCCGACACAAAAAATAAACTCTAAAAAATAATAAATAATATTAAAAAACCTATTATAATTATATTATCACATATAATAATTTGTAAGTTGAAATAATTTTATTTTCCAATCGTCGTCTCGTCGGGGGACCGCTATGTGAAAAAAAAAACCTAACCAAGAGCATGTCAGGACATGTCTAAGGAGGGTTCCGTAACTATAAACGCGTAATATTCTTTTTTTTTAATTACTCCAAAAGTTACTATCCGATTTGGTTCACAATAGTTTTCCTAAAGAGTTTTTAGCATGACCTATCAGCATGAAAATTTGCAAGTTTTTTATCTCCAATAGTTTAAAAATGCTAGGGGGGGGACCAACTTACAAACTACTTTGGAGGCCGATTACTCGAAAATGGTCAACTTTATAAAAAAGTAACGTATGAAACCTTGCCTTTATTTTAAAAGACCTATTCTACGATACCCCACACGATGGGGTAGAGTGAAAAAATATTTTTCATCCCCACTTCATATGTATGGAGAGCCACCCCTAAAATATAAAATTATTATTTTTTTATAATCCCGAAACCGTGATCTATACACAATCTATAACTGCACCAAATTTCATCAATTTATATTCATAATTACAGGAGCTAGAGGCGCGGACAGACAGACAGACAGACAGACAGACAGACAAACAGACAGACAGACGGACAGAGCGAAACTATAAGGGTTCCTTAAGTATTACGGAACCCTAAAAACAGGTGTAGTCATAGATATATAATATTAAAAAGAGGTAATTTATCAAAGGGTGTAGTAATGTAATTCGTAATAATTAATTAGCTGTTGTAAAAATACTTTATAAACTTTAGCGGTCCCCCGACGAGGCGACGATTGGAAAATAAAAATAGTTCAAGTTACATAATATTATATGTGATAATATAATTATAATAGGTTTTTTAATATTATTTAGTATTTTTTAGAGTTTATTTTTTGTGTCTGGGGGTTTTTAAAATTTTTAATTTTACTTTTTAATATAATACATCTATGGTTATGATAGTTAAATTTATGTTTAGTAAATTTATTACTATTTAACGTTTTTATTTAAATTCGATGCAAGTCGCAATTTTCAAGTGATATTTTCAAGAAAAAGGTCATTGACGTTCCTATTCTCATTTGAAACGCATTATATCTGATTTCTGAACCTGGATAATCTTATAAAGAATCTCATGGAATTATATACCTATTTATTAAAGAAGATTCATCTACGCCTAGTCGCCTAATAGTGTTATTTTCATAAAAATAAAATCATAGGGCTGTTAGTAAAAAACTTAAAGCCGCATTAGGTCATTTGGACAAGGTTAAGCATCCAACAAAGAAACATTCGAACGCTGCATTTTTCTAAAGCATACCATTTGTATAAATGGTCTATTTCTATTTTGTTTACGTGATTTGCCCTGTCGCTAATGGTGCTCAGCTAAATGACTGCATGCTATTCGCTGAGACCGAGTGGTCATTCCGCTTTATGGTCCACGTAATGGCTGCTGAGTGAACGGTTCTCTAATAGGGATGCCGAATGGATCGTGTCAATAGTAGTGCAAATTAGATTCTCTGAGGAAGTAGATTCTATTTACTTTTTTAGGTATCTGCAACACGAGCCAAATACTTTGAGCCGACAGTTTAACCGTAAAAGGTAACAAGGACCTTCTTGGTGAATGGTGCTATATTAGATATATACCTAAACTTATACTTTTCATATCGTTATCATCGTCATAGTGTTGGCATTTTCTGTATCTCTAAAATGCCTAAAATGTAATCTGAATTTATTCTTTACATAGTGTAAAACGAATTAGTTTCCAATGTCTGTTCGTTTAGATCTTACTACTTAAACTACTCAACGGATTTAAATGAAGTTTTCAGCAATAGATGGAGTGATTCAAAGGGAAGCTTTATGTGTATTATTTTTTGTCATTGCAATCATACGAGGTCGGGGCGGATCGCTAGTAAGTTTACAAAAAAAACGAACCAAAACATCTGTAATATTTTTAATTACACCAGTAAATATAGTAGGTAAATCCCACTCGTAATCTCGTAATAACTAAATTACCTATTAAAGTGTAAGAAGTTCTGTGTATTCTGTATTACTACTGTGATGAACGTAATTAACATGAGAACGAACGACTTTATCACGAGGAAGATTCACAGGCTACTATTTCTGCACCTATTACAAATGGTTTACGCTTAGGGCGAAGTGCAGTCCTCGCAACAAATGGTCCCCCATTCAGTAGAATTGGTCGGAATCTAGCAGTTTGAGTGTGACGTGTAAAAAGCTATAGACGAGAGATGCATTGAGTGTGCTGGCTTAATTAAATGCTTTCAATCTAGGTGATTGAAAGCAAGATCCAGGCCATTTGAAAATGTTCAAGGACTGCAAGAAATTAAGCAATGATAGAAAGTAATAAATCGCATGCAGCCTAGGTTGGTTGGATCTAAAATCTTTGTTTAAGATTTTCATGTGTTGTTCTTGTAAGCCATTGTGTTAAAATAAGCCGTTGGATAAGTTCAAAGAAAAATTTTTGGATCAAAATTCCGCTGTTTCATATAGAAAATATTTGTGGCAAAGAGCTAGCTTACATAAGGAAATGAAGATCTAGGCTGTCTAAATAGTGGAATAAGTTGAAAAATTGCAAATTATTCGAGTGAATAATGTGTTGCATTTTACATGTTATATACGGCGACGGTATAGAAAAATACTGCCGTTGTATGGAGGTGGTTGGAACCTAGGGTTGTCACCTCTTTGTTTTTATTATTCATTTATTTACATGTGTGCTCATTTGACTAATTAATAATTATTATAAAGTTTAGGATGTGGTTTTATATAAAGTAGCCAGATCGGGTGGAGAAATCTGTAAAAATTACATATTTCCGGTAAGTCCTTCAAGACCGCCTTCTTTTTCATTAAAAATGTTGTGTAAGGGGTGTCAATCAGATGGCTCTCGATCTCTCTTAATAAAACATGTTTATCTACCACCTAGTTACTAATACATCCGCAATGCTAGGATGCAAGATACGTCGAGTTCTCAACGTCTCGACACATTTCTCAACAAACCTAGACGCCATAATATTCAAAAGCACTTATTAATATCTAATTAAGATGGTTTCGTAATTTGTAAAGTCCACAAATGAAGGGGAAACAGCGAGTAGCAACCCTTATCTCCCGCAGCAGGTTTTCTGTGGAGCTTTTGTGTTGAATTTTATTCATGCGGCGTCGAAATAATGAGATACTTAAAAGTGGAAGAAATAATTATGCCCCCGTTGTCTCTTTTGAACAGCGCATGTCACTGCGTCATGATGAAACTGTAATTAGTTTACGTGAGTAATTGGAGGTCATGTTTCACGCTATTAATGCAAAATGCGCTCAGTTTTCAGTTTATATCTATTTAAAGTTACGTTTTCAGTGAGTGGAACATTTTCGTGAGTAATTTCATTGTGACAGTATTTACTATGTATCTCTTGTTGGTTTTCAAATAGCATATTACGTGTTAAGAAAATAATTAAAAAATAAATTATCATTATCGATGTTTTTTTTACGCTATAACAATTTCAAACAAAAAAATACGTGGTAGAGCCATGCTTCGGCACGAATGGGCCGGCTCGACCGGAGAAATACCACGGGCTCACAGAAAACCGGCGTGAAACAGCGTTTGCGCTGTGTTTCGCCGAGTGAGTGAGTTTACCGGAGGCCTAATCCCCTACCCTATTCCCTTCCCTACCCTCCCCTATTACCCTATTCCCTCTTAAAAGGCCGGCAACGCACTTGCAGCTCTTCTGATGCTGCGAGTGTCCATGGGCGACGGAAGTTGCTTTCCATCAGGTGACCCGTTTGCTCGTTTGCCCCCATGTTTCATAAAAAAAAAAAAACAAATAAATTATACTAGAAGCCGCCTTGTGGTCGAAATTTGCCCATTTTAATTCATATAATTTATTTAGTTTGAACTTTATAAGGGTTATTTTGCCTCTTAGATAGAAAAAATAAATGTAAATGTTGTGATAGACTGACAAACGTGAAACGTCAACGTGTAACAAGACTGTAGGTTTCTATCAAACACAAAGAAGTGTGTGTCAATAATCTGAAGTAGTGTGTGTTATTGTTTTTTTTTATAAATTTTATGTATTTATAAGCATTATTTAAATAACACTGGCTTTCTGCACACCTTCCTTCACATAAACTTTAATTTACCTGCCAAATTTCATACTCATCTGGTTGCAAAATTCTTAACTTATAATCCTAAATAGATTGTATATTAAATAATATTAAAGCAGGTTGTGTCCGGCGTCTATATAATATAATGAAAATGTCAAATTACAATTGCCAGTGTAGTTGAGACCGTAAATGAACATAAATTCTCATTGTTGTGATCGGCCATATTGCAGTTTGTAGGTTATTCAGGCGACGACGCTGTGGGACTTTGATCGTTTATCTCGTTTCTCGCTAACATCTAATAGTTTTATTTGTTGAAACTAATTTTGTGGTTTTGGACAACCCTAGTAAATGTCAAATTGCATTAGACGCCATTTTATTTTTATTACAAAAATGAAGATGGAGTGATTAACATAAAGTATCGTTGATATTATTATACTGTTTTATTGTTGCAAAACGAAATTAAATACATTTTAAAGGGGACCGCTGAAATATTTCATTCCCGTTTAGGTAATTTAGTATCTTTTTTAAATTTGTTTCCTATACAAATTGGTAAAATTTGGAACATTTAAAAATTTAGGTTTTTAAACATTCAGAAATACAAATACAAAGTCTACAACCAAAGGAAAGACCTTCTGGTCTTTGCATCTTTATCCCATGTTTAGAAAAACATGGGATAAAGATGCAACATTGGCAAATGCAATTAAAGCTATACGATATTTAAATCCAATTTACTACGGTCCATATTTGAAAACGTAATATGGTCCATATTTTGTACGCTTTTTGCAAATGCACATATTTTAGAAAATGTTGATTATTTCTAAGATGTTCATGTTTCTTAAGAATTCTAATAATCTTTTTGATACTAAATAATAATAGAACTGTTCAAAATACATATAAGGTTGATTAATGTTCAAAATTATGAGTTTTATTTCACAAAATCCTTATGGTGGTCCATAATTGGCGCACTTACCTATAATTTATCTAACGTAAACTAAATAAGGCTAGAGCTTAGAGGCCAAGATTTATTACATGTCAAGTCAGTGTATCTATTTAGGAGATCGCAAGGACCTCTTATCTGTTGTTCTGTCTACCTGTGTAATAGAAAGGGAGAATTGTAGACATTTTGCTTCTTTAGTATTTGCTTTAACATTGCGGAAAACAGGGAATATCTTTAGAGTGGGGCCCTATTTATCAATAGCCAGAGGTCGCTCTGTGGTTTCGCCTATACTAATTCATCTAGTTTATAAGTTTGAACTTTATAAGGATTCTTATGCATATTAGATAGAAAAAAAAATGTGTCAGATTGACAAACGTCAACGTGTAACAAAATTTTATGTAACGCACGGCAGTGTGTGTTAATAATCTAAGATAGTGTGTGCTAATTTTATGAATTTCTAAGCATTATTTAAATATAAGCCTTCTGGCTTCTGTACACCTTGCTCCACATAAACTTTAACCGTGCCAAATATCATACTCCTCCGGTTGCACATTTCTCGTAAAACTGTACAGTACCCCAAGCAGGAACATTTTGCGGCATCGTTACGTGAACGTTAGCGAGAAATATTGTATTAAAACCATGAAAGCGCCTCTAGCGGACGTAAAAGTAACTAAAATTTCATACAATATTCCTTATATTTCACGTTTACGTACACGTAACGATACCGCAAAATGTTCCTGCTTAGGGGTACTGAAAGTTTTTACTTCACGTATTGATATAATACGTAATAATAAATAGGCAATATGTTAATAATAATAAATAGACTGTTCTCGATTCTCATTAAAGTAATAGCCAGTAGGACAGAGTAGAAAATATATAATATTATACTTAATTACGTAGGTACAGAGATAACTTTTATAGAACGATCCAAATCGCAGGGTGCGTTTACAAATTTGATTTTGAGTTACAATTTAAAGCGCCACTTATTTTGTGCAAATTACAATAGTTCCATTGTTTAATAAGGTGTTCAAAGCTATGAATATTCCACAATAATTCCAATGGAATTATGGTGACTCTGGAGTAATGATTGGATTAATTGGATTCTAGTTATGAAGTCGCCATGTCGAATAATGAAATGGCGTTGGCCGACGTAAGCTCGGCGTACGGCTAATTAAACAGCAAACGTTATAGCTGCTGTAAATATGTTTTAAAAGGATAATTCCATTCCGAACGTCCAGTTTGATGAGTTATTCAGTTTGGTTATTAAATCATTTTACGATGTGAAAACGGCGAAAAACGCATAACCTACGTTACGACCTTTTTGATTATGCAATGTCCTATTTGTTGATTTCCAACCTTTTTACCCCACTACGGCGAAGCTAAAAGGAAGGGTAATGATTTTGTCAGTCTATGCTATATCTGTATAACCTATGAGTCTATGTATGTATGTATGACGTATGTATGTATGTTTGTTCCACCGTAGCGACTAAACTACTGGATCCGATTTGATTGAGGTGTCAATAGATTCATAACAATAGGCCGGGTAGCATAGGCTAAATAATTTACGTAGTCGGGTTATAATAATAATAATTATTATTTATTAGAACTTCATTAAAATAATAAAATTACACAAAGTACATACGGCCGATGTATCTTGGCGAGTCTGAACTTCGCGCAGAAGGTTGCGCAATAACTGTTTCTCAGTGTTTTCGTATTTATTTTATTTGTACTAATTGGTCAACTGTATTAGGGACATTTTATTAGTACATAGGTATATAAAAATAATACATTAATAGTTTTCTTCACGAGTTGTACATGCGCTAAAGTTCGCAGAGCCTATGTTCAGACCCGTCAAGATACAGCGGCCGTAGTGTAGGTAGGTATATATAAAAAAAGTATAAATTGGCTGTCTTTATATACTGCTGAACATCTGCTGAAGAAATTTCTTCTCGACAACCATTTTTCTTTCAGACAACCATATCCCACCAAAAACATTTTCATGTAAAAATATTATGCCAAGACGATACCATATGACTAGCACTGTCAAAAAGTTATGAAATCTCATGTAAAACCAACCCTTTGCATCATGCTAAATAATAATAACAACGGACGCTTTCACACCACCCGTGGTAAGTTCTCGAAGAACTTGTATTATACGGGTACCAGACCATGGAAACGTATATTTTAATACTAAACATATTATATTTTAGATTTTTATTATAAAATACACATATATAAAATACTTAATACATACTTAATGGGCATTTCTTTAATTCGTTGTCACATTTAAGAAAAAAATTCAATTAAATGAACTTGTTCTTTTTCCTTTCTTATTATCATTATTCAGTACCTAGTCTTCTAAATGACCTAAAAAATAAAGAAAGTCTGCATATTTCGCATTAATTTAGATATATTTAGTGATAACTGAGAAAAAGGTCGGAAGAAATCGTTCCACTGAGAAACGAAATGTTTAAGTGAATATATTCTAAATTAAAAACATAAAATCAATATTATCAATTGTTTTTCAAAGAAATGAGGAACATTTATTTAATCATAACAAAATATTAAAAACATTACAAGAGTATAAAGAAAATACACACTTCGAAAACTCCTATGAGTTACTTCACTGACGAGTATGTACTCATCTGATTACTCTTAAACTATAGTAGAGCGTTATTTTAAAGTGATCTTGGGTTACCATTACAAACAATTCTTTAGCAAAATAACTAGCATGAAATAATGCACCTTCATAAACAAAGACTAGACAATAACAATTAAAATCTAACACTAATTTAGTGAGACTGTAACTCAATGGAACGTAACATAAACATAAGGATGTGGTCACTAGGATCACCAAAATAAATCAAAAATAATTTTAATATCAAAATGGCTTCTACTTATCTTATGCCTAACTAATTATTTGGAAAAAATATTTGGTTGATGTACTTAATATATAACTATGAGATCAGCTTAGACCAAAGTGTTTACTATTGCTATACCTATGTCAATCAATGACAAAAATCACAAACATAATCAGTTAAATTATTTGAACACTTTGAACAATAAAACTTTTTACATTTGATACATTTAGTTATGCATGCATTAAAAAGATAATGCATTTTACACTTATTACATGGCATTGTGCGCCTAATTATAGTTTTTAGTGATTTCGATTGCTTAGTATCAGTTTTCCGTTCACTGGACTTCAGTTTATTTGGAATAGTCTTAATATCCAACACTTTAACTTTGGGTTTCTTTGGAATTGGTTCTGCAACGAAATTTTCTTCTTCTGTTCTACTTGGCGATTTGAGCATTTTTGTTTTTTCTGTGAGAGAGAGAGTGGACTTATATTCCGCAATATTGTTTGTTTCAGATAGGAAAAGCATTTCAGATATTGCATGGTCATTAAGTGTTATAGGAAAAAGCTCCTTAGTAGAAATTGCCGCAAGCGAATCTAAACCAATGTCGGGTTCAGAGTCTACGCACACTTGTATGTCATCCAGGGAAATTAATTTGTCGTCTCCAAAACGTAGCTGATTTGAATCCAGGTTTTCTTTATTTGATATTACGAGCGCAGGGGAGTTGTTAGATTTTAGCGAGTATTTCAACTTGGTTTGGATGTCATGAACCTGTGCTTTGACTTTGATCACCATTGAATCAGGATTTACCTGTTTAATGACCTTATGTTGCATATTATTGTTAAAAGTATGTGTTTTTGGGTCAAAGCAATTGCAAAGGCCTCTGTTTTCACCACAAAAACAAGATAAGATTCTGTATCGTATGCTGTTTTGTGTAATAGACGAAATTTGGTGTATTTTCATAGTGCCAATTAACGTGCTGAGGTTCGTAGGTAGAATCTTTTTTATATTATCAATATCGTTGCTTGATATATAGATGATTTTGACCACTTTCATACATTTTGAGAGAGCATCATATGCCTGCAGCCCATTTTCAATATCCCTTCCAAATGCAACTTGACGGTCTAAGGCTCTTTTAACGGAGCCCCCTATACCATCTGCCACTCCTTTTCCATGGCCTGCTTCGGAATATGACCAGGTGGCATAGTCCAACTTCAATTTTCCTGTGAATAGATTCAGAAGGTAGAAGTTTTTTTTCTGGCGATATTGCGATGTTGGGCCGTCCGAGTTGAAATGAATGACTTTCGTCAATGGGTTTATTTTTTTGATCTCCTTTATGACCGGTATCAGGTGCGCCCAAATCGCTGGAGGTTCATGAGAATTATTATCTGATATTGTGCAAAACGATTGCGATTTATCGGCCCAATAAATCATACCAGTATGCAATGTAATCTGGTTTTTGGAGGCGCCAAAATGCGTGGCTTGGATTTCTTCGCCCATTTTACATGCGTAGTTTTCAGAGAAATCACAAATAATTACAGTTTCGTCAGGTTTAAGATTGTTAATGCATTCTCTGTATTGTTTTTGTTGGTAAATCCAGTTGAAATGGTGGATTTTAAATAATTTAAAACACTTTTCAAAGTCTGTTACTAGGTCTTTTACGGTTCCAACTTTTTTTATTTTAACTGTTTTTTTTGTTGTTAATTCTTTGGACATTTTATTTTCTATTTTTGTATATTTGTGATCAACAGTCGTCCACTGGGCCCACTCTACTGATACTGCTGGTTTATTTTCTTCTAGGGCATCATACTTTATTTTCTTATTTTTGCATTCATCGCAGTCTTCATACATACATTCTTTAGAATTTATGTTGCAACAGAGGTTTTTAATTATGTCTAATACAGTGTTACAGTTTTTCAAGGCCTTGCATTTTTTCAGTGCAATAAACATCAATTCAATATTGTTATGCTTAATACACAAGCAAGTTTCCCTATTCTGAACTGAAGGGCATAATATAAAAAAGGGTTTGTATTTGAAAAATGTTGCAAGGCTGTAATTTCCTCCTTCTTCTCGATATATTTTTTATAAATTAGTCACTGTATCGGTAAGATAGCGTATCTGCTCCTTTCTTTTGTTAAACGTACGGCATTGCCTCTTCCCAGCCGTCATTCTACTGATATCGTCTCTCACATAGAATGCTTCTATTTCTTCTCGTACTTTGTTCTGTGTTGCTATTTTCTTTTTTATTCTTAGCTGTCCCTTCAATCCCAATAGCTTAGAAACAAAACTTTTTTTAACAGTTTTCTGTACGTTCTCCTTTAGGACCATAGTTTTTATCGTTTGCTTTTCTTTTAAGGTTTTGCATTCTTGATACGATCTTTTCAACGTTGCTTCTAATATTTCTTCGCGTGCTTGTAACTTTAGTATTTGTTCCTCTAGTTTCTTTACTCTCACCTCAGTTTCTTTTTTTTGGCGATACAGCCTTTTCCTATATTTTTGTAAAACTCTTGTCAAGGTTTCATTTTTTTTTATTGCTGTTTTATAATTTTTAAGTAATTTATTTTGTTTTTTCTTGATTTCCTTTTTCTTTTCTGAGGCTTTCTCTTTTTCTGTAACTTGTTGTTTTTTCTTTTCTTTTTGTTTTCTTTTTTGACACCGCCATTTTTTTCTTTGTTCTACTTTTTCTTTTATTGTGAGGTCCGAAATTTTTTTATTTTTTGATTTTACATACTCTGAATGTTTTTGTTTTAATTTATTATATTTTTCCGGATTTTCTTTTAGTTTCTCTCTGTATTTTCTCATTCTTTCTGCCGCTGTTAAAACCATTTTATTCTCTTCAACCCTAAAACAAAAATAATTTCAAATTTTAATTTAATATTTTTTTCTATTCACTGACTTCCAAAAAAAAAAAAGATAGGCAATTTGGCTGTATGTTTTTATAAAATTTTTCCCTTCCCTTCCAAATAAAAAATATATTTTTTAAATCGGTTTACAATATGCATGTATTTTAAATAAGATCCAATTTTTTTTTTCATTTTCTGTTTCCATATGAAATTATACCTAAACAGTTATTTTCTTTATAAAATCCTTTTTAAGTACATCAATAATTAAATAAGAAGTATAAAATTTGCGCACCATATTCAAAAGCGCAAAACGCAACATTGGTTGAATTGAACTAAAAATGCAAAATTTTGCACCATGAGCATGTTCCTATAAATAAACACCTTTCGACTCCATCATCAAACTCTGTAGATCATGTAGCATGATAGTACTCGCTAAAACAAAACAAATGAGCCAAAACTTGATGGGTATTTCATGTTTAGTTCATAAGTTCCTATGACCACCTTCCGACTCCATCATCAAAACAGCTACATGGTACCATAATATTACATTATCATCGGTCTTTCTTATGTATGCAAAGTTTTAAATTAATCCGACGAATTGAAGGGGTCAAAATCACTTTCAAAGTTTCCGTTACATACAAAAATAGATACACACTAAGCTAATAAAAGGGTATTAAAAACATAAAATCTCGTTACCGACGTCGGTTAAAACTGTACATTATAGCGCGGCTTTAGCCTTCCATTTAGTTACAAATTGATCGCTTGAGTTACGAAATTTCTCAATGGAACGTAACGGTTTTGATGACATGAAAGAACTACAAAATATTTTTAGTTTTGGAAAGTTTTCCTTGGCCTAAGTTATTATTTTATTGGAAAATACATACTACTTTATTAAAAAAATACCAGTATTTTACGTAAAACCTGTAACTTACCTTAGAAAACTCTGTCAATCAATGGAATTGGTGGCAAATCTTCCAAAAACGTCTTCTTTTCACGGCGTTTTTTATGAACTGACGTGTCACACATTCAAAATGGCCGACTCATTAATCTTAGATGTGTTGCAATTAGGTACACTAAAATACTACAGTTTGGTAGAAATTACAAATGGAATTATAGATAAAAGTGCGTAACTCAATAGGAGTTTCCATTTGAGTGTATTTTGTGTCCACTGATTAATTTGTGATTATTTTTACTAAATAGCATTTTAAAAGTAATTGGAACTAAAAATAATATTCATGACAAATTTTCCAATGTCTTTAAGTAAAAATATTGTAAGCCACGGAGGATTTTTTTTTCAATAATGAACATTAAATTTGACAATGTTGGAGGAGGACATAGCAAAAGCAGCATACCCTTTATATTTTTTTTTTCTGAAGAAATATATAATAGAAAACAATATTATCGTAAATATTTAAGGAGCTTATTATATTGAGCTATAGGTAAAAGTAAAATTCCTAACACAAAGCTTTAGTCTTTAGAAAAAAAAATATCTTTGTTGGTAGGACATTGAAAAAAATGACTTAACAACACTAGGAAGAAATGCCCTAATACACATCTATGATCCAGAGGAACACAGAAAACTTATTTGTTCCCTGGCTGGATTCGAACCCGCGACCTCCGGCTTGAGTGCAAACGCGCTCACCACTGAGCCTCAGTGGTCGTTACTTATTCTTTCGGAAAATTATTTGAACTAATCGAACAATAACTTTTGAAGTCATTTAAATCAATACCTATTGGCTATTACGCGTTTATAGTTACGGAACCCTCCTTAGACATGTCCTGACATGCTTTTGGTTAAGTTATTCCTTTTATAATTTTTCTTCTTTCGTACTATTGTTTAAACTCCGAGCAAAGCTCGATCTCCCGGGTCACTCCTGAGCATGACTCCCGTCTCCCAGGTACTAGTTACTACAAACAACTATCCGAATCTTTCAGGATAAAAAAAATTACTCATGTTCTATGATGTCTTATGAGTTATGACTTATGTAATAAAGAACACCATTAGCGCGGTTTAGGAGTCAATGTACTTTGACGACCTCCGTGGCTCAGTGGTGAACGCAGTGGCGCTTTAGCCGGAGGTCGCGGGTTCGAATCCCGCCAGGGAACAAAAAAAGTTTTCTGTGTTCCTGGGTCATGGATGTGTATTAAATATGTGTATAATATAATAAAAATCTTAAATATAAGTATAGTATAAAAAGTATTAAATATATTTCCGTTGTTGGGTACCCGTAACACAAGTTCTTCGGATTCTTACCACGGGGCCAGACTGACGTGGTGTGAAGCGTCCATAGATATTATTATATATTATTATATTATAAAGCACTGACATCTGTCGGTTGCAGTAAGTACTACTTGAATGCCCATTTATAATTGATTATTGTTTATAAGCTATGCTAGGTGGCGCTTTTACTCGATTTTATTTATTCTAAGTTACTTGGATACTGTAAATATTTCGATGTATAGTATGTAAGTGTAATTTGATACATATTTTTTTTTATTATTTCATTCCCTTCATTAATTCGTTAATTATTGTTAATCGTTTTAATGATAAATCATAATATTTTAATAGTTTTGTGTAAAAGTGACATCTATCTCGTACATTATGAATTATGTTAGTTATGTGTTCGTTCTTAGCTTGAATTGGAATCTAATTGGCGTAATATTTAAATACCTAATTATTTCCCTAGTATTCTTTAGTAATTTAAACGGAAAATACATACGGGTAACATTAACAAGTGCAATAAAATATGTTGATAAAGATTTAAAAGAATATTGTGTTTTTTGTTGTTAATAAAGGGATACATGGTTATTTTATTAAATTTTATTGTTATTATCGGATCCCTAATAACAACAACAATTTTCAGGCCTCTAGCAAAATTTGTGGTAATATTATAGAAACTTCCATCCTGTAGTTTAAGGGGTTGAAGGATAAAAGTTTATATGAGACTTCTTACCTTAATAATTCTTAACATAATTAAATTAATGTTGCATGTATGTTAAATTTTCCGTTTAAATTACTGCAGAATATTCGGGAAATAATTATTTCAATCAATATTAGTCAATTAGTTTACAAGCCTAGCGATGAATGACGACATAACTTATATAGTTCATAATAACGCGATAGATGGCGCTTTCACAGATAATTAACTTTAACTCCCTTGTTTAAGGGGTTGGAAGATGAAAGTTCCAATTTTGAGAATTTTTATGTTGGTTGTGTACTAATACAATCTTACGTAACAAATTTCACCTTTCGAGAACATCTGGAAGTACGATATAATTTTGTTGATCATCAGTGAGTCAGTGACGGAATCAGGGGTTTTTAGATATCAATAAAATCTAAAGTATAAGACGTAGGTAATCGAAACTTTACATGTTTAATGAGACCGCTGATGGGAACAAATCCTGAAAGTTTCATTTATCTGGTACAATCCAAACCCAAGTTATGAGGGTTCAAAAAATCGACGAAACGCTTCGAGAAAAGGTGGTTTGGTAGTGCCCTTGCGCTTCGCTTGGCGTCTTGGCATGGAGGCACTACCGTGCCCCCAGATAGTTTTTTTATGAAAATTGTAGTTAGTAAATTTTTGACTAGGCCTCGATTCCTTTTTCAAATTTCAACCATACATTTTTTATTTGGGGTTTATCTTGTTAATGGTTTAATAAGTATCCAATTAGAAAACTTTTAAATGTATAGGCCGTCATTAAACCACTTTAGACTCGGTGTTAAAAAGCTTATTGTGTATTTTGAAATTCTCCCTGACCCTTTCAGAACTTTCTAGATTACTTTATAATTACCTGATATGAATAGTTTATTTTGTGGGTTTAACTTTAGAAATTTTTAAATAATTTGTAAGCGATTTACACCAGATAAAACCACTTTATGCTTAGGGGCCATCCATATATTACCCCACGCAAAATTTCGACTTTTTGAACCCCTACCGCCCCCCATGTCACGCTTTTTAGTATCCCTGTACCTGTATTTAACATGTACTGTCACACTATGTATGACCCCCCCCCCCTCCCCCATCAGGTGTGACGTAATATGTGGATGGACCCTTATTATAAGCACATACATAGAACACGACGTATTTCAAAGAAATGTTATCATACTCCATAGACCAGACATGTCGAAAACTGTCCGCACTTAAATGGCCCCACTTTTGGAGTTGTTTGGGGCCATTTTGACATTTGAGGTATGGTGAAATCAAAATGGCTGATATTTGAGGTATGGTAAAATCAAGATGGCGTAACTTTTTCTTGTACGAAGATAATAGTTCTGTCAAATGTATGTAGGGTGAGAGTACCAATTATCAGCACTTTAAAAAAGTGGTCCAATTATAACCTCGATTATTACAGAGGAAAATACTTTATAGTTTAAAGAATGGTGTCGCTGGCAGTAGATTCCAGAAACATTAAAGTTTTGTTTTTATTAAGTGGAAACAAAAATTAATTAGTGAGAAGCTTATAATTCTACTATTTGTTCGGGGTGCTGATAATTAGGCACAGTGCTAGCAATTGGGTGTGTTACCCTACTTCATAGCCCATCCGTTTTGAAATCATTTCGATACCTACTCCTAATAACTCGCTACGTCGCGTCGTAGGGTTAATAGGCGTCAATAGGGTGACAATTATTATTTGTAATTTCAATATATATGTATATGTTACCGCCCAAACCCGATTTTAGGACAAACTAGTTTTGCCTAGGCTAAATTGGTTCTTCCTATACGCGATAGGATTAACTAGTATATCCTAGTCCAAACTAATTTTTCCTAAGCCCGATAGGATAAACCAGTTTAGCCTAGGCCAAACTAGTTGATCCTGATATTAATACGCATACTCCAGGATAAACTAGTACGGCCTAGTCTTAACATTATGGTATATCTAAAAAGTCTAAATAAATTACATAAACTGAATAAAATACTCCGTAATTGGAAAAAATAAGTTATTAAAACGATAATTATTCGTCGTTAAAAGCTATGGATATTTATTGGTTATACAAACAATAACAAATAATAAGTGTTTTTTAAATAAAAGCAATAATCATATCTCAATAATTAAAATTGTTATTTATTTTTGCATGGTGTGCTTTGGTGGCACTTAGAATTGCAGAGTATCATTGCCTTCTTGCACTTGCATCTGTTTGTGGAACAGTTTTTGATGCAGCTGCATCTCACGAAACCTTAGCCTGATCCAACTGAATGTTTCGTAGCTGCAGTCCTAAACGTTATTCCTATAGTTATTTGTCCTAGAGTGTGCGTATTAATATCAGGATCAACTAGTTTGGCCTAGGCTAAACTGGTTTGTCCTATCGGGCTTAGGACAAATTAGTTTGGACTAGGATATACTAGTTAATCCTATTGCGTATAGGAAGAACCAGTTTAGCCTAGGCAAAACTAGTTTGTCCTGAAATCGGGTTTGGCCGGTAACATATATAATATACGAGTATATGTATTTCTGAAATACATTTTTAAATGTACCTATAAATTAATAAATAATAACATTTTTTTTGTTTTTTGTCGTATGTTTCCATTATCCAAATGTATCACACTTAATGCCGTGTTTACTTTTAAGAATTGGCATTTATCTATGTAAGTTGCGTTATCATAGGTGTTGCGGAGACCGCCGATGTAGGTAGGCAGGGGTGATGAATTATAACATCATAATCGAATTAATTATATATTTAGTATTAATATGTACAATCGAACCACATCTTATTACGTTCTTTGGCTATCTGACATAACAAAACATAAGACAACTTGACATTAGTTATTATTCTTAATATTCGAATTATGTACATTCGCAGAGGTTCTTTAATTTCTAAACATAGGTAGGGTGAGAGCACCAATTATCAGCACTTTAAAAAAAGGGTCCAATTATAACCTCGATTATTACAGAGGAAAATACTTTATAGTTTAAAGCATGGTGTCGCTGGCAGTAGATTCCAGAAACATTCAAGTTTTGTTTTTATTAACTGGAAACAAAAATTAATTACAGAGAAGCTTATAATTCTACTATTTGTTCGGGGGGCTGATAATTAGGTACAGTGCTAGCAATTGGGTGTGTTACCCTATTATGAGATTGTAATTTGTAGGTAGATACGGTGTTCCCATACTATTAATCTTCATTTACAAATGCACTTGAACTCATCAGCCGCCGCCTACGACACTCCCAGCGGTCTAGAATTAGATAATGACACAGTTTACCTAGAACACTAGGTCTTGTACTGTCCTTGTGAAAAGTTTTCGCAGATTTCTGTCAAGTACAGTCACGTATACTCCCAGCGGTCTAGAATTAGACAATGACACCGTTTACCTAGAACACTAGGTCTTGTACTGTCCTTGTGAAAAGTTTTCGCAGATTTCTGTCCAGTACAGTCACAAGTAGTAGGTAAAAAATATTGAAAATTATAAAACCTACATTTTTAGAGCAAAATGCTAGTCTACGTTTCTAACTATGAATTTACGTTTATTAAGCTCTTGCTTCAAAGCATTGGATATGCAATCATGGAGCGCAATAAACCCATTTTGATAGAGAAATGACAGGTCGAGGAAACACTATAATTAGTGTTCTTGGCTTAATACTGTGCTGTATTTGATACCGTTAGATGTGAGTTTGGTATATTGACTTTGCAATTGAAGGGTGTTTTGGAAAAATAACCAAAGTCACATTTCAAAAAAATATTTTTTTGTGCTCTTTTTTCTAACTTCAATATATGATTTAATTAGAAAAAATAACTATCTAATTTCTTATAACATTATGTGTTATTATATATTTTAACTAACATAAACTTCAAAAGATCTTTTTATTCACATATTTTCATTTTTACAAGTTTAAAGTTTGATCAATTTAACATTGGTTGTTTTTCCAAAACACCCTTCAATTATTATCATCTCAAATATTGTCTTTTTAAACGGAATTAAGCAAAAGAATCAAAAAATGTATCACGCTAAGTGAGGATGGCACGCGGTAGACTAGAAGAAGCTGCTATTTTGAGTTAATCTAATCTTCTATACTATTAATATTATAATAAAAAGGAAAAGTTTGTTTGTTTGCATTGAATAGGCTCCGAAACTACTGGACCGATTTTGATGAAATTTGGCACAGATATGGAGTAGACCACGGGGAAGGACATAGGCTACTTTTTATTGCGAGAAAATGTACGGTTTCTGCAAAATTAACTTTAGCGCGCACGAAGTCGCGGGAAACATCTAGTTTCTATAATGATAAAACATGGATTATTTTTTTAAGAATATATGCTTGGCAATCCTACATCCACATCGTTAATAATATTTTCTAACTATATACATACTGCTGAAGTTCAGGGAATATTACGGCAAAGGAATTGAAACGAACGCAGCTAATGAACCGCAGGTGAAGGTTAATGACATGTCCCGATTGAGGTGAAGATAGCGAATATATCACGTAATACGACCATATTTCTGCGATAAAATTAGCCTTCACTTGGGCTAAACTGAGGCAAAATGGCGATAATCACGACATTGCTATGGACTCGACTTTTGTTTTTGTAAATTTTTACGCTTAAGTAAGTATTATCTCTGTTTTTGACCCCCGACGTAGAAACAGGTGTACGTTTTGTTATACTTATAATAATAATGACGTGTCTAGGAATGTTTGTGTGTGTCGCGAAAAAACGACAAATGATTGAATGACGAGGTTTTTAACAATGAAACGCATGAATTTTCTATCTCTATTTCCGATATCCGCCACACAAAGCTACATGTGCGTTAGTCTTTCATCCCCACCACTCTCTCTTTTACAATAATATTTTTAATATTACCCCATTTCGCAGTCTTATCTGGCACTAAAAAGTTTAGACCCCTGTTTATGGCAGACATATTATGTAATTTAAGCAATTTTAGCTCAATTGCCTTGGCATTACGTAAGCACTAAGCAAATAACTTTGCCGAAAGCTCCACTTTAACCTCAAACATGTATCTATGCATAACTTTTGTGCATGCGTGATATACAGCAATAAGCAATATTGACATGAACAAAAAGTTTAAAAAAGTTGCGATCGCAAACCAAAATAATATTAATAGATTGTACAATTTCTATTCACATTTAATTTCCCGTAATTATTTTAATTATTAAACATTAAAAATATATTCATGGATAAGTGGAGATAGTCAATAATTTGTTCATAATATTTAATACGAATATTCGTTAAAATGAGTTACAATGTCACAGTATTTATCTCCTACAGACATGCGACCTATGCAATGAGCTAGATGAGTGTAATTATTTTATAATGTATAAAAATCAAACATAAAATCTAAAAAATATTAGTGAAAGAATTTTTTCGATATCTCAAAAACTGAATTTTTTATTAATTTTTAAAGTTGGATGTTTTTAAAATCTGCGCGAGCTTGACCGCTCAACGCGTGACATCACTTCGCCGACTCCGTCCGCCGGGATGTAACGAACTCGTGCAGTAATTTTGAAGTTTTATTGAATTTTTTGGAATTATGGTGATAAAATAACATATAGATATAATTGTATAACACCTTTATGTATAATACAACGGTTAGCACTCCAGAAAAATACTTTTTTCATGTGCCCAACGACAAAATCTGAGAAAATTAGTTGTGTAAAGTGTTGAAAAAAGTGTTATAGCTACAAAAATCATTATACATTTATTGCGAAGAATATTTTAATGTGAGTACTGAGTAGGTACCTAAATAAATACGAAACATCTACCTACATTTTTTTTGCATTACTAAATGTTTAGTTTATAGAATATGCTCAGAATGAATTCAGTATTTTAGTGACAATGTATTTTAAACAATGGGTTTTACATAGAGAAATAAAACACGAGTCACGCAGATATGTTAGGTACCTACTTAAAAAATATATTTAATCTATTGAATGAAACTTAAAAGATGAAATAAGACAATACAAAAAACTCCCTACCTACTTTTTCCCTCGCTTATAACTATGTTTATGGTGTAGTCACTTGTTTGAGATCTCGACAAAAAACTTTATGAACAAAATGTCATAGATTGACTATTATATTTTAGTATTAGGTTGGGGAAAAAGTTTCTTCGCATTTTATATAAAAATTCAAAAGGTTTTTTTATAGAGTTTATTTACAAGTGACTAAAGTATATAGGTGCCATTTTGTTCGATAACTTTTTGCCAGCTTGTTGGTAGGTACATGATCCCATTGCTATAAAATTTTTGGGGCTTCTGATGAAAAAACTGCGACAAGTGGTTCTGGCAGTCCTCTTGTGATGTCAACCTGACACTGCCTAAGGAATTCTGCAGCGACCGAAACAGGTGGAAATCTGAAGGTGCAAGGTCAGGACTATACGGCGGATGCATTAACACCTCCCAGCCAAACTCCCGTAATTTTTTCTGAGTGGCTAAAGATGTGTGAGGTCTAGCGTTATCATGGTGAAAAACCACACCCCTTCTGTTGATTAATTCCGGCCGCTTTCTCTCAACTTCTTGCTTTAATCTCATCAGTTGTTCGCAGTACAGTTCAGAATTGATGGTCCTGCCTGGCGGTAACAGCTCATAATGAATAATGCCCTTCCAATCACACCACACACACAGCATCACCTTGTTGCGAGTTAACCCGGGTTTCGCCACAGTCTGTGAAGCCTGACCGGCCTTTGACCACGATCTTTTTCGCACGTTCTTGTCGTACGTGATCCACTTTTCATCACCAGTTATCAGCTTCTTCAAAAATGGTTCGGTTTCATTACGTCGTAATAAAGAATCACAAATGAGTACACGGTTCATTAGGTTTCTTTCAGTGAGCTCATGAGGCACCCAAATATCGAGCTTTTTTGTGTACCCAGCTTTTTTCAAATGCGCCAAAACCGTTTTGTGGTCAATCCCCAGTTCTTCAGCTACATCGTAACTACTAATATGCCGATCTTGCTCCACTTTTTCAAAAATGGCAACAGTTTTGTCCGTAACAGGGCGACCAGAGCGACGTGCATCTTTGATATCAAAATTTCCGGATTGAAAACGCTTAAACCAAATTTGCACTACTCTCACAGATACTGCATTAGGTCCATAAACATCACAAATTTTTTTCGCGGCTTGTGTTGCATTTTTACCTTTTTTGTAATAAAATTTTAAAATGTATCGAAATTCTTCATAAGAATCACTCATTTTAACAATAAGAAAAACAAATGAAAATCTCAAATTTACCTAATTTGAATTTGGAATTGTCTTCTGTAAAATTAAAACTTTTTAATGATACCAAAATCAGCCAGATACAATTGGTATACCCCAAGATATTTTATGACAAGTTCATACATACTATAATGCGAAAAGACTTTTTCCCCAACCTATTATTTTTTAACCGACATCCAAAAAAAGGAGGCGGATATACGTTAGGGCTATATATGTATATAGCCCTAACGTATATATATATATATATATATGTATATATTTAAATCGACGAAGACTTCTTGCGTCCTTACAAACTACCACCCTGTAGCGTCCACTGTATGTGGCAAGATTTTACATGTTATTAATGCATATATGTGTAGTTTTGATCAGTATGATCTCAAGAGTCGACTTGGTATCGCGATAAATAATGAAATATTAATATTCAGCTTTGGAAATTTCCAGGTCATTTAGTACTTCCGTTCACCGCCAAAGCTATCCAGCACACAGTATATATCCGTATACTTCTATACACTGCATGGATGCTTGTACTTCCGTTCACCACCAAAGCTATCCAGCACACAGTATATATCCGTATACTTCTATACACTGCATGGATGCTCTTACCTCCCATCAATTTGTTCAAATCAATTCCGTATAATGCCCTACATATATTATCAACATTATTCAGATAAAGCTACACCCTTCAATCTTTTATGAGATTGTGATTCCGAATTACTGTTTTTGTATTTTTGTAAGAAGGGTTATGTTTTTCGCGCGTATCTTTTATGTATGTATGTATGTTAAATAGTCGTCTTTTTGATTTAAATCGACCAAGTGTGTGTTGGTTAAATTTAAAAAATCTAAAATAAAATAACTAATTTAAAAAAATAAAAACAACCCGACTGACGACCGACTTCATAATTTTTTTGTGTATGATTACTTTGGAAGTCTGTTTAATTTTTGTTTAAAAATAATAATTTTACAATTTTTTGTGACGTTTGTAATTATCGAATACGCGCCAAGCTTCCATTAGGTATTATAAATTAGTGTCCGACCGAGTGTTCGGTTTCGGTTTCGGTCGAGTTTCAGCAAAAAAACGTGTCTCGGTTTAGTTTTGGTTTTGCCGAAACTACGACCGAAACCGAAACTGCATTCTGCATGTGCATGGAGTTCTCGGGCTGTGATCGGTAATGTTCGACGCTTTTTTAAATTCCAACTAAGCGACGCGCGACGCGACGATGACATTTTATAAGGTTTTGTTACAGGACATGATTTATTTAACTCCGTTGCATTTACTTGAGATGGGGTAAAAATAATAAAAGTTAGTATTTGATTTTACACATTTACAGTTGGTGTACATAAAAAAAACACTAACTCGCGCATTGTCTAAACGTCATTTTGAATTGGTCCCGTCTCCGCTATGCGAGTGTTCGACCGAAGGCGGCCCTTATGAACAAACTGCTCATCACATACTCTGGGAGTGTGATCTCTGGTATGACGAAAGAATCGAAATGTTGAACAGCGTCCATTGTGTTTCTAGGGTAGTGTATTAGGAAGATTTCGTGGGCTGCGCGAAGAACTTCCGGGCTTTCAAACGTTTTTGTCATAAGTACTATTGGAAACAATGCAACACTATTTTAACATCATAAATCCATTTTAATAATAATTGTCATATTATAAATCAAAACATATAATTACATTGTCTGTAGTCATAAAAAAAACATGTTATTCCCGTGGTGCTTCCCCTTTAATTCTGACTTTTTTGCCGTCACAATTTTTGCTGTCTCCCGCTTTGCTTGTGGAGGGAAACTGGAATACTTCCTACTCCTCCTACAATCTTCTGATTAATTTCGTTGCGGATTCCAAGACAGATTTAGCATGTCCCCCGGGCACCCCTGAGATCATATCAAAGGGTTTTTGCGGTTGGTTACCACTGTCGATCCTGGCTACACAGGAGTTGCAGTGGTGGGTAAGTGTGGTGGGCCAATTGCCCGTTAAAAAACGTCATTTTGAAATAGCTATTGTAGACCAATGCCGATAATTTTTGAAACAAAAAAAAGTATAGTTCGATGAAACCCACTGGAAAAGGAAAAAAATATAACAAAAAATAAGGAAAAAATAAATTACGGGCGATTTGAGGTTGGGAAGTGTAAGGGGGTGAGTTACAAGGGGTAAAAAACGGCTTATCTCGATTTTCGGCAAAACTACGAGTCCTATGGAAAAAAGTAAAATAGCAAAGTTATAGTTATATATTGTGATAAAAAGATGTACAACGTTTGTACTTATTTACAGTTTTTCCACATAACTTCATAATTTATGTGAAAAATTCAACTAACCAAGTGTTTGTTCATTTTTTATATTTATGTTATTACAAAAAAAATCACGACATTTGGTGAAAACGTACCCGTGTGTTTCAAATATATTGTAATTATTTTTATTTAAAATATTTATTTTTTCACCTTATTTTGACTTAATATCAAAAAATTAACCCTAATTTTCAGTCGAAAACTCTCACGTCAAAATATCTTTTTTTTTTTTAAAGTCGGTGGGCTTTTTATTCGATGAAATCTCTCTTTTCTGATAATGTAAAAAAATACATTACCACAGTAAAAGTTCTCAAAAAAATGCAAAGAAAAGAACAGGTAGTAAGGCCCAGACCCGCTTAGCCCGTTCCCCACTTCTCTCTGAAATACCTTTTGATGGGCTAAAATTATCCGTAGGTCACTCATGTATTTAAGATATCTTAAAATAGCAATAAATAAGCATCTATGGATATAATTTAAAGACGATTGGACAACTTACACAAAATATTGTAGATGAAGATTGAAGACATCTACAATATTTTGTAGATATCTTCATCTAAAATATTTTGTGCCTAGCTTCAATAAGAATTGAGGCTAGGCGGGTCTAGGTTATGTGAAAAAAATATAAATATAAAGTTTGCACGCCTCACACGCGTTTTATACTATAATCAGGAAACCGTAAGATGAAAAATGATCGCTTAAACAATGACTGATGTACCACAGCGTCAATACATATCCTTAAAATATAGAGCCAATAATATTACAGTAAATTATAAACAGTTTATTTGGAATATTGATATTTTTTTTACATCTCTATCATTATCATCTAGTACAAAATAATTTATGTATGCATTACGAGTATGATACATCAGCAAGTAACCCCTCTTGCCCCCATTAATACCGTATTTTGATGATTTTACAATAAAACAAGGTATGGTGACTACAATAAATATTTCTTAGTGTTTTGTCATTTTTTATATATTTATTTACGTTTTTTTTCTTGCATCCGTTGCACATAAAATATATAATATGCATTAAATGAACAATATTATGTAACAAATATGTAACAAACAATAAAAAAAAATATCGGCAAGCGGTACTGAGAAATGGGAAAATAATAGAAGAGAACGGGGAACGAATAAAACTGGTTATTCTATCAAAAAAATGTTAATAAATATTTTTTTAACCATTTAGAATTTAATAACGCCAAGCAACAGGGCTCATCCTTAGGATAAACGGAAACGTTTAAAAAAGATTCAACTCATTTCATTGCCCATATTTTTCTTAATTTATGGAACAAACAGACCTACGGACAGCTTTAGTTTTTTTTTATTATTTCATTTTATATTACATAATTAAATTAAATAAGTAAAAAGAAAAACAGTCTACAGTCATGTTTGCAGTTCCTAGTTGTAAAACATCAATTTTTCTATAAGTTTATTATTGAATTTCGGGTATTTCAACAGATTTATGTTGCGAACTTGTCACAACGCGGCCTTTCGAGAATAGAGCACACCCGAGGCGTGCTTAAAGGTGTAGATCTTTCTATTAGGTACCTACAAATTTGCCATTTGACTTTTTCCATAGGACTTGTAGTTTTGCCAGAAATCGAGATAAACCGTTTTCTATCTTTAAAAACTCACTTCCCTACACTTCCCGACCTCAAATTGCCCGTAAAATACTTTTCCCTTTTATTTTTCTTAAATTCTCTTCCTTTGCCAATGGGTTTCATCCTACTATAAGTTTTTTTTTTCACTTTTGACCATTTTCAAAGGTAAAAGCACTAGTCTATTAGGCTTACGAGGTGTTTGACTAGCTTGCATTGTGCCTAATTCGCTTAAGAACGACTTCAATTTAAGCCTGAAATTTTGTTCATAGATTAGAATGATGGAACGTTTGACCATATTTAACTGTCACACCGTTGACCGTACACGACAATGACACTTTTGCGATATTCTATTTTCTCATAATTATGAGAAAGCCATGCTTAGTTAATAAGGCTAACTCTCGTAACCTACTTCGCGATTTGATTTAGGTATAACGAGATAGTCGTTTCGTGAATTGGGCTAAGCTTAAAGTATTTAAGATCCGTTGTACATAATAATATAGCTGTTTTACAATAAACAATTGTAAATATTATAGTGCTTTTTCGTGTTTTGCTCGCAACACAGATTTGTATAAATAAACTACTAAGCGGCAGTAAATCAAAAGCATGTTAGGACATGTCTAAGGAGGGTTCTGTAACTATCAACGCGCAATAGGCCTTCTTTGAATTACTTAAAAAGTTGTAGTCCGATTGCGCTCAAAATAAATTCTCTAAAAGGTTTTTAGCATGATCTATCAGCATACAAACTTTCCAGTTTCTATCTCCTATAGTTTAAAAATGCCAGCGGGGGACCAAATTATAAAACCACTTTGGAAGCCGATTACTCGAAAATGGTTCTTTGTAAAAAAGTTATGTATGAAACCACGCCTTTATTTTAGATCTTTTCGACGATATCTCACACGATGGAGTAGAATGAAACAATATTTTTCATGCCTATTTCACATGTATGGAGGAGCCACCCCTCTAAAATATGAAATTATTATTATTTTATGATGTAGAACACGGATCTATACACAATATATAACTTTACCAAATCTCTCCTATTTATGTTCAAAATTACAGTAGCTAGAGGGGCAGACAGAAAGAAAGACTAACTGACGAAGCAAACCTATAAGGGTTCCTTGAATACTATGGAACCCTAAAAAGACTGACTGATTAAACTAACGTTTCCTTTATTTTTCTCTCAAAACATGATCCTTGTACCTACGGAAGTTTCGGTTGCGGCCGAAACTGAGACCGTTGCCGAAATTCGTTTTCGGTTTCGGTCGTAAAAACCAGCTTCGGTCAGACACTATTTTAAAATAAGATGATGATGATGATTACTGTAACGTACATAGTGGCATATGCTTGCAGTTCTTAAAACAATAATGCCGAAATTTCCAAACGCGTATCTTTAAAGACTGAGGAGTTTTGTTCAGTTCTTTTGGATCCAGGAAATACCTTCTTATTATACAGGGTATAATCTTATTTTTTTGGTAGCATAATATGTTTAAGTTACTTCAGGAAAAGTCTAAATCACTATATTATATGTCTATATAAATTTTGAGGAGTTCCCTCGATTCCTCACGGATCCCATCATCAAGTTTCCATGTTAATGAAAACAACAAAATAATTTTACAAAATATAAGTCCATAGACGGTAGAGTAACGTTTAAAGATCACCGTGTTTGTGAAAAATACTAGGAGAAGTACCTTTTGTATCATCATAATATATGTCAGGGATACTCATCCCAACTTACCTGTCCGGTAGTTGTGGTATAGTATACGGGTATGCGACCCCGGCTCCCTAGCTATTACCGTCCTATCCCGTGCCCTCCTGGGCGGTAATATCCTACATTCCTATTTCCCACTCTAACTTACCAATCTTCCTTTCCACACCACCTATCCTTCCCTTTCCCTATTCCTACCCTCTCCACCAATCCGTGGGAACGCAATGGATAATCATAAAAATAATTTAATTATCCAAAATGGCGGCGATGCGGTTCGCCACCCATCACGTCTCGTTCTCGCGGAGGCGAAAAGTGGCCCATGGAGAGCCGCTTCGCTACGATGAATGTAAGAGGAGGAATGGATGGTATGAATGAAAGTGGACGAAGCGAAACAAGTATGTAAGGATCGTAGCAAGTGGAAAGAAGTGGTCTCTGCCTACCCCTACGGGAAAGAGGCGGTCTCTGCCTACCCCTATGGGAAAGAGGCGTGATTATATGAATGAATGAATGAAAATAATGTAATGATGTATGGTGTAATGGTGGTGGTGATAATGATGATCACTTAATTGCCATGGAATCATATGCTTGCAGTTCTTTAAACAACGCTGAAATCCCCAAACATGTATCTATAAGGAGTCAGGAGTTCTGTTCTGTACTTTTGGATCCAGGGTATACCTTGGCGCAAAATCTTAATTTTTGGTAGCATAATATGCTTAGACTACTTCAGAAAAAGCCGAAATCGCCATAAGTATCCATATAAATTTTGATTCCTCATGGATCCCATCATCAGGTCACCACTTTTTTTAAAACGGGACTTTGGGGTTATACCCTTTAGATCAAAAAAAGAGTTTTGAAAATCGGTCCATAGACGGCTGAATTATCGTCTAACATACAAAATAATAATAAAATATTATACAGCCGAATACATAACCGCCTCCTTTTTTGGAAGTCGGTTAACAAAATATGCGATGCGACCGCGCTGCTGGCGCTGACGACCGGCTCACTTCCCGCCCCCCGCACGCCCCACACCCGTGCACCCTAAAAGGCCCCAGTAGGATCTAGGCGGTGTACTGATGTAAGAAAAATTTTGGACGCAAGATGATGCTCGTAGAGAACTGAAAAAAACTTTTAGTGTATACTCAGGGAGACGCAATATAATCGGTAAACTAAACGCTCAATATATGGTACAAAATATACGCTTCTCAGTAGCGCCCTCGAAATTCCACGCGGCCGATGGCTGAACTACGAAATACGCTGAAAATCATTCTAGTGATGAAATTGAGTCCATGCCAATTTTTTGTCTATGCATTCTAATGATGAAAAGACACCCTTGGACGAAAAATGAGGGTCGGTTAATCTTGCGTCCGTATACCGGACGCAACAAGTCGGTCGGACGCGGCATCATTCGTAAAAATCGCCATGTAGGACGCAACATGATTCGCAAGATGTATATATATATATATATAAATTTCTCACCTTTTGAACTTTCCCTGAACTGATACAATTATTTTAAGATCAAAATCAGCCAAATCGGTCTAGCCGTTCTCGAGTTTTAGGGGCCATCCATAAATTATGTCAGACGAATTTCATGATTTTTGACCCCCTCCCCCGACCTTGTCACATTTGTGAGACCCCCTCTGTCTCATGGATCTGGATCTGGAGTCTGACGCATGGATCGTCTTTCTTGCCAGACTCTTATGCCCAGGCTCACGCGATCCCGTGGCCCACCAAGGGTGGTATGGAGTGGAGTACCGCCGAGTTTTTATTGAGTAGGGGCTGCGCCCATTCACCATCTTTTCGGGTGCAGCAGAGTCTCACATACTCACGGGTAGGACCGCTATCCCCTAGTGGGATGCTGAAACGCATTTTCTCGGCGAAAAAAAAAAAAAACTTATGTAATAAAAAAACAACATTATGATCTCTTAAACATCACTGGGGCTGGGGGGTCTCGACACTGGGGCAATAGCTATCATAATATCATATAGCTATTACTTAACACTTAGATTAAAATAGATTTTGAAATGTGACGTCACGAAAATTAGGACCCCTCCTACCCCCTTGTCACACAATGTCACACTTCGTCGACCCCCTCCCTCCCCCTAACGTGTGACGTTATTTATGGATGGCCCCTAATTTGAAATTGGCCCTTTTAGACTTTAGTCACTAAAGTGGAAATCTGATGATGGAATCCTTGAGGAATCGAGGGAACTCCTCAAAATGTATGGGTACATCTTTAAGAATTTGGCCAATGTGAAGTAAATTAAGCATATCATACCAAAAAGTAAAATTTTGTGCCAAGGGTATACCCTAGATCCAAAAGCATTGAACAGAACTCAGTCTTTAAAGACACACGTTTGGAAATCGCGTAATAGGTTTTTCAAGTTACTTCAAAAGTTACTATCCGATTTCGCTTAAAATAATTTTCCTAAAGAGTTTTTAGCATGATCTATTAGCATAGAAGCTTACAAGTTTCTATCTCTTATAATTTAGAAATTCTAAGGGAGGGGGGACCAACTTACAAACCACTGGAGGCTGATTACTCGAAAATAGTCGACTTTGTATAAAAGTTATGTTCAAAGAAACCTTACCTAAATTATAAAAGACCTATTCAACGATACCCCACAAATGGGGTAGAATGAAAAAATATTTCATCCCCCCTTCAGAGCTACCCCTAAAATATAAAATTATTATTATTTTATTATGCCAAACCTAAGATCTACACACAATCTATAACTGTACCAAATTTCATCCATCAATATTCATAATTACGGAAGTATAACAGACGGACGGACGGAGCGAGCGAAACTATAAGCGTTCCTTGTGTGCCCTAAGTGGAGCCCTAAAAATGGAAAACATTATAATTTTGAAACAAAAAATGAAAACAGACTTCCAAAGTAAAAACGCACAAAAAAGTATGAAAAAAATCTTATTTTCTAAATAATTCCCTTTTTAAATTCGGCAAAAATTTTAATTATTTCTCTCATAGACGTATACTATCTCCAGTTAAATGGTCCCATTTTTGAGATTTTTGGGGCCATTTTGACATTTGAAGTATGGTGAAAACAAAATGAACATTTGAAGTATTGTGAAAACCAAGATGGCGTAACTTTTACTTGATAAAGATTTGTTCTATCAAAATAATGTACTTCATAGCCCATTTTGAGTTTGAAATTTTTGATTTCTCTACTCGATTTTCATAATTTTGAAGTTGGTTGCCAACTTAAATGTGAGTTCTATAAAATATTGTTTTATCAGGATATTGTTTGGGCTGGCACAGACTTCAAAATTAAGAAGATTGAGTAGGGAAATAGTTAAAATTTTAGCCGAATTTAAAAGGAGAATTATTTTTAGAAAATAAAATTTATTTCATACTCTTTTGTGCGTTTTTACTTTGAAAGTTGGTATTCATTTTTTGTTTAAATTTAACAATTTTCCCTATTAAGTCATATTTATTATAATAATATATAAAAATGAATCGAAATGAACGAAGGTAAGTTTACAGAGCGCGTGTCAAAAACATACTGTATGCACATTGCATAGTTAGCTAGCTACGCACGGCGATGTGACGTCACAGCCATTACTCGACGGGCGCAATCAGTTTTCGCGCGGTACCATATTGATTTGCTTATAAAAAAACTCAATTTTCGTGATATCAACACAATTTTTTCACAGTTAGTCTTATTATTGCTTAAATTTTTTGTTAGGGCTGAAAAAGGGGAATAAATTTTGATTTACATCTTCCTCATTGTAATCCAGGTGTAATTACGCTTATATCTAACCTAATTTTATCTTCGGTCATCGTTGCTAATAACTACCAAACTATACAACCAAATTATAAATTACTAGCGACCCGCCCCGGCTTCGCACGGGTACAATACTGATACTAATACTACAGAATGTCTTTAAACCTCCGACAAAACGGGCGAAATTCAGTCAAAAGTTCAAAACAAACAGAAACAAATTAATATAGGTACCTACTAAAACTCAATGAAATAAGTAGGTAATACTTTTATCGTATGAAATACCTATACTCTTCAGGACTAACAATACAACAAACACTAAATAAATAGGTATTCAAGTAACTATCCATCATAGTTACAACGAACACAAAACAAAAAAATTACCCAATAATCTAAACTCCGCACGCGCACCCCCGCCTTGGTGACACCCACTTCGCAACGGGCCGTGCAGCAGAAATCGTAATATTTTAATTTCGCCATAACTTCAAAACCGAACGTTCAATTTTAATCATTCAAAGACCAAATATTATGATCTACATAAACTGTACTTAGTGATGAAATAATTTATTTTGATAAGGATTAATAGCATGAGTAAAATAAACGCGTTTAAATGTAGTCCAAAAAAAATTCAAGATTTCTAAATAAAAAAATTGTTGTTCTGCCTCACTCGACATAGATAGGTATAGTGTGTCGCGGACTTTTTTGTAGATATTTATAAGATCTACAATTAATTAGAACATTTTATGGTTCTATCTTTTATAGTTTAGGCAGCGTACGCAAAATAAGTAACTTTTCTGGTTGATTTTTTACACCTTTTGTCCGAAAAACCCAAATATCTTACGGAACCCTACTTTTTTCCAAAATAAAATTTAGCCTATGTTACTCGTGGATAATGTAGCTTTCGAATGGTGAAAGAATTTTTGAAATCGGTCGAGTACTTTTTGAGCCTATTCATTACAAACAAACAAACAAACAAACATACAAACAAAGTTTTCCTCTTTATAATATTAGTGTAGACATACATACATATAATCACGCCTCTTTCCCGTAGGGGTAGGTAGAGACTAGAGACCACTTATATCCACTTGCTACGATCCTGACACACTTGTTTCGCTTCGTCCAGTTTCATTCTTACCATCCATTCCTCCTCTTACATTCAACGTAGCGAAGCGGCTCTCCATGGGCCACTTTTCGCCTCCATGAGAACGAGACGTGATGGGTGGCGGACCACATCGCCGCCATTTTATTTCCGCCGCCGGATAATTCAATTATTTTTATGATTATCCATTGCGTTCCCACGGATTGGCGGAGAGGGTAGGAATAGGGAAAGGGAAGGATAGGTGGTGACTGGTGTAGAAAGGAAGATTGGTAAGTTAGAGTGGGAAATAGGAAATGTAGGATATTACCGCCCATGGGGAAAGGGACAGTAATAGCTAGAGAAGCCGGGTCGCATACGCATATACTATACCACAACTACCGGACAAGTAAGTTGGGATGAGTATGACATAAAAAAATATGTATATAAGGTAAATTATACGGTTTAAATGAGTTATTATGTTTTCAAGTTTTTTCAAAGAGTTACTCGCTAAATTATCTCTATTTCTCTTTTCTATACAAACTTCTAGCCATTGCAGGCACACAAAAGCTTAGATAACCTTATTAACTCTGCACTCTGAATGTAGTTCAGCCTACATTTTCACCACACACAACTTAAATTCCTTTGATCACTTGTATCACAATAAAGCCATTTGTATTTCAAAACACAAAATTGCAATGCAAAAAGATAGAGATATTCCTGTTTAATTAATAGGAATAGCTTTCGCCTGCGGCGCCACGGTCCCACGGGAACACTGTACTTTTTCGGGATAAAAAGTAGCCTATGTGTCAATCCAGAGCCTAAACTACTATCCTACCCAATTTCATCAAAGTCTGTTTAGTAGTTTTAGCATGAAAGAGAACCTAACAAACATCCATCCATCCATCCATTCATTAAAAGGTATAATATAACAAACTGCTCTTTTCCGGCACAAAATAATCTATGCTTCTTCCAATTTTTCTCTTGATCAACATAAGCTCATTTTAATGAAATGAATTACTTAACTTGTAGTAAACTAAACAATAATAATTATGAATTTAATATAACACGGGCTTTCGTGACAACCCTATTAACCCGTCACGCTGAAGTTAGCGTTTGATAAGGCGAGGCAGGCCGGAAACAAATGAATATCAGTTTAATCTACTATCGGACTTAACCCACTTCAGCGGGGCGCGTGTCCACGGGCACCACGGTGTGTAAACGGCAAGTCCAGCTCAAGTATGGGCATGAACGTAAAAAAAGGCGGACACCGCTTCTGTAATATAAACAGTGAAGCAATAAATTAAGACAGCCGTATTGTAGCGACACGTGCCGCAAGCACACATTCACAGGAAAGTAAGATCTGCCGCCAGTACGCCAATGGCAATTATTCGTAAATCTCACACAAACGAAAATCGCCGCCATTGTTGGGCTTCACCAATGCTTAGCTCACCTTCCGTCCGCCTTTTTTTACGTCCATGAGTATGGGTAGACAAACTCGAGAAAATTCACGCTCGTGACCCAGGATCCGCGCTGATTGGTCCAATAAAGATCGACAAATGTATTCAATGCCGATGGTGACTGACAATGCGCGAGATGCATGCCAGAAAAAAATATGTTTTTGACAACCTCTGTGGATCAGTGGTTGAGCGCGTTGGTACTCAATCCGGGTATCGCGGGTTCGAATTTCGCCGAAGGAAGGAAAAATAATGAATTGCGTATTTTAGTGTTTACTAAAATTCAGCCCCTAGGTGAGTAAAATAGGAGATGAAAGTTTAAAACCTAATTTCACGCGGTCGAAGCCACGAGCAATTAATGCTAGTATAGTGCAATTCAAATGAAAGTAGGATCGAGTCGGCGCCATATTGTTTCGAATTTAGACTGATAAGATAGTTAAATTTATGTTTAGATAATTGATTACTATTTAACGTTTTTATTAAAATTCGATGCAAGACTATTAATAGTGTTACGAACAACACAAAGAGACAGCGCCATCTAGCGTCAACTAATGAAACCACTTGGTGTGAACAGGGATAACGTGAAACCGTCTACTCAGTACTAGATGGCGCTACTGTGCGAATCTTCCGGAATAAATCCAACTCGGTCAAGCGACTCGGGAACCTTCTGGAGACGTCTGGGACTCGTATCGACCGGTATAAATACGTCGGAAGAATGCGAGCGAGTCAGTTCAGTTTCGAGCTACCTTCGGGCGATTTCGAGGCGAAACAGGCGATAAGTAAAAGTGATACCAGTGATTAATACCAGTGAAACCCGCGATTTGGCTACGACTTAAGGACACTGTTAGTGCTTAGTGTTTGGACTTAGTGCTTAGTGTTTGGACTTAGTGTTTAGTGTTAGACCTAGTGCTTTGTGTTGGACCAAGTGCTAGTAAATAAAGTCTTAAAAGGAGTCACCAGGTTTTCTCTCCAAATCCTTCGAACCCTAACACGTAACAACTGGTGTCGGAAGTGAGATTTGGAGATGCCATTGACTCCGAGAGAAGATTTCAAGAAGTGCGGCGGGAGGAGCAGCCCTGGTGGAGGAGCGGCCCCTGGTGGAGGAGCGACCCCCGGGCGGAGAAGTGCTACCCCGGGCGGAGAAGTGCGACCCCGGGCGGAGAAGTGCGACCCCGGGCGGAGAAGTGCGACCCCGGGCGGAGAAGTGCGACCCCGGGCGGAGGAGCGACCCCCGGGCGGAGACGTGCGACCCCCGGGCGGAGACGTGCGACCCCCGGGCGGAGACGTGCGACCCCCGGGCGGAGACGTGCGACCCCCGGGCGGAGACGTGCGACCCCCGGGCGGAGAGGTGCGACCCCCGGGCGGAGAGGTGCGACCCCCGGGCGGAGAGGTGCGACCCCCGGGCGGAGAGGTGCGACCCTTGGCGGAAGAGTGCGACCCCTGGTGGTGGAGAGCAACCCCTGGCGGAAGACTGCGACCCCTGGCGGAAGACTGCGACCCCTGGCGGAAGTCTGCGACCCCTGGCGGTGGAGAGCGACCCCTGGCGGAAGACTGCGACCCCTGGTGGTGGAGAGCGACCCCTGGCGGAAGACTGCGACCCTTGGCGGAAGAGTGCGACCCCTGGTGGTGGAGAGCGACCCCTGGCGGAAGACTGCGACCCCTGGTGGTGGAGAGCGACCCCTGGCGGAAGACTGCGACCCCTGGTGGTGGAGAGCGACCCCTGGCGGAAGACTGCGACCCCTGGTGGTGGAGGGCGACCCCTAGCGGAGAGGTGCGATCCCTGGCGGAGAGCTGCGACCCCTGGCGGAGAGGTGCGACCCCTGGCCGAGAGGTGCGACCCCTGGCCGAGAGGTGCGACCCCTGGCCGAGAGGTGCGACCCCTGGCCGAGACGTGCGACCCCTGGCCGAGATGTGCGACCCCTGGCCGAGAGGTGCGACCCCTGGCGGAGAGGTGCGACCCCTGGCGGAGAGGTGCGACCCCTGGCGGAGTGGTGCGACCCCTGGCGGAGTGGTGCGACCCCTGGCGGAGTGGTGCGACCCCTGGCGGAGTGGTGCGGCCCCTGGCGGAGTGGTGCGACCCCTGGCGGAGAGGTGCGACCCCTGGCGGAGCGGTGCGACCCCTGGCGGAGCGGTGCGACCCCTGGCGGAGCGGTGCGACCCCTGGCGGAGCGGTGCGACCCCTGGCGGAGCGGTGCGACCCCTGGCGGAGCGGTGCGACCCCTGGCGGAGCGGTGCGACCCCTGGCGGAGCGGTGCGACCCCTGGCGGAGCGGTGCGACCCCTGGCGGAGAGGTGCGACCCCTGGCGGAGAGGTGCGACCCCTGGCGGAGAGGTGCGACCTCTGGCGGAGGCCACACCCACTGGGGACCAAGCTCCCCGCCTAGTATGCCCCGCCCACTGACCACGCCCCTCAGGCTCCGCCCACTGGCCCCACCCACCGGGCCCCGCCTGCTCAAGTCCTTTGGGTCTCTGGGAGGAATGATGCTATGAGGCAGGCTCAAGACAGAGATGACGACCTTCAACACATCGTCACGTGCAAGAAACGGGGTGACGTAAAACTAATCTGGAGTGAGGTTGCACCCACTGGCGCTATCACTAAGGCGTACTGGGCGCAATGGGACAGTCTGATAAACGGAATACCCTACCAGAAATAACGGCAGAGAGTTCCATCTTCAGATATTCGTCCCAAGAACGAGAGTGCCAGATGTTCTCCGTGAAATGCATGATGGCGTATCAGAAGGTCATCTGGGTGTCAAGAGGGTCATTCAAAGTGGTACACTTAGACCGTCTAGCGTGGTACCATGGCAGTGGCAGCGATGCTCGGGACGAGCATACTCTAAGAGGGGAGTAGTGTTACGAACAACACAAAGAGACAGCGCCATCTAGCGTCAACTAATGAAACCACTTGGTGTGAACAGGGATAACGTGAAACCGTCTACTCAGTACTAGATGGCGCTACTGTGCGAATCTTCCGGAATAAATCCAACTCGGTCAAGCGACTCGGGAACCTTCTGGAGACGTCTGGGACTCGTATCGACCGGTATAAATACGTCGGAAGAATGCGAGCGAGTCAGTTCAGTTTCGAGCTACCTTCGGGCGATTTCGAGGCGAAACAGGCGATAAGTAAAAGTGATACCAGTGATTAATACCAGTGAAACCCGCGATTTGGCTACGACTTAAGGACACTGTTAGTGCTTAGTGTTTGGACTTAGTGCTTAGTGTTTGGACTTAGTGTTTAGTGTTAGACCTAGTGCTTTGTGTTGGACCAAGTGCTAGTAAATAAAGTCTTAAAAGGAGTCACCAGGTTTTCTCTCCAAATCCTTCGAACCCTAACACGTAACAATAGTTATATGCACATAAGTTTTTTTGAAAATCGCACTTTTCGAGTGATATTTGACAGAAAAAGGTCATTGACGTTCCTATTCTCATTTGAAACGCGTTATAATAGGTATTATAAATACAATACACACTTTTTGGAACGACATTTTAACAATAGTTTTGTTATTTTTGTGGAAAACCAATATTGTAGTTGGAAAGTTATGTTTTCATGCAGTTCGAATTGCAATAGGTCCTCGTATATCAAAGCTGTCCAACATTCACTTGTGTGCAACGGGGTAATGTTCTAGAATCTAGAATCTAGAAAAATATGATTCGAACGGTCATGAATTTTCAATTGTGTAATATTTGATCGATTTTGATGTAATTTGGCACGGATAATATAGAGTAAACCACGGCGAAGACAGTCTACTTTTTATTGGCAGCAAAATGTACGGTTCCAGTGGGATCTCCTTTTGGATGCACGAAGTCGCGAGCAACATCTAGTAATAATATATATTATAAACTCGAAAGTTTGCACGGGTGTGTTCACGGAAGAATAATTACAGAAGAAATAATGAAATTTGGCATGGTAGTAGTTTTGACTGGATTAACACATAGACTACATTTTATCGCAGCAAAATGTACGGTTTCCGCGAAATTTCTTTTTGCGCGTACGAAGTTGCGGCATCTAATAACAATATCTATACGAATATAATAAAGAGGAAAAGTTTGTTTATTTGCATCGAATAGGCTCCGAAATTACAAGACCGATTTTGATGAAATTTAGCACAGATATAGAGTAGACCACGGGGATGGACATAGGCTACTTTTTATTGCGACAAAATGTACGGTTCCCGCGAGATTTTCGCGGAAAACACCTACAAGTACATTATACATATAATACAGAATGTCTCTGTCCGTCGCGTAGGGAGCGTTCTATTATTTCCTAATTTCTTTCCTCGGCGCTGTCCCTGGGGGCGAAGGAAACAAAGAACAGCCTTGAACTTTTCGGTCTGGAAATTTCTTCACGAGTCTAGATTGGATATTGCGAATGTTTGCTTTGTATTTCGCTTTTGTATTTTTAGGTTATTGATAGGCTTGGCAAATAATAATAAGGAAAACAATTTGTGCTAAAAGCTACCGCTACCTATAGGATACTGACTAATCTACAAAACGAAAGGGTCCGCTCCACACCGTGAACTGAATCTGACACGGCAAGCCATTTGTAAGACAGCGATTCAAAATAAAAGTTTATTCTCTACACCCTAATTTTTTATTAAGCCTATATTGAAAAGTGCGCGCCGCGTCTCGGAGATGTGGACGGTTTATTCGAATCATAAAACGGATTTTGTGCCGCGCATTCACTAAGAAACGATTTTTTGACATCATGTACATATACCTTATACCTTCGTACTTTGTTCGATATGTAACCTTCAAAAATTCGGCAAGGGTTAGCCCACACCGAGATGCAATGCGACGCGGCGCTTAATTTTCATGAAGATACTTTTTATTATATTTAATTATATTCTTTTGCCACATATACTTGAAATAATTTGCCACATATAATGAATAAGAAAACGAGTATATATTAACTGTGCCAAATATCATACTCCTCTGTTAGCACCATTATTCTCGTTAAACTGTACAGAAATCTTCACGTAATCTATACTTTTATATAATAAGAGGAAAAGATTGTTTGTATGTTTGTTTGCATTGAATAGGCTTCGAAACTACTGGACTGATTTTGATAAAATTTGGTACAGATATAGATTCTACGGGGAAGGATATAGGCGATAAAAAGTATTTTATCGCGGCAAAATGTACGGTTACCGCGAGATTCCCTTTTGCGCGCATGAAGTCGCGTGCAACATCTAGTAATATAATAATTATCTTATTGGATGTATTTAATCCATTATATTATGTTTCTAAAATTTTGTAAGTGTAAGGAAGAGTTTGCGAAAGTGACAAGTGGCATTTGCAACATTTGCACTTTCCAACCAAGGCCAAAGAATATATATTACTAACGTACCAAGGCGGTCAACTTAATCTAATATTTTAGATCCGCTTCCTATTGGGACGTATAATGCACTTTATATTGTTAAAAATAAGTTTCAATTTCGCGTGATGCGATGATAATGTCAAGGAGATGCTGATTGCTGACCTTTGCAAGGACCGTATGCGAATCACTGCAATTGTTGACAAATTGCTCCTAAAATATTCCCCACTTCCGGTCGTGCGCTTCCGGTTACCCACTAGGCCACTACACCCTGCAAGCTACTTAGTGGCAAGTTTGCACATTTTATCCGACTACGGCGACGCCAAAAGGAAGGGTAATGATTTTGAAAATCTATGTATGTTTGTTCCATCGTAGCGCGTAAAACTTTAAATCACCTATTTTAACCCCTTGGAGGTTGATTTTTGATAAATCCTTCCTTAGGATGCCTATGTCATATTGAGGATGACGCGTGGAAAATTTCAAATTTCTAGCCTGGTTTGGCCTGGCCTAGTATTTGACCTATGCGTTGATATATCAGTCAATCAGCTTTGTCTTTTATTTTTATAGAGATAGATAGATAGTTTGAATGCTATGGATTTCCGAAAAGTAACGCCTGAACTACGAGTATTAACTAGACTCAACAAGGTTTAGCACAGCCGGATTGACGTATTTTTAGCTCTTAAATAATTATGAAATCAGATAAAACTTATTAAAGTAATATGATAATATTAAGTTATTGAAGTCAGGAGTTCATTAACCGTCCTTTCCAAGGTAAAAGCAAAGTTCAACTTTGCTTTCTTATCGATTCGCCTTTATGTATGTTAAGATTACGTAATGCTAGTTTGAAACTACATTTAAAATGTGTGTTTGTCTTCGTATATAAGGAGTAATTTTATAGTGCCCAAGTGTGTGCGCAGTACACAAGAGCAGTCTCTTTATCTCATAACCCAGTTGGACGGATTTAAACCGACACGACTGGCGAGAGATCAGGCGCAGGTCCGACTTTTTACCTGCCCATCCGACGCATGGATCATCTTTCTTGTCAGACAATCAGGTGATCAGCCTGCATTGTCCTAAGTCCTAACCAAACTTGGAAACAACATTTTTTTGTTGTTCTAATGCGGGAATCGAACTCACGACAACAAGTCAAGCTCTAACCAATGGAGGCTGTTGTAACTATAAAAACTGGAAACTAAAGTGCGGTCGCGGAGCACGTTAAATTTCGTACATTGACTTATCGCTACTTCGCGTATACGTACGCGGTAGGAGCGCGACAGCAATATATTCGTGCGCGAGTATTAGTAGAGATTAATTAAGGAAATAAAATTGTTTCCATTGAAGAATATTGGAAATTATGTGAACTACAACCCCGCAAAGGATCAACACTGACATACGGCCAGTTTCAATAACCTATGTATCTATAACTATTTGTTAAAAACGTCGTCATTCAATCTAACATTCCTAACCAATAGTTATAGATAGATAGGTTATTGAAACGGGCCGTTAACCTATAACCCTGTATATAATATGATCAGAATCTTAGAAACGGCTTACGTATTTCCATTAAGTTTAGATTTTGGGGGAGAAATATTAATTTAGCTAGGTCTTATGCCTAGGAACCTTGCATTTTATGACAATAATTATGACTATTAATGTCAGTGCGAATGGCAGTTTGGTATGCGTATGTACAATTTTGCGATGTTGGCAAATTGCAGGTGTCTTGGTGTTCGAGTCCCGGTCAGGGTAATTCACCGGGTACTTTGTTATAATCAGATTAATAATTTACAATCAACCACGTTATATTTATTAAGCTTGTATATCTTTAAAAAATTAAACAATAGTCAATCAGTGATTTCGTTAGCCTTGATTTTTGCACAACGGAAGTGGTAGTAAAATTACCGTGTCACCATATTAAATTGGTCAAAAATGGCGTATGTACGGTACATAGAGACTTTTTGTGGCCTATTATAACTTATTTTGGCAATTGCATTATATTTGTAGCTGTACGAGTTAATTTTGCTATGTATTAAGCTATTATTTGAATGATATTAATTTTGAAAACTGGGTAAAAAAAGGCTCTAAGCGGCCATCATACACACTTTTGCAAATCCTGGATGTATGTTTGTTACTCTTTTACGCAAAACCTGCTGAACGGATTTCGATGAAGTTTGGTGTGGTAGTAGTTTAGGCTCTGGATTAAAACATAGGCTACATTTTATCCCGAGTACAGTGTCTCCGAGGGACCGATTTTGATGAAATTTGTACAGATGTAGAGTAAACCACGGGGAAGGACATAGGTTACTTTTTATCGCGGAAAATGTAAGGTTTCTGCGAAAATAACTTTTGCGCGTACGAAGTTGCGAGTAACATCTAGTATAAAATAAAGCAGCATTTTTCATATGTTGTGAACACTCAGTCGTGGACGCTAATTATGAATGTGGGGCAACTTGAATTAGCGTTCTCGTCTAATGCTCGGCAAGTCGGCAGTCGGCTACTCGGCACACTCCACAGTCCATGAGTCCACACTCGACGCTAATTGGAGATGCTCGAAATTGATTCCTCATGTCGTGTTTAGCATTATTATATACCTATGCCCGATTTCTGAAGATCTTAGTTCTTACTTATAAAAACATATCCTCTAAATAAAATGATTTTATCTGGTGCCGGGTTTCTGAGTAATTGTTGTGGAATCAATTACTAGTTCTTCAGACGGTCACTGAAAACTTAGGCCTTTACATTCGTTAATAGATGATTTATACAGTATCCTCCGAGCGAAGTAACCACTCTTGAAATACTGTAGTGCCTGGGACAGTCAGTTTTTAAATGTCGTATGGTTGCCCAAGCACTAGTCAGCCTAGTCCAGAGGAATGACTGGTCAATACGTCTAGGGCCAACCATGTGCGGGTTTCCTCACGATGTTTTCCTTCACAGTTAGAGCGTCTGTATAATGTACTTGAGATCTGAAAAGTCTCAAAGTCACTGAATGGCAACTGCATCAACAAATTGACTATAGAGTCTAGACTAGAGTCCTATCTTAAAAAAATAAGTAAGTAAATGAAAGTAAACCGACGTTGAAGATAGTATGTACATAATATACACAGTACAGGAACTCAGGAAACGTTACGAAAACGTACTTGTAAATTGGCAATCGGACAATTTTTTTTTATTGCATAAATGAATAGTACTCTTAAATATGAGTAACTTCTCAGAAGAAACCGTATATCAAAAGTCAATATTTTCAAAGGTACAGCGATTTGTATAAAAAATTTCGCGAGCCTCCTAAAAACGCTCCATACTAAAGTCGACCTAAAAATGACGTCACTTGTATATGAAGTAGTATATGAAGTATATGGCCGCAGGAATATATTTGTAAATATCTCCGATATTTGTGCGTTTAAGTTCATACTTACAATAATTAATGTTTTTGTATATGATGTGAGTAAACTAATGATGTAGGTTTTGTTTACCAATTTCACAAAAAAAAATAAAATATTTTGGTACTGGAGCGGAGCGAAATTTTGTATACAAATCGCTGTACCTTTGAAAATATTGACTTTTGATATACGGTTTCTTCTGAGAAGTTACTCATATTTAAGAGTACTATTCATTTATGCAATAAAAAAAATCAGTCCGCTTGCCTATTGTTCGTACTAGCCCCACAGTTTACTCAAAAGATGATTAAAATTTAATTAAAAAAACCCATTGAAATGTGCATTCATCATGCATTATGTGATAATAACAGAAACTATTGTGAAGGCGAGCAGAACAGATTTATAATGCCGTAATAATGATGTACGTAAATAGTTAAGGCGAATAGTCCGACTATTGTTAATAGTCGAGGCGGGCTATTGTTGCAAATAACACATAATAGCATTAATGTGTTGTTGTTAATGTTAAATGAGTCTTTGAATCTTTATTGATGTCCACCATATTAGAAACACGTAAACAACTAAACACTAAACAAATGAATTACTTCAAATCGTCTTTTGTTTTGTCTAAGTAAATGGTAAGAGATGCATAAATTTTGATTCTAATTAGGTATTGATGATCTCACATACAATAGTCGTTTGATGGGTTCATTGATGAAACCAGCCAAGTGCGAGGCGAAGGGTTCCGTACAGAAAAGCTATAAAATCACGTTTGATAAATGGTAGACCCACTTAAATATTTATTTTATTCTGGATTTAGTATTCATTGTTAGGGCTGCAACAGAAATACATTTTCTATGAAAATTTCAACTTTCTAGCTATTACGGTACATGAAATTCAGCCTGGTGACAGACAGACAGACAGGACGTACGGACAGCGAAGTCCTTGTAATGTGGTCCCGATTTTACCCTTTCACCTTTGGGTTCGGAATAGGGTTCATTCCCGGGAAAAGAAAGTGCTCTTGTGTACTGCGCACACACTTGAGCACTATAAAATCACTCCTGCGTAGCCTGATTTCATTGAAACCGGCCACCGTCACCGAAATGGGTGTGGGGAGTTATTATTATTATAACTCATGATGACAATTTATTGTCTCTATATCTAACTCGTGCAAGTCGAAATATAGTGTAACCAAATTTCATACTTCTCCGTTTGCATAATCTTTGTAAAACTAAGAAGTTTCCGCTTAACCGTTCACACACATTAGTCTGCAAATTGTTTAAATTTTACAAAAAACCTGATTAAAATATTACAATTAGCCGTCTGAAATAAAACTGCCCAACAAATATGCCCCAATCTTTATTTGGTCCATGAATTGACTTTATTTATCCGACTTCCAGGTGGAGGAAGGAGTTACTCAGTTATTCATGAAGTGAAACAAGATTGGGGCTGCACAAGTGTTCAAATACAGCACGGAATATTATAGTAGGTTGCAACGATTTTTATTACAGCACCCGCTTGTGGAGACTGTATCTGGCAATTTACTGTAAAGGTCAGATCACACCATAGCTGCATTTTCAATATAGCTATTCAAATTTGAACTTTATTCACTACACAAAAATATACACGTTTTATATGGCATCAGTCACAAACACACACACAATATGCGCTGTGCAGCGCAGCTTTAAGGAATATCTCTAGTCTCTATCTTAACACGTTGACGAACAGTACCATCACACTAGTTTTAGCGGTTCGGGTCCATAATGTCCCTTTCCCAAAATGTTCCCTGGTTCCAGAATGTCCCTTTTCCAAAATGTCACTTCCTCAAAATGACCCTTCCCTAAAATGCCCCTTCCTCAAAATGTCCCCTGATTCCAAAATATCACTTCCCTAAAATTAGCTTAATTTTTTAGGGTTCCGTACCCAAAGGGTAAACACCCTATTGCTAAGACTCCGTTGTCCGTCTGTCTGTCTGTCTGTTTGTTACCAGGCTCTGTATCTCATAACCCGTGATAGCTAGACTGTTAAATTTTTCACAGATGGTGTATTTCTGTTGTCGCTATAACAAAAAGTACTAAAAACAGAATAATAAAAATATTTAAGGGGGCCCCCCTCAATATTTATTTTATTTAAATTTAATTATTTATTTCTAAACCAAACGTACAACTAAATATTCTGTGAAAATTTCCAGCGTCTACCTGTTGCCGTTATTAAACGAGCAATAAACGAGAAAAAAATTACGTTTGTTGTATGGGAGTCTTACCCTTTGGGTACGGAACTCTATAAACTAAGCTAATTTTAGGGAAGTGACATTTTGGAATCAGGGAACATTTTGAGTAAGGGACATTTTGGTATAGGGACATTTTAGGGAAGGGACATCTTGAGGAAGGGACATTCTGGGAAAGGGACATTCTGGACCCGAACGGTTTTAGCTGCTAAGACAGTTCTCATTTTCATACATTGATTGCCCAGGGGCGTAGCGTCATATCGTGTTGTTACTAATAGTATTCCGTATCCAAAGGGTAATAACCTAACCTAACCAAGATCATGTCAGGACATGTCTAAGGAGGGTTCCGTAACTATAAACGCGTAATATGCTTTTTTTTTAATTACTCCAAAAGTTACTGTCCGATTTGGTTCACAATAATTTTCCTAAAGAGTTTTTAGCATGATCTATCAGCATAGAAATTTGCAAGTTTCTATCTCCTATAGTTTAAAAATGCTAGGGGGGACCAACTTACAAACTACTTTGGAGGCCGATTACTCGAAAATGGTCAACTTTATAAAAAAGTAACGTATGAAACCTTGCTTTTATTTTAAAAGACCTATTCTACGATATCCCACACGATAGGGTAGAGTAAAAAAATATTTTTCATCCCCACTTCACATGTATGGAGAGCCACCCCTAAAATATAAAATTATTATTTTTTTAATGATGTGAGTGTCAAATTAGTATGATATTTGACACTCACCGCGGATTCAGATGTCGAGACTCGAGATATATGAAAATGTTCTTAGATAATAGCACTACAGTTTGAAAACGTAAACAGCAATCAATTACTTCACTTTAGCTAGTTTATATTAACTTTATGGCTGGGGTAAGTGGCGGGGAAACCCATTAGAATGCGCCATTGTGGTTTATCTTAATAAATCTTAATCTATGATGTAAGAAAAGAGATATTTGAAAGGTAAATCCTATTTTTCGAAAAATTTAACGACAGACAATAACTTTATTTATTTATTTAATAAAGGTAAACTAATATACAGGAAATAAGTAACTTCTTCCTTGTAATATTCCTAGAATCAGTGTGTTCAGAATTAAACACTTTTATATATTTATGGTTTAAACTTTATATTTTATATATTTATTCCTTTAGGTATTTATGTCTAGTTTTAATATATTATTTTATCCTCTTATGGCCCGTTTCAATAACCTATCTATCTATAACTATTAATTAGGAACGTCAAATTTGTATCGCGGAAACCGACAAATGATTGAATGACGACGTTTTTAACAAATAGTTACAGATAGATAGGTTATTGAAACTGGCCGTTATTACGTAGCCACGAACAATAATTCTATTGTTTTAATATTCAAACCCACAAGCTCGGTATTTCCCTGTAATTGAAACAAACTCGGAAATTAAATCTGTGTCTGTTTAAGATTTAAAAAGCTAAATTGTATCTGGAGATTGAGGTCGAAATGAGAGGAAAAATTTCGTCGACGGTTCGAGGGGACTCCAGGGTGTAGTGGTCTGTAGAGTACCTGAGTGTGTCCACCGCTTTGTACTCATTTTGATCCATTGTTTGAGCGCCAAGGTCTGGCACTCGACTTTGCCGAATTAAGCGCTATTTTAGGAAAATTATGTACATTTTCATTAACGCGAACAAATGTCAAGGTGGGGCGCTTTCTTTTAATAAATACATCTCTGAATTTTTTCACACAAAGTACGTTTCTACGCGTTCAAACGGTGAAAACACTGCGAGAAATCTGTGTCTGAGAAGACTGGTACTTTTCAAAGGCACGTGTAGCTAATGGCTAAAGTGTATAGGCTAACGGTGCGGTGTAGCACAGAAGATAAATAACAGCCTCCGTGACTTGGTGGTTAGTAGAGCATTGGCTCTAGACTCAGAGATCGTGGGTTCGATTCCCGCATTGGAACAACAAAAAAATGTTGTTTCCTAATTTGGCTAGGGCAATGCAGGTTGATTATCTGATTGTCTGACAAGAAAGATGATCCATGCGTCGAATGGGCATGTAAAAAGTCGGACCTGCGCCTGATCTCTCGCCAGTCGTGTCGGTTATCCGTCCCGTGGGATTATGAGAGTAAAGGAAGAGAGAGTGCTCTTGTATACTGCGCACACACTTGGGCACTATAAAATTACTCCTGCGTAACTGGCCTGGTTTCAATGAAACCGGGCACCGTCACCGAAATCGGTGTAGGAAAGAGTTATAGTTAGTTATCGCACAGAATAAATAACAGACGATACGTTTAAGGTTATAGTCTCAAAGACGGCCGATTTCTGCGTGCAGCAGAAGTCGCTTGCGGCTTTAGCCACCATCACTCAACCATGTAAATGCCGTAAATTAATATAAGTTACATATTATTATAGTACTATCAGAAAACGAAGGGCTTCTGGATAAATACTCGTTACATATTATAATTTATTATTTAAATTTGTACTAATATAATAAAGAGGAAAAGTTTGTTTGTTTGTTTGCATCGAATAGGCTCCGAAACCAATGACCTTTCCGAAACTAAAGGACCAATTTTGATGAAATCTGGTACAGATGTAGAGTAGACCACGGGGAAAGACATAGGCTACTTTTTAACGCGGATAAATATACGGTTTCTGTCAACATCTAGTATTATTTTAATTTTGTGATAGGCTTATATTTCCGTGATGACAGGTTAGTTTATTTTGTTTAGGACTAGATGGTCCCCGGGACTTCGTCCACGACAAACAAAATTATCGTGGGAACCGTACAGTTAAAAGTAGCCTAAACTACTACCTACAATACAAAATTTCATCAAAAGCCGTTCAGTAGTTTTTGAGTGAAGGAGTGACAAACATTCATCCATCATCACAAAGTCAAAGTCAAAAAATTTTTATTCAATGTTGGTATTTTTATACACTTATTGAACGTCGGTATACATGATGCCTACCACCGGTTCGGGAACTAGCCCGGCGAGAAGAACCGGCGTAAGAAACTCGCGCGGGGCCATCTTTTACCAAAAAGATGGAAAATTGTTCTTTTAAAATAAAAAAATGTATAACAATGTTATGACTAAAACTATATAACTAGAGTACAATAGTATATGGAAGTAGCCTTGCAGGGGGCCACCTCATTCCCAAGGTGTGCTATCATTCATGAAATCATTAAGTTTATAAGCTTTACTATACAAACGTTCTTTGATTACTTTTTTAAATTTATTGATTGAAAAATGTTGAACGTTTTCTGGGATCGTATTGTATATGCGTATACATTGGACTTTAAACGAATTCTTTACTTTACTAAGTCTAGTCACTGGTACATCAAGCTTATTCTTATTTCGAGTATTTCTATTGTGGTTGTCACTTTTATTTTTGAATAGGCTTACATTTTTTTTAACATATATAGTACATTTGATAGAATATACTGAGAAGCTACAGTTAAGATCCCAGTTTCCTTAAACTTATCTCTTAATGAAGTGTTAGGGGCCAGCTTGTAGATTGCCCGAACACCTCGCTTCTGCAGCACAAAGAAAGTATTTATATCTGCAGCACACACACACACAAACTTTGACATTTGAACGACTAAAATATTCTGGTATAAAAGCTGTTTAATCATCTTCGTTCGTTTCTAGTTTTACACATAATAAGGGATTGTAAAATATAACAGATGTCATGGGATACTCATCCCAACTTACCTGTCCGGTAGTTGTGGTATAGTATACGTGTATGCCACCCCGCCTTCCCTAGCTATTACTGACCTATCCCTTGCCCTCCTGGGCGGTAATATCCTACATTTCCTATTTCCCACTCTAACTTACCAATCTTCCTTTCTGCACCACTTATCCTTCCCTTTCCCTATTCCTACCCTCTCCACCAATCCGTGGAAATGCAATGGATAATCATAGAAATAATTTAATTATCCAAAATGGCGGCGATGTGGTTCGCCACCCATCACGTCTCGTTTCTCGCGGAGGAGAAAAGTGGCCCATGGAGAGCCGCTTCGCTACATTGAATGTAAGAGGAGGAATGGACGGTAAGAATGAAAGTGGACGAAGCGAAACAAGTATGTAAGGATCGTAGAAAGTGGAAAGAAGTGGTTTCTGCCTACCCCTATGGGAAAGAGGCGGTCTTTACCTAGGGAAAGAGGCGTGATTATATTTATGTATGTAAAATATAACAGGCGTCCCTAAACTTTAGAATTTAAATGGTCGATAGAACGTACCTACAAATACAAAAGTATTAAAAATTCATCAGTTTCAATACAGAATTCTCAATATACAATATGATCGATAGTTTAGGAACATAGAAATGAATTTTCGAATCTGTATGATAAAGTATGAATATTTGATTTGTCATTGATGTCGGCCATTTTTGATTTTGGTTCGCTCGTGGATTGAGCTGGAAGCGATGGAAGTTCGCTCCGACAGAGGATTAAACTGTTTTACATAACTGACGCGTTCAAAAGTCAGAACGGATCAGCCTTTTGTGTTTTTTTTTCAAATATATCTCTATGTAGAGTAATGGAATTATGTGCTATGATGACTTATACAGTGGTGACTGGTCAGAAATGTTTAGTGTTAAGTTAAAGTATTAAGTTAAGTGTTTAAAGTGTAAAGATTAAAGTAATTACGCTGATTAACCACCGCCAACGTCAACGGAACGTCAACGAGAAAAATGACGTCGCCGATGTAGCGATACATACATTTGCTACAGCCGTGTGTCGGTGTACGCCCGTCCCGTCCATCTAATCTCGAACAAAAATAAGATCTCGTTCTCGTTAACGTCCTGTTGACGTTTGCGGTGGACAAATACCAAAAAAAAAAAAAACATCACCAGAGGACTGTAGTTTTTTAGGGTTCTAACCTACGGAGTAAAACGGGGCTCTATTACTAAGACTCCGCTGTCCGCCTGTCTGTCTGTCCATCAGTCACTAGGCTTTATCTCATGAACCGTGATAATTAGATAGTTGAAAATTTCACAGATTATGTATTTCTGTTGCCGTTATACAAAATAATAATACAAATAATATAATATACAAATAATAATACCATATTATAACAAACTTAATTTTTTTTGCATGTTTTTATAGATAATGGTACGGAACCCTTCGTGCGCGAGTCCGACTCGCACTTGGCCGGTTGTATTTTCGTACGCTGGTGCTACTGCGGCTTATCGTATATTTATGTATTATTTTCCAAATATTTTTTGTGACCTGTATTTTTGAATCATTTATATTAATAGAATTCCATACAAATGTCTAATACCTACCTTATACCTATCCTAGTCAATGTATAACAGGTTAGATTACAATGTTGTCCATTGTCAGTGACTGCCCAAGCTACAACGAATTATGTATTTAAACGTTATTAAACAGTTCACATGCAATGTTACATTATAATAACCTTCACTATGACATAATGTGTGCCTCTTCATCTGGACTCTAGAGTTCACTAACAAATACTCATGAGTTTTATTTAAATGTACTTAACACAACACGCATCCTTACGTTTCGTGGCCACTGGGCCTAGCAGAAACATTTGACAGCGACGTAAACGTAACGTTATCGAATAAGAGTTCTTCTTCTTTTATTATTGGCAAAGAAGAAGAAGAATTCTTATTCGAAAACGTAAGAAAATCTGTTAAAAATCATGAAAGCGCCCACAGTCATTCAAATATAATTCGATAACGTTATACGCCGCTGTCAAATGTTCCTCTTAACCTAACCCTTTTTACTTATTACTAAAGACGCAGTAAGTCGATGACGTTTCAATTTAAAATTATATAATTGCTCAGTATTTCCCAAAGTGGGCGATAACGCCCCCTTGAGGGCGCTGGAGGCCTAGAGGGGGGCGGTAAGGGGCCCAGAAAAATTAGGGGGCACCGATGTCAGTAGTATTCAATGTTGTTTAATGGTTAATTTTGAATTGACAAACAGATACTCTCCAGGCGAGACTAGGCGATGTTATTGAGGTTTTTAAGGTGAAAAAAAGGGGGGCGCTACACGGAATAAGTTTCGGAACCTCTAGCTGTTCTCTTGAACTAAGTGTGATGAAACCAAGTTTGTTGGGAGTTATTTTATTCTTTTTTAGTAGGTATAACGTTGTTATAGCGGCGTCAAAAATACATCATCATCTGTGCAAACTTCGACTGTCTAGCTAATTAGCTATCACGGGTCACGAGATACAGCTTGGTGGCAAAAGGACGGACAGACAGAGTCCCGTTTTTACCCTAAAAATCAGCAATATTTGAAAGTTCCAATTCCGATGAAGCTTGCCGTGAGATAAACTATTAAGATGAACGAGGTTAACTAGCGTTACGTAATCGGCATTTCCTTTTGAATCACGCTTGGATTTCGTTCGTAAATCTATACTAATATAATAAAGAGGAAAAGTTTGTGTGTTTGTTTGCATTGAATAGGCTCCGAAACTACTAGACCGATTTTGATGAAATTTGGTACAGATATAGATTAGACCACAGGGAAGGACATAGGCTACTTTTTATCGCGGCAAAATGTACGGTCACCGCGGGATTTCCTTTTGCGCGTACGAAGTCGCGTGTAACATCTAGTAACAAATATACCTACACTTTAAAAACCAGATTAATATTTGTAAGGGTCAGCTCACATCGACATGCGACGAGCACGCACTATATAAGATAGAGATTCAAAATTGAACTTTATTTACTACACAAAAAGATACACTTTTCATTGCAAGAGTGACGCAGCGCGATGCGGCTCGCAATTCGAATTGTTGCAATTAAATGAGTATTTTTTAAGGCCAGGACAAAGCTCAAAAATAAAATGATTTTCACTACTCGTATGCACATTGTAATAAGAGTAATTTTTGCGTAGCATTATTTTCTATATTCATGTAGAAGACAGTGTTTGCAAGGTATTTCTTAAATATCTCTCGAAATATTCTACAAATCACAAAAGTGTTCGGTTTAGGTTGAAATATAATAAAAATATTAATTATTTGTCAAAAAAATATGTATAGTGCTGCACAACATTTTATGTTTTAGATTTCGTGATTTTTAAGAGGTGATTTTTTGATTTTGTAACTCAGGATAATTTTTTTTTTTCAAAATGTGTACGGTTCAGAACATGTCAAGGATTGTGTACTTAATCCCATATTTTTTCCACTTCGTAATTGAACTCTGACTAGGTAGACTAGGTGACGGGAAATGACAAAGTAGCCTATGACCTCGCCTTCGTAAATAAAGTTCAATTTTGAATCTCTATCTCAAATAGTGCGCGCTCGTCGCATGTCGATGTGAGCCCTTGGCCCTTGTAAATATTAACCTGGATTCTGGACATAACATGGATCTTGAAAAACGCTCGTCATATCGACTCCGGTGTGGCGAGCGAACGAGACTGATGATAAAGTTAAAAAATAGTTTATGAAGTTGAGCAAAACTTAAATTTGATATAACTTGATAATGATATTATTAATATTGTTCCTTAATTTCGAGTAATTAGAAGTGCGTTTTAGTCAGAACTGCACCGTGATGCATGACCTTTGTTCTAGCTCTATGTCTGATAAATTCAAACAACTTAAATCACTTATAACGTAAGAAAAGATTTCTAACAGCCAATATTATTAATTTTAATGTCAAATCTTCGAGATTTAACCAATCACAATTCACATCCCAGCTTTTCGTAGTATTGCTGCAATTTAGAAAACCGGCCAAGCGCGAGTCGGCCTCGCGTTGACAGACATGACGAATCCATAAGGGTTCTGTTTTTTGCCATTTGGCTACGGAACCCTAAAAATAAGCGCGTTCGGTGCTGGTCTTTTATTTTTCTGCTCAGGCTGTACATTCTGCCCCCATGACGATGATGATGATGTTATAGATGTCGGTCGATAATTTCATCTTGAGATACCTGTATAATGAGCGTGTATTCCGTTTGATGAACAAATTAATTAAAATCTGATATCTGGGTCGAGAGATCAATATCTCTTCAGCATTGACTGTATCGAATATTGCGGATATTATGTATATAATCACATATTGTGGCTTTAACGTTATGCTATCTACAGACACACGAATTTGGTACGGAGCGTACAGCGAACCATATCCGGAGACCAAATCCGGTGTCGCTACACACGCACGGATTTGGTACGGTGCAGTGAAGCGAAACGCTCAACACTCGTGTGTTCGATTTTATGCTCTATTACATTAGCACAGAGTTCTATTTACAGTGCGGTTTTTAAACGACGACGATGATTTCCGCAATTCATTGAAACGGGCAGTGATACCAACACTTTAAAAAATATTTCTCCCCACATTTTACCCCTGATTACTTATACCATTGACAGGTCTAAGAGATAATAAAGCTAGAAAGAATTTTGAAAAAAGTTATGTGTTTAACATAAAGACATACGCGTGAATAACATAAAACTAACTTGTCTTAATCTGATTTCACTCTCAATACATTTTCATATCCCTGGCTATATACACACATTCAAATAATTTTTATTATTACATACAAATTGATTCATAAGGAGTAAACTCAAAACATCCTGTCCTCTAGTAAACCCCGTAGATATTTTCCCTAATTTTGGGGGGTACATCCCTAAGTTAGCAACATGATACCGTTGTACGGCCTAACCGCCGGACTGCTCTACACACGCACGAATATGGTACGGAGCGTACCAGATCCGCTGTACGCTCCGTACCAAATTCGTGTGTCTGTAGACACCATTAGTGGCTACACACACGCAATAATATTGACACAATAAATTTGTCAATACTAGTCAACACATAAAAAACAGCAATATAAACGGCACACAAGGAATATTATTGTCAATATGATCATATGGTGTGTGCGGCTAGCTAGTTCACACCGAGACTCTATTCACTTCGAGAAAAATTTAATTTTATTCACTTAGGCTTTTTTCATACGTTATTGGATGATTTATACAGTATTCTATGCTATATAAATACTGTAGCGTGTGTGTCTGTCTGTTTGTCCGTCTTTCATGCTAAAAGTACTGAACCGATTTAAATTAAATTTGGTACACAGATAGTCTAGAGCCTGAGAAAGGACACAGGCTACTTTTTATTGCGGTGAAGTGTACGGTTCCCGTGGGATACTTTATTTTTTTCATAGTTTCACGTAAAAACTACTAAACTGATCATCATGAAATTTGTAATAAAGTAGACCATGGGGAAGGACATAGGCTACTTTTTATCGCGGACATATAAGGTTCCCGTGGATTACTGTACTTACGCGGGCGAAACCGCGGGCATCAGCTAGTACATAATATAAATATTCACATTAAACTGGCTGATTGCATTAGGCATCTGTGCTAATGGAATCCAGCGGCGAATTTCCTCCGAACTGTCGTTAAAAGCCGGATTAGCTGTACATAACTATACTATTTACTAAATACCGTCGCGTGTTGATATAATAATCTTAAACATATGTATGTACTTTAAACAAGCAATTCTTGTTTATAAATTACTAGCTGTTGCCCGCGGCTTCACCCACGTAAATACATTATTCCGCGGGAACACTACTTTTTCGGGATAAAAATATATTCTATGTCCTTTCTCGGGACCCAAAGTATGTCTATACCAAATTTCATAAAAATCGGTTCAGCGGTTAAAGCGTGAAGAGGTAACAGACAGACAGACACACATTCGCATTTATAATATAACTAGCTGACCCGGCAAATGTTGTTTTGCCTTATAGTAAGTTAAAAACACTATAATTGATCAGTTATCAAGCGGAATGAAAAATGATTAAATTACTAAAATGGCTATAAAAAAATAGGGGTTGTTGATAAAAAAGTAAAAATTTAGCGTTGTATGTATTTTTTAATGCCACATTATAAAAAATAAAAACAAAAAATTTCGTCCAAAAATTTAAAAAAAATATTTAAGGGTGAACAACCCTTATCACTTAGGGGTATGGAAAATAGATAGTAGCCGATTCTCAGATCTACTGAATACGCATATAAAATTTGGTAAAAATCGGTAAAGCCGTTTCGGAGGAGTACGGTAACTAACATTGTGACATGGAAGTTTTATATATTAGATAATATATAATATATTAGTATAGAAGTATAGATATATAATCAGAATCTCGGAAACGGCTTCAGCAATATTCATGAAGTTTAGTATGACCCATGCAGTAGTTTGGAGGTGGGTAGGTAGAAATTCGAATTAGGTCTTAATCATAAGGGAAACCGCGAATTTTTGAGTTTTTTGTATATTTGTTCCTTCGTTGCGTAATAAGATACAAGTTATTTCGCTCTTTAATTGAAATAAATAGTTAGATTAGTCGTAACGCGTGTGAAACGTCCCAGTTGCACTGAAGAGCGTTCGTGTTCAATGATAATATCTTATCTGGGGGCATAAAAATTTACGAACTTGGAACTTTTATCCTCAACCCCTGAAAATTTGTAAGAGACTTACCTATGCAAATTGTCATAACAACTTTCAAAAAGAAGCGAAATTCCACAAAAAACTTTTTTATGTAAAGTGATGCTAAGACGATACTCGCACTGTCAAAAAGCTATCAGATCTCATGTAAAACCAAGCTTCTGACTCTACATGTCAAAACTCTACCACCCTTATTAATAAAAATATTTACACCATGGATAAGCAAATCCAAATCGCTCTCTTTGTCTATCAAGTGACTGTTCCAAAGTATCTGACAGAGACAGCCATGTTGGATTAGCTAATCCGTGGTGTAAATAATTTTATTAATAAGACTGTACAAGCCTAACTTCACAAACTCTACACCGTAGTCAAGATATACAGCTTGGCCGTTTCGTTTCTACAAAAATAGTGTACCAGTCCGTAAATTTTTCAACTTACACCCAAGAGCATGTAGCGAAATGGTCAGGCCACATAATTTGACTAAAGTGTAGAGTTTGTGAAGTTAGGCTTGTAGAGTTATGATATGTAGAGTCAGAAGCTTGGTTTTACATGAGATCTGATAGCTTTTTGACAGTGCGAATAATATGGTATCGTCTTAGCATCACTTAAGATAAAATGTTTTTTGTGGGATTATTATTTCACAAAAGATTTGAACCTCATGATAATAAACCAAGAAATACTGTTAAAAGAATACTTCTGATACCGAGTGTGGACCGAAATGAGATCCGGATTGAATCGGATCGAGAATATACAAAAACTTCGATGCTAAATTATGTTAGATGGGAAGTTATATAATAATATAGTATGTTTCATTAAAACTTCTGCGCCGCTATATGATACGGAACGTATAAGTTGGAAAATTATTTCACTTTGCACATTTTACGAGAGTTTGGAAGAGCCCGATATGAGATTACGTTTTTATTTATACACTATATATTATTATTAAGTATATATTACACTTTATTGTCTATACTCAACTAACACCACATAGAAGCTTGGTTTTACATGAGGGGGGCAATTCTGCTAAATAAAATCTGCATTAATACAATTACAATCAAGTCCCGACATGCTTACACTCTCAAAAGGTGTTTTTATGAACGTTAAACCAACGTGAAACGCGCTCTGATTGGTCGAAGCGGCATAAAATCCGTTCACGGTAACATGACGCTACACTTTCAATCTAAACAAAGTGAAGTTGACTGTTTAAATTGTTTACTTTAAATACGAGAATTGAGGTTGAGATCAGATAGCTTTTTGGCAGTGCGCCATTATGGTATCATCTTGGCATCACTTTGCATGAAAATGTTTTAGGTGGGATAATAATATGATCCGGAAACCAGCAGTCTCGAAAAATTCAGAGCACTAAAAATAGAACTCTACGTTATACAAGTGTTTGAGTGGACACTAGTGTGTGCGATTTTTAGCTGTATTGTATTAGCGTAGAGTTCTTTTTTAAATGGTCTGAAGTTTCCCCGGCCTTACGGATAGTCCCAGCCTAAGAAACTACCGACGTCGTATAATCCGACATTTCACTTGCCTGTACACGACTCGTCAGCTGTTGTACAGTCGCGTTCATTTTGTATGAGTTTCTTTTGTTTCGTCTTAACCTTGCGCACAGCTAACAGCTTCGCTAAGCCCGGCTCAACAATACGTTTATGTCAATAAAACTTACGCTATGATACTTTTATTGCATTTTTACTTATTTTTTTTTACTTAAATCAGCATTAATCAGGGTCAAAATTTTAGGCGCCATACTCATACTTATACATAATTATGAACTGCATCTATCATAACAGTAATGATCAGTAGAATTTTTTATTCTTATTTTTCTTTGTTAAGCTGTTTACTGTCTTATTTTGTATATTTTGTACCTTTTTTTTTTAACATAAGATGGGGGCAGGGGATCACGGAAGACCAGGGATAGCGGCGACTGTTGCTGTCATAACCTGAGTGATCCCCTTTTCCTTATTTTGAGTCATTGCACTGCCATAATAATTTATATTTATTAGAGTTTATTGCTTTTTGTTATTTTTTTTTTCTTCTTTTTGCCGTTTTTGTTTTTTTTCTCTCTTTTCTTTTTCTTAATTAAAATGTAATGGTAGTGTATGAATTAAAATGGGAATAAAGTATTTATTTATTTATTTATTTTATTTTCATTATAGTATGTTGATTTTTATATTCATTTTTTTAAGATATAAAGTCGTGATGAAAATTTTACTATTTTCTACGCTAGAAAAATTACGCTCTCTATCTATATCTATTATGTATATAAAAAGCAAAGCTGACTGACTGATGTATCAACGCACAGGTTGGTCAAAAGGCTAGAAATTTGAAATGTATTCCTCATATGACGTACGCATCCACTAAGGAAGCATTTTTCCAAATTCAACCCCCAAGGGGGTAAAATAGGGGATGAAAGTTTAAAATGTAATTTCCCGCGGGCGAAGCAGCAAGCAATTAATGCTAGTTTAATAATATGACACAGTTACGTACGTATTAGGTTGGGGAAAAAGTTTCTTCGCATTTTATATAAAAATTCAAAAGGTTTTTTTATAAAGTTTATTTACAAGTGACTAAAGTGTATAGGTGCCATTTTGTTCGATAACTTTTTGCCATCTTGTTGGTAGGTATATGATCCCATTGCTATAAAATTTTTGGGGCTTCTGATGAAAAAACTGCGACAAGTGGTTTTGGCAGTCCTCTGATGTCAACCTGACACTGCCTAAGGAATTCTGCAGCGACCGAAACAGGTGGAAATCTGAAGGTGCAAGGTCAGAACTATACGGCGGATGCATTAACACCTCCCAGCCAAACTCCCGTAATTTTTTCTGAGTGGCTAAAGATGTGTGAGGTCTAGCGTTATCATGGTGAAAAACCACACCCCTTCTGTTGATTAATTCCGGCCGCTTTCTCTCAACTTCTTGCTTTAATCTCATCAGTTGTTCGCAGTACAGTTCAGAATTGATGGTCCTGCCTGGCGGTAACAGCTCATAATGAATAATGCCCTTCCAATCCCACCACACACACAGCATCACCTTGTTGCGAGTTAACCCGGGTTTCGCCACAGTCTGTGAAGCCTGACCGGCCTTTGACCACGATCTTTTTCGCACGTTCTTGTCGTACGTGATCCACTTTTCATCACCAGTTATCAGCTTCTTCAAAAATGGTACGGTTTCATTACGTCGTAATAAAGAATCACAAATGAGTACACGCCCAACAAGCAAAATCAGTACTTGAAGTATTCTCCAACACTACTTTTTCTTGTGCTTATAAGATACTTATAGTTTACTACATTGCTGGATTTGGGTGCAGTTATAGGAGCATTGTTTTCTTATAACTCTCTTATAATCTACTTATAGAATGTCAATTAGCCCTATAGTATACTTAAGGAAGCGCAATTATTTCTATAATGTTCTGAGACTACTCATTTTTAAGTACAAACACTCTTATTAGTATCTGACATAAATATCTTACTAAAGCAATCTTGTTTGTAATGCTCTAGTAATATACTTAGTTAAGTTATTAGTTATAAGGACATTTTATAAACTTTGGTTATTGCTTGTGATAAAACGAAATATTAAATATGTAAGTATTCTTCATTCTAATTTATAGTAACTGCATAACGTTAACACTCGTAAGTCGTAATAATATATATACGATGTGGGAACTCGACGGGGAAGTCATTTTTATTGTAAATGTGGGCTAAGATTTGATTAATTTTACAACGCGCTTTGAAAACTAGCAGTTATAGTATTTACTGTAAAATAATTTTTCAATGATTTTTACAAACATTCGCCATTTTCTTTAAATACTCTGCGTTGAGTATGTTATAGAACAATTTTAAGTAAATTAGTACTTATAGTAGTTTCGATTAAGATACACATCCTCCATATTTAAACAAGTTTAGGGTTCCTCATGTATTCGGACTACTTACTAATTTTTCAATTTACATTGCTAGAAATCAATTCCATATCTATAATAAACTGATAATAAACTATTTTCTCAGGACAAATTAGAACAGCTAGAAGTATAATGTTTATTAATTAAGTGATTGATCAAGTAGCTTATAAGGTTGTTTGATTTTATAACGCTCTTATTAAGCACTATTACATTTAAAAGAGTCTTAAACAAGACAGTAACGAGACTAACTTATAATTATCTTCGATAAGAGTGTTATAACATCATCCTTTCTTACAAAATGCTACTATAAGATTTCAAGACTATTTAATCTTTCTGCAGACAATTATAGGATACATATTCCTATTAGTGGTTTATAAGGTAATCTTGTAGTTAACTATAAGATTGAGTAATAAAAACAAATGCTCTTGAGAATATATACGCTTGTGAAATGTTATTATAAGTAAAAAAGTCCTATAACTGTTTTGTAAGTAGTCGTGTAGCAAAATATAAGACTGAGATATAAATCATAATGCTCTTGAGTATGTTAGAGCTTATCTTATGCTATTATAAGAGACACAGTCTGCACCAATGCCTTAATAAGAACATTATAAGAAGAGGTAGACTTATAATCTTTCGTTATAGGATTACTTTGCTTGTTGGGCGGTTCATTAGGTTTCTTTCAGTGAGCTCATGAGGCACCCAAATATCGAGCTTTTTTGTGTACCCAGCTTTTTTCAAATGCACCAAAACCGTTTTGTGGTCAATCCCCAGTTCTTCAGCTACATCGTAACTACTAATATGCCGATCTTGCTCCACTTTTTCAAAAATGGCAACAGTTTTGTCCGTAACAGGGCGACCAGAGCGACGTGCATATTTGATATCAAAATTTCCGGATTGAAAACGCTTAAACCAAATTTGCGCTACTCTCACAGATACTGCATTAGGTCCATAAACATCACAAATTTTTTTCGCGGCTTGTGTTGCATTTTTACCTTTTTTGTAATAAAATTTTAAAATGTATCGAAATTCTTCATAAGAATCACTCATTTTAACAATAAGAAAAACAAATGAAAATCTCAAATTTACCTAATTTGAATTTGGAATTGTCTTCTGTAAAATTAAAACTTTTTAATGATACCAAAATCAGCCAGATACAATTGGTATAGCCCAAGATATTTTATGACAAGTTCATACATACTATAATGCGAAAAGACTTTTTCCCCAACCTATTATATTCTGAAAAATATTGTAATAAAAATTATACTGTGGCATATGTACTTGAAGCGTTTTCGGTTTTTTTTTGTCATTGACATTGATATTCGACTTTTTCCGTATACATTCAGCTGTCGCTCCGGGGCAGTTTTAGATGCCGAATACGCCATTACTTTAATCTTAAAAAACTTGTAGGTAATACAAATAACGAGCACATAATTCGGAATTCAAATTCGAAATGTTACGAGAAATCATGCCGAAAAGATTGATTATTCTCTTTCGGTTGTTTTTTCTTGAAGCTATTTTTGTTTCTTTGTCCTCTTTGAGGACTCTCTAAGCGTTGTAAAGGGACGAATTACAGGTCAAGGTGAGAGTACTGACGATCTCGAGTGTTTTTGCGACAATCGCCTAGAAACCCGTGCAGTGCACCACATTTAAACCTTATTGCCATTGTAATAAGATCGAAATGTGTACGTATTCTACACACAGTGAGTCTGTCATAACTTATACCTAGGGTTACCAGGAGTTGAAATCCAAAAGCCGGTTGCAAGTGTTAAAAAATCCTGATTTCAGATAAAAAGTCCGGTCCGGTAAAATATGAGCTGGACAGCGCCGACAAGACTATGTCATTCAAATGTGTGATCACATTGTTATTTGTTACCCACATTTGTAGCAGCACCTCCAAAATTTACATTAGCGTTATCGCCAGTGAAAGACACGCACTTTTAGTGCAGGAGATGATCGGCAATGTCCATTGTCAATGATAACTCATTGACAATGGTCATGAAATTGACGTGATTAAAAATCCGGTCCCGAATGAAGTCCGGACGGAGTCCGGTCTATATCCTTAAAATCCGGTCTAGACTGGATTTATCCGGTCAGATGGTAACCCTAGTCATATCATACAATATCATACTCCACAGTATTTATCACAGCTATTATTATACCTAGTATGAGGATTGATACATATCTATAATAGTAGAAATACTGTGTGGAAGTATCAAGAGCAATAAAAGACAATGAGCAGTTAAGGCCCACTTGCGCAGATCTGGGTTAAAGTTAACCCTTGATTAAAATATTATGCCTTCTCTTTCATATATACGAAAAACGAGAGTGATAACATGATATTTAACCCAGGATTAACTTTAACCCAAGTGGGCCTTAGGGTAAACAGTGTGGCTAGTGTTGTATATAACTGTAAAGTGCTCATGTATACGGATGACATGTGCCTTGTTTATGCCTCCAAAGATATACTTGAAGTAGAGATATGTATACAGGAGGACTTTGAGAGTGTTAGCAAATGGGCACATGACAATGGCATTATATTGAATCTGTCAAAAACTAAATGTATGCACATACATTCGCCATACAATCAGAGTGCCAAATCTGTCAGTAAAAACACCTCCATATAGTAGGGCATACCTACGAATGTATGCATATAAATAAATCAAATTGTAAATGTACTTCATTGGAATATGTCGATAAATTTAAATATTTAGGTCTAACCATTGATAAGAACTTTAACTGGAGATTACATGTAAATGATATGACTCACAAATAAATTATGGAATCCTTATATACGGGCTAACTTTTAAAACATACTTAAAAGATATAAAAAATATACAAATAAGACTAATAAAATACTTAGTTAGTAAAAATGTAAAAATAAAGTGCAATAAAGACTATGAAAAGTTGTTTCCCCTCTGTGACATTATGCCTGTAGATAAAAAAATTAAATATATGTTAGGTTTAGAATATTATTATAAAGATTTATATAAAACAAATGTTAATAATAAATACAATACACGAAAGGTTAGAAAAAATAAACTGATTCAGCCAAAAATAAACAACTACTATGGTGAAAGGACTTTAAAATATATGGTACCTAAATTGTTTAATAAAATTGATATATTAAGACAGGATGTAAAAATTAATATAGGTTCGCTTAAAACAAAGTTACGAAGGCTACTTCTAGACTGTTGATATAATTTTATTTACATTCGGTGTTTGTATTGCTGTGTATTCTGTATGAACATTGAATGTAAATAAAATAAAATAAAATAAATAAATAAAAAAACAAAAAAAAATAATTGTCTGTGTGTAATAAATAAATATATAATAATGTACTCAAGTGTAGTAGTTAAGTTTTGCATGGTATATAAGTAAATCAATATGTAACTGGAATGTGGTATCTGTTCTGTAAATGAGCGCATCTCGCCCTCAAACGTCATAGTTTGGCGAGGTTATATAATATGTAACACCACAGTAAAATGTAAACTTTTTTATTATTAATAAAAAAAACAAAAAAAAAGTATATGTAGATGACTACACGTAAAATATTTAGTTTAATTTTAAATTGTGGTTCGCCACCCATCACGTCTCGTTCTCGCGGAGGCGAAAAGTGGCCCATGGAGAGCCGCTTCGCTACGTTGAATGTTAGAGGAGGACGAAGCGAAACAAGTATGTAAGGATCGTAGCAAGTGGAAAGAAGTGGTCTCTGCCTACCCCTACGGGAAAGAGGCGTGATTATATGTATGTATGTAATTTTAAATATTTTCAGAAATATTGATGTATTATATTCTGATAAATGTAAAAAAATATAAAAATACGCTAATTTGTGTTGCTGTCTTTGTCTCCGACCTCTGTGGATGTGGATAGATTAGCGTATCCGTAGTGTAAATATTTTTATTATTAACGGGGATTTAGCGGTACAAATTACTGCTAAATCTTAATCTAGGTTCCAAATCTTCATAGAAAAGGACAAACTGTCAATCGGGGTCTCTCGCTCTAGCCTTAAATTGATTCTTAACACGTGGAGTAGAACACAACGCGTATTGCTAACAGATGACTTGTAACAAACCGACCAAGTGCGAGTCGTACTCACGGAGGATCCCATACCAAACGGAAAACGTTAATTGGATGGGAGCACCACTTAAATATTTATTTTATTCCTACCCCACTACGGCGAAGTCAAAAGGAAGGATAATAATTAATGATTTTGGCAGTCTGTATATGTATGTATGTTTGTTCCACCGTAGCGCCAAAACTACTGGTCCGATTTTAATAAATAAGAGGTCAATAGATTTGTAATAATAGACCGGGTAACATAGGCTATATAATTTACATAGTCGGGTTATAGTTTTTTATGAAATTTGTAGTTTTGAATTAAGGCGCTCTTACCCTAGAAATGCGCTTCTTTCAAAAATTTTTTGAGACGAATGGATACATTTTAGTGCAGAAAAAAAATATATGTTAATTTTGATCATATTTGCTAGGGGACCTTCATTTTCAAAACACGTTATCTGAAAAATTTCTCGATAAAAAAAAATCATAAAGTTACCATTAAAATAGAAATTCTTGGAGTTGTAACTGTATTATTTGTGAACAGAAATGAGAAAATTATTTGCAGTTTCGTAAAATATAATAAAAGGAAGGGAATTGTTGTTTTCATTTTTCGTATAGAATGTGATATTTGTTAGTATTAATTTATTTCAATGATAAATAATTCGTACGAGTCGAATGAAACATCGCGAAATGGCGACCTGTCATTCCTTCTCTTTCATATCTATTGAATAAGACAGTACCGGCTTAGGCCTCTTGCTAATGAGACGTATGTCAAATTTTTCCCCTCTTTTCTGCTCAAAAATTATTCGAATTTATTGTTGAAAGTCCGTTCAAATTTATTTTACCCCCGACTTGACCTTTATGTCGTCTGCATAAAGGTCAAGTTGGGGGTAAATATTTGTTTTTCTTTCATCGTTTAATACTAATAAGATATGCGTAATTTCGCTATCTGACGTAAGGCGCTCGGTAGCCCTTTGGCTTTTTGCGTTGTTGCGACCAATTGGTCTCGGGTTCGAATCCCGGTCAGACGATTTTTTTTTCTTTTTTTTTTTGTCGCACTATAAAACTCCGAGCGATGCTTGTTTTCGCAGTAATAAAAGTATATGGTTAATTATGTACTTATTTTATTATTAGTTACTTTAAGTTGTTGTTAATATTAGTATAGATTATATTATATAAAATATGAAAAGGTTGTATTCGATGAATGTCCAACTTTTTAATCCAAAGTTTTAAGATGGAGGTACAAAAACTCTTTATAAGTAGGTACTAGGGAGACCGAGTCTTGGTCGTAGTTTTAGTACAACGATAAAAATTAATAAAAAATAAATAAAAAAAAATATTAAAGAAAAACAAAGACATTATAAGAATCACAAAAATAATATTTAATATTTATCTTACCGGGATTTGAACTCACCACCAAAAATCAAACGTCGGTATGCAAACCGAGCTGCCAGTCAGACTGACGTAAAATAACCGAAATTATTGATATAATTTATTACACGACGAAAGAAAAAAAATATTTGATTCAAAATTGACAACATTGATTGACAACAGAATAAGTAAATATAATATATATACCTAAATATTATTATTCTGTTGGTTTGTAAAGTTATATCAATTATTATAATCAATTCTAATTCTAATCACCATGAGCAGATATTAGGAACATGTACTTATTCAGTAATCTACGTTTATTTTTTACTAGCTTTTGCCCGCGACTTCGTCCGCGTAAAGTTCGGTTTCCATACAAAATTTTAACCCCTTTCCGTAGGGGGCGAATTTTCAAAAATCCTTTCTTAGCGGATGCCTACGTCATTACAACTATCTGTATGCCAAATTTTAGCAACATCTGTTCAGTAGTTTCGGTTGTGCTTTGATAGATGAGTCAGTCAGGTTTGCCTTTTATATATTTAGACTAGGTGTTGCCCGCGACTTCATGCGCGCAAAAGGAAATCTCGATGGAACCGTACATTTTTCGGCAATAAAAAGTATGCCTATGTGCTTCCCCGTTGTCTATTCTATATCTGTCCTAAATTTCATAAAAATCATTCCAGTAGTTTCGGAGCCTATTCAATGCAAACAAACAAACATACAAACAAATAAACCTTCTCTCTGTATTATATTAGTAATAGATTAAATAAAACAATATTTACAATTAATATGATGAAGCCGAAGAGACTATTTGGTTAAACCACAAATGTCAGAAACTAGGTATTTGAAATTGTATTTTTTTTGCTGTCAGATAGCCGAAGTTTCATGTATGTAGAATGGGAATATTTGATATTGAATTTTATTGTGTATTTATGTATTGTATAAAATCAGTCGATAAAATTTAGCTTTGTGCTACGCGAACGAAGTTGCGGGCAAAAGCAAGTTTAGATTTTGTAACCGCTGAAAAATGCGAAATATATAAAATTTTGAAATGTCGACCTAGGAAGAAACGTCAATGTGTGTGATGTCATAATGTGTATTGTGTAATGGTGTCTACAGACACACAAATTTGGTACAGAGCGTACAGCGGATCTGGTACGCTCCGTACCAGATCCGAGCGTGTGTAGGGCAGTCCGGCGAACATACGAAGAAGGCGAAGAGTTCACCGTTGTCCGCATCGGATCTGGTACGCTCCGTACCATATTCGTGCGTGTGTAGAGCAGTCCGGCGGTTTGGCCGTACAACAGTATCAGTGTTGCCAACTTAGGGATGTACCCCCCAAAATTAGGGAAAATATCTCCGGGGTTTACTAGAGGACAGAATGTTTAGAGTTTACTCCTTATGAATCAATTTGTATGTAATAATAAAAATTATTTTAATGTGTGTATATAGCCAGGGATATGAAAATGTATTGGGAGTGAAATCAGATTAAGACAAGTTAGTTTTATGTTATTCACGCGTAAGTCTTTATGTTAAACACATAACCTTTCTTTCTAGCTTATTATCTCTTAGACCTGTCAATGGTATAAGTAATCAGGGGTAAAATTTGGGGAGAAATATTTTTTAAAGTGTTGGTATCACTGCCCGTTATCAATGAATTGCGGGAATCATCGTCGTCGTTTAAAAACCGCACTGTAAATAGAACTCTGTGCTAATGTAATCTACACTAATATTATAAAGAGGAAAACTTTGTTTGTATGTTTGTTTGTTTGTTTGTTTGTAATGAATAGGCTCAAAAAGTACTGGACCGATTTTAAAAATTCTTTCACCATTCGAAAGCTACATTATCCATGAGTAACATAGGCTAAATTTTATTTTGGAAAAACATAGGGTTCCGTAAGATAATTGGGTTTTTCGGACACAAGGTGTAAAAAATCAACCAGAAAAGTTACTTATTTTGCGTACGCTGCCTAAACTATAAAAGATAGAACCATAAAATGTTCTAATTAATTGTAGATCTTATAAATATCTACAAAAAAGTCCGCGACACACTATACCTATCTATGTCGAGTGAGGCACAACAACCATTTTTTTATTTAGAAATCTTGAATTTTTTTGGACTACATTTAAACGCGTTTATTTTACTCATGTTATTAATCCTTATGAAAATAAATTATTTCATCACAGTATCTAAATTATTTCATACATCTAAGTACAGTTTATCTAGATAATATTTGGTCTTTGAATGATTAAAATTGGACGTTTGGTTTTGAAGTTATGGCGAAATTAAAATATTACGACTTCTGCTGCACGGCCCGTTTCGAAGTGGGCGTCACCAAGGCGGGGTGCGCGTGCGGGTTAATGTTTAGTTTAGTTTAGTTAAATAGTTTAGTTATTTTATAAACATCAAATTGATAATATCTTAAAATATAATACATTATAATATCTATACATCTATACAGTTAAATACAATTTAAGTGTGTGTTTGTAACTTCAAATTAACAGCTTTTTACATAATGAATCTAAAAGTATTTTCAGTACTTACAATAAAATACATTTTTTTAAATTTTTGTCTGTCCGTCTGTCTGTCTGTAAGTCGGTCTGTCTGTCTGTTTATTTCGACTAATCTCTGAAACGGCTGGACCGATTTTCACCGGACTTTCACTAGCAGATAGCTGATGTTATAGGCTACTTTTATTTTAGGGTTCCGTTTAAAAAAATAGGATTCCGCTTTCGTTAGTCATAAATAAAGTCGCGGGTAAATTTCAGCGATATCCCAAAGTATTGTTCCACGCGGACGAAGTCGCGGGCAAAAGCTAGTAGAGCATAAAATCGAATACACGAGTGTCGAGCGTTTCGCTTCACTGCACCGTACCAAATTCGTGCGTGTGTAGCGACACCGAATTTGGTCTCCGGATATGGTTCGCTGTACGCTCCGTACCATATTCGTGTGTCTGTAGATAGCATAATGTGTTACATGTTGTAGTGCGTATTCCGCAGTACTTCGACCGCATATTATAATAATACTAGCTATCCCGGGAAACTTCGTAGTCTTCGTACCGCCTTAGAATTAAATTTGTTGACGTACTGACTACTGACAGCAGCGCCACCTACCAGGTCCAATTGCAAATTTAAACCATTCTCGAATCAACATGAAGACACACAATTTTTTTTATTAAAATCGGCCCAGCCGTTTAGGAGTTCAGTGACAAAATTGAGCTTTTTTTTAGATTTTTTTACCCTTTAACTACTTACTAAAAAGCTTAACTTTCTCAAATCGCAATGGCTAAATTTGGCACAAAATTAGGAATTAGACTTATGTTAATTGACCTAGACAGAAAATAGACATTTTGAAATATATTAAATTGTAATGAGATTTGAACCTAGACGCTACGCTTTGCTTTAGGCGGGCAAAATACCGCTAGGATATAAAGCATATTGCGATTTTATCGAAATTACGCTTTTGTACATTATAGACACATCACTTTGACGTAAATCGCATGAAGCCCCCCGCAGTAACGGGGGCGGCACGTCCCCCACTCATCTCCTTCACCCCCTCGAATACTTCATAGTTGACTACTCACAGCGCCTTAAGAGGTATACACATTATACGTTTCACATAATAATAATCGATACACAATAATTATTTACCTACGTGCAAAAATACAAAAGCATAATTCAATTCAAATCATTCGTTCGTTCGTGATTGTGATTTTCAGATTTCATTCAGTTGGCTCGTTTTCTGTGTCGTTAAGCTTCTATGTATATAATCCGTGTGCTTTGTCGGTCTGTGTGTTGGCTATTGCGATTGTATTCCGAACGGTCGACCTGTTTCCATTTCCAGAGAAAATCCTAAAAGGCCTGTAACTTTGGATGAAAATATCGAGTTACACGTTTGCCGAAACGAGAATCTTTGGAATAGTTTTTTATTTCCTACATCGTGTGGATCGTCAAATACTGTGTCGGATCGTCTGTGATAACCATCAGGGTGAGTAACGTGTTGCCACGCCCTACAAACATACTATAATCCTTTCTCTAGATTTACTCTCGGCTTATCTACTTTCGAATTAAGCTTAATTCAATACCCTATTACGAAAATAATTAAGAATAATAAAAATGCTTATCGATATTGCCTAAAATGTTTTAGTTAAATGCGAAGCTATGCTAATGGTTAATTGATTCGAGATTTGACATAGATTAAAGTACGATTTTTTAACTTTTAATTTCCATGTCAGATTTATATAGATACCGTGTTCAACCGGTGCAGGTTATGTAATTAACTAGATACATAATGTACATGTTGAGTCACAGTAATTACAATCTGTTTTCCATTGAGAATTCACGTGGCCCTACATGTCGCAAGCAAAGTAAGAAAACTGTCGTAAAAGAACATTCTAGAAAATCTAACTCTCACAACCTGCGTACGTAATACTAGCTCTGAAACCAATCTCAAAATAAAAAATCTTGTAAGATGTATTAGACATATTTAAGACCAAAGTATAGGTGAGCTTATAATATCAGTTATTTGAATTACCTATATTCTAAATTGCCGTGGGGAGTTTGAACTTTGAAGTAAGCTGTTTACAATTATCTGCGATAAAACTAACTGAAAACATAATATTTTCTTGATATTACTAGGAAATGTAATTTAATAGCAACCGACACAGATTTCAGTGACGGTGCGGCCACCGTCACTGAAGTTTCATTAAAAACGCAGGAGTTATGTTTATAGTGCGCAAGTACGTGCGCAATACATAAGAGCTCTCTCTCTTCTCTACTCTCGCAATTCGCAACCCAGTGGGATGGAAGACACGAATGGCGAGAGATGATCAGCCTGCGTTGTCCTTATTAGACTAGAAAAAAAAAAATGTTGCTACAACGCGGGATCGAACTCACGAACTCCAGAGTCGAGAGCCAAGCTCTAAACCACTGGACCATAGAGACTTCCATCTAGGAAATGTAGGTATAATATAAAACATCTGATTTAGTATTAAGACGCAACATTAATTTTATTTATTTATTCTATAGCAAGTTGAATATTTAACTTGTAAAGTAACCAGCATGCGTCGCAAGTTAAAACATACCAGAGATGTTATGACATTTTGTTAGTTTCGGATAATTTTGGTTACGGATAGCTTATGACGAAAGCAAAATGCAAATACTTATTTGCATTTACAGGTTTAGGTGATCATTTGCCCTAAAAAGCTAGTGAGTCGGCACGGCCGGCAAATTAAATAAACAAGTATCATATTGTACTCCGTCTAAATATGAAAAAACCGAAGCTTTTTAACGGATTCCGAAATAAAAAACTGTCCGTAACCGTATCCGCGGTTACGGACAGCTTTTATTTCGGAAATCGGAACATCCCTGCATATTTAAAAATTATGGTTAAGTTTATGTTTTTCGCAACCACAAAATGCTCTGACCACCATTATATTTATGCTATTGTGTACAATTATAGCATAAAGATAATGATAAATATTGTATTAGTAAGGGAGTAAAACTGTTGTTTTATCCCCTTATTAATATAATGTTTACACATATTCAATGTTCCTGTCTTTGTCTGACAGGTGCTAGTCTATGCAACAAGTTGAAAATGGTACAAAATAGAGATACTGCTCTTATAATTATGTGCGATAGCTCATTGGATCCGGAATGACGTCTAGAAAAATGTGCCAAAAGCGTGTATTAGCACATAAAAAATTGTAAAAGTTATAAACAATTAAAGATAAAAAAAAATGGCATTTCGTTTTTTGCCAATATTTAATAAACTATTAATATTTAAGAAATTTCAAAAAATTTTAGACAAAAAGTGACATTTGTAACTTATGTCACTTTTTGTCGAAAATTCAATAAAAATGTGACTTCTGTGTGAAATAAAGTATTTTAAATATATTTTGCGACAATTGTATTGCAAAATAAATAGATGTGCATATAAATTTATGTAGTAATAGTATGAAATTACCTAATAAATGTCCATTGTTTTTTTGTATGGGAAACGAACCACCTTAATATGTTTAGATATTTATTATATTCATTTTAAGGGGCTAGAATCCAGACGGCCTAAGGGTCCATCACACCGAAACGATACGATGCACTATGTAGAGATATCTGCATTTTAGGATATCTATTCAAAATTGAACTTTATTCACTGCGTTGCGTATCATAGCAGTGTGAACTGACCATAAGGATAAAAAAGCTCTTGCAATACAAAAAATATGGCTTTTTCCGCGGAAATAATAAATTGTATGTGCCTCTTGCCTTATTCAAATTTATCTTTTTTTCTCGTCGCATCTGGTTTTTAAACCTATATTTGATCAGATTTGAACACTTCCATCAGTATCCAATCTGGCGGACAGAAGCTGGCTGTTACACCAGATTATTTCCATTATCCAGCCGATTACTTAATGTACCGTAAATTATGCAATGTAACGTGGTCGACCGTAGATATGCGATCGAACTCCGCCATTTTGTTATGTTCTAAATTTGATTTTTTTTTTGTTTTTCAGGATTACTTTTTATTTAGTCTGGGCATAGATGTATTAATATTAACTGGCACGGCCGAGCCCACTAACTAGATTTTTAGGCCGAATTATTACATAAAATTGTAAATAAGTATTTGAATTCGAATTATAATCCTCATAAACCGTAACTAAAATTATCCGAAACTAACGCATTATCTGCAATAATTATCCGGAAGTCGGAACCGTAACCAAAACCAATATAATTTTATTCATATTATAATATTCGTACTGTACGTGTGTCTGTACTCTGTACCCTGCGTACTGTACGACTAAAGAGCTCAGTAAAATCTTATAATATGTTTTTTTAATATAACATTAAATTATAATATCTAAAAAGTGGTAAAAGCTGTGTACCTACATTAAAATATGGATTATAATAAATGAGAGTGCTGGGCTAATTTAAAATGGCCAAAACAGAAAAGAGCATTGAATTATTTAATTATTTTCAGAAGTGGGACGTTCTGAAATCCTGTTAGGTCAGAGTCTGTGAAATTCTGGAATACGAATGTTTCGCAGAAAGCACATTTTAGCGGATCTAGATTAAAATACAACATCCGAATTCCGAATTAAATATGCAGATCCTGAGGGTGTTCAGGGGGTCTAAAAAAGCCACTTGATACTGATATTTTAAAAACTATACTGTTATTTTAACAGTCTTCGCGGTCTAGTGGTTCGAGCATTGGCTCTCGACTCGGAGGTCGTGGGTTCGATTCCTGCATTAGAAAAACAAAAAATGTTATTTCCAAGTTTGTATAGGACAATGCAGACTGATCACCTGATTGTCTGACAAGAAAGATGATCCATGCGTCGGATGGGCATGTAAAAAGTCGGACCTGCGCCTCATCTCTCGTCAGTTGTGTCGGTTATCCGTCTCACTGGATTGGTGCTCTTGTGTACTGCGCACGCACTTGGGCACTATAAAAATTACTGCTGCGTAACTGGCCTGGTTACGATGAAACCGGCCACCGTCATCAAAATTCTCTCTCGGAGGTATAATATATTATATTTAAAAACGACTGAAGGACATGGTATACATGGGTAATGGGTATTCATAAATAAAATAAAAATAAAGATTCTGTTAATATATGATTTGTGTATATCTGGTAGGTGGCCTTTTTAGACCCCCCGAAGATCCATATCTATGATATATACATTTTTCGTTTAGAATATCTAGACATTAGGGTCAGCACATCGAGACGACGCGGCGCGCACCTTTTAAGAAAGCGATTCAAAATTTAACTTTGTTCCTATACAAAAAGATACATGTTTCATTCAAACTCTTGCAATGAAACGTGTATCTTTTTATGTAGGGAATAAAGTTCAATTTTAAATCGCTTTCTTAAAAAGTACTCGCCGCGTCGCGTTTCGGTGTGAACGTTTAGACAACAAATATTGTTACATCAAGTATCGAAAACATAAAATATGATTTAAATTTTTATTAATAACTTCTTTTCCCCATGGACCTGAATTAAAATAACTTCCTAAAATGAAATATGGATGAAAATAGTACAATTTAAAAGTATTTGGTTTGTGGTCGCCACTTTCATAAAGCGGGTCAAAAACGCCCAGTGTCTTTTATTTTAGCTTAGTTTGTACTATCTGCTATAGGTATAACAATATTATTCTCTCGAACGTTTTAAAATGGTTAATCCAGGTGTAGGTTGGCTGTAACATTTTTTATAAAGTAGGTCGAAAGCTCTTTCAACTCGATCCAGTTGTTTTTAAAACTTTTTAAAATAAATTTAACGGAAATTGAGCGTACAGTCGAGTGCTTTAATTAGTATTTTAACGGTGGGTTTAAGTTTTTTTTTGTAATTTTAATATCAATTAATTACCCTACTTTTTATAATATTACGATCAGCTCACACTGAGACATGACGCGGCGCGCAATTTTTAACACGCTTATATTAACTTCACCTGTATGTGAGCTTGTTTGCTTGTATGTAACTCTCTCTTGCGCGCCTGCTGCCTTCCTCGGCTCTGGTAGCTTTAAAACACGCTTTTAAAGAATATCGAACTAAAAAGTTGAAAATGAATATAGTTTAAAAAAACTAAAAAAACACGCTTTTAAAGAATATCGAACTAAAATGTTGAAAATAATTTAATTTTTTTTAAAAATAAACTTAAAACAGTAGTATATAAAAATAGAGGGAAAATCGTGGGGCGCTTTGTGCCATAATTTTCGTATATCGAGCGACCCACGCTTTTCCCTCAAGTATTTTTTATATACTACTGTATATAAAAATACTTGTATATAACTTGTATATACTACTGTAAACTTGGAAATAACATTTTTTGTTTTTCTAATGCAGGAATCGAACCCACGACAAATATTATGTTATGGTAAGTATTATAGTTATAGCTGGCCGGGTGATTTTTACCTAACTTAAACACAGTATTGTAATATTATGTGCACTGATTATAAGGTATTAAATCAAATCCATAAAACATTACGACGAACAAATCACGCATACGTCGCTCACTGCTCGCGCGCGAGTCCCTTTTAATTGGCCCGTTTAGGGAGGCCGCCGCACGTACTTATATTTTTGATACCTACACGGGGAGTGGGACAGGCCTGGCTTTGGCCCGCAACTCCGCCTGCGTAATTACCTACTCCCACCGCCCACGGGAGTCGGGAACACTTTTTCGGTATGCCTATATGTGTTAATCTATAACTCCAATTCTCGTAAGTAAATTACTGTAGTGTGTGTATCACCTCCCTACCTATATATTATAATAATGTAAGTTGATTATTTTAGTTAGTTAATAAACGTTATTCGCGAGTAAAACCGCTTTAATTAGACTCCCCAAGCCTGCACATTGCATTACACTTTAATTTTATTGAATTACTAGATGTTACCCGTGACTTCGTCGACAACAAAAGTTAATTTCGCAGAAATCGTACATTTTTCCGCGATACAAAGTAGCCTATGTCCTTCGCCGTGATCTACTCTACATCTGTACTAAATTTCATTAAAATCGGTCCAGTAGCCTCGGAGCCTATTTAATGCAAACAAACAAACAAAATTTTTCTCTTTATTGTATTAAGTATAGATAAATTAGATAAATTGAGCTCCGTAGCCTAGTGGGTAGACCGTTTGGTTCGCACTCGAGAGAGTGCAGGTTCGAATCCCAGGTTGTGGCGTGTACCAATGAGACTTTTTCAGATCTCAAGTACATTATACGGACGCTCTAACGGTGAAGGAAAACATCGTGAGGAAACCCGCACATAGTTGGCCCCAGACGTATTGACTCATTCATTCCTCTGGACTAGGCTGACTATGTTGTGTGAATGCCGTATGTACTTGGGCAACCATACGACATTTTAAAAAACCAACTGTCCCAGGCACTACAGTATTTCAAGAGTGGTTACTTCGCTCGGAGAATACTGTATAAATCATCCATAACGGATGCAAAGGCCTAAGTTTTTTTATAGATAAATTTATCGTCTTGATTTCTTAAACTGATTTTTGGAGTTTGGACCAATCAAAACGCGTTTGTCAGTGGTTTGACGTTTATAAGAATACCATTCTGCAGTTTTAACATGTCGGGACTGGATCGTAACGATTGCAGAATCTAATAAGCATAATCGACCTTCTGAAACAAAACCACTACCATACCGAATTTTATCAAAACCCATTCAGTAGTTTGTGCGTGAAAGAATCGCAAACATCCGTCTATCCTCACAAACTTGTCATTTTAATAGTAGTAGAATTTCTTTTAAGTTCTGAAGACTTCTAACCATGACATGGGATGGGACGACTCCCTTTTACCTATATGGATCAAAGGAATATCCTACTGCTAAATCGTTACTCTTTCATGCAAAAAATACTGAACAGATTTTGAGGAAATTTGGTTTGGTAGTAGTTTAGGCTCCGGAACTTCAGCTACTTTTTATCCCGAATAAGACAGTGTACCCGTCGAAACCCGCGGGCAAAATATCTGAAAATCTCTCAAATTCTCAAAATCTTAACTTAAACACAAGATTTAAATTTCTTGACGGGTTTACCATTTTATCGGTTTTACAAAAGACACGGTTGTTCGATGAAATTCTTTGGATTTACGTGCGTAAAACATTTTGAGGGATTGTCAATTGTACGTGCTTTCCCTTTAATTGTTTTACCTTTGAACCACTCCTGAGTTCTGATCAGTTAGGTAAGACAGTTCACCCGTTTGTATCCGAATTTAGAGAATTTACGTTTGTTCAGCATACCGCATCCATCTTTTAGGCCAAACATTGATTTATCTGACCAACACGAGTGCATTCGACTGTAGACCACCGAGCACCGACCAATAGGTTTACATCACTATACAAACTATACGATACAGTTTACACAATAGGCAATCGGACTGATATTTTTTTATTGCATAAATGAATAGTAGGTACTCTTAAATATGAGAAACTTCTCAGAAGAAACCGTATATCAAAAGTCAATATTTTCAAAGGTACAGCGAATTGTATAAAAAATTTCGCGAGTCTCCTAAAAACGCTCTATACTAAAGTCGACCTACAAATGATACATCACTTGTAGGTTAAGGTGTATGAAGTATATGGTCGCCGGAGTGTATTTGTAAATATCTCCGATATTTATGCGTTTAAGTTCATACTTATCATAAAAAATGTTTTTGTATAATATGATGTGAGTAAACTAATGATGTAGATTTTGTTTACCAATTTCGCAAAAAAAAAAAATATTTTTGTACTTTTTAAATACTTATATTTAATAAGTAAACTACACATAAAATAATATATTTTTTACATTTACCAAGTAGTAATGCCTACATATTTCTGAATATATTAATGAAATTGAATATTTCAGATGTAGTCCGATCCCCTATTGCTGAACCAATGTTACGATTTATGGCAAACAATAGCTAAAGTAAATCCAATTAATTGGAACTAATAAAGGGTTCCTAACGTCCGACAGCTATTTTAGACTAAGGAAACAAATCTTAACTTAGCATAACTTAGAACAAAAGACATTCTTACAAATAAATTTAGTGTTTATAATAATTTTAGTAAGGGAGTAAGGATCGTTTAAATTAAGATAAAGCTAAGGAACCTAATTTTTGTTCTTGTACGTACTAAGTACTACAAATTAATTAATTTTATAACCTAATTCATAATCTTTTAATATTTGGATTTTAGAGTTGTCCAAATGCTTGCAATTTTTGTATCAAAATAAAAGCTTGTAAAAAATTCTCCCTCCTACCCATTTCGTCTTTTACATTATCATTCAGTAACTTTACTCGTGTACCTAAGTAGTAGTAGTAGTGTAGTAAAATAAGTCCACTAACCTGAAACTACTGCATGGATGTATGACCCAGTGTCCGGCCGCCTTCTGCCGGATCCTCTCCTTCATCAGCGCCTTCTTGGAGCCGAAGAGCTTCATGGCGAGCTTGTTGTCGGTGGGCTGGAAGAGGGCCTGCAGCTGGTTGCGCAGGAAGCCCTTCATAAAAACGTAAATAGATATTAGTCACTGAATATAGAAGCTGAAAGGAAAGTACCTAGATGATTTTATGACGTGTTTACTTTCGAGGGAAACTTTAGCTCATAGCGAAAACAGTACGGATAAGGAAGCGCATCAGTAGACAAAGGCGTTTTTAAAGACCGCAACTTGCTTGTAGCTCTTGGGTTAGTTTGCCCATAGGCGATTTCTCTGACGATCCGTCTCCTTTGTCGGTCTATCATTAATTGTCATGAATCATTAAAACACTAATCAAAATCAATAACCTCCTTGGCGACCGGCGCGAACGGGGAGTGTTCGGTCGGGTGTGCCATACAGCTTCAGCGACATGTGTAAGCTAGTGCGACAGCATAGTGCCTACCTGCTTGGCGTCCGGCGCGGGCGGGGCGGGCTCGACCGGCGTGCCGTACAGCGACACATCGTCCAGACCACCGAAGTGGACCTTGCCGGTGCCGCTGCCGTGCTTCAGCGACATGTCGGCGTCGCCTGCAACAATACACAACGTTAGCATCGGAAAATGGTTTGAGTATAATATTACGTACTAGCTATACATAACTGGTCGACCACTGGCATTAAGGCAGATGCATCGGTAACAAAGCGCCTTGTGCTTTCCCGTAATCGAGCGGTTATTTTTGGAAGTTTCTCTTTCGTATACTATGTAGACTGTAGACCCGGTTGCCCTCCCCTAAATCCAGCCCTGACGGACCTATGCTCAGTTTAGGATACTAAAAGAACTTACGCCCTCCTTATTACAGGAATACCGAGGAGAACAGAATTTCACTAGAGTATTTAGTAGTTCATACTTTTGATCGATTATTTCCAAATCGCTGTCTTCCTGTTCTGTACCTAAATGTTATCTTAAACAATTTTAATCTCATTCTTAATCGACTGCTTTCTAATAAGAAGATAAAGATTCTTGTCATGTTTCACTGCAGTATGTGTTCAAAGCCTAAAGGCTCCCACAGACGAGAGGCCGATCGTTTCAGTTAGAACTGACGTCAGTTCGGCCTGAACGGATTCGGGCCCACACACGGAAAAATCGCATCAGTCCATTCTGCCGCCTGCGTTTGCCGCGCGCTACGGTCGTGTTTATCAATTTTGTATTTAAACACCGCGTAAACTCATACTACGCTTGTACACGATACACGCCCGCACGGCCACGGCTCGGGCGAGAACTGAAGCGAAATGTCCACACATGGTCCGTACAGTCCGCCCGTTCAGGCCAGAATTTGCCAACTTAGTTATTTTACAAAGTTTTACTACTAAATTGAGTACCTATTTTATTCCCTCCTTAGTAGGAATTTAGTTTTTAGTAGTGTTTTAGTAGGAAAGAGCCAGACAGTAATCATATCCAAAATGGCGTAGATTATGCACAAGAAAAATAAAAAATAAAAATTACATCTTATCATAATAATACATTCGTCCGTAATTTTCTTAAAATTACCCGTTTATTTACTATATATGTAATATTTCCTAGTATATTTTAATTTAATGGTCAAATTTATAATAAAATTCAAGGAATGAAAAAAATGTTAATATAACAAAACCTAAAATGCAGTGGTTTTTGGGGGGCTTCAGGAATTCCTAAGTTAAGTAGCTTCTTTAGTAGTTTTTAGTAGAAATCGATACGAGTTTAGTAGTTTCACAAAAACAGAGCTGGCAACACTGGAACGAATCGCTTCAGTCCGTACGGCCGACTGATGCGATCTCGAAATTGCACACAGACGATACGATTTTGCATCCGTTCAGGCCGAACTGTAGGCAGACCGGACCATGTATGGGACCCCTAAGACCTACTTCAGGTAAGCGCGAGTGCAGCGGATCGAACAATATCCTTTGGGAAATTATAGGTTAGTGTAACAAATCTATGCAGTATAATATACCTACTTATAATGTACAATATAATATGTCACCGTAAGATTGTAAAAACTGTTGGATTGTAATAAAACTAGTGAAATTGTAAATGTTGATAGACTTCCGACGCGAATATTCTGCCTATAATTTAACACAATAATATTCGTTAGATTATAAATACATATATAAGGTTTGGTAAAATCAATTACGGAAACTTTGGGTACGTCATATACTGCTTGTGTAAAGACGTTTAAGCAAAAAAAAAAATTGAAACTCGTGGATTTTTTTTTAAACAAAATTAAATTATGTTGCAGGTAATTACATCTTATTGCATTATATCGACCACGCGCGTACAGCTGTTCAGTTATGAACTCGAATGACCTTTCCTGGTGTATGCAATATGTATCGCTGTCGTGCTACACCTGCTGTCCCTGTCGCGCGCGGACGCTTTATGCAAAAGATTTAATTTCTTGAAATATTTTAATTTAATAAAATTAGTTTGTATTTTTTTTTACACGGGTTTTTTTTTGCCTAAACGTCTTTACAAAAGCAGTAGATCACATGCCCGAAGTATTCGTAATTGATTTTAGCAAACCTTATATAGTTATAAACCTTTCGACATATTTTTACAATCTTGTTAGTTATTTTACAATGTAACGGGTTTTACAATTTAACGGTGACATACCTATACAGATAAATAAAATTGAAGTGTCTGTTTGTAACTTCAAATTAACAGCTTTTCACATAATTAATCTGAAAGTATATTCGGTACTTACAATAAAATACCAATATTTTAAAATTTCTGTCTGTCCGCTAATCTCTGAAACGGTTGGACCGATTTTCGCGGGACTTTCACTAGCAGATAGCTGATGCTACAAGGTCTAACATAGGCTACTTTTATTTTAGGGTTCCGTTTAAAAAAATAGGGTTCCGCTTTCGTTAGTACTGCGCAAACGAAGTTGCGGGCATCAGCTAGTACGTATTAATTCTGTTGTTACTCATATAATTATGTCATAGATTTCTACAATAATTACAAAAAATAGTTTATGCCTACTTTGTTCACATTCATTTTAAAGAAAAAGCTTATATTCGACCAAATTTATGTGTCATAATATTTTTTTATTGCACGGTAAATAAGTAACAATTTAAATAGGTAGTATAATATTGAGTGTTCAATACTACCAATTTAAATTTATGTCAATAAAAGTAGTCTATGTTAGACCTTATCACATATTCAGCTATCTGCCGACTGCCAGTGAAAGTCCCTTGAAAATCGGTCCAGCCTTTTCAGAAATTAGCCGGAACAAACAGATAAGACAGACGGACAGACGAAATTTTTTTAAATTTTGTTTTTCGATTAGGTAAAATAATTACGTCATCTTATAGCTATTTCACGGCTTGCACTATTAATTAAAAATAACGCTGAACATAGAAATCTGCGCTGATACAATATGGCTCAAAATCGAACACGCGAGCATCGACTGTTTAAATAACTGGCGTGTGTCCGATTCTTAGCTCTATTGTATCAGCGCAAAGTTCTTTTTTCAGCGCTGTTTTTTTACGGCCGGAGAGATTCCGGATGCGTGCAGTCCCAGCCTTAGGTCGTGCATTTAGGGTAATGCTTAATAATAATAATGCCCACGAGCGATAATCGATGACCGATTTTTTGTAGGTAAAAAATAGAACATACATACATATAATCACGCCTCTTTCCCGTAGGGGTAGGCAGAGACCGCCTCTTTCCCATTGGGGTAGGCAGAGACCACTTCATTCCACTTACTACGATCCTTACACACTTGTCGCTTCGTCCACTTTCATTCTTACCATCCATTCTTCCTCTTACATTCAACGTAGCGAAGCGGCTCTCCATGGGCCACTTAACTAGACACAAAAATAGAACATACTTGATTGCAACACGTCATACAAAAATTCGGTCATATTCTTATGGTGGAACAATCTGCGGAAAAATCGGTGGAAAAATCGGCTTACATTAAGTATGACGTGGGCTGGCACCCTTATACGAAAACTTTATTCTAATCTATCGTTTGTTAATAATTCTCACGGGTCATATTCTCTATAGGTATAATATGACCCAATCTTGCGCTCCATTTCGTACACGACAGTTCCACGTAAGTTACAATATTGTATTGAACTTGCTATTGTAACAATGTCCTCGGCACCGAATTCAATATCTTTGTCCTTACTGATATTATTCTTTTAAATGTTGTTATATACAGTGTTAGCGTAGTATTATTAATAGGTCAGAGAAATACATTTTTGTTACTTTGATCATAGCTTTGATGGTCTTTACTATATTTAGTTCGTATTATTACTGGCAGCCTCTTTGGCTTAGTGGTTAGCGCGTCAAGCCGATGGTCGCGCTTGCGCGGGTATTAAATATGTTTTTATCAAATAAACTTCCCGTTGTCTGGTACCCGAAATACAAGTTCTTCGGATATTTACCACGGGGCTAGATTGACGTGGTCTGGAGCATCCATAGATATTAATAAGTATAAGTATTTTTTTTTATTGTAACGACATGGTGACACGGACGGCTTCAGTCTCGACTTTCGATGGAAAACATCATGTCGCATGGTTAATTTTAGAAGTATAATAGGGAAAATGCATATAATAGAAAATTTGCTTCAACATCATTCATCGATTATGCAAATCAAGCGTGGAGAGGAACAAAGATTCGGCGATCTTGATTTTTGTGGGAATTAGAAGAAGGAAACGCAGACGGGATAGGGAGTGCCAAGTTGCATAGATTTTTCTACTGATCTCTTTGATATGTTGTGTCCATGACAAGGTTTCATCGAGATAAACTCCTAAATTTTTTACAGTTTTACTAAATGGAACAAAAACATCTTGGTTGGGTCAATAAGGAGACCATAGCGTTTACTCCAATTACAAATTGCGTTCAGGTCACTGTTTAGGGTACTAATGGTAACATGCAGGTTATTTAAGGATGTCTGAGAATATATTTGGAGGTCGTCCGCGTATAGGTGAAAGGATGAGGATATGGAACGCGTAATGCCATTTATAAAGAGAGCAAAAAGCAGAGGAGACAAAACATCACCTTTGGGGACACCAGTAAAGAGCATAGACCAATCGGAACAAGTATTAGCTACTTTAACTCTTTGACGACGCCCCACAAGGTAGCTGCGAAATAACTCAATTACTTGGGGTGAAAGATTATAAGCTCTAAGCATACAGATCAATAGGTCGTGGTCAGCTGTGTTAAATGCGTTGCTAAAATCAAGCAGTGCCAGTATAATGTAAGTTGCTTATCATCCATGCCGCGTCTAATGTCGTCGGTGACTTTAATCAGTGCAGTAGTTGTACTGTGTCCACGACGAAAGCCTGACTGAAGAGTGCTAAGCAAATTGTTCTGTGTCACACAATTTGTAAGCTGCTGATCTATAAGCCGTTCAAAGACTTTGGAGAGGAATGGCAATATAGAAATTGGACGGAAGTCAGAGACAAGCTTTGGTCGCACAGTTTTTGGTCCTTCCCCGTGGTCTACTCTACATAATATATAATAATAATATAATAATAATAATATCTATGGACGCTTCACACCACGTCAATCTGATCCCGTGGTAAGTTCTCGAAGAACTTGTGTTACGGGTACCAGACAACGGAAATATATTTAATACTTTTATACTATACACATATTTAAGATTTTTTTATTATATTATACACATATTTGATACACATCCATGACCCAGGAACACAGAAAAACTTTTTTTTTTGTTCCTTCGGCGGGATTTGAACCCGCGACCCCCGGCTTGAGCACCAACACGCTCAACCAATTGAGCCAAGAGGTCGTGCGATATCATCAAAATCGGTCCAGTTGTTTCAGAGCCTATTCAATGCGAACAAACAAACAAACTTTTCCTCTTTATTATATTCGTATAAAAGTATAGATATAGATATCTTTATTAATAATAAAAAATACCTGCATTTATGAAGATATCTTAAAAACATTCAAAATATACCAGCTGATACCATGAAATATACCAGTAATCAGCAAGATTCGATTTAAATGAAGACATCAGTCGTTTCGTTTATTAGCTCAGTTTAGTTGTTTATCAACTGTGTCGACTGGCTCAGGATTACCCGACTAATTTAAATGTACAGCGTCTTGTAATGTTTCGATATTGTCGTGTTACTTTTGCAATTAGCCTCATAACAAAAATGTCGCATGGCGCTTAATCAATCAAGGTTTCGACAAAGGAACCCCATTAATTAAAAAATTAAAAACAGTTTTCTCTAATTAATAATACTCAATGGTTGGTTTGTTTACGAGTATTAGTTACTGTTAAGTTAATTATAAGTCTTGATTATTGAAATCTATGAGATACCTACTAACCTACAGCAACTATGCTTTTTCCTATTTAGGTACCTACTACCTATTTACGGTATTTATAATGTAGTATAAATCTAGAAAACATTGTTAAGTAAGAGTTGAAAAAATTGAAAAGCAAGAGAGGAAATATAATTTATCCAGATTAAATTAAAATAATATAGGCTGCTATTTACTATGGTAGATAATGTTCTGGCGATGCCACCAAGATCACCGGCTTAGGGCCCGTTCCACGATCGACTAATAAGTCTCAGATAGCTTAATCACATGTTTTTTGTCTATCATAATCGAGCATAAAATAAAACTGCCGGATAAGTTATTCGACACTTATTAGTCTAATATTTTGCACCGGTAACTGGTGAGTAATTGAAGACTCCATGTCATTAAAAACGATTACTTGGTTTTATTTGACGCCTCAGTCCAATGGTTTAGAGCTTGGCTCTTGACTACGGAGGTCGTGGGTCCGATCCCCGCGTTGGAACAACAAAAAATATTGTTTCCAAGTTTGGTTAGGATAATGCAGGCTGGCCACCTGACTGTCTGACAAGAAAGATGATCCATGTCAGATGGGCACGTAAAAAGTAAAAAGTTGGTCCTGCGCCAGATCTCTCGCCAGTTGTGACAGTGTGTGCTCTTGTGTATTGCGCACACACATGGACACTATAAATTACTCTGCTTCCCTGGTTTCATTGAAGCCGGGCACCGCCACTGAAATCGGTGTGGGAGACATTATAATATGATAACGATCAATATTTTTTCACGATTGTATAATATACATATATCTACATTATATTTTTATTATTCAAGATATACAGGTCAGTGGACAGAAGCGAAGGCTGGTTCGCCTTCACAGGGAAGCTCTAGCCTGTGTAATAGGTAGGGATTTTAATAAGGGTCTTCAAAAGGTAAGTGGCAAGTGAAGCTGATAGGAATGGAACAGGAACTCCACGCTATTGATACAGATGTACAATATATTTTTATTACTGTTCTCAGCCTTCATCTCTGCCCGCAGTGATGTCAGACTTAGGTACGTGAGTTACGTCGCACAGCGCACTTTATTCACTATAGCAAATTAACGTTAAGAGATTGCAATAATTATTTCATAATATTAATTATTTAAAAACGGCCTCCGTGGTCTAGTGGTTCGAGCATTGGCTCTCGACTAGGAGGTCGTGGGTTCCATTCCCGCATTGGAACAACAGAAAATGTTGTTTCCAAGTTTGTTAAGGACAATGCAGACTGATCACCTGATTTTCTGACACGAAAGATGATCCATTGCGTCGGATGGGCATGTAAAAAGTTGGACCTGCGCCTGATCTCTCGTCAGTCGTGGGAGTGCTCTTGTGTACTGCCCACACACTTATACTATAAAATGACTCCCGCGTAACTGGCCTGGTTTCAATGAAACCGGCCACCGTCACCGACATCGGTGTGGGGAGTTATTATTTCATAAGTACACGTCTTCGGAGTTCGGAGTGACGTTCATCCTTCACTGTTGAGTGTTGTGTTCAGTGTCAGTCATAGTATGTAAGAAGAAGGGCTCTGTGGCTTAGTAGTCAGGAGTGCGTTTGATTCTCGAGTTAGAAAAAAAATATTTATGGACGCTTACCACCACGTCATTCTGGCCCCGTGCTAATTACCTATCCGAATTACGAAGAACCTGTGTTACAGTGACCAGACTACATTAGGAGGGAGTAAATTGAATACGTTTTATACTATACATAATATATTTAACATTTTTATTATATTAAACAAATATTTAATTCCAGTAACACAGGGAACTTTTTGTTCCCTAGGCGGAATTTAAACCCGCGACCGCCGACCACCGGTTTGAGCATCGGACACGCTCAACCACTAAGCTTCAGTGGTCATCAAGAAAGTGCTGAAGTACTGCTTGTAGAAGAAATAAAACACATACCTACTGATGAACTTTCTGTATGATATAAATACAAAGTAGGTACAAACATACATGATACACTCACAAGCTATTGCATTTATATTAGGTTTGTTAGGATTATAATAGCAATATTATTATGACTTCCAACGGAAAGTTGTATTATATGAAGTTAACATAATAATTCAACTGAAAAGTCCAACTCAATATTATGTACTAATTTTAATATTACAAAGGCTATTTTCCAACTTTGCAACAATACGTTACGAATAAACTACAAAAAATAAATTGAATTTTCCGAAACTTTTGTGGTAAGTTATTTAAAATTATTGTAGATTATAAACGAGGCCTCCAATTTTTAATCATGGCGAATAAAATTTTTAAAAGCTAAAGTTATTAAAGAGGGAAAAAGTTGCGATATTCGGAGAGAACTTTTCACATTTTTTATATATTCCGTTTTTGTCAACTTTGTACAGCTGATAATGGTTTTGTAAATAAATTTTGTGTTAGCCAAGTGTCACTTTACTATTTAAATTATGTTGAGATGATATATAAATATAAGTGCGTGGAATATTTGAACATATTACATATTTTCCATGCACTTGGGCATGGAAAATATGTAATCATAGGCGTGTTGTTAACTTGTTACTCGTGAGTTGTCGTATTGTACCAATTTTCTTGCATTGCTGGAATAAAAATGACATTATGTCGTTACACACGTAACGATAAAACTGCACAATTGAACGGTGTAAACAAAGTGTCGGCAGACATGAGCCACATAGAGAAAAAATAGATAAAGGCGGGATAATTAAGATAATTTTGTACCCAATTGATATCTACCTAGTTATGTATTATAGGTAGGTTCTATAAGTGATATTTTTTAAATCAATGCAGATGACAAAGGAGCAATGAAGACAAAATAAGGGGAAAACAGAAACTACCTAATATAAAACAAAAGACTTCAAAATACTCAGAAACTATTCTATATAAAGAACATATAAATTAAGACGATTAAAAAAATGTAGAGTGAGGTTGGCTCGCGGTCCGCTTGTTGCCCACCGCCGTGCTGGTTAAACCGAACTGCAGTTTTATCGTTACGTGTGTAGCGAGTAGAAAAGTTACATTAGCATATATATTTCACCACTTAGATCATAATATCGAAGCTACCGCTGGACCCTAGAAGTGACAATGACAAAGAAATTTGCTACTTACTGGGACAATGAGCATACAAAATCCCGGATGTCTTTAACGAAACAGCGATTGAAATTATGGATTACGCTCGGCACTTCCTCGGACATAAAAAGTATTTAGTGCTTCATTGTTCAAAGTTTAAATGAAAACATTATTGAACATGAAATGGTCGGAAACAATGGAAAATTGTTTATAACCGAACCGAATCTACCGATAACGGCGGAATGCGATTCCAAACAATTGCCAATGTTGATTATTTCACCTGAACAAAATCGAGGTTAAAGGAAATTTTCTACGCATGTTGCCTGCTACAAAATATTATACAAAATATTATATAACTTATAAACTATACGTCATTCGAGTTAAAATACTTGGATTGGCTGATTTTGTAGTTTACAAGTTACACTAATCGACTTCTCCTTTCACTAGATAAAGCTATTGTTATTTGTTCCCATTTATTTTCATGCATCCTTTTACATACTCGTATACCTGTCTATTAAATCTACACATTTACACAAACAAAATTAATCATAGAAACCCATGCATGCAAAACAGAGAAAGGGCAGATTGGGGATTATGTTGTTGGATAGGTCTTTTCAATTGGATTTTTAAAGAACAATAAATGTTGTCATGATAGATTTGACTGAGATCCCAGGTCCACTAGACTACCTTTATATTCTTACTGATAAAATGTACATCATATTGTAGTATTAACACAGATTAATAAATAGTTATGGTATTAGTGTGTACAATGAACGTATGTTTACCCGAAAGTTTGCGCCGTGTACGACCCGTCTAGTGGGCAAATTTTCAAGTAGGTACAGGGCGCTGAAGGTAGGAACAAAATACATATCGTACTAACTTTATTTACAGCCTTTAAAATGGTTCTAACGTATGGTATAGTATAATGACAAATAATATTATAAAGTGAAATTTACGCCGATTACTTATTTGAATGTTGTAGTTTTCATAAAACAAAAAAAAAAACATCGATGTAAAATTAAAAATCATTAAACTTCTAACCTTTACATTATTTCTGTTCATACTAAATTTAAGGAAAAAAGACTTAATAACTTTTGTTCCTAACTTTATTCTAAAACCAAAAAATGAGATTGATACTTTATCAGGATGTAAGTAAAGTAAGTACAATTTTCCGCAACTCTAGCGCTTTGTACCTAAAACCATACCTAAAACCAACCATACATACTAGCAAACAACCCACGGCACATACTAGCGGGTATACATACGTTCATTATAAAGTCAAATGAGAATAGGACGGAGTTGGCGCCATATTGTTTCGAATTTAGGCTGTTACGATAGTTAAATTTATGTTAAGATAATTTATTATTATTTAACGTTTTTATTTAAATTTTCAATGCAAGACTGAATATTCGATGCAAGATTAATATTTATATGCACAAAAGTTTTTCTGCAAATCGCACTTTTCAAGTGATATTTGACAGAAAAAGGTCATTGACGTTCCTATTCTCATTTGAAACACATTGTACACACTAATACTACAATGTGATATATATTTTATCAGTAAGAATATAAGGGAGTCTGGAGGGGCTGGGATCTCAGTCCATTTGTTGTTACTACTGTCCGGTTGGAATTATGGGACTTTTTTTAAAAACACTAATTTTTAGTAGATATGACTTTTATACCTTTGTACTTACTTATGTTTCGATTATGCACTATTTCCCTTACTCATAAAAATATTTAAACAGTGGATAAGCAATACAATGTTTTGTCCTTGTCTGAAACGTAGGAAAAGTCGCTTGACAGACAGGGACGAAACATTGTATTGCTTATCCGTTGTGTAAATATGTTTAGTAGTGAGGGGGTTTAGTATATAAGGTTCGGTAAAATTCATTACGGATATTTTGGGTAAATTATGGTCTATTTCTATTGTAAAGATGTTTAAGCAAAAAAGCAATTGTCATACTAGAATTTTTTTTTTTCTTTATATATATTTTTTGTTATCGAGTTTGCGTTTTGCGGAGAGTCACCCATACATGAGATGATTTTTTACTTTGAGTATGGCAATTATTTTTTTGTCTAAACGTCTTTACATGTAGTGCAGATGTGCCCGAAGTATCCGAAGTGCCCGAAGTACGATACGCGGCGCTGAATTTTTAAGATAACTATTCAAAGTTCAACTTTATTCACCGCAACAAAAGATAGACTTTTCTTAAGACATCAGTCATACACAGCACATGCGCTGTGCAGCGAGCTGCAATGACATTCGAACTCTTACAATGAAACGTGTATCTTATTGTGTAACGAATAAGGTTCAATTTTGAATAGCTATCTTATAAATCTATATCGCGTATCGTTTCGTTTCAGTGTGAATTGATCCTTATTAGTGAAGCGCAACCGTAGACGTAGAAAAAAAGGCTGACACCGCTTCAGTAATATGAATAGTGAAGCAATCAAAGTAAGCCGGCCGTATCGTAGCGACACGTGTCGCACGCACACATTCACAGAAAAGTAAGACGCCGGTACGCCAATGGCAATTATCCGTCATCTCACACAAACGAAAGTCGCCGCCATTATTGTGCTTCACTCAATGCTTAGCTCACCTTCCGTCCGCCTTTTTTTCTACGTCCACGAGTGCAATACACTTTGTATATTTTTGACCAATATCTATGTTACTGGTCGTGGCTTAAACCAGACTTACCTTTGGGCGTTTTGGAGTTAAGCTTATATTTCCCCTTGGAAGCCGTGGTGACGGTTTTTATGTACTATCGGTTAAACACAACCCTCCATGCACGACACACAGACGAACACAAGTTTAGTTGACAGAGAACCGGTGGCTCGACAGTTTGCCTGTGATACTTGGCCATATGTTCAGCTGAAACACATGGTCTTTTAGCCCGCTGTTATTTATCTACGTCACAAATCACAATTAATTAACACGTTATCGCATTTTATAATATTATTGTTATTAGTTTTAATTCGAAGTCGTCAAAAACACAATTTACAATTAAAATTTCGCATCATATAATAAATGAATATAACATGATTTTCAGTAATTTCATTAATAAAAAAAACTACGTAAGTAAATCATTTATCAGCTCTAATTTTAAAATTTCTAGTCATGTTACATGTACCTTTTTACATCGATAGGTCAATTGCAAATTGTTACAAGTAGTTATGTAGTAAAATCAACAGAAGTCAGACTAAGAGAAGAAATAACAACGGTAAATAAACATAAGTACATTAAAATTGTAGCATTTTCCAGGAATACCTACTATCTGTTACGTAGGTAGTAGGGATTAGACTGTTATAGCTTTACCCCTTACTAATAAAAATATTTACACAATGGATAAGCTATACAATGTTTTGTCCTTGTCTGATACGTCGGAAAAGTCGCTGGGCAGACCAGAACAAAACATTGTATAGCATATCCGTTGTGTAAATATATTTATTACTAGCTTTTGCCCGCGACTTCGTCCGCGTGGAACAATACTTTGGGATATCGCTGAAATTCACCCGTGACTTTATTTATGACTAACGAAAGCGGAATCCTATTTTTTTAAACGGAACCCTAAAATAAAAGTAGCCTATGTTAGACCCTATAACATCAGCTATCTGCTAGTAAAAGTCCCGTGAAAATCGGTCCAGCCGTTTCAGAGATTAGTCGGAACAAACAGACAGACAGACCGACTGACAGACAGACAGACGGACAGACAAAAATAAAAAAAAATGTATTTTATTGTAAGTACCGAATATACTTTCAGATTCATTATGTAAAAAGCTGTTAATTTGAAGTTACAAACAGACACTTAAATTGTATTTAACTGTATAGATGTATAGATATTATAATGTATTATATTTTAAGATATTATCAATTTGATGTTTATAAAATAACTAAACTATTTAACTAAAGTAAACTAAACTAAACATTAACCCGCACGCGCACCCCGCGATTTCGCCATAACTTCAAAACCAAACGTCCAATTTTAATCATTCAAAGACCAAATATTATCTACATAAACTGTACTTAGTGATGAAATAATTTATTTTGATAAGGATTAATAACATGAGTAAAATAAACGCGTTTAAATGTAGTCCAAAATAAATTCAAGATTTCTAAATAAAAAAATGGTTATTGTGCCTCACTCGACATAGATAGGTATAGTGTGTCGTGGACTTTTTTGTAGATATTTATAAGATCTACAATTAATTAGAACATTTTATGGTTCTATCTTTTATAGTTTAGGCAGCGTACGCAAAATAAGTAACTTTTCTGGTTGATTTTTTACACCTTGTGTCCGAAAAACCCAAATATCTTACGGAACCCTATTTTTTTCCAAAATAAAATTTAACCTATGTTACTCGTGGATAATGTAGCTTTCGAATGGTGAAAGAATTTTTGAAATCGGTCCAGTACTTTTTGAGCCTATTCATTACAAACAAACAAACAAACAAACATACAAACAAAGTTTTCCTCTTTATAATATTAGTGTAGTCTAAGGGAGTTACTGTGGAGATCGGTTCCATTATATTTTTTAGAATAACTACTACCAGGCTCACACAGTTAAGTTCACGTGCCCCAAGAACTACGAGTATTATATCGACTTTAATTTTATTAATATTACTTCTACATATTTTATTATCATTACTCATAAAATATAACACCGACCGCTGACTTCCCTACTTCTGGGGTTCGAGTTACTACATTTATATATTTTTATCATCAGCCATCTTAGAAAGGATGTTCTTAATAATGTTCCCTTCACATGGTATTATTTTAATTGACAAATTGATCAAATCCTATAGGACATGAGAACAGGGGAGCAAGTTCATTGGTAATGTAATCTTACTGTCTTCAAGTCACTCTATTGGCATATTTTGCCATCAGATAATATATTATGATGATGACTTTGTCGAAACCGGTCGTGTTATATATTAAAATTAATGTAAAATAATAAAAAAGTGGAAATAGTGCAAGAAGTATAGTGTATTATTACTGAATTTCCATCAAGAACCTACAGTACGATCAATAACATATCAGTTATTATAGGTAGATCTTGGTCAGTTCTACTTATTTACGCCCGAAATTAATAATCAATTCTAATCTCAATTTAGCTATCTGAGATCAAGATTTCAATACATTTCAACGATCCTAGGATTGACTTCACGTCAATTTACGTCAATATTTGTTTAAATCAATCTGAGATAATAGATACGTTATTAATTTCAGGCGTTAGATGGTCAAGCAGTACCGATGATTAAGTTAAACTGAACGAGATCTTTTAAAAACATTTAACACGATTCCATTTTTTAAAAGTTCCAAAACGCAATATTTATTAAAATATCGTTTGCTCTCGCTCGTTTAGATGTTTAATAGCTATTTTTAATCAGCTAGACTTTATAATGTAGCTGATTAAAAAACGTAATTATGTAGGTATATTATACAGATAACTGTATATACATAATTACGTTTTTTAATCTGCATTATTACGCAACTTATAGGATATCCTGAGAAAAATTAGGATGTATCAACGTTCTTAATAAATTCATCCCTCCCTCGACCCGGTGCAAACGGATAAGTGTGAATTGTGTCTTGAAATAGATCTAAGATGCCCCACTCAATTACTGGACAATTGAGACAAAAGGATAATGTTTGGCCGCCGTGTCAAGGTCAATGCGTCTTGGTCGTTCAATAGAAAAAAGAAAAACATTATGTCACACGTGGACATCTATGCAATACCTATAAGTGGCGAAGACTAGTTCTACTTCATAGGGAAGCCCTAGCCTGTATAATAGATAGGGATTTGGAGGATCTTCAAAAGGTAAGTGATAAGTGAATCCGATAGGAATAGAGTTATAGAAACTCCACGCCATCTATTAAAGTTGCCCGAACCACAGATAACCCAAAATATGCTAATGACGTGCATAACAATTCACGTTTTTACACATGATTTGAAAACTAAGGACATGTCTCCCTCCTCTAGATTATTAAAAAGGTTTTTACACTACTTGAATGCTGGTTAGAAACTGATCCTACTTTTGTGTGATTATTTAGAGTTCTGAGAACTCTCAGATCTCATAAAGCCCTCGGTAGATTGCTCGGACTCCAATAACATTTGAATTCTGATGACTTTTTGATTTTACCCTCTATTTCATCATTTATTTTTTGCTTTTAAGTCCGTTCTGAATTATTTTACATCTCATATGACCTTTATGCCAATGACATAAGGATCACACTCATAAAAACTACGATATAAAATAATTAAGAACGTACTATGACAAGTGGTTATAAGAACCGAAGGTAATACGTGGTTATTTTGGACAAAATTGAGTCCAACTTTCACAACTATGGCCAATGTCTATGCGATCATAGTTAATCATAGTTACTTACGTCAAGTATCAAGTCGCGGTATAAAACATATAAAGCAAGTATTAAGATCAATCACGTAACAATCATCGTGCTGAGAATAGCTCGCTAACTGGATAATATCTGCTGGTCTCCGCGTTTATTGTTGTACAACAAGCGAGAACAATGCGTTAACGCGCATTCTGAATTTGTTTTTTTATATTGGTTTACATAGCGTCATTGATAGATAGAATACTTTTTTGAGAAAAGTAGGATATTTCTGTACGCCTAAACGTTGAGTAGGTAGGTACTTTAAATTTAAAAATATTTTTACCGAGCTTAAATGTTTAGTATTCTTAAGAGATTGGTAATTAAAAAAAATAGCCGAATACTGGAACGATAGTTAAATTAAGTGACGCTCAAATCACACGCTGTCCTTGTCATTTCGGCTAGCAGAGACAGCGAAAGCCTGTGAATAGGATCGCTCTTAATTTTGATTAGTTTGAGTATTCAGCTGTAATAGTGGCCAGGCCGTTAGTGTTAAAAGGGGCTGATTGACCCATGGACAAAGAAGGACTATCTGTCTTTTCAACCTTTCGCTTGCCGTGTCACAGCGAGCGACACTTGCGGGGGTAGCTGTCAATGCTGTGGTACAGCAAGCGACACTCAACAGGATTAAACCTGCGTTGCGTAAAGAGCCATAGTGACCGTCCAGCCAGCAAATCCAATGTCGCGGCCTTGAAGCGAACTTGTAGGCAAAACATTGCCCACTAATGACGGCCATTAGTACCGGTGCTGGATTTGCGATTTGCAGGCTGCACTGAGAATAATACCCATAACAAAATTGAAAAAAAAATGAAAAAATTCAATGGCTCAATGCTGGCTGGTTACAAAAAGTGTACTATACAAATGCTTTTACAGTTGGCTGCAGAACAATGCGCGCCACGTGGTCTGTACATGATGTATCATTTAAGGACAATAGAACGACACACATGACTCAAAGTGTGTTTTTTACAGACAAGATTGTGTAGTCAGCACAAAAATATACTACAGAATACAGAGTGATTATTATCACGAGGACAAGAGAGTGCAAGTTATTTGAGAGTCGTTTTAAGAAGAAATTCGGAAAGTATTGTAGTGTCCTTTCTACAATCGGTATTCATGTCCAGATATTCATCAATCAATGATGTACATTGTACAGGATTTATTAGCTTTAAATTACTTTAATTACTGTTCTCACATCTTATTCTTCTTCTTTTTGTAAATGGCTCCTTATTGAGTTGCCAATGTTAGAGTAGGTCCTCACCTAAATGGGGTTTTATGGGGCCATTTTGACATTTGAGGTATAGTGAAATCAAGATGGCGTAACTTTTTATTGTATGAAGATTTGTTCTGTCAAATGCACTACGTCATATACGTCTGTTTGTCTGTCTGTTATCTCTGAAACAGCCGGACCGATTATGACCGGTGAAAAAGTGTGAAAGTTCACTGGCAGATTTTATAAGGAGTAGTTTATCTTAGGGTTTCGTTTAAAAAATAGGTTTCCGTTTCTAATAGTTCTACTTGGTTGTGGTAAACAAAGTTGCGGGCACCAGCTTCTAATAATATAAAAGTCTAAAGTGCCCAGGTCTCGGCTTTTTTGCTGACCATACCTATTACTTACCTACTTTAAATCAAACCATTTTGATTATTGTTAGATTTTATATATCAGACGTTCCCAAAAATCGACCTTATTAACAAAGTAGTTAGTAGTAGTAGTCTACAAACTGAGTATTTGAATAGTTGGTAGGTAGGAACTAACTAAACTAAGCATGTAAATTATCTACAATTAGCCAAGTAATGCGCTAATAACTTCAACTTTCGAAGTCATAGCATGCAAAGTATTAGTAATTCATACATTAGTGTCTGTGTTACTTGTTAGAAAGTCCAAAAACGTTGACTTCCTTTAAATTTTAGAACTATCAGAATTTGGATAGTTTATCACACGAAAGTAAAAGTTTTATGAGTGATGACTGATGAGGTATACGGCTGGTTGTTTGGTTGCATTGAGCAAAAATGTAGAAAATAATTAACAACTCAATAGTTGATAATCTTACCAGCTACCTTGGTACCTACCTATTAGTTGTTACCTACTTATTATATCTATGTATATTCACAGCTGTATTTGAGTTCAACAATGGCTTAAATGTTAATAATACGATCACCAAACTTGCATTCAGTTCGGTTCATTTAAATATGACCTTGATATATTCTATGAACTGTGAACCGAAATCAAACAAAACATCGGAAGGTCGAGGCAAATAAACATTATAATAGACTTATTAGATAATATAGTTATTAATAATATAGACTCAGATGTTCAACAACATAACATTGATAAATCTATAGAAGTGAGGAGTTTGTAAAATAAAATTAACTTATTGAATGAATGTTATCTCAAAAGTCAAAACAGTGTAGTGAAGTTAGCACGGATGGCAGGAATGCAAAACAAAAGTTTGTTTATAATAAGAACACGTTTGTGCCTACCGATAATAGTTTTTAAGAAGTGTATAAAATATTTAGATAGCTACAGAATGCATCTAGCAACGAGTAATTGGTGATAAAGTTCTAGAAAGTTCATCTTAACAAGTCAAATGCTTCCAGATTGCCTCCGCGCGTTTATAAATAGCTGAACTACATACGTTAACAATAACACTCACTTTCGCCGGCGAGTCCGCATGTGTACTTCTGTAGTTTGCGGAACAGATAAGTTTTGAATCCCTCACAGCTCATTGTCACTGTTTTGTAACGTATCTAGTGTATCTGCGGCGACATTATCACGAGCGCGCGGGTGTGCGCGCCACGCGCGACCGTTCTACGCGCTGGCCGCATCGCGATTGACAGAAATTCTGATTTGTGAAGGGTCGCGCGTACGATCCCCGAATTGTGATTAATTAATATGACCGATAGTATGATATCGTCCTGAGTATTTGAGATTCATATCGCTGGAACTTCCTAAAGCCTCGTCCAGACTACTGCCGAATAAGATGGGCACGCACTTCGCTTCCTCTCTTTATACTTCGGGATACTTCACGGAATACTTCTACTTCGCGAGCAGTCTGGACGGTGCATGGACATAGAAAAAAAAAAAAATGTTTGGAACTGTCCACCAGTCCCAGTGAGTGTCATTAGACAAGCTAGCTGTACCTGTTTGCCCTTAAAAAATTTGAATTAAATATGTTTAAGTTTCGATACAGAAATACATTAGTATTAAGTGTATTAATTTATAGTCTATCATGGGATATTCATCCCAACTTACCTGTCCGGTAGTTGTGGTATAGTATACGGGTATGTTACCCCGGCTTCCCTAGCTATTACTCTCCTATCCCTTGCCCTGGCAAAAAGTGGACCATAGAGAATCGCTTCGCTACGTTGAATGTAAGAGGAGGAATGGATGGTAAGAATAAAAGTGAACGAAGCGAAGCGTGGAAAGAAGTGGTCTCTGCCAACCCCTACGGGAATAAGGCGAATTATATGTACCTATTAATTTATTATACTGCAGACTGCATTATCAGCTGTCTCCATCAATTCAGATTATTCAGTAATTAAGAAGTAGAGGAAATAAAAAATATTTTGAAAATTAGTACAAAATCCTTATTTTGATTCTTCATATTATTATCTAACGACTAAATCTCAAAGAATTAGAAGTAAAGTCAGTTACCCCAATGAAAAATGTGAAAACTAAAAACTGAGGAATAAAGTCTTTCTACGACGCCTGTCAAATTGTTATAAGCGCTACACAAACTTATAGAAATACATCAAAATCATTCAATTCTCGCAATGTAGCAAGGATTAACTATTAAGTAAGCGGGATTTATTTAGCAGTGTATTTTTAACCTAATCTAACCTATAAGAGCGAAGTTTGCCAGTTCCAGTCTGCGGTTAACCGAGCTGGCGTAACCACGTAAATAGTTACCCACGGCTCGTGGGCTCGTGGCCAAACAAAAAATACGTTTCCAGTTTTTTTATACCTACTATTTTTAGGGTTCCGACTTCTGTACTTCAAAACTTGTTGTCGGTCGGTCTGTCTGTCTGTCTTGCAAGCCTTTGTATTTGGGGAACGGGTATGAAAAAAAACATGATAAATTCAGTTGAAATCAATTTTTTATCAAAGTAACATTTATCTAAAACATAACCTTTACAAAGCATCTATATTTATAGGACGTATATTATCACTTAGCAATACACAAATTATCGTAACATTTATTATATTTCAAAACGACCATTTGTTTCGCAATACACAATTGTTTTGCACACAATTATTTTCGGTTGTGGCTCTGAAATATGACGGCGATCAACATTATCCGAGATTTGTGTAACAAAATGTCCGCCACCGTGTTCTAATTATCTATTGACGACTGTGAAATTTGCCATACTAGCTGTCCCGACACACGTTGTTCTATCTTAACTGTGAACTGGAATAAATACATAACTAATTCACGTTACCTACGGCAAGAGCATCAAAATATGTTTCACAGGTAGGAACAGTTAGTATGGGAAAATTGAATTGTCGTTTTTGGTAATTTCCTCCTACCAATATTGTTGTAGTGTAAACTTGTTGCAGTGTAAACTTTCCTTGAACTTACACAATTATTTCAAAATCAAAATTTGCCAAATCGGTCCAGCCACTCTAGAATTTTAGCGATACAGAGCATTCTTCATTTTTATATTATTTATTACATGATATAAAAATGTAGATGATTAATGATTATATTAGCCATTTGGTAACTGAGAACGACCGACGAAACGAAAACATCAAAGACTCTTAGGGTTCCGTGGTCAAAAAACGTTTGCGTTTCGCATATGATTATGATCGAAGTGAAACCAAGAAAATGATATGAGAGTTAAAGATTATTACATACTTTCTCACTTTATTCTTTAAAGATTAATGTGATTATCTTTTTACCCGACTACGGCAAAGGCTAATGATTTTAACAGTAGGTATATGTATGTGTGTATGTTTGTTCCACCGTCTCACCTAAGCTGCTGTTCGATTTTAATCAATGAGGTGTTAATAGATTCGTAGTAATGGCCCGGGTAACTAACATTGGCCATAATTAGTTTTTTTTTTTACTTTGGATTAGGTACTGTAGGATTTTCTTTCGTTTCAAGTATACTATTTCACTTATAGCTATATAAGGATTGTTCAGTAGTCTGTCTATTCGATTTTCGGCGTATTCCCGATGCGGTGTGTTAAAGCGGACATCGGGAATAGACGCGATTTTCAACTGACGCGGCGCTAGGCGACTTAACATGGTTTGCTGGCAACGTGGCTATATACCATATTGCCTATCGTCCAATCAGAATACCTACCGATTAGATCAGTTAGAACTGACCATTTATGTATAAGCGTGGATTGGCCTGACAGTTATACATTTACTGGCGTATATTGACGAACTGCAGATTAGATCAAGTCTGCAGTGCCATGCCGTTGGTACTGTGATGTCTGTAGTGCCATGCCGATTGATACTGTGATGTCTGCAGTGCCATGCCGTTTGATACTGTTATGTCTGAAGTGCCATGCCGATTGATACTGTGATGTCTACCGTAACCAGTCGTCGTGTAAATGTACAAAATTTCACGTTTCACATCTGTCTGGTGTCGCGAGGTGGCTCTTTACATAAAAAGATTTAGTAGCCAGTCCAGCGAGGTTGTATAATCACGTTATTGAGCATAATATAGCGCGCAGGATACGAGTTACGACCATACAGGTAAATGCTCAGCTTACCGTCGATTACTATAATTATAGTCATTCTCTGTAATGCCATTTTAAATATGCACCCGGCAAGGTGTAATACAGACACGGAACATATTGTACACCTAGTATAGTTCATAGAACATGTAAATTATTTCATTTTACGTATTGTATAATGTGGAATAAAATTTATATAAGCATACAGCACAGTGGCGAAGGCTGATGGTTCTTCTTCATAAGGAAGCCAGGGCCAAGCCTGGAGATTTACATGAGTGATTACAAAACGTAAATGAAGCCGATAGGAATTGAGTTAAAGTAACCCTACGCCACTGATACAGCATATGAATAGAATAGTAACAAATAGAATACAAACTGAAAAACAAAATTTTAAAAATTTAGTACCTAATTCAACTTTATTTAAATTAACTATGCTGCTATTTAGGCCATTTTCGCACACACATTTACCATACTCCGTTTATAAAAGGATTAAACCACTAAATTAATGTCTCATTGTATAATTTCTTTATTGCAAAAAGTGCTTGTTTACGATTAAACTAGCATTATTTGCCCGCGTGACATTAGGTTTTAATTTCATCCCCTATTTTACCCACCTAGGGGCTGAATTTTAGAAATACGTAATTCATCAATTGCTACGAAATATCGTGCATGTGTTTTTGGAATAAAAACTTTATCATCTATTTTACCCCTTGGGGGTTGAATTTTGAAAAATCATTTCTCAGGGCTTAGAGGACGCCTACGCGACGTCATGCGAGAAAAACGTGTGAAAAATTTCTTTCTAGCCTGGGTTTGGCCTGTGCGTTGATACATCAATTAATCAGCTAATTACTACAAGCATAAAGAAGATAGAAGATACATTATGAATCTTAGGGCCGATTTTTCAATCGTCAGATAACTCTTACCTGAGGAATAAATATGTGACATTGACATATTTTTCATACAAAATCTGTCAAAGTTACATATTTATTCCTCAGATAAGAGTTACTACACTACAAGCATAAAGAAGATAGAAGATACATTATGAATCTTAGGGCCGATTTTTCAATCGTCAGATAACTCTTACCTGAGGAATAAATATGTGACATTGACATATTTTTCATACAAAATCTGTCAAAGTTACATATTTATTCCTCAGATAAGAGTTATCTGACGATTGAAAAATCAGCCCTAAGTCTACTGTGTTCATAATGCAAATATATTGTTCTTTCAAAGCTGTCGATTTTATTATTGAAATAACACGCCGGGAAGTTATTTTATGTATCATATAATAAACTAGCTGATGCCCGCAACTTCGTTTGCGCAGAACTAACGGACGCGGAACCCATTTTTTTAAACGGAACCCTAAAATAAAAGTAGCCTATGTTAAACCTTATAACATCAGCTATCTGCTAGTGAAAGTCCCGTAAAAATCGGTGCAGCCGTTCCAGAGATTAGCCGGAACAAACAGACAGACAGACCGACGGACAGACAGACAGACAAAAATTAAAAAAATTGGTATTTTATTTTAAGTACCGAATATACTTTCAGATGCACTATGTGAAAAGCTGTCAATTTGAAGTTACAAACAGACACTTCAATTTTATTTATCTGTATAGATTGAACGAGTAAATAATTACGGCAATGTAACAATTTTATTACGGCAATTTTAAAATAATATTTACGTTATATAAATTTTAACAGTTTATTTTCTTGTTTGAATGCGCCAATCTAATAAACTTTAAGCAATCATGTATTGAAAAAGATTTCAATGAGAAAATCATTAGCGATATTCTCGATTCAAATTGATGAAATTGGGTAAGTATGTACAACAAATCGAATTAAAATTACGTAAATCCTACTGAGGATGTATGGATGGATGTTTGTTACTCTTTCACACAAAAACTACAGAACGGATTTTGATAAAATTTGGTATGGTAGTAGTTTAGGCTCTGGATTAAAACATAGGCTACTTTTTATCCCGAATAGTACAGTGTTCCCGCGGGATAATGACTGTATTTACGCGGGCGGAGCTGCGGGCAAGCTAGTTCATCCATATATCCATCCATCCATCCATCCTCACAAACTTTCACATTTATAAAAAAACTTGAGAGGTGTCAAGGGACACCCGGATGGAACCAAGTTCCGGATGATAATATCTGGCTTGCTTTCTATAAGAGAGAGAGAGAGAGAGACAGACAGAGAAACATGCGACGCCGCACAGCTTACAATAGCTTACTATAGCAAAAAAGAAAGACATACAGACAGACAATTGTACATGTATATATAAAATAAATAATAATACAATATCCGAACCGATATCCATACATACATTACATACATACATACGTACATACATACATACATACATACATACATACACACATACATACATACATACATCAATATAATAAATGTATACGCGTAAATATTTATTATAAAAAATAAAATTATCTTTTGTAATTAAAAAAGTGTCGTGACAACTTTTCGTAAGAATTTTTTCCGTCTAGCCCCCTTTTACAACGCGCGATAAGGAACTTCGTCCCAATATCAGTACCCACTAATCCTAGTAGGAAACAGTAGGAATTAGTAGGACATTACTAGATGTTGCCGCGACTTCTTTCGCGCGTGAGAACCTTACATTTTGAATACTCATACTCTTCTCAAAGTTAAGTGCTTCTTATAAAGATTTTAAAAGTAAAGTTATGCTGTGACGTACATTTGACAGAAGAAATCTCCATACAAGAAAAATTACGCCATCTTGATTGCACCATACCTCAAATGTCAGCCATCTTGATTTCACCATACCTCAAATGTCAGCCATCTTGATTTCAACATACCTCAAATGTCAGCCATCTTGATTTCAACATACCTCAAATGTCAAAATCCCAAACATCCCCAAAGTGGGGCCATTTTAATGGGGACAGCTTTTGCCTCGACGTGCCACGTAATAATTACGCTTATGGTTCCTTAAATCACCGGCACACGCAGCCTCAATGCTTGGCAGAATTGTCATTCTGCCTATCCTGCTTGAATTGTTATGTACCCTGGGTCAGCATATTGTGACTTGAGAACTCCAAACTATAATAAACGAGAACGTTGGCGTAAGTCGTTTGGAATCATTTTTCATTACTTTTCCGATGTGTTTTTGATGGTTTCCAGCGAATAATGCCAATTAAACGGCTTTACTCCCATTCGAGTCAATTGTCCATTTTGGGATATCGGTATCCGCCATTTTGTTTTTCAATTGACAATGTCTTGGCATTACAATTAGGTGACATCGTCCAATCAAGGCGGTAGGCAGATGACAATTAAATAAACATGTTTGTTTAATCTGTGGATGTTTGTAACAATTATATGTATTACTCACTGGTGCCTGCAATTTCGTTTGCGTAGAAGTAACGGAAACGGAACCCTATTCTTAAACGGAACCCTAAGAAAAAGGAGCCTAAGCTACTCCTTATAACGTCAGAGATACTACGATAATTGTTTCAGAGATTAGCCGGAACCAACAAACAGACAGAGAGACGGACAGACAATAATTTTAAAAATAGTTTTTTTTATTGTAGGTACAATTTAAACTTTCATATTATACGAGTATGCATTTAGTCAAAAGCTGTTAATATAAAATTACAAACAGACACTTGTATTTTATTTATTTATATGTATGTATAGAGTAGGTATAGATATAGCATGTATATAGCCAAGAAATTCTAGTTTTATGTAGTAGTAGGTTACTTACAGTAAGCAGTTGGTTTCCTTATTTTAGCGGAAATGTTTTGTGTTATTTATCGGCTGTTTCTGTGACATGTTGATTAAACAGCTATTATGAACAGTTTGTTAGGAATTATGTGTTTATTATTTAGTCATGTCGCTGAAATTATTAAAATTTAACACAGTTTGTATGCACGACAAAACATACTTTGGCTTATAATTTATACGGGCAAAATGTACGGTTTATGAAATGAGATTGGTGCAATGTTGAACTCTTAACAAACGGTTTGAATAAAAAAATTAACAGAAAAATAATAATTACTAACGTCAAAACTTCCAATCAAAAATAATTTATCTAAAGTTCTCGTGTCATAGTGTTCGGAGTTTCGGACGCACTCCTCCGAAACAGCTTGACCGATTCTTATGAAATTTTTTTGCATGTTCGGTAGGTCTGAGAATCGGTCGTAATCTATTTTTCATAAGTATATAGCAAAACAATGATTGCCAGGCCAGCTAGTAATAATATACATTTTTAGTCATAGATATATAATATTAAAAAGAGGTAGGTATGTTATAAGCGCGTAAAAATGAAGACTCGAATTGGCCCGAGTCGGGCCAATTTTGGTTAGTGTGACGTTGACACATTGACACGCGTCCCATGTCAATGTGTGTCGTGGCACAGAAATATTGTCAGTTTTGTAAGGATATGACGTATCTATGTAATCTATGTAATAATTAATCAAAGTTTTTAGTCAACTATTGCAAGAAAGCCTGAATGCAACCTAACTTATTGAAGTAACAATCGTACTTCGGTACGTACTACATACTATTCTCGCATTGAAAGCTGTGCAGGCATCAAATATTTAGACACGGACTGAGAGGTCAGAGGTGAATATTTGATGACCCGAACCTTCCAGAACATCAAAATGTAAACGTGGAACCCACCTTAATTATTTACACATACAAATTAATATGATCATGTTAATACACACGGCCATTGAATTTGAATAGAGTATTTTAATTAGGCTGTGTGCCAAATACACAGTGGATTATTCGTATTTCGTGTGATTTATATCTACGTATAACTAACATCCTTACATTAAAATATGTATGGTCAATTTATTTAGGTTGGTCAATTTATTTTAGTTGCAAAGTCACGCACAAGATTTAATTTTATAAACAAAACGGCAATAAACACATCTATACTAATATTATAAATGCTAAAGTGTGTCTGTCTGTCTATCTGTTACCTCTTTACGCTTTAACCGCTGAACCGATTTTTATGAAATTTGATATAGACATACTTTGGGTCCCTGGAAAGGACATAGGGTAATTTTTATCTCGAAAAAGTAGTGTTTCATCGGGATATTTATGCGGGCGGAGCTGCGTGCAAAAGCTAGTTTACAATAAACGTATTTTTTTGCCTCACTTAAATATTTATTTTAATCTGTATTTAGTATTTGTTGGCAACAAAAATACATCATCTGTGAAAATTTCGACTATAGCTATCGGTTCATGAGATACAGCTTGGTGACAGACAAACAGACAGATAGTGTAGTAATAGGGTCCCATTTTAACGTTTTGGATAAGTACTTAATTTTACTGAGATGTAAATTGACTGTAGAGATCTTTCATAATATCGCTACAGCAGAAGCGCTTAAATAATAGGAGAAATGTTTGTGGGTTTTGGATGAAAACCCCACACCCATTTCTCCTAATAGGCTACTACACGTACACACGGGTGAAGAACTTACCAGATTAAATCAAAATATGATTATCAAAATTAACAAGTAATAAACATACAGTAACTAGGGAGGAATAAGAAACTTACAGTAACTATTCCTCCAATAAGAGTTTTTAATAAGAACAACTTGTAAACACGAATAAATAGGTCAAAATTCGTATGAAGTAATGAAGAAAGGACTTGGCGAGCTGCCCGCTTGTATGATAATGTTCCGAAAATATAGCTTAATCACAATATTCATAATTAATGTGTTAATAACAAGCACAAGATAGTTTATATGCTAATAAAACACAATACACATAATCATGTGAATTTTAATGTTTAATGAGGACCAATTTCGTCCTCAACATTACTAACTTAGGCCAATTTATTCGTTAATGGATGATTTATACAGTATTCTCCGAGCGAAGTAACCACTCTTGAAATACTATAGTGGCTGGGACAGTTGGTTTTTAAATGTCGTATGGTTTCCCAAACACATACGACATTCTCACAACATAGTCAGCCTAGTCCAGAGGAATGACTGGTCAATACGTCTGGGGGCAGCCATGTGCGGGTTTCCTCACGATGTTTTCCTTCACCGTTAGAGCGTCCGTATGATGTACTTGAGATCTGAAAAAGACTCATTGGTACACGCCACAACCTGGGATTCGAACCTGCACTCTCTCGAGTGCAAACCAAACGGTCTACCCACTAGGCCAAACGACTATAATTAGTATGCTTGATTTAGGTGATCGAAAATTCGAATTTAGATGAACACGGTTTAAGCTGTTAAGCACCATTCACTCAAAGTGGAAATCTTTGGGTGAAATAAATTATTCTTTAGGTCCACCTTGCGCGGCAGTTAAAGCTATTCCCTGTAAACCAGACTGGGATGGCTCGAGGTGGGTAAAATCTGGTTTAGCCAGTGACGTCACAAATCCGTGTTTGTTTGGTCAACTGCATTTCCTGGTGATAACGAGCCGCAAGGTCAGGTGCGCACTTATCACCGAGGGGTCACCGGGTATCTTATACGTGATATCGCATCGACATCATCAGCCGGATTCGGGACGGAACATTCAAAATCGCCAAATTAAAGTTATAATTTCACATTAGTGAAGACCCCGCATAAAATGCGGATACTAACATTCAAAATCTGTACTAATATTATAATGTTGAAGAGTTTGTTTGTTTATTTGTTTGAACGCCCTAATCTCAGGAACTACTGGTTCGAATTGAAAAATTCTTTTTGTGTTGGATAGTCCATTTATCGAGGAAGGCTTTAGGCTATATAACATCACGCTGTGACTAATAGGAGCGAAGCATCATTGAAAAATGTTGCAAAAACGGGAAAAATTATTCATATTGGACAGATTTTAATGAATTTTTTTGTGTGTTTAAAGGAATCGAGAATGGTTTAGATTTGCAATTGGACCGGGTAGGTGGCGCTGCTGTCAGTACGTCAACAAATTTAATTCTAAGGCGGTACGAAGTTCGCCGCGACAACTAGTTAAAGCTAATATTCATTAGTGAAAACTCCGTATAAAATGTAGGATTGTTATGCTTATTTAAAACTCGATTAATATACGTAAAACCAAAAAAAAATATTCTTTTGCCTATGCAATGTCCTAAAAGTTCCGAAAATATTAGCATGGCCGTTCTAAAATTTCTTATCCGTAACGGCCAGTGTCAATTGCTAAAACAAGAAGAGAGGCGGTTAGCTGTGATTTACAGGCAGCCTTCCGGAGTGTAACGACCTAACTTAGATCGGGTATTAGATTTTGATACTTTAAAAACTATGCAAGCTCTAATAATTTAGGTACTTTTAAACTATGAGCTATTCGATAAATTTTAGTACAAGGTACTAGGGATCTTTTAAAAATTAAAAAAAAAAAAAAAAAAAATTCTACTGACTGTCCCGACACACGTTGTTCTGTCTTAAACATGAAGTGAAATGAATATATAACTACACCTACAAATACAACCTATACATTGTCCAATATTTCTCACCTTTTAAACCTTCCCTGAACTTCTACAATGATTTCAAGAGCAAAATTAGCCAAATCAGCCAAGCCGCTCTCGAATTTTGAGTCCATCGGGAAGAGGATAAAAAGTATCCTATGTCCGTTTCCTGGTTCTGAGCTACTTCCGCACCAAGTTTCAGTCAAATCGGTTTAGCCGTTCTTGAGTTATAAATAGTGTAACTAACACGACTTTCTTTTATAGATATCGGACTATTACAAGACTATATAGTCTATGCGACAAGTTGAAAATGGTACAAAATAGAGATAATGCTCTTAAAATTATGTGCGATAGCTCATTGGATCCGGAATGACGTCTAGAAAAATGTGCCAAAAGCGTGTATTAGCACATAAAAAATTGCAAAAGTTATAAACAATTAAAGATGAAAAAAAAAATGGCATTTCGTTCTTTGCAAATATTTAATAAACTATTAATATTTAAGAAATTTCAAAAAAAGATTCTGAAAGAGGAAGAAATTTCCAATAAAAAACTCCTAATCCCGGAACTCTATCTCCATTATTTATAATTTTAATTTAAGGCTGAAAATAGGTCTGCGCGTGACATTTTTAGGATGCGCGCGTGGCGTCAAAAGCGAGTACGGCACATTAATTAATTTATTTGAGGTATTGAATATTTTTTTTATATTTGAAAAAATTATGGTGTGTTCTGAACACTATAAATAATTTATTCCCGTTGGAAATTTTACTTAAAGTTAATTTTTCAACGAGTTAAACTATTGTTAACTAACGAAATTTTCTCGTTTTGTAAGTGAAAAAAAAAAGTTTAAATAATGGTCGTAAAAATTTTTCTCTTCGTAGAGCCTTTCTTACATACATACTTAACAAGATCGTGCCATAAAAGTTAAAAAAATATTTATACTTTGTTTATAACAATTTTTTTACTTGAACAAAAACTTAAAAATCCAAGTAATGTTGTTAAAGTAAAAAAATGTTTAAATAATGGTAAAAAATTTTCGCTTCATAGAGCCTTTCTTACATACATACTTAACAACATCGTGCCATAAAAGTTAAAAAAAATATTTATATTTTGTTTATAAAATTTTTTTTTACTTGAACAAAAACTTAAAAATCCAAGTAATGTTGTAGTATAGTAATGTAAATAGTTTATTAAATATTGGCAAAAAACGAAATGCCATTTTTTTTATCTTTAATTGTTTATAACTTTTGCAATTTTTTATGTGCTAATACACGCTTTTGGCACATTTTTCTAGACGTCATTCCGGATCCAATGAGCTATCGCACATAATTTTAAGAGCAGCATCTCTATTTTGTACCATTTTCAACTTGTGGCATAGACTAGTATAGACTAGAACGTTTGTGTGCAAAAGCCTGGGAAGCACACCCTAGGAATAGGATGGCCACCTACAAGGCTGCTTCTATGTCCTATATGTAACTGACTTTTGTCAATATTATATAGACTAAGATTTCATACTGTAAACATCTTTTTTTTTAAAGAACAATTTTCCATCTTTTTGCTATGATGGCCCCGTGTGAGTTTCTTACGCCGGTTCTTCTCGCCGGGTTAGTTCCCGAACCGGTGGTATCAAGTAGGGACAATTCTTTAAGCGTTACTTTGTAATCTATATGGAAATAAAACTTTTTTGATTTTTGATTTTGAGACAAAATTTGAAAAAAGTATATTTCATTTAATTTTTTTTTTGTAAAATCTCTGCTTGGATTAGGTACGCAAAAGAATTTAGGTCGTATTAAATTTAAAAATACAGATCCTATTATCATAATTCTTAGAAACTGGGGTAGAATTCATGAGGCCTTTTCATCCGTTAATGGATGATTTATACAGTATTCTCCGAGCGAAGTAACCACTCTTGAAATACTGTACCTAGTGCCTGGGACAGTTGGTTTTTAAATGTCGTATGGTTGCCCAAGCACATACGGCATTCTCACAACATAGACAGCCTAGTCCAGAGGAATGAACTGGTCAATACGTCTGGGGCAAGCTATGTGCGGGTTTCCTCACGATGTTTCCTTCACCGTTAGAGCGTCCGTATGATGTACTTGAGATCTGAAAAAGTCTCATTGGTACACGCCACAACCTGGGATTTGAACCTGCACTCTCTCGAGTGCGAACCAAACTACCCACTAGGCTACGGAGCTCCCCACGGTCTACTCTACCTATATTTGTACCAAAGTTAATCAAAATGGTCCAGCATTTTGGTGCCTATTCAAAAGTCTTTATGATATTAGTGTTAGATAATTTAAAAAGAATTAGTTAAAGTTACTGAAACTTGGAACGTACCCAATAAATAATAATAATTGTTTTTATTAGTTATTTGCCGAAAATTCTAGTAAAAATAAGACCCAAATAAAAGAATCACGATCCACGAAAGAATAAAATTGTGGCTTATTGTTTTCATTTTCATATTTATGAAAGCTTCAATTTCGTAGTCTGATTCGCTTTCGAGTTTGAATAATGAAAGAGCAAACCCTCCTAATAATATAAATGTGAATGTACGTTTGACTGTTTGTCGTTTTAGTCCGTGAAGATGGGATGCTTCAGCACGAATCGGCTGGGTTGACTGGAATCACAGAAAACTGCGTTAGTTGAAATGCACTTATTTCACCAGTAATAAGTATTAGTAGAAAGTATAATTAACAGCTTCCGTGGTCTAGTGCTTCGAGCATTGGCTCTCGACTCGGAGGTCGTTTCCCGCATTGGAACAACAAAAAAAAATGTAGTTTCCAACAGGGAGTGCTCTTGTCACTTGTGTATAAAATGACTCCTGCGTAACTGGCGCAATGATTATGAGCGTTGCTAACGCTTCCCATCTAAAGTATAATGGCCGAACACTTAAAAAATAGTTAAATTAAGTGACGCTCAAGTCACATGCCGTCCTTGTCATTACGGCTAGCAAAGACAGCGACAGCCTCTGAATAATAGGGCTCTTAATTTTGATTAGCGTTTCATTAAGTCTGTTCCATTATTGGTCCTATTCCATAAAATTTTCGTCGTACCAATATAAAAAAGGCATTGTGTATTTTAAGTTTAAGTATTATAAAACTCATGGTGACCTTCAATTGTTTTTGTTTATAAATTAAATATAATTATTTAAATTTATTGCCACTTCAAATTTAATATATTTACATAATTTCGAACGACCGCGACATACAATTACAAGAATGGTATAAAGTCGAAACAAAAATACTTCACACCAATTATATATGAGATACAATGATTTAGCTAAACAAAAGAAGTAATGCTTGTTAGTTCATCTTCGAAGATTGTGGTCAAATTCAGTAATAGAACCGGCCAAGTGCCAGTTGGATGCGTGCACAAAGGGTTCCGTACCACAAAAATAACCTAACCAAGCGCATGTCAGGACCATGTCGAGTAGGTTTTATACACTAATGTTTAAAAAAATATTTCAACTTTTTTGTGACTTCGAAATGCATATAATTACAAAACTACACGTAATTTCCTAATTCTTTTTACTTTTATCAAGTTGTAATACCTAATTATATCTTAATTTATTAAAAAAAAAACTAAATTATTACATGTTGTCAAATACCAAATTCGAGGATTACTTTTTTTTTCTTTTTCATTTCAAAGGTGCATGCTGAATACTTTTTAATGCAAAAGTTTGCATAAATGTGCTAAACCAGTGTTCCGCAAACTTTTTCTGTGCAAGAATCGAGGTAGGTGCATCTAGAAAAACAAAAATTTTTGGAAGTACACCACAAATTAAAAATCAGTTTATTTAAGTATTTTTCTTTCCCTTGCTTACTTACTAAAAAAAGTTTTTAAGATAATCGTATTTTCCCGAGGCACACCGTCATATGACCACAGTAGGTACATCAGTGTGCCGGGGTATATATGTCACCGTAAAATGTTATGTTATGTTCACTAGTTATGTTACAAAACATAACTAGTGAATATAACTTGTAAAAAGTCTATCACACATATTTTTTGTTAGATTATAAATATATAATAATATGTACACCTATAGTAAAGAATCTTTCGACATATTTTTACAATATCGTTAATTATTTTATAATCGAACAGTTTTTACAATTTTACGGTAATATATACACTATGCTAAACCACGGTAATGGAGAGAAGCCACATTAGACTTATCATCATAATTCAACTACGCTAAAACGGGCTTTGCATAACTTAAATTATCTTTCATGACAGTCAACAGGTATTAGTTGAAGTTTTATAAGACAAGAAACGTTCTATGTACTTTTATTACAGTGATGCAACTATTAAATACCATTAACCAGTCGGGTAAAAAGGACTACAAGTGAGTTAACTTAGTAAAAACCAGCCAAGTGCGAGCAGGACTCACGCACGAACCCGGCGGAGTCGCGGTGCAGGCTCACGCGATCCCGTGGCCCGCCAAGGGTGGTATGGACTATGGAGTGGAGTACCGCCGAGTTTTTAGTGAGGCTGCGCCCATTCACCATCTTTTCTAGTGTTGCCCAAATTAGTCTTGGTCTTGGTCTTGCAGCAAGAGTCTCGCAAGAGTCTCGCAATTACCTTTTAGCCTATTGCTATTCATTAAACGTTATTTTAGATCTCAGAACAACGTTATAGAGTAGGTATTACGTTACGTTGTTATATTAAGTTGTTCTAATATCTAAAATAACGTTTAATAAATAGCAATAGGCTAAAAGGTAATTGCGAGACTTGCGAGACTCTTGCGAGACTCTTGCTGCAAGACCAAGACTGATTTGGGCAACACTAATCTTTTCGGGCGCAGCAGAGTCTCACATACTCACGGGTAGAACCCCTATCCCCCGTAGGATGCTTCTCGGCGGAAAAAAAGTAAAAAAAAGGCCTCGCACCGAAGGGTTTTTATTTTATTCTGTTTGTATATACCGGCACCAGAAATATAACTGTCAAGTGTCTAATTATCACGGTTCATGAGATGTAGCCTAGTGACAGACGGACAGACAGACAGACGGGCAGCGGAGTCTTAGGGCCGTTTTACCCTTTGGGTAGGAAACTCTAAAACCATTCAAAACCACACAAAGCTAGGTAAACATTGTTGACTGCATTATAAAGGACCACAAGCTGGCATGTGCGATTTCGCTAATCCTTTTGTAAATATTACAGTCTCAAGATTATGCCACTAATGAGGGTTTGGGGCTCAATTTATCTGTCACTTTCTTTTGGGACATTGTACAAGGTACGATTATAAACACAAGTGGACCCTCGGGGGGGCCTTTTTAAATATTAATGACTCGAAACTCGCATTCGCTTAATATTTCATAACAAAAAGTTAAGCTCTCATCACGCCTTTTCAAACAAAATGGCTGAATAAACAAGATGGGGTCGAATGTTTAAAATTTATACCGCGTGGTTTTTAACATTGGTATTATTTAGTTTTTTTTACCTACTTGATCTAAATAGTTAATAGAAATAGGGATTTAAGAACAACTAACCTAAGTCTGGCCACAGACGTGCTGAATTCCTTCCTGAATTTAAGAATCTTAATCCATAGACAATATTCCGACACCATGTCACATACACGTTGAGCCTAGCCACAGACGTTCTTAATTTGACATTCTTAAAAATAGAACTGAAATTAAGGAATCTGAAAGATTAAACACGTGTTTTATATGGAAACTTTGCCTTCGACCTGAATTTGACGTTCTTAAAGAATGTCAAATTAAGAACGTCTGTGGCCAGGTTAAACCTTCAGACATTTACTTCCTTAAAAGCCTAAATATTGATGGCCAAGGCCACAAGGCCACAGATGCTAATTTGCGGATGGATCATTGTAACACCACTTCCCCGTAATCCATTATTGACAGACGATTATTGACGCTCATCAGCGTGTTGACTTCACGACTGTCAACTCGTACAGTCGACGACAATCTGACAGACCGTGAACAAATTGACTTATGACTGAAACAATTGATTAAATTTTGCATTATGTTGTTCAAACTATAGTGACGAGTGAGTCTAGATAATTATTGTGTAAGTCATGTTATAGGTACATAAAAGTGAAAGTTTTGAAGTGGTAAGTTCGATGACATTTAGCAAGTTTATGCGGGTGATACCCAATACCAAAATCTTCTTGTGATTTTTAGGGTCCCGTTCAGAGTTTCTTACCAAAAGGACCTTATAACTGAGACTTCGCTATCTGTACGTCTGTCTGTCACCAGGCTGTATCTTCTTAACCGTGATAGCTAGACAGTTGAAATTTTCACAAAAAGTGTATTACTGTTGCCGCTATGACAAAAAATACTTAAAACATAATAAAATTAATATTTAAGGGAGGCTCCTATACAACAAAAGTTTTTTTGCCATTTTGTACGGCACCCTTAGTGCGCGAGTCGACTCGCACTTGGCCGGTTCTTTTATACATACTAATATTATAAATGGGAAAGTGTGTGTGTCTGACTGTCTGCTTGTCAATCTTTCACGCCAAAACTACTGAATCGATTTAGATGAAATTTGGCATTTTGGTACACAGATAGTCTAGAGCCTGAAAAAGGATATAGGCTACTTTTTATCGCGGGGAAATGTACGGTTCCCGTGGGTGTACTTACGCGGGCGGAGCCGCGGGCATCAGGGAATATTAAGTACAATACCTACACTCCTGTGATCTATATGAAATATTTATTAAACTGTACTTTTGAAACGTGATAAAATAATTGACACACGTTGGTTGACAATAATAACAAAATAAACAAATACGACCTGATTATTTGTTAGCCAATTACTCAAGTATAACTGCCAAAATAAATATAATGTATTCAAATTCCCACAGAAATATTCATAAAATGTTAATATTTAGCACGTGACGAAGATTAGAATAAATTATAATACAGATTTTATTCATAAATAGTTTGAGTAACATGCAGTTAATGTTTTTATAACTAAGTAACTGTACTTCTTCATCAAAAAATAAAATCGGTCCCTGCAAACTGCAAATCTTAGATCCTAAGGCAGGGTTTCTCAAAGTGGGGTACGCGAACCCCTAGGGGTTCGCCATTCGTCGGTAGGGGGCTCGCGGCAAGATTTTATTAATGGCGGCTTGATGACTGAAGAGTGGGTTTTCAGTTTTCACACTGGTCATGATGAAGACGAAATACAGAAATCAACTTGATGCCGAGTCAGAATTAAGGTTAAAACTAATATTAAAAAATATTTCTTTTGACACTGCTTTTGTTACCTTATATTGAAATAAAAACCTTTCTTCAACAACCTTGGGGGATATAATTGGTTAGTCAAGGGGTACGCTGTCATTTGGAAACTTTAACAGGGGTTCGTGGAGCCAAAAGTTTGAGAAACCCTGTCCTAAGGTATTCTAAAGATTAGATCTGCACTAGCAGTGCGCCACCAGGCTAGTTATAGTCCGATGAAGTTAGAACGGTCTTAACCGACTGTTAGCGTAGAAAAAAAAATGGCAACAAAATTGTCTTCTTTCTCCACCATTTGTTTTCCAATTATCAACTTTGGTGCTAGCGAAATAGAGTCAACTTTTCCGCAAAAACGTGATCTATAGGAAATCATGTTTTGCGGAAAAGCTAACTCTATTTCGCGTGCGCTAAAGTTAATAATAGGAATGCAAAAATGGTGGGCGACAGAGACAGTTTTATTTTCCAGTGTCAGTCCCTCAATCGGTCAATCCACTTCTGGGTCAGTTAACAGCGAGACGCGACGCGATAGTTTTTAATTTTAGTGACAGCGTAGTAAAATTTGATCTGATGATTGGAACAATAATAATTAAATTTATTATTATTAGATATTCCAATCATCAGAGATATTCGATAATCAGTCCTTTTCCGCTTTCTATAATTCCCTACTATTTCATTGTTTATTCTACACAGACGACTAATTTTCTAAAAGCAACTTTAGGACTTAGGCAAAGAATATATATTACTAACGTAACTTAGGTACACAATATACAATTATTTGCTTTAAAATATAAATGAACAATAGTGAGCTATAATGTCACAGATGTACGTAACGAAAATTGCGAGTAACGTATTTACGAGTCCCAGGGTGGGTGTGGGTGTCCAAAGTGTCCCGTTTACTGTGACTGTCGACTGAAAATGTCATTTAGAGGCCATATTGCTTATTGCAATTCGCGAAAACACATGAAATACTCACAAAATATTCATAAGAGAAATTCTTGCAACTACTTTTCGGCGTAGGTACGATGTGTAGACCGTATAGAATTTTTGACTAATACTTTTGAATTATAAAATTATAACGTCTGAAGAATTCTACATGACGTAAAGTAGAAATCTTTGAAAACAATTATTATCCTACTACTATTATAAATGTGAAAGTTCGTAAGGATGAATGGATTGATGGATGGATGGATGTTCGCTACTCTTTCACGCAAACACAACTGAACGGATTTCGATATGGTAGTAGTTTAGGCTCTCTAAGTAGCCTGTTTTAATCCAGATTAAAACAGGCTACTTTTTATCCCGAAAAAGTACAGAATTCCTGCGGGATACTCGATAGAATATTTACGCGGGTGGAGCTGCGGGAAACAGCTAGTTATTATTATATAGGTATATACTATATACCTTTCCAGAATCTAAATTATAGTTAGTATAGTCAGCGCTACGTTTCATGTTATTTATGTATATTTAAATATCTAGTACAAGCGTAATAGACCATCCAATTGCTTAAATGAATGCCTCCTATTATACCCTGTTATTATAAATCTGTCGATAGGGTTGGCAGCATACCGTTGCACATGTAATTAACCACTGTTACAGAATTTAATTCACTGAGGGCCTGTTTCAAAATCGTGTAATAATATAAGTTTCGAATAGATTAATTATCCGGCGGTTTTGTCGCTCCTTACTTCATATTAGGCGACAGAGACAAAACGCGCAGTTAAGCTATCTGACACTGTATATTTGTAGATGAGGTACAGTAGAGACTCGATTATCCGGACTTATTATTGTCGATGGGCATTCGGTTAATAGAAAATCCGGATAATATGAATATATAAAAAATTTAAATAATCAAACCAAGAGCACATCAGGACATGTCTTAGGAGGGTTCCGGAACTATCAACACGCAAAAGGGTTTTTTAAATTACTTCAAAATGTATTGTCCAATTTAGCTCAAAATAATAAAGAGCATCAAACATGAGCTATCAGCATGGACGGTTACAAGTTTTTAGTTTTTAGTACACCTTTAGTTTAGAAATGCCAACCAACTTGTAAACTATCGGTTTTAAAAATTGTTTACAATAAAAGTAATATTGTTTGAAACCTCGCCTTTATTGAAAAATACATGTTCAACGATAACTTACGACGAGGTAAAATGAAAAAGTATGTATGTAAACATTGCTAGATGGCATCCAGGGTTAATGTTGCTGGAAGGTACCTATAGAAATTAGATTAGATTAGAATATTATAGACTGACAAAACTATATACGTATGGTTTGTACTTGATGGTGTAAAGTTATATTTTGCTCGCGTTAGATAGTCCGGATAATCACGATCCGTATAACTGAGCTCCGGAAAATCGAGTCTCTACCATATATCATAACATAACTCTTGCCATAATCCAGTACTGTACTGTACTGGATTATGGCAAGAGTTATGTTATGAGTTTGATAGCGCGTGTATTCAACCACCATTACAGTCTATACAGAAACAGAATAGGTTACAGAATGAATTGACAGTGTTGCCAACAATACATAAAAATACAGAGTATTAATAAATGCAAAAATGTTGGGGATACCAACAGACACTTATTAGAAGATTGTGAAGACCCTAACAGTCGAATACTTGATTAGTTAGTGACGCTCAAGTCGCCGTCCTTGTCATATCGGCTAGCAGAGACAGCGACAGCCTGGGAATTAGCAAAGCTCTTAATTTTGGTTAGCGTTTCAGAATTCAGCCGTTGCACGTTGGTAGCGCAAAAAAGCTCTTAAAAATTAACTCATAAAATATTATCTGTGCTACTTGTAATCCTTCTTTTAGAATCAATCGTTTTTACTAACTTAGTCAATTAGATAAATATAGTATAATTAGTAAACTAGAATTAAAAAGTACCTGATAAATGCTAGTTTCGAAATTATTGATATACTTTTAGATTACCCAACAGCTCGATCATGCTATAAAATCTTTACAAAGAGCTATTCCGACAAAAAAAAAATGAAATTTTAAAATGTGATAGGTGGCAGCCCTAGCAGTGGCGCCTACAAGCGCATCTCAAACGCGAACTATGCACTGTATAAATTCTTTGGCAGAACATCAAATAAGTTTCTCGTTCTTGTTATTTCTATAGAAATTATTATTTTATTATTACTATAATTACTAGTGTCTATGTAACTATTAGGATATAATAAGGCTCCCCCCCCCCCCCCCCCCCGATGGTTGCACGCCTTGTCGTGGCGGTGGGGCTTAGTAACCGTGGACTGGTCACCCACGGTGAAGCTAAGAGGCAACCGGGGCCGGCCTGTTTGCCGCCGGCTGGCCCGAGGAGGGCGCTCCCAGCGGGCTGAACATGCCCGCAGAGGACGCGGAGGTGGGACCGCAGAAGAAGAGGAGTGCCGGTATTACGGTGCGCCGTTCTCCCTATCTTCTGCGGCCGTGGAGGGATCGCAGGGGGAGAGGCGTGATGGTATTACGGTACGCCACTCTCCCTACCCCCTGCGAGCTGGCGGGGCCGTTCCGTCGAAACGGCGTTGGTGGGGCCGCAGAGGAAGAGGCATGTCGGTATTGCGGTGCGCCGCTTGCCCTATCCTCTGCGACCGAGGTGTGGTCGGTGGCAGAACCACAGACCTGATCTGCCACCGGGTACCAGTTTATCTGGTACCCATGAACTCCTAGTAGCAGACTCAGGGGGAGTCTGCTACAGTACTGGTGGAGGCCGAGGAGGGAGGCGCACCTAATACCATCTGGTGCGCCCATCGTGGAGGGCCTTCGGGCTTTCGGGATGGAGCCGCTTGTAGGCGGCTGCCGCCGGCGGGGTCGCGGATGTGTGTATCGTTCCCGTGGCCCCGTCAGAGGGCGGCGAGGAGGAAGATGGGGGGGTTTTTAGTGGGTATACCATGAGTCCCACATCACCACTTGGGTGCCCCCTGCGCCTGGGTGGTATGCGTAAAGCATTTTCCCCCCCGAAAAAAAAAAAAAAAAAAAAGGGATATAATAAGGCTGACATGTCCATTTTTAACAAACTTACAAAAATATATAGGTTTAAGGTTGTAAGCAGGCCCACCGCTAGCTGTTTCGTCGCCCGCGTGCAATACCGATTATGCCGCCCTACGATTACTTTTAATTACTATGAGTTTCGTCAAAAAAAAAAAAAAGGTGATGAGTCGCTCGATTTGCCGCCCCCTGGGCGTGCCGCCCTTGTGCGGTGCACGCTTTGCACGCCCGCTTACGGCGGCCCTGGTTGTATGTTTGGTTGTGGATATTTTTTAATAACCTTCGAACATTTTATGTTGCCAGCGACTTCGTGCACGGAAAATGAAAATCTCGAGGGAAGTGTACATTTTGCCGCAATAAAAAGTAGCCCATGTCCTTCCCCCTGTTCTACTCTATATCTGTGCCAAAGGAGACTGAACTTCATGGGCCCAAATGTAATGGAATGAGATATGGTTTAAAAAAAAAAACGTATTTTTTTTTTGTTTTTTGTCCTAAAATATAAAAAATCAGCGCAATTCTCAGCTGCCTTGACTACTTATATAAAAGATTTAAAGATTATATTTTTAATGTTTATAATTATATAGATAAAACGTTTGTTACATATCCAGCGTTTACGTATAAATTATGTTAGTAACAAATTTAAAAACCTTTGAGAAGAGAATTCTCTGAGAAATAATTATTATTAAAGTTAATTTTTTTCTCACTTATAATACTTTGTAATTTGAACTCATATTATAATAACATCTGACTTCCTCTTAGTTACAGGCAGAATTATTTTTTTATTTTTAGATGTAGGGATATTTGTTATACAGTCACACATTTACTGTTATTATTAAAACGAACACTGCATATATATATTTTTCAGGATTTTGTTAATAGGGGATCGGACTAAATCTGAAATATTTAGTTTCATTAATAATATATTCAGAAATATTGAGGCATTACTACCTAATTGTTAAATGAAAAAAAAAATGTGTAGTTTAGTAATTAGATATATGTAAAAAGTACCAAAAAATGTATTTTTATTTGCAAAATTAGTAAACAAAACCTATATCGTTAGTTTGCTTACATCATATTATACAAAAACATTCATTTTGATAAGTATGAACTTAAACGCACAAATATCGGAGATATTTACAAATATGTTTCTGAGGCCGTATACTACATACACTGTAACTCAAGAGTGACGTCACTCATGGCCCGATTTAAGTATGAACTATGGAGCATTTTCACGGGACTTGCGAAATTTTGTATATTTTAAAAATAACTTTGAAAATATTGACTTTTGATATTCGGTTTCTTCTGAGAAGTTACTCATATTTAAGAGTTCTATTCATTTCATCAGATTGACGTGGTGTAAAGCGTCCATAGATATTATTATTATTATTCATGCAATAAAGAAACAGTCCACTTGCCTATTCAAGTTCTAGCTCTCTTTCATTAATAGTTTAACGTTTACATAGTTTTCAGTGACGACCGTTTTTCAGTGCATTTTATTGCAGTACTGAAGCTGTCGTTAAATAAATCTGATTGTGTATTGTGGGTATTAAAACTTTTTATTCCCGCTTCGACCTTGAGGGCTAGATATTGTTGGAAACTTTACAATGTGAAGATTATGGGATAAAATACGCCATAATATTGTCATTATACATTATAACAATGCAACTAGTTTGTTATGATAATACATATACGGCAACGGTTGCTGATTTATCGCAGATGAAATCAATGAAAAATAAGCGCTGAAAGGAGATATTTAATTTTGGGCCAGCTCTATGTACACTACATAGAGCTGGCCCAAAATCAAATATCTCCGGAAAAGTACGGTATTCCTGCGGGATACTCGATAGTATAATTATGTGGGCGGAGCCGCGGGAAACATCTAGTAGTTTTTATAATATAATATTACTAGTTTCTTCCCGCGGCTTCGCACGCGTAAATAAAGTATCGTGTATCGCACGGGAATACCGTATCCACTTTTTCGGAATAAAAAATAAATTATGTATTAATCCAGATTCCAGATTCCAGAGCCTGAATTACTACCATACCAAATTTTATCGAAATCCGTTCAGTAGTTTTCCATGAAAGAGTAACAGACATCTATCCATCTATACATCCATCCTCATAAACTTTCACATTTATAATATTAGTAGGATTATGTATTTGGCAATTGGCATTGTACCTATTTACGTATGTATGGAATCTCAATGATGATGCTGATTAAAATAGTTTCCTATAACTGATAGGTACGTTAAATCATTTGTTATGTGGTAACGACTTGCCACACGGCAAAATTAAAACTAACCACTGGCGTCAATATTTGTGGTTTTAGTTATCTCCAATGACAGTTGATTTCATTGCAAAATAGACCTCGTAAATACTATAATTTGTGTGGACATACCTAATTACGCTTGGCCTCAGTTCACACCGAGACGCGACGCGACACGGCGCTTCATTTTTAGTATAACTATTCAAAATTGATCTTTATTCAGTACACAATAAGATCCTCGTTACATTGCAATAGTTCGAATGTAAATGCACCGAGCTGCACATTGTGTGTGCAGTGTGTGACTGACGTCATATGAAACCGGGATCTTTTTTGTAGTGAATTCAAAGTTCAATTTTGAATAGCTATCTGAAAAATTTAGCGCCACGTCGCGTCGCGTATTGTAGTAGTGAGAACTGACCCTTATGCGGCGAAATATATCGCATAAGTAAATATAACATTTTCTGAAATAATTTAAAAGTTTTTTTACACAAAACAGTAAAGTGTAGTAGGTATTATCGAAATTAATGACTCCCAATACTCATCTCAGTGACGGTGGCCGGTTTCATTGAAACCAGGCCAGTTACGCAGGAGTAATTTTATAGTGCCCAAGTGTGTGCGCAGTACACAAGAGCACTCTCTATTCCTGTACTCTCGTAATCCAGTGGGACGGATAATCGACACGATTGACGAGAGATCAGGCGCAGGTCCGACTTTTTACATGCCCATCCGATGCATGGATCATCTTTCTTATCAGACAATCAGGTGATCAGCCTGATTGTCCTATCCAAACTTGGAAACAATATTTTGTTGTTGTTCTAATGCAGGAATCGAACCCACGACCTCCGACTCGAGAGCCAATGCTCTAACCACTAGACCACGGAGGCTGTTAAATTTTCGATCATCGAAATTATGTAACGTATCTACCTGCATTTATAGTCGAATAGCCTACTGCGGCAGTCGCTATTGTATCAGAATAAAACCTTAAATTATTTTAGTACTATAAGGTCCACTTGCGCAGATTGGGGTTAAAGTTAACCCAGGGTAAATATCACGCCTTAGTTACGAAAAATCTTCGTGTAGAAAACCAGTAGATACGTTAGTTGTGGTCGAAAGATGATAGTGATGATGATACAAGTCTTAACTCTTTTGTATCAACCCTGTACAGTGTAGATGCTAGCAAACTTAGCAAACTTAAAAAACTAGTAAGTGTCAGCCCTGGAAACTTTTAAAAAACTAGTCAGTGCCAGCCCTGGCATGTGAGCAAATGAGGTATTTAATGGGTTGGCAGTTTTAACACTTTTAACGCCGCAAGTTTAAAGTACTTGGCAGCTATCCTGCAAGAACTTGACCTATATACTTTTACTTTCATGAAGCTCAATGTCCTTATAAAAGGCCAAAGATAACTAAACTTTAAAGTTTTATTAATATCCTATTATACTTCAGACTTCTACTATCATTTTAACGTCTTTGCCACAGGGGTGCTAAAAAGTAGGGAAATTAAACTGAACTGGGAATAAAAATGCACAATAAGGCTTATCTCACACTGGTGCAAAAACGCGTCATAATTATTTATATGATAAAAATTTTAAAATCGATAAAAATGGAATATTTTGCTAATAGGTGAAAAATATGGCACGTCGCGTCCAATCGACTCTGCGCCTATCTGTAAGTACTGTAAGTAATAAGTCGAGCCTTATTACTTACAGACTACAGTACTTTCATGTTTAAAAAGTCGATAGGTTTGCCTAACGTTAGTAACGAAATTGTATATATTTTGAATTTTTGATGAATCTATCCTTACATCCGTACTAATATTTTTAATCTAAATATATAAAAGGCAAACCTGACTGACCCATCTATCAACGCACACCTGAAACTACTGAACGGATTTTGCTGAAATTTGGCACACAGATAAATGTAATGACGTAGGCATCCGCTAAGAAAGGCTTTTTAACATTTTGTATGGAAACCGAACTCCACGCGGACAAAGTCGCGGGCAAAAGCTAGTTACTAATATTAAATTTTGATATGGTAGTTTTTAGTTTAGACTCTGGATTGAAAAAATGTACGAAGTCGCGGGCAACATTTAATAATTTTGATGAATTAATAAAACTAAGAAATGAATAATTCTCATAAACATCTGTTTTCAATTCAATATTTCTAGTTCGTTACATAACCTTTATTGATTCTTGTAGAATGTGTCAGCTGGTGTGTAAACAACTAGATATTAGTTTTTTTTATATCTAGCTATAAATTTTAAGGCAAGAAATTCTTAGTAACTTGAGATTGATGAACAACTAGCTGTACCTACAGATTTTCCATACAAACTTCCAACCCCTATTTTATTAAAGGGTGGGTTTTTTTCAAAATCACTTCTTAGTGTGCGTCTACATTGTAAATTAAAACAACTGTCCAAATTTCACGTTTCTACCGTTAGCCGTTACGGCAGTGCGAGCGTCTATGTATATGTCACCGTCAAATTGTAAAAACCGTTAGATTGTAAAATAACTAACGAGATTGTAAAAATATGTCGAAAGATTAAAAACTATGTATTTATAATTTAACGAAAAATAATGTGTTCAATTATAGGCAGAATATTCGCGTCGGAAGTCTATCAACATTTTACAATTTCACTAGTTTTATTACAATTTAACGGTTTTTACAATTTTACGGTGACATATATATATCTCCTGTTATATGTTTAGATAAATAAATAAATAATCTTTATTTTTCTTAGCCTCCGTAGTCTAGTGGTTAGAGCAATGGCTCTCGACTTGGGGTCGTGGATTAGATTCCCGCATTGGAACAACAAAAAAATTATTTCCAAGTTTGGTTAGGACAATGCAGGCTGATCACCTGATTGTCTGACAAGAAAGATGATCAATGCGTCGGATGGGCATGTAAAAAGTCGGACTTGCGCCTCATCTCTCGCCAGTCGTGTCGGTTATCCGTCCCATTGGATTACCAAACTTGGAAACAACATTTTCTGCCACTCCAATTCGGGAATCGAACCCACGATCTCAGAGTCGAGAGCCTATGTTCTAACCACTAGATCACGGTGGTTGTTAAAGTTGTTGGTTTGTGTACTGCGCACACACAGCACTATAAAATTACTCCTGCGTAACTGGCCTGGTTTTAATGAAACCGGCCACCGTCACCGATATCGGTGTGGGGGAGTTATTATAGTTTTATTCACGCTGATGCTGATGATGAGCGAGATTTAATGTGTGAAACGAAATTAGAGAATTGTGTTAAGACCCACCCGTGTGAGCGCGCAGACAATTGTATCTTATGTTGGAAAAGTTTTTGCTGCAATTATTGAAATTGTTTCCTCCGTTCTGGTCATTTTTGGGTTTACCGTCTGTCACAACTCAGTGTCTGTATCTCTGTATGTTTTATAAACTACCTTTTTAGGGTTCCGCACCTCGGAAGGAAAAAACGTAACCCTTATCATTTTGTTTTCCGTCCGTCTGTCTGTCAAGACCTTTTTTCTCAGGAACGCGTGGAGGTATCAAGCTGGAATTTATATGAAATACTCAAGTCTACTGTCCTTTGGAGCTGTGAAAAAGTCAAACTTTTTAGCCATTAGCCAACGCAATCAAAAAATTTATGAAAGAAGAAAAACAGCCGTTTATGCCGTACGAAACGTCTAATAGCACAGATAAAGGAAAACTTCCGAAAACCGTACATTTTTAGTTAGGTATATCATTTAATAAAAAAATTTAATAATTATTTTAAACTTACTAACTCTACTATGACTCGATTGTCGTGATGGGTGAACTTTTACTTACATACCTACAGGTTTGTACGGAATCCTCGGTGAGCGAGTCCGACTCGCACTTGGCCGGTTTTTTATATTCAACATAAAAATACCAAAGCCTTTATGGTACTTATGGACTAACTAAGAGCCCGTAAAGCGACATTCACCCAAAGTTAAGTTCATGATGGTCCACTGTTCTTAACTGTGTTTTACAACATGACGAAGGTCTGGGGTTCACTCTCGCTCTAATACAAATCATTGTGTGTACAGGTCACGAAAGATGACCACTATTTAGAAGGCATATTTTGGTCCCCTTGGAGGTGTAATACAAGAAAGAAGATGTAGTGACAACAATTGAGAAAAGTATGCTGAGATGATTTGGCCATATCGAGAGAATGAATGAAAAACGATTAAGGAAGAAAGTGTATAAGGCGGGACGTTTCGAGATCAAATCAGGGACGTCTTGAAAAAACGCCAGGTCAAGAGTACCCTAAACCGAAGAGCATGTATGAAGGGAATAATGAAAGTGGACGAAGCGAAACAAGTATGTAAGGATCGTAGCATGTGGAAAGAAGTGGTTTCTGCCTACCCCTACGGGAAAGAGGCGTGATTATATAATTATGGAGGTGCGGAGTGAAGCGCAGGTTGATAAGCGAATAATATACGTTGTATCTTGACCTTATATTGCAGTGGAATAATAGCTTAAATAATAGAAAATCTCTTATTGATTATTTTTTAAGTACTTATTTTAGTAAAATATTCCGCTAATTCAATATGACGTAATCGAGTAAGAAACACGTATGATCCATGCATTAGCATTTATAATGTTGTATTATTTTTTGTTTTCTTTATTCGCACGTAAACTGGTATTAAGATTTATGAATGATCCATGGTATAACATGTAATCGTAAGCATTTAACAAAAAACAAAAACAACCATTGTATATTTGTCATTTAATAAGCCCGCAGAAGGCATTCACGAAAGCCATGTTCGGCACGAATGGTTGGGGATTTTATGGACCAGGAGGGCTAGACAAGATGCATTAAATAATATCGACGGCGAACTTCGTGAATAAAAAATGTATGGGATTGACATAAGCGTGCGTTAAATGACATATTCAGTCGTATCGTTAAAAAAATTGGTAGCCAAGCAGCCACTTTGAACGAATACGCTAACGATGCACCCATATAACGAATTGCTCTAACGCGTTTCTCCATACAATGCCTAGACAAGCGGCCGTAAGTGACATTTAGCAGATCGTGATCTTTATCTTTATCGACCTAACGATAAAGATACCCAGATAGCTACCTTTATCGCCTCAACGAACAATATGGCGGATTTTTATTGATCAGCTGTTATTTGTAAATAATAATGATTTGCCTAAAGGGTCTATATTGCATAAAAAGTCAAAAGAATTCAATCTAAAGTATTCAATTAATCACAATTATTGTCAATATGTAGGTACCTAATATTTAATTCATTGTATTCAAGTATAATTTAACACTTTGTTAAAATATAAATTTCTTAATTTGTAGCTTACTTGCAGTCTTAGATTAATAACGCCCTTGCAGTTTGTAACCTTTACACGCTACTATACCAGCTGATAGCAATCTTTAGGTGTACCTATAGTAGGTACCTACCTAAATTATAGTAGGTAACAAATGTAGTTCATAAATAAGCAAGTTGTATTTAGTAGATAAAATTTATAAGTTTTTCAATGTAATTATATTTTATTGTATTGTATATATCGATGCTCAACACCTTCGCCTTTTAAATGGGATGTAAGCACACAAACACCTCATAATAGTTTTGAAATATTTGCTATTATAAACAGTCAAGTAGTGTTAACCATTAAATACATCATATTTAATCTCTATAGTATGTTTGTGACTAAATATGACTAAATAATTGAAATATTCTTTGCAATTTTACAGAACTATAACTTTAAAGGAAGTGTTATTAGCTGGAAGTAATAAAATTTATAAAAGTACCATGACTGTACAGGGTACTATTACAATAAATAAACCTAACAGTTACTACATATTGTATACAAAATATTACAAGCGGCCATAACACTTTGAATTTGTTATAGGCATTGTCTTGCTAGAATTATTCATTCATTCTAATTTAAAAGCTTTGCTCTTGTCGGTGGAGCTTTCTCCATTCCTCTCTGCACTTCATCCTTCTCTTAACCTCCTGATACGACACGACCATCGCCTTAACCTGGTCCATAAAAGTTCTTCTCGGCCTTCCACGTTTCCTTCCCCTCAATTATTCCTCTTATAAAGTTGTCGTGCCATATCAAGTGTCCGTATTAGGATAGTTGAAATAATAACAATAGGTACATGAGTATCAACATTTTATTTTACTTTTTAAGTTTTAGTAAGAAAATAAACATAAAATGTAAAAATTACTTTCATTTCTTGCAAAGGAATTACATAATGCAGATATTTCTTTGTTTAGCACTAGTTAGAGCCTGTCACAGAATGAATACAAATTAATTAGGTTGGTAGCGGTTTGATACATTAAATGCAAACAACATTATTAAATATGCATGAGAAATGCTTGAAATATGCACGAAAATTGGCAGAATATGCAAATTTAATGATAAATTTTAGGAACCCCTAAAAAAAGAGAAAAATAAGTTTTTTATTTCAAAATCAGCATAGGTAGGTACAATTAGTAAATTATTTTTTGATAGGCGATAATAGGTACAGTAACATTACATGACTATAAAATTATTTAAATTTTTTGTAAATGTAAACAATTAAGTAGGTATTTATCAAAATTTTCAGTGGTAAGATTGTGTCTTCGATTGTTTAGAATATTTTTGTTAGTGGAAAGGGTTCGCTCCATATCCACTGAGGTAACTGGGCAGAATTTGAACTTGGGTGCTATGTTAGTACTTATAGTTTCTGGCAAAAGTTCTGCCGTTCCATTAATGAAACTATCAATTTGACACAAGCTTTCAAAACCTGGGTTATTGTTCAATATGTTTTCAAACTTTTCTTGAAGTTTATGCGGCAATGCCATTGGCAACGTGGAGTTCATTGAGCGTATTTTATTTATTGTTTGGATAAATTCAAAAGCGTTCCGTGTCAAATTCGCGATATTATCACTTTTATCGCATTTCGGAACACAGGGTGGGTTCACTGCACTCGGAAAAATATTGTAAATGTACGTGTACCGATAATATTATGCATCATAACTAGATCTTAGGTAAAATGGCTTAAATAAGCAAATGCATATAATGCAATAATCCGGTCTCTAGTTCTTTATTACATAAGAATAAGTAAATTGTTAATTTGTTAACAAACAAAAATTATTGTACTTCATCTTCTTCTTTTTCTACCCAGTGTTACCAGGATCATTACCTACACTATTTATTTGTAAAAGGTCATCCATCCTGCAAGCTCGAGGCCGCGGATTTGTAGGCAAAAATTTTAAATGATTAAGGCCCACTTGCGCCAATCCGGGTTAAAGTTAACCCTGGGTTAAAAATCATGTTATCTCTCTTATTCTTCGTATTTGTGAAAGAGAAAGCATGATATTTTAACCCAAGGTTAACTTTAACCCGGATCGGCGCAAGTGGGCCTGACACTAAGAATGGATCTAGTTGTTATTCCTAAATCCTACTTAGGTGCATACTAATGCCGGCTTAATTAGTACCGGTGCTGGATTTGCTGGATGCATCATGCACCGTGATATGAGTATAGCCCTTTATTGTGTTACCAGGATCATTACCTACACTATTTATTTGTAAAAGGTCATCCATCCTGCAAGCTCAAGGCCGCGGATTTGTAGACAAAAATTTTAAATGATTGACACTAAGAATGGATCTAGTTGTTATTCCTAAATCCTACTTAGGTGCATACTAATGACGGCTTAATTAGTACCGGTGCTGGATTTGCTGGATGCATCATGCACCGTGATATGAGTATAGCCCTTTATTAGTACCGGTGCTGGATTTGCTGGACGCGCCGTGAGTATGGCCTTTTAGTGTAACCTGTTAAAATCTGTATAAAATGTGTTTCCTTTGACTATTTGGCAAGAAATCCGTATAAAATCTGTATTATCAATGAAAAATAGAAGATAATTAATTAAATAATGTATTATATAATATAATTCTAAATAGAACTCTGGAGTCATACAATAGAGTTGAAAATCGTACACACGAGTGGTCAGTCAATGTCAAATAATAAACAGTTGTCAAATTGTGTGTCTGATTTAGAATGCTCTGAATTTTCTCCGGTGTTTCGGATTTCGGTGCATATTGAAGTTCCTTACAACCGTAATAATCGCCTGTGTTAATTAAGTAGGTACCTACTTAATTCTTATTGTAAATTTCTACACTTGAAATTTGATTCCATTTTATACAAAACACTCTAGGAACTTTCAGTAAAACTACTAGGTACCATTTTACTGAATCGACTGACTTGCCCTGGCTATTTGTATTTTGAACTTTGACTAGACATTAGACTTGAAAATAATACGGTGTTGAAATCATATACCTACAATAAATCTATTTGTCTGCCTTTTAAACTTGACACTGATAAATAGTTTTAAGCCGTAACGCCATCATTAATAAAAAAAAAACAATTATGACATTTGACAACGTCACAACTGACGGCTAGATTCTTTCAAATCATAGCCAGGGTGTCGCAACTTCCTATCGTAAATATTGGCGTTCAAAATTCAAAATTATACCTGACTATCGTCTGTGCAAACCACATACCTTGCTCGCTCTTTTATCGTGTGTACTCTTTCACACATCGCCTGTGATTGGTTAAGCAGAAATAGCAGATTAATTTTAAATTTCAAACTACGAAATTCTATTCTATTAATTTGAAAAATTATTTTCAACTTTTACAAATTTGTTAACTCATGTTTTGTTTTTTGCAAAAAAACTGTAATTTTTAGTGAAGTGAACTCGAAATCATATTTATTATGATGAAATACCTAGTGATTTATAGTAAACATGTATATAACCACTATATAAACATGCTTTAACTAACTCAAAGAATATCGGTGAGTATTTGCATAAAATTTTACCATACTTTTACTTCTTGTTTTATTAAAAAGAGACATAAAATTATATTTGTTTGACGGCCTCTGTGGCTCAGAGGTTCAGCGCTTTGGTTCTCAAGCCGGGGGTCGCAGGTTCGAATCCTGCCGAAGGAACAAAAAGTTTTTCTGTGTTCCTGGGTCATGGATGTGTTATATGTATTTAATATAACAGAAATCTTAAATATATGTATAGTATAAAAGTATTAAATATACTTCCTGTTTTCTGGTTACCTGTAACACAAGTTCTTCGGATACTTAGCACGGCGCCAGATTGACGTGGTGTGAAGCGTCTATACATATTATTATTTGTTTCAATAAATTAAATTTATTGTGTAGTGATTTTAATATGCATGCTAAGATTTTAGATTGTAAGGTTTCTCTATTAATAATATAAGATTCGAATGTTTATTAATGCACGCAATATTGTTAAAACAAATTCATATTGCTTACCTAATATATTTTGTTATGCATAATATTATATTTATAAAAATACAGACATATTATTACGTTTTCTTCTGCCAGTCAGTAAAAACTTTAAATAGGTACCATACCAAATAATAATAATTATGTACTTTATTTTTAATACTATTGTACAGTTTTACAGCATACTTATTAATCTAATTTTACATTTAGTTTAACCTTTGTTAGTATTGCGAATAAGTAAAATGTAATATAATTTTATAATTTGCAGGTATTGGATTCCAATTTCAAGGGCACGCAATAATAATGATGACATGTAAATATTTCAAGATTCTCATTCGTTTAATGGTATAACATTACTTTACGCCGCTGTCAAATGGCCTGCTGGCCCACAAAAGTATACCTACCTATTTTACACTAAAGGATAACCGCTGAAGTTAATCAGGCTATGTCGTATACTTATGTGGTAATCTGAAATATTTTGGTTACCAACCTTTAGCCCTCGTATCCACGAGAGTTTTTTTGTGGTCGCGACTCGTGATGCGACAGGAAAAACTGCAATGTAAATAGAACTCTGCACTTAATCTACAATAGAGCTGAAAATCGAAGTGTCTAGTGTACACGATTTTCAGCTGTGTCGTACTAGCGCAAAGTTCTATTTATAGTGTAGTTTTATCAGTCGCGATCACATAAAAACGCTCGTGGGAATGTAGCCTTACTTTTGTATTTCTTTAATGCAATAAAAACGATCGGATTATTGTTGTTTATTGTTTTATTTACCTTTTTAACCTAATAATTGGGTCCTAAAAATAAAATTGAAAACAATAACCTACGTATAGGTTTTTAATTTTTTTTCATTGTAGGCTTGAATCTTTTGCACTTTAGAAGATATAAATACGTAAAAAAGCTACGGTATAATTTTGAATTTCGAAATTATTATTTTTTATTCGGAGTGCCACCTCTTAATACGTAGTATAGCTTTACATTCTCTTTGATCATAGCAACTAACGTTTGAGCACGTTTGAGCAATTCGTTGTTGCGATTCGAACAACATAATGCATATGGCTAGGAACATTTTGTCGTGATCTCAAAAGAGAAGTCGATACGACAGATTTTTTCGAATTTTAACGAAGGTAATTTGTCTAGGCGCCCAGGAACACAAGTGCGCAACACCAGAGGAGTTTAAGTGTAATTCTAGATGTTTCTAGTGTCCTTGGGCGGCGGTAATCGCTTACCATGAGAAGATCTGTCTGCTCGTTGTCTGGTCCATTTCGTTTTAAAAATTAACTGAAGACTAGTGGTTTACCATAGAGAATAAAGGTTACCTATAATCCTTTGTCAGTTTATTCACAGTAACTTTTTGAAATATGAAAATTTTTATAGAAGAAAACGAACTTTAACTTCAAAGAGTATTTCCGTGATTTTCTTACGGCCCGTTTCAATAACCTATCTATCTATAACTATTGGTTAGAAAAGTCAAATTTGTTTCGCGAAAAACCGGCAAATAATTGAATGACGTCGTTTTTAACAAATAGTTGTAGATAGATAGGTTATTGAAACTGGCTGTTAGTATGTAAGTGTTACGAAACTCAAGTAATCGTGTGAACATGTGGATAAGTATTGAGCGCGGGCGATTCGATCTTATAAGACATTTTTCACGGCGCATATTTCCTTCATAATTTCACTTATACAGCGTGTTCCTAATCAATCTGTACCTTGAAGGCAACTTTAACGCTTTCTATGCAAATATAGGAAAATACCCTATTGAATATTTTTTTTCTTAACCAAATCCCCATACTACGATTAACAACACCTTTGCAGAACGATTAGTTTAGTTACACGCTGTATAGAACTGCCATAGATTTCGTGGATAGGTATGTTAGTATTTATATATCTGATTTATAGTATTAGGGTGTTACGTTCTACATAATAATATGACCTATATTTTATATCCTAGAATCTAGCACCTAATCAACAAAATTTATATTGACCCAGACAAAATTGCATTGTAAATAATATATTATGATCAACATAATTGAAACATGGGATATAAAAATGTGTTGCTCTATTTAAAAGACTATGGCAATGGATTTTTTGTCTTGTGGCCCTTGGTCATCTGACAAAGGGACCGGATAAAAAACAACGAGAAAAAACAAAAATCACGATTCTCTACCAGTAACGTAGGGCATTGGCAATAATTTGGAACTGCTTTCACATTTTTGTCGTACTGGTCACATAATAATATATTTTTTTGTTTAGTAGACACAGAACTTTCGTTTATTTGCAAAGTAGCTCAGGGGTAAGGGTTGTGACTCCCAAAATGGAGGTATTTTGTTTATATCATTAAACATAATATTATTATAATGTGCTGTTGCAATCTATTAGCCTCAAATGACACAGATATACTAATATTATAAAGAGGAAAAGTTTGTTTGTTTGTATGTTTGTTTACTTTGAATAGGCTTCGACCGATTTTGGACCGATTTTGGTGAAATTTGGCAGAAATATAGAGTAGACCACGAGGAAGGACATAGTCTACTTTTTATCGAGAAAAATGTACGGTTACTGCAAGATTAACTTGCGCGCACGAAGTCGCGGGCAATATCTAGTACTGTATAAATATTTTGTAACCCTTATGACATCAAATCTGAAAACTCATGTGTACAATTTTAAACTCTATTGTATTAGGTCAGAGATCTATTTTTAGTGCTCTGAATTTACCCGGTCCTTCGGGATTCCGGATCATACAGCCCCAGCTTTAAACTCTTGTGCTCTTGTATTCACAGCCGTATAATTTGGTTAGTCAGGCTTTAGCGTAACATGAGGCATTTTAACCAGATATGTTAAGGATATGACATTTCGGATACGGATATAAAAATAAAACCATTACGATTTCGGTTACGGTTATTTTGGATATTATTCTTTAGTATCTGATACTTTTTTTTATGGATAATGGCTTATGGCGAATGTAACTTTTAGGGGTAAATGGCCTAAAAAGTTAGTGAGTTGGCACGGCCTGCAAATTAAATGCTCCGAGGAATTGTTCGGACTTATACCTGCTGCAACTTTTCGCCACCGTTCCATGCGACAAAATATTTATCATCCTCATCACCTTGATGAGTGGCAGTCCTCCACCGTGCGCTTTACCCGAAGCTTTCTGCCGCGCACTGTAAAACTCTGGAATGAACTGTCGCCAGCAGTATTTCCGGACCACTACGACCTGCAAACCTTCAAGAAAGGAGCGTATTCCCTCCTAAAAGGCCGGCAACGCACTTGCAACTTCTCTGATGTTGCGGGTGTCCATGGGCGACGGTAATCGCTTTCCATCAGGTGATCTGTTTGCTCGTTTGCCCCCTAGTTTTATAAAAAAAATAATAATAAAAAGATAAACATGTCTTATTCGTCTTCGTCTGTATCCGAAAATCTTAAGTTTTTATATCGGATTCGGTTACCGATTGTTTTTTTACGGAGATCTATAATATCCCTGAACCTCAATTCTCGTAAATAAAGTAGACTTTCATATTACTTTAATCGTATTATAAGTAAAGCGACATGTTATCATAAACTGATTTTGTGAAATTTTGACCAATCAGAACATGTTTAAAGTTGGTTTAACGTTTACGAGAATACCGTTTGACAATTTTAGCGTATCGGGACTTGATTGTAATTGTATTTTTGCAGGTTATATTTAGCAGAATTGACCCTTTGGTTTAAACCAATGGCGCCGATGTAGAGCCGCTGGCCACTTACGACCATTAGACCATTAGGTGCGCGTCAGACGACAATTAGCCGAGTATCTGATACCCATATTGTTAATTTGTTTAATAAACGGGAATTAAACGCGACGTGCAATACTCTTGCCAGTGATGTGCCGAATGTCTTGGAATCTGTCGATGGATATTTTTGGGTTACATGAGAAGAATAATAATAGGACTTATTAATTTTCTTCGTTTACTGCGAGGTCTTCCTAGCTGAAAACAAGTTATTGCAATTCAAATTATTAAATGTATAAAATTTTCGTGATTTAAATTAAGTTTTTTTGTAAATACATTTTTTTCTACTCACGATTTCTCGCGTTATAGTTTCCTGATGTTTGGTGCTTTGTCAATTAAATAATAGTCTGTGGTCATGGAAATTTATAGAAAAGGATTACCGATTTAGATGAATTAATTTGGAGCAGATAGTGTCCCAGGAAAGGACGTAGTCTACTTTTTATAATGGTAAAATGTACGGTTTCCAAGAGATTTCCAAGCGCATACAAAGTTGCGGGCAACATCTAGTAATTATAAAACAATTAACTCATTATAAATAGTTATACGATAAATTAAAATATTATTGTGGTTTCAGCTTTTCCTGAAATATGTCACATTAAAGGTACTTAATGAGTATAATCGATAAAATATATTCTTTGTCAGACAGAAAAGGTTAATGATAATACTGTTTATATCAATAATTTCATCGATATCGATAAGAACGTCACTAGTGAGTAACACGTGATTGAAGTAGTAAATAACGATGCAATGTCAAGCGGTTGTAACCAATACTCGGTCTTGTGGATTATGACAAGTAGCGATTCTAGCGAATATCAGTTACTGTCACAGTGATGCTAATTCGGTAGGTATCCGCTATCCGATATTCACTACTTGATATGTCAATATGTCAGAGCTAGTACTAAATAATCTTCGAAAAATATGCGTCTTGTGTTTTTAAGTAATTTTTATGTAACATTTACTAAAGTATTTTGGCGAATGTGAATTCAGAGATTATGGAATTTTTAGATGAATATTTTTATCAGAAAATCGTTCTTAATTGTGGTTTTCGACGATTTTGTTTAGACGCTTGTAATTTTTGTGGCTTTTTTCTAATTTTGTATTGTAATATTAAAACATTGTGTTTAGTAAGTGTATGAATATCGTGAACGCTCGATATAGTATATATTTTGCAAGTTATAACTTTTACTCTTGGGCCCGTATTTATTTTTCCGAGTTTATAATTATTGTTTTTCATAACTTTTCTGAACAGAACTTTTCTTGTGGATTTAGGATTCAAATTTATGGTATACCTGTGGGATAATCATCATCATCATCATCATCATCATACCTGTGTGATGTGTAAACCTATTTATCTTTTAACCACTTTGTATTATGAAGCCTGAAATATTAAGTTCAAATTATGTTATTAAGTTATTCTTCATGTTTAAACATAAAGTAGGCAAAGGTTAGGTACATTAAACGATAAGGGTAACTTTGGCCCAAATGTAGATTTGTTTAATTTTTTTTTATTCTATAGGTACCGGGTTAAAATATTTTTTATATGTTCGACTTTTATTTTTAGCAAAACATCTCATACCAAAAAAGCTGGATTTTTCTTTCACTTCAACTTATTTAAAAAAATAATTTTGTTCTTAATTTCTTTAGTAGGTACTAATTTGTTGTTAAAAATAAGATAAATGTTAACTCACAATCGTTATCACTGTTCGGTTTTGTTATACACATGTCATACAAAAGCTTGCAGCAGAAGCACTATAGCTTTTTTGTTATTTAATATTAGTTAATATACGAAATAGCACAATTTTAATTAATTTTATTTTCTTCTCGAATATATTCTAGTGTTCAATATTATAATATTTTATCGTCATAAACTAAACAAGTACCTGAAATGCCGAAGAAAACTGGATTCCTAAGGAAACTGCAGTCCAAAAAAATCACAATTTTAGCTTAAAGTTAGAAACTATGCTAAAATGTAATAAAATCTAAATATTTATTTTTATCATTATAAATATAAATATTTTTACGTTATATTTTATAACTGGTCGAGTTATTTTAATTCAAACCCATCGACGCAAGCGTTCAATGTTATGACATTCAGTTAATTTAAAAGTTAATTTCAAAATTAGAGCTTCAGTAAAATGCGATATCGTTAACACTGAAAAACATTTACATGTAGACACTCCATCGTAAGCAAGCGACACAAAGCTACACCCTGTATGAGTTACGAACGTTTTTTTTTCTTGCCGCCGTCATTTTTTTCTTTTCTTTTTTTTATTAATTCACGACACTATGCTGTTAACCGTTAAATTTGCGCGGGCGGGCACAAGCGACCGCGGGGCTGGTCGGCGGAAGACTGGCGGAAGCAGTAAGCACAGCTCCACATTCACGGTCAATGTGAACCGCTCTGATCTGTTCCTGTACCGAAACTTATCATGTTAGTCATTGTTTATCTGTTTTTTTTTTTATTAACATTATTTGACATATTGCAAATAGATTAATCGGACGGTTCACGGCATAGGCAGTTTTTTTCTCTACGTTTGTAGAGATAACGGCTTAGAGACCGTTGCGAATGTAATTTATTAGATTGTATATGTATTGTTTTAAATTACCGCTGTTCTATAAAATTTAATAACTTTTTGATTCCTGAAAATATTACGATTAAAAATCAATATGATTTTCCTATAAATATCGACTGCGTCGGAAATATCGAAATATTATCTAAATATATAAAAGGCAAACCTGACTGAATCATCTATCAACGCACAGCCGAAACTATTGAACGGATTTTGCTGAGGGCTTAAAATTTTGTATGGAAACCGAACTCCACGCGGACGAAGTCGCGGGCAAAAGCTATTTAAGAATAATATCGGTAATATCGAGTGTTAACACTGATTTTTAAGACAGATAATAATAGAAACAGTTGACATTCCAGTTGATCGTTTAGCGACTGCAAGTGAGCGTCAGTTCATGCCGAAACGAGACGATATCGGCGCGATACAGTTGAATAGCTATCTTAAAAATGTAGCGCAGCTTCGCGTTTCGTTTAATTTCGGTGTGAACTGACCCTTAGTCTCGCATTTCAACAGTACATAATATATAGTAATTTACTATGAGTGATTTTAAGCATTCGTACTTTAGACAATGACGTTATACAGCGTGAATCTAAACACCCGTACATCCTACGGTTAACACAATGACGTCGCGAGTTCAATGGCTTTTCTCCCAATATCAAAAATGCCCAACACGCCTAAAGAGGTTTCACTCCAAAACTATCAATTTCACTTTCGACCAATAGAAATCTTAAAATGTCTAGCTTTACATACGCATCGCGAGCATGCTATGAATCACAGCATAAATGTTTGCTTGCAAATACACCACCTGTGAAGAGTAAAAATGCACAATACTACTTACACTATTTCCACTTTAATAATTATTTTACATTAATTTTAATATATAACACGACCGGTTTCGACAAAGTCATCATCAGGTGTAGTGTGAAAACTAGTGCAAACTTTTCACGGGCAGCACTAAGTTAGATAGCACTAAGCTTAACCCCAAATTTTCAAAAATTGTAAATTTGGGGTTTTTACTACCGCAAGCAGTTTTTAACGCAACCGTGAAGGATTTGCACGAGTTTTCACATGCTTAGTATTTGTAAGCTAAAATTTTTGTTGTGATTAATAGCATGCTCGGGATATTTACGTAAGCTAGCATTTTAATGTTTCTATTGGCCGATAGTAAAATCTATGTTTTTGAAGTGAAATCTGCTTTAGGCGCATTCGGAATTTTTAGAGATGGAAAACAGAACCATATAACTGGCAACACATGAGTTACCAACACCAAAACAGTGTGAGGTAGGGCGCGTCGCGCGCCGCATGCTTGCGTGTGCGCTATTATTTTCACTTCTGTCGACGGGGCTCCCGGAGTGCCACTGTGTTTTTCTTTATAAAATACTAGACTAAATATTTCCCGACACGTAGTATAATTCCCCATGCGTAAAAGGATATTCCAAGATAAAAAGTAGCCTATGTCCATCCCTGTTCCTTATTCTATATCCGTGCCAAATTTCATCAAAAACGGTCCAGTAGTTTCGGAGCCTATTAAATGAAAATAAAATACATATAAAATATATTTCCTCTCTAAAATATCAATAAATGGTAGTAGATACCTATTTATATAAATAAAATATTTTTTGTAGGAAAATATTTTTTACCTTATAATTAAGGGATTTTATATAGGTTTAGTAAGATGATATTTTGTTGTAAGGCTAACGTAAGGCTATAATTATATACGACCCAGATAAAAATGTAGGTACTGAAATACGAAATATTTTTGTTATATTTTACCTCAACATTTTCCGAGAAGTCGTAACTCTTTCGTCAGATCAAGAACATTAGTGACAAAATCTAAATAACCTAACCAAGAGCATGTCAGGATATGTCTAAGGAGGGTTCCGTAACTATAAACGCGTAATATGCTTTTTTTTAATTACTCCAAAAGTTACTGTCCGATTCGGTTCACAATAATTTTCCTAAAGAGTTTTTAGCATGATCTATCAGCATGGAAATTTGCAAGTTTCTACCCCTATAGTTTAAAAATGCTAGGGCCCCCCCTAGCATTTTTAAACTATAGGGGTAGAAACTTACAAACTACTTTGGAGGCCGATTACTCGAAAATGGTCAACTTTATAAAAAAGTAACGTATGAAACCTTGCCTTTATTTTAAAAGACTTATTCTACGATACCCCACACGATGGGGTAGAGTGAAAAAATATTTTTCATTCCCACTTCACATGTATGGAGAGCCACCCCTAAAATATATTTTTTTTTATTTTTTTATGATCTCGAAACCGTGATCTACTCGTATACACAATCTATAACTGCACCAAATTTCATCAATTTATATTCATAATTACAGGAGCTAGAAGCGCGGACAGACAGACAGACAGACAGACAGACGGAGAGAGCGAAACTATAAGGGTTCCTTAAGTATTACGGAACCCTAAAAAAGTAAACTAATGATTAAATGAAAAAATACAGCAACTACCTTATGCAACTCTGACCCACATAGGGTTACCATTCGAGCGGATAAATACGGACTACACTTATATAGACCGGACCCCGCCCGGATTTCATTCGAGACCGAATTTTTAATCATGTCAATATAAATAGTCAATGATAATCATTGCCAATCATTTACTGACAACGATTGAAAATTATAATTTAAAACAAAAGTGCGTGTCTTCCCCTGGCGATAACGCTAATGTAAATTTTGGAGGTGCTGCTACAAATGTGGGTAACAATGTGAAAATTTGAATAACAACTTTGATCAAGAAATTGTTGTTGTCGGTTGTCCAGCTCATATTTTACCGGACCGGACTTTTTAACTGAAATCAGGATTTTTAACACTGGCAATCGGATTTTCGATTTTAACCCCCCCTAACCCTAGACCCATATACCTACTATTATGACGTGGAATTGTTTTTCTTTCTGTACCTACTATCTATAGTTGCACGGTTCCTGTGGGATTTCCTTTTGAGCACACGAATTCGAGGGCGACATCTAGTTATATTATAAACTAAATGTTGCCCAAGACTTCGTACCTGCAAATGAACATCCGACGGAAACTGTACATTTTGCTGCGATAAATGCCTATGTGATAATAATATAGTCTAAACTATTGCCATACCAAATGTATCAAAATATTGGTTGTTATTGCGTGAAGAACATGGAGCAAGAATAAAGAGAAGACCCTGGAGCAATTACAAAGCTCCATGGTGAAGAAGTGACAAACATCCAGTATGCATCCATATTTGCAAACAAACTTTTGCGTTTATAATTTCAGTAAAGATTTGACATGAATTTGTTTCTTTAATTCTTTTTTATATAATAACTCCCCACCAATCTCGGTTACGGTTACCGGTTTCATTGAATCCGGGCCATTTAAGCAAGAGTTATTTTTATAGTGCCCAAGTGTGTGCGCAGTACATAAGATGCACTCTCTCTTCCTTTTGTCTCGTAATCTAGTGGGACGGATAACCGACACGACTGACTAGACATGAGGCGCAGGTCCGACTTTTTTACATGCCCATCCAACGCATGGATCATCTTGTCAATCAGGTGATCAGCCTGCATTGTCCTAATCAAACTTGGAAACAAAATTTTTTGTTGTTCCAATGCGGGAATCGAACCCACGACCTCCGAGTCGAGAACCAATGCTCTAACCACTAGACCACGGAGGCTATCTTTTATATACAGTTGTTATGTAACAGTGCTCAATCAGTAATGTTATAATATTATCTAATATATAAAATTTCCATGTCACAATGTTAGTTACCGTACTCCTCCGAAACGGCGTTACCGATTTTTACCAAATTTTATATGCGTATTCAGTAGGTCTGAGAATCGGCTACTATCTATTTTCCATACCCCTAAGGGTTGTTCACCCTTAAATATTTTTTTTTAATTTTTGGACGAAATTTTTTGTTTTTATTTTTTTATAATGTGGCATTAAAAATACATACAAATAATTTATAAGGCAAAACAACGTTTGCCGGGTCAGCTAGTATGTTATAAATTCAAATACCTATTGTATTGAGGCGAAAACTGCACTGAAATGTAATTTTTAAAATCGACGTTTTACATTTACAGGCGAGTTCTCTACAAAAGTAAAGAGTTCGTATAAAATACTCAATAATATTATTGTTGTTGCGAATCTTCTTAGTGCTATTACTTACTGTATTTACTCAATTGTTTTCAAGACAACGCAAGTAAAGTCGCGTCCAAATAAAAGTAGCATAAAAATTCGGACATAAATGAATTGGAGAAAACTAGGTCTGTTACTAATGACGATCAACGTAACGAGGCGTCATCAAATAGCATTTAAACTGAGCTGGATTGAGCTAATGTAGGTAATTTGATTCGGAGCGACACACAAAAGAAACAATATTACTCGCCTCCGCCTTTACCCCTCTACAACCTAACCAGTTTTCCCCCTTTACCCCACTATAACCTAGCTAGTCTTACCCATTCTAGGCTGTCCGCCCTCCCAGTTTTACCCCCTTCTGCCAATTCACCGTTCCCGCTCGCACCGCTAGGAAGCATTCTACATGTAAATTAGTTTGGGCACACAACTCCGGAGGCTTATGTATTTTTAAAAGTCGAATTTGATTTTTTTATACGTTTAAAAATTTAACAAGATGGCTGCTTTTGCTGTGGTTAAGATTTTAGAGTTTTCCTAAACAAATAATCAAAACTTAAATCTATAACCTTACTACGCAAATTACGTAGCCTATGTTACCCGCGCCATCATTACGAATCTATTGACACCTCATCCATTTGAATCAGATCAGTAGTGAAGGCCCTACGGTGGAACAAACATAGACTGCCAAAATCATATCCCTTCCTTTTGCTTTCGCCGTAGTCGGGTGAAAAGATTATATATCTTAAATCAACAAAATAATTATTTAAAACAAATTTTACTAACTAGTTACCTCGGTTACGTACGAAAATCTTCCGTAATACTTGACAATATAGCGTTTTCAATGATCAAATCTATCAATATGATCGAAATTGGACCACTATCGATCATCTAAGGTCGGTACCACGAGCTCTCGATAATGACAGCACCTTGGACATTTATCAAACCCGAAGGTGAGCGAGGTTGTTCAATGTCGGCTGTTGTTCTGGAGAATGCTTCAGCCCGAGGGGTTTCGAGAGCATGCGATACAAAAACCATGATAGATACAAGAGGCTGATCGATTGGCTTATATATTACTGGAGGTTTTTTGCTCGGTAAGGTAGAGTATTGGTTTTGTTTTGCAAATTGTTATCTTTCGATATCTATCATACTACTAATACTAATTTAGAGGGTCGGTATTGTAAGGGTCAGTTCACACCGCGATACTACGCGGCGTTGCATTCTTAAGATAAGTAGTTATTCAAAACTGAACTTTATTCACTACACAAGAAGATGCACGGTTCATATGACATCAGTTATACAGCATATGTACAGCGCAGTGCAGCCAGAAATTCAAACTCAAACAATGAAACATCCTAATTTTTATGGAAAGAAGAAACTTCAATGTTGCATAGCTATCTTAAAAATACAGCGCTATGTCGCGTATCGTTTCGTTTATCGGCCAACAGCATAACCGTCATATAATTTTAAACTTTATCTTCATTACTATAAAACTTGGTTTCGCTTGAGACAACCGCCACCGCTATCATTTAGTACACGACGACGCGCGACGACGAGTAATAATATCTATGGACGCTTCACACCACGTCAATCTGGCCCCGTGCTAAGTATCCTAAGAACTTGTGTTACAGGTACCAGACAACGCGAAGTATATTTAATACTTTTTATACTACACAAACACATATATTTAAGATTTTTATTATATTATACACATCCATGACCCAGGAACATAGAAAACTTTTTGTTCCTTCGGCGGGATTCAAATCAGCGACTAACGCGCTAAACCACTGAATCGCAGAGGTCGTCAAAGAGTAGACAATAATATGACGTCAGCGCGGCGTCGCGTTACGCAGCTCTACATATTATGCATATTATTACAAGATCGTCGCGTCGTGTCTTTGTGTGACCTGACCTTTAATTGGAAAATTGATCTTCTTTACGTTACTGCAGTAACACTATGAAGTCATTAGGGAATATAGGTATATAGGTACCCTATGACTTCATAGTGTAACTGTACCAGGGTATACAGGTATATACCCTATGACTTCATAGTGGATATGATTGTGTACAAGTACACAATCATTTCCACTGTATATCGACCCACACCAATAATATCAAGTGTTCTTCTGACTAAATCACTAAAGTCAAGTGTTACGAGTTTTATTTCGTCGTTTACCTATCTGACTCATTCACAGGAAAAATGTGCTTCTTAAGATTTGTTGACAAAATAAACAGCCATGAACTAGGGAGTAGGGATAGTGAAGAAATATTATATTATTTAAAATATGACATTACTTTTTATATTCCTCAAATTAGGTTAACGGATATTATAATTTCACTAGCTCATGACCGCGGCTCCGCCCTTGTAAATACAGTATCTCACGGAAATATTGTACATTTTCGGGATAAAAGCCTGTTTTATACCAGAGCTCAAACTAGACCTACTACCATACCAAATTTCACAAAAATCCGTTCAGTGGCTTTTGCGTGAAAGAGTAACATATCCATCCACCCTTCCTCACAAACTTCCACATTTGCCTATAATTAGTAGAACACTATACAGAAAAGAATACAGTCCTTGTCCTAAAACTAGCTACTAGAATACTAGCTTCTAGAATCTAAAATATATTGCAAAGGTGAAAGCGATGACTTTGAAGTAAAGTGGATTAGTATAATATTTTTTCATAAGTTAAAGGCTAATAATAGCTGTAGAGTGAGACCCGGAAATTCATCATTTCAGCTGATAATAAGCGATCTCGCCGATACCCGCTCTACCTGCTAAAACATTCGTAGTCAAAGGTCACTAAAGACTCTTTGGTTTGGAAACACCAAAAGCTAGAGAAGCTAGAGCTATTGGTTTGTAATAAGATTTTCTTAAAACTACCATCTTTCTTATGAGAGTGTAAGGGGCCCCATACATGGTCCGGTCTACCTTCAGTTCGGCCTGAACGGATGCAAAATCGTATCGTGTGTGTGCAATTTCGAGATCGCATCAGGCGGCCGTACGGACTGAAGCGATTCGTTCCAGTGTTGCCAGCTCTTTTTTTGTGAAACTACTAAACTCGTATCGATTTCTACTAAAACTACTAAAAAACTACTAAAGAGGCTACTTAACTTAGGAATTCCTGAAGCCCCCCAAAAACCACTGCATTTTAGGTTTTATTATATTAAATTTTTTTCATTAATTGAATTTGATTATAAATTTTATCATAAATTAAAATATACTAGGAAATATTACGTATTTAGTAGCTATTTTGCATATCATTACTGTCTGGCTCTTTCCTACTTAAACACTACTAATAACTAAATTTCTACCAAGGAGGGAATAAAATACTCAATTTAGTAAAATTTTGTAAAATAACTAAGTTGGCAACATTAATTCTGGCCTGACCGATCGGCCTGAACGCGCGGCCTGTCCTGACCGTGTGTGGACAAATCGCTTCAGTTCTTGCCCGAGCCGCGGCCGTGCGGGCGTGTATCTTGTACAAGCGTTGTATGAGTTTTCGCGGTGTTTAAATACAAAATTGATAAACACGACCGTAGCGCATGGCAAACCAGGATGGACTGATGCGACTGTTCCGTGTGTGGGCACGAATCAGATCAGGCCGAACTGACGTAAATTGGATTGGATGCGATTTTTTCCGTGTGTGTGCTCGAATCCGTTCAGGCCGAACTGACGTCAGTTCCAGCTGAAACGATCGGCCTCTCGTCTGTGGGGGCCTTAAAAGTCAACTCGTTAAAGAACGTGGTGTTAATAATTTGATAGGGATAAAAGGGACAAGATTCTATCGCCATCATCATCATCATCACTACGTGCTCACTGAGCAGTAGTCACAATAGCGTTCAGCGGGCTGCGGGGCTTACATAATTCGTACGACTCGGACTTTCCCGTGCGGCAACCAATAAACGCTTAGGCAGCGGCGGGACTGGGGTAAAATTCAGAGCATTGAAAACAGAACTACGATAATACAATAAAGTTGAGAATAGAACACACTAGTGTCGAGTCAAATGTCAATGTCATATAATTATGACAGCTCGGCACTCGACATTTTGATTTTCAGATCTATTGTATTAGCGCAGAGTTTTGTTTTCAATGCTCTGAATTTTCCCGGGATCGTCGGATTCCGGATCGTATAGTCCCAGCCAATACGGCATAACTATACGGCAGTGGAACTACGCGACGCGTCATGGCAAAATATTCTTTGTATGAATTTGTAGCTATAACGCACTACGTTGCAGCGGAACTACGCGACGCGGTACTTTATTATTACATAATTATTATTACATAATTATTATTACATAATTATTATTACATAGTAGGGAAGAGTCGCGTCGCGTCGCTCCGCTGCCGCTTTGTGGGGTCTTACCTTTACTGGTTGCCGTGCAGAAAAGTTATCGTCGTTATCGAATCCGAGTCGAACGGGATTTGTAAGTAGCCTAGCACATCGTTTCTCAACCGGTGGGTCGCGACCCTTGGGAGGGGGGTCGAGTTTGTTTTTAAAGGGGGTCGCAGTCTGTTGAAAAACAACAAATACAAACTACATTTAAAATATTGGTTTTTCGAACGAATCTTTTGTATCAAACGTTAAAAAAAGCATTCGAACGTTCCAACCAGTGAAGGCTAATACAACGTACTTATAGATTTATAATAATATGTACCTACATAGCGCGCTATGTAGGTACATATTATTATAAATCTATAGTGACTGGGTCGCAATACTATTTACTAACTTTATGATTTTTTTGTGGGTCGCGACATAAAAATCGTTGAGAAACGATGGCCAAGTAGATCTGGGCCTCTAGTCAAGAAGCATTCAATAATTTCGACGGCGAAGTTCGAAATTAAATGTATGGGATTTCGCGTCGCAAGCGACAAGCGACATGTCACATAACGATGACATGTTAAATCCCATACATGTTTGATTTCGAAGTTCGCCATCGAAATTATCGAATGCGTCTTGACTAGATCACCTGGATCACAAAACACAGATGGCAATGATAATCATCTCCGCCATCACTTACCGAGCAGCAGGGTCTCGTCGTCGAGCGCGGTGACGAGCGAGTCGGTGCAGCAGGTGTTGGTGTTGTCTATGGAGATGCGCACGGACGCGCAGTCGGCGGGGGAGCGTGGCAGCTGCTCGGCCGACGACGCCACGCGGCCGTTCGCCAGCCGCAGCGACGCCGCGCGCCCCGTGCCTGTCGCCGCGCCGCCTCCATCCTCGCATCTGGAGACGAGGGCACACCGTCAGCCATACACGTATATATTACTAGATTAGTGCGTGCTAAAGGAAATCTCGCGGGAACCGTACATTTTACCACAATAAAAAGTAGCATATCTCCTTTCCCGTGGTCTGCTCTATATGTGTGCCAAATTTCATCAAAATCGGTCCAGTAGTTGCAAACCAGGCATACACGTATATATATTACTAGATGTTTGCCGCGACTTCGTGCGCGCTAAAGGAAATCTCGCGGGAACCGTACATTTTACCGCAATAAAAAGTAGCCTATGTCAATTCACAATTCACAATTTTACCACGCTCGTATGTAATAGGGAATGTGCACGTATTTTTTTTGTATAGATCTATCTTGTTTGGTAAAACGTATGGTAAAATTAATTTTTTGATATCATTAAAAATAACAAAGATATGAACGTTTAAAGTAGCCTATTAGACAGAGAGATCGGATGTGTAACGTGACGTCACATAACACGACTTTCATAGAAAGTTCATCAATTTCGTTTTGCTAGAAAGAGATAGATTAAAAACTTTGACCGCTCATTGCTCATTTATCAACAGATATTGAAAATGTTCTCACCATTTACTTTATTTTCCAGTCTAGTATCATATTATTATGTTTTAAGTTATTATTATGTTTTATGCATATTCCCTATTGCAGTGTTTTTCAACCTGTGGGTCGCGACCCTCTGGGGGGTCGCGAAGATTCTGTAGGGGGGTCGCCGGAGGTCGAGAGAACTTAAGTAAAAAAACATTTTTTTATTTATTTATTAATATTTATTGATTTATTAAGAGAATTTTAACAAAAGGATATACTCATAAACCGACCATCGATATCATCGATGTATATAATTGTAAAATAATGTGTTTGACGTACTATATTATGTACTTATATCCGAATAATTATTATGGAGACGCATAAAAACGTCGTATGGAATGAATATTTGTAACACTGTAACAACCACATACATACGTGATAAAAAAGCGAAGGGTCGGGGGGTCGCGAAATATTTTTTCATACAAGCATGGGGTCGCATCATGAAAAAGGTTGAAAAACACTGCCCTATTGTAACACGCTTATGACCTGTGTTGCGAGAAATCGCAGACGGGATTAATCGCTTTCAATCTGGCAGTTGAACAAACTAATGCAACACAATTCTCATCTTATTCTAGCAAAAGTCAGAAGAAAAGAATTGTGACAGATTGCTTGTAAGAATATTTAATCTAAAATAAATATGCAAGCCTACGCCTCGCTCTACATAGTACATAGTGCAGATTTTTCCTATCGTAAAAACCAAGAAATGCTTATAGATGTAAGTCGAATACGGATATCAATGCTCTGGATCTGTATGTGGCAATTTCCTGCCCAGTGGGGACACCACTTTACTCGAGTGAGATTCAATACAAGCTTTTAACACTGATCTAATAATAATCTACATACAACCTTCAACAATTAAGTATGTATTAGTTATAAATTAGGTTACAGAGAGACAAGCTTTTTGAGACGATCTTAATGCGACAATCCAATTATTATTAACACGTGGAAAGCTTTCGTACAAGCGAGATCCTCCTAGAGTCCTCATTCTAGTGGCTAGGTTCATTTAGATCTCAAATCTCAATCTCCACAGAGATCAATTAAGTAAGATCTGGATCTTTATTTCATGTTAGGCACCTACAGACATTATTCTTTCCTATCCATACCTTTTCACTTTTTCGAAGGTTGTCCCAACTTCTGGGTTTTTTTTACGACATTAGAATTATAACGCGTTTCAAATGAGAATAGGAACGTCGATGACCTATTTCTGTCAAATATCACTTGAAAAGTGCGATTTGCAGAAAAACTTGTGTGCATATAAATATTGATAGTCTTGAACGTTAAAAAATATATGTATAAATTATCTAAATATAAATTTAACTATCATAACAGTCTAAATTCGAAACAATATGGCGCCGACTCGATGCTATTCTCATTTGAATCGCACTATACTAGTTTATAGCTCTCATAATAAGTGTTAGCATATGGGATAAGGAACGATATATGTTTCTTCTCTGATTCTAACATCTATGCTATCTATATTATTATATTTTATATTTTTTATAATATAAAGAGGAACGGTTTGTTTGTTTGTATGTTTGTTTGCATTGAATAGGCCCCGCTACTACAGGACTGATTTTTATTAATTTTGACTCAGATATAGATAAGACCACGGGGAAGGACATAGGTTACTTTTAGTCGTGGCAAATCTACCTTCCAACGAAATTTCCGACATCACGCATGAAGTCGTGGGTAACATCTAGTAGCTAATAATCTGAGGTAAAGCTTATACTCGTACGAATCTATAAAAAATGAGGTGTCTACATCGCTGACATTCAACTTGTGATAAAGAATTAAGCAGATGGTAGATAAGTCACGTCGTTCGTACGCCGCGAGAAAGCTAATAACTGATGAGGAAAAATACTCGGTTTTTTACCGACTGCATTATAAATATTAGGTAAGATACGGCTGACGACGCTGACGTGTCAACGGTTATTCCCTTACAGGAGCATCATAATTCTAGGTACTGTATGTCCAAATAATGATTTTTTATCATAACATCACTCGTAGGTAAATAAAAGATTACTTACAAAAAGACAACGTATAATATATCGACCTATGCGTAGAACAAAGTCCGATGTGATCATAGAGCAAAAGTGCGTTTTTTGGATAAATGAAATAAGGAATCAAAGCTCTACAGACTGACATTTTCAGAATTTTTGTATCTGGCTTATTTTCGGAAATACAGAATCGTACAACGTCTTATTTGATGTAAGCTCCATGATAAAATGCACCAAGTGTTCATAGGACGGAGAAATTGGAGCGCGCACGGCGCGGGCGCCTCGCGCGATCTTCACTTCAGGCGTTGTCGAGCGGAAAGAAGGGTTTTTTGCGTCATGTGTGTGATATTTTTGCGGTTTGACGAAAATTATAATTTTACTAATTATTGCGTACTAAAAGTATTTCTGAGATGTCATGCTTACGAATAATGCTGGATATGCTTTAAGAAGAGGAGAAAAAGAGCCTGAACGTAGTCCTTATTTTTCAAATAAGCAATATATTTTTATGAAGAACGGTGTAGATCCGTGTAAGCTGATATTTTTACTTAAATTATTCTTCAAATTTAATATTATCATGCTTTGAAATTATAGTTTTTTACTATTCCGCTTTTTAAGCTCATAAATAGAAACGGGAAATCTATATTCATATAAGACATTTTTTGACGGAGAGTTAGAAAAATACATTTTAGTTCGAAAAGTATGATTAGTTTCATGTTTATTTATTAGGTAAATATTTGTCGTGTTATCAATAAAAGTTGACGTACCAAATAGTTGAGATTATAAGTAATATTAGAAGTATGTAAGACTAATACTTCAGAATTTCTAAGAGTTTCATGTAACTATGGGACGTTTTTTTACGGAATCACAGAATAGTTATAATACATTTTGTCAGTTCGATATGCAGATGGGACGTTATCGCCTGAATAATGACATAAGTTAGGACGTTGTTCTTTTAAAAATATCGTTAAATATAAAAATATTTCATATTAAATAAATAAAAATAGTTTAAAGCTGCGTTACCTTACAATATATACACATTTGTAGGGTCTTCGGCGAATCATATAACATTATGATCAACAGTTTAGTTCTGTACTGCGATGTTCATTAAACCTTGTATATTCAAACTTTTTTTAATAGCTTTGTACAAATGTTATTAATTTTTATTAAAATGTTTTCAAGATATATATATCATTCATAATATTATTATTTTTAATATATTATGGTGCAGTGTAGTAATACAATTTTTAACATTTCAGTTGTTTACAACAAGGTGCATAAGAAATAAGTCAGCCACTAGATGATGTTTGAAATAAAATTGATGCCGCACCTCCTAATCCATCTACTAATGAGAGAATTTATGGCCTTCGGCCATCAATACTTTCTTTAAAAGCGACTCCTAGTTTCGAAAAATCACCTTTAATACAACTTAAAGACTTAAAAAATTCTGACCATAGGTTCTGACCATCAGTTGATCAAGAAATGTCGGTGCTAACTTCTATGCAGTCTCCTGCTGATAGTCATTCCACCTATGACAGTGTTTTCAGGTCCAATTATGTAGATAGTAGTATACAATTTAATTAATATTAAATCTAGCAATATCTCGAAAGTATAATCTAGAAAAATACCCAAAACCTGCAAGCAAATGTGTGAGTGTACGTTTAACCATGAGTAATGCAAGTCTATTGTTGCTCTTTTATTTAATTATTTCTAATAATTATTCCAGCACGCTCGGTCAAAAGCCTTTAACCACTATATAAAGGTGTTTTGCAAAATGTGATCATATGTAACTCTGAAACGGGGTACAAAGTTTGACTCAAACTGGACGTAACTTTGAGAATCAGTACAAAGTTTGACTGAAACTGGACGTAATTTTGAGACTCCGTACAAAGAATACATCGCGTCTTATAGAAAAGGTTATCGTGATAAATCACATACTGCTAAATACCTTTTAGATATGTTAAATCATTATAGTGTAAGTACCTGATGGCCATTCCTATAAGGTGTTACAGAAAATATGATAGTGTATACGTAGATATACACTATCACATTCAGGATAATCGATTTTATAGACACTTGATTGATACTTTAAATCAATCCGAACCTTATGACAAAATTAATTTTTTATGTATTATTTCTCCTGAATGCGACATGCTTATTATAACGGGATTATGGCCATAACAATATTATGGTTATTTTTCATTATTTTGGATAAATGTGCAGATACCTCCCCCCATGTAGGTTAAACTGAACTTGTACCTATCTAATTACATTATACAACATAGCTAGAAAGCTTAGATACAGTACCAAAGCAGTTTAATTTATAACTACGTTTTAGAAAGGGTTAGGTGTTAAACATATCGAGCGAGGTCAGTTCCGATATCATCTGGAGGGCAAGGCCAAGTTAGCCTCCAAGAAGCTTGGTGTTCTGAACAGGTCAAAGCAGTATTTCAGTCCGGTCCAACGCCTACAACTCTATAAGGCGCAGGTTCGGCCTCACAGGGAATACTGTTATCATCTTTGGACAGGGGCGCCAAAGTACCAGCTTCTCCCTCTAGATCGTATCCAACGTAGAGCCGCTCGAATTGTCGACTGCCATAGTATTTCAAACAGACTTGACTATGTAGCATCGCTCTGCATCCTCTATCGGTTATATTACGGGGAGTGCTCCGAGGAATTGTTCGGACTTATACCTGCTGCAACTTTTCGCCACCGTTCCAAGCGACAAAATATTTATCATCTTCATCACCTTGATGAGCGGCAGTCCTCCACCGTGCGCTTTACCCGAAGCTTTCTGCCGCGCACTGTAAAACTCTGGAAAGAACTGTCGCCAGCAGTATCCGGACCATTACGACCTGCAAACCTTCAAGAAGGGAGCGTATTCCCTCCTAAAAGGCCGGCATCGCACTTGCAACTTCTTTGATGTTATCGCTTACGGTAACGGTACGGTACCGTAAGCACTACGGTAATCGCTTTCCATCAGGTGATCCGTTTGCTAATTTGCCCCCTAGTTTAATAAAAAAAAGTTTTAATTGTTTATAAGTTTAAATTTTGTTTTGGGCTTGATGTATTTTTATCTAGTCTTTAATTTTAAGTAAGTCCCTAGTACCGACTATTATAGTTCAAAACACCACCTATTTTGAGATTTTTTAATGTAAATAAACGATTTTAAAAAATAATTATGTATTATAATTCATTTATACGTAGCGTGGATAGTGCTATATCAAAATAATAGATTATGATTATTCACATAGGACTTAAAAATGTCGGATAACTCCAACAAAAAACGAGCCATATGAATATAGAACGGCGTTTCATTCAAATGTCTCCGTAAAACAACGTAATATGATCACTACGAACTCTCGCTTCTCCGCTGTAAAACGTCCTAGGTTGATATAGAACTCGTTATCTCAGTAAATATAATAATTATTAATAAACAGTATAAAGTGGTTAACTAGACTAGGATGCCATAATAATATACCAAAATTTCAAAAATTAAAGTCTCACCGTTTAAAATTTATTCAAGTTTTTCAATTCGCAAAACTTGTTTTGCCTCTACTGAAAAGTAACAATTTTTCAAATAGGACTTTGTTCTACGCATAGGTCGATATATGCTCTACATAATACTAACTTTGTATCTGTGTACCTATTGGTAAAATTAAAATCACTACTTAGTAGTAATGATTGTACTAGTATTAATATAATAGACACTACTACAAAATTTGAATTTGTTAAAGATTCAATCTTGTTTCAGTCTCAGGAAAGTCTCAGGTCATATTGCACACTGACACACGCGTACCATTCGAACCATAATAATCTGAGATTGAAACGAAACTGCTTTTTTAATAATTTTGGTAGTAACATCGGCCATCTAATCCTATAGTCCTAACCTAACGTAACGCATCCTTAAATTAGTGTACTATTCTAAATTCAACGCCCCTCTTAAAAAAGGTTTTCAATGAAGAGTTGTCTATAAGTATGTATGTCCAGATTCAATTTAAACTGGATAGAAATATTAAAATTAGACAAATTAACGGTAAATAATGGACATTGAAGTTGGTAGCATTACAGATCGCTATTGTCTATTTATTTACGTTTCGATTCATACATACATACATATAATCACGCCTCTTTCCCGTAGGGGTAGGCGGAGACCACTTCTATCCACTTGCTACGATCCTTACATACTTGTTTCGTTTCGTTCATTTTCATTCTTACCGTCCATTCCTCCTCTTACATTCAACGTAGCGAAGCGGCTCTCCATGGGCCACTTTTCAAAATGGAAATGAGACTTGATGGGTGGCGAACCACATCGCCGCCATTTTGGATAATTAAATCGAGTTTCGATTCAATCGAACCTCAATCAAGACTCATAAGATTCACAACTTTTTTTCGCAAAGTATGACGTCACTAAACTTAACCGGTACTTGTACGTCAGACGATCATGAACCGAGGCGACGCGATGTTATCAGCTCCACTCTCGCTGATCGCACTTGACCTTAGCAGCTAATCGACGATCTTATATCCTACTGGTGTCGACCACTTGTGTTGAAGATTCTACGCATTTGCGAATTTTAAAGAGCGATTTAAGAAGAAATAACGTCTTTGATAATTTTTATTTAATAAAAAAAAATACAGGCTTAATTTCCGTACCCAGTTTAGTCAGTTAAGAAAATTATTATTATGCTCAGGACATATATGTATACATTTCCTACAATTATTTCATTATATTATATTATTGTTAACGAAATCCATTACCGTTTCGACAAACTAATGCTCAGCCTGTCGCTCCTAGTCTGAAAATTATCACCGACTCAAAAGTAAGCCCTTGAGATTCAGGAATGGTCAAGACGCGAGAGTCTGAGCTATTCCCGTATCCCTGGCTAGAAATATATTATGGAAGTTTTCATGTTCAATGAACGGTAGTTGATTTATATCTCCAATGAGGACGACGTTGTTTACACCAATCAGCGTAGCTGACATTACGATGGAGTCAAAGTGGATCTTATGTGCCTCGTCCACTATTAAGCATTTGTGAGATGTCAGAACCATTTACTAACACTGAAGCCATCGTTCACAATTTGGTTTTCTCCTGCCAATGCGTTGCATCAGGCTCAATCGCAGTTCTTTGGCTGGCTCCGTAGTCGTGGTTGTACCGTCACCGCGTCGCCATTCTCATTGAAATTTACCAACTATCCAAGTGGTCTCCAGCGATGGCCTTGACTATCGACAGTATTATCTTCTTCAGCAAGATCCTGATGCAGTCGCCAACTGCAACTATTGGGTCGTCAGATGCGGCAAGATGCTCTATGGATAAATATCTGGCCACACAAGTTATACACACACAACTAGCCTCAGCAAACTAGAGGGACAAAACTGTCGTTTATACTTTGATTTATTTCTGGAGAACGAATGTAGCGAAGCCTTATTTACTCAGTTCATAGTTCCGAAAGTAAGGATGTGTCTGTAAAGATGTTAATAAACATTACTTTGCGTATGTTGCGCCCGCAGCGTTCTATAATCTCGAGATGAAAAGTATTGCCCCAATGGCGCACTAATGTTGAATAGATTTTAACATAATATCTCTAACGAAATAATACTGACGTTAGGAAAGGACCTGGGCCTCTAGTCAAGATGCATTCGATAATTACGACGGCGAAGTTCGAAAACAAAATGTATGGGATTTGACATAACGCATAGCAAGCATGTCATATAACGATGTCAAATCCCATACATTTGATTTCGAAGTCGGCGAACTTCGAAATCGAAATTATCGAATGCATCTTGACTAGAGGCCCCGGTCTGGCCAGTAACAGTAAATACTTTGATCTTTAAATTCTTAACGGACGCTATGTGTGATTGGAGTTTTTATTTATTCAGTTTATGTACCGCTACACAGTGTTCTATTTCACTCAAAAAATTTCCCTATGCTGTTTATCGCAAAAATCGATGAAGAAATGCATTTTAAATGCAAGAGTAAAACACCCACGTGTCTATTTCAAATACTTTTTTTTATAAAAAATAATTTATGTTTCGTGACCTCGACATAAAAAAAAGACTTAATAAATTCTGTAAGCGTGTCTGATCAATATATATTTTTTTGATTAATATGGTTTGATGAAGGACCTTTAGGCACATAATTTCCATGTTTTATTTTTTGAAAATCACTTCTGGTTACCGAGTTATTAATTTTTATTCAGTTTTTTGTTTTAATTTTTTTTCTCCCAAAAAACTCAAAAGTGCGACTTGTGACTGACACTGAAAGATTGACCTTAAATGCGTCTATCACTGATAAAAAAATGAAGTTGCACTATGGAAGCGTTTGGGAGTTAGAATAAAGGTCAAATGGTACATTTTAGGGTTATCACTAAAGGTCAAACAATAGGCGATCGGACTTTTTTTTTATTGTATAAACGTATAGTACTCTTAAATATGAGTAATTTCTCAGAAGAAATAGTATATCAAAAGTCAAAGGTACAGCGATTTGTATATTATGTCACCGTAAAATTGTAAAATAACTCACGAGGTTGTAAAAAATATGTCGAAAGATTTATTACTATAGTCATAATTGTAAATCATATACAATTTTGTAGTTAAAGAAAAAATTTCATTAATTTGAGCAAAAATGAAAGGTCAAGTTGAATGACACCCCTAACACAATATTTTGAAATTCGATTACTCGTAAACGCTTCCATAGTGCAACTTGATTTTTTTATCAGTGATAGACGCATTTAAGGTCAATCTTTCAGTGTCAGTCACAAGTCGCACTTTTGAGTTTTTTGGGAAAAAAAAAATAAAAACAAAAAACTGAATAAAAATTAATAACTCGGTAACCAGAAGTGATCTTCGAAAAATAAAACATGGAAATTATGCGCCTAAAGGTCCTTCATCAAACCATATTAATCAAAAAATATATATTGATCAGACACGCTTACAGAATTTATTAAGTCTTTTTTTTTACGTAGAGGTCACGAAACATAAATTATTTTTTATAAAAAAAAGTATTTGAAATAGACACGTGGGTGTTTTACTCTTGCATTTAAAATGCATTTCTTCATCGATTTATGCGATAAACAGCATAGGGAAATTTTTTGAGTGAAATAGAACACTGTGCGCTATATCAACGTTGATGGTCCTAAGCGGAAATATTAATAGGATCGTAATTTTGTAATCGAATGCGTTATACCACGAAACATAATGGTTTAAACTGATCCCGTTTTATTGCGTCATAAATAGCGATCAGCATTTTTCACGGAATGGTAAATATTTAATTTGTGGGGAAACAGATCGCGTCCTTGGCAGAATTTGAATTTACTAACTGGTTTAAATATATTACTTTTTATGTTTTAAGGTGAAAGTATTGCGATTTATAGCTTTTAATAAACCCAAAAAGGAGTGTCGAAAATGGTGATAAGAGAATTTAAATAGTTTGGCGAAGCCGTCGGCAATAAATGCTAGTTTAGAAATAACAATAACAAACGTACTTTCATCTTTATTATATTAGTATAGAATTATAGATATAAGTAAACGAAAACTACGCTTTTCTATTAAATGTACTGTACTGTAATACACGATGAAAGTTCGCTACCTACCTTTATTAGCATTTGAATCGGTTGTCGAACAGCAGTGCTCAGGGGAACTCTGTATACGTCTAGCTTTAGTGTCACTTACTCTTGATAGATGGCGCTAAAGGGAGCTGAGGTAATAGCTAATGGAGCATGCAGCTGCCTATTGTAAGGTTGATGTTGTTGCAAGACTGCTTACTAAAATATTATAATATTACTAGCTGTTTCCCGCGTAAATATACTATCGAGTACCGTACCACGCGGGAACACTCTACTTTTCCGGGATAAAAAGTAGGCTATGTACTAACATACCAAATTTCATAAAAATTGTTTTGCGTGAAAGAGTAACAAACATCCATCCATCCATCTTCACAAACTTTTACATATTTAATAATCTATTATACTAATATAATAAAGAGGAAAAGTTTGTTTGTTTGCTTACATCGAATAGGCACCAAAACCACTGGACCGATGTTGATGAAATTTGGCACAGATGCAGAGTAGACCACGAGGAAGGACATAAGCTCTTTTTTATCGCGGAAAAATGTACAATTTATGCGAAATTAATTTTTGCGCGCACGCAGTCACGAGCGACATCTAGTATTAAATATAAGTAGGATGATGTGATATTAAGCTTATTTAGTTCTACGTGGTTGACGTGGAAACCGCTGAAACGTACCGCCGCCGTTGGACGTAGATAGTCATTTATATCGTTAGTTATGTGTTTCAAGATTTATGAGAATTTACTCTCTGAGGTTGTAAAATAAATAATGACAGTTTGTATGAAAAATATTTAAAGTCTGCCTCGATTTCCATTAAATTTAATAGAGCTAATAAATACAGATCACTGACATTGAGTACCTACGTATTTTGTTTTTTTTTTTTTAATTCGTTTAAATTTAAAGAGTGAAATTTCTTTCCCCCAAAATGTATGAAGATAATTAATACTGAAGAAAATATAAATTAATGTTTTGAATTAAAGGGCTCCAGCTAATATTAAAACAACATGACCCAAACGACGTAAAATGTATAAGTATATATAAATAACAACCCAATCGATGCAGACAAATGGATGCATATTTAATAAAAATGTGCATATTAAGCACCGAAACACTACTGATCCAACATTGAATTAAAAAAACCCAACATTCCTGACCCTCGAAAGGTGTAAAAAACAGAAACACTTTCCCGTACAAATTGGCCGCAGAAATTCAGCAGAATTTAATTTGTAAAAATGAGGGTAGGTAGATGTAAATGTGAGCGTTTGACATGTTAATTTGTCTACGTCTGGCCGAGTCGACAGGTTGGGATAATATGAGCGAATGAGTTTGGTCTAGTTCATGTCCATGTAGAGATTACAATTTGCAGTGTTTTTAGAATGTAATGTAGGTTTTGTTGAATAATTACTCATACAGTTTAATTTCTCATACGTGTTTAAATATGACACTGGTTTGACAAAACTGATGTCTCATGTCTCATGACATCATGTCTCTGATGTCTACCTGGGTATCGAACTGGCATAATAGAGTCGAAATTATTGATATATTCTTAAACGACGAAAGAAAAAACATATATAGCTTAAAAACGCACAGTTCCCAGGGATAAGACCTAGCTAGATTGTATATAATAGGTATTTACCTATGAAATTGCCGTTCTGCAGTACTGGCCAATTCAAATCAAAATAATTTTTGTTTGGCTAAGAATTCTAATTTCAAACTAATTTTATCTTAAAAACATGGAATTATTATTCCAAAAGTAGTCATTTGTTTATTGATTAGTGTTACATTTTCATCGCATTTCAATCTTTTTCGTCATCATGGATACGTTAAAAATTCGAGTAATTATGGAATTTGAGTACTGTCGTGGCAGCAACGCGGCACAAGCGGCACGCAACATCAACGACGTTTACGGAGCTAACACTACAAACCAACGCGCCACATGTTATTGGTTTGCTCGCTTCCGTTCTGGAAATTTCGACCTGAAAAATGAACCTCGCGGTCGTCCGAAGACTTTGGTCGACAATAACGAATTAAAGGCGATTGTGGAAGCTGATGATACACAATCTACGGCTGAATTAGCAGCAGCTTTCGATGTTAGCGTCAAAATAATATTAGTCCATTTGCGTCAAATTGGCAAGGTAAAAAAGCTTGACGAATGGGTGCCCCACGAACTCAATGATCGCGTACGCGTCGGGACGTGCCTTGCACTGCTCAACAGACACACAAATGAAGGAATTTTGAACCGCATTGTTACCTGCGATTAAAAATGGATTCTGTTTGATAACCGCAAGCACTCATCAAGTTGGATCCTGGTTCAGCACCTAAACAATGCCCTAAACGAAAACTTATCCCTAGAAAAGTGATCGACACTGTTTGGTGGTCTAGCGCCGGTGTGATTCACCACAGCTTCTTACCAAACGAGGTGAGCATTACTACAGATGTGTACTGTGAAGAACTGAACACAATGATGGAGAAGCTGGCACATCTCCAACCAGTATTGGTCAATCGCTCGTCTCCGCTGCTCCTGCACGACAACGACCAACGCGCGACCTCATACTGCACAGCAGACGGTCTCCAAGTTGCAAGAACTGGGGTTGGAAGTTCTCCGTCATCCGCACTACAGAATTTGGATAACTTCTTGGCGGGAAAAAAATTCAATACCCTTACGACAGTACAAAATGCCTTTGAAGAATTTGTTGCCTCTCATCCAGCTGATTTTTTTAAGAAGGGCATCAATAAACTGCCACTGCGTTGGCAAAGATGCATTGATTGCCTGGGTGATTACTTCGATTAATACAAATAAAAAATACATGAAAAAAAACGTTTATATTTTTTCATACAAAACGGCAATTTCATAGGTAAAGACCTAATATAAAGTATGAGATGTAGGTTGTAGGACTTGTAGGTAGGTTGCAGGACTTGTAGGTATGTTGATATCATACTATATAATTTCTCGTATGCGTTTAAATATTACGCTGGTAAAATATCATGTTAGTTAAGCTAGTGTTGTTTCTGCTACATACAATGTGGATTTAGCAAAAAATGAAATTTTTTCAGAGAATACCGTGACATATTTTAGCTGACAGTACCTGAAACTAAATGTTTTATGTCGGGCACTCAGAGTTAAGAGAGGTTAAGTGTTAAAATATTTTCGTTACAATTTGACGAAAAACATTCGTGAATTTTGTCTGGGAGAGTTGAATTGGCATGAGAAAAAACATAATATATTTTTTTCAACCTTTTATCCAAATAACTATTTACATTTACTATAACTATTTACTATACAAATTTATTTCGTAAAAGTATTTACTCAATTTATTTACAATGCTAGAAGTAGGTATCTGCTATCACAATAAAAGTAAATTCAATTGTGAAGATGCTAGTAAAAACTTACTTTTCGAGAGATGTCTTTTCCATGTGTAGAGAATGTTCTTGTAGGTATATTTTTCAGTTCTTTTGTTTCATAATAAAATGTCCACACAACTACAGTTTGTTAACTATAATCCATATTTCTTAAATCCGCACAATCAAAACCAGAAGATACTACATCTAGGTATATTCTGGTTAAGTTTGTAGTGAATCATGCGTACAAATTGGCCAATGACGCATAAGCCGTGTGCACATTATCCAATTAAAGTAATCAATGTTGACATACGTGCGCATGATTCACTACAAACTTAACGCGAATACTCTTTATTATTATCACTTTACATAAAAATGTCTTTATAATAATAATAAGCTTATAGTTTAAGCAACTGCGTACTAAACAACCAGTCGGCACTAGACAGAGCTGACGAGAACTAAAGCGAAGGAAAAATCCACGATTATCTATTTACAATAACATAACATAATCTATTACTAATAACTTATAAGTAATAGCTAATAACTGTATTAAGATAAAACTTATATACTTATGTAATAGTGATTCCGTGTAATAGGTACATAATATTTAAAGTTTGACATTTTGTTTTATTTTAATTTGTTTTTAGAAATGATGATGTCAGAAGCGCTTGGTAGTTGGTTTTTATTAAATAGTAAGCTAGACAACTGAATTTTTTTATTGCATAAATGAATAGTACTCTTAAATATGAGTAACTTCTTAGAAGAAACAGCTTAATAAACATCAATATTTTCATATGTACAAAGATTTGTTTACAAAAATCTCGTGAAAATAATCCTTACAAAGGCTAACTGTGGCGTCACTACTAAGTATTATTTTTAAACAAAACATTAAACCGACTTCCAAAGTAAAAATACACAAAAAAGTATGAAATAAAACTTATCATCTTGTTAACAATACCTAATGGAAGCTTGGCGCGTATTCAATTATAATTCGATCGTTTATTTTAGACGATCTTGATATAGATGTATTAATAATGATTTAACGATTATCACTAAAAAGTGTAAAATTATCTGGGGGCACGGCAGTGCACCCGCCAAGTCGAGCGCGAAGCAAACACTGCCGTACCATCCTTTACTGGAACCATTTCGCCGCATTTTCAGGCCCCTATTTGAGAACCTCTGGATAAGACCAGAACGCAGAAATTTTCGTCATCCAGTAAGCTATAATCACATACTTAAAATCCAAAATTTCAAGTCTGTAGGTCATTTAGTTCCGAAGTTAAGCGAAAGCAAAGTTTCGCATTTACGACACTCACTCACTCACTTATACACTCACTCATGATCATCAAAATAGAACTAGTACTTCCCATAAACTCAGAGAGCTGAAATTTGGTACAGAGTTAGGGTTTAATGGCCACATAAAGGGAAAACTATAAAAACTAGTATAATCGATCTGGGGGCACGGCAGTGCCCCCGCCAAGTCAAGCGCGAAGCAAACACTGCCGTACCATTATTTACGGGAACCATTTCGCCGCATTTTCAGGCCTCTATTTGAGAACCTCTGGATAAGACCAGAACGTCGATCTGGGGGCACGGCAGTGCCCCCGCCAAGTCGAGCGCGAAGCAAACACTGCCGTACCATTATTTACTGGAACCATTTCGCCGCATTTTCAGGCCCCTATTTGAGAACCTCTGGATAAGACCAGAACGCAGAAATTTTCGTCATCCAGTAAAGTATAATCACATACTTAAAATCCAAAATTTTAAGTCTGTAGGTCATTTAGTTCCGAAGTTAAACGAAAGCAAAGTTTCGCATTTATGACACTCACCCAGTCACTCACTCATGATCATCAGAATAGAACTAGTACTTCCCATAAACTCAGAGAGCTGAAATTTGGTACAGAGGTAGGGTTTAATGGCCACATAAAGGAAAAACTATAAAAACTAGGATAATCGAAGATCTGGAGTACCTGGTGACCCTTATTAGAAAACACAAGAGCCCAACCAAACTATTAGAGATCGACATACTGCCTTTACAAAAAATATTTAACTTGGTGGGCCACTTCATTTGATGTCAAAAATCGAAGGTCTGAAGTATCTGATGAAGAACCCTCAGCTGATTAGAGATATGGCAATGCCCCCTTCTACTATTGGTACATAAAAAAATCGACTGTCATTGCAAAAATCCAGTGAAGTGGGACACATCTTCTAATTTAATCTAGCCGGTAGCGTCCCACTGCTGGGCGAATGCCTCTCCTTCTGCTTTTAAAACGCATAAAAATAAAATTAAAGGAAAACTCTGGATAAGACTAGACTGGCTTTTATACTTAAACTTACAAGTTTATAAGAAGAAATAGTCGAACAATTAACTTTATTCTACTCGAACATTACACAAATTAAATAAACAAATTACACTAAAATCTAGTAAAATAAATCAATATTCCTACGTTTCTACAAAAAGAAGTGAAATCCCACCAAAAACATTCTGTAAAAAACTAGCCAAGTCTCGATGGAGCTGCTTGTTTATCTCTAAAAAGTAATGAAATCTAGACTAAGTCGTGCCAAGTCTAAGGATCGTTACTGCGATTTATTTATTATTATAGTTAATGTTGTGTGACTTGGCCGTTGAAGAGTACACAAGGGTACAAAAGGGGCTCCATAACACCATTGCTCCAATACATGTGTTATACAATCAACAACCGCCTAAAATAAGACACTAGCGTCCAATTACCAATACCAGTATGGGCTATTATCTCGCTTAACAAACATAGGTAGTTACAACAGAATCTGATATAACATTACGTGTAAACAAAATTGACTTCTAACGTATAAAGAATTTTCAAGGGCCAAGTCACACAACATTAACTATAATAATAAATAAATCGCAGTAACGATCCTTAGACTTGGCACGACTTAGTCTAGATTTCATTACTTTTTAGAGATAAACAAGCAGCTCCATCGAGACTTGGCTAGTTTTTTACAGAATGTTTTTGGTGGGATTATTTTTACACAAAAAATTTAACCGACCTCCAAAGTAAGAATATACAAAAAAGTATGAAATAGTTAGTTTCTAAATAATTCCCCTTTTGAATTTGGCTGAGTTATTTCGTGAAATGGGACGGAAGTGTGTAACAGGAAGTCGCAGAAGTGCGCGATCTTTAAATTAAACGATAGCACGGTGGTAGAGTTGGCCGTCGGATTCGAATAAAATATTTCAGTAGGTATTTACTTAGCTTTTTTAAAAATATGACGACTATTGTAAGCTTTGAGTATATAAAACAGTCCTTTACACATTTATTTTTATTGATAAAACACAAAAAATACACAGAGCTACTGCTATGCTATGGCCTACTGAGGCGGTCATAACATGACACGAAACATGCGTTTACACACCGATATAAGCTTTCTCTTTCACTCGTATTGACACATCGTTAGTAAGACAGAGCAACAGAAAATACATAGTACCAACTTTCAAAAACTATGGCTCGCTCGTTTTTTTTTACTTAACTAAAGGGTAAAAGAATAGTTATAAAGCTTAAACTTAAAATTATATGAATTATTATGGGCGAGTTTCGACCACAGGGCGGCCTCTAGTATAAATTATTAGATAATTTATAAAATAAAGGATGGAGTTATGTACCTACTATGATAAGAATGGAATATAAATAAATAATGTATTTTTAGTGATTTACAAAGAGGAGCTTAAATACGAGTTCAGGTTCAGCTAGAGAGCTTTACTAGAGCCGTTTCTGCGGAGATTTTCATTTACATATTCAAAATATAACGACACTTTACTTTAAACTTAATGTTACGGTTACTAAAAGACTGAATATTTAAATTTTTTTGAAACTCATTGTTTAGGTTCTACTTGACCTAATGGAGTAGTTCTCGAAATTAGTAAAATGTTTGGTAGGTCATATTTATAAAAAGGTTTTAACCTTAAAAAGCTACAATTAAAAAAAACAGGTTGTCCCCACCAGGCAGAGTACCTAGAAGGCTCAAAGAGTTTCCTCAGTGGATTGCGATACTCACTCTTTGGGCCAGATAGGTGCCGGGTCTGGGGTCTCGGGTGACCTAAAATGTATTGCAATTCCAACGTCTCGCTAAAACTCGAGAATCGTTGGACCGATTGGCTTATTTTGGTCTTGAAATAATTGTGGAAGTTCAGAGAGGTTTAAACGGTATTTATTACCTTCTCTGAAACTCTATAATTGGAGGTGTAGGACGTAGGTGTAGTTTATATATTCTAGTTTATAGTGAAGACAGAACAACGTATGTTGGGACAATCAGTTTTTTGCTGCGCTATTGTTGGTTTTAGTTACTTTTTTATTTTTCCTTTAAGGGTTCCGTAGTACCTACAAGGAATATAAGATTCCGCTCTGTCTGTCTGTCCGTCCGTTTGTCCATTTTGGACGAAATGTACAGTAAATTTTTCAATAATTTTATAAAGCCTATTATGCGTTGATAGTTACGGAACCATCTTGAGCATGTCCTGACACCTAATATGCTCTTGGTTAATTTTATTTTTATCTATTTTTACTATTATCCTGTTAACGTTAAAACATACCATCCCTGTATCCGTTTGATAACTTTAATCTAATGGTAACAGACATTTTTTTATCATTTTGATTACAGTTTAGCTAAAAAATATGAATATTAATTATGTACTCGTGTTGGTGATTATTATTTTATTAAATACTTTGTTAAAATTTAATAGACTCTACTAAAATATGTGTGTTTCATAAAGTAGGTTTAATTTCATAAGTGCGTCGTGTTAAAAGGTCCAATCTCTGCAGGTTAAATGTAGATGGTAGTTGTAGGTTGTAGGTGTAAATAGTAAGTGTAGGTTGTAGGATGTAGGTATTTATTTATAACATTTCATAGTTGAGACACACATACGTCTGTCGGCTAGTCTATCTATGCTGATATAATAAAGAGGAAATGTTTGTTTGTATCGAATAAGCTCCGAAACTACGGGACCGATTTTGATAAAATTTGGCACAGATATAGAGTAGACCACGGGGAAGGACATAGGCTACTTTTTATCTCGGCATCATGGTTCTCGTGGGATTTTCACAATAGTTTTAATTTAATTTAAAAATGCTATTTTATAAAACACTAGGTGTTTCCCGCTACTTCGTGCGTGCAAAAATTAATTTCGCTGAAACCGTACATTTTCCGCGAAAAAAAGTAGCCTATGTCCTTCCACGTGGTCAACTCTACATCTGTGCCAAATTTCATCAAAATCGATCTAGTAGTTTCGAAGCTTATTCGATGCAAATAAACAAACTTTTCCTCTTTATGATATTAAGTATCTCTATAGATACCTGATATACTGTCTATAGATATATTGTCTATACAAGCGGTTTCCTGCGGCTCCGGCCGCGTAAATATACTATCGGGTATCTCGCGGGTATAATGTACTTCTTGGGGATAATAATCTATGTTTTAATCCAGATCCTAAACTACTACCATATTAAATTTCATCTAAATCCGTTTTTTCACGTTTCACGTTTTTTGCGTGAAAGAGTAACAAACATCCATCAATCCATACATCTATTCATCCTCACTGAAACTTTCACATTTATAATATTAGTAGAATTACATACATACATACATATAATCACGCCTTTTTCCCGTAAAGGGGTAGGCAGAGACCACTTTTGCCACTTGCTACGATCCTCACATACTCGTTTCGCTTCGTTCACTTTCATTCTTACCATCCATTCCTCCTCTTACATTCAACATAGCGAAGCGGCTCTCCATGGTCCACTTTTCACCTCCGCGAGAAACGAGACGTGATGGGTGGTGAACCACATCGCCGCCATTTTGGATAATTAAATTATTTTTATTATTATCCATTGCGTTTCCACGGATTGGTAGAGAGGGTAGGAATAGGGAAAGGGAAGGATAGGTGGTGTGGAAAGGAAGATTGGTAAGTTGGAGTGGGAAATAGGAAATGTAGGATATTATCGCCCAGGAGGGCAAGGGATAGGACAGTAATAGCTAGGGAAGCCGGGGTCGCGTACCCGTATACTATACCACAACTACCGGACAGGTAAGTTGGGATGAGTACCCCATGACAGACATATTAGTAGAATTAGTAGGATAATATTAAAATATAAATCAAAACTAATCAATGACAAAACTTTTTTTGAGGTTCAATTCAAATAAGTAAGTGACAGCATTAGATTTTGGAAGTTTGAAGTGGCATCTAAAAACACCGTGCCGTTTCACGTTGATGACGTTGTGGACGTGTGGATAGACCCTTACGTAGCCGTCCAGTGATGATGATGACCATGATGATGATGATGATGATCGTATCAGTCTAAAGCTCTCAACCAAAAACATGGTCGTTTCCCTAATTAAAGTTGGCATGCGATGTAATAGTTATCGCTAATGTAACTCGAGAATCCATGTATGAGGGACAAGCGCACATTATCTTCAGAAACATTGCTATTATAAGGTTTGGTAAAATCAATTACGGATATTTTGGGCATATGACCTATTGCTCATAGACGCTTAAGCAGAAAAATAATTGTCTTACTAGATTTTTTTTTATATGGGCGAGTTTGTGTTTTGCAGAGAGTTAACCCATTTCACAATTCTTTCAAGACCAAAATTAGTCAAATCGGTCCAGCCGTTCTCGAGTTTTAGAGAGACTTTTCTTTATATGGGCAAGTTTTCGTTTTGCGGAGAGTCATCCATACATGAGATGATTTTTTACTTTGAGTAAGTCGTGGGCAACATCTAGTATTTTAATATTACCTACTTTAAAATGGCTTGGTGAGCTAAATAGGAATGCCGAACAACCTATGTTGCCTAAGAATCTGTGACCTGTACCCCAATCAGGAACATTTAGTGGTATCGTTACGTGTAGGTACGTAAGCGAGAAATATTGTATGAAAACCATGAAAGCGCCTCCAGCGGACGTAAAATCAACTAAAAATTTCATACAATATTTCTCGTTTACGTACACGTAACGATACCGCAAAATGTTCCTGCTTGGGGTACTGTGTGCCAAACTAGATACGTTTTCATTGAAGATAACAAACATATTATAGTATATTTTTAGGTACAATATCAACAAAGTTGCTGCTCAAACAGTTTCTAAACATTTTCCTTGGCATGTCTAAAAATATTTAAAAACAAAGGTAGTGACCGCATCGACTGCAAACGTAGTTGGAGTAGTTACGTATTTATAAGTTTCTTATAAACCGGTCGCAGTGGTAGCTTTTTCTGTTGACTTTTCGAAAAAATCTTGTTAAGTTTCATTTGGAAAAAAAACATTTACCTACATACATTTTGTGTGCGTGCGCACGATTCAACGACGCTGTCAAGCGATTTTCATCATATGCCCGCTCGAGCGGCAACTTGTTTAATAGTACATCCTTCCAAACTTTCGCAAATAAGTTCTAATTATTAGGTACTAGCTTTTGCCCGTCGTGGGCAAAAGCTAGTACCGTACCGTTCGTCCGCGTGGAGTTCGGTATCCATACAAACTTTTAATTCCTTTTTCACCCCTTAGAGGGCGAATTATCAAAAATCATTTCTTAGCGGATGCCTACGTCATTACAACTACCTGTATGCCAAATTCCAGCAAAATCCGTTCAGTGGTTTCGGCTGTGCGTTGATAGATGAGTCAGTCAGGTTTGCCTTTTATATATTTAGATGACGAGACTTATAGCATTAAATGAGAAAATATTAAGCAATGTTAGATACTCGTTACACACTGAAAAACAAGAAGGACTTGCAAAGAAAATTTTAACCTATAATATTTGTATTTTACATTTTTAAGACGCCCGCTTATACTAAAGTTTCAAGAGCATTCAATAGTTTGGCAGGCGTTCGAACTGCACACAACAGTCGATGGGCAAACTTCGGGCAAAGTTGGGCAAATCGGAAGGCCGCACCTGACTCCAAACTTGGGCAACCTTAGTTCGCGCGTAGACATTTAGTTCAGGTAATCAGCAAGAGCAGGTGGCAGGTAACTTAATCAATCTTGGCAGTTTACAAAAGTAAAAGTAACAAAGTTTTGCTCTAGTTCTAGTACTTAAAAAAAATCAAAAAAATATTTATCTGACTTGGATTCGAAACCACTCCATTCCGAATTTCCGAACAACGCATAACAAACAGCCGAACGGAGTAACATATTATAATAAAAACTCCCCACACCGATCTCTGTGACGGTGGCCAGTTTCATTGAAACCAGGCCAGTTACGCAGGAGTGATTTTATAGTGCCCAAGTTTATGCGCAGTACACAAGAGCATCCTATCTTCCTTTACTCTTGTAATCCAGTGGGATAGATAACCGACATGACAGACGAGAGATGAGGCGCAGGTTCGAGAGCCAATGCTCTAACCACTAGACCACGGAGGCTGTTATCACGGAGTGACATATAATACATTGACTCGAAATTATTGACCTATCATTGAACGAAAGAAAATCCTATTAGGTATGCGCATTTCAAGCTATATAGCTTGAAATGCGCAGTTTCCTAGTGTTAAGACCTAGCTAGATCGTTTTTTCTCCCCCAAAACTACCTGCATACTAAATTTCATGGTAATACTTACGAAGTAAAGTAATCTGTCATAATACTTGCAGCCGATTCCAGGATTTCTATTATATATATATATATATATATATATATAACGAAGGCTCCATTAGGATATTTATTACAATATTATCGAATAGCTCAAACGCTGAACGATCAGAAACGTGACAAGTTCGATGCCACGTATCACCAACCAAAGAGCATATAATCACCACGTTTACCAACTCCCGTATTTATCCTGAGATTTTATAATCCCGTCATTTCCCAATCCAAGCAAATAATACCCCAGTCTCCATGACAACCCTTATTTTTCTATCACATCTGTCATTACTGGCATCGAACAAGTCCAAATAGTAAAACTATTTGACGTCTCCAATCAAAGACAATCTTAGCTTTAACACGCTCCGACACGGCCATTCTGACAATTCGCACGTCCCTGTGCGAAACAAATCCGTTGACACTCCGACAAGATCACCCTGGTGACTCTGAGATCCTTGTGTGAAGAATATTTATGTGCATCAACGCTCCGACACGGCTATTCTGTCCATGCACACGTCCCGGTGTGAAGCGTCTCACGTCTTCGTTTCAAGTTTCTGAAAAAAACATTTGACAGCACAGTAAAAGGTTCTCACTCGGTCAACCTGACCTCGGAAAATTAATAAGAACTGCTTTAATCCATGGACATAACATTTAATTTTATCATATTCTAACACATCAATACCTCCCTCCTGTGTCAATTACACTCTAATTAACATCCTTCATCTAACCTCTATCTAGTGTTCTCAGAGTTAAGTTTTAATTTACATTTTATACTCTCAGATTAAACACACATGAAGTATACAGATACAACACAATATCAACCATAATCTTGCTACCAAATAAATCATGACATGCTTTACCACACACTTCACACTTTACATGTACCAATCTCAATATCGAAAAACGATGCTGTTATATTCCCATCATGTACAATACAAGGCCACCTCCCTCCGGTGCACCTCACTACAAAAAACCACTGGGTTGCCTCCCTCCGGCACCCAGTCACAAGGCCACCTCTCTCCGGTGCCTACTCTCGTCAAGTAATGGGCTGCCTCCGTCCGGCACCCAATCACAATCCTCGCTCGCAATCCACAGTCGCAATTCGCATTCGCAATCTACAGTTGCAATTAACAGGTGCAAACAAAAATATTCACAGTTTACATCTTTTAACAAACAGTTTACAATGTACTTCAAAATCTTAATGACTTTTGGACCGCTTAGATTATTACCGGATTGAGCGCGCCGAACATCTTGGTGAAATAACTAAACCTACTATTAAACCAAAAGCTAATATCATTTTACTTTAGTGCTAAACAGAGCAGTCGTATTGCATACACGTCACGAACTTTTAACAAAATATTTTTGCATTTAACTTTTTTAATAATTTATACATCCAGAAGCAGAGACGGGCGAGCAAAAAAAAACATTGACCGAACCGGTAGCACATTTACAAGAAATAAATAAAGATTTAGTGCCTCACATGACTATCGACTACTTTAAAAATTATTCCACATAATTCGAAAAAAAAAAAAAATACTGTCGCAAAAATGTTAGACCGGGCAACCCGATCGTCTTTGTTTTAGGCTCAAATTGTAGCTGACTAAATTGTCCAGAGGAATTTTTCGCAAATTTTGAAATAATTCTCCGTTTCCAAATTATCGCGCTCCAAAAAATATAAAAAAGAATCTGAATAAAATTTAATTTTTATTTCACTGTTTCAGCCATAACTTTTTTCGTTTTTTTTTTTTTTTTTTGTGAATACGCGTCCTTTGAGCTTTTTTTGAATATCATATCCTTCACAACTCTCCGAGATATAAGGGAATCTTAGTTTTTCATGAAATCGGAGCTTGCACTGGAGCGAACGAAAAGAAAGTTACAATGTCAAAAGTATTTCGTATTTTTCTAGCTATACACACTGCAATTAATGTTGAAGGGTCAGGTGTTTCACAATACTCCCGCCGAATGTAAGCAGTTGTAACTTGTTACACTAAGTTAACATAACACATATTAGGACGATTACGCTAAAGATTGATATCAATATAAATTTTCAAAGTTTCTGATGGAAATTATACGTTTCTTTCTCATAAATTTAATAATCGTTTGGTCGTAAGCAACTTTGGTGCGTTTATAACGAACGACAAGGGTATTCAACTCGAGGTTCATTTTCACGTTTACAGATGAGCAATCGGATTGTTGATGGAAAATAACCATAGCCGTCGCTTTTATTACCATACCAAAAGACTCATAAATGCGTTGCTAGTCGTTAAGATAATCTTAGGTCTCCTGTCGCACAATTTTTAAGTATTTTTGGTTTTACCTAAGTACCACAATATTCTAGGCAATTTGATTTTAGCATGTGTAACAATATACATTCGAAGCCCACAAAGTAAACCAAAAGGTCGATTCTACTAATCAAATTCCGTAACAGTACAGTTACGATCCAGTCCTGATAATATATTAAAACTGCAAAAATGGCACTCCCACAAACGTCTAACCAACGTCAAACCCGTTTTGATTGGGCACAACTCCAAAAATCAGTTCATGACGTCAGGACTAGTCATCCACAACTCAACAAAAGCAAACTAAAAGTGTAAGTCAACTACGAGAATTGGGGTTCAGAATAACTGATAGTTGACACAGAGATGACTGAATATACCAGTAGTGATAAACCTCCTCCTGACATTTCATAAGCTTACTTCTACATCTGTTACTTTCTGGTCGATATCCTTTAACTTCATTGGAAGTAACTGCAATTTTAAGTCCACGGTTTTAATATGCGCAAGTAAAATTCAGGCTTCTGAAACTTTGCCATTACTTTCTACTTAAAACTTTACCGATCAATAATTCACAATATTTATAAGTACAAATAGCTCATAAATATCAGATAAAGTAAGATCAGGACAAAGATTGGTGATTTGCTTTGATGTTCGTTTTCGCAAACTAGAGTATGTATGTTGTGTCTATATGATGACGTTGCCATAGGTTGACATTTCCGGTTAGGTTCAAGTGGTTCATTTTTCTGAAGGTTTGGGGGCCGTTATACAAAATACTCCATAGACCTTAGGAAAACAATTATTATTAGCAAAATCGGATATTAACCCCTTCATTATGCCTGCTTTTTCTTAAAACAGAAACCTATGTTCAGAAGATAGATGATTCGTCATTTCGTTAAATAATAGTAAAAAAAAACAGTCATTCGTATCGTATCGAAATAAGTTGTTATTTCTTTGTTCTAAGTAAACATTTTTTTCAATGGCTCGGCTCTGATCACTAACATTCCCAACGCTGGGGCTCGGATCTCTCATCAACTGGAAGTTGCATCAGTCCACCACACTACCTAATCACAGAACACTTATTACGGAGAAGAATGTCGACCTCATACAAAAAAAATTGGGACCAGATAAGCCTCTAGTGAGCTGCCTCTTAAAAATTTTAACCGCCTTCCAACAAAGGAGGACTACTTAATTGACTATATGAATATGGCGACAAATTTAAGATACGTAATTATAGTTTAAGATATCGTTAAATTCCTCTTTCGAATACAATTTGATATTCCAAGAAAACCGATTTACCATCTCCATAAACAATTCATTAATACTGCAGAACAATATATTCATTTTTTTTTGTTTTTCTTTCGAATGGGGCTACGTTAATGTCATTTAAGTTGTTTTAACTTAATCGGACTGGTGACTGCCATTTGGCTAGTCTTTATGGTACAATACATTAATCACTCGTGAGCCTCATGTACATAAGTCTAGCGTTTTCGATAGCGCGAGGCAGAAGCGACATAGTGTCATCTGTTGTGGTTTTAAGTAGCTTTTATGTAACGTTAACCCTGTAAGACAGAGCGATATATTGAAATGTCGCCATTCTCGTTGCACCGAACTGCCCCCTTGTACCTAATACTAAAACCAAGAGAGAATTTATGCAAACAATAATTATCTGTCAAAATAAAATCATCCCAAAGTACATACCTACGTATCATTCCAAATTAATAAACAATTTCACTTGGTTAGACAATAATCTAGCGCCTGACACATGAATTTTCTACTACTATCTACTATCTATAAGTATCATGTGAATCCTTATTGCAAAGTTAGATTCTGACAAACGGTCAAAACTGTATTTTCAATTTGATCCAAAGGTTGCGAAGTACTATAATTTTATGTTCGTTTTAAATATTCTTTTTACTTTTGTCTCATGAAATCAATTGTAAGTTATTATGTACTCAAATAAAAATGTCATTCGTGAGAACGCGCAAGATCACGCTCCTTCTATAACATAACAAAGATTACTTAAATTTGCAAAATTTAAACAACTATGTCATACATTCTTATAGCATCATTTGCAAAATAGCAGTACACTGTAAAAAGTAAATTATTACACTCATGCACATCGTCTCAGACTTCAACAGGCTACGCGTAGCTATATAAGTAGGTAGGTACACACATATGCAGTCGTTCCATACACAAACTAGTATCTAACCTAAAATCTTAGTTTGAGATGCGCTAACTCGGTTAGACCATGAAGCCATTAGCAACAAGAGAAGCAACATCTTATATGATCTTTATTAGCTAGGTAATTTCGCTATGTGTATCAAAATATGAAAGAGACTTCATAAACAATACTAGATCAATTCTACCAATATTTCGAGAAAAATATCGTAATGGAAGGAATACGCTCACCACAGTTATTGAGTGTCCAAGTTGGAATCTTTATGCCCAATACATTATCCTTTATTCTTATTTACCAACTTAAGAGAGCAGAACTGCATCTGCCACGTGATTTATCGTCAATACCCTCCAAGTATGTCAATAAATAGTGTCCTTGTCTCCCGCTGTAAAATAAAAATAAACAATACATGTCATATCTCAGAATTGCTATTAAACTAGCTTTGATGTTCTGATGCAGCTCAACGTCTTTAACAAAACTTTTCCTTATGCAGGACAATCAATTGACTTGTGTCCCTATCAACCACAAACAAAGTATTTGCGAGCAGTGTGTTGACCACAGGATCTTATATTCTCTAGTTTTGGCTTTCCATCTCTTATGTTTGTTATTATTATATTTTTAGCGATCAATACAATTCAACTTCAAGTCAAGAATCTTGTGTACTAAGTCTCCGCTACGGATTAACAGTAGTAAATACACTCTTCTGACTCTAGTGTCATTCTGATCGGTTTCGATCTAATATTCTATTACTTTCGTCGGACAACTTTTAGTTTTCCCCACGTTTTGGACTCTACGCATTTGTTCATTTGCGATATAAGCAATTTGCTCATCCTGCGTGTCATTCTCATTCTGCCCTTTGCACGTTATGCTCCGAAGGGTCTTTCTATGTGGGTCGTGAGTTTCATCCCACTTCTGATAACGAAGGCTCCATTAGGATATTTATTACAATATTATCGAATAGCTCAAACGCTGAACGATCAGAAACGTGACAAGTTCGATGCCACGTATCACCAACCAAAGAGCATATAATCACCACGTTTACCAACTCCCGTATTTATCCTGAGATTTTATAATCCCGTCATTTCCCAATCCAAGCAAATAATACCCCAGTCTCCATGACAACCCTTATTTTTCTATCACATCTGTCATTACTGGCATCGAACAAGTCCAAATAGTAAAACTATTTGACGTCTCCAATCAAAGACAATCTTAGCTTTAACACGCTCCGACATATATATATATATATATATATATATATATATATATATATATATATATATATATATATATAAGATTAGCTCGTTTAAAGTACAAGATTTGTGTTACGTCAGATTAACCTTAGGCTGTCCTAAGATTAATCTGACGTAACACAAATCTTGTACTTCTTCTTACACAAACCGAAAAAAGTAAAACGAATCTGTATTCGTTTTACTTTTTTCGGTTATGTAGAATAATATTAACAGAAATGTCAGACAATACCTTTACTTGAATAGGACGTTGACAAAGTTCTACATCTACAGTATAAAATAGACGAATATTTAACTGTCAGAAATGCTTGGTCAGACGCTATTCCGGCACCACTTGCACAACCATAATATTTGCAATTTTGTTTGATCCTTTTCTCCATTTAATGACAAGAGTTCTCTTGCATGGTCTTGTTGTATTGGAACATGCTATTAATGCATTTATTTTGTAAACTGACATTCAAAAGTGCCATTATGTATGGTCTAATTAAATAAATACGTTTGAGTTTGAGTTTGATCGAATTTGATTACAACTATGCAAATACATACTAAGATATAAATTATATTTATTGCTTTAAATATTGACTCTATTTCCATTTCCTAACTGTCCAGCACTTGTAACTCCCCTGGTGTTGCGGGCGACGGTAATGATTTCCATCCCTTAAATCATCAAATAATAACTTGAAAGTCTATAACGACTACGATGATCGTTAAAGATCAGAATTTCCAATAACATAATCTACTACACATAGCTGTAGAGCCACAGATAGATTGTGATCTAGTGAGGGGTAAAACCCTACCATCACGCGACCTCGCGTGGTGGTGTCAAGGCCCATCACTAGTGTAGAAAGATTGTCGATAAATTCGATCTACGCGAATGTGCTTACGTCATCACTTTTACACTTTGAAGGGTATATTTTTTAAGGTCGGGAAAATTTTTACGGCATTGCGGTTTTAGTTTTTATTAACTAAGTAGTTCTTCCTTATTTACGCTCATTTTAAATAAGAAGTAAGTAATTATTTCCATTAAAATTAAAAGCGTTCTTATTTATTATTGAGATGAGAAAGTATAAAATTCGTTTTTATAGTGGTATAATATTATTAGCTTAATAGGTACTTTATAAAACAAATAGTTATAATACTAGATATTAATAAAAATAGAACATCATTAAAAATTGTTAGAGTAATAATAACAAGTAGTTCAGAAACTTAATAGCGTCATAATAATAAAAAATTATGTTAAGATAGTTCGTGAAAGCGCCATCTATGTATTCATAGAGGAACCACTACGGCAATTAGTTTCAGCTGAAACCTTGCAAATCTAAGTTCAATTTGGCGCTAGTGTGCTCCAATTTAGCATGTTGCGAAAATAACGAGCTAAATTAGTAGATAACTTAATAGAAAGTAGAATCAATAAATGCATAAAGCTACAATTATAATATTAGATAAATTATTAGTTTTAAATTTTATCCGACTACGGCGAAGCCAAAAGGAAAGGTAAGCCAGCTATACGACTTTAATGAACGAGATGTCAAAGAGTACGATTCCCGTGGGATTCTTTATAATTACAGTTTCACGTAAAAACTACTAAACGGATCATCAGGAAACTCAATTCTTAACTATTATTTTTAGATTAATATTGATTAATTTTATAATAATAAGACTTAGGGCTGATTTTTCAATCGTCAGATAACTCCTATCTGAGGAATAAATATGTGACTTTGGCAGATTTTGTATGAAGAATATGTCAATGTCACATAATATTTATTCCTCAGGTAAGAGTTAACTGACGATTAAAAAATCGGTCCTAATAAGAATAATAAGACACTTAAATACTATTTTCTTAATTTAGATGAATTATAATAATTTATTTATTTATATGATTAATTAATTTTTTATTATTTATTACATTTAGGTATAAGCAAATACAATTTATTTAGGTCCAGTTCACACCGCGACGATACGCAGTGCTGCATATTAAAGATAGCTAGGTATTCAAAGGAGGGAGTTCTTTGAGAAGGAGGCGAGTAGAAGAATACGCTTGGGCTGGGATGCATTTGAGAAGCTCCGGGACATCTTTGAATCGTCGATCCCACAATCCCTTAAGACCGGGGTCTTTGATCATACGGAGCCAAAACGTGGACACTCACCGTAGGCTTGGTTCATAAGTTTAAGGTTGCTCAGCGTGCGATGGAAAGAGCTATGTTAAGGGTATCTCTGGTGGATAAAATACGTAACGACGTTATTCGCTAGAGAACTAAAGTCACCGACAGTGCTCAACGAATTAGCACACTGAAGTGGAAGTGGGCCGGCCATGTCTGCAGACGGACAGACAGTCGATGGAGCAGACAAGTGTTAGAGTGGACACCACGCTTAGGCAAACGTAGTGTAGGACATCCTGCGCCACGATGGACCGACGATTTGAAGAAGGTGGCTGGCAGCAGATGGATGAGGGCTGCCCAAGATCGGGATGGTTGGCGCTCATTGAGGGAGGCCTACGTTCAGCAGTTGACGGCGATAGGCTGATGATGATGATGATGAGCTATTCAAAATTGAGCTTTATGCACTAGACAAAAAGATACACGTTTCATATGACATACACTGCATATGCGCTGTGCAGTGAGATGCCACTACATTCGAACTCTTACAATGAAACGTGTATCTTCTTCTGTAAAGAATAAAGTTCAATTTTGAATAGCTATCTATAAAATGCCGCGCCATATTGCATATCGTTATGAATCGACCGAGCGGTTACGCACTACGTCCGACCCGAATCCGATCCGAACCCGTGAAAATATGGATCTAGAAAACTCGGATCGAATTCGGATATCGTAAGCAATACCCCGATCTCTGATACAAATCTAAGCAATTCAGGAGCCATCTTTTGGAATACGTGATTTTACGCGGAGCCACAGCAGAGTGTTCACGTCGTTGATCATGAGTCCTTTCATACAAATACAAGTCGTTCATACAAATAATACTATGGCTACTTCGGTCCGTTACAAAACTCCTCCGTCTTTTCCGATTTCCTCCCATCATGGAGATTCTAGAATGACGGAAAGAAATCAGATTACGGAAACCGGATCTAGTGCGTAACATAGAAATAGTTATACGGTTACTCCGGTCCATATTTTCACGGGTTCGAATCGGATTCGGATCGGACGTAGTGCGTAACCGCTCTAAGACTAGGGTTACACGGTCAGTCTGGCATCAGTTCAGTCAATCAGTCTCAGACTGACGCCAGAATGATGGCCGGAAAGTACGTATAATAAAAAAAATATCAGTCCGTCAATCACACGGTTACACGATCATTCTTTCGTCAGTCTGGATCAGGCTGATGGACTGAACTGATGCCAGACTGACCGTGTAACCCTAGCCTAAGGGTACAATCCTACCGGGTTACGTGGACCCTTAGCAAATACGAAATGCGGGTGATTGAAACGGGTGTTATACCTTCACGATGCTTTTACGGTTGCCCATATGTAGGTTAATCATTATTGCAAATTCGATGGGTTTTTTTATGGAACACACAGCCTTTGGGTGAGTGTTTACAGTTATTATCCTAATAATGTTGTTATAAAATGTATGTTTGTTACTCTTGCATGCAATTACAATAAATGTTCATACAGATTCATGGATTTTCATCTTCTCAATAAATATTGTTGAGTCTTCTTACGGCCGAATGCTCATACAGCTCAGGTGACTTAAAAATTAGAGGCTTCGGAAATATGAAATTAGTTTCTATCCATTATTCTACGTCCCGAACGTCTTTTATCTTAATAGTTTGAACGGTTATTACGGGATTTACATGATTTGAAGCGAGCCGCTAGACAAATTGCCTTTATTTTTTTTGCCTTGCGACCTACGCCAATGAGGGTGTTTGATATTTTTCTGCCATTAGAGGGCAGACCCAACGCACCAAAGCGTCACCTAGTGGCGTAACTGGTGTCAAAACGGTCAATAAGAATTTTCGATTATTTTTCTGACACCAGGCGGAGCTTGGTAGCCCGATGGTCCTTGTCATGTCAAAAAGCTGTCAGATGTCACGAATTTGTCGATTTTCGCTACACGTGCGGCTCGTGTAGCGAAAATCGACACATGTATGTAAATCACCCGTTAAAAACACAAGTTTTCTTAAAGCCCTTTAGGATTATGGCCTATTACTTATCTACTAAGTATTTTTTTAAAGGTATTTTGTATAACAAGGGTCGTGTAAAAGTCAAATTACCACAGTGGATCCAATAATATGACTGTAATATCTATTATAACTCCCCACATCGATCTCGGAGACGGTGGCCGGTTTCATTGAAACCAGGCCAGTTATGCAGGAGTAACTTTATAGTGCCCATATTTGTGCGCAGTACACAAGAGCACTCTCTCTTCCTTTACTCTCATAATCCACTGGGACGGATAACTGACACGACTGACGAGAGATCAGACGCAGGTTCGACTTTTTACATGCCCATCCGACGGATCATCTTTGGATCATCTTTTTTGTTAGATAATCAGATGATTAGCCTGCATTGTCCTAACCGAACTTGGAAACAAGATTTTTTGTTGTTCCAATGCGGGAATCGAACCCACAACCTCCGAGTTGAGAGCTAATGCTCTAACCACTAGACCACGGAGGCTGTTAACATCTACTACTATAGAGATAGAGTAGGGCCCGTATTAATAAAGCGTTCTCATAGTTGAGACGATTCTCAAGAATGTTCTCAAGATTTTGTTTTAATTAATAGATCGTACTTGAGTACAGCTGTAGGGACGGCGTCTCAACTGAGTGAGAACGTATTAATAAACGAAACTCGTTCTCAACTGTGTTCTCAGTAAGCTGTCAAACTGTTTCTTGAGACGCGGTTTCGTAAGTATGGTCAAACCCTGACTTGACTACTTGAGAACGGCTTGGAATACAGTAGAAAATTATTTGCTGTGTTTTTTATTGTTTTACAGTTATGTAAATTATTATCTTAATACTTACGATTAGTGAAACTCGAATTTACGCTACATACTCAACACAAAACAATGTTATGAATAAAAAGACTTTTGTTGATACCTCTTCATCTTTTTTTTGGCAATCGCGGTTGCAAAGGTTTTGCACCATTCTGCCAGCGTCGAGTATTTATAGAAATATTTTCGATTTTATTTATTTATTTACATTAAACCTATTTGATTTATAAATCATAGCACTCAATACCAAAGATAAATATCAAAACAAAAGTGACTTGATTTCATACTTGACAGCAGAACTTGTTTTTCGGTGTCCAAAAAACCAATCCTCGTTAAATCAATTCCCTCCCCCTCCTACAATCCCTCGCCCTATCACCCTTAAATCTGTTCTGCGTTTTGTAAATACTCCTTTTATTGAAACTTTATGTACATTATAATATATTGTTACTAACAAAATAAAACTGTGGTAAGTACTAACCCTAAATGTTTTTGTTTGTTTTAGGTTTTAGATTATAATTCAACAGACTTCATTCAGTACACCATACCCTTGTTTATTCATGAAACCCACTTAGCAAAGTTTTCGTCAACACACTCTGATATTGGCGAATCACTAAGGAGCCATTTTAAAGAAAAAGAAGAAGTAGAACTTTTTCGAATGTTTGTGATCCGCATTCCGTTTTACCTAGTTGTTATAAAAATATAGATATTATTATGTAATCGATTATTAAACATTAATATCTACGTGAAAATTAATGAATATCAGGTTTTTCAATATAAAAAATACAAATTAAACTTTTTTTGGTATTTATATTAATAGATATTACATTTTTCAAAATAAATATTAAAGGAATGTTTATTCAATAAATCCGATCTTTGTAGAAGTGTAAACGAAACGTAATTTCATTCGTTCTTTGTCGTGTAAATGACGCTTAAAAGTTGAGAAAGTGATCTCAAGAACGTTATCAACTGAGAACGTCTTGAGATCATACTATGAATTAAAGACCTTCTTGAGAAGCGAATCGCTACTTGAGACCGTCTCAGTCGAGAAAGGTCTTGAGAACGAGTTTGAGAACGGTTTATTAATACGGGCCTAGGTTAGGTAGCTACTATATTATTAATACAAGCTCTGGTAAGCGCTAGGCTTTGTTATTATTAAGATTTATAAAAACCTAAATTTCATAATATCATGTTAACTCTTTAGGCCAACTGGCACAATATGTTTTATTTTTAAATATTTCAAAATTACTCGTAGAACATAATAGACACATTTTCATTGCAAAATTATTTGCGAACCACACCCATTGTGATATTATTTTTCATATTATTATTACCGAATGCAACCGAATGTAAACCTTATCAAATTATAATACCTACTTATTTGTATTTTTTGACTTTAAGAAGAATTAAAACCCTGAATATTGGCTTCCGTCCTGAACTATTATTATTATAAGGAGAAGGAAGCCTTTCTCGGTGTTGGCGCAAACAGTATGATTGATGGCGCCGTGATAGATTTATTGTTTGTTTTGTGTCGACTCAGGGGTCAAGGGTCAAGTTCTGTGACCTTGTGCTAGATGAAATTGATAGCCTTCGCAAAATGCGTCAAAACAGTGCAAATAATATAATAGACAGAATAAAATTCATAGGGGGCAAAATTGGGCTATTTTCAATACAAAACTAAGTATGGGCTTTGACGTACATTTGACTGAAGAAATCTTCATACAAGAAAATTTACACCATCTTTCAGAACCTTTTTTCCATTGGATGTGTTCCGCGAAAAATGGCGCTAACTAAAAAATGTAAGCAAAATGGCGACCGCTGGCGTTAAATGAGCAAAATGGCGGATTATAGTAGCAGTATTGAAGTTAAAAACGTGTCCTGGCCGATAATCTGTTTTTTGTCTTTAGCGCTAGCAAGCGCTAAAAAGCGCCATTTTCCACGGAACACAGCCAATAAATGCGGACTGATTATTATAAATTATTATTATAAATAGCGGAAATAAAATGTAAAAATATCAAGATGACAAAATGTCAAACCTTAACTGCCCCAAGCAACCCCAAAAGGGGGAAAGTTTAAGTGTGGACACTTTTAGGCTAGATATGTCTCGTCTAGAATATTATTTAGGCCAATTTAATATTGTTTTATGCTAGATTCTATTGATGGAGGGTGTCGCTCACATTTCTATATATAGTTAAGGACCCCCTAAATATCACTCTTTAGTGTGACACAGACAGTATATGAATTGAGAGCTACTTTGAATATTCGGCCGTAAGTAAGTGTAGTTAGTCTATTTATAATAATAATAGCCCCACACACAGATTTCGGTGACGGTGGCCGGTTGAGTTGGTTGAGAAACTTGAGTTTCATTGAATCCAGGACAGCTACGCAATAGTTATTTTATAATGCCCACGTGTGTGTACAGTACGCAAGAGCCCTCTCTTTTCCTTTACTCTCGTAAGCAAGTGGAACGGATGACCGACATGACTTTTTACATGCCCATCCGACGCGTGGATCATCTTTTTTGTCAGACAATCAGGTGATCAGCCTGCATTGTCCTAACCAAATTTGGAAACGACAACTTTTGCTATTCCAACGCAGGAATCGAACCCACGACCTTCGAGTCGTGAGCCAAGCTCTAAGCCACTGAACCACGGAGGGGTGTATTTCTAACAGGGTATCTTCATGACGTCGGAATTACCTATCAATGATTACTTTTCGAATTAAGTAATAGCAAGCTGATGATGATGAGTGTTTTGTTACGAAGTTATAGCAATAACTTCGCAAGTGAGCGGTGAAATCCGCTCGCTAAATATAGATGGGTCAATACCGCCCGCGCCCGGCGACGCCGCGTCTACCGGTGTCGCGGGGTTGTCAGCCGCGAAATACGAAGTGTCGAGAAATTACCCAAAAATTAGGGAAATATTAAGCGAAGTCAAAAACTTCATTGTATGAAGGGTATGTTTGTTTTTAAAATTTCTAATCAACAAGTAAAACGTAAATAAAATAAAAAAATATGAAATTATTTATGGAATTAGCTTAGATAATATGTACATAAATATTTTTAGATTATTATATCATAGATTGTTTGAAATCAAAGAAGATATATTTCCTGGTAAGATATTTTTGATTACGAGTGAAAAGTTTAATACACGATTCTTTAATAAATACTGAAACCTTCTTTGATTAAGTTAAGAGGTAGGACGCTACCGATTGTCTGAACTGTCTGGCCAATCCACGTCCATATACAGTTAGTTCTAACTGATCCAATCGGCATCGGCATGCCGATTAGACGATAGGCTCTATGGTGTATGGATACACTTACGCCGTAATGTTTATTAAGTCGACTCAGTTCAACGACCCGAACAAAATGACTGTTAACTAATTTATTCATGGCAATTCGGGGATTTCGGGGTAGCTAATTACTCACGCACTGTTGTTAGGCTTTGGTTATTACAGATTTATTATTTAGTCATAAGCATAATATAATGAGTGTCTTCTTGGGTACATTAGTTTATTAATAATGGTCTTGAAGGGTTTTATTACTTAAAAACTTATGTTTAAAAGCATTAGTCATCGATTATAAGAACTTTTTATAAATAGTCAAATACAGATAACAAAAGATCTTATTTCATTAATTTTGATAATATTCTAATTCCTTGTATAATATGAAATACATTTATTATCAATTAGAGGTATTAAGTAGATTTATATCTATAAATTTATATAAATAAATCTGCAATACATATTTTACAATCGGTTTGAAGAATAAATTTTCTGTTCTGTGTAGACTCGTAGCGGGTCGTAACGGCCTACGCCGTAGCGCTACGGGCCTACGCCACCCCCGCATGACGTCACGAGAACTTTTCTTATATTAAAATAGCTTCATATGAGCTTTGCAGGCGTATGGGCTACTGTATACTTTGTCTATATACAATCAGTGGATAAGTATATTCTTTTGTTTTGCAACTTCGCCCGTGTTGTACAGATTTATTTATTTACTATATGTTGCCCGCGACTTCGTGCGCGTAAAAGTTATTTCGCAGAAACCGTACATTTTCTCGCGATAAAAAGTAGCTTATGTCTTTCCCCATGGTCTACTCTACATCTGTGCCAAACATCAAATCAGTCCAGTTGTTTCGCCTATTCAATGCAAACAAACAAACTTTTCCCCTTTATATAGATTTATTTAATTTCGTGGAAAACTTACAGCTAAATTAATTATATACTGATATAATTTAAGCATCCAGTCAGCCAATTACAAGACGTTTTCACTTCTAAATTATATAACAAAAAATGCATTTGTGAGTAGTTTCGGTAGAACATAGGTACTATTGTTTTGTCATCTAATATAATCTAAGATAAAAATAGAGAAAATGAACAAAACTTTTGTAACTTAAAGCTTTGAATGGCTAAAGAAGTTAGAGCTCAAGCTTTTCTTTACTGGCGACACTTTATTTATTTAACATACATACAACTATCATTACAGAAAAAATCCTGCGATAGCGCAGGAAAGCAATTTTAGCGGTGTAATTATCAAAATCACGATCCCTCCATAACTTTTTGAAATTGCAGCTCGCTCTCACGATATACGAATTTTGTTTGCGGAGACAGATGGTATAGTTATTGGTGGATTTAACTTAGTAAATTTTGAACCATGAATTTTAATAATAAGTGTAAAGAATCAAGTTCATAAGTCTCCACATTCACCAATAGGATACAGTATATTTGTAATTTTTTAAGCTATTTAAGTATTTATGTTAACTAGCTTTTGCCCGCGACTTCGTCCGCGTGGAGTTCGGTTTCCATACAAAATTTTAACTCATTTTTCACCTCCTTAGGTGGCGAATTTTCAAAATCCTTTCTTAACGGATGTTTACGTCATTACAACTATCTGTATGCCAAATTTCAGCAAAATTCGTTCAGTAGTTTCGGCTGTGCGTTGATAGATGAGTCAGTCAGGTTTGCCTTTATATATTTAGATTCCTTAATTGTTACCATAGCATGAGAGCTCCGTGGCCTAGTGGGTAGACCGTTTAGTTCGCACTCGAAAGTGTGCAGGTTCAAATCCCAGGTTGTGGCGTGTACAGTCGCGTGCACTAATATAGACACATTGACAAATTTGCAATAATATGACAACGTATCATATTTCAAAAACATCGATACCAACGTAATGATGTAACCTACAAAGTGTTTCAAAATTATGAACACATTTTTTTCATAATAAAGTAAACAACAGTTTGTCAGTGAATAGTAAACACCCCTTAAGGTAAAATGATGTATACGTGACAATGTCAATAACATGTAAACATTAATTCTGTGTTTCCGAAAATGTAAAACAAAATTTCATTACAATGTAAACAATAATTGTAGCATTAATATGTATACACTCATAAAAGTTTTAACACTTTTACTTTTCTGCTAATATGTTTATAAATTAATGTCAAAAAAATGTAACCGGTGTAGGTTGCAATACGATGTATACATTATTTTTTAAGGATAACGGTTCCTTGAGTATTACGGAACCCTAAAAAAAATAAAGTATTGCTCTGTCCGTCCGTCCGTCTGTCTGTCTGTCAGTCTGTACGCGCTTCTAGCTTCTGTAATTATGAATATGAATGGGTGAAATTTGGTATAGTTAAAAACTGTGAGTTAATAGCCAATGTGATTAAAAATAGTGGGGTAAAATATTAGTTACTTAATAATTGAAGTACTTAAATATTTTTTTAACTGGGTGAAACTTGTCAAAAAGATCCCTTTCTATTCCTGTCTTCTGCCTACACCTACATCTACAACCTACACCTACGACATACAATTGACTTCTCAGATAAAAAAAAACAATGCGTTGTTTTGGTTCGGTTTTTACTATCTACCCTCAACTTTTTTACGTTCAAAACTATAATGATTTAAGTCGCACGCAGCGGAGTTCATCATTCGCACTAATATTGCTAATATTGCGGTAATTGCATGTGCTGTTCGTTTAAAATTTAAAATAATGAATAGAACGGAGAACATCCGTTATAGAATATCTTCCCACGAAAAACATAAAATTATAGTTTTGAAAGAGCACTCTGTTACTGATATAGCAAACGAAATGGGAATCACAGTAAGTATTATTTTTTAATATTTATTATTCATTAATGTTACTTACTAGTGTAGTATCTGTGTTAATTATAATTATTTTTGTTAGATAGATTATTATTATCGTTTCTATTTAACATTAGAAAAATATATGTTTTTATGTTATCGTATTATGTTTTTATTTGGCTCTAGTTTTGTTGTTAATTTTATGTTTCTTGTATTATTTTAATTACCTACAATAAATAAACTTACATTAGAAAACATTGTTATATAGGTATAACTTATTAATTTTTATTTTCAGAGAAATACAGTGTATCGTTGGCTGAAGCGGTGGCAAGAGGAAGGTGACGTAGCTTGTCGAAGAAGCAGTGGCCGTGCTCGTGCTACCACTCAGGCACAGGATAGGGAGCTTGTGAACAGAGTTCAGCGGAATGGGTTCGTCCACATAAACTCCCTAACAACCGAGTATCGAGTGTCATCTTCGACCATTCGCCGTCGCCTACACTCAGCTGGTTTACACTATAGGACCCCCGCCCGTAAACCGGTTTTGACAGATCGCCAATATGTTAATTACGACTTCAGCAGTACGATTTTTTCAGATGAAAAAGTATTTGTCTTCTGCTGAAGGACGTATTTCTTTATGGCGGTCCCGTTATTTAGACAGAAATATACGGCAAACTAGAACCAGCGGTAGGATAAGTTTCGGGGTTTGGGAATGGATGGCTGCCAGTGGACCCGGTGAACTGGCGGAAGTGAGTGGTAGAATGAACAGCCAACAATACACTGGCATATTAGATGAGGTATTACTACCAAGTTTGGAGGTATATTTCCCTGACTCTGGTCCTGTTCCATTCGTGCAAGACAATTCTGCGGTTCATAAATCACGGCTGAGCCAAGCCTGGTTTAATCGCCATAGCAGTGACCTTAGTTTGCTTCCTTGGCCGCCAAAAAGTCCCGACCTAAATCCTATAGAGAATCTTTGGGGTTTAATGGTGCAGGAGTGGGACAGCAACCGAACTAGGACACGCGAAGCCCTAATTAATCATGTTTATGAAATATGGGACAGTTTTAGAGGCAGTAATGTATGTTATAATATTATTTCGTCGATGAATCAAAGGTTGCAAGATGTTATCGATTCTAATAGTGGTTACACCAGATATTAAGTTTTTTCGATAAATAAACCAAGAAACGAGCAGACGGATAGCGTGATGATAAGTGATTACCGCCACCATGGACAGTTGGATACCCGCAACACAAGTATATTATAATAAGTCTATTATGTAGGACGTAGGTATAAATAAAAATTGTTTTTTAATGATTTTAATTAGGTAATTATTATTTTTTATAGTTTAGTTAAATTGTGTTAATTTAAAAAAATGTATATTCAGTTTATTTTTAATAATTATACTAAACCTAAATAAATGATACAATTAAAAAATTTATAAATTATACAATTAAGAAAATAATAAATTATACATATTTTGATTCTAAAAATCTTTTATTACCTACAGATTTTATACCTTACTAGCATTTGGGAGTTCAATTTTGAAATATATTTTTAACTTGCTGACGCTTCTTTAAACTGGAATACCTACCTATATGTAACTACCTACTTACACATATCAATAACCTTTCAGCACCGCTAATAAAGGGTATTTAATTTACGTATCTATAAATTTGACTATGGGAGTGAGTACTTTTCATTGATACACTCTTGTTTACTTTACTATGACAAAAATGTTCCCATCTTTTTGACTCATATTGTTGTATACATAATTTTGAACATAAGATGAGATACATACTATTGAAATTTAGAATGTTTACATATTTTTAGAAATTTGTCAAATATTTTTAATAATGTTTAGGGCCACTTGCGCAGATTTCGGTAAAAGTCTAGGTTTAAAATCGCACCTTCTTTTTCAAAAATACGCAGAACGAGAGAAGTAACTCATATATAACCCAGGGTTCACTTTATAACTATGTACCAATTAATTTTGCTACACATTTTATACATAGAGCTCCGTGGCCTAGTGGGTAGACCGTTTGATTCGTACTCGAGAGAGTGCAGGTTCAAATCCCAGGTTGTGGCGTGTACCAATGAAACTTTTTCAGATCTCAAGTACATTATACGGACGCTCTAACGGTGAAGGAAAACATCGTGAGGAAACCCGCACATGGTTGGCTTGACAATGTATTGACCAGTTCATTCCTCTGGACTAGGCTGACTATGTTGTGAGAATGCCGTATGTGCTTGGGCAACCATACGACATTTAAAAACCAACTGTCCCAGGCACTACAGTATTTCAAGAGTGGTTACTTCGCTCGGAGAATACTGTATAAATCATCCATTAACGGATGTATAGGCCTTAGTTACCATAGCATAGGTAAAAGTTACGTAAACCTACTCACTATGTAGGACGCGTTAAAGGCAGTAAGGCAGTGGGACAAATGGCAGGCGCAGGCTGGCAGGAAGCGGCTGCCAACTCGGTGCCAGGTCAGTCTCAGTGCCAGGTCAGTAACAGCATGTAACAGGTCCAAGGGCAGTGCCATTTCAAGTGTTACGACTTCAGTTTCGACATTAAGTAGGTTACGTTGATTCTAATTTCGGGCATTTGTGCGAATACTTGTAGTAGGTACTCAAACTGTTCAAATACATATAACATACTTAATAATATTAATGTATGCATCGACATCTAACAAAGGTTGCACGTCCTGTTACTCCCTTCTCATTTCATTACTTAACAAAATCCACAAAATATTTTTTATACCAAGCAGTGTCTGCACACATATAACATGATGATGATAAAAATAAAATAAAGAAGTAGACTAAATTAGTTTACCTATGAGTAGCATGATTTTAAATAGCATATTGTAGACGTGTGTAGTTCGCGAATGAGTCGTTCAATTGGCCAAGTTCACTTGCGTCATGTCGTTCATTAATTCATTCAGTTTCGATACAGACATATCTTTAGTTCACGTCCATCGCGCCTCCCTACACACCCGACAACGCACGATACGACATCCTGCTAATATTACAAATGTAAAAGTCTGTGAGAATGTATGGATAGATGGATGTTTGTTCCTGTTTCACGCAAAAACTACTGAACGGAATTCCATGAAATTCAGTATGGTAATAGTTTGGGCCCTGGATTAAAACATAAGGCTACTTTTTGTCCCAAAAAAGTAGAGTGTTCCCGAGGGATACTATATTTACGTGGGCGGAGCCGCGGGCAACAGCTAGTAACTCATAAGTCATAAGTTCATTCGCAGCATGTTACATTAAGGGCCTGTGTTATTTGCGAATGAGTCGTTTAATTGGACTAGTTCACTTGCGTCATGTCGTTCATTCATTCATTCAGACATAGCTTTAGTTCCTGCATGCCTGACAATGCACGATGGTCGATGCGACATGATACACTCATAAGTCATTATAAGTTTATTCGCAGCAAGTTACATTGAGGGACTGTGTAATTCGCGAATGAATTGTTCAATTGGACTAGTTCACTTGCGTCATGTCGTCCATTCATCCAGACACATTTTGCGCACTTCTAATAGTATGCAAGTTTGCTGCCAGAATCTTTTTAAAGTATTTGGCTTTATATTACAGTAACTATTGATTCAGCTTTGATTAGCAGTAGGACGCAGACACTCAAGTAAGATTATTCTAATTTCTCAAAAAATATGAAATTATTCTAACTGATATAGACTTGGCAAAGTCACGTCGTCGCTTGAGTGGGCCATGTGTGACTCACACGTGGCCCATGTGTGACTCACACATGGGCCACGTGTGAGTCACACATGGCCCACTTAAGCGACGAGAGTAAAAAAAATACATTATCAGTGTTGATCCTCGATAAAATTTTTAGTTAAACACAAGTTTTATGGGGTCCTGGTAACGAATTACTACTTACTTATAAACAGATTGACTAGCTCAACATAATATTATTAAATAACTAGGTTTTGTGCGCGACAAAAGGAAATCTAGTGGAATCGTACATTTCGCCGCAATAAAAAGTAGCCTATGTCTTACCCCGTGGTCTGTTCTGTATCTGTGCCAAATTTAATCAAAATCGGTCCAGTAGTTTCGGAGCCTATTCGATGCAAACAAACAAACAAACCAACAAACTTTTCCTATTTATTATATTAGTATAGATGTTTAATAATACCTACGAACGTTTCCATGTTTCAATGACCCATAACACTGAAACGTTTTTTGTTAACTCGGCGGGATTCGAACCCGCGACCGTCTTAAATAATGAAACTTCAAAACAAAAATTTTTAGGGTCCCGTTTTTATTACATTATAAGCAGAAAACATAGAACGCCTCGTGAGTCATAAAATGCCTGCCGTGATAATGTTTATACGTGACAGTTAAAAGGTTTGAAATAATATGTCTATTACTTCTATGACCTTTCTATGGTCTAGACTCCTGGAGTCGAAACTTTAGTGCCTCGAATTCCAGGCATGAATCATAGTCAGTTTGAATGATGTCATCTACTTTGACCCTGAACTTGGTAATAGAAAAGGCGGCATGTAAAGGACAAATATGAAATACCTCATATTATTATGTTAATGGAGTTATTATAGTATGTCTTATATAATAAATCCAGTTATTCATACACACTACTATAATAATGAATCATATACTTAAGTTAAACTTAGTTTATATATTGTAATTTTTTTGTTCAGAAATAAGTTATCGAAACAATAGCGCTTATAAATAGATAAACTACCGACAAATTCATATCAGGAACCGGGTATTAGGGTTGTTATCATTACGTATTGAATAATGTGTGTGGGAGAATGAGGTTAATAACGATAAAGTTCTATCCGGGTAATGAGACGAGTGAGTGAGAAGTAATACGAGCTTAGTAATTATAATTTAAACCGATTAATTTTAGTCAAAATGTTTAAGATTAGGCTAGAACATTAAAAGTCTGAATAATAGCAATAAGAAATGCGATCTCATAATATTTTAACATGAATATGTTTTTGGTGGGATATTTGTATTAATAATAAAAGCCTTATTTATTCTCTGTCGAGATCTAATTTAGTCTTTCATTCAATCAGTACACTACAATGCTACCAATTAAAAGTCACTTTTTTATTGTGCAAGAAAGAAATCACAGTTTAGTCGAGTTTAATTTTATTGTTTACAGAAATAATATGAAGGTAAGAATCACTTATATAGGATAGAACATAATATACTTAAATTAAAATATTGCAAAATTTGTTATGTCAAATCCCATATATTGTTTTCGAACTTCGCCGTCGAAATTATCGAATGCATCTTGACTAGAGGCCCAGTAGTGTATTTAACTTTACATAATATTTTATGTATTTTTACAATCGTTTTAAAGCTCTAGGTTTTACCTGAAGCTTTGTACTTTGCAAACCTGACCTTGAAGAGAGAGTTCTTCGAAACAACAAAATAATACGTTATTTGCTATAAAAACACATGAATAATTCATTAGACGTATAAATGGCTATTTGCGTTCGGTAACGTATAGTAGAAGGCTAAGAAAATTAGCACGAAATAGATTATGTAATAACTTAACAATTTTCTTGATTGAGTATGTAACTTTTGTATTCTTTTGTCGTAGATGATAAAAGTAAGAAGTTAACAATAAAATAGAAGGTAAGTTTTAATATTGATCTATTGTAATGGTGTTACTAAAGGGCGTTGCCTTTTTTGAGTTCTGAATCATGATTCATGAGGTCATTATTTGATTCCCAAAAAACTAAATTGTGAATGTCACTTGTAATGTTGTTTTAGAACGAATGAAATAAATTACTATCTATACTAAGATTATAAATGCGAAAGTGTGTCTGTTTGTCTGTCTGTTACCTCTTCACACTTCAACCGCTGAACCGATTTTTATGAAATTTGGTATCATACTTTGAGTCCCGGGAAAGGACATAGGACATTTTTATCTCGAAAAAGTACAGTGTTCCCGCGGGATAATGTATTTACGCAGGCGGAGCTGCGGGCAAAAGCTAGTGTGTTATAATATCTATTAATATGTAAGCTTAAAGCTAGCAATAATATTATTGTGCGCAGTGCCATCTAGTGATGAGTTGATAGCAACTTTGATGTTTTTTTAATAATATTTTAATATGTTTTGAGCATAACCATAATTAGAATAACAAGGGATGTGACATTCTACTTTCTCATCAACTGTTTTAATATACATACATTAACTACACATGGTGACATAAGCGCAAATAAAACACGATTGCATATAAAGTATAAACATTTATTGAATATTGGACATTAATATACATAATCACAAATGATATAAGAAGCGACATCAAGGACATCGAGAACAGAATAGAAAGAAACAGAAAGTGAGAGTGAAGTAAGACAAAAAATATTATGGTTAATATATTTACAAAAAACAAAAATTTTAGTGGTAATTTTGAATACAAAAAAGGAGTTAATAAATTTTTTAGATAATTTTCATTCAAATTAACTAAACTTAGAATATAATCAAATGTGTTCGTAAATTAAATCTTGTAAATTCTTGTGACACCAAAAGTTTTTGAGAAAAAAAAAAAACATGTGCGCATAGAAGCAGAAAACGAAGAACATCGAAGGCAATAGGATAGAAAGAGAAACGTACAGATGGTTGGTTTGTTCGTTGTCATTACTGTGTGTCGGCTGCGAGCCCGACCGTCGCAGGCGCCAGATGGCGTGGCGGGCGGCCACCAGTCGCGCGAACCCGTGCCGAGCCAGACTCGCGTTCACTCAACAAGTTACGCACGGACCAGCGCTCACCATGGGAATTGCCAGCCCCAGGACCGGAGACGTTAGGGCGAGGAACGTCAAAGGACAGGGAACAACGGAATTAGGAATACAGCTCCGTTACGACTTACCTAGTAGCAAAAGCTCGCTTAACTTAACTATCACAACCGAATATCACAAAAGCGGTGGCAAGCGAAGCTCCGTGGACGGCGGCTTACGTAACCTAACTACTGTAAACGTGCAAAAATATATCGATCACATTAAGCTTTATCACTATAAAATGTGCCCGTGAGGACTTATGTAACGAGCTGTAGGACTAAGGACGAGCGCATACATGCGCAGGGCTAGGGGGTCGGGCGAGCACTGCCTGACGCGCTGCCGCCCCCCGCCGCGCGAGCCTTCCCCTCACCCCCCATCTAGACGTCCTAGCATTTATTGAACATGGACGATAACGAGAGTACTAAGTTTTATGAATACTGATAGCTGATAATGTTCTATTTTGAGACTTGATTGAAAGTTGTTATTTTCGTTTCGATACTTTTTGTTTACATACAAAATGTGGTTAACACTTAGAGCCCTTAATTATGCTATCGGCTTCGTTTGTTTATTTGTGTCTTTCATTATACTTTTTACGTCAGAAATAAATCAACTTTTTTAAAAATTAAAAAATGACTTAATTTCGTAGAAAACTTAAAATGTTATAAAGCGCCATCTGGCAACAATTGATTGAACAAATGTTGTCTTAAGCTGGCAACTTTGCGAATATGAAGTTGTTTTACCTTTCCTGATTGATGCATCTACTTGCACATACAAACGCAATAAAAATTTTAATTTATTTTTCTATAAACTTTATATTTCAATTAACAAAGTACGTAAAACTAAGTTTCCAGTAACTGATTCTCATAAGTTTCTGAAAACATAGTGTGTTTTCAGACAATGTTTGAGAATCAGTCTTGTTACTTTACCTTAAAACATAATTATTAAATCAAAAAATCATCAACTGTAGACCTATTCATAGAATAAACAAAACTATAAATTGTAAGTTACCCACGAATTGTCAAGCAGTAAGCAAGCCGATGATGATGAATTATTATAGCTAGCAAAACTCTCGATCATGTCAGCTTCGAAGCAAAAAAATTAGATCAAAATCGGCTTGGGACCAAAGATGCCATGAAGAGACACACAAACAGACAGACATTTCGAGCTTATAACACCCCCCTTGTTTCCGTCGGGGGTTAAAATATAGAAGAAGCTGTTTTGAGTTTCAATAGAATCAATATCCATAACAGTAAACGCAAGGCGTGCAGCCGTGTGCGGTGTGACCCAGTGGCATATTAAGCGCGTGGGCGAAATTGCCACAAACAACTTCAACTGGATTATACAGAAGGGTAGAATGACCTTCTGCGCCCTTTGTTATGTACTTGGATGTGGACCAAAAAAGGCCGCGTATAAAAGTGAAACTTAATTAAGGTTTTTTATTTATAAACTTTGAGATTATTGTTGACTATAATTATATGACCTATAATATATTGGGTATAGCCCGCAACTTTGTGTGCACTAAAGGAAACTGCTAAATTGTCGAGATAGATGTAGCCTATTTCTATCCCCGTGGTCTAATCTATATCTGTTCTAAATTTCATCAAAATCGGTCCAGTTGTTTCGGAGCCTATTCAATGCAAACAAACAAACATACAAACAAACCTTTCTTTTTTATATTATCAGTATTTAAATTATGTACTTATACAATAAAACCATGTTGCTTTAATGTATTTCGGGAATTGACAGGGTTCATTTTCAGGGTTCCGTACGTCAATAGGACTACAGCCCCTGTAACTGCCACAAAGGACACTCAGATTGCCGAAAAACATTAACTCAGGTCTACTTACTTTTGTACGAAAATATTATATTTGAGTGTTTATAACATTAACAAATTCATTTAAAGCCACACTTACCATTTATCAAATAAAATACTTTAATAAATTATGCAAAGGCATGCATTTCAAAAAATAAAAAATGACAAAGACTATGTACGCATTTCCACGGAACTTTTAAATAAACTTAGTACTAGCTATTCGTCACTAGATGGTGTCGTCGCTTATACAGCCCAGGTGGCATTTTTATTACTCGTAAAAATTGCTTACGACGTCCGCACATAGATGGCGGGTCTCTTAGATACGTTTACTGAATTTACAATGCTTATTCCCGGGATAGTCAGAAGTTGATGGTGGAATATGAATGAAGCGACGCGTCGCGCATCCAATATTAGCTACTTAGAGTTTTATTAATAGGGGAGACCGAGGGGTGTTGACACAATTTTTACATTTTGTCTCATATACCAAAGACTATTGCCAGAAATGGTATGATATTAGTACCAAGCGTTAGGTCATTCCTTACACTTGCAAATGACTAACATAAAGAAATTGTAAGTGTTTAATATTGTGGTAAAAACTCGACTTAACCGCAACAAGTCATCTTGTTTCAATTCCCCTCATACCGAGGTAAAATGAAACAGGGGTCGAGGAGAGTTCAAACATATGATTTCTGTGAAATATTAAGGGCTGTAAAATAAAAGTTGTGGTATAATTTAAAGGCATGTATTAAAAATTATCTTTTCAGGCAAATACTTTGTTGTTTTACGTAACTATTCACATTTTGTACTGATATATCGCATAAGTAGATAACTATAGTTCTGATACACAATATGATCAACTCCTAAAGTAGTTAAAAGTATCATAACGTCATTATTCGTAATATTAATTAAAATAACAGTCAGATAAACAAAATGTTTTACATTCATTGAAAAACTTTAAAATAAAATATTGATTTTTAATAAATAATTAACTTTCAGTCGTTTCTTTAGAATTACAATCAGTTTTCATAATTATTTCTTCAAATATTTATGTAGCAATAATCTCACAAATATCAAAAATGTAAATAGAAAACAAACAAAAAACTCAATGTGGCAAAAATATGACAAAGTTACTTGATCTACATCTTCTGCTGCAAAATCATATATTTTGCGACTTGCCATACCTCTGTCAGTCTTTATTTTATGATCAGTAGGTATGCTGAAACTAAATAAATAAATTAAAAAGCATTTATTTAATTGACACAACGTTAATGCTTTTTAATTCGTGAATATTCTAATACAATATTGAAAATGAGGAGATTTGAAACAACCTGTTTCAAATCTCCTCAGTAAGAAAAAACCTCTCAATATTAATTTAACCTGCAATCAAGAATCAAATACACAGAAATCAATTATACCAAATATATACAATTAATCTCTAGATAATGAGCTTTCGAAACGAATATAAATCAAACTAAAATACAATACCCTTATCAAATATAAGCATGGTAAAAAGACGTAAATAACTTACTTTTCACGATTTTTGCCACATGGCACGCAGAACTCCATAACCGCGCGACTCATGCCACCGACGCGTATTGACAAGTCAGCGGGTGGAAGGGAGTGGTTGAAATGCAACGTTGCGAACTCGCTAACAGTTTTAAGTTCCATGAAATCGGTACTGTTTCAAATCACCTTTGTGTCAAAACCCCTCGGTCTCCCCTATTCAAAGTATGCGAGAGTTATGGTAGAACTTAGAAATAAATAATAATACTATTTTATGATATCGTACTAGGTTGTCCGTAATCTGTATTATTAAAAGACTAGAAAAAATATTTTTAATCGAACTACTTTTCGACCTAAATTAGTTTATTTTTTTTAATATATTAACCACAATATAGGGTTTGCGAAGGAAATCATATATTCTTAATTTTCTACATTTACTAGCTGATGCCTGCGGCTCCGCCCGCATAAGTACAGTAACCCACGGGAACCGTATATGTACCGTGATAAAAAGTAGAATATGTTCTGTCTCAGGCTCTAGACTATCTGTGTACCAAATTTTATTTAAATCGGTTCAGTAGGTTTGGCGTGAAAGACGGACAAACATACACACTTTCCATTTATAATATTAGTATGGATTCATAGAGCCGTAACTTTTTGCTAGTAAAGCGTCACACAATGTTATTTCTAACTCATCCCTAACGTGCAAATTATGACGTAATACTCTCCCTAACCGGGACCCTTACTAGTCCCTTACACCGAAGTAAGCCCAGATAAGGCTTTTGTTCCAGAAATGTAAAATGAAAACTTTACAAATGTGGAATGCTCGTATATTTTATTTATGACACATTAGATAATCCTATGTAACTAATTTTAGAAGTACGATATCTGATAATCCTTAACTGCTTCCGTTAAACTTTTGTTAAACTTTATGCATATTGATTAGTAACTATAATATTATCTTATCTTCATATACATAAAAATGGATTGCAATTCCAATGTCCCGCTAAAACTCGAGAACGGCTGGACCGATTTGGCCAATTTTCGTCTTGAAATAATCGTGGAAGTTCAAGGCAGTTTTAAACGGTGAGAAATATTGGAGGTGTAGATGTAGTTATTAATTGATTCTAGTTCATAATTCATATTTAAGACAGAACAACGTGTGTCAAGACAGTTACTACATAATATCTAATAATATCCTTGGACGCTTTACACCACTTCCTTATCTGGCTCTATGCTAAGTATCCGAATATATTTTGACCCAAATAAAATAAATAATATTAATATCAATAGACACTTGAACACCGTAACATCTTACTCCCAAATCCCGTAGTAAATCAAAGAATTTGTGTTACTAGCTAATACGAAAGAATGAAAAAACAGTTTATCTATACTAATATTTTAAAGGTTTGTTTGTTTGTTTGCATCGAATAGGCTCCGATATTACTGGACCGATGTTGATGAAATTTTGCACAGATATCAGTGGCGAAGGGTTCCTATAACTCCATTCCCATCGGCTTCCCTTGTCACTTACCTTTTGCAAACCTTCATAGAAATACCTACCTATTATACAGGCTCCGGCTTCCCTATGAAGGAGAAGCAGCCTTCGCCACTGACAGATATAGAGTAGAAAAATGAATGATTTCTGTGAGATCTCTTTTTGCGCGCACGAAGTCGCGGGCAACATCTAGTTTTTGAATAAATTTGAAACAGATGTTTTCAGAAAAGTCTTAATTGTTGACCTACCAACGGTTTGGGAAAACCCGACGAGTAGATCCTTTTGTTTGATCCAGATAGTCAGACAGATACCATACATTAGGGCATCGTTTCTCAACCAGTGGGTCGCAACCCTTGTTTTTGTTTTTGAAGGGGGTCGCAGTCTGTTGAAAAATAATAAATACAAAATACAATATATAGATCAAAATATTCGTTTTTCGAACGAATCTTTTTGTACCGAACGTCGAAAGAATCGTGACGGGGTCGCAAGACTATTAACTTAACTTTATGGCTCTTTCGTGGGTCGCGACGTAAAAAAGGTTGAGAAACGATGCATAAGGAAATAGTCCATACCATTATGGGAGAATACAAGCAGCGCCCTCTACCGGATAACTAGGAATTCTGCGCACGACCTTGAATTATCTGATTGGCTATTGTCTCTGATTGGCTGATGTATCTGATTGGCTATTGTATCTGATTGGTTATTGTAAATAGAAAAATTTGTATAAATAGGCTAACAGTGGCGTAGAGTTCCTATAACTCCATTCCTATCGGCTTCCCTTGTCACTTACCTTTTGCAAACCTTCATAGAAATCCTTACCTATTATACAGGCTCTGGCTTCCCTATGAAGGAGAAGCAGCCTTCGCCACTGTAGGTTAAGTTTCTGTAAATAAATATTCATTCCACGAAGAATAGATACCAGGAGTCCGAATGGTATAGGCTTTTTCATAGTAATTATGTACACAAAAATAGGACCAGATCTTAGTTCTCTTTTCTGCCGCTAGCTGTGTGAGAACTTGTTACGTACCGAGTGTTGCCAATACTATTATTTATTACAATTATTTTTAAATTACCGTTAGGCAATTACCGTGTTCTACGGTATCTATTTTTCGAGAACAGTTTTTAAGAATTTCCTAAAACTTTTATAATATAATTACATTTAAATCCACGTTTCTCTTAATATTTTCTTCCAGCCTGTCTATTATCTAATAACATTTTCAAATCTCGACAGCTGAATCCGCGGTGAGTGTCAAATTTTTATATGATATTTGACACTCACCGCGGATTCAGCTGTCGAGATATTTGAAAATGTTCTTAGAGAATAACACTGCTGAGCTGTCAATAGCAACATTTAAACTTCCCGCGTAATTTCAAACGAGTGCTTGTCGGACTGTCGCGCGCTCTACCGGCAAAAATCTGTCCCCGTAATTGAGTCCATTATTTTAACATTACGTTCGGACTCCTGGGCCCCGATTCTCGTGCTTCGAATATCGGTTCGATTGTCAGTCTGTCCTGACAATCGAACCGATATTGTGAATGAGAACGCCTGTGTGAATGAGTCAGCGCGAGAATCGAACCGATATTCGAGGTACGAGAATTGGGGCCCTGGTATCTATACATCGTGATTCATTCCTTCAAACATACTCGAGTATTAATCATCTCTGACGGAAGAGTACTGCAACACCATGATCCAGGTAGCTTATTATTTCTTGTTTGAATTCTAACCCAACCTAATCACTGAGCCAGAGAGGTCCTTATTAAAATTAACACAATGATAAGAGTCAAAGAAAACTTTTTGGCCTTTTGTAACTTTGGCAATTTTTGGAATCGTCAATCACTCGGCATCTTTCAAGGTTTTCGCTTTCATTGTTTCAGTCTAATTGATGTTATTTTCTGAACAAAGAGGTTCTTTTTATTACCTCACTGAATAAGAAATTGGCGTAAGTTTTTACGTTTCTTGCCTATCAGAGTGCTAAGTGTGAGTTTTTCTTTTCGCATCGATCGTGAGCGCGTTGGCGTTTACTACAAAAGTGATGTTCAAGAAATGTATGAGACCTGGGCCAGCTATGTACAGTATATGTAAATATAGCTACATAATATAGTAACCGTTTCCTATTCTTTATTTTGTTTAATTTCACTTCGTTTCCATGTACATTTAAATTAACTTCGTCAAGGAGAGCAACACAAAGTAAAATAAAACATGGCGGATCAGATCAAAATTAACTAAATAACGTCATTTTGTCAATGACATGACTTTTGACAAAGAAAGACGTATGGCATTCAAGACTTCGTAAAACTGTCTACTATGTCAAAAGTCAAGTCAAAACAACTGTCATGGCCGCCCTAAAAATAGTGTTTTCGCAATAAAAAACTCTTCAAATAATCATTTTTGTACGCATGTACCCTTCTTCAAATTAATTTTTCGTATTTTTATGATATTCCCATATTTTTTCCTATTTACCTATGTAGTGTACATAGAACTGGCCCAAAATCAAACATCTCTTTTGTATGTGATTGAACTAAGTTGTCAACATGAAAAGTAGCTTGCGCTGTACATATCACATACAAATTCCTAGTAAATGGGAAACGCATTCACGATCGAATGCGAAAAGTAAAACTGACACAGCACAGCAGGTCTAAAAAGGCCGTTTTGGCAATTCATTTTCAATTCTTGTTATGAATTACTATATCAAAGGTGACAGCGATCGTAAAATGGCCACTTGAATTGCAATTCTTTGGATACAATTCATATGCAGAAATTGGCTGAAATGCATTCATTTGACAGATTTACAAGCAGAATTGCTTTAGTGTCAAATAGCAATATTGCGATGATATTGCGCAAGTGGCCTTTTTAGACCCGCTGCTCTATTTTGACGGGTACTTACATATTACAGAATATATTTATTCCCTTACTAATAAACGCTGTATAAACTTTGAATAGTTGTACAGTGTTTTGTCTTCTTCTACCGAATTGAAAATGTCACTTGTGTGACGTGAACAAAACACTATAAATTCAAAGCTTATACAGCGTTTATTAGTAAGGTGGTTAATGTTTATTAAATACTGGATGTTTCCCCCGACTTCCTACGCGCAAAAAGATATCTCGCGGGAACTGAACATTTTCCCGCAACAAGAAGTCGACTATCTTTTGTAGTAGTATGTTCTTTCATGAGGCCTATTCTATATCTGTTAAAATTCATCAAAATCGGTCTCATTAGATGCAAAGAAATATACAAGTAATAAATCTTTCCTCTTTATAATATACTTTTCTTTTCTTGACAAAATTCTTCAATATACACAATACTTTGGACTCTAAGGTAAAAAAGGTACGTTACAAGAAACTGCTGCAAACAAAAGTAATCCAGTTATACTTTATCCGATGTTTTAGTAGTATTATAAAATATGTTATTGTATTATTATTTTATTTTAGGTACACTTTTGCACGTTGTACAATGGCGGACTTATTTCTACCAGTCAACCATAGGGTGATGCAGAGAAATAAGGCAAAATATATTCTACAAGTAATAAACTATTTTAATTAAAGACATAGCACGTACGATGCTCACAATTTTATTTCGTTGTGTCGTTCTCCGCTATTTTCTCAGCAATAAAAGGTTTAGTGCACCCTATAAAATGCTTGTGTTGCATCGACGTCGCGAATATTTGTCATTGCACTTCAGAAATGCATCAGACTGACTGTCTACGGCAAAATATTGCACTCAGCTCTCACTCCAATGACTACAGCTAGGTTATGATTTATTATTATTTGTAGTAGACGGGTCGCGCTAGGCGTATTCAAGGTGGTAAGTGGAAAAAATTCTAAAGTCGCTGAATTTTTGTGTGTTGATAAAGTAGTCCCTGGGGAGCTTATCATTAAGTTTTGTGCCATTTCTGCCCACTGCGTTTTCAGCAATTCCATTATTTGTGGTTGATTTTTTTATATGGCTATAAAAGTGGCAATATTGATTTAAAGTTTAAAATATTAATGGTATCTTAACTGGGACAGCTTCCAGAGAGTATGGAGACTTATTTTGCGTTGTTTTCGTCCAGTAAAAAATGACTTAGGGTAATTTTTTGAAAACAGTACCGGCAAAAATTCTAAAGTGTGATAAACGACTATTTTCTGTCTAAGACCACTAAAATAGGCCTAATTCCAAATTTTGTGCCACATTAAGCGACTGCGTTTCGAGAAATTAAGTTTTTTAGTTTCCCTAAGCTAAAAGCGCTCCAAAAACACATAATCGTTAAATAAACTTCACGTATTCAATATTATTAAGTCATAAAGAATCTATATTCCAAGTTTGTGCCTTTTTCACGGAGGGCTTAAATAATAAAATGCAAAAATAGTATTATTATAATATGCAGTCGAAGTATTGTGGAATATTCGCACTACAACATACACATTACATACGTAAATGTGTGTGATAAAATGTCATTCATTCGACTACATTTCAAAAATTTTATATATTTAAATATAATTCGCATTTTACAGCGATTACAAAATTTAAACTTGCTTTTGCCCGCAACTTTGTTTGCGTAGCACGAATGACGAAGCTGAATGTAATTGTCGCCTGATTTTATACAATACATAAATGCACAATAAAATTTGATATCCAATAGGCTTCCACATGAAACTTCGGTTATCTAACACCTAAAAAATTACAATTTCAAATACCTAATTTTAGTTCTTGAAATTAGTGGTTTAACCGAATAGTCTCTTCAGCTGCATCATATTTATTGTAAATATAGTATTATTTAATAAAAAAATAAATAAAATTTTTCAACGCTTGAATTTTATACGTACCTAGGTTGCTGAATACATGTTTCTAATACTCGTGGTTAAGGACTTATTTATTAGGGTAGTAATTGATTGTAATAATTTATATAATTAAATACATTTTACAAACCAACAAAATAATATTTGTATATATTGTTATTCATCCCGTTGACAATTTTATATCTAGGGGCACGGCAGGGCCCCGCCAAGTCGAGCCTAGTGAAACATCAGAGCACTACGTACGAATGTGGACCGATCCTTGTACTGCTTTTCGATATATGTTTACTATGTTTAGCATTAATTTATAATAATGTTAGTCTTATAAAATAATTGATTTATAATACCTAACGTTAGTCTTAATTTAATTTGTAATTTTACTATAATTTTTAATTAGTATTATAAAAAGCATTAATTTGTGAAACTGGAAATAAAAGGTTTTTTATTTTTGAATTTTTATTTATTTATTATTGCTTGTTAGTTTTATGTTAAAACTAGCTGATGCCCGCAGCTCCGCCCGCGTAGGTACAGTAAGTAGTATTAGAAGCTATAATTTTTTTAACCTTTAAGTTATTTTGTTTTTTGTATAACTGACCTTTGAATTACATCAATTTTAAACTTTGCTTGCCTTTTTGGGAACACTCCTTGACTTTTTATTTTTTTAAAGTCTCACGTTACGCAGCCACGGAAAAATTAACCACAAATAATCGAATTGCTGAAAAGGAAATAGGCAGACATAGCATAAAACTTAATTATTAACTCCCTAGGGACTACTCTATCAACTACATATAGGTACAGAAAAAATTCAGCAACATTAGAATTTTTCCACTTCCCACTAAAAACAGCTAGCGCGATCCGTCTAATGAGTCAAAATGCATAGCTTGGCCGTTTCATTACTTCATGAGCTTTTGTATAAGGCACACCCCACACTAGCAATATTCGAGCGTCGTCGTTGTGCCAGAACATTGTGTTCTCTAACAGAAAAGCTATGAACAGTGACTAAAATATTTTTTATCTTAAGCCTATTTTCTACTTTACGAGTTTGTAAATTCAAGCTTTATAGAGTTAGAGAACGTATAGTGGAGTCAGAAGGTTCTAGACGAGATCTGAAGAAATTTTGTTATTGGCGAGTCATGATAATATTATGGTCTCGTCTTGGCATCATTAAACATGAAATAAATTTAAAATTGAAATTTATAAATTTCACATTTAGAACATTATTACTTGTCAAGTTGTCACATAAATTGTCATTTCATTTTGTCGTATTAATATGAAACTTGGGCCCCTCCCCGCGTGGCGAGAGGCCCACACCCCGTATTCGCCATTGGTACATGATAAAAGTTAGTTTTTTACATTTTAATAAAAAATCCCGCGGATAAACACGGTTAAACTTATGGAAAGTGTTTTGTTACACCATAATCATCATATCGATATGAACTCTACTAACTAAAAGTTTAATTAGTAGTTTTTATAGCGAGTTTGAGGAAAAAAAATGGAATATCTTTATACGAAATTGCCGAATGTGGCACATCTTTCTTACAGACTCAGATATTAACACTCTGAACAGTTTTTTAAGATTTGTCAGACATTAGAATAGTTGTGGGCCTGGTGGGACCATGTTTTATATAGTAGCCGAATACCAGGAAACCCCTGGTTGGATACGACTCAAACTGCATAATATGTGCATCGGTTACTCTTTCCTTAATATCGTGAAAGTAAAATTTTTATCTATAATTTACTTTTGGGCCAATATCCATGAAAGACACCAAAACCTAAATTGCTACAAACGCAGCCATCCAAAATGGCACAAAATCAAATTTTTGACTTAGAAGAAGGTCTGGAAACTATATGCAAAAAATAAAAGACTTTAGAATTTTTGCACCCTCAAAACTTATCCAGACCCGTCTATAGGTATGCTATTGTGAAAGCTATAGCATACCTACAAATAGCTAGACGCACACGTGCAATATTATTGGTAATAATGCTCATATTAACAATAATATACCCTGTCTGCGGGCCATATTGCCGTTTTTTTGTGTATATGTTGACTAGTATTGACAAATTTATACTGTCAATAATATTGCACGTGTGTGGCTAGCTATTAAATACATGATAGCTGTTCCTTTCAAACCATTAGGGTGAGTTTACACCGAAACGAGACAATACGCGACGTGGCACTGCATTTTTAAGTAAGTGTTAAGCGAACCCAATAGGAATGGTTATAGAGACCCCACGCCACTGGTATTTGCTCTATAATTATACAAATAGACAATGGAGATTCTATACAAATAGAATTCATTAATTATAAGAGTTTATTAATTTCGTTACCTACTTTATTTATCCTTTGTTCCGATATCTTTTTCCAATATCTGTCGCACCTAGACTACGATAACGTTGAACACGAAGGCGAAATTATGTTAAGAATATAAGAATATATAATCTTAAGGAACTCTTAAGATTGCTGAGTATTCAAGTTAATTTATAAAATTGGCAGGTTTGAATTTTAAACCTTTACCCCCTTACTAATAAACGCTGTCATAAGCTTTGAATAGTTAAACAGTGTTTTGTTCCCGTCACACAAGTGACATTTTTAATTCGATTGAAGAAGACAAAACACTGTATAACTATTCCAAGCTTATGACAGCGTTTATTAGTAAGGGGGTTAAAGTTCATATTATAACAGTGCAGTCAGGTTCTTAATAACTTTCGGAAAATTTTCGTATTCTATACATTTTCTGTCTATTTCATAGAAATATGAAACACACAATGATTTCCGACAGGCATTAAGAATGTACCTTGATCGCAATGAACATAACATTCACAATAGAGAAAAATTATAAATGTTTACTGGCTTTTCGAAAAGTACATAATAAGCCAAGAAATATTGTCTTTGCAATGGCATATCTACGATCAACTGTTGAGGAAATACAGTCATCACAAAAGTGAGATCGTTGGAGAGCATCAAAAACGCTCTATACAAAAAATGTACCAGGAGTGACGTCACAGATGTTGTGTCACAACGAAAATTTATGGCGATAAATACAACATATATTGCGTAATATTGTAATATTTAACAAAAAAATGACACAAATAACATAAGGATTTGGACAGTAATTTTCGTTTTGCGATCAAAGCAAAAAAACGTCGTTTTCTTTAATCTTGAACTTTTTAATTTAGCACTAATAACTGTACTTTTTGCATTTTTCGGGCCATATTTATGTTGCCTTTCGGAAAATATAAGAATTTTGCTGATTTAAAACAAATTTATGTTATCTATTACATAAAACATAATATTTAAACAAACCCAAGAAAATAATAAGGCAAAGGTTAACAAAATCATATTATAATAATTTCGTGCTTATCTTCTGAAACAGATTTCGTTTAAAAATTATAAAGCCCCAGGCGAGGGGCTCAACATCCATCTGTTTTCATCACGGCTTTGTAACCTTTAATTAAATGACTTTTACCCCTAAAAAGAAATTTAAAAAATTCTCAAACTTGGTTCAAGTTATGGCGCGAAATGTTAAAAATGAACTAATTACACTGTCTGTTGCAGATTTCCTCTTTGTATATTAAATAGACTTATTTACCTTGACCGAACGTCCAAAAAAAAAAACAAGATTTAGTTTGCCATAAACTTAGGCCTTTTCTTTTTTCCTTCACCGTCTGCCATATGTAACTACATTAAATTCCTTTACTTAGAGGAAAATCTAAGAACAACAATTGTTATTACTGAGGGTCAAATCTGCTAAATAAAAGCTGCAGTAATACATATTATATAAAGTGTTTTCGTGCGACACTCTATTTACGCGTGCGAGTCTGCGGGAAAAAGCTAGTATTGATTAAGTAGAGTTTCTGTCCTTGTAAACAGGCAGTTAGAAAATATGAAAAGGTCCAGAGACAAGGGATTGGCCCTCCAAGATTATATTTATTTGATAACATAATTTATGGGACTGACAACAGCTCGTGTGGACTAGACAAAAACAAACGTCACCTTGGCCTAAATAAAGGAATTGGGGAGGAAAAGCGACTATTCATGTCAAAACATTGTTGGTTTAAGTGGTATTTAAGATTGACAGCCGTATATTGTTACTTGTTAAATGCTTATTTATGATTTTGTTGATAGGTTTAATAGTATACGAACGTAAAGTCAATTAATAAATAGTACACTACGTTACATAATAAATAAATAAATGTTTTTCGTCAATATATAAAATAAACATCGGGATAAATGAAAGTGAATCGCAATAAAATCCATTCAGAATATTTTAATTTACGATGAAAAATATTCGCTTACACAAAAAAAAATCAATATATATTAGATTTAACAAAAGTATCAGATTTTAACGAATAGTTGAACTAAAAAGAAGCATGTATTTAAAAGAATTATTTTTAAATAAAAAATGAAAGACGACTTCCAAAGTAATAGTTTTATGACTTCTCATATACGACATTGTTAAAACTGGAAAAAAATTGAAATGGGAAGCACCAGCTTTCATAAAAAAAAAACATCACAATCTGTTCACCCAGTCGAAAGTTCTGAGGTTACGTATTATCTATTTAGTAATCTGTGTCTGAAGTAACAAACATAAAACATACAGTCGAACTGAGAACCTCCTCCTTATTGGAAGTCAGTTAATAAGCTCTTTCTTTAGCTTATATTATTATTTTTTCAGCAAGGAAGCGTCTCACATACTTTAGAGTAGGCATAATCAACAAAATATAGTACAGTACTTACATAAACGTTGACTAGACCAAAGCCAATAACCCTAAATAAGAAGCTATCAATATCCGAATCCCTTTACTTATTGGGAAAAGGCTCTTCGGAGGTCGCTAGTGTACAGTTACTTACGATTTAACGGGCCATAATCGGGTAGGGACATATAGAATTTTTCACTAAATATTTAATGAAATCGTAGTCTATACTAATATTATAAACTAGCTTTTGCCCGAAGCTCCACTCGCGTATACACAGTATCCCCCGTACTTTTCCAGGATAAAATGTAGCCTTTTAATCCAGAGTCTAAACTTCTACCATACTAAGTTTCATCAAAATCCGTTCAGTAATTATTGCGTGAAGGAGTCAGAAATCATCCATTCATCCATCCAATGTAGTATAACAAGTAGTTGGATGTTTATTTGTTTGCACTAAATAGGCTCAGAAGCTACTGGACATATTTTGATGAAATTTTGCACTTAAAAAGAATAGACCACGGAATGGACATTGACTACTTTTAATCGCGGAAAAATGCACAGTTCCTGCGAAATTTCCTTTTACGCACACGATGTTGTGGACGATATCTTGTAGTTTATAATATTTCCAAAAATTATAAGTTATCAAAAATCCTGTGACTTTTTAACTCGAAATATAGTGAAGTTTTACAGTCGATTTATAGTATTAGGTATTCTGACAGCAAGCAATTCTCAACCGCCTCGCAACTTTAAATTCACATTTGAAAAACCATCTTCGCAATGTTGTAAAATACACCAAAACCATAGAAGTATAAGTATTTATTAGTATTTTCACCTTTTATGCGTCATAAACTAACGGTTTATTCTTATAATATATTTAAATATATTATCAACGTAATTTTTATAAATTTTATAATATAGTATTATACAGGTATATAATATTAGTAAACACGCACCTGTATTATTCGGAATAATCTTTCCCATTTCACAGCAAACTTTATTTTTAATGTTAGTATAACTTTGCCCCCTGCCTCCTACAGCCTCCCGTTGTTTACTAGATGCCTACTGCAGTAGGCAACCTCGGCACCTTGTATGTTTGCGGTGCACCACATGTTATAATTTTTTAATTTTATAATTTTATTTTCATCAATTAAAATATATTATTATATTATTGCTATTATAAAATTTCATGTAAGTATATCACTGCGCTCGCGCTGTCGCCTTGAGTGGTCTGTCTCACGCCTGACAACAGGTTCGAAATCACAGAATATCAGGGACTGTGGTTTTCTCAGTCATTTACCTGGGTGGACTCCTTTTCATTGGTTTGAGCATTACACCACTGCCTTAGCAACTCTGTAAATAATTCTTACCTAATCTTAATGTAATGTAGTCGTGTAGTGTAATGTCCAAACTTTCTTTGAATAAATGTCTTATTATTATTATTATAGTGAAGTTTTATAGTTAGTTTAGGTTTTTTATTATTAAACACCTGTTCACCATCACACTAATGACCCACCTAAATATTGTAAGAGTAACCACGGGTAAAAGTTATATCGTAGACATTTGAGAGAAACAATAGCGGTGTCTTTAAACACACTGTAACAGCAAGCGGCCGATATTCGGAACAATGGTCGGTCTCGGCATACACCATTTACGGCAAAATTATTTCTGCTATGCATTTTTATTTAGCGGTTTTGTTTTAAAAAATATGATGTTTTTGATGATGAAATTCACTAGGAAACGAGTGGACGGTACACCGGAAGGTTGATTCGGCTAATTAAATCCTACATTATTACAGTTATGATCCAGTCCAGATAAGTTTTAAATTTTTGAGGCCATTTTGACATTTGAAGTAGGTATGGTACAAGATGGCTGACATTTGAGGTACGGTGAAAACCAAGATGGCGTAACCTTTTCTTGTATTATAAAGATATTTTGTTCTGTCAAATGTCGTCATAGCTTGAGGTTTGAAATCATTGGCAAAAACACTTTTTGTACTATATTTGGTAGGCTAAAGGCTTTTGTAGGTCGATATGTCACCGTAAAATTGTATAAACCGTTAGATTGTAAAATAACTAACGAGATTGTAAAAAATCTGACGAAATATCAAAAACTATGTATTTATAATGTAAAGAAAAATAATGTGTTAAATTATAGGCAGCATATTCGCGTCCGAAGTCTATCAACATTTTACAATTTCACTAGTAGTATTACAATCTAACGGTTTTTACAATTTTACGGTGACACATAAAAGTATTTGCAGAAACCATAATATTATAAATATGTACTTAAATACTTAGATGTTTCATAAATATTTTGAATACTTTACCCAGAAAACTAATACCCAATGTCTCAGGAGACATACATAATTCCTGCAAATCCCGTTTCTGATTGAAATGAAATGACAACAAAAGAAATATCCAAATGTAATGGAATAATATATAACGGGATAACAAGATACATACGAAATGAGCTCCTATGTAAATAGATTTAATATATTAGTCTAGCTGATGCCCGCGGTTCCGCCCGCGTAAGTACAGTAACCCACGGGAACTATATAGTGACCCGCGATAAAAAGTAGACTATGTCCTTTCCCGTGGTCTAGTACTTTATATTTGTGCCAAGTTTCATGATAATCGATGTAGTAGTTTTTACGTGAAACTGTAAATAGTATTCCACGGGAACCGTTCATTTTCCCGCGATAAAAAGTAGCCTATGTCCTTTCTCAGGCTCTAGAGTCTAGACTATCTGTGTACCAAATTTTATTTAAATTGGTTCAGTAGTTTTGGCGTGAAAGACGGACAAACATACACACTTTCCCATTTATAATATCAGTATGGACTAGCTGGTGCCCGCAACTTCGTTTGCGTGAAACGTCCATAACGGAATCCTATTATATCCTATTTATTTAAACGGAACCCTTAGATAAAGGTTGCCTTAGTTACTCTTTATAACATGAGCTATCTGCCAATGAAAGTCCCGTTTGAAATTGGTCCAGCCGTATAATAGAGATTAGCATTTGACATACAGACTGACGGACAATAAGTTAACATTTATTATAGTCATTTAATTTGAAATTACAAACAGACACTTCAATTTTATAACGTATTTAGGTACTTGATGGTTCCCTTGATTTCGTTCATGTAGAAGATCTGCATATCCTACAGGAACCGCTCATTTTTACTCGACAAAAGGAGACCTGTCTCGTAATCTATGCAATTCTTTGTTTGCCGAGTTTAATTCAAATCCACACATGCAGCGATTCTCGTTTAAAAAAGGAACAAGAACACATCTATAAATTCTAAACTTTTCGCATTGAGTTAGGAATATTAAAGATAATAATTTAAATAATATTTTATAAATAATAACTGCTTATGTTATAATATTCTACTACAAAATCCCAAAATTAATAAAGAAAATGGCGGCCAGTCGTATGTTATTTTTCAGCTCCAACAGTTTGAATGAAATGAAAATATAGCCATGCATATTTCATGCATTGAAACTGAACAGACGTGAATATTCCTATTTATATTAATATTGCCTAAACTCGTATCGTTCTATTTTAAATTTACTTCATGCCTCAAGAAAAATGTTAGAAAAACTACTTTTTGTACTTTTTGTTGGACCGATAATAATGTATTTCTGACTAATACAATAATTTTTTAAATCGGTCCGATCGTCTTCGATTAATCATATTAGGTAACAGTCCATAACATACTCCTTTTGGAAGTCGGCTAAAAACTATATACCTAATCTTCTTAAATATAAACTTTATTACAGTTTCAATGTCTCGCTAAAACTCGAGAACGGCTGGACCGATCTTGCTAATTTTGGTCTTGAAATAATTGAGGAAGTTGTAGTTGTAGATGTACTTATATTTATTTATCTGGAATTCTTAGTTAAGTCAGTTTAACGTGTGTCGGGACAGCTAGTTAATCAAAATAAAAGTTGATTCGCCCATCTTCTCTCAGGTGAACTTTCCCCTTACGGTAAGTTGGGACTTGGGTCAGTACTCAGTAGGTAGGAGTTATTATAATCCGGGAATCTTGAACTTCGATATTAACTTCCCCGGCCCATAATAGATAAGTAGTAAGTGTTACTTGCGAATGTTCCAAATATAGGAGAAATTGGTAAATAAACTTACAATATAATGTCATTACTGGATGTTGCTCGCAACTTCGTACGCAGAAATCCGCATATCACGCGGAAACCATACATTTTGCTGCGATAAAAATAATAGTGCCAACTTTCATCAAAAGAGCTATCTAATCTCGCTTGACGGCCATTAGTACTACGTGAAAAGATGTGGAGGGGGTCTAGGCATATACTACGGATGGTCACCATGGGATGAAATGGGGGAAACGAGTAAAAGTGGTCACTTAGTAAAAACAATACATTTTGCTGCGATAAAAATAATGGTGCCAACTTTCATCAAAAGAGCTATCTAATCTCCCACTAGTTCTACGTAAAAAGAAGGGAGGGGATCTAGGCATATACTATGGATGGTCACCTTGGGGGGAAATGGGGGGAAACGAGTAAAAGTGGTCAGTTAGTAGAAACCATACATTTTGCTGCGATAAAAACAATGGTGCCAACTTTCATCAAAAGAGCTATCTAATCTCGCTTGACGGCCATTAGAGTACTACGTGAAAAGATGTGCAGGGGTTCTAGGCATATACTACGGATGTTCACCATGGGAGAGATGGGAGGAAAATGAGTTAATAGTGGTCACTTAGTATGGGTAGGTATCCCTTATTGGTATTACAAGTCATGTACTAAAAATTGCGATCATCTCAGTGGGATGGAACGTGCACCCTCTCGAGTTAAGCGCTCTACACACTGGGCCACAGACGCAAGTAAACAGTTATTTATAATTTCTAACTAAAACATTTTTAACATTGCATGACTAACACAGTTTGTATCCAGTTTGTGAACCATGAAGTAGTTTATGTAAACACTTTCTTTGCTCTTTAAAGTACTCCAATCCCTAAGGGTCTGACGTGGGGAATTGTTTAAAAATTCACCCCGTGTTTAATGAAGGGCTGAAACTCCATAAAAATGTGCTAACAATTCACCAGAGGCATGTTAAATGGTGTCACGCAAGCCCTTTAGGTGGGTGAAAAGTTGTTTTGTTGTTGTAACGGAATGTGTAAAGAGACATAAATAAAAACTTAGTGAGGATATAACAATGAAATAATAATTAGTAACGTCTAAATTATTTTTTATTTTTGTAATAATTAGTAACGTCTAAATTATTTTTTATTTTTGTAATAATTAGTAACTTGTAAATTATTTAAAATAAACATTAATTTACCGGCCAAATACTAACTGCTTCGGTTGTGGTAGGGAATATGTACGTTTTTTTTTATGTGTTGTTTAATTATCTTGTTTAGTAATTAATTTACCGGCCAAATACTGCTTTGTTGGACAATAGGGAATATGCACATTTCTATTTCTTGTTGAAATATATCTATCTTGTTTAATAAACAATATAGTATAATTCGTTTTTAAAAATTATTGAAAATGACAAATATATCAACGTTTAAAGTAGTCAATTAGACAGAGAGATCCGATATGTAACTTGACGTCTCATGACACGACTTGCATAAAAAGTTAATACTAAATTTCGTTTTGCTAGAAATTTAACCGCTCATGTCTTCCTCATTTTTTAACAGAAATTAGCGATTTTTTCGCAATTTATTTTATTTCTCAGTCTAGCACTATATAATAATGCTTTATGTAAATATTCTGTTCTATGCATATTCCCTATATCCTCGTAAAACCCTATGGTTTTTTACAGCAAAAAGTATCAGTACGGCTTTGCCTATGCAAAGCCGTACTGATACTTTTTGCTGTACAGTATTAGTTACGTAATAACTATTTAGTAATATGTGGTATTAGGCTGGGATTATATGATCCGGAATCCGACGGGCCGGGGAAAATCCAGGGCACTGAAAAAAGAACTGCACTATTGAAAATAGAGTCAAAAATAGAATTGTCGCATTGAGGTATATACATGGAGGGGCCCTTACAGTTCTATACCGACCTATGCGTAGAACAAAGTCCGATTTGAAAAATTGCTACTTTTCAGTAGAGGCAAAACAAGTTTTGCGAATTGAAAAACTTGAATAACTTATAAACGGTGAGACTTTTATTTTTGAAATTTTGGTATGTTATTATGACATCCTAGTCTAGTTAACCGCTTTATACTGTTTATTATTAATTATTATATTTACTGAGATAACGAGTTCTATATCAACCTAGGACGTTTTACAGCGGAGAAGCGAGAGTTCGTAGTGATCATATTACGTTGTTTTACGGAGACATTTAAATGAAACGCCGTTCTATATTCATATGGTTCGTTTTTTGTTGGAGTTATCCGACATTTTTAAGTCCTATGTGAATAATTATAGTCTATTATTTTGATATAGCATTAGCCACATTACGCATAAATGAACAATAATACATAATTATTTATTAAAATCGTTTATTTACATTAAAAAATCTCAAAATAGGTGGTGTTTTAAACTATAATTAAATCATAGTCGGTACTAGGTACTTACTTAAAATTAAAGACTAGTTACCATAGTCTAAAACCTATAAAACAATTAAAATCTCTAAGATATGCCCATAAAAATAAATATTGTTTGAAACTTAAAATGAGATAAAAAAATTAAAATTCGTATAATTCTACATTAACAAGCCCAAAACAAAATTTAAACTTAAAAAACAATAAAAACCTTTTTAAAACGTAGTTATAAATTGAACTTCTTTGGTACTGTATCTAAATTATCTAGCTAAGCATAGCTATATTATACAGCAGTATAATATAGTCGGATAGATACAAGTTCAGTTTAACCTACATGGGGGAGGTATCTACACGTTTATCTAAAATAATGAAAAATAACTATAATATTGTTATGGCCATAATCCCGTAACAATAAGCATGTCGTATGCAGGAGAAATAATACTTAAAAAATCAATTTTGTCATAATAAGGTCCGGATTGATTTAAAGTATCAATATGGTGTCTATATAATCGATTATCCTGAATGTGATAGTGTATACGTGGGTCAAACAGTTTGACCTACGTATACAATATAATATGTAACACCATATAGGAATGTTCATCAGGTACACTATAACTTCTCGGCCGCCTTAAGCGTTTTATGTCACATCTCGCCAAGCACCCGCCTTCAAATCTGACGTCGAACGTAAGTTGCCGGTCAGTGCTAAAATGCCGATTTCGACGAAAAGTTGTATGAATGCACTAGCTTATATTAGTATATTCGGAATCTACATAAAATTTTCTTTAATAAGTATATAATATAAACTGAAAAATTAAGAAGTGTAATTATTTCGAACGGCCTAATCGTACAAGTATGTAAAATCCCACCTCTTGTTGTCGAAAAAAGCATTTAAAAAATAATTTAAGACGCTAGAAACATTATAAAGAGACTAATGATATTAATAACGATGATAATATATCATATCTTAAAAGTGTCTAGCAAAATGTGATTTATCACGATAACCATTTCTATAAGACGCGATGTATTCTTTGTACTGAGTCTCAAAGTTACGTCCAGTTTGAGTCAAACTTTGTACCGTGTTTAAGAGTTACATATTATCACATTTCGCTAAACACCTTTTAGATAGTGGTTATTATAGTGTACTTGATGGCCTTTCCTATAAGGTATATATGAGACAAAAGATTTTTACCAAGCGTGCTGGAATAATTAAAAATAATTAAGAATAGAGCAATAACAGACTTGCATTACGCATGGTTATACGTATACTCACACGTTTGCTTGCAGGTTGTGGGTATTTTTCCCGAAAGTATAGATTATACTTTCGGGATATTGCTAGATATAATATTAATTAAATTGTATACTACTATCTACATGATTGAACCTGAAAACGTTGTCATAGGTGGAATGACTATCAGTAGGAGACTGCATAGGAGTTAGCACCGACAGTTCTTGACCAACTGGAGTACACCTATGGTCAGAAGTCACAAGTTGTATTATAGGTGATTTTTCGAAACTAGAAGTCGCTTTTAAAGAAAGTTTTGATGGTCGGCCATAAATTGAAATTAGTAGGTGGATTAGGTGCGGCATTAATTTCATTCCAAACATCACCCAGTTGCTGACTTATTTCTTCTGCACCTTGTTGTCAACAACTGAAATGTTAAAAATTGTATTACTTCACTGCACCATAATATATTAAAAATAATATATAATATTATGACATATAATATGTAACTTGAAAACATAACATTATAATTTATAATACAAATTAATATAGTATATAACTTGAAAACATAACATTTTAATACAAATTAATAACATTTGTACAAAGCTATTTAAAAAGTTTGAATATACAAGTTTTAATGAACATCGCAGTACACAACTAAAACTGTCGATTATAATGTTATATGATTTGCCGAAGACCCTACAAATGTGTATATATTGTAAGGTAACGCAGCTTAAAACTATTTTTATTCATTTAATATAAAATATATTAATTAATTAATGGAATCCGGCGTTACTTTGCGGAAATCCATAGCATACAATTAATTAGTATGATTATTTTAAGCAGTTTTTCCGCCAAATAATACCCACAATCTGCAAGCAAATGTGTGAGTGCACGCATAAGCATGCGTAACGCACCTCCCTCCTCCCACACTGCTTATGCGTGCACTCAGATGCAAGATCATGCAAACACCACCACCACACAAGCAACAATGTCAGCAAGATCGTGCAAAGCCCCACACCACCATGCAGGTTGCACAACACTGAGTTTTGCACATTTGCTTGCAGATTGTGGGTATTATTTGGCGGAAAAACTGCTTAAAATAATCATATTAATTAATTGTATAAAATATATTTCTATTTAACGATATTTTTAAAAGAACAACGTCCTAACTGATGTCATTATTCAGGTGATAACGTCCCATCTGCATATCGAACTGACAAAACGTATTGTAACTATTCTGTGATTCCGTAAAAAAACGTCCCATAGTTACATGAAACCCTCAGAAGTTCTAAAGAGTTAGTCTTAAATCGTTGTAATACTACTTATAATGTCAACGTTTATGGTACTTCAACTTTTATTGATAATACGACAAATATTTACCTAATAAAAAAACATGAAACTAATCATACTTTTCGTACTAAAACGTATTTTTCTAACTCTCCGTCAAAAAATGTCTTATATGAAGATAGATTTCCCGTTTCTATTTACTAGCTTAAAAAGCGGAATATTGAAAAAAAATCATTTCAAAGCATAATAATATTTAATTTGAAGAATAATATAAGTAAAAATATCAACTTACCTGGATCTACACCGTTCTTCATAAAAATATCTTGTTTATTTGAAAAAGAAGGACTACGTTCAAGCTCTTTTCTCTCTTCATAAAGTATATCCAGCAATATCCGTAAGCGTGACATTTCAAAAATACTTTTAGTATGCAATAATTAATAAAATTATAATTTTCGTTAAACCGAAAAAAAAAAATCACACACATGACGCAAAAAACCCTTCTTTCCGCTCGACAACGCCTGAAGTGAAGATCGCGCGAGGCGCCCGCGCCGCGCGCGCTCCAATTTCTCCGTCCTATGAACACAAGGTGCATTTTAACATGGAGCTAAGATCAAATAAGACGTTGTACGATTCTGTATTTCCGAAATTAAGCCAGATACAAAAATTCTGAAAATGTCAGATTGTAGAGCTTTGATTCCTTATTTCATTTACCTAAAAAACGCACTTTTGCTCTATGATCACATCGGACTTTGTTCTACGCATAGGTCGATACATACTAGCGCTTATACAAATATGATGGAAATATGAGACAGACGGTGAAATATCATTTGGTCTCTTTCTATCTAATGCAATAATTTTCATGTTAGAAGAAACAGCAATATTTTTGTTTTTGCTCATTTTAGAAACATTAGACTTCAAAACTTTGACAATTAACGAAATGTGGAACGATCCGCCATTATTTGCTCATTAACTGTCAATTAACTGTGGTAGATCTCCTGTCAAAAGGTTGTTTAAGTTTTGTTTAATTAAGAATTTCCAAGAGATTATAAGGACTTATTCTTTAAAATTTTATTTAAATGTTGTAAAATTGATAATTAACATGCCTAAACGTTATATTGCAAGGTGCAATACATTAAAGAGTATAAATCAACCTCAATTGTATTTACGCAGGTTAGTAGCCGGTTTTATGCAATACTATAAACATTTCATGAAATAATTGCGTTGCAATTTGATTTTTTCATTTATTATATTCATATCCATTTAAATTTCATTAGAACAGTCCTTTAAATTGCATTTTAAGTCATTAGATTTATTTACGTAATTGAAAAGTGTTGTACCTACCGTTTGTAATAGTTATCGATAAAGGTATAAATAATAATTACATCGATAAAAACATAATAATTACATTTGTGTTATGTCTCAAAAAGCAATCTGAATGTATTCGATGTGGTTTTAAAAATATAAGTTTGATAGCTTTTAATAATATTGTTGTGACCAAAATTATTTGTAAAATGATAAAACTAATAATACTCGTTTTTTATAGGTTTCCGAAAAGTGATACACTAAGCAAATTATGGTTGAAAGCTGGAGAAGAAAATATTAATCCCCGGACCCAGTCAAGAGAATAGCATAGCCAATTTTTGAACAAACTTAATTTTATTTAGAAATGGATAGACTTATTCATTTTAATATAAGTGGATATATTCCTTTGTCTTTTATTTCTATTCCACCTTAGATAGTTCAAAAAGTTTTTAGTTCCATCTGTCGATGCCACAAGGACTAATTATTTGCCAAGCTGTAAAAATGTAACACCTATTAATTGTAACCATATTTTCACCAAATAAAGCATCTTGTCATTATGTATAAGATTAGGTTACGATGGGACTGACTTACGCTGTACATCAAAAGTCCCTAAATAAAGAATAAAAAAGCACCATTTCATTTCATATACCAATTTATACAGTTGGCTCAGCTCGTATGAAAATAAATATTTAACCATATTATAACCTCTAAGGACCTAGGGGTTAAAGTATCCTTAAATAATAAAAGATAAACGTGTTGACTTCAATAAAGAAATGGCACTTCTTTCCCATGGTAAATAAAGTTAATGCTTACTTGATTAATAAAGGTATTACAATTAAAAAAAAAAAATGGTCCAGTTAGAACAAATAGAATAAAACTATCCTCAGCAATAGCATAGAATACTCAGGATGTCGGTTAAAAGATATTATCGATTAATAAAAGTAGTTAAATGTACAATGTCATTAGTAAAATAAGTTTTTTTACTTACGTATGCATAAATTAAGAATAAAAAAAGCATAATTTCATGTCATAAACCAATTTATACAGTTGGCTCAGCTCATAAACAAATAAATATTTAAGGATCTTTTAACTCCTAGGTCCTTAGAGGTTATAATATTATAACCTATAAGGACCTAGGAGTTAAAAGATCCTTAACTAATAATTATACTTAAGCGTGTTGACTTCAATAAAGAAATGGCACTTCTGTCCCATGGTAAATAAAGGTAAGTCTTACATGATTAATAGAGATATTACAAAAACTTTTTTGAAAGTGGTCCAGTTAGAACAAATAGAATGTATACCTAAATATATCGTCAGCATCGAATACTTTTTTGGATGTACGTTAAAAGATATTATCGATTAATAAAAGTAGTTAAATGTACAATGTCATTAGTAAAATAAGTTTTTTATTTACGTATACATGTAAGTTATTGTAAAACTTATGAAAATTTAAAATATCGATACTGTCGATACCCATAATTGCAACTCTAGTTCGGCAGCCATTTTTTGCTCATAATCAGCTGATAAATTGGACACGTTTTTGTCATAGGTAGGGCCTGTCCTTTGAATTCTTTAGTCATTGAATTGTCGAGTATAGAGATGTCATTTATGACATTGACATTTGTCTTGACATATAAATGTTCGATTTTCAGCTCAATTATATTAGCGCCAATTATATTATATTTGGCCCCAGACGCATTGACCAGTTCATTCCTCTGGAATAGGCTGACTATGTTGTGAGAATGCCGTATGTGCTTGGGCAACCATACGACATTTAAAAACCAACTGTCCCAGGCACTACAGTATTTCAAGAGTGGTTACTTCGCGTTCTTTTTTCAGTGCTCTAAATTTTCTCCAGCGTTCCGGATTCCGGAGCATATATATACCTAGTCCCAGCATTAATATAATAATTATCTGGATATAATTTATTAAAAAATAAACGAAGGAAATCGGCTAATGCTTAGTTATTAAATATCAAAGTGATGAAAAAAATGTTTCGCCGACACTCTAGGGAGCCGTACATCTTTAATGAAAACGCACGAACTAAATTAAATATCTAAGAGTTGGAATGTGGGCCAAATAGGGGTCATGGAGGGCACGATTAAATTATAGCCCTGAAGCCTTATCTTATAGGGCCGTCACCTGCCCTTAAACGAATGAAAACTCGGAAAAGGCACTATTTAATCTCAACTCTGTTGAACTAACTCTCTACTAACTAAATAAACTCCGAAATAAAAAACTTTTCGGAAAAGATTTTCGGATAATTTCGGATGTATACGGATTATAATATGTCATGTTTAAATGTGCCGGCCGTGTCGACTCTGGGCCAAATTATTACCTAAGCTTTACATAGTTGCATTTTACTTGCATTCGTCATAAACCTATCCGTAGCCGAAACTAACGGATAATCCGAAATAATTTATGAATCCATACCCGTAATCGAAACCGATATAATTATATTTCGATATCCGTATCCGAAAAGTCATATCCATAACACCTCTGTATCTAATGAGGACCTCTATAGCTCAGTGGTTAGTAAGTCGGCGAAGTCCTATGATTATTATCCGAATGCAGTTACACTGGAGCTATACTGCAAATTGAACAAATAAACATTTAAGTGAATTAAAATATTGTTACGTAAATTGGGCATTTGCCTATATGTAAAATTTTGTTTTTTAAAACAGTCATAAATGATTAGATAAAGCGACTTGATAAAAGTGAAAAAAATGAATATTTTATCGGTAATTTTAGTCACAAAATGGAATCTTTGAAAATATAGATTTTTATTACTAAATATAATATGACACAGTAGCTGTTGCCCGCGGCTCCGCCCGCGAAAATACGGTATCCCTCGGGAACACTGTACTTTTTTCGGGATAAAAGTAGCCTATGTTTTAATCTAATCTAATGAGCCCAAACTACTAAGATACCAAATTTCACCAAAATCCGTTCGGTAGTTTTTCCGTGAAAGAGTAACAAACATCCATTAATTCATCCATCCATCCATCCTCACAAACTTTCACATTTATAATATTAGTAGGATGGAAATCCTACTAATATTATAAATGTGTTTACAAGAGGATTTTTGTAAACTGTAGTCAGAGCACTATACATTTAAGTAATAAAAGGATTTACTAGCAAATACCCTATTGGTCCTCAGAATGTCTAATATAGTGCCTAAACCACTGCATGTCTGTATTTTTAGACTAAGCATAATACAAATGTTTGTTCGTGTAGCTTTACAAGGGAGATTTTTATTTCTAGATAATCCCAGGGAATCTGATGCGCTTTTAAAAGTTCTTTTATTTATGATTCTGCGCCGGAAGGCTGTATTTTAATTTAAAACTGGAATAGAATACACGAAATATAATGCCTGATGTATCTAGATTCTAGTGTATTATGGGGAAGTTTATCAAGACAAAAAAAATCAGCACTAGAAATGAGATGTTTGATTTTGGGCCAGTTCTATGTACACTACATAGGTAAATAGGAAAAAATATGGGAATATCATAAAAATACAAAAAAAATAATTTGAAGAAGGGTACATGCGTACAAAAATGATTATTTGAAGAGTTTTTTATTGCGAGAACACTATTTTTAGGGCGGCCATGACAGTTGTTTTGACTTGACTTTTGATGTAGTAGACAGTTTTACGAAGAGAAGTCGTCTTGAATGTCATACGTCTTTCGTTGTCAAAAGTCATTTCATTGACAAAATGTCATTCTTTAGTTAATTCTGATCTAATCCGCCATGTTTTATTTTACTTTGTGTTGCTCTCCTTGACGAAGTTAATTTAAATGTACATGGAAACGAAGTGAAATTAAACAAAATAAAGAATAGGAAACGGTTACTATATTATGTAGCTATATTTACATATACTGTACATAGGGCTGGCCCAGGCCTCATACATTTCTTGAATATCTCTTTTCCAAATAAAATTATTAATAGTAATCAAAAGTATACTTTTCTACAGGTGATAAACGTATGTCGTCTATAGAGGAAAAGTTTGTTTGTTTGTTTGCATTGAATAGGCTCCGAAACTACCGGACCGATTTTAATGAAATTTGGTACCATAGACCCTAGATACCATAGTATAGATTAGACCACGGGGAAGGACATAGACTACTTTTTATTGCGGCAAAATGTACGGTCACCACAGGTTTTCCTTTTGCGCGCACGAAGTCGCAGGTAACATATTATACTTTTTACTAAAATTGTTTAAACCTAGAAGCTTAGATTTTAAAATACAAGGTCAGCTACAAAACAACATTTGGAACAATATGACAGAGTGTATTTGGTGGTACAGTCAGTGTAAGAAACATGTAAACATGTACTCACAAATATAACCTTTAGAGGTCGACAAAGTATTCTAAGTTCTTTTGTAAAAATATTTGAGTTCGTGACACCCAAAGATATAATTTAATTTTATCGGAAACTGGACAAATATTTACCAGAAGACAAAACTTAAGCAGCTACCCGACACGAATTAGAAGATTGATATTGTTGCATAATGATGTAACATTATTAAAAATGCTGCTGAGTCAACAGATCCAACATACAACATGGTGTCAGAAGTGGGATGTACTTAAATACAAAAATATATGAACGAAAAAGAGGGTACATCAAAAACTCAAGAATAACCACAAAAAACTTGAAGGCAGTCGGAACTTAGGAACGATCGGTGAAAAAAGTGCGTGAAGACCTAAAAATGGCTGGAAACGGAGTACAGAAACTTGAAATTTCTACCGAAGTTATCAACAATAATGCTGAGAATTTCAAGAAATGGACGCAAACATTCGAGATATACCTGCTGGCATCAGGAATGGAGAAGACAGAAGACAAAAGAAAAATTGCAATCATGCTGCATTCCATGGGAGAGAAAGGTCTAAATATATATAATTCCTTCAATTTGGACCTGGAGGAAGCCACATATCAAGATGTCAAGGCAAAATTCGTCGAGTATTTTGAACCCAAGAAGAATTTGACGGTAACAAGACACAAATTTTTCACGCTGAAGCAACGTGTGAACGAATCCTTGGAGAACTTTCTTATGGAATTAGAGAATGCAAGTCATGCCTGTGAGTTTGGTACGCTCCGCGACTCGCTGGTAAGGGACATCCTTATTGCGAATATGGCTACAAATTTCTCGCAATTTCGTCAACAACTCTTACTCGAGCAAGATCTGTCCCTGGAAAGAGCCAAACTTCTATGTAGAACACTCACAATGGCACAAAAAAGTGAAGAATCAATGAATGCAGCAGATGGAAGAGAAGAAGCCACAGTATACAAGCTACACAGAAGTCGTCAGAACAGTCCTTCTACACACCAGAAGAGAAGAAAATCCAAATCTCCGTCGCGCCAAGGTCAACCAAGGTCAGCTACGCCTGGATCCAGAACAAAATGTGTGAAGTGCAACACAGTCCATGGTCACCGCAACTGCCCAGCGTGGAAGCACAAATGCAGGTCATGTTTTAAATATGGACATTTTACTCATTTATGCTTTAAGAAAAATAGTGTCAGGAGTTTAGTCTCTGGGGTAGGCAATATGCATCTCGATGATGAACCGAGTGCTGCTTGCTTGGTAAGCAATGCTCATACTGAGAGATTCACTATTGGGGCGTTGTTCAATATTAAAAATATAAAGTCACAAAGTACCAGTTCATATTTGAGTAAAAATGACATTAATTCCTGGCATTATTATTTAAAAATAAATAACAAATGTGTAGACTGCATAATTGATACTGGGGCAGATATAAATATGATGTCTTACAAAGTGTTTAAAGAATTAAATCTTAAGTTTGATAAACAGAGTAAAAAAATGTGTAAAAAATATAATATCTATGCTTATGGGGGAAAACAACCAATTCCCATTATGTCAGTGTCAAACATATGGTGTATGTTTGAAAACAAAAAAGAACCTGAAAGTGTTACTTTTGTTATAACAGACTTAAACTGTCCTACTGTAATTGGTTTACCCACTTGTATAAAGCTAAATTTAGTTATCAAAAACTTTAACCTAAACAATATGTATAAAGAACCCTGTGACAAAATTGTGACCAAATATAATGATGTGTTTCAGGGTCTAGGCTGTTTACCATATGAACACAGTATTGTGTTAAGAAAAGATGCTGTGCCGTGCATAGATCCACCCAGGAAGGTGCCATTTGCTCTGGTGGAGCCGTTGCGGAAGGAGCTCGAACTCATGGAGGAATTGGGGATCATCCAGAAAGTCCATGAACCAACTCTCTGGGTGAGTAGCTTAGTTATTACCATGAAAAAGAATGGAGGATTAAGAGTTTGCCTAGATCCTAGAAATTTAAATAAAAACTTATTGAGATGTCATTATCCCATTAAAAATATTGATGAAGTAAGGTCTAAATTGTCCGGAGCCTCATATTTCTCACATTTAGATGCATTTTCTGGATTTTATAATATAAAATTAACTAAAGAGAGCAGTGACCTTTGTACTTTTCAAACTCCCTTTGGTAGACATAAATTTTTGAGATTACCTTTCGGAATAAGCACGGCAACAGAAATTTTCTATAAAACTATGATAGATTTATTCGGAGACATTGAGGGAATAATAATTTGGTGTGATGACATTTTAATATACGGTGAAACAATTGAAATACACAATAAAAGATTAGAATTGTTTCTGGATAGGGCTAGACAAGTCAATTTGAAATTAAATAGAGCCAAGTGCAAGTTTCTTTTAGAAGAAATCGCATATTTGGGCTATATTTTCAGTAAAGATGGTGTAAAAATTGATCCAGAGAAAATTAAGGCTATAAAAGAGATGCCAATACCAAAAAATATTAAAGACTTGCAAAGATTTTTAGGTATGATAAATTTTTTAGCACCATTCATAGAAAACTTAGCTGACAAAACTAATATTTTAAGAAATTTGTTAAAAAAGAATGTGTTATGGCTTTGGGATGAGAATTGTCAAAAATGCTTTGATTTATTAAAAGAAATTATAACTAAAGCGCCCGTGTTAGCAAATTATGATTGTAATTTACACTTGACTTTGTCGGTAGATGCCTCAAGATATGCCGTCGGTGCCGCTATATTTCAAAATAAGCGACCCGTTGCTTACAGCTCAAGAACACTGACCAGCTCACAACAAAATTATGCTCAGATTGAGAAGGAATTGTTTGCAATACAATTTGGATGTAATAAATTTCACCAATATATTTATGGCAGTAGAATAACTGTGCAAACTGATCACAAACCGTTGATTTATTTATTTAAGAAGCCCCTACATGAAGTACCTGCTAGGTTGCAGAGAATGATGCTTTCTTTGCAAGGCTATGACTTAGATGTGGTTTATGTACCTGGTAAATTTATGTATATAGCAGATACTTTGTCTAGAGCAGCACTTACTGAAAAATACATACCCCCATATGAACAGGATTTACAGTACCATGTAAATACTATTATATTTTCTAACCTCTCTGTAAGTAAGCCATATTTGAATTTAATATTAACAGAAAGTAATAAAGATGAATCATTAACTTTGCTTAAGTCTTATATTCAAAACGGGTGGCCTAAGAGCAAAGACAAAATGGCATCTATGGTAAAACCATATTGGAATATTCAAAATGAAATACATATAATGAATGAATTACTATTTAAAGGAAATAGGCTTATTGTTCCTAAATCTTTGCAAAAACAAATATTAGATAAAATTCACTGTGGTCACTTAGGTATAAATAAAACACTTAATATTGCTAGAGAAACAGTTTATTGGCCGAATATAAATGCTGACATTAAAAATTTAGTTGATCAATGCTTAGTATGTGCTAAGTTCAAGCCAAACACAACAAATGAGCCGTTGCAGTGCTACGAGATGTCCCATCTTCCCTGGCAACAGGTAGGTGTTGATTTACTATATTTTGATGGAGAAAATTTCCTTGTCTGCATGGATTACTATTCCAAGTACATTGAGTTAGCTTCTTTGCATAAAAATTACACTGTGGACGTTGTTGTTAAGAATCTTAAATCGTTTTTTGCTCGTCATGGAATACCGAAATCTCTTGTATCTGACAATGGTCCACCTTTTAACTCCAGTAAATTCAAGTCCTTTCTTGAGGAGTGGGACATTGAACACATAACAAGCAGCCCACATTGGCCAAAATCCAATGGTCAAGCTGAAAGCGGGGTAAAAATTATAAAAAACATTTTGAGAAAATGCAAAGAGGATGGCTCTGATATATACTTGTCATTGTTACATTATCGTAATACGGCTAAGGGAGATTTTCCCAGTCCAGCTTCATTATTGATGTCTAGAAACTTAAGAGTAAATTTACCAATACTAAATAAAAAGTTATATCCTAGAGTAGTAAAATTTTCGACATATGAGAAATGTCACAAACATAGCAGAGACAGAATGTCTTTTTATTTTGACAGGAATGTTAAGCAAAAGTCATATGTATTTCAGCCAGGAGATTATATATATTTTAAAAAAGATCCTAAATCCGTTTGGACTCCGGGAATAATTAAAGAGAAATTGACGTGTGGTAGGTCGTATTATATTGTAGATTTAAACGGTGCTGTGTATAGGAGTAATATAGGACACATTAGACCTAGAAAAAGAGATTTAAAAAACATAAATACTCCTCCTTCTTCTTCTGGTAATGGCGAAAGCATTGGCAAAAATGACAGTATGGTTACCATACAGGACATTGCTAACCCCATGAGTTCGGTGAATTTCGGAAACGGTCTTTTTCAAAATTGTGATAATGATGAAAGCTGTGTTCCTATGGAGAGTCTAGTGAATACCGATTATGTAACCAGATCTGGTAGAAATGTAAAACGTCCTAAACTGTATATTCATGAAAAATATGATTAGTTATATAGTAGTATGTTTTTAGTTGTGTACAAATTGTAGTATTAGTTGCGTTATCTTGAAAAGGGAGGTGTTGCATAATGATGTAACATTATTAAAAAGATAATCTGTCATTCATAGGTGTCACTTTGATGCCTATGATAGAATATTCAGTTAGCCATAAGGCTATGTATAGCTTAGACGTGTGTATGTCTATTTGGCCTCCTTAACATATTATATGTATGATAAGATAATTATATGGATGTTATATGTAGAACATATGTAATAAAGAAGAATATACAATCATTGTATCATTGAATATCTCCACCGTGAGTTTATGATAAATGCTGCTGAGTCAACAGATCCAACATACAACAGATATGTTTCTTACGGCTGAATACTAAAAAGCTAATCAAAATTAAGAGCCCTCCTATTCCCAGGCTGTCCCTGTCTCTTCTAGCCGAAGTGACAAGGACAGCATGTGACATGAGCGTCACTTATTTTAACTATAGTTCCAGTATTCGGCCGTTAGAGTCACCACTTATCTGAATTCGCGTGTTATTTCATTGTGCATACATGGTTTAGCAACAAATAAATAATTTATATAAAGCTTTCATTGATCTCGTATATTATGTAAGTAGGTACTGGATGTTTTACACAATTTCCTACGCACAAAACAAAATCCCATGAGAACCGTACATTTCCTCGCGATAAAAAGTAGCCTATGTCCTTCCCCGTAGTCAAAATTAAATCGGTCCAGTTTGGAGCCTGTGTAACGCAACAAACAAATACACAATAAACAATATAATGTATTAACATATATATCTATATTATAGATGTGTGACGTATTAGATGCTTGTTACTACAATATAATCTGTGGTATGAAATAAAGGCGGCAACCCAGTGCGAGCGGGGTCCGCGTGGCAACACTGCCGGAGGGCATTGGGATCATTTCAATGGCGGACACCGCGAACATTGGACGTCGGAATGCAAAAAGTGTATTTTATTCAACCAAAACATTATAGTATAATTACAAGTACATCACAAAATGGACAATGACAATATTAAGCTGTTCATACTATTGTATATCATTGTATTGTATTATCACCATAGACGTTTATTATAGACGAGGCATGTTGAGGCAAAAAGTGTCTCCAGGAAAATGGCCCCAATTTTTAAATTTTGGGGCCATTTTGATATTCGAAGTATGGTGAAAACAAGATGGCTGACATTTGAGTTATGGTGAAAACCAAGATGGCGTAACTTTTTCTTGTATGATTTTTTTTCTGCTTAATGTACGTGATAGCCTATCTTGAGTTAAAATATTTGATTATTATCACATTTAATATTTGTCGGTGACTGTCCGAAGTTGGCAGTAGAAAGGTTGTAGCGGCTGACTGACGCGGGTGTCAAGCGCGCCGACGTTTTGGCTACAAACTCCCAGAAACCTTTTCACTTCAAAGCGATTGATATACTAAACAACACAGTAACCTCATTCCTCGAATAAACAGAATAACCTCCTTTTGGAAGTCGGTTTAAATGTTAGATTCTAGTAATTAGTTACTAAATTAAAAAGTTTATTTAGTTAATAGTAATTAGTTACTAAATTAAAAAGTTACAAGACTAAAAAGGACCACGTTTATTGCTATGATTGAAAAACGAACATTTCTGTCAAATCCTTATGTTATTTGTGAGATTGTTTGTTACGACAATGATATAAGTAAACACATTATTAATAAAATTAATTTCGTATTTTTTTTCATACATTTTTAACCGCTGTGACGTCACTCGTGCATCATTTTTTTTTGTATAGAGCGTTTTTAATGCACTCCAACGATCTCACTTTTGCGATGATATGCCATTGTAAAGACAATATTTCCTATTTGAAAAGTTGAACGGCTAAACATTTTAATGCCTCGAATGTGCTTTTATTTCCCATCTTTGATAATCCTAATTTGTTTTCTGGGGACAGGATATAAAATAGGGAAATGCAATAAAACGTTAATATCGTAGGGTCAGGGATCGCTATGGGTTCCACATATAAATAGCGAGTCACGTTGAATAAGCAATCCCTTACACTGAAAATACACACTTAGTATTGATTTTAGATGTACCTATGCTATATGACATATGTTAGAGATTTTTTTTAATGTCCAACAATGTTTTACTAATGTTTTACCAATTTTTTTAATCTTAATTTTTTGGCAAAATTAGTTCCATGTTTGGTTAGGACAATGCAGGCTGACCACCTGATTGTCTGACAAGAAAGATGACCCATGCGTCAGATGATCATGTGAAAAGTCGTGTCGGTTATCCGTCCCACTGGATTATGAGAGTAAAGGAAGAGAGAGTGCTCTTGTGTACTGCGCACACACTTGGGCACTATAAAATTACTCCTGTGTAACTGGCCTGATTTCAATGAAATCGGCCACCGCCACCGAAATCGGTGTGGGGAGTTTTATTAACAAACGATCTGGAAAAGGTATAAAAGTCGATGGCACCAATCTACTAGTCGCACTGGAAAACTGGGGAATGCCTATGTTCTGTGGTGGTCTTATGGCTGAAACGACGATATTTATATAATAATAATGATATTGATAACGCAAAAAACCCGTTTTTTTAGTTCACCTCAGTAATTAGGTAGTTTTATTTGGAAAGTTGCACTGATGTGGCAAAGTTAAAATACGAATAAAGCACATCAAAATGTGTAAAACTACCAGTCTTCAAAATTCCTACAAAACCTTTCAAATAAGGTACTGACGCCGATTTTCTCGACCAACTGACTGGGGTATTTATACATGTGTAAGTACACACACTGTACAATGTAGTCTTTATTTACGTCGGAGCGGGAATGACATTATGCAGTCAGAAATAACATTATTAAGCGACTCGCTGCATTAAGCGGACGTAAAATGTGAGGCTGTTGAGCGTTTAAACAGAATAAAGTAACGCTCATATATAAACTCTTTGACTATTTACTAATGTCAAAGCGCGTTTGCTCTAGCTGACAGCTGTAAAAACGCATACTAGCGCGTTACATAGGGAGTGCGTTCTTTTTAACTTTTAGTTTTTGTAGCGTTTTATGTAACGCATTTTTATAGACGTTCATAGACATACAAATAGACGAGGCATGTCAAGGCAAAGACTGTCCTCAATTAAATGGCCCCACTTTTGGGTTTTTTGGGGCTATTTCGACATTTGAGGTATGGTGAAATCAAGATGGCGCGGGCGTTACTTTTTTATGTGACGCGCACACGAGTAAAGGAATTGTTGTCTTGTCTTGACATACCTCATACCTGTCATATTATAGTAAACATACATGAACTGGTTAGTCACTGCAAAATACTGCAGAGCTAAGATCACGCAACGCGACGCGGCACGCATTTATTAAGATAGCAATTCGAAATTGAACTTTATTTACTATACAAAAAGATTTAGTTTTCGAGCGTTTCATTGTAAGATTTCATCGTTAAAAATGTGTCACGTCTCAGTGTGAAATGACGCTAATCGCTTTAATTAATATTAATTATCATTAAAAACCACAAACTGCAGCTCGCAAAACATCGCGATACGTATACTTTTATGATATATCTTAAGGACAGACACAGTATGTCTGAACGCTAAAATGTCTCCAATTAGTCTGTTCCTTTAGGACCAACATACCTTGTCACCTATGTAAGAATCTATGCGCACAAAACCATACTAATGTCATAATCATAATAATCATAATCATTAATTTATTTATTGCTAATTTGGGTGTATACAGATGTTATTAAATTACAGTAAAGTTTGTTCAAATATTGTAATTAATTGTCAGTTTACTTGTATGAAGAATCTTTATGCATAATGTCCCAAAGGGCTCATCCTTACTTCCATAATCATCGGCTTATAGATTGCCTCGAGCGCGTTCACATTAGATCAACATACATAAAGTATAGGGTAAATAAATATCACAGTGCCGGGACGATTACGCCCCAAGCGTCGTACCTTTATTAACTGATAACATAAATTCTTTATGTATTTGAGTTTTGATTGAAATATGAAGTAGTCGTCGCTTTTACATATTTTATTTACCTTTATCGCTGCTATGTTAATTTAAATACTTTTTTTTATTTAGCCTCCGTGGTCTAGTGGTTACAGCATTGGCTCTCGACTCGGAGGTCGTGGGTTTGATTCCCGCATTGGAACAACAAAAAATGTTGTTTCCAAGTTTGGTTAGGGCAATGCAGGCTGATAACCTGATTGTCTGACAAGAAAGATGATCCATGCGTCGGATGGGCATGTAAAAAGTCGGACCTGCGCCTCATCTCTCGTCAGTCGTGTCGGTTATCCGTCCCACTGGATTATGAGAGCAAAGGAAGAGAGAGTGCTCTTGTGTACTATGCACATACTTGGGCACTATAAAATTACTCCTGCGTAACTGGCCTGGTTTCAATAAAACCGGTCACCGTCACTGAGATCGGTGTGGGGAGTTATTTTTATTAATCTAAATACCTTGGATATGTATAAGCTTTTGCCTGCGGCTCCTTCGACGTAAAAACGGTATCCCATAGGAACACTTTATTGGGATGAAAAGTAGCCTATGTGTTGATTCTGAACGTAACTAAACAAAATTCGTAGTAGTTTTTACGTGGTAAGGTATTTTTTCAGTCAGTGAACAAACTTACATACATACATATTATAATCACGCCTCTTTCCTGTAGGGGTAGGCAGAGACCGCCTCTTTCCCGTAGGGGTTAGCAGAGACCATTTCCTTCCACTTTCTGCGATCTTTACATACTTGTTTCGCTTCGTCCACTTTCATTCTTACCGTCCATTCCTCCTCTTACATTCAACGTAGCGAAGCGGCTCTCCATGGGCCACTTTTCGCCTCCGCGAGATCGAGATGTGATGGGTGGCGAACCACATCGCCGCCATTTTGGATAATTGAATTATTTTTATGATTATCCATTGCATTCCCACGGATTGGCGGAGAGGGTAGGAATAGGGAAAGGGAAGGATAGGTGGTGTGGAAAGGAAGATTGGTAAGTTAGAGTGAGAAGTAGGAAATGTAGGATATTACCGCCCAGGAGGGCAAGGGATAGGTCAGTAATAGCTAGGGAAGCCGAGGTTACATACCCGTATACTATACCACAACTACCGGACAGATAAGTTGGGATGAGTATCCCATGCACAAACTTTAACAAATAAATATAAAATACTCTTGAATATGAGCGACTTTCACTACGGAATCAACTTTCCTACATGAAAAAATTAGGAAAACAGTTGACCTAAAGACCATCCGATAAAGTGCATCTTTCCGCTAAGCGCTTAAGTTTATCGAGCTCAAAAATAAAAGTGCTTTTTTAAAAATTTTCACTGTTAATTTTCTTTCATCAGACTTTTGAACTCTCCGAGCTCAAAAGTCTGATGAAAGTTTAATAAAACACAATTTTGTGAAATTTCAAACTGTTATTACTTTGGAATGAATGAACCGATCCAAAAAAATACATACAGACATAGTGACACCCTCGCGGGGTAGTCAGGGAAGCTTCCTGTGACCTTAGAACGTCGAGATGATGAGAATTCGATTTTTATAAAACGGTGTAAAAACAATAAATTCCCGATTTTTAAAAATCTTAGATTTTCTAAGCGGGAAGTTAAAAAAATCAGGTGTTTCCTACAAACAGCTGTGGCATTAGACATACACGTATAGCATTATTTATAGAAATAGCTGATTTCTTTCAAATAAGAAAGTTGATTATGTAGTAAAAATTGCTAATATTCAAAAGTATATAAGAGACTGAAAAAATATCCAGTTTATATACATAGTTTTTTTTGTGTGCAAGATATTATTTCCTCTCGCTTTCTTGCATATTTTGTGAAATGGGACTATGAAAAGGCCGTTGGAACAGCCGCCAAAGCTAACTACTAAAATATAATATGCTGTTTGTGGAGCTAGGTACTACGTGTGGCAGTAACAAAACCGCTTACAACAGCAATATAATTCCCACAGAAGTACCGACGCGTGCCCCGGTATATTCCGGTTTAAGGCCAACTTACATTACTCCAGTAACTGGATCCAGCGTCACTGAATGCTGCACCGTATCGTTAATTTTGGTTTAGTGCCATGTCATACTTGTAGATTTTTTGAGGTAACAACACATTTAATGAACTAATGTGTTTTGTCAATAACTTAAAAACTAAGGATAGGCTATGGCGTATATTGACATAAAAAATTTATGCCCTCTTAATTTCAGACGATTTTGTCAATTAAATGCGGACTGATTAAACAGCGGAAATTAAATGTCAAGATGACAATTAATGCCAAATCTCAACTGCCCTGCTACTTGCTAGTAAAATTAAGGTACCTTAAGTATGGGCATTTTTGCCTCGACGTTCCTCGTCTATAATTTATAGGTCAAACTAGGTAAAAAAACTTAGGCCTTTACATCCGTTAATGGATGATTTATACAGTATTCTCCGAGTGAAGCAACCACTTTTGAAATACTGTAGTGCCTGGGATTGTCGGTTTTTAAATGTCGTATGGTTGCCCAAGCACATACGGCATTCTCACAACATAGTTAGCCTTGTCCAGAGGAATGAACAGGTCAATACGTCTGGAGCCAACCATGTGCGGGTTTCCTCACGATGTTTTCCTTCACCGTTAGAGCGTCCGTATTATGTACTTGAGATCTGAAAAAGTCTCATTGGTACACGCCACAACCTGGGATTTGAACCTGCACTCTTTCGAGTGCGAACTAAACCACTAGGCCACGGAGCTTTTTCACTAGGTAACAGCATATTTAACATACACTATTTAATAGTATATTTAATACCGTAAATCGTTATTATAATCGGAATATACTATTAAAGAAAAATTCAAACAGCCGAACGTATAACCGCCTCCCTTTTTGGAAGTCAGTTAAAATCAGCACTGGGATTCAACTACTGGACCAATGTAAATCAGCCTTTATACTCGTTTGCGTGGGTTCTGCGAAATCTTTGTTTGAATATGCCGACATTAGTTACTGGCACGCCTTAGTGTTAAAAGCATTGTTTAATAATACCTTGTTCAACTGAGAATAGGTGTTTTATTGTAATTTACAGATTATCTGTGTTTGTGCACATTCTGTTCCATGTTAATTGAAAAGACCTTTCAATCTAAATCTATATTTAATATAATAAAAAGGAAAAGTTTGTTTGTTTGCATTTTGATGAAATTTGGCACAGATGTAGAGTAGACCACGGGGAAGGACATAGGCTACTTTTTATCGCGAAAAAATGTACTGTTTCTGGGAAATTAACTTTTGCGCGCACGATGTAGCGGGCAATATCTAGTATTAAATAAAAAGAATATGGAATTATATAGTAATAAATAACTATTTAGGTTTCTCACACATTAATATATTGAGAATACCATTTTGATGTTTTAACATATCGATACTGCATCGAGACTGTCTTATTGTAAGATTTAATTAGTAGAATCGATATACACCTTGTTTAGTATCGACTATCGACTAAAGAAAAGTCACAATATTATGTTCACCATTAAAAGTGGGTTGCTTTATCTATACTAATCTAAATATATAAAAGGCAAACCTGACTGACTTATCTATCAACGCACAGCCGAAACTACTGAACGGATTTCGCTGAAATTTGGCATACAGATAGTTGTAATGACATAGGCATTCGCCAGAAAGGATTTTTAAAAATTCGCCCCTTAAGGTGAAAAAAGGGTTACAATTTTGTATAGAAACCGAACTCCACGCGGACGAAGTCTCAAAAGCTAGTAATATTATTAGTTATATATAGGTTGTTAGCTTGTTTGCATTGCAATTTTGATGAAATTCGGCACAGATGTAGAATAGACCAAGGGGAAGGACATAGGCTACTTTTTATCGCGAAGAAATTTACGATTTCTGCGAAATTAACTTATGCGCGCACGTAGTCACGGGAAACCTCTAGTTACTAAAATATAGCAGTATATATACCAGTGCGTCTGAATGCTCTGCTTAAAATTAAATGGATCATAATATTATTTATCTTCAGTGGGCGTTAGACAGAACAGCTTTATGTCTGGAAAATTAATTTTAGAACAATGAGTAGGTACTAGAAAATATTTAATACCTTGTTATTTTCATATTATAATTTCATATGCCGAGATCTCATCCATAATTCAAACTTATTCTAATAGAACCTCTTTGTTTTAATATCGCATCAATTTCGCAAAATTATAATTCTATTTTCATAAAATTATGCAAAAATGTTCAGCGTCTATCGACTTTGGTCAGTGGATAGAGAAGAATAAAAAACTCAATCCGCCAAAATTAATTAATGATAATATATTATAATGGGGAAAGAAACCCCATTGCCATGGAAAAAATTTTTTTTCTATTTCTGAATAGATATGAAACAAATGTTTTCAGAATTATTCTATTATGCCTATAGTGCTTGTCAACTAAAAGATAATGAAAATTATGCTCCTCATACCCCATCTTACTTTATGCCCAGTTTCTGACGTTTTTTGTCGATAGTTGGTTAACGGGTTTTACGATCCAATCTACCAATCAAAAGCGCTATCTACCCACAAAAAACTTCAGAAACCCGGTGTTAGCATAACAATGATTTTATCGTTAGGATTTACTTACTTTATTTGTACATGTCACGGTAAAATTGTAAAAACCGTTAGATTGTAAAATAACTAACGAGATTGTAAAAATATGTCTAAATATTAAAAACTATATATTTATAGTCTAACGAAAAATAACGTGTCAAATTATAGGCAGTATATTGGCGTCGGAAGTCTATCAACATTTTACAATTTCACTAGTTTTATTACAATCTAACGGTTTTTACAATTTTACAGTGACACATATACTTACTCTATATTTACAGACTAAGAACATACAAACATTCTAGATATTTTCTAGAGCATACAAAAAGTCAAGTGATAAAAGTAATTTTATCTAAACACTTGATAGATATCCGTTGGAGTGTTAAAGTGTCATTTCAAAAGCCCTAGTATTCTGGCAGCTCTTGGCGCCATTTTGTGGACGGCATTATAAGAAAGCGCGCCATTACTTTTAACTCGCCTTTTATTTTTAACCGAAAACTCCGCAGTTTAAGACGATTTCGTCTATGACTTTTATTTTCCGACAGTAGTGGATGATTTAGTTTTTAGGTTTCGTCTTATGGACTGCAAGGCTTAATACTTTTTAGATGCTTTCTTTTCTTTACAATGCCATATTTTTTTTAAGACACACCATTAAAGGCATAGTGGGCGTATCGAAAGTAAAAGTAGATTGCGGATCGTTAAGCCTTACTCGACTTCAAACGGGCGTGACTGATTAAAATAATCTAATTTCCGCGTTGGCAGTAATACGGGGTTAGATTAAAAAAAAAGCTGTTCGTTCCTTTTTCACCAAAAAGACTCGGTAATAAAAATTCGGTACTTGTATAAGTCCAAGAGATTGTAAAAAAAGTCGTTTCTGCACATTTTCTGCAGTATACTTTTTATTGATAGCTCTAAAGCCTGTATGTATGTAAAGACTTTAGTTTAGCCTGCATACGAATACAACAAAAACTTTTTGAAATTGTTTATGAAATAAATAATGGAAAAATAATTATTAACTTTAACTGCACACTACTCCAATTTGTCATGTTTTATTAAACAAAATTTAAAAAATTCCATCTGCAAAGTGTAATTACGACTAAATCACTGAAAATTTTACAATCTAATAGTATTTTGGTTTATTAACACTACTTTTTCACTACAAAAACGGCCAATGTATTTGAAGAGGTGATGTCCATGCCATAAGAACTTTCGGATAGATTGGTCTGAGGTTTTTGTTCGGATAAATTAATGCGGCCAGTCGTTAAGTAGGTAATCTAAGCATTTTATTATACATGTCATAGACATTTGGGCCATAATATTATCTACTAAAAGTAGCCTACGTATATTAGACTACTTTGTTAACGCAAAAGAATAAGTAGTCATAATGTGGTAATGCAGGGCCTTCAGTCAAGATGCATTCGAAAATTCGACAGCGAACTTCGAAATAAAAAATATATGGGATTTGACATATTAAGTAATCGCTAAGTGACATATCGCTTATTGCGAGGCCTTGTGTCACATACATTTTGTTTTCGAACTTCGCCGTTGGAATTGTTAAATGTATCTTGACTAAAGGCCCTGCATTAACACATTAAAGCAACTTATTTTTTTTGCGTTAACAAAATATAAGACCTTATTATTTTTATATATTTCTAAGCATTATTTAAGGCGAGGTCATGTGATTTGTACAAAATTTCAAAAGATATTTAAAAAATACCTTGCAAAGACCGTCTTCTACATGAATATAGAAAATAATGATAAGTACGCAAAAAAGAATCTTATTACAATGTGCATACGAATAGTGAAAATCATTTTATTTTTTAGCTTGGTCCTTGCCTTAAGAAATATATAAGCTTTCTGCACACTTTCCTCCACATAAACTTAAATTTTATACTCCTCCGGCCATAAACCGGATACATTTCATACTCCTCCTGTTGCACAATTCTGGTATCACTGTACTGAAAGTTTTTGCTACAGTCATCACAATATTTTAATAATATTATTATTGTGATGACTATTCACAATCATATTGGTCCTCAACTCCTCATCCATTATTGCGACAATCAACAGGATTTCTTAGTTTCGAATGTGGTCCTAATAAAATTTGAAAATCAACTGACTTGTTATCGATTTTTTAATTGAATTGAGAGTTTTTTGAACAACCACGAGACACGACGCTTACTTGGTACTGGGGATTGGGGGACACTCACCTGCCCAAAGTCGAACAAACATAAATATTGACACATTGTTAGATTGTTGAAATGGCCCTAACTACGCGTTCCCCTAAAGTATATTTACGTTACAACTAGTAATTACCCGTTACTTTGTCTACTTTTTTGCCTACGATAAGTTTGGATTGGTACCACTTTGTGTCTGCATTAGGGATGTTATAGATTTTTGGATCTAGATACGAATATGAGAATAATATTATAAGGTTACAGCTTCCGTGGTCTAGTTCCGCGTCCGTAGAGCATTGGCTCTCGACTCGGAGGTCGTGGGTTCGATTCCCGCATTGGAACAACAAAAAATGTTGTTTCCAAGTTTGGTTAGGACAATGCAGGCTGATCACCTGATTGTCTGACAAGAAAGATGATCCATGCGTCGGATGGGCATGTAAAAAGTCGGACCTGCACCTCATCTCTCGTCAGTTATGTCGGTTATCGGTCCCACTGGATTACGAGAATAAAGGAAGAGAGAGCGCTGTTGTGTACTGCGCAGACACTTGGGCACCATAAAATTACTCCTGCGTAACTGGCCTGATTTCAATAAAACCGGTACCGTCACCGATATCAGTATGCGGAGTTATTATTACAGCTGTTACGGTTACGAATATGTAAATATTTCGGATTCGCTTCCGCTTTCGATAAAGTTAATGAATTTTTAAAGAATATTAAAAGTAAAATGCTAAATTTAAGACTCCACCTTTATTCGAAACTATGTGAAATATTAGCACATAGGCTACTAATTATCCAGGATTACTGTATTTACGTGAGCGGAGTCGCGAGCAAAAGCTTTTAACTTAAGTCGCTTAACGCAGTTTTGTAATAAACAAAAGTTTCTTGCGATATTGTAATTTTAATGCAATGTTTTGCTGTTGTTGACAACCCTAAACTAGGCTAGTCCAGTATTCAGTTATCGGTAACACTATTGGAACCCTGCCAAATTGGGCCAACCATATGCCAAGGGAAAAGTTACATTTCAGTACAACTTTATTACTGAAAGTAATTGAAAGTTAAAAAATGCTCAAACAAGGTCACGTTTGGCGAACAATGCGAAAAATGAAAATGTACTTTTACTTTTTACTGCTAAGTGTTTGACATTGGTCGCGTATTTACTGAAACGAGGCTGTTTTGTTGATTCAACAGTATGAAATGGGGAAGTTTGTACAGCTTTACATACACTGTACAGAAAGTAACGGTGTATACGCACTTTTATATAAGTTTTGTTTACGCAGAGATTTGAATTGAACCCGCCCTGGGTTCAATTCTCTAGTCAACATGTATTCGATAATTTCGACGGCGAACTTCGAAATAAGAAATGTATGGGATTTGACATAAGTCATCGTTAAGTGCCATGTCGGTTGCGATGTGTTTTGTCAAATCCCATACATTTTGTTTTCGAACTTCGCCTCCGTAATTATCGAATGCATCTTGACTAGAGGCCCTGGTCTTATATAATACTAAATGTTGCCCGCGACTTAGTGCGCGTAACATAATAACATTGCAGAAACCGTACATTTTTCCGCGATCAGCCGTGGTAGAGCCATGCTTCGGCACGAATGGGCCGGCTCGACCGGAGAAATACCACGGGCTCACAGAAAACCGGCGTGAAACAGCGTTTGCGCTGTGTTTCGCCGAGTGAGTGAGTTTACCGGAGGCCCAATCCCCTACCCTATTCCCTTCCCTACCCTCCCCTATTACCCTATTCCCTCTTAAAAGGCCGGCAACGCACTTGCAGCTCTTCTGATGCTGCGAGTGTCCATGGGCGACGGAAGTTGCTTTCCATCAGGTGACCCGTTTGCTCGTTTTCCCCCATATTTCATTAAAAAAAAAAATCAAAAGGAGCCTATGTCCGTCTCCATAGTCCTCTCATACTGCATCGTATTTCAAACAAGCAAACAAACAAGAATTTTCTTATTTTGTTAGATCTAACCGAACTTGTAAATTTTAGCCTGAAAATGCGGCGAAATGGTTCCAGTAAAGGATGGTACGGCAGTGTTTGCTTCGCGCTCGACTTGGCGGGTGCACTGCCGTGCCCCCAGATTATGTACGGCGACGTTTTGTAAGTTAAATCAATTTGATATAATAAATACCATAAATCATTTGAATCATTTAATACGTATAATATAAACTGGACTATTTGGGTTACCAGTTATGCAAATCGAATAGATTAAAATATATTAAGTCAATTAATCAGGTATAACTAAGTAGGCAGAATTAAAGCTTAAAATTGTAAAATGATGTAGGTTTTGCTTACTAATTTAACAAAAGAAAATTAATCTTTTTTTCTTTTTAGATGTATCTAATCACTAAACTACACATAAAATATTATATTTTTTTACATTTTCCAAGTAATAATGCTTCAATATTTCTAAGTATATTAATGAAACTAAATATTTTAGATGTAGTCAGCTCCCCTATTGTGTGGGCGCTGTCAAAATTTTCATACAAATCTCTTTTCACAACTTTACGTTTTGCAGTTGTGAATTGTTCCTGCTAGGCATCTTGATTTGCGCAAGTGAGTCTAATTAATAATAATAATAATATCTATGAACGCCTCACGCCACGTCAATCCAGTCCCGTGGTAAGTTCTCGAAGAACTTGTGTTACACGTACCAGACAACGGAAATATATTTAATACTTTTATATTATACACAAATATTTACGTTTTTTTTAATATTATACACATTTACTACATATCCATGACAGAACAATTTTTGCTCCTTCGGCGGGATTAGAACCCGCGACCACCAGCTTGAACACCAACACGCTAAACCATTGAGCCACAGAGGTTGTCAAATTGTATTAAACTATTTGCACTATTGCCATAAATTTGCAAGAACATACGTGAACGTTATGAATGACTTTCTGTACCCCAAACAGGAACATTTTGCGGTATCGTTACGTGTACGTAAACGAGAAATATGAGGAATATTGTATGAAAATTTTAGTTACTTTTACGTCCGCTAGAGGCGTTTTCGTGGTTTTCATACCACGTTCTCGTTTGCGTACACGTAACGATACCGCGAAATGTTCCTGCTTGGGGTACAGAAGGCTTTCACACACTTAACGGGCAATTGGGGGCAATTATTACTATTCAATTTGCAGTTGGGTTCCAGTATCAGAGCATGCTATCGCTCTCGTGCATTCTCCATTCAATGCGTGAGTGAGTGCGACAGGATGAGCTGACACTGAAACTATATAATTACATGAATTAGTCTTCTGTACAGGCACGCGAAATCATAATGACAATATTAAACCGCAAAATGCCGGCTGTATTGAAGGGGTAAATCGTTCAGTTTTACATACCTAGTATTATATTACCTGCTGTATGTGTTAGGAGAATCAAGAGCTTACCTGAAACAAATAAATGTTAGTTAAAACTATTGTAACTATACGAACAAAAATCTGTATATTTAAGTGTCATAAAATTACATACATACATATAATCACGCCTCTTTTCCGTAGGGGTAGGTAGAGACCACTTCTTTCCACTTGCTACGATTCTTTACATACTTGTTTTTGCTTCGTCCACTTTCATACCATCCATTCCTTCTCTTTCATTCAACGTAGCGAAGCGGCTCTCCATGGGCCACTTTTTGCCTCCGCGAGAAGATACGTGATGGGTAGGCGAACCACATCGCCGCCATTTTGGATACTTAAATTGTTTTTAAGATTATCCATTGCGTTCCCACGGATTGGCGGAGAGGGTAGAAATAGGAAGGATAGGTGGTGTGGAAAGGAAGATTGATAAGTTAGAGTGGGAAATAGGAAATGTGGCATATTACCACCCAGGAGGGCAAGGGATAGGACAGTAATAGCTAGGGAAGCCGGGTCACATACCCGTATACTATACCATAACTACCGGACAAGTAAGTTGGGATTACCCCATGACATCATACAAAATTACACCTATAAACTATTATATAGAGGTAAAATAGGATTTTATTCAGACTGAATTGAACCTGACCTACTTTATGATTGCGTAAGGTTATAGCAATACAACGTCATCGTTTATGACGTCACACTGAAATTAGCGTCATCACGTCGTAATTAAGAGGAAAATTTTTCAGTGTTACTGAAAAATTTTCCTCTTAAACCCCTTAAAACCTTAATGGAAGTGAAACACAGTTACAATTCAACGCTCATCCACTTTTGTGTCATTCTTAACAAAATGTCTCCGTGGAAATTCGAGTGCCCGCGCCCACTGCGCTTCTCAGCTTATTATGCCGTATTTTCATTTTCAATGCTGCAACTTTATGTAAGAAATTAATAGTTAAAAAGGTTTAAAGCAATTAAAGTCCATTGAATTTGGAACGTCATGTTTCTGTTCGTAGTTTTTCTTTTTAGTAGTTTAAAAATAAGAAGTCAATTTTCTTAATTTTTTTGTATTTTCTTCTTTGTATCATAGGTACCTACCTAAATATATTAAATGACTACTATTATGTAGAGAGATGTAGAATAATATCTAAGTTTAAATGAATATTTAAGAAGATATAATAATCAAATATAATATTTTTAATATTCACAGCAAATAATATAAGAAATATTTTCAGATAGAAGCAAAAACTATAGGCTAATTTGCCCATACCTACACGTAACGGATAAGTACATACAGACAGACGAACACACTTAGGCCTTTGCATCCGTTAATGGATGATTTATACAGTATTCTCCGAGCGAAGTAACCACTCTTGAAATACTGTAGTGCCTGGGACAGTTGGTTTTTAAATGTCGTATGGTTGCCCAAGCACATACGGCATTCTCACAACATAGTCAGCCTAGCTAGTCCAGAGGAATGAACTAGTCAATACGTCTGGGGCCAACTATATGCGGGTTTCCTCACGATGTTTTCCTTCACCGTTAGAACGTCCGTATAATGTACTTGAGTTCTGAATAAGTCATTGGTACACGCCACAACCTGGGATTCGAACTTGCACTCTCTCGAGTGCGAACCAAACGGTCTACCCACTAGGCTACGGAGCTCACTGATGAACACACAGACAGAGCGAAACTATAGCGGTTTCTTAAGTTACGGAACCCTAATAAAAATAATGTGTTAAGTGGTTTTAATCATTAAAAAGCTTAGATCATATAAGGCACGCGGGGAAATTTTCAAACAAAACTTTCTGCCAATTTTGGTGCGGGGAGGGTAACTCCCACAATGAAAACAAAATCACACATTCACAAAAATATTGTAATCGTTACAAACTCACACATTTATAAAACAGCAAACTAATATAACAGTGTAGCGTACACACTAATACACTGGCATGCTAAGTGATGTTACTAATACGAATTATATCGATATATTGTCGATATGAATTTGTATTGGTCACATCTTCGTTATTTGAAAATAATGTATTTTGTTGAAATAAAACCATTCCGAATAATTCCGATATACATATTATATTATATTACACGTAAAAGTTATGGCAGCAATAGAAAACTTCACATACATAAGTAGTAAATACAGTCTATTCACGTTAAGTTTGCAGTGAGTCGTCAGTACAATTTACAAATGTTAAACTGGCTTACCTTTACTGTCAAACGTGAACACGAGCTAAGCGTCATTGCTTTCTAGACATTTGCACTGATGACTCACTGCAAACTTAACGCGTAGGTACCTATAGGCTATATTTACCACTTATCTATGTGAAGCTTTTTAAAACCGCCATAGCTTCTACGTATACTATAGACTGCACATACGCACATACATACGCTTATACTCACATACTTAGATATATATCACATATAGACGAAAGGAGAGTTGTATGTTTAGTGTTCATAATAATATGAACACTAAACATACAACTCTCCTTTTTTGCAAACATCAAAGCAAAAAATAACCTAACCTAACCAAGAATATATCAGGACACGTCTAAGGAGGGTTCCGTAACTATAAATGCGTAATATTTTTTCAAATTACTTCAAAAGTTATTGTCTGATTTGGTTCAAAATATTTTTCCTAAAGAGTTATTAGCATAATCTATCAGCATAGAAAATTGTAAGTTTTTAAGTCTTATAGTTTAGAAATGCTAGGGGGGACCAACTTATAAATCACTTTGGAGGCCGATTACTCGAAAATGGTTGACTTTATAAAAAAGTTATGTATGAAACCTTGCCTTTATTTTAAAATACCTATTAAACGATACCCCACACGATGGGATAGAAAGAAAAAAAAGTTCATCCCCACTTCACATGCATAGAGAGCCACACCTAGAATATCTAATATACGTTTAAACGAGCAATTCTTGTATATTTATTTTATATGTATATAACCGTGATCTTGGAAACGGCTCTAACGATTTCGCTGAAATTTGGTATATGGGGGTTTTCGGGGGTACACAATCGATCGATCTAGATAGTCTTATGTTTGGGAAAATGCGTGTTCGTGTTCTATTGCGTTTTTCTTTCCACGCAGAATATGGTCGCTAATTTCGTCCTGCCGGCCGCTGTTCGTTTGGTCCAGCGGGTTATAAAGACGCGAAAGGCAAGAAACGAGTGTAACGGGTTCGAAACCTGCTCGTTGCCTTACTTTTGTTTTTTTTATATGTTCAAGTTTATATTTTTTTAGACAAGTTTTAAAAAAATGTAGTTAATGTTTGAGATTAAACACCTGATCTACACAGAAATCGATTGTAAATAATAATAATTGTCAGTTCACATTTTACTTTTTAAGTTTATGTAGATTATCACCTAAACACCACCCACCATATTACAATAAACAGTCGCCCAGGTACTAAAATTATTATTATTTTATGATGCCAAATCCAAAATTTATACACAATCTATGATCTAGCTACCTATTACTAATCTGTGATTTATGACTGTACCAAATTTCATCCATTTATATTCATACTTTGGCTAACGGTAGAAGCCCGGACAGACAGACAGACGGACGGACAGAGTGAAACTTTATAGTTACGCTTATGCGTTCCTCAAGTATTACGGAACCCTAAAAATGAACTGCGCTTCAAACAAGGAATACTTGTGTCCCTCTGGCTGGGAACATCTTGATTTTATAACGATAAGGTAGTCCATATTTCAAACATCCAAATAACCTATTCAGCCTTTCAAGTTTGAAAGTTGCGGTGGGGTAAATAATAAACATCACGTTCATACATGCACACTTTATACTCCTTGCTTGATCTGTCGTATAAAGTGTAAAAGCAATCCAATATTTTTATATCACAAAATATAAAATTAGTATACCAAGAAAAAAATTAATTTTTATCGACATCGTTATTCTAGTGATTGTCACGTCACTCAAAAAGTAATAAAAAAATTCCGCCATGTTTCGAGAATTAAGTGCCGTAATAAAATTCGAATCTATTACATAGGAAATAAAGACTAAAATTTTATATCTAACAACAATAGTCTCGTGGGGAGTGCGTGTCTCGTGGGGAGTACGCCACAATCGAATATTCTACGATTATCTGTCTCGTGTACACCGCTATTCAATACATCGTCGATTTTTACGAAATTACATTTAAATATAAATATACAATAATTAAATAAAAAAATATTCACAAATGAAAGATTATTCCATCTTTTTTAAGATTCGACGTGTTGGACTTGTTTTTACAGGGCATAAGAGCACAAATCGGCATTTTAGCGGAGCATTTCGGATGTCCTTTCGATGCTATACCGATGCACATAATGATTAAAATCGATTACGCAAATAGTTTTTATGAACGCATTAGATTCAAAAATCTTACACCTCGGCAGAGGGGAAAGCTTATGTAAGGCGTATCCCGTAGTATATGATCTAAGTTAAAAAGACACGAACTCTCCACACTATTTTGAAAATGGCGGCGGCGCGGAGTTATTGTGGAGTTGGTAGCCTAATTGTCACTTTGACAATGACATAAGCTAGACATAACAATATGTTTAGGCAAACGACTGGCCACAAACGGCCATTAAAAATGAGGGGAGTAATGAGTGCGCTGCGGTAACAAAATGAGTTGTATGTTTTAATGATTGCCGTTTATGTCAACTTCACACGAGTGCTATTATGTAAACATAAAACAGTGCTGTTTGCATTAATCTAATCTAAAGTCAATACTTATTGTATCGTAAAATTATGACGTAGAACAAAGCTATAGATTGCGGGAAAAAATGCTACGTTATATAGTAGAACATCGTAGAGGTCTACGGTATATCGTAGAATATCGTAGCGGTCTACGAGAACGTAAAGGTCTAGCGTAGACTAGTAGCGTAGCGTAGCGTCTAGTGGGACATTGTCTTATATTTTGTTACCACAAAATTCCTTTTACCATTGCTAGATGGGGCATGATGATGGTCTATAGATACGGCTAGCACTATCAAGTATGTTATTTTTGAGCCAAAAAAAAAAGTATGCAAACTTATAAACTTATAGGCAGGTCCTCAACGATCAAAGGAGGGGTCATTCTCGTAAATATTATCCCACCAAAACATTCTGTAAAAAACTAGCCAAGTCTCGATGGAGCTGCTTGTTTATCTCTAAAAAGTAATGAAATCTAGACAAAATCGTGCCAAGTCTAAGGTTCCTTACTGCGATTTCTTTATTATTATAGTTAATGTTGAGTGACTTGGCCGTGGAACATTCTTTATACGTTATTAAGCGATTTCATATGTTTGTTAAGCGAGATAATAGCCCATACTGGTATTGGTAATTGGACGCTAGTGTCTTATTTTAGGCTGTTGTTGATTGTATAACACATGTATTGGAGCAATGGTGTCATGGAGCCCCTTTTGTACCCTTGTGTGCCCTTCAACGGCCAAGTCACACAATATTAACTATAATAATAAAGAGATCGCAGTAAGGAACCTTAGACTTGGCACGATTTTGTCTAGATTTCATTACTTTTTAGAGATAAACAAGCAGCTCCATCGAGACTTGGCTAGTTTTTTACAGAATGTTTTGGTGGGATTTCACTTCTTTTTGTAGAAACGTGGGCATATTTTACTAGATTTTAGTGTAATTTGTTGAGGGTTCTTCATCTGGGATGAAGGGGGACCTTCGATTTTTGACATCAAATGAAGTGGCCCACCAAGTTGAATATTTTTTGTAAAGGCGGTATGTCGATCTCTAATAGTTTTGTTGGGCTCTTGTGTTTTCTAATCAGGGTCACCAGGTACTCCAGATCTTCGATTATCCTGGTTTTTATAGTTTTTCCTTTATGTGGCCATTAAACCCTAACTCTGTACCAAATTTCAGCTCTCTGAGTTTATGGGAAGTACTAGTTTTATTCTGATGATCATGAGTGAGTGACTGAGTGAGCGAATGAGTGTCATAAATGCGAAACTTTGCTTTCTCTTAACTTCGGAACTAAATTACCTACAGACTTGAAATTTTGGATTTTAAGTATGTGATGAAGTAGCTTACTGGATGACGAAAATTCCTGCGTTCTGTACCCCAAGCAAGAACATTTTGCGGTATCGTTACGTGTACGTAAGCGAGAAATGTTGTATGAAAACCATGAAAGCGCCTCCAGCGGACGTAAAAGTAACTAAAATTTTCATACAATATTCCTCATATTTCTCGTTTACGTACACGTAACGATACCGCAAAATGTTCCTGCTTGGGGTACTGTTCTTATCCAGAGGTTCTCAAATAGGGGCCTGAAAATGCGGCAAAATGGTTCCAGTAAAGAATGGTACGGCAGTGTTTGCTTCGCGCTCGACTTGGCGGGGGCACTGCCGTGCCCCCAGATCGACGTTCTGGTCTTATCTAGAGGTTCTCAAATAGGGGCCTGAAAATACGGCGAAATGGTTCCAGTAAAGAATGGTACGGCAGTCTTTGCTTCGCGCTCGACTTGGCGGGGGCACTGCTGTGCCCCCAGATTGACGTTCTGGTCTTATCTAGAGGTTCTTAAATATGGGCCTGAAAATGCGGTGAAATGGTTCCAGTAAAAAATGGTACGGCAGGCTCGACTTGGCAGGGGCACTGTCGTGCCCCCAGATCGATTATCGTAGTTTTTATAGTTTTCCCTTTATGTGGCCATTAAACCCCAACTCTGTACCAAATTTCAGCTCTATAAGTTTATGGGAAGTACTAGTTCTATTCTGATGATCATGAGTGAGTGAGTGAGTGAGTGAGTGAGTGAATGAGTGTCATAAATGCGAAACTTTGCTTTCGCTTAACTTCGGAACTAAATGACCTACAGACTTGAAATTTTGGATATTAAGTATGTGATTATAGCTTATTGGATGACGAAAATTTCTGCGTTCTGGTCTTATCCAGAGGTTCTCAAATAGGGGCCTGAAAATGCGGCGAAATGGTTCCAGTAAAGGATGGTACGGCAGTGTTTGCTTCGCGCTCGACTTGGCGGGGGCACTGCCGTGCCCCCAGATCGGTTAAATCCCGTTTGGATTTTCAAGCTGTACGCGCGCACGATAGGACGCGCACGCGAATGAGTCAGCGCGTAAATCGAAACGGGATTATATCGAAAAAAGTGAAGAGAATTAGGCTTCAACTTAAGCTTTAAACTTTATCTGATATCAACGAAAAGTAAGCTGGAATAGATTTAATACCATACACACGTAGAACCAAAACGTATTGCAATAATATGTTAATTTAATAATGTAGTTGAATGTAATAAAATTAATAACTGACTGTACGGTTTCAGCGAACGTGGTATTACTTTTCAATAGCGAATATTATTTATAAATTGTAATGGTCGTATTTAATTCTATAAACAATAATAATAATCTCTTTATTTCAGACTAAGTAGTCCATACACAATCAATACATCAACAGTAACACAAAATATTAGTATAATGGTTAGTATTAGACATTAAAACTAAAGTAGGAGATACATTAATATTAAGGGTTAGTAATTTGTTAGTAGGTAAAGTTATTTTATAACGTAAAGCGCAGGTTCGGCCTCACATGGAATACTCTTTTCATCTCTGGGCAGGCGCGCTAAAGTACCAGCTTCTCCCTCTGGATCGTATCCAACGAAGAGCCGCTCGAATTGTCAACTGCCTTAGTATTTCAAATAGGCTTGATTCCTTAGAGCTACGTAGAGATGTGGCATCGCTCTGCATCCTCTATCGGTTATATTAAGGGGAGTGCTCCGAGAAATTGTTCGGACTACCTGCTGCAACTTTTTCACTGCCACCGTTCCAAGCGACAAAATTTTAAAGACAAAAATTATCCAAAATAAGATCCAGCCATTCTCATTTTTTTGCGAGACATTGGAATGCAATCCATTTTATATAATATAACAAAGGGAAGATAATTTAAGATAGGATTACGGTCGAAACCAGTGCACTCTTAACAGCGACTAATACGCTTTGAAGTGTTTGCAGGTGTTATAAAATAGCCTTATCCGCGGGTAAGTGTGCTCCTGTAGCAATGACTATGATAAGAACAGATAAGTAGTTCTATAAAAGTCTCTTAACGATTGGGTTAGTAAGATTTTTTTTAAAGTTCAATAACTTTTGTTTTTTATATATTTTTGTGATTTGATTTCAATTCATGTAACTGTAGCATTTATTTTAAATTACAGACCTAAAATTGAAACAACGGGTTGCACTCTGGAAGTGCCGTCATAAGTAAAAATACATTTTCGCTGCGCGGTAGAAAGAGAGAGGGATATTACTTCCTCTCCTACGCCGCACCGGCGGTCTACTCTCCCTCCGTCTTATGAATTTTTGGTAAGGTCACGTGTCAATTTTTTACCCATCCAAAAAGTGCACAACGCCGCTTAATCAGTTTTCACTTTAATAGTTTTGCATACATTATATTGCTATAATTAAAATGCATCATCTAATCTATACATTCGACTACAAGATAAATAATGTTATATTTTTCCATCGACAATGTTAGGTGTGAAATACGTTTAAATCTTAACTGTGAGATGCTTAATTATACAAGACAGGCTTAAGCACACTCGCTGAGACGCGGCATCTTCACACGTAGTTAGTATTAAATATGCACTAGCCTTTCTGTTACTTATGTAGGTTATGTCACAGTACAAGTAAATTAAGTGTGTAATATGTTTTAAAAGAGGTTTCAACACAATCTCTGAATTAGCACTTTTTCTATTTTTTTAATCTAAACTTAATATGATATAGAGAAAAAGTTAGTTTATTTGTTTGAATTGAATAGACTCTGAAACTACTTGATCGATTTTGATGAAATTTGGCACATATGTAGAGTAGGTCACGGGGAAGGACATAGACTACTTTTTATCGCGGAAAAATGTACGGTTTATGGTAAATTAACTTTTGCGCGCACGAAGTCACGGGTAACATCTAGTTATTTAATAAAGGAAACGAACAGGGCCAATTGATATCCCAAACCCCCTTGGACCTCCGGTTACCTCACTCACTTGACGAAACAAAACGCAAGCGTTATTTCACGTCGGTTTTCTGTAAGGTCGTGGTATTTACCCGGTCCAGCCGGCCCATTCATTCCGAAGCGCGGCTCTCCCACAGATAATCTTAAAATTAATCACATTTACCATTGAACACAATGCTAAAATACTATTTCAACATAGGCGACAGTATGTTGGATGTTATAGCGTCAAATAGGGTCTTAATAATTGAATTAACAGAAAAGTAAATGCTATAAATTACGTGGGTTTTGTTTCCTTTTTCCTTATTCAATTAACGTGACTGTTCAAGTCAAATACCAAACGTGCAAAATAAGTAAAAAAAAAACAAGCTATTAATTTACCTTTCATTTTTTATAACATTAAAGATGGAGCTTTTAATAAGAAGCGTGTTTTAGTTTCTGTATTACGTAAGTTTTTAATTAATTTAATATACTAATTGACTTTTTACATATATGGGTCTATATAGAAATGTATGATAATAATTTTGTGTAGGGTGTATAGGTGTAGTTCTTTCTAAATGCGGAAGATCGGCGCTGAGTATGCCTTGGTGTGCTAGCATTGCCGAGCTTGAGCCAATTTGCAGCTGCTAATTAACTTTTGATGTACATACATACTAATTAATGGTTTAAGTACTAAGTTGCAAATAAACTTTTATTTATTATTTAAATTGTATACCAGTGCGCCTCTGCTCACTTCAGTAAAATAAATATATTTACTTATGGTCCAAACATGTTAGTTTTATTATATTGCAGGTTATGTTAGGTATATCGGTAGCAATATACCTAACAGCTAAGTTGTAGGTTATTTAATTAACTACCTAACAAGATCTCTCAGAAAGTGTTCTAAAATCGACGAAACCTATTTTTACTAGCTCACAACTTCAGTAATCAGGATATTATGGGTACTTGATCACAGTCTCAGGAAGGACAGAGTTGTTTGATTTTGGATAGCATAAAAATCATTGTAATTAGTATTTTCGTAGTCATAGGTATAGTTTATTCTTATACTTTGTATTACTGTGCGCCTCTGCCTACTATTTACTCACCAGAGGGGCAATTCTGGTAAATAAAACCTGCATTAATACAATTACAATCAAGTCCCGACACGCTTACACTCTCAAAAGGTGTTTTTATGAACGTTAAACCAACGTGAAACGCGCTCTGATTGGTCGAAACGGCATAAAATCCGTTCACGGTAACATGTCACTACATTTACTAAACTTAGAAGTAAAATGAAAGTCTACTTAAATACGAGAATTGAGGTTCTGGAGTCAGGTAAGCCAGAAAATATAATAGTTATAATTTGTGACTTTTGTAGTCGTGGGTATATCACGAGGTCCACCCTCAGCTTCCCAGATTATTATACTGTTGTTTTGGTGAGTAGCTATGTAAGATTGAAAGAGAATCAACAGCAATCTGATATCACTGTGAAAGTGCAGCCAAAGACACGGCGCTACATACGCAAAAGGAGTATCCAGCTTGGGCGATCCCTCACGCTTATCTGCAATTTATCCCTACTTTAGTTGCTACTATTGCATAGATGGAGCAAAGGATTTTAATGCCGCGAAAAGAAACGGTGGACTAGGTATGAATAACACATATTTTCACGTCAAAAAAGGGTATTGTTCACTCTACTGTGTATGACAGTGCGCTTCTGTTGACTACACACTCAATCGGAGTCCGCTAAGCCAGTATTGATCCGTATCTGAGCCGCCCCGTTGGGCGAATCATATTTCTTACCCTACACGATTATAAAATGTTATGTTTGCGATCGCTGGTGCTTCTGATCTGATAATTATAATGGCGTTTTATCTCATTATTAGATTTAGTACCTTATTATTTCTTTTCAATGGAAGGAATGGATAACTTTTAGACTCGATATAGAAAAGCAGATGATTATCTCTCTTTGGCACATACACACATATGTAACTATTGCACATGTGTGTATGTGCCATATATAAGGTTCGGTAAAATCAATTACGGTTATTTTGGGCATATTATGATCTATTGCTTATGTAAAGACGTTTACGCAGAAAAATAATTGTCATACTCGAAAAAAAATATTCTTTATATGGGCGAGTTTGCGTTTTGCGGAGAGTCACCCATGTAACATGAGATGTTTTTTTTTACTTTGAGTATGACAAATATTTTTTTGCCTAAACGTCTTTACACAAGCAGTGCATCATGTGCCCGAAGTATCCGTAATTGATTTTCGGAGACATTATATAGTGGAAGCAAAAAATCGTATGCGTAGCGAGTAGTAACAAAAACAATCCATTGGATTATGTGAGCAAAGGAAGAGAAAGTGCTTTCTTGTTTTGCATACACACTTGGGCACTATTAATAACTTATTTCAGTAAAAACAATCAGCGTCACCGCGTGTGGGCGCTATTATTATTATAAGCTATTATGAACGGGAATGGACTAGAATGAATGTGTTATATTGAAAATTTTCACATCTTCAATTAATGCATATTGTCATGAGGAGTTCTCTGAGGAAGCAATACTAAATATATTAATTATTAAAATGTAATGGAATTGTAAAATAACACTTTCCGTGAATTATAAACCGCCAAATAAATATGCATTCAAATATTTTGAACTTCTTTTCAACGAAACGTATTTAATTATTTACTCTATACACCTACTTTTATGTGTGTTTATACTATATAGTTTAATATTATATCGACAATTGTACACCTTTAGCTAGCCAAATCTCAGAGAATTTCTTTTTACAGCCATTCTCTTTTTCAAAAGCTTGAAGCGAGAAAATTGTCAGCCACTTGAGTCCAATCGCGACGCACTCAGCTTCTCGATATCCTATCTCCGAGTAGATTTGTACTTGTGGGAGCCCAGCTTGCTTATTCATCATGGTCATTATAATTATTAACGTTCCGCTGCTCGGGCCCTGAAGGCTAATTCTCGTAATTAAAAATGTTTAAATCACAGTATGGTTTCAGTCTCAGTATATTTTGGCTCACTCACTCATCGCTTTACTTGAGACTGAAGCCATACTGCGAATTGAAAAAGACGGGTTGAACTCCGGGAATACGAACTGAAATTTCTCACCGTTTAAACCTTCCCTGAACTGATACGATTATTTACAGATCAAAATTAAACAAATCGGCGCAGCCGTTCTCGAGTTTTAGCGAGACTTACGAAAAGTAATTAATTTTTATAATATATAAGAAAGAAAGAAGAAGAAAGAAGAAGAAGATGGATGAAGTGGGGATAATTTTTTTCATTCTACCCCACCGAGAGGTTATTGTCGAATAGATTTTTTTTAAATAAAGGCGAGGTTTAATACATGATTTTTTTAATTTAAGTTTACCACTTTCGAGTAATCAAGGCCGGGTTGTATCGTGATGTCATGCGACAGTAACAAAATTGGAATTTTTTGGGAAATTCCAACGCAGCCACTGGTGTAATCTGTGTTCAAATTAATATTATCTTTACTCTACGTAACATTCTCCAAAGTCCCAAAATTTGCTACTCGCTAATAGCTATATCGTAACTCCAACCACTGCGGACAGTCCCAAAATCCAGTAGCTAGTATTCCAGTACTAATTAAAAGCAAAGCATTCAGCTTTATCAAAGCTAAACCTTCCGTAACGTAATAACCCGTAGCTGTGCCCGTAGGCACAACGGCGTTAAATCATTACCGTGATGAGCTCGGTTGACTACTGCACAGTGCACTGCACTTAAGCACTCGCCTGTACCTAGTATTGTGTAGTGCGCACTTTGCACTTCTATGCTTGAGTGTACTTTTATTATTCGTTCGCGCCGTATTCTTTATACCTACTTAGTCGCCCAGTTGTAGAAATTTGACCACAATTTTTAGTAATAAACTGTTCTACGTAAGTATTATATTATATATAACAGCCTCCGTGGTCTAGGAGTTTGAGCATTGGCTCTTGACTCGGAGGTCGTGGGTTCGATTCCCGCATTGGAACAACAAAAAACGTTGTTTCCAAGTTTGGTTAGGACAATGCAGGCTAATCACCTGATTGTCTGACAAGAAAGATGATCCATGCGTCGGATGGGCATGTAAAAAGTCGGACCTGCGCCTGATTTCTCGTCAGTCGTGTCAGTTATCCGTCCCACTGGATTATGAGAGTAAAGGAAGAGAGAGTGCTCTTGTGTACTGCGCACACACTTGGGCACTATAAAATTACTCACTTATTATTATATAGCTGGGCTGGTTTCAATGAAACCGGCCACCGTCACCGAAATCGGTGGGGAGTTATTAATTAATTAATTATATTATATATTTTACTCTGTGTCTGTACAAGGGTTACATTGTCAAATGCTATAATATATTATACCTATTTAATCAAAAATTCATGGCTTCTCTATTAATATTATTATTTTTAAATTATTATCCTACTAATATTATAAATGTGAAAGTTTGTGAGGATGTATAGATGGATGGATGTTTGTTCCTCTTTCACGCAAAAACTACCAAACGGATTCCGATGAAATTTGGTATGGCATTAGTTTAGGCTCTGAAGTAAAACATAAGCTCCTTTTTATACGGGTGGAGTCGCGGGCAACAGCTAGTGTAAGAATAAAATTATAAAAACTTAGCATTCGGAATTACTTCTCCACAAAAACTTTAACAGTGCCAAATTTCATACTCCTCTGTTCGCATAATTTTCGTAAAAAGAGATCCAAAATTTTTACTGAATACAAAGATATCGCGCGGAGACCGTTCATGTCGCCGGGACTAAATGTAGCGAAATACAAGATTCTGTCCCTGTAAAATTCATTAAAATTTGTTTCTGTGACTTTATAATGTTAGTGGACAATATAAAAAAAATATATATATATATATATATATATATATATATATATATATATATATATTTGTATGTGAACTGAATTTAACAATATAAGTCCAGATTGACCCAAATACTATTATTTTTGGTTCGATATTTGCGAGCGTTTTGCGTTCAATTTTCAAAAGAATTTGCATGTCTTTTACCTCAAAAAAAAAAGGTAGTAGAAAGGAAGACAATAGAAGTCGCTGCTAATTGGATTTTCCATATTAATGACAACGACTGGCTTCAGTTGCGGACACAAATAGTTTAAAAAAACTGAGACGCTTAAAAGGTTTTTCTCCTGAAATATTCAATAAAGTCATTTAGTCATTTGTCGACTTAAAATAGAATTCTACTTTTAGCAGAATTGTCCCTCTATTCAGATGCAATTAATTTAAACGTAAACAAAAATACAATAGGTCCTCATAATGTTACCAATTTAATTGTCACATTAGATTGGTCGATTTAAATGTTTATTTACCTTTAGATTAACAGATAATACTGATTGAGTGAGTACACTTAGTTATTTTGAATTTCAAAATAACACACTTTTTATAGTATCTACTTTATTAAGGTTTTAACAATACTTTTATATACCTAAATAATAAGACCGGTTTCGATAAACACCTGATAATGAGTTTGTGGAAATAATGGAAAGCCCAAAGAGAGACCTCTGACCGAGTGAGATGGTATAATAGGTCAGGTCGAAAAGTGTATAAAAACGTTGCGTGCTATTATCATAGAGCAATTGATCTATGGTTACTATTATGTAGAGCAGGACTTCCCAAATTGTGCGTCGCGACACCCTGGGACCTCGCAGCATCTATCCAAAGGCGTCGCAAGACTTCCCCGATATATGACTCCAGAACAAGAATTTAAGAGCTCGATTTCTCACGAATATCGTGTTACCACTCACCAGAACTACATCATTTTAGGTTATTTTACCAGTTGCGATATCCAACAACATGCGACACAGAATACGTTTTCAGTAGCAATTTAGATCAAAAATAATATGTTATTGGGCTATAGCTAGAACTACTCTTTGGAAGGTACAACCATAAGGGTGTCACAGTAAAAAAAGTTTGGGAAGCCCTAATGTAGAGTATAGTTTAGACTATAGACTAATGGTGTCTACAGACACACGAATTTGGTACGGAGCGTACAGCGGATCTGGTACGCTCCGTACCAGATCCGAGCGTGTGTAGGGCAGTCCGGCGAACATATGAAGAAGGCGAAGAGTTCACCGTTGTCCGCATCGGATCTGGTTTTTTTTTTTTTTTTTTTATAAAATAAGGGGGCAAACGAGCAAACGGGTCACCTGATGGAAAGCAACTACCGTCGCCCATGGACACTCGCAACATCAGAAGAGCTGCAGGTGCGTTGCCGGCCTTTTAAGAGGGAATACGCTCTCTTCTTGAAGGTTTGTAGGTCGTATAGGTCCGGAAATACTGCTGGTGACAGTTCGTTCCACAGTTTTATAGTGCGCGGCAGAAAGTTACGCGAGAAACGCACGGTGGAAGACTGCCACTCATCAAGGTGATGAGGATGGAATATTTTTCGCGTGGGACGATGGCGAAAAGTTGCAGGTGGTATGATTCCGAAAAATTCCTCAGAGCACTCCCCGTGATACAACCGATAGAGGATAGAGGTACGCTCCGTACCATATTCGTGCGTGTGTAGAGCACTCCGGCGGTTTGGCTGTACAACAGTATCAATGTTGCCAACTTAGGGATGTACCCCCCAAAATTAGGGAAAATATCTACGGGGTTTACTAGAGGACAGGATGTTTAGAGTTTACTCCTTATGAATCAATTTGTATGTAATAATAAAAAATATTTTAATGTGTGTATATAGCCAGGGATATGAAACAGTATTGGGAGTGAAATCAGATTAAGACAAGTTAGTTTTATGTTATTCACGCGTAAGTCTTTATGTTAAACACATAACCTTTCTTTCTAGCTTATTATCTCTTGAACCTGTCAATGGTATAAGTAATCAGGGGTAAAATTTGAGGAGAAATATTTTTTAAAGTGTTGGTATCACTGCCCGTTATCAATAAATTGCGGGAATTATCGTCGTCGTTTAAAAACCGCACTGTAAATATAACTCTGTGCTAAGAGAAATATATAATATAGAGCATAAAATCGAACACACGAGTGTCGAGCGTTTCGCTTCACTGCACCGTACCAAATTCGTGCGTGTGTAGCGACACCGAATTTGGTCTCCGGATATGGTTCGCTGTACGCTCCGTACCAAATTCGTGTGTCTGTAGATAGTATAAAGCAGTTCCAGAGAACACCATGACGTATGATAGCAGGTGGGCGCATTAGGTATTCTGCACGCGTCCTCGGTGACTGATGGCCGAAATTCCAACATGTTTACTGCCAGATACCTACATCATCATCATCATGTTGTATCTACTTATTATAGTTGGCTCGTACTTGTGCTAGGTCTAATAATTAGTCACAGCTGCAACATTTGAAAACTCTCAGAGTTCCGTAGGTTTTCCGGCAAATTTCCGACTTTACTTATGATTTTTGTTTTTTTTTTATTAACAAATGTGATTTAAGAAACCTTCAAGAATCGTATGTGAAATCGGAAGTAAGCTTTCACAGAATTACTTTTTACTAGCTCCATGCAGATGTACCACCGACAAAGTTCCCGCTCGACCAGACAACATTCACCTGCACTAGGACGCCTCAAAATATTTCAACGCAAAGGAAGTGACCGCAAATACTGCAGATGAGGCTGAACTTGTTTGCGAGCCCACTATTCAACGGTGCTGTTGAGCGATTTTCATCTTATGCCTGGTCGAGCAGGAACTTGTTCGGTAGTAGGTACCTAAGTAATCAATTAGTTATTAGAGTACTTAATACTAAGGGTCATTTCACACCGCGACGATACGTGACGCTTCGCAGCGCTGCATTTTTAACATAGCTATTTAAAAAGACTTTGAAAATATACGGTCATTCAGGGTAACTTTGAATCACAAAATTCTTTTCTATTGTTTTATGTGGGAAACAATTGGCGCTTAAAATTTAATAACAATTCGTGTACGTAACATACTTCGTAAACGAAATCTAAAAAAAAAGCAGCTGTCAAAAGAAGATAATATCAAAAACTTTTGTTTTAAACCGCGCGCAACATAATGGGTAAAAATCAGTGCAAAACTTTGTTTAAAAATCTCGTTAACTTTGCTGCTATCAAGGTATATAAAAACATAATGCAATGTAATAACTTTATGGTTTTTTTGACTTGTCTATGACCCCACTACATCAATATATGATAAAAACATAAACTAATGTTATCCTGAAGCTGTAAAATAATTAAAAGTTAGTCTGTGTCAAAGTTACCCAAGTTAGGTGGTAACTTTGACACACGACAAAATTGCCAGTTTTTAATATAATTAGTCATTTTTAAAGACGTTTTATAACTTTATAGCATGAAAACCAACCTGAGAGCACAGATTAACTAAACTCTTTTGACTAATTCTTAACATAGTAAAAGTTTGTTTAAAAAATATGTCGATGATGATTCAAAGTTACCCTGATTGACTGTACTTAAATGGTCGTATGATAATGGTATTATATTAAACTTAAATAAGACTAAATGCATGCTCATACATTCACCTTACATTAAGAAGCCCGCATAACAATTATTATAGGTCACTCATATGAATGCTTACACAATAACATGGATAGTTATTAATTGTCAAAAGATTGATTTTGTTAATCAGTATAAATATTTAGGATTGATAATAGACAATAATTTTAGTTGGAAATTTCATATAGAAAAATTATGCAGTAAATTAAGATCAATATTATGTAAATTCAAACAACTCAGTTATGTTACAAGTAGGCATATTCTGTATGTATTGTAATATGCGCTGGTAGACTCATCATTGAGCTATGGTTTGAGTTCCTATGGGCGAACATTTAAAACAAATTTGGATAAAGTTTTGTGTTTGCAAACAAGGTTTTTAAAAATATTAGTTGATAAAAATATAAAAAACAAATATAGTAAAAATTATCTGAAACTGTACAAAGTATGCAATGTTCTGCCAGTGCATGAAAAATGCAAGTACATGTTGTCAGTTTAGCAATATAACAAACCTGAGTTTAAAATACTAAGATCTACACATAGTATGCTTAGGAAAGATATTAGAAAGAAACTTGATCAGCCTGCAGTAAATAATTATTATGGGGAAAGAACTTGCTTGTATATTGCACCGAGATTGTTTAATATGCTTAGTATGATGTCAATAGAGGAAGAAAATCTAACACAAAAAGTTTTCAAAAAAATGATGCTACAGGTTTATGATGAAAAACTAAACCAGTGAGTTGCTTATAAATTTTTTTTTGAAAATAATAATATAACTATTATGCATATATTAAGAACTGTAGGTGTAGGAATTGCAAGAATTTTAGAGATAGGGTTAAGTACTATACAGAGCTGGCACCCTAGTGGTAGGTACAAGTACCTACCGAACCCAAGACCTGCTCATAGGGCTAGGGTGCCACACACACCCATAACACATAAACACATACACACATACATACGTGCCGGCCTTTGTGGCGAAAGATCTCCACAAACTGCCGGTAGTAACGATGGACCACGTCGACGTCTCCAGCCTGCTGAAGAACTTCAACAGTATGAAGGCAGAGCTGGACGAGATGCGAGGTAGGTTGGATGCATCGGAATCTACCATCCGTGACTTACGTAGTGATTTACTACAATTAAAATGTAATAATTCAGTAAGTAGGTCACCCGATCATTCAACCGCCTTTGTCAACACACGTCGTGGCGGCGCACGCGCTGACACATCGTTTTGCGTGTCAGCGGAATCCGACGAGTCGGCGATCGCCGCCGCCCCCGCCCGCCTTCCCCTCCGGGTCGTGCAGACGGCGAGTCAACTAGCTCAGCAGAAAACTTTTGCGACTGTCGCCGGTCGCCCCGCACCTCCCCAGCGGGCGAAGACAAAGGGGGTGAAGGAGAGCCGTAAGGCTGTGGAGAGCCGCAAGGCCGAGCCTCCTCGACCTGGCAAGGACGAGAGCAGGAGGTGCGATGAGGAGGGCTTCATACTGGTGGAGAGAAGAAAGAAGAAGAAGCCCACCGCCCGCAACCACCGCGGCACCGCACTTTACGTACCGGAGCTGCGCCTGCGGTGCGAGGTACCCGCGACGCCGTTGTACGTATCCCGCCTGCACTGGTCTATGCAGGTCGAGGACGTCGTGGACTACATCCGCCAGAAGACGTCCATCGCCTTGAGGGTCGAACGTCTGGAGTCTCGCCACAAGGTCAATTTCAGTTCCTTTGTGGTGAGAGTGCCGACGCATCTTTTGTCGACCTTCGAGGTGGAGGAGTTCTGGCCGACGGGTGTGGTCTACCGGAGGTTCCGGGGGAGACTCCGGAATGAAGCGCGTATCACGTCGCCGTCAACACGTGACAAAGTGTAGTTTTTAATTATATAATATTGTTAGGTCAAACTTAAAAATATTATTGATTATTACAAATTTGGAATATAAATTTAAAAGCAATAATTATTGCATACCTATTTATTTAGTTTCATTGTGATTTTATGGTTTTTCTATTTGTGCAACTGTCAATTATTATAAATTGTAAAATGTTAAATCTAGAATATAAATTAAATAACAATAATAATCGCATAATTATTTGTCTCTAATTATGATTTTTCTAAAGTTTATTATGTCAAATTTAGTTAATTTGATTGACAGTTGACCTTTAATAAAAACTTATTAATTAGATAGACTGTGTAAAAACTAGGAAATATTATTATTGGAATTATAAAATAATGTAACATTTATTAAGATGTGTGTTAGGTTTTCTTAGTATTGTTAAAATAAAACCATTTTTAAAAGGAAGTTAATATGACTTCAGAGGTTAGCGCTGATAACAGTTGGAGGGAATAATTGGAGGGAATATTTTAGTATAAAATGGGAAGTTTAAGTCCTTTGGATTTAATTCTGGTATCAGCGTTGACCTCGGCAGTTCCTATTGGTAAGTTCTTACTTAATACCTATTGTGTGAATTAATACTCTTGTTGGCATTGTTTTATTTTAATGTGTTTTATGTGTTGTATTAATAATAAGATAAAACGACTATTATGATAACTGTGTTTAGAATTCGTGTTCATATGATGTACCTACTGTAAATAAGTTTCTGGGACATTTTATAATAAATATATTATGTGTGATCTGGAGTTTTACTACAGATCAGAAGTGACACGTACACGCCTACAATATAGACACATCGTGTTAAATGTTAAACATGGACCCTAAATATCCTTTTTCTTTTAGTGAAATATACTAAAGCATCCATTTTTGTGTGTTTGAGTGACAATGGAGCACGAGTCACATAAAAGGTCACGTAAAGGAAGCCACAAAAGAAGTCGCAGCTGCAGCCGTGACAATAAACGGCGACGCAAGCTTCAGACACCGCGCCGGGAGCGCGACATTCGCGAGTCGTCGCGGCGCAGCAGCCAGGCGCGCCGGGAGCGCGACGTTCGCGAGTCGTCGCGGCGCAGCAGCCGGGCGCATTGGGAGCGCGACGTTGGCGAGTCGTCGCGGTGCAGCAGCCGGGCGCGCCGGGAGCGCGACGTTGGCGAGTCGTCGCGGTGCAGCAGCCGGGCGCGCGACGTTCGCGAGTCGTCGCGGCGCAGCAGCCGGGTGCGCTGGGAGCGCGACGTTCGCGAGTCGTCGCGGCGCAGCAGGCGGGCGCGCCGGGAGCGCGACGTTCGCGAGTCGTCGCGGCGCAGCAGGCGGGCGCGCTGGGAGCGCGACGTTCGCGAGTCGTCGCGGCGCAGCAGCCGGGCGCGCCGGGAGCACGACGTTCGCGAGTCGTCGAGGCGCAGCAGCCGGGCGCGCCGGGAGCGCGACGTTCGCGAGTCGTCGCGGCGCAGCAGCCGGGCGCGCCAAGAGCAGCCCAGCAGTCGGGCGTGTCAGTATCGCGCCGAAGTTGTGGACAAAAGGTCAGTGAGCCCGCATATGTCTACGAACGACGTATTGAAGCTTATTCAAACACTGACTTCACAGTCACAGACACCAGTTGCTAACAATAGGAATAACGATTATAAAAATATTTTACCTGAATTTGATCCATCTTCAAATAACCAACGTATTGATATATGGCTTAAAAAGGTCAACGAATGCGCTGCTATCTATGGCTGGGATGACAAAACTACTATCCATTTCGCTATGCAAAAATTGCAAGGATTGGCCAAGCGTTGGTACGAAAGTCTTAGTACAATATTGTATACTTGGGACGAATGGCAAGTTAAATTGACTAGCGCGTTTCCATATGAACATAACTATGGCCAATCCCTGGAAGAAATGCTTAGACGCAAGAGTAGGTTTAATGAGTCTATACAAAATTATTTTTATGAAAAATTAGCACTTATAAACCACTGTGACATAACGGGAAAGCGAGCGGTTGACTGTATAATCCACGGAATAAGTGATAGAACTATGAAATCTAGTGCGCTAGCGTTGCGTTGTTCTCATCCTGATCAGTTGCTACAGTTTTTGATGAGTAATAAGGATAACACTGCTTTTATTGACAGATCAATAATTACAAAGCCTAGAGTAGGAAATGAAAAATCATTTACGCGTACAGGTTCTAATCAAGTTCAAACTCTCACTTGTTATAATTGTAAAGAACAGGGCCATAGTTACACTCGATGCACGAAACCTTTAATTACGTGTTCACGATGTTCAAGGGTTGGTCACAATGCAGAAGCGTGTATTAAGTACATAAGTAATAACGAGGAAAGCATCAACACTACACTAAAAACTATGTAAATTTCATATCCTTTTCCCAATGCAAAATTTTATAAGGATGTTAAAATTAATAATTTGCAAGTTAATGCTTTTATAGATTTCGACAGATTAAGTTGATAGTAAGGTAGTTTATAACCAATATTTAGATACACCATTGTTAATGCCAAATGGTTACAGGACAACCTCATATTTTAGTGTGAAAGTATAGTAATAGGCTTGATTTCTTTAGTGTTAATAATGAAATGCCGTTGTTTAATACTTTTGATGATAATTGCGAGATAAAAGTATAAAAATAATGGTAAATAAAACGGTTACACTTCATGGATCTTCGGTTAGGGCTATAGATCAATCTGGTCACGATGGTCATATTTTGCTTGATAATAAGATAATAGGTAAACCGATTCATATTTTTTTTTGTTAGAGTAGGCGGTATTCTAATGCAACGGCATAAAAGAAACGACTCTTTTAAACCTGTAGCATTTTACAGTCGACAGACCTCTCCCGAGGAGAAAAATTTTCACTCATATTAATTGGAAACATTAGATTTAATCTGTTGCCTTAGAAAGTTTAGAGTTTACTTAATAGGTCTATGCTAAGAAAGTCTACTTATTTCGAGGGACGATTCGGTTTAAAGATCTTTATTCCCAAAAAGACAATGTCACTTGTATGAGAACATAATATTAAAAAGTTAAAACAATTAATGTTGACCCGATTATGTGGGTAGACTGAAAAAAATAGTACATCAAGACGTATCCAAGTTGCGAGTTCGCTGCATTATATTTATCAATCTAAGCCGGTAGTCCAAGTAACGAGCGTTTTTAATTGTAATAAATATTATTTGCGAGTTTTTGGAAGTGCGCTGTATAGCTGTGCTCCCTTAAATGTTATTGTATTTTTTTACGATTACATCCCATTACTAAACTTGAAGACCCATTTCATAATTTGCATATTGACCATCTTGGCCCCTTCGTGAAATCGAAGAAACATAGCTCGCATCTTTTGTTAGTCATAGATGCTTTTACTAAATTTGTCTTTATTAAATCTGTATCGCGGCTATTTAGAGTTTTGCGTGGATAGAAAAATTAAACACGTATTAAACGCTGTGGCTGTGTGCTCAATCAAACGGCCAAAGCTTTATAATAGGACTGTTCTTAATGCTCTTACAGCTCAAAACATAAATTGTGATGGAAAATGCTGGGATGAGAAGGTAGGTATAATTCAATGAGGCCTTAATAATAGTATAAAAAAAAAACGCAAATCAGTCATCGCCGCAAGCCGTATGTTACCTTAGGTTTATATTGCTGCTCTTGATGTACATAACGATGTTGATGATAACAATATAGATGAAGTTGAAAATATTGAAGACAGTAATATTTAAGATGAGAATTGAATAATTGAAAAGTAAATTGGTTTAAGTAATATATGAAGAATTGAGTTTAAAAGAGTAGATTGCTGCAGATTGAAGGACAGTCAAAGTAACTTGAGAAAATCTTGCAACAATTTTTTTAATGCAGATTGAAGGACAGTCAAAGTAACTTGAGAAAATCTTGCAACATTTTTTTTAATGCAGATTGAAGGACAGTCAAAGTAACTGAGAAAATCTTGCCACAAATTTTTTTTTTTTAGTGTGCAAATTAGTTTTGAATAAGTAATAAAGTACTGCAGATTGAAGGACAGTCAAAGTAACTTGAGAAAATCTTGCAACAATTTTTTTAATGCAGATTGAAGGAAAGTCAAAGTAACTTGAGAAAATCTTGCAACAATTTTTTAATGCAGATTGAAGGACAGTCAAAGTAACTTGAGAAAATCTTGCAACATTTTTTTTAATGCAGATTGAAGGACAGTCAAAGTAACTTGAGAAAATCTTGCAACAATTTTTTTAATGCAGATTGAACGACAGTCAAAGTAACTTGAGAAAATCTTGCAACATTTTTTTTTTTAATGTACAAATTAGTTTTGAATAGTATGTTAAGTGTGTAAATTAAATTTGATTAGTAAAGTACTGCAGATCGATAGATGGTCAGAGTAATTTGAGAAGATCTTGCAGGATAAAGGGTTGAAATGATATAAATGTAATATTTTTTTATTCTATAAGATGGCAGAGTGTTAGGTCAAATTTACAAAGTGTATGAGGTCATACACCTTATCAGAATGGCCGAGTGTTAGGTCAAACTTAAAAATATTATTGATTATTACAAATTTGGAATATAAATTTAAAAGCAATAATTATTGCATACCTATTTATTTAGTTTCATTGTGATTTTATGGTTTTTCTATTTGTGCAACTGTCAATTATTATAAATTGTAAAATGTTAAATCTAGAATATAAATTAAATAACAATAATAATCGCATAATTATTTGTCTCTAATTATGATTTTTCTAAAGTTTATTATGTCAAATTTAGTTAATTTGATTGACAGTTGACCTTTAATAAAAACTTATTAATTAGATAGACTGTGTAAAAACTAGGAAATATTATTATTGGAATTATAAAATAATGTAACATTTATTAAGATGTGTGTTAGGTTTTCTTAGTATTGTTAAAATAAAACCATTTTTAAAAGGAAGTTAATATGACTTCAGAGGTTAGCGCTGATAACAGTTGGAGGGAATAATTGGAGGGAATATTTTAGTATAAAATGGGAAGTTTAAGTCCTTTGGATTTAATTCTGGTATCAGCGTTGACCTCGGCAGTTCCTATTGGTAAGTTCTTACTTAATACCTATTGTGTGAATTAATACTCTTGTTGGCATTGTTTTATTTTAATGTGTTTTATGTGTTGTATTAATAATAAGATAAAACGACTATTATGATAACTGTGTTTAGAATTCGTGTTCATATGATGTACCTACTGTAAATAAGTTTCTGGGACATTTTATAATAAATATATTATGTGTGATCTGGAGTTTTACTACAATATGTATGTTAGTCTGTAAGGTATTTATAATATGGGCCTATGCCGCCCGAAATAAAAGAAATTTAATTAATTTAATTTAATTAATATATACACACACATACACACACACACACATACATGACACACACACATACATACACAAATACATACATACACAAATACATACATACATACACACACACACACACACATAAACACATACACACACAGACATCTTTATTATATAGGTATATTGGCAAACTGTAACTGTTGTTAGCTGTAATAGAAAGTTGTTAGCAGTAATAAAAAATGTTGTTTAGCTGTAGTCGTTTTTTTTTTAAATTAAGTGAGCGCTGTATTCGTTAACAAACTGTCATGCAGTTTGGCGAAATAATAATAATGTGTTACATTTGTTAAAATTTCTGAAATAAATGATTAAAAAAAAAATTGAACATTATTTACTAGACAAAAAGATACACATTTCATATGACATCAGTCATACACTGCACATGCGCCGTGCGGTGCAATTCTTTCAATGACACGTGTATCTTCTTGTTTAGTTAATAACTAGCTGTTCCCCGCGGATCCGCCCGCGTAAATATAGTATCAGGTATCCCGCGGGAACACTGTACTTTTCCGGGATAAAAAGTAGCCTATGTTTTAATCCAAAACCTAAACTACTACCATACTAAATTTCGTCGAAATCCGTTCGGTAGTTTTTGCGTGAAAAAGGAACAAACATCCATCCATACATCCTCACAAACTTTCACATTTATAATATTAGTAAGAAGTTTAATGTTGAGTAACTATCCTAAAAATGCAGCTAATTTACATACAAATACTATTAGAAAACAGCAAATTTACATACAAAATGGTTTATAAAAAGCGTAATTATGAAATCTGAAGGTCGCGTCAAGCTAATGTAAATTATGTTATAGTCAAATATGTTCGCGTGTTCTAATCCCTGTAATTTCATAAGTAATAGTTGACGTGTCAGTCAAATGCAGGAAATAATGTAAACATTATATTTAGGTATACGAGTATAATATTTTATGTCTATTCGTAGTATGTAAACCTATTAATTATGTGAATCAAAGGATTTTAAGCCACGTAGGAAAAACGTAATAGTTCTTTTTAATTTTATTAGGCAGTTGAGTTGTAAAACTGTCCGATTTCGCTCAAATAAATTTTTCTTAAGAGTTTTAGCATGGAAACTTACAAGTTTCTCTCTTCTTTAGTTTATAAATGCCAGGTGCGCAACTTATAAAAAACTTTAGAGGCCGATTACTCGATAATGGTTGACTGTGTCAAAAGTTATGTATGAAAACTGTACCAAATTTCATTCATCAATATTCATATTTACAGAAGCTAGAAGTGCGGACAGACAGACGTACAGACGGACGGACAAAGCGAAACTATAAGGGTTCCTTGAGTAATACGGAACACTGAAAATCGTCCAAATACAACTCTGCGACAGAAATACGCCTAAAATCGAAAACTTAAAAAACACGACACGAAACTTAAACAGATAGCTAGAAATGCATTTGTTATATTTGAACGTCTTTTAAAGTGCGTAGAAAAGCGCTCTTGCTAACGTAGTCTAAAGGTTTGTAATGAATCACTCACACCACGTCAACCCACGCTCTGGGCTCGCGGTAATCTGTCAGCCGCGCGATTGGACACATTAACTGACTTTACGGGCATAGAGGCTTGTCGTGTCGTAAACTTTTATGACCCAATAACAATACTGTTTTGTTTCATATAAATTGGTTCGAGTGATTGTATTCAATAAAGAACAGGAGTCTAAAAAGGCCACATAGCAGAACATTTGATGAATCATACACAAATTATTTTTTAAAATTAGCAGATTTTTTTTATTTTTTTTATTGATGCTCATGGATACAAATCAGTCGTTTTTAAAACAACAGTATTATATATCAAATTCAAAATGTTTTACGTATGGAAAAAAATATATGAAACACGAAACACCCAAACGGTGATGCTCACCGTCTAAGATTGAAGAAAAAAAAATACACCATAAAACTACATTGACACCAAAGAGTAGTTATATACTCAAAGATTGACACGATCGCTCTTTCAGTCGCTAAGTCATTAGCCCCACAGAAACAGCTGATTTAAAAGGAAAACAAATACTGCCTAATAGAGTTAGAGCTCGATGTCAAAAAGGAGGTCATCGAGAACAAGCATTGGACCACAGCAGATCGCTAGGGGCCTAAAACTTTGATATAAAACCGCCGGTCTGGCGGTTTTAAACCTGGCAGTTTTTTTATTGACCAAAATGTGTGAAGATATAAGAATAAATAATATCAATACAATCAGATATATGATTTCAATAACCTTAACAGCGCCGTAAAGAGCTTACTCAAATTTTACTTAGGGATTTTAAGCATAATATTTTTGCAAGAACGCTCCGATCAATGAAATCTCTGCTAATAGTAGCTATTAGCTATTTGCAAATTTTTTTATTGTAAAGTTTAAGTAGCTTAAATTTTACAATAAAAAAAATTGCACAAAAGGGTCTGATATTCAGCTGGTATATTGTATATACGTAGCAATAAAATCGCACGACGTGTTACCGAGTAAATTACACTCGCCATATAAAATATACGGGAAGGGATTATTTTTATGGGGCTACCGACTGTACTTAACAGAATTTTGTAACGGCACGTAACTGGCGTAAACGAATGCTAAATATTTAAAGAAATTTTATGGCGGTGGCGTAGGTGGTGGTTCTCAAATTTGCATTGTATCTTTGAAGTTACCGTTTAGATTGCACATTAAAATAAACAATAACTAGAATTATAAAACATTTCAGGTACGTTTCGCCTACATAGAAGTTAAAACAAACATTTATCTCACGAGAACAGTACATTAAACCTCCTTGCCTAAATATTGCCAATGCGACTACATCTGAAATACTTAGTTTTATCAACCGACTTTCAAAACACAGGAGGAGGTTTACAATTCGTGTGTATGTTTTTTTTTTGTGTATGTTACGCGATTACTCCGTTGTTTGTGGACCGATTTTCAAAATTCTTTTTTTATTGTAAAGGATTGACTCCTGGATTGGTCCCATTGTCATCAAATGGTAGACCTGGTGATGGAATCCATGAGGAATTGAGAGAAGTCCTCAAAATTTATAGGGACACCGATAGTGATTTTGACTTTTTTTAAGTAGCTCGAGCATATGCTACCAAAAAGTGAAATTTTATGCCAAGGTTACCTTGGATCCAAAAGCACTGAACGGCATTTCTCAGTCTTTGAAGATATACGTTTGAAAATTTCAGCATTGTTTATACAACTAAAAGCAAATGTCAGTATTAAATAATAATCATCATCACCACCACCACCATCATAATTACACCATACATCATGATTAATTATGATGATATAGGTATCTTTCATAGTATTTTACACCGATATCGATTCCTATGAACATTCACAGCTACCAAAAAGTGAAATGTTGTGCCAAGGTATACCCTGGATCCAAAAGGGCTGAACAGCACTCCTCAGTCTTTAAAGATACACGTTTGGAAAGTTTAGTATTATTATAAAACTGCAAGCAAATGCCACTATTAAATTATCATCATCATCTCACCATACACCTTGATGGGTATTATGTTGATATTTAGGTATTTCTCATAGCCTTTATACCGATTTAAAGTAAAAGTTGTGCCGATTTCTTTGAACATTCAGAGCTACTCAAAAGTGTTATATTGTGCCAAGCTTATATACCCTAACAACGATGATAATGGGATCCATGAGGAATCGAGGGAACTCTCAATAAAAAAGTTAATGATCGTTGAGTTTTCTTACAAATTTTTAATTTCCCCGCAACTTTTTTTGTCAACACTACACAACAAAAAAGATTTATGAAAATTGGTCTAGCAGTTTATGCAATGCATGACCAAGAGAAAAGGGGATTGTTTTTTTTTTTTATATACAGAAGATTATCACTTACTTACTAAGAACTTACTGAGACACGGCGCTGCGCCCGCACCGGCCGATTCAATATTAGGCATGTTGAGTATATTTCATTTTTGAAATCGTGAGTGTAGGACGTCCTCTTGCTCCAACTAACTTCATGGAGGTGGAGGTGCATAAAAATGCATGTGCTTAAAACCGACTTCAAAAATAAGAAGATTGAGTAGAAAAATAGTAATATTTTAGCAGAATTTAAAAGGGAACTACTTCGACAATAAGAATTATTTAATACTTTTTAGTGATTTTAAGAATGTTATTGCTTTACTTTGGAAGTCGGTTTCTATATTTTTTTAAATATTTTATATTAATATATTCAGAAATATTCGGGCCAAGTGTAATACTTGGTAAATGTAAAAAAAATACATTATTTTATGTGTAGTTTACTAATTAAATACATTTACAATGTACAAAAAATATAATTTTTTTTTGCAAAATTGGTAAACAAAACCTACATCATTAGTTTACTTACACCATATACAAAACATTCATTATGGTAAGTATGAACTTAAACGCACAAATATCGGAGATATTTACAAATATGTTCCTGCGGTCGTATATTTCATAAATACTTCATAAGCTTTAACCCAAGAGTGACGTCATTTGTAAGTCGACTATAGTATGGAGCGTTTATATGAGACGCGAAATTTTGTATACAAATCATTGTACCTACCTTTGAAAATATTGACTTTTGATATACGGTTTCTTCTGAGAAGTTACTCATATTTTAGAGTATGTACTATTAATTTATGCAATGAAAAAAATTCAGTCCGCTTGCCTATTCAAATGGTAAGAAACTATAGTCTCATTTTTAAATTATGATGATCTAAAAATATTGACCTGTGCATTAGAAGTGTAAGTATTTTCCGAAAGATGGCGTTATATCCAGAATCGTGTTGTGACGCGAAGTTTAAATTTTTCTTCCAATGCCACTAAAGGAGTTTCACTTCAATAATAATGCAATGTCTATGTCTTACTCAGTATCATGAAACAATTAATGTTTAGCCAATGAGCTCACTTGATTAGGTACCTGGTGTACGCTGCGCCATTCACTAGATATAGGTCATCACATCGGATGACCTTGATCCACGACCTACTTGATTGACTGAATCGCTGAAACCTATAATATAATAGACATATGCAGATGTTTGTACAAATGGTGACATGTTTAGCATAATATCAAATCACTAACGAAATTGGACAATTATTTCTAATGGAAAGCGACTGAATACTTCAAAACTTATCATGAGGACTATATTCTACTATAATATATTCATGAATCAAACTTTACTATATTCTGTGTGTGTGTGTGCGTGTGTGATATGTAGTAAGTTATCAATGCGAATTAGACGGGTCTGGATAAGTTTTGAGGGTGCAAAAATTCTAAAGTCTTTTATTTTTTTCATATAATTTCCGAACCTTCTTCTAAGTCTAAAATTTGATTTTGTGCCATTTTGGATGGCTGCGTTTGTAGCAATTTAGGTATTTGTGTCTTTCATGGATATTGGCCCAAAAGTAAATTATAGCTAAAAATTTTACTTTCACGATATTAAGGAAAGAGTAACCGATGCACATATGCAGTTTGAGTCGTATCCAACCAGGGGTTTCCTGGTATTCGGCTACTATATAAAACATGGTCCCATCAGGCCCACAACTATTCTAATGTCTGACAAATCTTAAAAAACTGTTCAGAGTGTTAATATCTGAGTCTGTAAGAAAGATGTGCCACATTCGGCAATTTCGTTGAAAGATATTCCATTTTTTTTCCTCAAACTCGCTATAAAAACTACTAATGAAACTTTTAGTAAGTAGAGTTTATATCTATATGATGATTATGGTGTTACAAAACACTTTCCATAAGTTTAACCGTGTTTATCCGCGGGATTTTTTATTAGAATGTAAAAAACCAACTTTTATCATGTACCAATGGCGAATACGGGGTGCGGGTTGCCTAAGTTTCGTATTAATACGACAAAATGAAATGACAATTTATGTGACAACTTGACAAGTAATAATGTTCTAAATGCGAAATTTATAATTTCAATTTTAAATTTATTTCATGTTTAATGATGCCAAGACGAGACCATAATATTATGACTCGCCAATAACAAAATTTCTTCAGATCTCGTCTAGAACCTTCTGACCCCACTCTACGTTCTCTAACTCTATAAAGCTTGAATTTACAAACCCGTAAAGTAGAAAATAGACTTAAGATAAAAAATATTTTAGTCACTATTCATAGCTTTTCTGTTAGAGAACACAATGTTCTAGCACAACGACGACACTCGAATATTGCTAGTGTGGGGTGTGCCTTATACAAAAGCTCATGAAGTAATGAAACAGCCAAGCTATGCATTTTGACTCATTAGACGGATCGCGCTAGCTGTTTTTTTAGTGGGATGTGGAAAAATTCTAATGTTGCTGAATTTTTTCTGTACCTATATGTAGTTGATAGAGTAGTCCCTAGGGAGTTAATAATTAAGTTTTGTGCCATGTCTGCCTATTGCCTTTTCAGCAATTCGATTATTTGTGGCTAATTTTTCCGTGGCTGCGTAACGTGATACTTTAAAAAAATAAAAAGTCAAGGAGTGTTCCCAAAAAGGCAAGCAAAGTTTAAAATTGATGTAATACAAAGGTCAGTTATACAAAAAACAAAATAACTTAAAGATAAAAAAATCATAGCTTCTAATACTACTTACTGTACCTACGCGGGCGGAGCTGCGGGCATCAGCTAGTTTTAACATAAAACTAACAAGCAATAATAAATAAATAATTCAAAAAATTCAAAAATAAAAAACCTTTTATTTCCAGTTTCACAAATTAATGCTTTTTATAATACTAATTAAAAATTATAATAAAATTACAAATTAAATAAAGACTAACGTTAGGTATTATAAATCAATAATTTTATAAGACTAACATTATTATAAATTAATGCTAAACATAGTAAACATATATCGAAAAGCAGTACCTTGGATCGGTCCACATTCGTACGTAGTGCTCTAATGCTTCACTAAGCTCGACTTGGCGGGGCCCTGCCGTGCCCCTAGATATAAAATTGTCAACGGGGTGAATAACAATATATTATACAAATATTATTTTGTTGGTTTGTAAAATGTATTTAATTATATAAATTATTACAATCAATTAATAACCTAATAAATAAGTCCTTAACCACGAGTATTAGAAACATGTATTCAGCAACCTACGTATAAAATTCAAGCGTTGAAATATTTTTTTGATTTTTTTATTAAATAATACTATATTTACAATAAATATGATGTAGCTGAAGAGACTATTCGGTTAAACCACTAATTTCAAGAACTAAAATTAGGTATTTGAAATTGTATTTTTTTTGGTGTTAGATAACCGAAGTTTCATGTGGAAGCCTATTGGATATCAAATTTTATTGTGCATTTATGTATTGTATAAAATCAGGCGACAATTACATTCAGATTCGTCATTTAATCAAAAGCAAGTTTAAATTTTGTAATCGCTGTAAAATGCGAAATATATAAATTTTGAAATGTAGTCGAATGAATGACATTTTATCACACACATTTACGTATATGTGTAATGTATATGTTGTAGTGCGAATATTCCACAATACTTCGATCGCATATTATAATAATACTATTTTTGCATTTTATTATTTAAACCCTCCGTGAAAAAGGCACAAACTTGGAATATAGATTCTTTATGACTTGGAATATTGAATACGTGAACTTTATTTAACGATTATATGTTTTTGGAGCGCTTTTAGCTTAGGGAAACTAAAAAACTTCATTTCTCGAATCGCAGTCGCTTAATGTGGCACAAAATTTGGAATTAGGCCTATTTTAGTGGTCTTAGACAGAAAATAGTCGTTTATCACACTTTGCCGGTACTGTTTTCAAAAAATGACCCTAAGTCATTTTTTACTGGACAAAAACGACGCAAATTAAGTCTCCATACTCTGGAAGCTGTCCCAGTTAAGATACCATTAATATTTTAAACTTTAAATCAATATTGTCACTTTTATAGCCATATAAAAAAATCAACCACAAATAATGGAATTGCTGAAAACGCAGTGGGCAGAAATGGCACAAAACTTAATGATAAGCTCCCCAGGGACTACTGTATCAACACACAAAAATTCAGCGACTTTAGAATTTTTTCCACTTACCACCTCGAATACGCCTTGTCAAAGTTAACCAATGATGCTTGAGCCGCGTTCACATTAACAATGAGGGTTTTTAAATTCGTGACATCTGATAGCTTTTTGACTTGACAAGAAATGTCAGGCTACCAAACGCCACCTCGTGAGAGAAAAATAATCTAAAATTCTTATTGATCGTTTTTGATATAATCACTTACGCCACCCGATGACGCTTTGTGTGCGTTGGGTTTGCCCCCTAGCGGCAGAAATAATACCCTCATTGAAGTAAGTCACTTGAGATTTGCATTGATGATTCACTGCACTCACAACGCGATATACTATAGTAACTAAGTACTAAACATTTACTTACTTTTTCCGTAATTGATCCTAGTTTGTTTTGTATAATTTTTATGTTCATTTTTTAATCCAGTTATGTAATGCGACGTGTGCTATATTTGTACTAAATATTCAACCCCCAAATTAACAACATAAAATGGCGGACCTTTTTAAGTGACATGAAATAGCGGACGTTCCGCGGCTTTTTGTCACTAATTTGTCAACTACCATCATCGGTACGGCAATTAATCAGAACCCGACAGCCTTCAGCGAAGGGAAGGGTTGATTAAAAAATGTTCTACATCCTTTAGTGACTAAATTAAAATTGTGAATGACGCGTAGGGTAGCCACACCAGTAGCACAGATTATAGAAAGACGGAACAGATAAACAGTTACATAGTTAGCTTTCGATTTGATTGCACTACTGCAACCATAGACTAATCATTGGTCTAATTCAATTAATCATCTATGACTGCAACATACGACGTGTCCACGATTGTGTGAAAAAATTGTGGGCCATTGAAGACGACGTAAAATCACAATTTTCAAATTTGGATTTATTTAGATCGTTCTATGATAGTTGTTTCTCTGTACATACCTACGTAATTATAAATATTTTCTATTCTTATTAGAAGTACCTATATAGGCTTAGTTGGGATGATAATTAAATATGTTTGTGATTGCATGAAGCCTACAGCTTGTGAAACTAGTGAACTAAATACATTTTTTGTAGTTTCACAAACAACCATTTTTAACAACCTTTGATAACGGAATCGTTCAAACTAAAAAATTGAATGAATTATGATCAAATTTCGACCACTTGGGATCACTATCCAAGCTTCCATACTAATATTATAAATGGGAAAGTGTGTGTGTCTGTCTGTTTGTCCGTCTTTCACGCCAAAACAACTGACCCGATTAAAATGAAATTTGGTACACAAATAGTCTAGAGCCTGAGAAAGGACATAGGCTACTTTTTATCGCGGGGAAGTGTACGGTTCCCGTGGGGTACTTTATTGATAGTTTCACGTAAAAACTACTAAGCCGATTATCATGAAATTTGGCACAGATATAAAGTAGATCACGGGAAAATACATAGGGTACTTTTTATCGCGGGGAAATTTACGGTTCCCGTGGGATACTTTATTTACAGTTTCAAGTTAAACTACTAAGCCGATTATCATGAAATTTGGCACAAATGTAAAGTAGATCACGGGAAAGGACATAGGGAACTTTTTATCGAGTGAAAATATACGGTTCCCGTGGGATACTTTATTTACAGTTTCACGTAATAACTACTAAGCCGATTATCATGAAATTTGGCACAGATATAAAGAAGACCATGGGGAAGGACATGACTAGTTTTTATCGCGCGACATATAAGATTCTTGTATGTTACTGTACTTACGCGGGCGGAGCCGCGGGCATCAGCAAATATATAATAAAACTGACAACCCTGGAAATTGCGAAATACGATTTTGACTCTATTTATGTCTAAAATGCGCTAAAATGTCGTGGTATCGTCGTTATGTCGGTAGAAAATGAGCTGATTTTCCTGAGCTGAGCGCATTCTACTCAAGGTCTGCAACTACATTTGATGTTGAGGGTTCCGTATCATCAACAAAAGTGTTTGTTTTGTTATTTTGTAGGGAACCTTTCGTGCGCGAGTCTGGTTTGTACTTGGCCAGTTTTTTAAGTCCATTGCGACTGAAAAGCCCGCCTGAAATTAACAAACAATATCATTATCGTTCATAAAACATCAAAGAGTTTGTAATAAATAAAATACTTTTTTAATAATTCGAATACAGAACTCTTTTGCCAACAAAGCCTCATAACGCCACTGCATTGTACGCCGTGGCCGAGACAATTGACCCGCTTATGAAAAAAAAAAACTTTAAAACTGGTTCAATCGGTTTATTTGCTATGTTTACTTTTTTGTTTTTTCATGTGTGTTAAAACAGTTACCTGCAGCTTTTCAATAGTTAATTACTTTTGCCTCTGATATAGACATTTTATAATAGTGAGAGTTGTTATTTACCTAGTTCTATTTACCTATGAAATAAAAATGGACAATATATAGGTGTAGTTTTACATATACCTATCATATACGAGGCATAAAATGTCCACACTTAAACTGCCCTACTTCTTGGTTGTTTTCGTGGTTTGACATTTGTCATCTTGACATTTTGACGTTTGCTTCCCGCAGTTTAATCAGTTCGTACTTTGCATAATTTAATAGACAAATCACAGTTCTTGATTATGTCTGTCAAAATTACGCTCATTATATAATATCCCCCTTACTAATAAACGATGTATGAGCTTTGAATTTGACTCGAATTAAAAATGTCACTTGTGTGACGTGAACAAAACACTGTATTATACAGTGTTTTGTTCGCGTCATACAATAGTGACATTTTTAATTCGAGTGAAGAAGACAAAACACTGTGTAACTATTCACAGCTACAGCGTATATTAGTAAGGGGGTTTAAGTATATGCTCTTATTAGGCTCATTCTTTATTTTTGAAACCATTTTGAAATCATTTGAACCTTTTTCAATTATTTTCATTACACTAGTGATGTTATAAACAAAATATGTATATCGATATCGATATCGGCACCACGCCAATAAAAACCAGGAACAAATGACGCGCCAAATGAAAATTAACGTTTCAACGATTATTTTTCAATAGACCTATATTATATCCGTTATTGGTCGGTTAATAACGTGCCGGTGTTTCAAATGGAAACAATTTCATTGTCCGAATACTTTATTTTATTTTGTTCCGTTGAATATATATTTGATATTTTATAATTAAAAGCAGAAAAATAATATAAAACTTGCATAATAATTTTAATGATTATAGAGCATTCATATAAATATATGAAGAATAAAGTGCATTTTAAATAGCTATCTTAAAAGTGTAGCACCTATGTCACGTGTCGTTTTATTACGGTGTGAATTTACCCTAACGTGATTAGTAAAAATAAAATAACTCCCCACTTCGATTTCGGTGACGGTGGCCGGTTTTATTGAAACCAGGCTAGTTACGCAGGAGTTATTTTATAGTGCCCAAGTGTGTGGCAGTACACAAGAGCACTCTCTCTTCCTTTACTCTCATAACACTGGGGACGGATACTTGCGAGAGATCAGGCGCAGAACCGACTTTTTACATGCCCATCCGACGCATGGATCATCTTTCTTGTCAGACAATCAGATAATCAGCATGCATTGTCCTAACCAAACTTGGAAACAAATTTTTTTTAAAGTTGCAATGCGGGAATCCAACCCACGACCTCCGAGTCGAAATCCAAGCTCTAACCACTAGACCACGGAGGCTGTAACGTGAATATACTATAGTTATAAAGTCATTTCAAGATTCTTGGTAGCTGAAAAACGTTGAAATCATAACGCAAGAACATGTTTTATCTAGCTCCATGTCAAATGATAAGTAGCCATCACAAACAGACTTACAGAAACTTACTTACAATATGTATTTTTTAAATTTTTCTGTCCGTCTACCTATCTGTCTGTCTGTTTGTTCCAATTAATCTCTGAAATGGCTGGACCAATTTTATGGAACCTTCACTGTTAGATATCTGATGTTATACGGAGTAACTTTGGCCACTTTTATCTTAGGGTCCTTACATTTATTATCCATACTAATATTATAGTATGGATAATAAATGGGACAGTGTGTGTGTCTGTATGTCTGTCTGTTTGTTCATCTTTCACGCCAAAACTACTGAACCGATTTAAATAAAATTTGGTACACCGATAGTCTAGAGCCTGAGAAAGGACATAGGATACTTTTGGTCGCGAGGAAATGTACGGTTCCCGTGGGTGTACTTCCGCGAGCGAAGCCGCGGGCATCAGCTAGTTTGCCATAAAACTATCCTCTCGTATGAATATCAGACTTCTATTCTGAGAAGAATCATAACACCAGTAGGTACTAACAAATAATGAATAAGGTTATTTTGAACTTCCAACGGTATATATAGAAGGACAAATATGTTTCGCCTGGAACGAGCACCTGACCAGGAAAGCAGAGTATTGATTCAATCCAAGTAGGCGACACCGAAAACTCTTACAACTCGGTAGTGTTGTTACTCAGCATTTGTTTTTAACGATATTACAAAAACAAAACACCTTAGTATTATTTTATTTCACTCATCTACTGCACGTATCTTTAATAATAGATACGTTCTCAATTTACCCATTAAATTTAACAACTGATTTAAGTAAATAACGCTGTATCTTTTGTAACAACTCGTTTATTTATTTGGAATCACGACATCATTCTAATTTATGGACAAAAAAGTTAAGGGATCACGTCCTTTCAGCAGGAAATGTTAAATCCGTTGATAATAATCTGGGAACAGAGTTGAGAAGTTTTGAGATAAAAATGTCCTTTACAATAAACTGTTTTATATCAAGTCTTAATAAAATAAGTAATTTAACTTTACAAGGTATAATGTCATTTAAACAGATGTTTGAAAATAGTAATCATTTTGTACTGTACAAGAGTTTGTAATGAATTGTGTTCCATTTTCTACTAACTAATCCAATATAAAGTACCAAAATAAACACGGTACAAGATGTATAGTTGGTGCCAAATTAAATTGAGACATACGGCCGTGTCCACCCACGGTTTATCGATACATCGATTTCGAACAAACACAACACTCGCACCTTCTCGGAATAGAGCCAATAATTTAAACACCTTCGCCGAGAGACCTGTATTTTTCTGTAATCGAACTAGATAAGGCCTTTTATTTCTAAATAAATGGAAAATTTTAGTACAAAAGTACATCTTATCTTTATTATTTTTAATTTTTTGAAGACTAGTATTAATTGCCTGCGGCTTCGCCCACGTGAAATTAGGTTTTATGCTTACATATTTTACCCTCTTAGGGGTTGAATTTTGAAAAATCCTTCCATAGTGGAGGCCTACGTCATATGAGAATAATTACGTGTGCAAAATTTCAAATTTTTAGCATTTGGGTTTGGTTTGTGTGTTGTTACATTATATTACCTATATAATATATTATAATAATAATATCTTTGGACGTTTCACACCACGTCAATCTGGCCCCATGCTAAGTATCTGAAGAACTTGTGTTACAGGTAGGTACCAAACAACGGGAAGTATATTTAATACTTTTATACGATGCATTTTATATTTAAGATTTTTATTATATAATACACATATTTAATACACACCCAGGAACACGGAAAAACTTTTTGTTCCTTCGGCGGGATTTGAACCTGCGACCCCCGGCTTGAGCACCAACGCTCTGAACCACTGAACCACAGTGGTCATCAAATATTTATAAAGATAGATGATTTCGAGTATTATTTAATCACGTGTACCTATTGTGCTGTGTCTACGTCGAATTAAAACCAAAATTCACTAACAAACAACAGAGAGCATAGTTAAAACACCCTACGAAAAAAGAAAGTCCAAATAGAGGTTTTGGATTCCATAGTAAATTCTGTTTTATACACAGTAAAAATTTTAAGACACAACGTTTTAGACCTTGCGACACAACTGGTGAAACAATACTTTGACGGGATTAAAATCACGGGACGGGACCATTTTCACGACGGATCTTAAAATTTCAATTTTAATGAGATGCGGGAAGTATGATTAAAAAGAAGTGATATTTTTGGAAAATGTATACTTAAATGTTTTAATTTTGTTTTATTTCCATTAAGATATGGCATATTCACCACAGAGTAAATAATATATGTATAAGTACAGAGAAACAGCTATATAGAAACTATCAAACCAATCGGAATGTTGTCAGGGTTGCCACAGAATATTAAGGTTCATAACACTATCCGTCAACTCGCCTACTGCGACTTCACTCGCTGATAAAGCACATTGTTTAAAAATCGCGTGAAGTATTTACAGACACGCAGATTTCCTCGCACTATTTACTTACACCGTTCTAAGCGTCAGTTTAAGGTTAAAGAGAATGTCAAATTGGTACACACCACAACACGTCATCGAATCTGCAAAAATCACGTGTGTAGACGTGGATATATTCACTAGGCCATGGATGCTCTTATATCCTTCCTACTAATATTGTAAATGTGATGATGTAATGTTTGTTACTCTTTCACGCAAAAACTACTGAACGGATTTCGATGAAATTGAGTATGGTAGTAGTTTAGGCTCTGAATTAAAACATAGGTTACTTTTCATCCCGAAAAGTAGAGTACTCCCGAGGGATACTTTATTGACGCGGGCGGAGCCACAGCTAGTTTACTATGAGAGCGTCCATGGACGTCGTGAATAGATCCTAATAGAAAATTAAAATAAGTTAATATAGGATATTATTTTTATCTGTTTGTGTCTTTTGTGATCTATCCAAGGCTTTTGACTGTGTCGAGCATGCTACGTTGGTCAGAAAATTATACCATTATGGTATAAGGGACACGGCACTTAAACTTTTAGGTTCTTATCTTGAAAATAGAACGCAGAGAGTAGAAGTTAATTCTACAAGGTCTACTGGGACGAAAATAGAACTAAGTGTGCCACAAGGGTCAATTTTAGGCCCGTTTCTTTTTCTCATCTATATAAATGACCTTCCTTATCTACTTAAAGATAAGCATGAGATAGTACTCTTTGCCGATGACACTTCACTAATTTTAATGTGAAGCGACGACAGTCAAATTATGACGAGGTAAATAGTGCTCTCTCAAAAATGGTACATTGATTTAATGTTAATAATTTACTTTTAAATTCAAATAAAACAAAATGTTTAAAGTTTGGCCTCCCAAATGTTAGGCAGGCACAAACCAATATACTATTAAATGATGAGAAAATGAACTTAGTGGACACCACTGTATTTCTAGGAATAACACTAGATTGTAAATTACAGTGGGGTCCCCATATTGCAAAGCTGGCAGATAGGCTCAGTTCTGCAGTATATGCAGTCAAAAAAAATTAGAGAAATTACCGATGAGGACACAGCGCGGCTAGTTTATTTTAGTTATTTTCATAGTAGAATGTCATATGGCATCCTTCTATGGGGAAACGCTTCGGGCATTAATACAATATTTGTGCTACAGAAGCGAGCTATACGTTCTATTGATAAGATGTCATGTTTTGAATCTCTGAGATAAAAATTTAAAGAAATAAATATTCTGACCGTTGCTTCAATACATTTTGGACAATGTGTTGTATGTCAGAAAGAATTTAACGAATTTTAAAAAGAAAAGTGACACACATTGTAGGAATACTAGAAATAGGAACAAGTTAGAAATACCAGTGATCAGACTTAGTAAAGTAAGTAAATCTTTTAAAGGTCAATGTATACGCCTTTACAATAGAATCCCAGAAAACGTTCAAAATCTTTTCATTAATAAATTTAAAAAAGCTGTTAAAGAACGTTTGTGTGCTAAAGCTTATTATAAAGTCAGTGATTTCATTAACGATTGCACACCTTGGGAATAAGATGGCCCCATGCGAGGCTGCTTTTATGTACTTAAGTATGTTCTATGTACTTATGACTAATGTTATATATTTAATATTATAAATAGTATAATATTATAATAATTTATATATTTAATATTAGGAGTACAAATAAGTTTCCGCCGTTTTATTGTAGATGGCGTGACACGGAGTTTCGGTTAGCTTTCGCAGATGATAACCGGCTTAAAAAATAGTTTGGACATTCAAGAACAACATAACCTATTAATATTATTGATTTTATATTGGTAAAATATAATTTTAAATAAGTTGAAAATGTCAAAATTTGAGCCAAGTAAGCGCATTTGCGGGAAATATTAGTTTACTTCTTTAATTTAAAGAAATCTGCTGCTGAGGCGCATCAATTGCTCGTAGAAGCATATGGTGAGGGTGCTTTGAGTGAGAGAACGTGTCGAGAGTGGTTTCAAAAGTTTAAAAACGGTGATTTCCTTATGCTGTGTATTTGGTGGGATCAGCTAGGTGTAGTGTATTATGAGTTGCTTAATCCGAGCGAAACAATTACTGGAGCCCTCTATCGAACACAATTGATGAGATTGAGCCGAGCTCTGAAGGAAAAACGCCCTCAATACTATTCTAGACACGAAAAAATTATTCTTCTGCATGACAATGCTAGTCCACATGTTGCGGCTCCCGTGAAAAAGTACTTGGAAACTTTTGATTGGGAAGTGTTACCCCACCCGCCGTATTCACCAGACATTGCACCGTCCGATTATCACCTGTTCCGGTCCATGGCACATGCTCTGACGGCGCAGCGGTTCACATCTTATGAGGATACCAAAAATTGGGTTGATTCGTGGATAGCAAGGAGTTCTTCAGACGTGGGATTCGAATGCTGCCTGAGAGATGGGAAAAAGTGGTTGCAAGTAATGGGCAATATTTTAAATAAATTTATATTACCGTTCTTCTATAATAAAAATTTAATTTGTGTTAAAAAACGGCGGAAACTTATTTATACTCCTGAATATAATATCAAAAATTTGTTAATTGTCATCATAATAATCAACACCAATTAGTATCACACAACAATCTCACATGACACAAACTCAAACACGAAATTTGAAAATTTTGACCGCATTTTTCCACTTTTGCCGCGTACGCGATAGGAGTTAACACTAATTTTGCGGCATAAATTGTTTTTATGTTTTAATCCAGAGCTCAAAGCTCAAACTACTACAATACCAAATTTCATTAAAATCCGTTAAGCAGTTTTTGCGTGAAAGAGTAACAAACATCCATCCATCTATACATCTATCTATCCATTCATCCTAACAAACTTTCACATTTATAATATTAGTAGGATTACGGCATTTAAGTAAAGACTAACGGTCCAATACTGGAACGCTTTTCAAAATTAAGAGCCCTCCTATCCGCTATCGCTGTCTCTGCAAGCCGAAATGACAAGGACAGCATGTGACTTGAGCGTCTCTTAATTTAACTATCGTTCCAGAATTCGTTGTGTTTTCTAAACCGATAACACGTGATCAAACTTTGGCGGCTGATTTTATATTCCGAATCACTTGTATATCTGACCTAGTAAAAACTCTTACAATCATTATATAAAGAAAAAAAAAATCATTATTTTCGTTTATAATGATGTGAATAATTATTTTGTTCCACTTGTTCGACCCCATCGCCCGAATACTGAGTGAGCACCGTGTTTTAATTATTGGAACAAGGCAGAAGGGCGCGACGATTGTTTTTACTCATCATCATCAGTTCCCAACTCACTTCGTCTTTAGATAGATCACAGATATTGATGATAATAATACAGCGTAATAAAGATACCATAGACTGTGATAATAGTACAAATACGTTGAAAATGAAATATTAAAACAAGTAATAATTAATAATAATAACTCCCCACACCGATATCGGTGACGGTGACTGGTTTCATTGAAACCAGGCCAATTACGCAGGAGTAATCTTGTAGTGCCCAAGTGCGTGCGCAGAACACAAGAGCACCCTCTCTTACTTTACTCTCATAATCCAGTGGGACGGATAACCGACACGACTGACGAGAAATCAGGCGCAGCTCCGACTTTTTACATGCCCATCCGACGCACGGATCATCTTTCTTGTCAGACAGACAATCAGGGTCAGCCTGCATTGTACTAACTAAACTTGGAAACAACATTTTTGTTGTTCCAACGCGAGAAACGAACCCACGACCTCCGAGTCGAGAGCCAATGCTCTAACTACTAGACCACGGAGGCTTAATTAATACTAGTAATAATTATTACATTAATACGTGAAGATAACTTTCAGTACAGTTTTACGACAATTGTGTGCACGGTGAATTTTTATATTTGGCACAGTTAAAGTTTATGCTGAGCGAGGTGTGCAAGAGACAAATATTTTTAATAATGCTTATGGCCACTTGCCCAGATTTTAGTTGAACTTAACCCTGGGTTTGAAATCATGCTTTCTTTTTCAAAACTTCGCAGTACGAGGGAGATAACATCATATTATAATACTAGCTTTTGCCCGCAGCTTCGCTTGCGTGAAATTAGGTTTAAGTCAGAGGGAAAGCTTGTTCGGGAAAATACCAATACCAAAATTGAATACTTAATGGCTAAAATACTAAAATAAAACTGCACAGCCGTATCAGTTGTATTTTATTTGAATGTTTCCTGCGACTTCGTAGGTACACTCAAGAAATCTACCGGGAACTGTACCATAAATAAAATTTAATAAGCTGCAAAAAGTATTCTGTGTTAATTCTGCATAACCTACTACCATACCTGATTCAATCATCAAAATTCTTTACGTGTTTTCTTTACTTTACTTTATTGCATGAAAAACTAAACATATTATTATGTACATACAAACTTTCGCGTTTAGGTATAACATTAAGTAAGGATTTCTTTGTAGCCGATAATTAGTATTTTAACGATTTCGAAATTCTTTTGAATGGGAAGACGTTTCACGTTGTGGACATTGAACTTAATAAAAATAATTTGGATTGTGATTGCCCATCCTAGTTGGGACCACGACAGAGTTTGAGAGAGAGATGAGTTAGCAGTACGACCACGAAGCCATCTAGCTTCTCACTTATTCCTCATATAATAATCATACTTACACATTAATGATTAGGATTAACCTAGGTAAAGTTTTAACCAATTCAAATATCTGGTTATTTTATAGCATTTTATACTACGTTATTTTTTAGATTGATAAAACTTTTTGTAGGTATGAACCGAATGAATTTAAATACCTACACAAAATTATAAGCAGAGCTACCCTAATTCCTATCCGCGTGGAACCCGTAGGTAGTTAGGACTTAGGTATCCAAAAATTTTCCGCGATAAAAAGCGAGTCCTATGTGTTTATCCAAGGGCTAAACTACTACGGTAACAAATTTTATAAAAATCCGTTTCGTAGTTTCTGAGATTAGCGCGCACAAACGTACAGATCAGAAATCTTTTAAGAAATCTTAAAAGTCATTGTTTTGAGTTGAAAACTAAAAACCTATGTATTAAACACTGATAAATCAAGCACAAATAAATTAAATATTACATATAAGTAACAACAAAAGAGAAATAAAAGACATTGGGAACTTTTTGCCCCGCTTTTCGAAAAGTAGCGGACACAAACGAAACTTATCACTGATGATAGATACTATTTTCCACTTTATTACCATGCATTTTTTTTTCTGTAACATATGGGAATATTGAGATAATAAGGTTTTATTATTGATGTAATTTCACTATTTGCACTTTACATTACACCTACATTTTAATAATATGATCACAAAAATACGCCAAATGTCTATGATATAAGCGCTGTGGCTTAGCAGCGTCTAGTCAGGTAAAAAAAAATAACCGGTTTCGCTGCCTGCGCGCATCGCTCGAACAACCTATACGCAACGTGCAGTCCTTCGTCATCTGTCTATATAACTATACAATAAATAAACAATTGGTGATGATGATGATGATGACTATTAATTATTTAGTATAAAAAATGTATCCCGAAATTGTCAATGTAAAAAACTAATCATTTTAGAAAAAAATATTTTCAACTTAGTCTCATCATATCTCAAAATTCCCATATGTCACAATATAGCGCTTTACGTGAATATACCTACTGATCTAAAGCTTTGAAATAAAGTATGTTTCTTCTTTGTCCGCCGTGGGGCATTTTTCCATACTAAAGTTCCCAATGTTATTTAATTATACCTAGGTAGGTACACTCAAAATATTCTACTGAAATTATGAATATAATTTTAATGCAGCAATCGTAAATATTTAGGTGCCTAGTTTTTCAAAGACATTTTCATCAAATTTAACATTCGCATTCTTGTCAGATTTATTTTTCAACATGATGACAATATAATATTATGTCAAAATAAAAATAAAGCTCCCCACTCACGGTCTATCAATTGTTTCGATCAAATTGGAAATTAATTCGTATTTGTAAGTAAATTACTAACGACAAACTTTTACACAAAATGATTAGTGTAAGACCTACAAGCTAGTTTTTGCGGTGGGGTTCAAAAGTTGGAACAAAATTTACGCGTATATATACGAGTTTCATATAAAAAGTATAGTAAGGTGGTCCTAGGATCTCAGACTATATTCAATTTTTATCTAAACTGATTTACTTGCAACTACGAATCCAGTAAATGTTTAAATTGTAAAGACTAAATCGATCGATCGCTTGTGAATGGGAGCTTTAAATCAAAAGCACTAAGGAGTATTTAGGTATATATCAACTTTAAAGCAAATCGCTCCCAAACAACTTTCTTTCCCTTTTTATTCCCGTTAGGGGACGAATTTCAATAAACTATAATACACGATTTCCATCAATTCTGTTACATAATATTTGTGCAAAATATGAAGTAGATTGGACCAAGGAATCACGATGCCCCATACAAACTGTTTTCCCCCTTTTCACCCCCTTAGAAGTCGAATTTCGGAAAATCCCTTCTTATCGGATCCCTACGCATTACAAAGAGCAAGCCCTGCAAGTTTCAGGTCTCTACGATCAGCGGTTTAGGCTGTGCGTTGATCCGTCAGTCATTCAGGACAAAGGATTTTATATGTATAGATAACCCAGGGTTAACTTTATTACTACCAATTAATTTTGCTTTTGTTTATACGTATAACTCCCCACACCGATATCGGTGACGGTGGCCGGTTTTATTGAAACCAGGCCAGTTACTCAGGAGTAATTTTATAGTGCCCAAGTGTGTGCGCAGTACACAAGAGTACTCTCTCTTTCTTTTACTCTAGTAATCCAGTGGGACGGATAACCGACACGACTGACGAGAGATGAGACGTAGGCCCGTCTTTTTACATGCCCATCCGACGCATGGATTATCTTTCTTGTCAGACAATCAAGTGATCAGCCTGTTTCGTCCTAACCAAACTCGGAAACAACATTTCTTTTGTTGTTCTAATGCGGGACTCGAACACACGACCTCCGAGTCGAGAGCCAATGCCCTAACCATTAGACCACGGAGCCTATTATATATAATATGTTAAACATAATAATTATGTAAAACGTAAAAGTAACTTAGTTTATATGCATGCAGCCGTGGTTTCCAATAATGTTGTACAAGCGGACAATGACATTTTCCGACATGCAGACAGCTACTAGTTCACTAACTTTAAGTTGCCTTCCCACTGCTAGCCTAGTTTTGACTGAAATATTATTTAGTACAATTCCTAAGCATGCACAATTAGGTACACACATCTGACAAAATTTAGCATAACAGCATCGAAAATTGTATATCGCGCGTCAAAATACATTTAACCGCGTTAAAAAGTATTATATCCTTTCCCAAGTTAATCTAATCTTTTACCAAAATTGATTAAATAACTTCAGTGGTTTAAGCTTCATTATGTAACAGAGACATAGCTACTTTATTTATTTTATTTAATTTTATTCGGAAAACTAAAATAAATAAAGAAGCTATGTTACACATATTTTATTATATTATTTAAGATCATTAGCAAATACAATAGGACTACAATATTCTCGTAAAAAGTGTTAAAACAAAGAAAATAATTTTGTTGAAATGAAACAAAACAAAGATATTGTTTATATTAGGGATATTTTGGAGCTCTGTAACCATAACAGAAACTGACTGATATCTGTAAAACTATAAGTAGCCGTAACCGAATCCGATATAAAAACTTCCGATACGATAATTTCGGATATAAACAGAGTATAATATGACGTGTTTATTTAATTTGCCGGCCGTTCCGCTCACTTGCTTTTTAGGACAAATTATTACCTAAACTTGTAATGACAATAAGTTGTTTCAACTTCCTAACATTCGTCATGAACCCAATTATTCGAAACTAACGGATAATCCGAAATAACTTAATATCCGTAACCGTAACCGAAACCGATATATCCGTATCTAGATCCAAAATGTCGTATATCCTTAAAATCTTTGGTTTCTATTGATTCTACATAAATAACACTTTTTCTCGTTATCAGGTCAAATTGAATAGATACTCTAATTGATAACGAGATCTTTTTCGTAACACGTCCGTTTCCGTTTTGTTACACAAGATGGCCGCCGCAACAACTTTATAACCCCAAAATATGTCGAATTATTACATTTCATTGAAAGGACAACAAAAGAAGGCGAAAATTATTTCAATAAAATATATTTTATTCTAAAATCCTTGTTACCGTGTCCTAGATTCAATGAATAAATATATGCCTTTTTTTTTTTTTTTTTTTTTTATGAAATAAGGGGGCAAACGAGCAAACGGGTCACCTGATGGAAAGCAACTTCCGTCGCCCATGGACACTCGCAGCATCAGAAGAGCTGCAAGTGCGTTGCCGGCCTTTTAAGAGGGAATAGGGTAATGGGGGAGGGTAGGGAAGGGAATAGGATAGGGGATTGGGCCTCCGGTAAACTCACTCACTCGGCGAAACACAGCGCAAACGCTGTTTCACGCCGGTTTTCTGTGAGCCCGTGGTATTTCTCCGGTCGAGCCGGCCCAATTCGTGCCGAAGCAAGGCTCTACCACGTTATCAGGTATAAATTGCAATGGAAAATAAATGGAATAAAGGCAGGTTCGTCCGGCAGCGGACGTCAATGTTGACTCTAGCTACGGAGTACAGATATACAGCAATCGAAGCCTCTCGAAGCTTCCATGAATAAATATAAGGAATACATATAAAATAACAGAAGCGAAGACATTTTCACAAGACTCGACACATTGCGTTATTAATGTCACCGTAAAATTGTAAAAACCGTTAGATTGTAATAAAACTAGTGAAATTGTAAAATGTCGATAGACTTCCGACGCGAATATGCTGCTTATAATTTAACACATTATTTTTAGTTAGATTCTAAATATATAGTTTTTAATCTTTCGACATATTTTTACGATCTCGTTAGGTATTTTACAATCTAACGGCTTTTTACAATTTAACGGTGACATTAATATTATGTAAATGACCAGTGACTTGTAATAATAACCTAACCAAGGGCATGTCAGGAAATGTCTAAGGACGGTTTCGTAGCTATATCAACGCACAATAGGTTTTCTTACTACTACTGCAAAGTTATGGTCCGGTATCGCTCAAAATAATTTTCCTAAAGAGTTTTTAGCATCAGCATGGAAACTTACAAGTTTCTATCCCTTATAGTCTCACTTTGAAAGCCGATTACTCGAAAATAATTATTAAAAAAGTCGTATTTGAAATCTTGTCTTTATTTAAAAAGCCCTATTCGACGATACCCCAGACGATGTGGTAGAATGAAAATTTTTTTTTCATTCCCACTTCACATGTATACTTAGAGCTTCATAGAGAGCGACACCTAAAATATAAAAATATGATTATTTTATAACGCCAAAACCGAAATCTATACACAATCTATAAATATTCCTAATTTCAACAATTTTATTAATACATAAAGAAACTAGAAGGGCGAACAGACAGACAGACAGATAGACAGACAGGCGGACGAACATGAAACTATAACGACATAAGATATCAAAACATTGTCTATGAATTTTTGATAGTGCTTTCACACAGCTTAAGTCGAATATGAACAATCAGTCAGGCGTATACAAGACCTATTAGTGTAATTGGAAGTCTAGTGTCTGCGCCATTACACGTTAAGCGAACCATTTAGCCCCAATTCTCCACGAATTACGCTCAGCTACCAGCTTAGGGCACTACGATATGCTACGTAGCCAATAGCAGTGTGCCGTACATAGGGCTCTCCGCAACGTGCTACCGGCTGCCGTCCTCCAACTAAAAGGCGGTTAAATAACAGAAATAATTTTGAGGTAGAGCTAAAAAACGCGGGATAATTTTGAAATTGATGCTGGTGATTTTGTAATAAGCAATTAATAATGTTGTCATGAATGTCTTATGACAACATTAACAATTGTTTAAACAGGCCCAATCCCCTACCCTATTCCCTTCCCTACCCTCCCCTATTACCCTATTCCCTCTTAAAAGGCCGGCAACGCACTTGCAGCTCTTCTGATGCTGCGAGTGTCCATGGGCGATGGAAGTTGCTTTCCATCAGGCGACCCGTTTGCTCGTTTGCCCCCATATTTCATAAAAAAAAAAAAAAAAAAACAAAATCTCTCGATGAATAAGCTAAAATTGATGGCAGAAGCGACATTATAATTATAGTCAGTTTTTTTTTTTTTTGAAATTGTATAATTACCGCCAGCGTGAATATACTATCGAGTATCCCAAGTGACTATTGAACTTTACCGGGATAAAATGTAGTAGTTTAGGTTTTGGATTAAAACATAAATTTTAATCCAAAACCTAAACTACTTTCATACCAAATTTGATCAAACTCCGTTCAGTAATTTTTGCGTGAAAGAGTAACAAACATACATTCATCCATCCTTACAAACTTTTACATTTATAATATTAGAAGGACAAAAAAATCTGAATTCCTTACCTATTATTATTTACCACTTATTTTTTCTAGTACAATTGTAGCAAACTACATTTCGTTCTATCAACGAAGATGAAATCATATAATAAAATTGCCAACTATAACTATAACTTATATATATATACATAAGTTACAAATGTCACTTTTTGTCGAAAATTCAATAAAAATGTGACTTCTGTGTGAAATAAAGCATTTTAAATATATTTTGCGGGAATTGTATTGCAAAATAAATAGATGTGCATATAAATTTATGTAGTAATAGTATGAAATTACCTAATTAATGTCGATTGTTTTTTTGTACGAGGACCGAACCAAGTAACTCACTTTACAGCGCAAAAATATTACAGCTACTAATAATTCTATGTAGCTAACTGTAACTGATATTATTAACTCGTTATTGCTAACACTTGTTTTAGCAATAACAAGTTAACAATTATGGTTTTAAACAGCTTACAGAAAGAATTAAAAGGCGGAATGTTAAATGGTAAGTAGGGCGCAACTCGGGCGGTTTACCGAACAAAGTTATACCGGACAGGTATCAGCAAACATTAAACAGACAAATTCCTAGGTAAAATCATCCCACCTGCAAATATTGCCAGTAAACTATATAAATGATTATTATTTGGTTACGGTTATGTTAATATTTGAACCGGTTTATTTGTAATTGGACTATTTTATAAACGGACATATAACACGAACGAAGTACATGGCCACATTAGAATCTTTTTATATATTACGTCGCTTATATTATTAATACAAGATTACAACGTTGTTTTGCCCAAAAAGAGAAATTCACAACGTTAAATTAATGTTATTGATTCCTCTTTTTGGGCCTGATACGTTAAACCTTGATTTGTGCTACAAAATGCTACGCTAGACATTGATATTTTATGCTGCTTACTGCTAGATTAGACATAGATTAGTGATACGCCATGCTACATTAAACATTTCTATGTGCTATGCCATGCTATGATAGACATTGCGCGTGCTACAACATGCTACGTTAAACGAGAGCGTACGTACGTGTGCTACGATATGCTACGTTATACAATGTTTGTGCTAAGCGATACTACGTACGACATTGCTTGTCCTACGACATGCTAATAGGCAAGCGGACTGATTTTTTTTTATTGCATTAATGAATAGTACTCTTAAATATGAGTAACTTCTCAAAATAAACCGTATATCAAAAGTCAATATTTTCAAAGGTACAGCGATTTGTATACAAAATTTCTCGAGTCTTTACACCAAATTTTTTTTGTTTTTTTTTTTTTTTTGCGAAATTGGTAAACAAAACCTACATCATTAGTTTACTCACATCATATACAAAAACATTCATTATGGTAAGTATGAACTTAAACGCACAAATATCGGAGATATTTACAAATATATTCCTGCGGCCATATACTTCATATACTACTTCATATACAAGTGACGTCATTTTTAGGTCGACTTTAGTATGGAGCGTTTTTAGGAGGCTCGCGAAATTTTTTTTACAAATCGCTGTACCTTTGAAAATATTGACTTTTGATATACGGTTTCTTCTGAGAAGTTACTCATATTTAAGATTACTATTCATTTATGCAATAAAAAAAATTAGTCCGATTGCCTATTTAAACATTGTTATGTGCTACGATATGCTACGTTAGCCATTGTTTGCGTTACGCGATGCCACGTTAGACATTGCATGTGCTACGACATGCTATGTTAAACATTGCTGTGTGCTACGCAATGCTACGTTAGACATTGCATGTGCTACGACATGCTACGTTAGACATTGCAAGTGCTACGGCATACTACGTTAAACATTGCTATGTGCTACGATATGCTACGATAGACATAGCATGTGCTACGAGATTCTATGTCAATCATTGCTATAAGCTACGATAGACATAGCATGTGCTATGAGATTCTACGATAGACATTGCATGAGCTACGACATGCTACGATAGACATTGCATGAGCTACGACATGCTACGTTAAACATTGCTATGTGCTACGATGTGCTACGATAGACATAGCATGTGCTACGACATGCTACGACAGACATTGCATGTGCTACGACATGCTACAACAGACATTGCATGTGCTACGACATGCTACGTTAGAGATTGCATGTGCTACGATATGCTACGTTAGACATTGCATATGCTACGAAAAGCTACGATATACATTGCTTTGTGCTACAAAGTACCAAACGTTATAAGCCAAGCTATTGGGAACTATGCGAAATTCTATGTGCCACAATATTACGTGTTACATGCAAAACTTGGGCTCTACGCATTGAAATATGTGTTAAGCTTGAGCGCTGCCTCATGCCATGTAGTATATGATATTAAATTTGTACATTAACTTTGAATCGCAGGCCAATTCGGGTCACTACAACTATATTTCATCGTGAAGGAATGTTCTTATATTCATGCTAAGTTACACATTTCAAAGCTGTATATATTGCGGACTATAATCCATCTTCCTGCAAAATTCATCCAGCAGTAATGCAATCTCGATGGAACGCTTTAATATTCATCGTGAATTATGAACTTCAAGTTGTGAAGGTACATGGGCGTTTCGATTATAAGATGATGCATTAGTAACCTAAATACTTCAAATTCGCGATGATCTTTTTCCATAAAAAATATAAAACATTTAAAAAAATAATCTTGTATAGTGACCACACTTTGTCGAACTTATGCTATGTATCCTTATCGCATATACTAACTATAATATCGAAGTGTCGTAAATAAATTAAAAATAAAATTATTATAACAAATAACCAGCCACCAAACCAGACATACAACTCACCGGTTTCTCCACAGAACGCTATAGTACCTAAAATAATAAGTTTAAGAATTAAACAAAAAAGGCCGAAAAAAGCGCAGCTCAGAGCAAACGGGCGACCGACTGTTATAGATATCGCATATTACTGCTACACAATTGTCATATATTATTGAAAATTTACAACAAACCTCACGGCACTAGGTAACAACATGTTTAACTAGGTAACAAATTTGGTTGCAACAAACATATTTTGTTTGTAAAAAATATGTGTAACGCGCGACAGGTTCAGTCGCCGGTTTGCGTCGAGCCTAATTGGATAAAGAATACAAAAAATTAAATACAATAAGCCTCGTTATTTTATCTTCAATCATCAATCTCCAAATTACCTCCACTCGAACATTTTTCACAAAATAATAAACAAAATGCGGAAAAATATACCGAGAAAGCTTTTATTAATTAACGCTGAAATTTGAAGAGTATCCGCATCTATTAATGAATTTTTTAATCAGGTACGAACAAAGCCAGATAGTATTTACGCGCGTTTCTTTATTTTATAATTTTTCAAATTTAATAGTCATGGGATACTCATCCCAACTTACCTGTCCGGTAGTTGTGGTATAGTATACGGGTAAGCGACCCCGGCTTCCCTAGCTATTACTGTCCTATACTTTGCCCTCCTGGGCGGTAATATCCTACATTTCCTATTTCCCACTCTAACTTACCACACCACCTATCCTTCCCATTTCCTATTTCTACTCTCTCTACCAATCCGGGAACGCAATGGATCATGAAAATAATTTAATTATCCAAAATAGCGGCGATGTGAATCGCCACCCATCACGTCTCGTTTCTCGCGGAGGCGAAAAGTGGAGCCGCCATGCTACGTTGAATGTAAGAGGAGGAATGGGTGGTAAAAATTAAAGGGAACGAAGCGAAGCATGTATCGTAGCAAGTGGAAAGAAGTGGTCTCTGCCTTCTCCTACGGGAAAAAGGCGTGATTATATGTATGTATGTTTTTATTTTAATTATCCGTCACGATTATCACGCGCTACGAGCAACATGTGCTACGAAAATTATGAGCTTCGAGAAACTAGTGCTACCAGATATGTGTGCTACGAGAATCTTGCGTTACGTGAAACATGTGCTACGAGTATCTTGCGCTACGAGAGTAATATATGCTACGAGAGTGATGCGCTATGAGAATGAGGGTTATTGATATTTTTTCTGCTGTAAGGGGGCAGACCCAACTTACACAAAGCGTCATCTGGTGGCGTAAGTGGTATCGAAAATGCGTAAGTGGTCCTTGTCGTGTCAAAAACTGACAGATGTCACGAATTTACTCACTAACCGATTTGTTTTTTTTTATTGATTTACCAACTTAACAAATGGTACAGTTTTACAAGCAATTCAAATTTTAAATATATAGATGAAATGTGCCCTAATGACAGGTGAAATAGGACATGCTGAGGCGACATTGAAAATTAAGTAATTGATGGTAACAAATCACGAAAAATAAACCAATAACGTCCTACAAACTAATAAACATTTTATTATTTAATTTTTTTTAGTAATAAATTCGATGCAAATAAACAATCAAACATATTTTATCTCTTTATTATATTATTATATTATCTCTCACACAATATTGGCGTGAAACAGCGTTTGCGCTGTGTTTCGCCGAGTGAGTGAGTTTACCGGAGGCCCAATCCCCTACCCTATTCCCTTCCCTACCCTCCCCTATTACCCTATTCCCTCTTAAAAGGCCGGCAACGCACTTGCAGCTCTCCTGATGCTGCGAGTGTCCATGGGCGACGGAAGTTGCTTTCCATCAGGTGACCCGTTTGCTCGTTTGCCCCCTTATTTCATAAAAAAAAAAAAAAAAAAAAAAAAAAAACAACTACCTCCATACTGTTGCTCGAAAAAATACTAATAAACTTTTCTTTGATTTTTGTACAAAAGAGTATAAATATGGATTTTATCCCTATAAGTATGTATCCAACGAGCTATCTTTTAGGTGCTTTGGAATACAACTCCCTGGAGGTCCGGAGAGGTGTAGACTTAATATTAAAAATTATAAAAGTACTTCGCGGTGTTATAGATTGTCCAGAACTTCACACTCTGATCTGCCGCTTGTATGTGCCCGACAACTTCCTGAAACACCGTCCTAGTCGTCGGCCCAAACTATTCGCACTGCCAGCATGTCGTTCTGTCGCAAGAGCTGAGTCCCCACTGTACCGTGCGTTAGACTTGCTCAACGCCCTTCTGTCCGCCAATCCCGAATGTGATGTATTTGCTGATAAGTGGATGGATGTGAAGAGAGTGTGCTTGAAATTTTGTGAGGGAAAGTATGAAAGAGCATCTTCTATAGCTAGTTAATAAATGTAATTGTATTTTCTTTTGTAAGTTGTTTTGTTATTTTATTTGTTGGTGATATTAATGATATTGTAATTTTATTATTATTTTTGTGTAAGAACTTAGTTATTAGTTAATTGGTGTAATTGGGGTCACCCGTTTTAATTAAGTTTAAATAAATAAATAGTATAAACAAGATTTTGCCCTTGACATCTCCTCGAATTGGACGCCCCATGTAGTAGGTTCGGCGGTCTATGATGATGATGGCACATTTCGCTAATTGTTGGTCAGTAACAGTAAACTTACAATGTAGATTTGCCAACTTCAGTTAAGCTTACAACACACAGACTCCCAAAATCAATTCCCTATTTTCTGAACATGAGTGTAATCTATATATAAACTAAAACCCGTTTGATGATTTTATCGCTAAGGTTGCTATTAACAGTAATTAAATATAATATTTATTACAAGTACGAATACGAACACATGAAAACGCTTCTATAAAAAATATATAATAGCGAATACGAGGCATAAAATATGTAAAAAACCGGCCTAGTGTCAGACTCGCGCACCGAGGGTTCCAAACAAACCTGTAAAAGTAAAAGTTCACCCATTACGACAATCGAGGAGTAGCTTAAAATTATTAAAAATATTTTTATTATATGATGTAACTAATAATTTACTGTTAATTTATCCTTGTTACTTCATCTGTGCTGTAAGACGTTGCTATGTACCAAATTTCAAGATTCTGAGTTCACGGGAAGTACCCTGTATTGATTCCCTTGCGAGTGTCGAAAATTTGCGGAAATTTGCTGCATAAGCGGCCGTATCTTTTGATTGCGTTGGCTTAGAAGTTTGATTTTTTCACAGCTCCAAAGGTAGACCTGCGTATTTGATATAAATTATAGCTTGATACCTCCACGCGTTCTTGAGAAAAAGGGTCTTGATAGACAGACAGACGGACGGACGGACAACAAAGTGATCCTATAAGGTTCCGTTTCTTCCTTTCTAGGTACGAAACCCTAATAACAGATAAATATTTGGTAAAAGTTAGATCATATCTATGATTATGCTCCTTGCTGTAATATAAATCATAGTAATAATGTAGTTGCAATATTTAAGTATTAAAAACAACAATTCTATACAATAGCAGATACTGGTAATTGTACTATCGAACAAGTTACCGCTCAACCACGCATAAGATGAAAATCGTTCGACAGCGCCGTTGAATCGTGCGCACTCACACATACTCACGTGTAGTTCAACCACGTCTGCAGTCGTTGAGGTCACTTCCTTTGTCATTTTGACGTCTTAGTGCAAAGTAAAATGTTTATAAACTGGTTGAGAAGGAACTTTGTCGATAATGTATAAGCGCCCTAACGTGTACGAAGACAGACGGCATTAGGCGGGCTGTAGACGAACAATATGCTAAACATCTGTCGCTCGGCACGTACCGGCCTAAGACGCCGTATTAATGTGCTTACTATACCGTCATTAGTTTATGACTTATGATCGTATAACTTATGACCGCTGCAATTCACAATGATAAGTTTTATCGTTGTTGTGTAAGGGACAATTAGTATGTTACGTGCGCCGATTGAGACTGTCTAGTATGAAGATGTAGTACTGTATACATCTACTGTGACCGAACTGTGCAGTTTTATCGTTGTGGTGTGTAGCGGACATTTAATATATTGCGTGCGCCGCTTGAGGCTGTCTAGTATGAAGATGTAGTACTGTATACGTCTACTGTGACCGAACTGTGCAGTTTAACGTTGTGGTGTGTAGCGGACATATTGCGTGCGCCGCTTGAGGCTGTCTAGTATGAAGATGTAGTACTGTATACGTCTACTGTGACCGACCTGTGCAGTTTTATCGTTGTGGTGTATAGCGGACATTTAGTATGTTGCGTGCGCCGATTCAGGCAGTCTAGTATGAAGATGTAGTACTGCAGTGGCGAAGGCTGCTTCTCCTTCATAGGGAAGCCGGAGCCTGTATAATAGGTAGGGATTTCTATGAAGGTTTGCAAAAGGTAAGTGACAAGGGAAGCCGATAGAAATGGAGTTATAGGAACCCCTCGCCACTGTAGTACTGTATATGTCTACTGTGACCGAGCTGTGCAGTTTTATCGTTGTGGTGTGTAGCGGACATTTAGTATGTTGCGTGCGCCGATTCGGGCAGTCTAGTATAAAGATGAAGTACTGTATACGCCTACTGTGACCGAACTGTGCAGTTTTATCGTTGTGGTGTGTAGCGGACATTTAGTATGTTGCGTGCGCCGATTCGGGCAGTCTAGTATGAAGATGTAGTACTGTATACGTCTACTGTGACCGACCTGTGCGTAAATTTTATCGTTGTGGTGTGTAGCGGTCGCTTTAGATATAGTTTTTCAAAGGCTGTAATAAGTTCTATTTACCAGCTTAGAGGTGTAGAAATAATGAGTCCGACCGAAACTGGTTTTCCGGCCGAAACCGAAACTGAAACCGAATATTCGGCCGTGGCTTCAGTTTCGGCCGAAACCGAAACCGAAACCGAAACTCACGTGGTCAAGTAGAAAATTCCTTAAAATACTGAAATTTGGTGCATTTACCCATTATTCTGCATTAATTAGGGCATGAAATGGAAACACGATATATTGATTTTGTTGTAATCATTTATTTAATATAATATTAAAAAAAAAACTTGAGAAGTGTCAAGGGACACCCGAATGGAACGAAGTTCCGGATGAAAATATCTGGCTTGTTTTCTATAAGAGAGAGAGAGACAGACAGAGAAACATGCGACGCCGCACAGCTTACAATAGCTTAATATAGCAAAAACAAAAAAAAAAGACATACAGACAGACAATTGTACATGTATATATAAAATAAATAATAATACAATATCCGAACCGATATTATCCATACATACATTACATACATACATACATACATACATACATACATACATACATACATACATACATACATACATACATACATACATACACACATACATACATACATACATCAATATAATAAATGTATACGCGTAAATATTTAATTTTTATAAAAAATAAAATTATCTTTTGTAATTAAAAAAGTGTGACAACTTTTCGTAAGAATTTTTTCCGTCTAGCCCCCTTTCACAACGCGCGATAAGGAACTTCGTTCCAATATTATTTATATTTTAAACACTTCACATTTTTCATTTACATTCTCTTTTTTACATGTGACTTGATTTGTTAGTAACAATAAAACAAAGTTACTGACTCAATATTTAAATATATAAATCATTCAAGTACAGAAACGAAACAAAAACTTATATGTAATCAGTTCTATCAAAACAACCTCTAAAGAATGTTTGCGTCGGGTGATAATGCACTGACTAAGTTGTGTTGCTACAGAGCTATCCGAACGGCGCACGACAATTCCCGAACAGGGCCGCCAGCGTCCGCCAAAGCGTTGCCGCAAGAAACGAAGTTAGGCGAGCGTGCACGACAACTTCCGAAATCAGTTTCGGTTTCGGCAAAAGTTTCGGCCACTTTTGGCCGAAACCGAAACTGCCGCCGAAAGTTGATTTTTGGCCGAAACTCGGCCGAAACCGAAACCGAAACCGAACTTTCGGTCGTACACTAAGAAATATGCAATATAAAACTTAACGCGCTTTAAAAGAGGCTTATAATTTCATTTAAACACTTGTAACTACTTAAGTCTTAAGACCTCGCGGTGTTTTAAAGTGTATGTAGAACTCTGCTTTAAATCAAACGCCCGTACAAAAACGCTATGACATGCCTTTGTATCTTTATTTCGATTATATTTACCGCTGTACGGCTATTGAACCGCATGTCTTTTAAAACACTTTTAAATATGCTTCTGAACAACTTAAATAATATAGTAAATCCCATGAAAAGCTATTATACAACATTCAGGTCGTACGGAAGCCATTTAAGCAGCTTGTGTGATGACTAATCTAGAAGATGAACAGCTGCATTTGGTTGTCACTGTTTCTGTTTGGAAGAATGATAAGGTCTGCATGTGTCTTATATTTATATTTATTATTATTATTTATATTTATTTATTGCACACCAAGAGAATATCAAAATTAAACAATTTTACTATAAAATAATAATAACTACTTACTTTAAATTATTTACATAATTATTTATATTATATTTATTTTTTTAATTCATTTTTCATTTGAAGAGGGACTTGTTGTAGTCTCAGTGAGAACGTCTGCACCGAGCCATATACCGAGCCATATACGTTTATGTACCTATGGCGTGGCAAAAGCGAAGCGTTGCTACACCAATGTTCGGTCGCCAATAAACCCGAAGTACTTTGGACCTTATTTCATGTATTTAATATAATATGTCACCGTAAAATTGTAATATAACTAGCGAGATTGTAAAAATATGTCGAAAGATTCATTGCTATATATTTGTAATGTAACGAAAAAATAATGTATTAAATTACAATATTCGGGTCCGAAGTCTTACGTCATTCTACAATCTCATTAGTTATATTACAATGTAACGGTTTTTACAATTTTATAGTGACATATACATCAGGTACCCCGCCGCCGCCCCTACAATAGATGATAAAAAAACAATTTCAATGCTAACCAAATGCTAACCCATCCCGCGACGTCCATTGTTTTGTTTTATCACATATCCCTCGGGAAACGATTATATTTGTTTAATTAATGAATCCCTCTTTCCATTCAAAGTCGTGGAGTAGCGTGAAAGCCAACGTATGTTTACGATGGATTAGCTTAGGGTTGCCAGATTATTTCATATATTTAACTTGTATTTTTCGGGTTAGATAAAAATGTCCTCTACATCTAAGGCCTCACAAATGCTATTTTAATTTAGGCGCTTCCTAGCTCACAGCCTAGGAATTAAGAAGTCCCTTAATCTTAAATGTTGTGTAATTTGACAGAACGACAATGACAGCTTGTGACTTAAGAAACTCGCAATTTAAGTATTCCGCTTTTTATTTTCCACTTATTTTGTCAGAGTCTAGCCTAGTTCGTATTAGACCAGTATTACATCAGTAAGCAAGTAAAACGTACGTTATATACTTATGTAAAGTTCGTAAATAAAAATATTATCATATTGTGATGGTCTATCTATATAAATAAGCAAAATAATCGCTTGAAACACAAAGCAATGTTTTGTAAATTAATTCCATAGCAAAACTTTGCTTTGATGTTAAGTTGGGAAAATATTTTGGTATTCAAGTTATTTGAAATTGAAAAATTTTAAATAGGTAAGCAAAATAATTTAACTTTATTTTTCTTGCTTGATTTGCTATTTTTCTAGCCATTATTGGTTTAAATATTTAATTTTATGTCCTACTGAATATTTCATTAGACTCTAGAAAAAAAATTCAAATTATGTATGTTATTAAATGTTTTTTCTGTGGCATGTGGCGCCACTGGCGCTGATGACATATTGTGGTTTGGACGTAAGTTGTAATTAGGCTCCAAAACTACTAGACCGATTTTGATGAAATTTGGTACAGATATAGTTTAGACCACTGAGAAGGACATAGTCTACTTTTTATCGCGGCAAAATGTACGGTTATCACGGGATTTTCTTTTGCGCGCACGAAGTCGCGTACAATATCTAGTAGAGAAATAAGAGGGCATACTCAAGCTTCATATTGTACAAGGCTTACAATAGCAGCCCGCTTCATCAGCTATTCCTTCAGGAATATTACAGCGGCTTATATATTAATAGCTGTTTCATTTGTCTGGAGATACACAGAACATCTTCCAATTTAAATATTCATTGGCAAGTAAGTAGCTACTAAATTAATTAATATTAATATCTATGGACGCTTCACACCACGTCAATCTGATCCCGTGATAAGTTCTCGAAGTACTTGTGTTATGTGCACTAGACAACATAAATATATTTAATACAATTATAATATATTATTATACACAGATTTAATACACATCCATGACCTAGGAACACAGAAAAACTTTTTGTTCCTTCGGCGGGATTTAAATACGCGACCCCCGACTAAAAATGTAGGAAACAGTTGTTAGTTGAAAAAATGCAAGTGGTTTGAGACAGAATAATCAATCAAGCTAGGTATATTAACCAACAGAAATTTGTTTTTAGGTACAGAAAAATCTTTCGTTGGGTAGTGAGTTACTTCGCTTTCTTATTGTCAAAGCGCGTAGCTCAGCTACGTGTGAGTGGGGTTCGAGTCCTGGTCACACTAATATTCATATTTTTAATCACTATTTGTAAATTGTTACCGTTCAATAGAACTCTGGTCTCTCAACATGCACCGCATTTTCAACAACATTTAGAACTGGGTTATCAAACTTTTGGCTCCACTTTTTGACTTTGGACGAACCCCAAATTATTTTAAATCCCCTTCCCCTACACACACACACACACACACACACACACACACACACAAAGAAAAAAGATATGTGACTATTGATGAATGTTCTTATTTCAATCCCGGTACCCCACTTTGAATAACCCTGATTTGGAAAATATAAGTTAAACTTTAAGATTTTATGACATCAATACCTATGTTAAATATTTTTGCATTTAAATATAATGCTAAGATAAGTAAATATAGGTTCGAGACCTAAGGGTCAATTCTGCTAAATAAAACCTGCAATAATACAATTACAATCAAGTCCCGATATGCTTAAACTGTCAAACGGTATTCTCGTCAACTTTAAACGAACGTGAAACGCGCTCTGATTGGTCGAAACTTCATAAGATCAGTTTATGATAATATTTCGCTTCATTTACCTATAATAATACAATGAAAGTAAAATGAGAGTCTACTTTAAATACGATAATTGAGGTTCGACCTGTGGAAAATGAGGGAAGAGGCTCTCTCTTTCTCCACAGGTCTTAGCCCAGCTGACACCAACGGTTATTAATAATAATAAATATAGCACACACTGTTTTACTATTCCCAAAACCTAATGCAGTGTTGGCAAGCCGTGGAGGTCATGACATCGTTACCTCGTGACCTGCCGGTATAATGTATACAACTATACACGGAAATAACTTGATACACCGCCAATAACACCTGCATTTCATTTCCATTTTGTAATAATCCGGGTAAGCCGTGAACCTATTAATTAAATGTAATACTCATTACAAAGTTTGGAAATTAATTTTATCTTTTAATCATAGCATTATAAATTTGAGGTAATTAATTTTTTGATAGTAATATTGTTGATAATTACGAAAGCTATTATTATGACGCGGCTCTGTTTAGCCTAGGGAATTTTTGACAGTTGGTTTTGTGTAAAATTGTAAAACGTTTATAGACTTCCGACGCGAATATTCTGTCTATAATTTAACACATTATTTTTCGTTAGATTATAAATATATAGTTTTGAATCTTTCGATGGTTTTTACAATTTTACGGTGACATATATAAGGTCGATACTTACTTTGTACTTTTATGTTATTTTGTGCATGGTTGTACTATTTATTCATCCAACAAAGGAATGTTTTCAACTGCGGTTCGAATCGCCCTATTCTAAAAACGTCGTCGTCGATTCGACGACTTCAGAAGCAGCGCTGGGGCGATTCAGACCGCGGTTCGAATCCTTGCGGTGTGAATCGACTAACGACCCATAGGATATTTTCGGATGTAAAAATCTTCCTCGTATGTATTCTATGCCACATATAAAACCACTAGAATCAGTTGCGTAGTTAAAAAGTTTTATGACCTTGTCCCGAAAGGCCAATTACGTGCGTAAACATACATGCGTAGAGCTTCAAGACAAAATGTCTTTCGGCCTACAAAATATTGTGATAGGTTAGGCTACGCGCGTTAGTGAAAAAATACGCGCGTAGCTTCTGGACGCAATGTATTGTGTCCTAGTACCTCGACACGCGGACTTACGTGCGTATGATAAAGCGCTATACATAGGGCGTTCAGAGGCGAGTTTCAACTATTGATAGATCACGATAAAATTTCACTTTACTTTAAATGAAAATTTTGGTAATGTTAACTGGGATAATATTAATTGTTTTTCGTATTAATTACCACTTATTATTTCAACAAAAACAAATTCATTACATTGTTATTGTTAATTTATTTTTAACTACAATCAAAATAATGTTATTTCAAATATAATATTTATTATTTTGTACTTTCTTGATTTACCCATTATTATTCAAGTCTGTATTATTTTTCTTTTGTTTCTGTCTCATGAAATAAAAAAGAATAGGAAATGAAAAGGGAGGAAATGACCTTAATAATATTTGTTTGTGACCTTCTTGAGTAATAATAGAGATTTTTTTATGTCCAGATCTGTAATCCTGATTAAAAAAGACATAATATATAAATTAATATTTTTCTTTCTACATTTTTATTAGTCGGAAAAAAAATTCTTTATCAATCGCGACAAAAGGAAATATCGTGGAACCGTACATTTTGCCGCAATAAAAAGTAGCCTATGTCCTTTCCGTGGTCTATTCTATATATGTGCCAAATTTCATCAAAATCGGTCTATTAAAACTAAAAAAATTAGCCTATTCGATGCAAACAAACAAACTTTTCCTCTTTATTATATTAGTATAGATTACAATGATAATATCTATAGCTAACTACTACGAACAAAACATATAAATTATTAACATAATATTTTGATATTTACATCTTTTATTCATAAAAAAATATATAAAAACTTTTGCGGGTCCAGTATTACTGCTTTGGAGAATCTACTTTTAGGTTTTTTAAACCGAGGTTTAGATTTTTGTAAACGAGGGGTTGCGTGATTGTAAGCTATTAGCACAACACCAGCCGAATTCACAAGTGCATTAAAAAGGTGTTTTCTTAAAAGTTCGAAGGCCGTGTATTAATCGGAAGCGGCAAATATTTTAGGCCCCATTTTTATTTATGTTGTAGTCAACAGTTATGCCATAGGGACGTGTAGACATCCCTTCTGGCTCGGTTCCAGGTCCAAGCGACTTTAAACAGATACTTTATCTTCTACTTTACAATGCCTTTCGATCGGAAAATTGTTTTCCTGAACCCATACGGAGCCAAGTTTGGACCTTTAATGGAATTTAGTGATACTCTACGCAAAGAAAAATGTATTAAGGCTTTTACACATGTTTCGGCGCAGATGGTTCGTAATTAACAATCGTCATCGTATTAAACAATCATCATACGTTTTGAATAGCCACTACCAGCAACTTTAAAAAAAAGTTACTACAACTGTTAGACAATTAAAAACACATTTAAATAAATCACAAGTAATTTATTAACTTCCTAACGTAACACAGAACACCGTTCGAAATTCAAAACGCGCATTTTTCTAGTGCATTTTTACCGCCATGACTGCTCTAGAATCTAGGGAGGGGGCGCGTGAGTCACCGTTTTAGGGTTGCGCCGCCTTCATTTGTCACTACTTAGCTACTTTTTTCCCCATGTCCATAATGATATGGGCATATAGTGGAGGACAACGCGAATGGGTCCCAGCCCCTAGCAAAGTTTGTGGCGAATTGGCGTTTGAATAACTAATTTCTTTTCAACGAAGCCAAAAGGAAGCGTAATGATTTTAGCACTCTATGTATGAATAAATGTTCAACCGTAGCGCCTAAACTACCGATTTTTTTATTGAATTTAATAAAATGCGGTGACAATATTCGAATAGCTCGGGTAATAAGGGCTATATAAATTATGAAGTAGGTTTTATAAAAAATGTAGTTATTATAAAAACTAAAAACCGGCCAAGTGCAAGTCGGACTCGCGCACTGAGGGCTCCGTACAAACCTGTAGTGATTTATGTATTATAGACCTGAGTATTTGATATGAATTTCAATTTAATACATCTACTCGTTCATAAGGAAAAGGGTAGTAAGTTTAAAATTATTAACAATATTTTTATTATACGATGTACTTAACTAAATATTTACTGTTTTTTTGCAATTTTTCCTTTATCTGTGCTATAAGACTATATAAGATTTCGTACCAAATTTCAAGATTGTATGTTCACGCGAAGTTCACTGTAGTTGAAAATTTGCAGACATTTGCGGCATAAACTGCTGTATCTTTCGATTGCGTTGGCTTAGAATTTAGATACCTTGATACCTCCACGCGTTCCTGAGAAAAAGGGCCTTGACAGATAGACGGACGGACAACAAAGTGATCCTATCAGGGTTCCGATTTTTCCTTTCGAGGGACGGAACCCTAATAACCTGACGTTTATTAGTCAATGTTACCCGGCAAATTACAGCCAATCTATTGACACCTCATTTATTAGGATCGGATCAGTAGTTTACGTGCTACGGTGGAACAAACAAACACACCTACACTGGCTGGCTTTGCCGTAGTCGGATAAAATCATGTCAACAGTCTATCGCTACGCGTTTCTTTTTGGCCAATTTGTGCCGATCAAAAGTTGTTATACAATCCTTTGCCTATAAAATCTATGACATGTATAGCCTTTATGTAAGGTGACCAAACACGACCCGGTACCACAATACGAAGGAGTGACAATAGATCCATTAGGTTTGCAGTGAAATAGGCCTTGGCCTTTAAGGCCTTTCGGATGGCACCAAATAGTGCCTATGAGTCGTTTATTTTATTCGTTCGACGTCGTTTTAGGCGATGCGTCTAAATGCAGTGTTGTCTAGTCACAAGATCCATTTCAGTGAATTTCTGTTCAAGGGTACCGAAAATGATGACCCTAGATCATTTTCGGTACCCTTGGACTGAAAAATATCTCGGAAGCTTTTAGAGATATCCGAATTATGAAAAAATAATCCTCAAAGAGGAGGAAATTTCCAAAAAAAAGTTCTAACTACCGGAACTCGATGACAAATATTTATAAATTTAATTTAGAAGTGAAAATAGCGCTAAAAGCGGGTGATGGGCCGCGGCGCTATCTTTAATAGTTACCGAGATATTTTCAAAAAACTATACCCCCTTTTTGTTTTTACTAAATTGTTTATAACTTTTGTAATTTTTTCGAGCCTCTCTTGAAATTTTTCAAAAAGTTCCTAGAGGTTTCCGAATCGAATGAGCCCTGGATCATCATATTCGGTGCCCTTGGACAGAAATTCACTGACAGAGATCTTGTGCATTAAACTATTAGCCAAATAATAATAACTTAATAAACATATAGGGTGAACGTACCAATTATCAGCACTTTAAGAGATAGTTCAAATTTAACCCCGATTATTACAGAGGAAAATACTTTTTTACCCACAATGATGAGTTTTCTGGGTCCATTATTTAATAAATGACTGATTTTTATTTCATAATATAGTTTACCTTCATCCACATTTTATAAAAATAACTAGCTGACCCGGCCACGCGTTACTGTGGCTAAAGTTTTTGTTATATTACATTATAGTAAACAATCTAAGAGGAACGATAAGAGAACATCAGTCACGGAGTCCACTATGCTTTTTCACACAGATGGTATTCGTAAAAAAATATGGTGATCTCCTTATTTGTCTTTCTACTACTATAACCCTTTAGTACAATGAAATTATTTACGAACAAAGACGAAAATGTTGATGTTGGTATACAAATTCACAGGATTGAGATTTGAAGGGGAAGTACGTTGAACACAATTAATTAAAATGTTCTTACACTTGATATTAAGCAGAAATCAATACAAAATAAAAATTTATTAGATTTATTATTTCCATTTAATTTTATAACAAATAAGTATATTACAGTATAATACAGTAAATAACATGTGTCGCTTAAACTCATGAATGAGGTAGGCAAGGCAGACAGTCTTAAACTTTTAAATTAATATCTATGTTTTTGAATTATAAATACTTTCAATTTCAATTAACACCAATCGGTGCACAATGTTTTTGGTTAACCTGTCTTTAGCTAACACAAATAGATTCGACAGTTTCCCAACACGTGAACACGCAACATATAGTTGCCCATGAGAAAAACATGGATTTTCCAAATCTCAACCACAAATGGACATTGTTTGACATTTGACAATTTAATTAATTTTATAGCGTCAACAACACGTGGTAATTATGCTGTTAAAATGTAGCTTATATGACACGTTCATAGATTTACCATAGCAGCGCCATCTATTGATTACTTACTCAACCCAGTCGAAAGGTATCAACATCAGCTGTTAGAATCATTTGGAGTTAACAGATAATTGTGACTGTCAAATAATAACAGACAAATAATTAGCAATAAATTAAAATTGCGACTATAATTTGAGATTTAAACTATCCTATCTCTCAAGTTGGATCGAACTGCACATGGTGTGCGAATTTTATTATAATCGGTTAAGTGGTTTAGGAGTCCATTGAGGACAAACATTGTGACACGAGATTTATATATATTATAAGATAATAACTAAAAAATTACCCTGTTCCCAATTATTAGCCCCCTCGTCACCAATTATCAGCACTGGGGTACCAAATTATCAGCCCTGTGATAGTGGTGATGAAATTCGGTAGTTAATTCTACTAATATTATAAATGTGAGTGTTTATGAGGATGGTTGGATACCTGTATGGATGGATGGATATTTGTTACTCTTTCACGCAAAAAATACTGAACGGATTTCGATGAAATTTTGTATGGTAGTAGTTTAAGCTCTGGATTAAAACAAAGGATAAAAAGCACAGTTTGTTCCCATGGGGTACTGTATTTACGCGAGGGGAGCCGCGGGCAACATTATGAAATAAAATAATGATGAGAGAATAATCTCTTTTTATACCTTGCCTGATAATCAGTTTCATAAAAAATTGTCTTTAAAAAATATCACATTAATTCTTATTAATTAGTCAAGTCTTTCTCATTAACTTTAGTATATAGTTATTCCAAGTTTAAGTGTAGTATTTTTAATTTAATTTTTATTCCACTAATATACTTAAGTCTTAATGAAGCATCAAAATAAATTAGTAAATGACTATGGTAAAATTACTATTGAGTTATAGTTTATAGTACAGGAAACTGGAGAGACTTGATCCCCCCTTTTGTATTTTCCCCTTATTTTATATATAATATGGATAATTCAAAGCGGCCAAGTGCGAGTCGGACTCGCCCGTGAAGGATTCCGTAGCAGCAAGTAACATAACATAAAAGTTCTTGTAGAGAGTTGATTGAATGAAAGGCAAATTGCAGTTTACGATTTATGACGTATTAAAAAAACTTCTTACTAGATCTCGTTCAAACCAATTTTCGGTGGAAGTTTGCATACTAATGTACATAATATATTTTTTTTACTATTATCATTCTCTTATTTTAGAAGTTACAGGGGGGGGGGGACACATTTTATCACTTTGGAAGTGTCTCGCGCAAACTATTCAGTTTAGGAAAAAATAACCTAACCTAACCAAGAGCATGTCAGGACATGTCTAAGGAGGGTTCCGTAACTATAAACGCGTAATATGCTTTTTTTAATTACTCCAAAAGTAACTGTCCGATTTGGTTCACAATAATTTTCCTAAAGAGTTTTTAGCATGGTCTATCAGCATGGAAATTTTCAAGTTTCTATCTCCTATAGTTTAAAAATGCAAGGGGGGGGGACCAACTTACAAACTTCTTTGGAAGCCGATTACTCGAAAATTGTCAACTTTACAAAGAAGTAACGTATGAAACCTTGCCTTTATTTTAAAAGACCTATTCTACGATACCCCACACGATGTGGTAGAGTGAAAAAATATTTTTCATCCCCACTTCACATGTATGGAGAGCCACTCCTAAAATATAAAATGATTATTTTTTTATGATCCCAAAATTGTGATCTATACCCAATCTATAACATCACCAAATTTCATCAATTTATATTCATAATCACAGGAGCTAGAGGCGCGGACAGACAGACAGACAGACAGACATACAGACAGACAGACAGACGGACGGAGCGAAACTATAAGGGTTCCTTAAGTATTACGGAACCCTAAAAATGATATTAGAAACCTAAATTTTTAAAGACCTATCCATAAATACCCCACACGTGAAAAAAATTTTGAGTTTCAATACTAAGTATGGGGATCCCCCAAAATTATTGTTTTTTTTTTCTATTTTTGTGTGAAAATCTTAATGCGGTTCATAGAATACATCTACTTACCAAATTTCAACAATACTATAGTTCTTATAGTTTCTGAAAAAAGTGGCTGTGACATACGGACGGACATACAGACAAACAGACAGACATGAATCCATAAGGGTTCCGTTTTTTGCCATTTGGCTACGGAACCCTAATAAGTGGTACTGAAAGACGTGTAGTTTATCTAGGTTAAAGAATTTGCAACAACTAACCGAATATCAGTCAAAATAAGTACTCATTTACCTGCTAAAACTGAAGACACGAACCTATTTGTTTTTTTACTTAAGGCTGTGCTAGTCGGTTTTATCTCCATACAAAGGACCCAATTTTTTGTGTAATATCGATTTTTATTACACTTATCTAGGTCGGTATGTGCTTATTTTTCTAAAATTTTAATAGCCTCCAAACATCGGATTCTTAGCGCAACTTTGACCGTAAATAAAAAAAAAAACAAACGAAGAATGAAAATAAAAAACAAGCACATACCGACACAGTTTTATTATTCCGAAAATTAAGTTTGTTCATAAAACACCAACAGCTGAGTGTTGATTTGCGTAATCTGAGGACACCTTTTCTAAAATACTTTACAAAGCAATATAAATGTGTGCACTATACCTTCTCATATAAGTATAGATAACTATTTAAAAAAAAAAAAAAAAAAAAAAAAAAAAGAACATGTCAAATTGAGAATGGACGTATTTTTGAACGCTGAATTTTAAAATTCAAATTAAATATTATCTGGCATTCAGCTCCTATAAAAGTGCCACGAATTTTTTTATAAATGTGGATCTACATTTATTTTCATGAGCAGGCCTCCACATACCGGTTCTCCTGCGAAAATCCGAAAATATTCGCATGCCTGTGTCATAATAGTTTTTTTGGACAACGAAGACAATCAACAAGGCTCGTTCGTATCCAAGGCGACGGCAGCGATTACCACGGTCCTCGACAGCTTCAAAACTTTTTTGGATAGAAAAATAGTGCGCGCGCAGTTCTACCGACGAGATTGACTTTTATTATATTTTTTTATTTATTTTTATTTTAAGATTTTTTTAAATTTCAATAAGGCAATTTCTAGTATTTCTGATAAAAGTTGTAAACTAATGTTAAGCAGCAGCCAAGATGTAGGGACGTCCACCTATGATGTGACCGTGCCGTTGGAAAATTTAGTGCAGTGTCTCCAATGTCCTCAACCACGATATTTCAAAAGTGAGAGGGGCCTACGTATCCATATAGGTAAGTGCCATAAACAATCGATAGCCCCTTCTCCTTCAGTATTTCTATCATCACAAATCTCCACTGAACACCAACCCTTTTGGCAAGAAATTTCCAAATTGAAAAATTCAGTCCCTATACTCAGGCGGATCCCTAGGGGTGCAAGAGTAGCTGTGGCCCAGAAGCTTGCCGAGACGGTACACAAAACCGTAAGTGAAAACTCGAAGCAGGCCTGGGAACATCTATTTACTTTTCCCTACCGCATCCTACACGTTACCAGGGATCCCCACAATAATGCCTCCCTCACGTCTCTTGTAAAAAAGAACTGTGTTTCCGATTTTGATTCAAACCTACATTTTTCTTTACCTTCATCGACCAAAAACAACATCCTAAAAAATGTCGAAAATAAGATAAATGAGGGAGACATTAAAGGCGCCGCGCGGCTACTTTTTTCCAACGACACGATCGCTCCCAACTCCCCAGAAACCCTCACCGCCTTGCAGAATAAACATCCTCCTCAATTATTACCTCAACTTTTCCCAGACACCGATAATGCCGAACCAGCCCTCCAAACGTCGGTTGACAGTGTTCGCGGTGCCATCATGTCTTTTCTTCCGGGTTTAGCAGGCGGTCTCGACGGTCTCACCCCTCAGCATCTGAAGGATCTCACCAGCGGTTGTTGTGGGGAAGCCGGAGAGAAGCTCCTGCAGGAAGTCACGAATTTGTGCAACCTGATGCTTCGTGGGGGGGTTGCATCAGATGTCGTTGACATTTTGTATGGAGCAAACCTGTGCCTTGAGGAAGAGAGATGGAGGTATCCGGCCGATCACTGTCGGCTCGACATACCGGCGCCTCACTGCCAAAATAGCCTGCAGGTCCATTAATTCACTAGCTTCTTACTTCCAACCGAAGCAGCTTGGTTTTGCCTGCAAAGGTGGTTGTGAGTCAGCCGTTCACTCTTTTCGCACATTTATTCAAAACCAAAATGACAGTGTATTTTTAAAGGTGGATGTTAAAAACGCATTCAACTCAGTTAATAGGGTTGCCATGTTGGCCCAAATAAAAGCCAAAGCGCCTGCCATTTTGCCTTTTATGCTTCAATGTTATAAGGAGCCCACCAAGCTTATCTACAAAAATAATCTCGTCTCATCAGAAGTTGGCTGCCAACAGGGCGACCCTTTAGGTCCAGCAATTTTCAGTCTTGCTATACACCCGGCCATCGAACTTCTAAATTCAAAATTCAACGTTTGGTATTTGGATGACGGGACCCTTGGAAGCGATGCATCTACGGTACTCTCTGATTTCCGTACACTAATCCATGAGTTCCAAAATATCGGCCTAGAATTGAACTTTGGGAAATGTGAACTTTTTGTCCCTGATAATTGTGAGGACAGAGAAGCCGTTATATCCAGTTTCAAAGAAGTAGCCCCACAATTATCAGTTATCGAAAAAGGTTCACTTCTTCTCTTAGGTTCCCCTATTCTAGACGATTCCCTTCCGGAATTTATAAACAATAAATTACAAAATCTTAGTGAAAATTTAGACCGTCTTCTCCAAATTAACTGTCACATGGCTTTTACCTTAATTCGATATTGCTTATTTGTTCCAAAATTTACGTATGTCTTGCGGTGTTGCCAACTTTGGAAGTTCCCCCAACTCCTCAAACGTTTAGACGACACCATAAAACATACGCTTTCTTCCATTCTTAATATAAATTTTGACCACCGCTCATGGACTCAAGCAACGCTTCCAGTACGATTCGGTGGCCTGGGAATTCGACAAACGTCTGACGTAGCCTTACCAGCGTTCTTGTCCTCGGTTCACGCAAACCACGCAGTAATTCTGAAAATATTATAGCGCTCATCCTGTCCGTTAGTTATCCCGTTTGCGGACGAGGCCAAGGACGCCTGGGACATTGCTAGTGCCGGCAGCAATGTGCCTGAGAACACATTTTCCCAAAGGCTTTGGGACGAGCCCATCTGCAGACTGGTACGGAATAGACTTTTTAACACGTCTTCCAGTCCTGCAGAGCGGGCTCGTCTTTTGGCTGTGGAGAAGTGGGAGTCGGGCGTTTGGCTGCAGGCACTACCGTCAGCCAATACTGGAACACTGCTGGGCCGCAATACATTTCGGCTAGCTACTGCCCTACGTCTTGGTGCCCCCCATGTCGTCCCTCATCAGTGTGTTTGCGGCGCGAACGTAGACAGCCACGGTTATCACGGGCTGTGCTGCTCACGAAGCGCTGGACGCATTTCCCGGCATCACAGTCTAAATGACCTCATTCGTCGGGCTCTTGTTACCGCCGGTGTACCAGCTATACTGGAGCCCTCCGGTCTGGCGCGCGACGATGGCAAGAGACCTGATGGAATGACCCTGGTTCCTTGGAGTGTGGGACGGGCTCTTGTATGGGACGCTACTTGTGTCGATACTCTTGCTCCGTCCCATATCCAGGGCACCTCGAACTGTGCGGGCGCGGCTGCAAACCAAGCGGAGAACCTCAAGCGGCGCAAGTATGAGAACCTTAGCGGAGACCTCATATTTGAACCGTTTGGGGTGGAAACCCTAGGCGCATGGGGTCCGAGCGCACATAAGCTTTTTAAAGAAATCTCCAAAAAGCTTACAGAAGCCACCCGAGACCCCAGAGCCGGGAACTACCTGGCACAACGGATAGCCATTGCTATTCAACGAGGCAATGCTATCAGTTTGCTAGGTACTCTGCCAGATGGGGACGACCTGGGGAAGTTTTTCTATTTATAGTTTTTATTTGTAGGTAGGTCTTCTTTTTATTAGTACTAATTTTTAGTTTTTTTTTTGTTTCTAGTTTTGTTGTTAATTTTATGTTTGTTGTATTATTTTAATTGTTATTTTACTTAAATAAAAATTCATTTTTTTATGGCTATATCTTTTTTTCGCCGATATTATGTGAAACAACAAGCATTTTCCCCACGCGCCGCACTGAGTTCGAACCGTTGACTAGCGCACTCTTAAGTCCCCATATAAAGGAAACTTAAGCTTAAACTCTATAAAAAATACTATGCAACTTAAAAGAGTATAAACGTTGCTATAACATTCATTTGTTCCATAGTAGACCACTAGTGCTGATAAATTGGAATTTACAAAATATTGGACCCAGATGTCAGCACCATATGTTTTATCTTTAATTTTGCTATAACTTTAACTCTCTTTTACTAGATAAGCCTCATAAAACATTTCAGTTATGAGACAGACCAAAAGTTTGAGTAAAAAATATGGACAAGGTCAAAAATTGCATAATATGAAAATACCTGAGCTTACAGTCGATTACAAGGAATCTGCCAAAAAAATTCAAACTGTAGGACACCAACACTCATTTACTTATATGTCGCTGTTTTTAAGTCGAAAAGTGTGGTGTCGCCGGCAGTAGATTCCAGAAACATTATATTTTTGTTTTTATTAAGTGGAAACAAATATTAATAAGTGAGAAGCTTATAATTCTACTATTTGTTCGGGGTACTGATAATTTGGTACAGTGCTAGCAATTGGGTGAATCACCCTACCCCCTTACTAATAAACGCTATATAAGCTTGGAATAGTTACACAGAGTTTTGTCTCCTTCTATCAAATTTAACATGTCACTTGTGTGATATGAACAAAACACTGTATAACTATTCAAAGCTTATACAGCGTTTATTAGTAAGGGGGTAAATGCATTAATTGTATGTTTACATATTATTATTTAGAAGTATTTACACGTATTTATACAGGTACGTGATCGATAACAATATATTTGTGCGCGAATGAAAGAGACAAGTAGCGTCGTCAATGTACAAAATTCTACATGCTCCGTGACCGTACTTCGGGCTTAATTTACTAACGAAAGTATAATACCTTTTTAAACTGACTGATAATAAAGCATTTACCCAGTAAACGTTATTACTCGTCGGGATAACAATTTGTGGTATTACGAGGCGTTTTTAAATGGCCAGGGATTAATCAAATCGCTATACAATGATGATAGATCATCTCCCAGCCAGCTCCATAAACATTCTCGTTCTATATTCATACAATACTTATTTAAAGGTTTACATACAATACTTATTTAAAGGTAAAGTGGCCTCTGTGGTCTAGTGGTTCGAGCATTGGCTCTCGACTCGGAGGTTGTGGGTTCGATTTCCGCATTGGAACAACAAAAAATGTTGTTTCCAAGTTTGGTTAGGACAATGCAGGCTGATCACCTGATTGTCTGACAAAAAAGATGATCCATACGTCGGATGAGCATGTAAAAAGTCGGTTCTGCGCCTGATCTCTTGCCAGTCGTGTCAGTCATCCGTCCCACTGGGTAAACGAGAGTAAAAAGAAGAGAGAGAGTGCTCTTGTGTACTGCGCACACGCTTGGGTACTATAAAATTACTCCTGCGTAACTGACCTGGTTTCAATGAAACCGGCCACCGTCACCGAGATCGGTGTGGCAGATATTATTATTATTTAAAGGTACAGTCGCCGATAGATCCGGTGTACCACTTTTGAACCTTATTGCTAAGTATATATGTGTATATATGTCACCGTGAAATTGTAAAATCCGTTAGATTGTAATAAAACAAGTGAAATTGTAAAATATTGATAGACTTCGGACGCGAATATGCTGCCTACAATTTAACACATTATTTTATAAATTAGTTATCAATCTTTCGACATATTTTTACAAATTTGTTATTTTACAATCTTACGGTTTTTACAATTTTACGCTGACATACATAAAAGGCAAAGCTGATTGACTGATGTATCAATGCACAGCCCAAACCGCTAGGCTAGTAACGTATGACGTAGGCATCCACTAAGGAAGGATTTTTCAAAATTCAACCCCCTAAAGGTTAAAAAAGGGGAAGAAAATTTAAAACAATTTACGCGGGCAATTAATGCTAGTAATATAATATCTACGGACGCATCCACACCATGTCAATCTGGTACCATGCTAAGCTCTCGAAAAACTTGTGTTACGGGTACCAGCAGTGTTGCCAACCCTACTGTTTTAACAGTAGATTTACTGTTTTCGGCCTGACATCCCTGTTTTCTGTTTTAGTTCGTATTTCTACTGTTTTTAAAATAATAATTAATTCCAAATGGAAATAAGTCATAACCAACAGGTCTAACCTGAATAATCTTTTAGAGAAAGCAATAAAAATAGTTCTCGTATGCGTCGGTCACGCGCCTTTTTACAATTATTGTGAATTGGCATCAATAGCGGGCCTCTTGTAGGCTGTAACATAGGGGATCCCCCCTTTACTGAGGCAATCCTTTTGACTTACAGTAAAACAGGATAGCTACATTTGTAGTATAATATTATGTGAAACAAGAATAGCAGGCTTTACATGTATTTGGAAAATTATTTAAATTAAGTTTTGACTTTATTTACTTTACAATTCCCAGAAATTCCTTAAATAAATTCAATTTGTGGTAAATCTATCAGTAGTTGTATAACTATTTATCAATTCTCCGAATGTTATGTCGGACAGTAGATTTGATGTTTCGAAATTACTATTTTACTGTTTTCTGCTGTTTTTTCAAGTACCATTTACTGCTATTTGCTTTCCTGAGGTTGGCAACACTGGGTACCAGACAACGGAAATATGTTAATTGTTTTCAACTATACATTTATATTTAAAGTTTTTATTATATTATACACATATTATAAACAATAAATACACATCCGTGACTCAGGAACAACAGGAGAGTTGTTCCTTTGGCGAGATCCGAACCCGCGACCTCCAGCTTGAGCACTGACACGCTCAACCACTGAGCCACAGAGGTAGTAATAAGGTCGTAATAAGGTAGTAATAAAGTCGAATAATAGTATACCAGATCATTCGGCGACCGTACATACTTAGAAAGATATTTTGTAAAACGCAATATTACTCGCAACGCAATATATTTGTCGCCAGAAACATGAAATATAGTGCATAAAGAAATGCATTGTATATTTAACATAATATTATTGTGGCAATAGTGGCAGCCCCAAAAAGAGATCTTCGACCGAGCGGATAGTATGCTCGCCGCTCGGTCAGGCCGAAGGCATGGAATCCAGGATGAAAGTTCGTTACTCTTTCACGCAAAAACTACTGAACGGATTTATTTGAAATTTGGTATGGTAGGTAAGGTATGGTAGTAGTTTCGACTCTGGGTTAAGAGATAGGCTACTTTTATCCCGAAAAAGTACAGTGTTCCTATAGGATACTTTATTTACGCGAGCAGAGCCTCGAGCAAAAGCTAGTTCTTAATATTCATGTAACATAATTTACAAAATAGTAAGTGCGTACATTAGGAAGAAACTTACTAAATACGTCGAACATTTATTTGGGTTAATACTCTTAATATTAGACAGTTCCAAAACGGTGACATATTGTCAGTTGATTTGGGTTCGTTTCTTATTCCATCCCATCCTGTCTCTTATTTTGAGAGACTGTTTCTTTGGCGTAATCATAACTCGGCTTAGCGATAATCTAGAGATTTTATAAACTTTGCAATTGTATGTAACATTGAAATAATCATACTAATATTATAAACGCGTATATGTATGTGTGTACTGTATCCCCCTTACTAATAATCGCTGTATAAGCTTTGAATAGTTATACAGTGTTTTGTCTCCTATCGAATTCAAAATGTCACTTGTGTGACGGGAACAAAACACTGTATAACTATTCAAAGCTTATACAGCGTTTATTAGTAAGGGGTTATATGTTTGGTTATCTTTTCCGCAGAAACCACTGAACAGATTTGAATGAAAAATGGCACACAGATAGTTTGTAGTCTGAGTTAATATGAAGGCTAGTTTTATCCCGGAAAATATACGGTTTCTACTGGATAGACAGAGTTGCAGCAACTAAGTCGCGTGTAACATCTACAGTCCAGTGCGAGTTGAGTACAGAGCTAAGGCTAGGACTATAATATGATCCGGAATCCGGAAGGCCCGGGAAAATTGAGAGCACTGAAAACAGAACTCTCCGCTAATATACTATAGAGTTGAAAATCAGAGTGTCGAGTTATCATATTTGACATTGACATTTGACGGGACAGTCGTGTGTTCGATTTTCAACTCTATTGGCGCAGACTTCTATTTTCCGTATTTACCCCCGTAACTTCAGAGTAATCACTCTGAATTTACCCCGGTTGTGGCGTACCAATCAAAGCACAGTCCTGAATCGCTCTATCGAAGTTTCTGAAGTTCGGAAGTATACGAGTATATACGACAGCTGAAATGTATACAAGTGGGCTTCGGCCTGACCGAGCATACCACCTCGCTCGGTCGGAGATCTCCCTTTGGGGCCTTCCACCCTATTCCCACACGGTATTATGGATTCCGGTCAATATAGTTACTTATATCGAACCCGTAATACGAAACGCAATTCGTAATAATCGTGCGAGAAGGACAAAGCGTATGAAAAAAGTGGCTATCTCGTTTTCGCCCACAGCAAATCATAGACAATCAATCTAATAATGATCGTTCTTACACATCCCTAGGCAGGAATAAAACAATATTGTTTTAATACATTATTATAATGCTCATGGTATGAATTAAAGTATATGTAATCTTATAACAAAGTGTTCTGGAAACATGATAGTTTTAGGAAAGGTCATGGTCTGAGGAATGCAATAGCTATCAGGGACACTATACAAGACAGGCGGGCCCCTCACCTCAGGTACCAGCGGCAAGTCGTGCGTGGAGCACGGGCGTAGCTAGGGGGGGTTAAGTTCCGACAAGTGATACCCCTACAAAATATGGCCATCATTTATGTCAACTGGAAAAAGTGACAATCATTACAACAGCAACGACAAACAGCCTAAAACAGATACTAAGTACTATAATATCAGATATACTCTTTATGTTAAACGCGTTCAAACTGAGAACCCCCCCCCCCCCCCCCCCGAAACTAAAACCTGGCTACGCCCGTGGCATAGAGAGTAGTAAATTATAATATTATGATCAAAGACGAATATGTTACAGACGAGGCATGTTGAGACAAAGTGTCTCCAGTTAAATGCCCCCACTTTTGAGATTTTCGAGGCCATTTTGACATAGTGAAAACAAGATGGCTGACATTTGACATAATATGAAGATTTGTTCTGTCAAATGTACTACGATAATAGTCTATCTTGAGTTTTGAAATCTTAGATTATTATTCCAGTTACTTGAAAATATATTAAAAAGACATAACTCTTTAGACAACTGTACATAATAGTGATTTAATTCCAAGCTGAGATAGCAACAAAAAGAGCAGGAACTGCACAATTCTGGGAAGCTGCCGTGAAAAACGTGTGTGGTGTAGTCAGTAGTAAATCTGTCAGTGTCGCCGGACCGCACAATGCTCCGGCGAAATTCTCTGTGAGTTTTTAAATGAACTTTTAGTTAGTTTCAGGAGATTTTCGCTTTCGAATGGAGATAAAGCTAGGAAGATAAAAGTAATTCGCTATATCTAATATGTCAAAATTTTAACAAAATACATTACTAAAAATCAATATTAAAGGACATGGGGATGATAGACGAGAGTTTGCAGATTTATGGCAAAAAAACTAATTAACTGCTATAATTATTAATCTGAGTAATTACCACACAAGATTAAAGTAAGATTAAAGGTACACTTATTATAAAACCAGATCTTTTAACAAACTTTTCTGTTTTGCTTATTATTTTTCAGCTAGATGCAGAACCTACATTTCGATTCGATACGAGTATAACATATGTAGTAAAAAAGTTTCAGTAAAATAATTAAAATATACGTTTTAAAGTTATTGGAGTTACGAAAACAGGCGTTAAATAAGGCCCGCACGAAATTGGAATTAATCAGAGCGGAAACAACTTTTACGTTACATGTTGGGAATCTTTTGAAATGGCAACGTAATGTCAAACAGCCTTTGTGAGGGGCGATCAAAGAAAATCGAATATATTATGTGAACCACATTATGAGCGAGAATATCCGGGTGAGTTTTTGATGAATTTTGTCGCTGAATTTAGGTGAATCGGGTTAAAATAGTGTTAGAACTTGTTCTAGCAATAGGTGAAATGTAGATGTGAATTTCGTGGTGAATTTAAGCGAAACCGGTTAAATAGTACTCTAGTGGTAGACATCAAGTAGGGACAATTCTTTAAGCGTTACTTTGTAACCAATATGGAAATAAAACTTTTTTTGGTTTTGATTTGATTTTTAGTAAGCTTGGGTTGTTTGGGGCCATTTTGACATTTGAAGTATGGTATAATCAAGATGGCGCACCTTTTTATTGAATTATAAAATTTATTCTGTCTAATGTACGTCATAGCCCATCCTTAGTTTTGAAATGATTGGTTTGATAATCTTATAATTTTGATCGGTGACTCTGGAAGCATAGAAAATATACATTTTGCCAAGATAAAACCAAAATAAATAATAATCAAAGCTTTATTATCTCAAATTCGCAATCGTTTTCATCTTTAATGCAGCGTAATATGCATACTATTTTAGTTTTATTTACAGTTTGTCTACCGCTAAAACCGAAAAAAGTGAACAAAAGAGTAAGTCCGAACTCCGAAGCAATGTTTGTCTTTTAAGCTCAACCGCTTGAATTACCTCGGTGTTGTCAGCTTAAAAGCGAAAAAGTGGGCAATTTTCCGCAAACTCCAGCGAAGAGCAACCATACACTCAACATGCAGCACTTAGACACGCCTCTGAGAAACGGCGCAGAACGCCTATTAATGTAGTTAAATCAGGTTAAAAATCTTTGTTACTTTTTTTTTATTTTACAGTAAGTTTTATATTATTTCTTGTAAATTTTTTAGGGTCAGAAAATGAAAATGTTAACAAATATAGTTTGATGTCTAAAATGATTCTTTTAATTTCTTCTTGTGCAATAATAACTATTATTGACGGTATATTGTGAGACTAACAAAATTATTTTTGCTGCAATATTAAATTCGCCTTTTCGTCCCATTAGGACGAAACTTTGTGGGACGAACAAGCGAACTACTGATAATTATATGATAATGTTTTTTGTTTCCGAAATCAAGAGTCGTTAGTAGACAATAAAACTACCGCAACAATATACAACGGTAAAGGAAGAATTTTTATCCTTACTAATGTTATTTATGTGAGTTTGTTTGTTTGGTTGTTACGCTTCCACGTAAAAACTACTTAACAGATTATCAAGAAAATGTGGCACAGGTATAGAGTAGACCACGGAAAGGGACCTAAGCTACTTTTTATCGCGGGAAAATTTAGATACAGTTCCGGCGAGATTTCCTATTGCGCGTACAAAGTCGCAGGAAGTATAAAAGTCGTAACAAAAGATAGCGAACTGAATTTCATTGAATCAGCCCAATTTAAAATTGTATGCAATCGTGTCAAGGACCGAGCGTCACCGAACACTGCCGAACCACGACGAACTGTCAAAGTCAAGATAATTAAAAAAATTGGAAAACCCTATTATTCCCCTCCATGGTTGATAGCTCGCTGGCTGGCTGCCAGACCCGGCATCTGGGTCATTCGGTCTGCATATTTTATACGTATCAATTTTATTGTTTCGTATCGTGAAAAATCATTTTGGAATTCGAACCCTAAATTATGGCTGTCACTTTCGCGCGCGAATATTATTACAATTCGTCATTCGCATTCGAATTTGAATGGTAATTATTTTTTTAATAATGAAATTTAAATTGAATTAAAAGTTGCCGTTTTTGCAATAAAATTAACTTTCGTTCTTTAATTTTAACGAGATTTATTAAAAAAAATACACATATTATGTAATAAAAAAAAAAAAAAGTAGCCCCCGATTGTCAAGCGAGCCGATGATGCCACGGACAGACAGACAGACAGACACGTCAAACTTATAGCTCCCTGCTTTTTGCGACGACGAACAATCTTCCTTAACGCACATGAAGTCTGCTAAAACCTATAGGCTAATTTCACTTATAATAAAGACGTAATCTGTGAACCTTCTGTAGGTAAAGACCTCTCGCCTCACGTATTATTTTCACTAAATTGAGAATAATCCTCCAGATAGAAGTAAAGCTTCAAAACTATGCCTTCTATGTCATTCTCTCTCACGATCTATGCTAAAGTAGTTTTCGGTTCTAAATTGCAGGTCCAGTCTTAAAGGCCTCAAACTAGTGTTGCCCAATTCAGTCTTGGTCTTGGTCTCGCAGCAAGAGTCTCGCAAGAGTCTCGCAAGTCTCGCAATTACCTATTAGCCTATTGCTATTTATTAAACGTTATTTTAGATATTAGAACAACGAAATATAACAACGTAACTTAATACCTACTCTATTACGTTGTTCTGAGATCTAAAATAACGTTTAATTAATTGCAATAGGCTAATAGGTAATTGCGAGACTTGCGAGACTCTTGCGAGACTCTTGCTGCGAGACCAAGACCAAGACTGAATTGGGCAACACTACCTCAAACATTAGTTTTTCTTATATGGATGATACTATACACATATATTTATATTTTGCATTTACTGTTATACCATAATGGCCATAACAATAAACATATACACGGTAACACCGTGTCACTTGGTGTCACGCTATACTCGTTCAATGTTACGATTTCGACTAGATTTACACGCATCAGCATATTTACCTTATAATTATTATTTGGTGAGGCATTTTTTAAGTTAGTATATTTAATAACTCCCACACCGATCTCGGTGACGGTGTCCGGGTTTCATTGAAACCAGGCCAATTACGCAGGAGTAATTTTATAGTGCCCAAGTGTGTGCGCAGTACACAAGAGCACTCTCTCTTCCTTTACTCTCATAAGCCAGTGGGACGGATAACCGACACGACTGACGAGAGATCAGGCGCAGGTCCGAGTTTTTACATGCCCATCCGACGCATGGATCATCTTTCTTATCAGACTATTAGGTGATCAGCCTGCATTGTCCTAACCAAACTTGGAAACAACAATTTTTGTTCTTCCAATGCGGGAATCGAACCCACGACCTCCGAGTCCAGAGCCAATGCTCTAACCACTAGACCACGGAGGCTAGGGCGCGTCGCTAGTTTAGTAGTTAGTATATTACTAAACTAGCGACGCGCCCTAGCTTCGCATGGCTGCAGCATACACATAAACCTTCCTCTTGAATAGTGCTAAAAATTGCACTAAAATCCGTTAAGTAGTTAAAAAGATCTAAGCGAACGGGAAAGGAAGCGACTGCATATTGTAAAGAAGAAAAATAAGTATCTCAATATTGACCCAACTAACCTTAAATAATAATCTTAAGATAGATCTAGCAAACTGTCGGAAGAAAAAAAATTGTATTTAACTATGCTTTAAAACATTGTTTTCCTAGGATAGCATTGCCATCATGTAGCCACCACAATATATCTATAAGGTTTTGTAAAATCAATTACGGATATTTTGGGTATATGATCTACTTCTTATTGTAGACGTTTAGGCAAAAAAATATTGTCATACTCAAAGTAAAAAAAAATCATCTCATGCATGGCTGACTCTCCGCTCAACGCAAACTCGTCCATATAAAAGATTTTTTTTTGAGTATGATAATTATAATTCTATCTAAACGTCCCTTAATAAGCAGTAGATCATAATATGCCCAAAATATCCGTAAGTGATTTTACCGAACCTTATACATATATAGCTACGCTTTATACTATAAAGTAGGGTTGTAACGGAGCTCCGCCTCCGCCTCCGTTACTGCGGAGCCTCCGCAACAAATTTCACCTCCGCCTCCGCATCCGCCTCCGCAAAATTGATGCGGAGTTTTAACGGAGGTTTATTTACGATTACATACAACGCGCAAGGAGCGACACTGGGTGATGCCTTGTTTTACATGTAAAACCTAAGCTACATGTAAGTACCGACTTCAAAATTATGAAGATTGAGTAGAGAAACAGTTAAAATTTTAGCCGAATTTAAAAGAAAGTAATTCCCATTTCTTATTTAAAAAAATTGTTTTATTTCATACTTTTTGTATGCATTTCTACTTTGGAAGTCGGTTTTCGTTTTGTTTTTATTATGATGTTGATTTGCGAGAATCAACATCATAATAAAAAAAATCTCGCAAGTTGAGTTCGAGATTGACAAGACATTTTACGGGGAATCCTCTACCCCCAAAGAGAGTTGCCATAATTACCTACTGATATTTAAATTAGCACATTTTTTATCGATACTACTTCAATACTACAAATAAACTTCTGAATCTTTGAATCATTTTACTGCCAAATCTGCCAGCTCTAATATGCAATAGTGCCACATCCTGCCAAATTACTAAAACGTCAACAAATACTGCCAGAGGCTAATGGTGTCTACAGACACACGAATTTGGTACGGAGCGTACAGCGGATCTGGTACGCTCCGTACCAGATCCGAGCGTGTGTAGGGCAATCCGGCGAACATAAGAAGAAGGCGAAAGTTCACCGTTGTCCGCATCGGATCTGGTCCGCTCCGTACCTACCATATCCGTGCGTGTGTAGAGCAGTCCGGCGGTTAGGCCGTACAACGGTATCAGTGTTGCCAACTTAGGGATGTACCCCCCAAAATTAGGGAAAATATCTACGGGGGTTTACTAGGGGGCAGGATGTTTAGAGTTTACTCCTTATGAATCAATTTGTATGTAATAATAAAAATTATTTTAATGTGTGTATATAGCCAGGGATATGAAAATGTATTGGGAGTGAAATCAAATTAAGACAAGTTAGTTTTATGTTATTCACGCGTAAGTCTTTAACTCTTTATGTTAAACACATAACCTTTCTTTCTAGCTTATTATTTCTTAGACCTGTCAATGGTATAAGTAATCAGGGGTAAAATTATGCACTTAATCACTTAAAACAATCACGACTCAATTACAACTTCGCGGTAACGAACGATTCGACAAGTTGATTCCTGTTCAGTGTGACCATATTTGGCAAGATCCTGCCATTTTGGTCATAATTTTATGCTATCTACAGACACACGAATTTGGTACGGAGCGTACAACGAACCATATCCGGAGACCAAATCCGGTGTCGCTACACACGCACGGATTTGGTACGGTGCAGTGGACCGTAAAGCTCCACACTCGTGTGTTCGATTTTATGCTCTATTACATTAGCAAAGAGTTCTATTTACAGTGCTGTTTTTAAACGACGACGATGATTCCCGCAATTCATTGATAACAGGCAGTGATACCAATACTATAAAAAAATTCTCCCCAAATTTTACCCCTGATTACTTATACCATTGACAGGTCTAAGAGATAATAAGCTAGAAAGAAAGGTTATGTGTTTAATATAAAGACTTACGCGTGAATAACATAAAACTAACTTGTCTTAATCTGATTTCACTCCCAATACATTTTCATATCCCCTGGCTATATACACACATTAAAATATTTTTTATTATTACATACAAATTGATTCATAAGGAGTAAACTCTAAACATTCTGTCCCTTAGTAAACCCCCGTAGATATTTTCCCTAATTTTGGGGGGTACATCCCTAAGTTGGCAACACTGATACCGTTGTACGGCCTAACCGCCGGACTGCTTTACACATGCACGAATTTGGTACGGAGCGGACCAGATCCGATGCGGACAACGGCGAACTCTTCGCCTTCTTCTTATGTTCGCCGGACTGCCCTACACACGCTCGGATCTGGTACGGAGCGTACCAGATCCGATGGTGTCTACAGACACACGAATTTGGTACGGAGCGGTACTAAATTCGTGTGTCTGTAGACACCATTACATAGAAAACGTTCATATTATGGCGGTAACGTTATCCTAGGAAACGAGACCCAGCCACTCTCAAACTTTACACCCTACGAGAAAGTCCCATACGACTACAATGAATATTAATCACAGAATAAATATTGATGGAACCTTGTCGCCCTCACGTGTCACCGAACTCGTGACGTCCCGAAATTAACAATAGCAATAATGTTATTAGCCATATTGATTTATAACTTGGCTCGCGGCCAACTTCTATGAAATACTATTGAATTATGTAAACGAATTGTGTCGCTCATTCCACAACATTTGTAATCTAGACCGCTCTATTTATTTGAATTCAAGATTAAATATTAGAATAGATATATACATAGACGTGTACACACATAGATTTAAAATACTATATCTTTATACAACATGTAACAAAAATAAGTGATAATACTTTAGAGTGTGAACGTGTTCCTTATAGAGAGTTCACTGTGAAAGTAGCAGCGCTGAATGAGCATTTTTTTTTTCACTTTTGTATGGGGAAACTCGCGACGCTAGAGCGCTTTCCCATACAAATCGCAACAAAAAAATTTGCTCTTTCAGCGCTGCTACTTTCACAGTGAACTCTCTATAAGGAACACAAACACACCCTTAAGTATTATCACTTATTTTTGTTACACCATGTATACTATACCATTTGAAATATGAAAAAAGTTTTATAGGTATTTTATTTGAAAATTTACATGTTTAAAGAGAATAATAACCTCCTTTTTTAAATCGGTTAAAATTTCATACTGATTCGTATGCACAATTCTCGTAAAACCGTACCTACGTTGAAATTCTTGCTTCACGTATTAAATATTAATATAAACCAATGTAAAGTTATACCGCTCAATAACATGAAAAGCAAACCTGTAAGACTGTAACAATGACTCTAAAGTCCAATCTATACTTTAAAAACAACATACAACGAAAAACTTTAATGATGTTCCTGTTCATTCGATTATACGCCTTAATCCGAAGTATTAAAGCTCATTTTCGTATCCATAGATATGTAAGAAATAATTTTGCTCAAAGTCCCCGCTCAGCAGTGGTTTTGAATTGTTAAAAAACCTTCAAGTGCTATTAAAATTGGTATAGTTTTTTAACGTCCAATTTCAGACTGAATTCACAAACTAGAATGAAGCTTTTACATATTTTGAGTGAGATTTTGCTAATTGGGGAAAAACTATAGACAATATCGACATAGTTTCTGCTCGACCAGTTTTAAACATTTTCCTTTGCACTAGGACGCTTCAAAATATTTAAACACGAAGGAAGTGACCGCTACGACTGCAGCCGTGGTTGAACTACGTATATACACGAGAGTCATGTGCGTGCGCACGATTCAATGGCGCTATTAGGCGATTTTTATTTTATGCATGGTAGAGCAGCAACTTTTTCGATAGTAGTTCCTGCGGCTCCGCCCCCGTAAATATACTATAAGATATCCCACGGGAACACTGTACTTTTTCGTTAAAAAGTAGCCTGTTTTAATCCAGAGCCTAAAGTACTACCATACCATTTCATAAAAATCCGTCCAGTAGTTTTTGCGTGAAAGAGTAACAAACATCCATCCATCCATACATAGGTACTTAGGTTTAGGCCTTTTTCATCCGTTAATGAATGATTTATCTGGGAGCACGGTAGTGCCCCGCCAAGACGAGCTAAGCGAAGCGCAAGGGCACTACCAGACTACCTTTTCTCGAAGCGTTTCGTCGATATTTTGAACCCTCATAACTTGGGTTTGGATTATACCAGATACACAAAATTTTCAGGATATGTTCCCAGTATTGGACTAATGAAACATGTAAAGTTTTGATTATATAGGTCTAATAATTTAGATTTTATTGATATCTAAAAACCACTGATTTCGTCACTGACTCACTGATGATCAACAAAATTATAGGGTACTTCCGGATATCATAGAAAGCTGAAATTTGGTATGTAAGCTAGTTTTAGCACATAACCAACATAAAAATTGACAAACTTGGAACTTTTATCCTCCAACCCCTTAAAATAGGGGATGAAAATTTATAAGAGACGTACTATGTAAATGTTAACTCTAGCAGAGGCGGCTCGTCCTAAAGAGCGCTGGTGCATTGCACTCCCACTCCTCCCACTTTGCAAAATAGTAACTAAGTACATAATAAAAATGTATTTTTTAATCTGCTACCCACTTATATATTTTTAACCATACACATGCACACATAATAGTATTTATTAATTACTAGAATTAATTAACTACGTAAGAAGTTAAAATGTTTTCAAGCATATTTCAAGATTTGCTAAGTCGTTACTCACGGGAGCGCTCGCGATTGCGCTCCTATGAGAAAAATTTCAGTACAACGCCTAGTACTGAAATCAATGAGTGCGAAAGAGAAACATCGACACGGCCCGGTACGTGAAACAAAAGATTTCGTATGAGAAATTAGCCTAAATTGGAGCGCCGCTCCTACGACGCGACGTTGCCAGATCGCGGCGAGATGACAATTATTGGTGTGCCGTGTGGCTAATTATGCGCTGTTGCCTATCTTATGTAAACAAACATTGCGTCTCATCGTCACCGGTTTTGTGATATTCCGCTATTAAAAAAAATAGTTTATGTGCGTTATTTGTAAAAATGCAACAATACAATGTATATTTTATTAAATACTGTGAAAAGACTATAGAAAAGCGTCTCGAACTAAAAGCAAAAGGTCCAAAATGTGCTAAAAAACTAAAACTTTTACGCGTGTGTTTAAACCCGAACAGTATTTATAAACACCTTGGATGTGTGGTTGTGAAGAAACCAATAAATTGTTTGCATGCATTGTGTATGATAAATTGATAAGCCTATGCTTATCAATTTATTATAAGCATAGGCTTATCAATTTTGATTAAGGTGTAGAGTTTGTGGAGTAAGGCTTGTAGAATTATGGCGTGTAGTTAGAAGTTTGGTAGAGTCAGTAGCTTGGTTTCACATGAGATCTAATAGCTTTTTGACAGTGCGAGTTATATGGTATCGTCTTGGCAGCACTTTACATGAAAATGTTTTTGGTGGGATACAGTATTCTCCGAGCGAAGTAACCGCTCTTGAAATACTGTAGTGCGTGGGACAGTTGGTTTTTAAATGTCGTATGGTTACATACATCCATCCACATTTATAATATTATATTGTAGGACGAGTAACTTGCAGTAGAAACTTGCAAATATCTTGCTTGGCAATCGCATCGATTTTTGTATATGAAAGGTGGCTTGATGGTGTCTTGGCTATGGTTCAAGAAAAGCTGTTAGTTTCAAGGACAAGAACCGAAAATAGAAAACATAATCGAAAATACGAAACTTGTAATTGAACACTTCGATACTTAAAAATCGATCATAACGATTAAGTATCGGTTTATGACTAACTAGCTGTTGTCCGCGGCTCCGCCCGAGAAAATATAGTGTCCCTCGGGAACACTGTATTTTTTCGGGATAAAAAGTTATGTTTTAACCCAGAGCCTAAACTACTACCATACCAAATTACATCAAAATCAGTTCAGTATTTTTTGCGTGAAGGAGTAAAAAACATCCATCCATACATCCTCACAAACTTTCACATTTATAATATTAGTAGGAGGATTGAAAGAAAATGTTCATTACTAATTGACCGAGCGTTTAATTAACAACTCTACTCAACTCCGTTATATATTTATTTATAACATTTTGATATCGGTTAATACGACTTTGATCTCTTAGGTACGACCGTAATGTATTGATACCTGCAATGTCGTTATAACAGATTTATACTACACTGTCCTAGGGAATACATACATACATACATAATATAATCTCTTTTCCGTAGGGGTAGGCAGAGACCGCCTCTTTCCCGTAGGGGTAGGCAGAGACCACTTCTTTCCACTAGCTACGATCCTTACATACTTGTTTCGCTTTATCCACTTTCATTCTAACCATCCATTCCTCCTCTTACATTCAACGTAGCGAAGCGGCTCTCGATGGGCCACTTTTCGCCTCCGCGAGAACGAGACATGATGGGTGGCGAACCACATCGCCGCCATTTTGGATAATTAAATTATTTGTATAATTATCCATTGCGTTCTTATTCCTAGGGAATAGGGATACAATATTGTGGTATAACCAAAATTTATACTCCTAAAATGTACGATAAATGATTTTCCTAGACTCATAACCTATTCCCGGCTAGAACACGTACTGAAATAGACACTAGACTGTAACCTTAAATAGTTCTTAGTTCTATCTAGAAACTATTTGTTAAATCCAAAAGTAGCGCAGCAACTTATACAATGAAAATACGAAATAGAAACATTTAACCGTACGTCCTTACAAACTTAATAATGTAAAAGTTTTTTATTTTTATTTTTCCATATTTTAATTTATATCTGTCGGGTGTCCGGTAATTAATGGATAACCTTAAAATGTCTTATAGTATTATGGCTGTTCAAAAAAAAAATATCATAATTAGTACCTAAGATAAATTATTTTTAGAGAAAAGTCTATTTTTTAGCTTATTTTTTAGTTTTTTGAACACTATGACCAGAAATGAATGAATTACATCGGTTTTTTAATGTTTTCATATTGTAGTATAACTATGCTGATACATATATACATACATATAATCACGCCTTTTTCCCATAGGGGTAGGCAGAGACCGCCTCTTTCCCGTAGAGGTAGGTAGAGACCATTTCTTTCCACTTGCTACGATCCTTACACATTTGTTTCGCTTCGTCCACTTTCATTCTTACCATTTTTGATTCCTTTTCTTACATTCAACGCAGCGAAGCGGCTCTCCATGGGCCACTTTTCGCCTCCGCGAGAAACGAGACGTGATTATTGTCATGGGATACTGATCCCAACTTACCTGTCCGGTAGTTGTGGTATAGTATACGGGTACGCGACCCCGGCTTCCCTAGCTATTACTGTCCTATCCCTTGCCCTCCTGGGCGGTAATGTCCTACATTTCCTATTTCCCACTCTAACTTACCAATCTTCCTTTCCACACCACCTATCCTTCCCTTTCCCTACTCCTACCCTCTCCGCCAATCCGTGGGAACGCAATGGATAATCATAAAAATAATTTAATTATCCAAAATGGCGGCGATGTGGTTCGCTACCCATCACGTCTATGCTGATAGATAGAAAATAAATTGTATCACTAGCTATTGCACTTTTTTTTAAATTTATGCAAGTTGATTTATTTTAGAAAAAAATTGCATAATTTATTTTTTCATCGAATTTTAAACATTATGGGTATAAAAAAAATGTATGAAGGCATGAGTGACCAATAATTTTTAAATAATGCTGTAGATTTTATAATGGTACAATTCATCATTGTATCTATCATAAATAATAATAAGGCTTAAAAACTAGTAATCTATATTTTATACTAATATAATAAAGAGGAAAAGTTTGTTTGTTTGTTCTCATTGAATAGGGTCCGAAATGTAGAGTAGACGACGGGGAAGGACATAGATTAATTTTTATCGCGGAAAAATGTACGGTTTCTGCGAAATTAACTTTTGCGCGCACGAAGTCGCGGGCAACATCTAGTTACAAATATTATAAATGCAAAGTTTTGTATGTCTGTTTGTTAAACTTTCACGTAATAACTATTAACTACTGAACGGACCTTGATGAACTTTAGTACGGCAGTAGTTTAGACTCTGCTTCAACACATAGGCTACTTTTTATCGCAACAAAATGTATGGATCCCGCGGTATTTCTTTTTGCGCGTACGAAGTAGTGCTAAATAAACGTTACATAATACGTACCATTTATTTAGTATCATTAATAGACGGGTCTGGATAAGTTTTGAGGGTGCAAAAATTCTAAAGTCTTTTATTTTTTGCATATAGTTTCCGGACCTTCTTCTTAGTCTAAAATTTGATTTTGTGCCATTTTGGATGGCTGCGTTTGTAGCAATTTAGGTTTTTGTGTCTTTAATGGATATTGGCCCAAAAGTAAATTATAGCTAAAAATTTTACTTTCACGATATTAAGGAAAGAGTAACCGATGCACATATGCAGTTTGAGTCGTATCCAACCAGGGGTTTCCTGGTATTCGGCTACTATATAAAACATGGTCCCACCAGGCCCACAACTATTCTAATGTCTGACAAATCTTAAAAAACTGTTCAGAGTGTTAATATCTGAGTCTGTAAGAAAGATGTGCCACATTCGGCAATTTCGTATAAAGATATTCCATTTTTTTCCTCAAACTCGCTATAAAAACTACTAATGACACTTTTAGTTAGTAGACTTCATATCTATATGATGATGATGGTGTTACAAAACACTTTCTATAAGTTTAACCGTGTTTATCCGCGGGATTATTATTAGAATGTAAAAAACCAACTTTTATCATGTATCAATGGCGAATACGGGGTGCGGGCCTCTCGCCACGCGGGGAGGGGCCCAAGTTTCATATTAATACGACAAAATGAAATGACAATTTATGTGACAACTTGACAAGTAATAATGTTCTAAATATGCGAAATTTATAATTTCAATTTTAAATTTATTTCATATTTAATGATGCCAAGACGAGACCATAATATTATGACTCGCCAATAAAAATGTCTTCAGATTTCGTCTAGAACCTTCTGACTCCACTCTACGTTCTCTAACTGTATAAAGCTTGAATTTACAAACTCGTAAAGTAGAAAATAGGCTTAAGATAAAAAAGTCACTGTTCATAGCTTTTCTGTTAGAGAACACAATGTTCTGGCACAACGTCGACGCTCGAATATTGCTAGTGTGGGGTGTGCCTTATACAAAAGCTCATGAAGTAATGAAACGCTCAAGCTATGCATTTTGACTCATTAGACGGATCGCGCTAGCTGTTTTTTAGTGGGAAGTGGAAAAATTCTAATGTTGCTGAATTTTTTCTGTACCTATATGTAGTTGATAGAGTAGTCCCCAGGGAGTTAATAATTAAGTTTTGTGCCATGTCTGCCTATTGCCTTTTCAGCAATTCGATTATTTGTGGTTAATTTTTCCGTGGCTGCGTAACGTGAGACTTTAAAAAAATAAAAAGTCAAGGAGTGTTCCTAAAAAGGCAAGTAAAGTTTAAAATTGATGTAATTCAAAGGTCAGTTATACAAAAAACAAAATAACTTAAAGATATTTTTATCTTTCATAATAATATAAATCATAGCTTCTAATACTACTTACTGTACCTACGCGGGCGGAGCTGCGGGCATCAGCTAGCTTTAACATGAAACTAACAAGCAATAATAAATAAATAAAAATTCAAAAATAAAAAACCTTTTATTTCCAGTTTCACAAATTAATGCTTTTTATAATACTAATTAAAAATTATAATAAAATTACAAATTAACGTTAGGTATTATAAATCAATTATTTTATAAAACTAACATTATTATAAATTGCTAAACATAGTAAACATATATCGAAAAGCAGTACAAGGATCGGTCCACATTCGTACGTAGTGCTCTGATGTTTCACTAGGCTCGACTTGGCCCCCGCCCTGCCGTGCCCCTAGATATAAAATTGTCAACGGGATGAATAACAATATATACAAATATTATTTTGTTGGTTTGTAAAATGTATTTAATTATATAAATTATTACAATCAATTAATAACCTAATAAATAAGTCCTAAACCACGAGTATTAGAAACATGTATTTAGCAACCTAAGTATAAAATTCAAGCGTTGAAATAATTTATTTATTTTTTATTAAATAATACTATATATACAATAAATATGATGTAGCTGAAGAGACTATTCGGTTAAACGACTAATTTTAAGAACTAAAATTAGGTATTTTGAAATTGTAATTTTTTGGTGTTCGATAACCGAAGTTTCATGTGGAAGCCCTATCGGATATCAAATTTTATTGTGCATTTATGTATTGTATAAAATCAGGCGACAATTACATTCAGCTTCGTCATTCGTGCTACGCAAACAAAGTTGCGGGCAAAAGCAAGTTTAAATTTTGTAATCGCTGTAAAATGCGAAATATATAAAAATTTTGAAATGTAGTCGAACGAATGACATTTTATCACACACATTTACGTATTATAATATGTGTAATGTGTATGTTGTAGTGCGAATATTCCACAATACTTCGACCGCATATAATAATAATATTATTTTTGCATTTTAACTTTTAAACCCTCCATGAAAAAGGCACAAACTTGGAATATACATTCTTAATGACTTGATAATATTGAATACGTGAACTTTATTTAACGATTATGTGTTTTTGGAGCGCTTTTAGCTTAGGGAAACTAAAAAACTTAATTTCTCGAATCGCAGTCGCTTAATGTGGCACAAAATTTGGAATTAGGCCTATTTTAGTGGTCTTTAACAGAAAATAGTCGTTTATCACACTTTAGAATTTTTGCCGGTACTGTTTTCAAAAAATGACCCTAACTCATTTTTTACTGGACGAAAACAAAGCAAATTAAGTCTCCATACTCTGGAAGCTGTCCCAGTTAAGATACCATTAATATTTTAAACTTTAAATCAATATTGCCACTTTTATAGCCATATAAAAAAATCAACCACAAATAATGGAATTGCTGAAAACGCAGTGGGCAGAAATGGCACAAAACTTAATGATAAGCTCCCCAGGGACTACTTTATCAACACACAAAAATTCAGCGACTTTAGAATTTTTTCCACTTACCACCTCGAATACGCCTAGCGCGACCCGTCTATAACCTAAATCGCTCAGTAACAACAAAACGATTTCTAATCTCATACCAGGATATTGTAATTTGGGAAATGCTATATTAATTTATAACCCAATTAAGCAAATCCTAATGATTAGCCGCTAATTTTACGCGAAAATAAACCTTATCCCATAGTAAATAAGTGGCAACTGGCCACCACGCGGAACGACCACCGGTAATGCATTCTACGCGGTTTTGGAATCCATTTTGCGGTACGAAACCATTTGACCAAAGACTTTTCAAAGCTCACAACTTTACCAAACAAATGTAACTTGTATTTGTAAGGATTTAAAGTTGTAAATTATTTACACAAACAAAACGGACAGTATTGGAGTTTGCAACTACATATGTACAGTAAGGCATGTTCACGCGTCCAAGTTACGACGTGGTCAACGTGGTCACGTCGTGGTGTCTGAACTCGCAGCGTCGTCGTGGCACGCTGCGTTGCCGCATCGTGATTTGTCACGGCACGGAAACGTCGCCGCAAAACGGCACATAATGTACCGGAATTTTACATAGCATGGCGATCTGGCGTCGTCACTCGTGACGTGCATTTTGACGGCGATTACAATGATGTGTACCAATTAGACTTTTTCAATGACCGTAATGACGCTAGACTTAGTTTAATTTACCCCCATCCTCTGTGGAAACCCTGACAAAATTTAGAACGATCTACGAAAGCCGTTTCTCTGTATACAGAATGAATTTTTCAAGTGGGCATGGTAGGCCAAATCCGAAACTATATTAGGCTGGGACTATATGCACCGGAATCCGGAATGTAGAAAATTCTGAGCATTGAAATTAGAACTCTGCGCTAACATAATAGAGTTGAAAATCAAACAATTGAGCGTCGAGTTAAACATCAATGTCATATATGACAGCTGACATTTCGATTTTTAACTCTATTGTATTACCGCCGAGTTCTATTTTCAATGCTCAGAATTTTTTACGGAATTCCGGATTCCGGTGCATATTATAGTCACACCGCACCGTTTTTTATTTGGTGACGTCGCGCGTCGTGCAGTGGACATGTGGACATGCCGTAACGCTTAAATTAGAGCCAGTTATTTACACTAGCAATGTGGAAGTTGAATAAGTGGCGCCATTTTTATCCAGTTACAGTCGCCGCGCCATCTGGTAGATGTAAAACATCGAAACTATTCTGTACAAATCAGCTGCTGTACATAAGCGTACACTTGTTTGTACAAACATTTTACAATATCGATATTTTCTTCTTTAATCTAGTGATAAACAAATCGTTCATCTAGTCACTTTTACAAGTATCTACAAAGTGTATTTTCTCTGAATTAAATATTTTAGCCAACATTTACTTACTTACTGACCTTAACCACGTGTACGTTTAGAGTTAGTTCACAAAAACACGCGACACAACACGATGATGCGTTAAGACGCTGTAATATTATGAATCAAACGCAGCGCAGCGACGCGTTCGTTACGCAATTTCGATTTAATATCGCTATTACAATACACGCCGCGCTTGCGTCTTAATACAAAGTTATAAACTGACTCTTAGTACACAGAAGGACACAAACCGCGAAGTAAAAATTACCAAAAACTAAGTAAAAACTCCTGTACGTTGCAAAGTGGGGCCGCTGTCATCTAACCCTGCTACTTAGCGCTCTCGTGTTAAACTTTTAAATTGTACTGCCTGTGAAGCTCATTTTAAACATTTCAGGGATGACGAGTATATCATCATCACCATAATCATACATGGTAAGAAGGCCTGGGCCTCTAGTCAAGATGCCTTCAATAATTTCGACGGCGAAGTTCGAAAACAATTTTGTATGGGATTTGACATAACGCACCGCAAGCAACATGTCACATAACGATGACTTATGTCAAATCCCATACATTTTTGATTTCGAACTTCGCCCTCGAAATTATCGAATGCATCTTGACTAGAGGCACTGAATCTCATTATTCACTTATATCACACACTACAATATTTACACAACAATCGCGATTTTTTTCCCTCTGGCACGGGACCCTCAGTACACGAATCCGGCTCGCACTTGGCCGGTTCCCCAGCAGTCGGGTAAAAGTCACAAATATATAACACGTTACAAAGACAAACAGAACACGACAGTTTGCACGAGCGCAGTTATTAAATTCCTTACACGACTTCTTTATAAAGCAATTTTGAAATTTATGTCTTCCTGTGTTAGAATGCCGTAATAATTTGCCGCGATGCTGGGAAACAAACTATTTGTATGACGTAATAATTTGTCATCATCTTCAGTCTGCTTCTGTTAGTGTTTTTAGAGATTTATGTGTCATAATATTAAATATATTGTCATAATATTAATGTATTTAGTCAGGGTGATAGAATTAGAACGCAATCAGATTAGCTTTTTTTTTATACGTTGTACGATTGGCAACACTGTTTTATTCTCTGTGGCACTGTTCTCTTTTCCTTGCGATTGTCGTTCATGTATGTACTGTGAAATATTAAATAAAACTAATTCCTGTATGTACTTAAGTCTTTATTTGCTAAAAACCCTACAAAGGGTCAACCCGCGATGAAACGCGACGCTACGCAGCTCTAAATTTTAGGATAGCTATTCAAAATTAAACTTTATTCAATTCACACGATGTTGGATATCTATCTTAAAAAACCGGTCAAGTGCAAGTCGGACTCGCGCGCCGCGGGTCCCGTACAAACCTGTAGGTATATAAGTAAAAGTTCATCCATCACGAGTCACGACAATCATAGTACCTAGGGGTAGTAAGTTGAAAATTATTAAAAATAATATTTTTATTACATGATGTAACTAAAAGAATAACATATGCTATTTGGATGAATGTTTGTTACTCTTTCACGCAAAAACAACCAAATCGATTTCAATGAGATTGGGTAGCTTAAGATCTGGGCCTCTAGTCATCGTTAGAGAATATTATTCGAATATTCGAATATTCGTTTTATTCGAATATTCGACGATTTTATTATTCGAATATGACTGGGTTCAATATTAGAATATTTCGAATAAAACTAATAATAAAAATATTTTATTTATTTTTCAAAAATATGTTAATAGTAGTAATAAATTTCTTTAAAAACCGGAAAAGTTTCGTTATTTAATACATTATTTTTATTAATTATTAATACTGTCGTCAATAAAATCCTAAAACAGATTTTACTACACTGTGAAAGAATACAAAACTGTTTTTAAATAATAAGGCCTGTAGGAAGTATTCACTTTAAATATATTTATATTTAAAGTGAATATTTCCTACAGGCCTCAGCGAAAGAAATCCATACTCACACCCTTGTCAAAATAACTTAACCAAGAGCTTGTTAGGACGTGTCTAAGGTGGGTTCTGTTACTATAAAGCGTAATACGATTTTTAGTATCTTAATCTTACTGTTCCACTTCATTCAAAATAAATTTCCTAAAGAGAATTTACCATGATCTACCAGCATGGAAAATTGTAAGTTCCTAACTTCATCGTTCAGAAATGACAGAGGTGAGTGAAACCAATTTGAAGGCCGATTACTTGGAAGTGGTTGACTTTGTGAAAGTCATGTATAAAACTTTTCCATTATTTTAAAAGACATAATATTCAACACACACTTCACATATATATGAAAAGCCGGGGTAGCTTTCCATACATGTGAAGTGTACTTAAAGATATAATAAAATTATACTTTTTTAAACAAACCAAAACCGATTACTAGACGCAATATAGCTAGAAGAGCAGATAGAAAGAGAGACAGGCGAACGAACAGAGTGAAACGATAAAGGATACCTAGTTAAATTGATTATTACAGTATTACACTGGCCTGCAAAACTAAGTACAAGTCGTTTAAAATTTCATACTTTTCAAAATATTATAACAAGATTTATCAGTTTTCTTAAAAAGTAATAAATTTTATTTATATATATATATATATATATATATATATATATATATATATATATATATATATATATATATAATATATATACATAAAAATAATATATATATTATATTTATGTTTAAACAAAAATTAACCCTTTTAATCTTAGTCTTAAAGACTAAATTTACATGTTATATAAAATTGCGGTTTTGAATAAATCCTCGAGGCCTGACAACAGCTTGGAGGAGGTTTGTTATACTGAAAACGAGGTTTTCGAGCCGAATTATGCAATATTCTCACGCATACTTATATCGGGACGTGTTTTAGTGCTGTGAGGGTACTAACTGTAGGTAACAATTTGCGGCTTCTAACTAGCTTTCTAAGCTCTTCTCAGAGTATACTTAATCGGGTTGAGGTGAATAGAATAGAATAGAATAGAATAACATTTATTGCATGAAATGTGGTTTATAAAGGTGTTACAATATGATGCTTTATATGGATCCAACATTCTGCCTTGTCAGTGGCGTGCAAAATTATTACAAGAGGCAATATCACAAAAGTCAAAAATAAAGATATTGAACATTAACATAATAAGTATTAACATTAGATATTTAAGTCATAACATAAATTAAATTCATTAAGTAAATAAATTATACATCAATTAAATTAAACAAGTCCTATTACACATAAAAAAGAAAAAAATATATAACAGACAAACAATATTTCAAATGTTATTAAAAAAAAAGTGTCATGTGTCGAAGAGAGGTTATAAATTATAATTTTTAAGCATGGCCTATTACAACCCTACAACGTGGCAGCCAAAAACATAGGACTTATAAGTATAATAAATTTGTCCAAATTATGTTAGAAAGTAAGAAGATAAATTATTACTGAACTGCTATCCAAATACAATGATTCGCTCCGTATGCCGTTCACTTACTCGAGATGCGCTCAATAAAGGTATTCATTTTGTTCTGATTTATACTATAAATTGTTGATAATTATGTTATTTATAGTGCTGCCCTGAACTGTGTTTATTATTTTAGCATCCAAATTGAACGCAAACCTGTGACCTTACATGTGGTGCAAGAAATACAGGTAATCTATATTTATTTACTAGTACTTTAATAGGGTTAAAATATTTTCTAACTATTTAATTTTGTTTTTCAGCACCGAGATGTCACAAACTACGAAATAGAAGGACGACAAAACACACAGTAGATTAGCAGATTAAAAGATTATAATTAGTCATATTATTAAGTATGCTTAATGAAAGTAATGTCATAGGGGTAAAATTTTAATTAATAATTGATAATAGAATAAAGTATTAATGTCAATAAATTAGTCAAAGTTTATAAATTAAAATGAAGTGAAGACATTAAAGATAATCTTTAAGAATCTCTTGACCATATCTTTTTGTCTTTCCTTCTGTTCTTATTAGACTAAAAATATGGCTAACTTGAAAACGGAAAAAGGTTATTTTTGTTTTAAAGATTTTCCACCCACTTTTTACCAACTATGTAGTTTTGTTATGTTAACTTAACATTAAAATCTTTTTTTAATGTTTTTTATTTTGACGGTTTATCTTGTTCACTTATTCTTACTACGGTTTATATACACAAGTGCCGATTAGGTCTGGAGCAGACCGTTATGACAGCGCGATATTCGTGTGTTTAGAATTTTCAGCTGCATTATATTAGAACAGAGCACTATTTACAGTGTATTCCGATTTCTGTGTTCCAACTCTGCAAATATATTACTCTCCAATCTTAAACAAACTGATATATAAACAATAAAAAATTTGTTCTGTAATATTAGTGTTATATTTAACTATTAAATTATACTACCAAAAGGTTAATTTAAAAAGACAGACTGTAGATCTGACTTTTTAAATCGATTGTCTATATTGAATCGATCAATAGCTTGACTCAATTTAAAACCAGAAAATACGAACCTTTAAAATAAACCCCAAAAAATCTCTGTCCTAGACGTCTTAATTCTTTTCCTTAATTTTTGGCAGAAACCACTTAGTTGGCAACCAAATCTATGGTCTGCTCCAGACCTAAACTGTTCATGTGTTAATAGTTTTAAAAAGTTATTGCAATTTAGTATTTTAAGTTAGAAACTTAAAATAAGATTTTTTTTTTGCTAAAAAACATTGTTTTTTTTTAAGAGTGATTTGTGAAACACTTCACATTTTAATATTACTAAATATGCAGGTATATATAAACGCATTATATTACTTGTATTTAAAGTTTATTACCAATATTCGTATTATTCGAATTATTCGAATTTATTCGAATAGTGTTTAACCATTATTCGAATTATTCGAATAGTAAAATTTGTCGAATAATAACATTCCCTAGTCATGGTGCATTCGACGGCGAACTTCGAAACCAAAAATGTATGGGATTTGACATAAGTCATCGCTAAGTGACATGTCGCTTGCGATACCTTAGGTTAAATCCCATACATTTTGTTTTCGTACTTCGCCGTCGAATTTATCGAATGCATCTTGACTAAGCCCTCTGGATTACAACATTGTATACTTTTTATCCCAAAAAGTACAGTATTCTCGTAGGATACTATATGAACGCGGACGGAGCGGCGAGCAATAGCTAGTTGATAATATGAACAAATTATGAATGATCGTTGCTGAACATCGTTCCCTCTGACTGAACAATACGATATCAGTATCAATTAAAAGGCAGTTTTTAAGGCCCGGCCAATCCGCCCCTCCAATTCAACATCGACCTTTGGACGCCCGCCAAGAATTAGGCTTCTTTGTCGGCATTTATTTAAGAGGACATCACTACTATCAGCCCGCTTCCTACTGCTTGAACTTAAAGAAAATATCCTTACTAATATTATTAATGTGAACGTGAGTTTGTTTGTTTGGTTGTTACACTTTCACGTAAAAACTACATTACCGATCATCATGAAATTACACATATAGACCACGGGGAAGGATATAGGCGACTTTTTATCGCGGGAAATTTAACGGTTCCCGCGAGATACTATATTTGCGCTTTCACGTAATAACTACTTAACCGGTCATCATGAAATTAACAGATACCTATAGAGTTAACCACGGGGAAGACTAATTTTTATCGCGGTGAAATATACAGTTCCCGTGGGATACAGTATTTATATAAAAGCTATTAACAAATGAGGTCCGTAGCCTAGTGGGTAGACCGTTTGGTTCGCACTCGAGAGATTGCAGGTTGAGGCGTGTACCAATGAGACTTTTTCAGATCTCAAGTACATTATACGGACGCTCTAACGGTGAAGGAAAACATCGTGAGGAAACCCGCACATGGTTGGCTCCAGACGTATTGACCAGTTCATTCCTCTGGACTAGGCTGACTGTGTTGTGAGAATGCCGTATGTACTTGGGCAACCATACGACATTTAAAAACCAACTGTCCCAGGCTCTACAGTATTTCAAGAGTGGTTACTTCGCTCGGAGAATACTGTATAAATCATCCATTAACGGATGCAAAGGCCTAAGTAAGTAGCAAATATTTTATTAACGTAACGTCAGAATTAGAGAGGTGAGTATTTGATTTGCACAAAGTTTTTATATCCAAAAGTTAAACAAACTTTATAAATTAAATTAAAATTGTATGAATTAAACAAACAATGAACGTACCCATTTTAATTACATGTATTTGAAACGATTAGTATACATTTTAGCATATTACATTGCAGTAGCGAAGCGTGTAAATGGTGAACCACGTAAGCAAATATTTATTATAATAAAGAGTAACGATATTTTATTTTTTTGTACTTAGCGCCATCTATCACACTATCCTACTATAATATTATAAATGTGAAAGTTTGTGAGGATGGATGGATGTTTGTAACTCTTCCATGCAAAAACTACTGAACAGGTTTTAATGACATTTGGTACGGTAATAGTATAGTTTCTGAATTAAAACATAAGCTACTTTTTATTCCGACTTTTTATTTACTAAATTTACACAGGCAGAGCCGCGGGAAAAGATAGTTAATTTACATTTATAAGGGAAGCCAGTTTATAAGCTACTGTTATAGTGTTAGATGTATCGTAGCATACTCGTAGCTACGAGATGGCTACGTCGCATGAAGCCGTAGTGAATCGTAGCTTTATTAGGTAAACTATAGTCAGCACACACACACAGCAACAGCCTCCGTGGTCTAGTGGTTAGAGCCTTGGCTCTCGACTCGGAGGTCGTGGGTTCGATTCCCGCATTGGAACAACAAAAAATGTTGTTTCCAAGTTTGGTTAGGACAATGCAGGCTGATCACCTGATTGTCTGACAAGAAAGATGATCCATGCGTCGGATGGGCATGTAAAAAGTCGGACCTGCGCCTTATCTCTCGTCAGTCGTGTCGGTTATCCGTCCCACTGGATTACGAGAGTAAAGGAAGAGAGAGTGCTCTTGTGTACTGCGCACACACTTGGGCACTATAAAATTACTCCTGCGTAACTGGCCTGGTTTCAATGGAACCGGCCACCGTCACCGAGATCGGTGGGGAGTCATTATAGTCAGCAGTAGGTACATGTCATATATGACACAGCAACCGTATTGGGCATGTAAAAAGTCGGACCTGCGCCTGATCTCTCGTCAGTCGTATCGGTTATCCGTCCCACTGGATTATCAGAGTAAAGGAAGGGAGAGTGCTTTTGTGTACTGTGCGCACACTTGAGCACTATAAAATTACTCCTGCGTAATTGGCCCAATTTCAATGAAACTGGCCACCGTCACCGATATCGGTGGGAGTTTTTACGATTAATATAAATAAATTGCAAGTAAATCGAAATTCCGGCACCTATCTGGCTTAAAGAGTTAGCATTGCCATCCAGCGAGGAAACTCTATGAGGTACTCTGTCTGATGGGGACGACCTGGGAGACTTTTTTTGTAGCTTTAATATATTTTTCTTGTACCTATTAATTTTCTTTTTAGTACTTTTATAATTTGTATTATATATTTTAAGTAATTGAAAGTCAAAGTTAGTCAAAGTTGCGAGAATTGGGGTTCAGTGGTTGTACATTTGTTAACATTTCCTGCCAACCGTAAAAATTGCTAGTAGGTAAAACGTTTTTTATTCAGTTGGATTTCTATATTCATTCCTAACAACATAGATATACGAGAACTACATAAGAGTATTCTATCTAAATTCCCTCTATTGTATTCTTTACTCTGAGGTTACGATTACCGCACAATCTAAAATGCGCCATAAATCATCGAGTGTAGGTTGAATTTAGATTGTCAATTAGAGACTAGTTGTGCAACGCTGTATGTAGACGTAGGTAATCCAATATTCCCGGCGGCTACTTGTTCGATATTTAAATTTTATTTATTTTGCTCTGTAAGCATATCAAATGGGGAACTCGTAGCTTTGTTTACGTTTTTCATCTTACGAATACAATTTTCCGGGACAAAACTCATGCGCTGTATTATAGCACTCTATAGTCTATAGTCGATAATGCAGTGGTCTTAACCTGCGGCCCGCAAAAGAGGGCTGTTTACGTGTCTCTTCGAATCCTAACCTTAATTATGATTTTCTAAACGACATTATTTTGTATTTAAAGAATTTAAAAACCGGCCGAGTGCGAGTCGAATTCGCGCACCGAGGGTTCCGTACAAACCTGATGTGAATTTCAATTTATTACCTCTACGCGTTCATGAGGAAAGGGGTAGTATGTAACTAAAATTTACGGTTTTTGTAATTTTTCCTTTATCCGTGCTATATGACGTTGCTTCGTACCAAATTTCAAGATTCTGAGTTCACGGGAAGTACCCTGTAAGTTTTGAGTTTACGAGTGTCGAAAATTTGCGGCATTAACGGCTGTATCTTTTGATTGCATTGGCTTAGAAGTTTGATTTTTCCACAGCTCCAAGGGACCTTAGACCTCAGTATTTGATATAAATTCCAGCTTGATATCTCCACGCGTTCCTAAGAAACCCTTTTTCTTAGGAACGCGTGGAGATATCAAGCTGGAATTGACTTGGAGATTGACAGACATTCGGACGGACAACCAGGACAACGGTTTCGTTTTTTTCCTTTTAAGGTACGTACTACGCAACCCTAAAAATCATAAGCAACCCGGCAACACGATACGAAAATATAAAATGTCTAGAGACTAGAAGGTATCTGTATTCTGTAGTACTGTAATTAAATCCGCCATCGTTTTATTCGCCACTTGAAATGTCGGACTTCGGCCTAAATACAACCTCGTACAGCTGTGAGGAGTAAAATCAACCTGCACAACTTTTCATATAAACTGCTTAGTGGAACTTTATTCAATTTACCTTATCAAAAGGCTCATAAATGAATTAAATTTCTGTTTGTTTAAAACTGTTACGCGAAATGTTTTAATGTTATTTTAATTGTTTTATGCTAAATCAGAGTTGTTTTTAATAACTGAGTAAAACGAAGTTAGAATTTTGTGGTTGTCGAAAAACAGTAGACTTCGTCTTTCTTTGTTTTTTTAACCAAGGTACCTAGTACCTACTTAGATGTTTACTTTCTAACATTCCTAAGCAAATCTACCTAGGAATTGAAAAAGATGAGGCAAACATGTTAGCGAATGAAAAGCTCTATTGAATAGATAAACTACCGACAAAATTACCTCAGAAACCTGGCAGAAGTAGCTTAGGCTGGGACTTTAATATACTTTGGAATTCGGTAATTAAAATAGAACTCTGCGCTAACACAATAAAGTTGGAAATCGAAGTGTCGAACGTATATGACATTGGCTCTATGGTGTTAGAGCAGGGTTCTATTTTCAGTGCTCTGAATTTTTCCCGCCCTTACGGTTTCCGGATAACGTAGTCCTGTCCTTAGAAACCTTTTTTTTTTAGGTAGAACCTGTAAACTTTACTCCTTTATTGACTAACTGAATAAAACCTAAATAAAAAACAACTCTTCACAACAATTTCGGTGACGGTGAGCAGTTTTATTGAACCAGGTCAATTACGCAGTAGTCATTTTTAGAGTGCACAAATCTATGCGCAGTACACTCTTGCACTATCTCCTCTTTTACTCTCAAAACCTAGATAAATAACCGACATGACCGCGAGAGATCAGGCGCAGGTCCGACTTTTTACATGCCCATCCGACGCATGGATCATCTTTCTTGTCAGACAATCAGGTGATCAGCCTGCATTGTCCTAACCAAACTTGGAAACAATTTTTTTTATTATTCCAATGCGGGAATCGAACTCACGGTTGTTTAATAAAACCTATTTTCTTATGTATATTATGCTATAATGTATAAAGTACAATATAATTAGAATAAACGTGAGGATCGCCGTACGCTGCGTCAGCAAACTCCGCATATTTAATAATATGTCACCGTAAAATTGTAAAAACTGTTAGATTGTCACATAACTAGTAAAATTGTAAAATGTTTATAGACGGATATATACTATCGGACCGGAATATTCTGCCTATAATACATTATTTTTCGTTAGATTATAAACATATAGTAATGAATCTTTCGACATAAGTATTTTTACAATCTCGTTAGTTATTTTCCAATCTAACGGTTTTTACAATTTTACGGTGACATATAATTATATAGTGTGGACTATACTTGTTCAATTCTATTATTTAATAAATCAGTGTACAAACAGCACACGTTGGATTTGGTCATTTATTATCCCTCCTATTAATTGTAGAAACACTACAAATAAACGTGTTCGGGCAAACGACTCAGAATCCAGCTCACAATCAATTATTAAAAAAAAAAGAAGCGTGCAACTCACGTGTTGTTGGCGGAGGAGAGCCTCCGATGCAGGCTGCGCAGCGACATGGCGTACCCCTAGCACGGCGGGGAACCGCTGCCCTTGCCGCGCGGCCGCCGCAGCGCGCGCGCGCCGAAGAACGCGCCTTCCTCGTTGCACGATTGAGACCGCTGCGCCAACATGCCGGCGCGGCTGCGCACCGGCCGCACGCGCGCGCGCCTACCCCAACCGCACACCACCTCAATCTTGACCGCTGTACCGCTACGGACCTACGAGAAGTTCGTACATTGACCACGCGTATTACAGAGGTATAAGGTCAAAATTTTAACACAGGCATTCAATGCGCGCGATATACGAATAATTTACGCGCGATACATCAAGCGGGACACCAATTTCATACGCAAAATAACGCGCGATATACGAATAATTTACGCGCGGTACATCAAGCGGGACACCAATTTCATACGTAAAATAACGCGCGATATACGAACATTTTACGCGCGATACATCCCGCGGGACACCAATTTCATACGCAAAATAACGCGCGACATACGAATAATTTACGCGCGGTACATCCCGCGGGATACCAATTTCATACGCAAAATAACGCGCGATATACGAATAATTTACGCGCGGTACATTGGACACCAATTTCATACGCAAAATAAGACGGTCAATGTACAAAATTCTTTACTCACTCCCTCACTCCCGCTAGCTCCGTCTCACTCCCACGGTCTCTCCGCTACGTCACAACATAGGTCACACTAGTCACAATTGGGAACATTCACGTTAGGCACGGTTCACACTTTGAGTTTGAGAAGGCGTTTCGTTTCGATACGTGGTTTGCGTTGCGTTGGTGACGGCTTTCGTAGATTCTGAAACAAAATATTGTCACGTTAGTCAGAGTCATCCGAATCGCATAAAGCTGGTTTGGTCCACTACATACCAATGAACATTGGTCTGTAGTCCCCACTGTAATTAAGTAGCCCCGGCAGTGGGGACATAAAAGGACGATACTATTATTAATGATAGTAAAAATGAGTGTGCTTTACAACACACGACTGAAGTAAAACTACGTAAACTACTAAAGTACGAAACGTAACTCTCTCTCTTTTCATTTTTACTAACTTATATCTCCCTCTCAACTTCTGTTCTCCTCACCCGATCTCAATTTTCGTAACGCTCTCGTCACGCATTCACCAACTTACTCCTCAAGTAAAGCGTGCGTAACGAAGTTTCACTTCAATAATATCTATGGACGCTTCACACCACGTCCACCTCGCCCTTTGCTACATATTAATATTAATAACAGTCCGGTGTTACGGGGACCATACAACGAGAATTAGTATACTGTAGAATGTATATTTAATACTTTTATACTGTAAATTAAAAATTGTTTAAGATTTTTATCCTATCCTACTAATATTATAAATGTGAAAGGATGGATGTTTGTTACTCTTTCACACAAAAACTACTGAACTAGTAGGACACATCCATGGACCATGACCCAGGAACACAGAAAAGCTTTTTGTTCCTTCGGCGGTATTCGAACCCGCGTCCCCAAGATTGAGCACCAACGCGCTCAACCACTGAGCCACAAGGTCGTCAAACAGTTGAAGTATGGAGAAATATCTGATTGATAATAAAATAAAACATTATGTATGGTCCCTAGGTATTTAGAAAGACAGAATTTAAGTAAAGAAAAGGCTATTCCAAGATAGTGCTGTGATATTTTGTTACGATTGAAAACATCCATACATCTTGGAATTGAATTTGAGCTAGATCAACCCTCTATACTTCGTCACCGACACTTGAATATGACAATCATATCTGACCTATATCTGACCCTGGACAACCACTCCGAAAGGTCATCTTATCGCAACCTTATAGATGCTTTTCTAAGATTAAAATCTTATTTTATATCACAAGAGCCACCCATTGAAGTATTAAAATTTTTAATTAAATAGAAATAAGAAACTCAAAGTCATTGATGAAGGTTGGTACAATAGATTAGTTGTCTCATATTTTTATCCAAAATTATTTTATAATAGCAGTTATGTTTTTAAGTTACACTATAGGCATTTACAAGTGTATATAATATATTATAAGGTTTGGGAAAATCAACTATGGATACTTCGGCCATATGATCTAGTGCTAATGTAAAGAAAAAGTTGTCATAATCGAAACAAATATTTTTCTTTATATGGGCGAGTTTGCGTTAATAATAATTCCCCTATTGTAATTTTGAATCTAGTAATAACTTCATAGTAACTAAAATGCTTAAATACAATTATTATTTGAGTCAAATTCTAATGTTCTAGTTGCATTTGAAATTAGTAAGTAGATAGAAATGTCATGCACAGAACCGTCACAAAATCAATAGACACTCGAATAAAAATAAAAATTCAAGATTCCGCCGACACAAACCCATCCAATTGTATGGCTGATCATGTATATTGATGACAAATATTAATGACGCAGCCGATACATGATCTCATAAAAAATTAGGTCGAGTACGGTTCAAAGAGATCTTGGATTGAATTTTAATGCGGGAAGCCACGGGAATTTTAAATTGTCTCTTAATGGACTCTTACATCAGCATACTCGGCGACGTAATTTAGAAAAGTTTTTCGTACTTTCCTTTTAAGAATTAGTTGTAGAGTCTTATTGTAGACTTTTTAAGTCTCAGCATGATAAAAACGCAGATGCTTAAATGTATCCTACTCACGCGTAAAGTGCTTATATTTTAAACTTAAATCTCAAACTTAAATTTTTTTAAATATAATGAACTTGAACTGTGTAAGTAATGATAAAAACACCGGGGCGCGCACCAATATGTTTGCGTTGACGCTATATAATACCCCTACGTTACGTACATAATATACATATTCTTTGCCTACGTGGCGCTATGACGAGTGAGTATTATAACACTACCCACACATAAAGTCACGCGCACAATTGTGCTTAACTTTCTTTGATATAATTTAAAACTTTATTCATCATTTATAATTAAAAAATACTCTCATTGTCTAAGTTTAAAAATAATTGATAAAAATTAAAATTTGCCAACTATGTATTGATATAAACTTTAGAAGTTTAGAATGTTGTGGTTATGTACCTAAAAAGTAGAAGTAGCTTCCAACAGATAGCATTATATCGATAGCGTTGCAACCTAGAAATTTCACTCTCAACGCCGCTAAAGTAGTTTCAATTCAAAAAACGACATGTTTGTAAAGCTATTTAAAATAATAGATATACTTAATATGATTACAATAGAATTATGGTCTTTGAATGTTTTTACAATAGTAGATATAGATATAAACATGTAAAGTGATTTATCCGGCTTACGTGGACACGGAATCACGGACTTTGGTTGTACAAAAACTAAATTCCATACAAATACAATTCCAATCTAGTAGTAATGAAATTTCATGTGAGAATGATGCGTCGTCCTAATTGGCAATTGTGCGAATCAACATCGTTCTGCAGTGTAATTGCTAACGCAAACTGTATCCGATGTGATTGTTTTTTTTTTTTTTATATAAATGTCGTATTAAAACCTTCATCGTTGAAGAGTGTTCAAGGGAAACTTCTTTAGACGCGTTGAGAGAAAAAATTCAGCGCTGTGTCGTGATACGATAGTGAATAAAGTTACATTTCTGCCACGTACTTTTGTTTCAATATTTACCTTCACAAGTTGGCAAAGCGGGCATTATTAAAAAACTACTGGCTTAAAAGCTTAGTAACAAGCTTTGAAATAAAAAACAGTAAGGCACATATCACGTTAAATCTGCTCCTCAACCTCTCCAGAGGTCCCTGTAATCAGCGAAGAAGTTACGGTTACTGGGTCACAGTTAATTGCGCGAGGTTAACTGTAGACCTTGGAACTCCGAATGTGGATTGGCAAATTCACGCGCAATCAGCCAATGTCATGAAAAAATAAAAAAATTATACCTACGTTCGAATAGATGGTAAAATGACTGAGGTATTTTATGTATGGAGTAAAACCAGATAACGAGTAGACGCATCGCCTGATGGTTTGCGATAACCTCTGTCTATGCACATCCGTTACACTAGAGCATCGTTTTTCAACTGGTGTGTCGCGACCCTTGGTTTGATTTTAAAGGGGGTCTCAGTCTGTTGAAAAACAATAAATACAAACTACATATAGACCGTACAAACTACAAACGATTCGTTTTTCGAACGAAGATGACATAACGCACCGCAACCGACATGTCACTTAGCGATGACTTATGTCAAATCCCATACATTTTTGAATTCGAAGTTCGCTCCGAAATTATCGAATACATCTTGACTAGAGGCCCTGGTCAGCTGCGCAGTAGTTATTTTATAGCGCGCAGTACACAAAGGCATTGTCTCTTTCTTTACTCTCGAAACCCAATGGGATGGATAACCAACACGACTGGACGAGACCAGGCGCAGATCCGACTTTTTACATACCCATTTGACGCATGGATCATCTTTCTTGTCAGACAATCAGGTGATCATCCTGCATTGTTCTAATCATACTTGGAAACAACATTTTTTTTATTGTTCCAACGCGGGAATCGAACCCACGACCTCCGAGTCTAGCAGTGGCGAAGGCTGCTTGTCCTTCATAGGGAAGCCGGAGCCTGTATAAGTAGGGATTTCTATGAAGGTTTGCAAAAGGTAAGTGACAAGGGAAGCCGATAGGAATGGAGTTATAGGAACCCTACGCCACTGGAGTCTAGAGCCAAGCTCCAAAATACGAAACCGCGGAGGCTGTCAAAGTACACAAAGCCAAATATACGAAAGACTTAATCTTATAAGCCAATTTCCTTCGACTTTCGCACATGAATTAGTCTCGCTCTGTGACCAACCAACCTAATTTCTCAAAGTTTTGGGGTCGAAGGGAAATCCGGTACAATTATAAACCGCCGTTTTAATTAAATATTACCATGTCCATTTGTACCAAAGCCTACTAGCGTGTGACGTCACACCGGTGTCGTTTAATAAAAGGTACGGAAACTTGTGGCAATATTCTGTTTATTTACAAACTATCATAATTATGTTTTTTCTGTGGATTTCAGTAAATTGGAATTTGAATACATTACAGAGAATAGAGAACTTGTCCAATATGCCATCGTTAATATTATACAATGACGATTGAAATTGAAAACGGATTGACAGAACGATCGTTAACTGACATAGCGCGATAGGTCAATCCCATATTTTTTTTATTTCTAACTTCGTCATCGTAACTAGTGAAGGCATCTTGGCTAAGGGATCTGTTATAGATTCTAGACTCTAACTAGTCTCTATTTTAAAAACAATAATGTGTACAGTCTATCTTAGATACTAAATATAAAAAAGAGGATTTTTTTTATTATTTGTATGCTTGTTTAAATTTAATAGGCTCCATAACCGATTAGTAATAGACCGATTTTAATGAAATTTGGCGCAGATATGGAGTAGACCACGGGAGCGGACATAGGCTACTTATCACGGAAAAAGTTACGATTCCCGCGAGATTTTCTTTCGCGCGCAATAAATCGCAGGCAACATATAGTATTATAAATCTATTATAAATCTGATCTACTACTATTATAAATGTGAAAGTTTGTGAGGATGGATATTTGTTACTCTTTCAAGTAAAAACTACTGAATAGATTTTGATATGATACTAGTTTAGGCTCTGGATTAAAACATTGGCTTCTTATCCCGAAAAAGTTAAATTTTTCCCATTGACTGTATTTACACGGGCGGAGTCACGGGCAGAAGCTAGTACAAAATAGACCAACATATTATTTAGATTTGTAACTAACATCTAAACAACTTTTGAAATGCTAAGTAATTAATGATTTTCAGATTATCGAACAAACTCCTAAACTCCGCCCTCTAACTAGAGCGGCGGAAAATTTCATGAATTACCTAAGCGCCGGTATGTACCTAAGTAAGATTGGGACTATATGGAATCCGGCTTGGGAAAAGTGATAGCACTGAAAATAAACCTCTGTGCTTAAACAATTAGGTTGAAAATCGAAATGTCGAGTTTCGAGATTTCTTAGATGACATTGATATTTGACACAAGTATCTGTGTTCGATTTTCAGCTCTATCCAATTAGTTCATAGTTCTATTCTCAATGCTCTGAGTTCTCTCCAGCATACCGGATTCACAGAGGCTGTTAAATATCACCCTTACAACAGGTAGGTACACGATAGGGGCGCGACTACACCAAAAAGAAGTTAAATTCTTATGTCGATAGAAATGCTGCTATTCTTGTAGGTACTACTTAGGCCTTTACATCCGTTAATGGATGATTTATACAGTATTCTCCGAGCGAAGTAACCGTACTTGAAATACTGTAGTGCCTGGGACAGTTGGTTTTTAAATGTCGTATGGTTGCCCAAGCACATACTGCATTCTCACAACATAGTTAGCCTAGTCCAGAGAAACGACTGGTCAATACGTCTGGGGCCAACCATGTGCGGGTTTCCACACAATGTTTTCTATCATCGTTAGAGTGTCCGTATAATGTACTTGAGATCTGAAAAAGTCTCATTAGTACACGCCACAACCTGGGATTCAAACCTGCACTCTCTCGAGTGCGAACCAAACGGTCTACCCACTAGGCCAAGGAGCTCCGGTAGGTATGCAAAACTATAATGTAATCGATCCCAAACAGGTTATCGCACACAATACATTCCTGCGATACCAACTATTTAGTACGGATGCTATTGACATTTTTACCCTAAATACAACCGCTGCGCGCTGTTCGGGAAATTTTTATGCATGTCACCACAACGAATATTGGAATACAGCTGGTGCCGGGCTACCAAAACACGTCCGCTAAACAATTATGTTATAAAATTATAGTAACAGTAGGACTATGCAAAATCAAATTTTTTAATATATATTTTTTTGTTTTAAATTTAATCTCATCTAATCTGATGGCCCGGCCGCGCCATCGCCAAGTCTTAAGCGGTTTCTTCTTCTTCTTCTCTTCTTCTCGAAGGATTTCACGGCTTTTTCCTGTTCTAATTTTGCGGTATATTAAGTATATTTTGTTGCAATTATTAAGGCTAGGTAAGGCCTAGCTTTAATAATTGCAATACTGCCAAGGTGATCAGATAATCAGAAAATCACTTTTATTATATATATGGTTCTGCTGTGTAGATATACTTATGGCTTGTTCATATGTCCACGTACCCAACCACTTCAACATACTGTATTATTAACGGAACTAGCTGTTGCCCGTGGCTCCGCCCGTGTAAATACAGTCGGGAACATTGTATTTTTTTCGGGATAAAAAGTAGCCTATGTTTTAATCCAGAGCCTAAACTACTAAGATACCATTAATCAAAATCCGTTCAGTAGTTTTTAGGTGAAAGAGTAACAAACATCCATCCATCCATCTATACATCCTCACAAACTTTCACATTTATAATATTAGTAAGATTACGTGAAAGAGTAACAAACATCCATCTATCCATCCAAACATCCCCACAAACTTTCACATTTATAATATTAGTAGGATTACGTGAAAGAGTAACTAACATCCATCCATCCATACATACTCACAAACTTTCACATTTATAATAATTAGTAGGATTTGAAAGTCAGAAGTCAGAACCAACTATAGTACCAGTGGTCGAAACTCGAAACACATTACCCAACCTTTTATTCCGGGACACGAATCTGGAGGTTGAACTGGCGATAACTACTATTATACGTTGTTCGAAACGTAATTTAAAAGTCAAAATTACACTATAAGCTTGCCTTATTTCCATAATTCCCGCAAGAGGGCGAATTAGGTCAAACTATCACCTATTGCAGTTGTTTGAAGTCAGCGTAGCGACCATGTCCGACACAGTACACACGCTTACTAATTAATAATAATAATAATATAATATCTATGGACGTTTCACACCACGTCAATCTGATCCCGTGGTAAGTTCTCGAAGAACTTGTGTTACGGGTACCAGACAACGGACTTTTATACTATACACTTAATTAAGATTTTTATTATATTATACACATATTTAATACACATCCATGACCCAGGAACACAGAAAAACTTTTTGTTCCTTCGGCGGGATTTGAACCCGCGACCCCCGGCTTGAGCACCAACACGCTCAACCAACTGAGCCATAGAGGTCGTCTTAATTCGACGTTATTAGAACTACTTTGTCTGACATGAACGTATACAGTGTGCCAGAGTGTGCAACAGCCTCCGTGGTCTAGTTAGAACTTGACTCTCGGCTGGTCGTGGGTTCGATTCCTGCATTGGAACAACAAAAAATGTTGTTTCCAAGTTTGGTTAGGACAATGCAGGCTGATCACCTGATTGTCTGATAAAAAAGAGGACACATGCGTTGGATGGGCATGTAAAAAGTCGGACCTGCGCCTGATCTCTCGCCAGTCGTTATCCGTCCCACTGGGTTATGAGAGTAAAGGAAGAGATAGTGCTCTTGTGTACTGCGCGCACACTTGGGCACTATAAAATTACTCCTGCATAACTGGTCTGGTTTCAACGAAACCGGACACTATCACCGAAATTGGCGTGGGGAATTATTATTATAATTTGATTTTTTTTTATTATATTCCATGAGAAAAAGGATATAAAATTTATAAATACATGAAATAGAGTACTATGGCACTTTGGGAATAGTAAAAGCCCCAAAGGGAGATCTCCGACCGAGCGAGGTGGTATGCTCGGTCAGGCCCTACCTACTAGCTCCTACTGTACCTACTCATTTCGGGTGTTGTACCGAAATACAGATACTTCAATAGCGCGATTCAGAATCACAGAATAATGAAAGAGGAACCGATAAACAGCTACATAGTTAGCTTCCGATTTGATTGCACTACTACAAGTATACGGTGTGTAATTAGGGGACGTCAAAATTTTCAAATTTAGATCGATTTGGATCATCGATTTGGCGAAGAAATTAGTCACAAGTTTCTTAAAAAAAATAGCTCAAGCTAAGCCGTTCACCAAAGCTAGTGTAACTGAAACTAGGTAGATATTGAATATAACTACATTCTATAGTCATATATGAGGGTATCGAGAAGAGAATTTTTCCTATTTTGCCCCAGGGACATCGAGTCGAAGTGATCTTTTATTTTGGATTTAAAAATTTCATTAGATATCTCATATTACATTTCCCGACGACCGTAATCTCTTTCCCATTTAATTGAAATACTTTTTAAGTTCTTTGATGATATTAGAACCATTAGATAATATTATGTTACATGATAAATACTATATTTTTCATAGACGTATATTATAGACGAGGCATGTTGAAAAAAAGTGTCTCCAGTAAAATGGCCCCAATTTTTAAATTATTGGGGCCATTTTGAAATTCCATTGAAAATCGAAGTATGGTGAAAACAAGATGGCTGACATTTGATGTATGGTGAAAACCAAGATGGCGTAACTTTTTTTCGTATGAATGTTTTTTCTGCTAAATCTACGTGATAGCCTATCTTGAGTTGAAATCTTTGATATTTTTAGTTCGTACAATGATAAATCATTATTTTCAAAAAACAACATCAACCTTAAATACTCGTATTATATGATTATAGTAGATCAGCTGAACTTTAATACTGATTACTTTAATCGTAAACATCTTTTGTAAATAATTAAGTATGTAGGATCTATATTATTAAGAATGAAAAAGCCTTTATTCAACATACATAATAATATACAATAGAATAAAAAATATATTTAAACTAGAACAAAGAGAAACTAAATATTATATGTATTAATATTTTGGGTGTAAATTTGAAATAAGATGTTAGTATCTGTACGTTTGTTAGTTATCTTTAAGATTTTTAAACCTAATAAGAAAATATAGTTAACTACAATTATTGTCATAAACGTGAAAGTTTATGAGTAGTTTTATGTGTTAAAGAGTCAAACATCCATATGTTTGACTCTTTAACACATAAAACTACTGAATGGATTGCAATTTGTGACATAATTTTATATGGTAATAATTTGTTAAGGTAGTAATAAAATACTCTGGAGTCTGGATTAAAACTTAAGCTACATATTTTTATCGTGAAAAGTACAGTTCCCGTGTGATATTTGCGCGGGCAAAGACTAGTTTATATGCAGTCAGTTTTCGCAAATATATTTATTACCTCAGGTACAAGTAAATTTGGCTAAAATCTTTACAAAATTTAATCTACAATCGAAGACAGATCCGTTGTACTACTTTTCGACATAAGTAGGTACTTGGCAATAATATGACTGATGTCATATGAAAAAAAGGCCCTTTTTGTGTAGTGAATAAAGTTCCGTTTTGAATAGCTATCTTAAAAATTTAGTTTTGAAGTTCGCCGTCGAAAGCATATTGATTAGAGGCCCAGCTTTAAATAACAATTTGCTGCTGTGGATGATGATCCAACCAGCTTTAAATAAGAATTTGCTGCTGTGGATGATGATCCAACCAGCTTTAAATAACAATTTTCTGCTGCCGATGATGATCCGACCAGCTTTAAATTACAATTTGCTGCTGCGGATGATGATCCAACCAGCTTTAAATAACAATTTTCTGCTGCCGATGATGATCCGACCAGCTTTAAATAACAATTTGCTGCTGCGGATGATGATCCAACCAGCTCTAAATAACAATTTGCTGTTGCCGATGCTGACCGATGATGATGATGATAAAACAATTCTTAAATAAATGCCAACAAAAGAACCTTAATCTTGGCGTGCGGCCAAGGCCGACTTCAGTCCATCGAGTGGATCATTTAGTTGCTATGAAGATCTACGTAGGCGTATGAATATGGCCAAGTGGGCGTTCTGCACTGACAGCGTCAAATTTATGTGAACCGCAAACGTTCGGAATTCCGATTCGGAATATTTCCGAAAAGTTACGATTAGGTTTTAATTTGGATGCTTTAATAATAAAAAAAAATTCAAGGATTCGCCGTTTCACAAACTTCGTAAAAGTTACTTACCGTAAAAAAAAAATAACTTTTAGCTCTGAGCAAAAGGTTCGAGAATCTAGGAAACAAACATGTCCCTATGGCTAATTTTATCCAGAAAACGTTCGAATTTATAATTCGATTCTAAGTACATAAAACTTATTTTATTAGTCCGGTTGTATGTAGTTACAATGTCGTGTTTACGAGCATAATATTTTTATAGGCCTACTAATAGCCACTAGACATTAAATTTTCACACTCCTTTTAATGGAGCTTCTGATCATGGTTTTATTAATGTAATAATTCTTATGGAACTTAAAAAAAATATTACCAATTTAAAAACAAACAAAAAAATACATTATACACTATCGCCGTGTAGCCTAGCGAACAGGCGTGGAATTTTCACATAAAAATATAATTAATGAGAAACCCCCCCTGTGTTTCACACTGTGTTCATTAATTTTATAAATGGAACGTAACTAACAGAACACAGTATCGAATGTATTGCTATGTGAAAAAATGTCTGCGTTCAAATTAACACGTAACATGTTTTCACAGTGTAACACAGTCGACAATGTGTTACACTGCTAAAAGGGTAGTATAGGCCCGTTAAATTAAAAAAAAATTACGGGTTGCACTCCGGGAGTGCCGACAGAAGTGAAAACTTATTTTGGCCCGTTAGACATTTTTTAGATGAGTACTAGGGTTATTGAATTATGAATTGCATTTTATTTATGAATTGTAGTTTAAGTTAACTCTCTTAATTATTAGAAACTTTAAAATACATTTGACATTATTTTATGAATCATCGTTAACAATTTCGACAACTCTTGTATCATCTTCATTATCATTAATTAAAAACAATTTTGATTCGAAGTTATTTAAATGTCACTGTAGTGTATGCTGGTATGCCAAGAGTAATTGTCTCATGCACTTACGTCACGGATGACAGTGACAGATAGAATTGTCAGTTAGTCATCACACAGCCATTGGACTGGACGGTCACGTGGCGGGTGCTGCTGAGCCAATTTAGAGATATATTGTACGATTGGCCATATCGTATAGTCACCATACGTCAAACTGCGTCTCGTGACGGTGTCGCGAGTCCAGAGATTTTATCTCATCTAAAAATATGCGAACCGCGCTAAAAGAGTTTTCACTTCAAAAAATGTGTTACACTGTGTCGACTTTTCTTTCTAAATGGAAAACACTCATCATAGTTATGTAAGCTACAGAACTTTCCGGAGAATTTTTGGAGAGTGACCTATCCTTAACGTCTCACAGTGTTCAATCTCGATCAAAAATCGGACATCGTCTTTTTATCGGTTAATTCGAAAGAGTACTTAAGTATAAATACCCGAGTAAAACACCCATGAAGCTCGCTTGCATAGTTTTAAAATGATCTCGAAGTGAAAATTCGTATCCCGCATTGATAAAAAAGTGAAAAAACGTTTTAATTAAAAATTCTTAAGCAATAGCCAAAAATATGTTTAACATTATTTAAAGAACATACAAAAAGCTACATTTTGAACCCTTTTCAAGTCGGCTGTGACTTATGGGGGCCATAAAAACAAAGAAAATCGAATTTTAGTTTTTATTTTTTCCTGACTAATTTTCGCAAAAGTTGCACCTAGAATTTACATTAAAAGGAAGCTAGTAGTCACCATTACCACTGGTAAAATAATCAAATTCTAAAGAGGTGGAGAATCGTAGAAAAATGATTTTGAAAAAATGCGGGATGCGCGGGATTCATCTTTAGAAAATTATATACTCTTTCGATACAGAAACTTCTTTTGGACTGTTCAGAACTTGAATAAGAACAATAAAAATGGATAATATAGATAAAATGTCACATTTAAACCCTTTTTAGCGTGTAAAATAAAAACTGGTCATACAATTTTAGTAATTATTTTTTTCTGAGCAAGTTCCGCTGAAGTAGCAGATTTAACTAACAATTATATAAAGCTAATACACGCCACTACTATGCTAAGTTCGTTAAATTGGAGCAAGTGAGCTAACAAGTTGCCGTAATATCTTAAAATACTACCATTGCCTTAGTATATTCTTAAAATGTGTGTTTTTGTATATAAAAATATAGATCGCCTCTAAAAAGTGTAGCTTAGCTATTAAAAGCAGCAGAGATGAACATAAGCTAGTTATTCCTTACCAAAGAATTAACATCTTTAGCAGAAATGCGTACTGTATGCATGGACCTAGGAATAACAACAGGACCGAGTACTGTGAGCAAAATAACGAGCCGAGCAAGAGGTTGGAAGAGAGGCCGTGTGTCTCTTTCTAGGAGGGTGACAATAATATTTTCTGCTGTGTGGACAAACTGCAAAGCTGTGTGAGACAAATTGTGAAATGAATGATATACAGCTGAGGCTTTTAAAAGTCTATGAAATTGAATAGTGTAAAATCATGAAGGTTTGAAGTGACGGCTGCATTAATATTTAACATTTTTTTATGTAATTCTCTGCCTTACTTAAACACTATTGAGTCATTTTAGTCGCATTTCTTCATTGTTGAGAAATCTATAAAAACTGTATAAAATTATCATTAAAGGCCTTACTCAACTTCACACGTTTTTTTTCTCAGTACTTACTACGATCCTAGGCGAGTCGCTACTGACTAGTTTATAACAAAAGTTATAACTCTTAATAACGTCAGTTGCTTTAATGTAAAAACTTTTATATTAGAACTAGCTGTCCCGACAAAGTTGTTCTGCCTTAACTATGAACTGAAATTTCTCACCGTTTAAACCTTCCCTGAACTGATATGATTATTTTAAGATCAAAATTAGCCAAGTCGGTCAAGCCGTTCTCGAGTTTTAGCAAGACTAACGAACAGCTCGCTCGGCTCGAATTTGCCTCTATGAGACGTGCATTGTGAAATACACTCTATTACCAAGGTAATACAGTTCTTTTTAACAATTACAAAATTCGGAGTCTTACTAGATGCATTACTGTATGGCAGTTCGCATCTATAACAAACTATCTAACTATTTTAAAGGACTAACAACACAAAGATATAAAAGTGAACTAAACACCTGGCTCCTCATCAAAATGTATTATTCAATTAATGAATACTTCGACGACAAAAATATTGAATTATAAACAATGTAATTTTTCCATTGATAATAATCATATCACTTGTACCTAAATATTGTATATTAAAAGTAATGTGACATTGTAATTATTCTGTTTTGATTTTTACATTTATTAGCATTTATTTACTAGGAAAATGGTACAATAAGGCATTTTACATTTCCACATATTCTACTACATGCATAGTGTGCAAATAGGTAAATGTTAGTTATTTTAATTAGTCATGAATTTTAAGTGATTACCTTTTATTATAAAATTATCTAGAAAATAAAAATAAGTAACAAATGTCAGTACATAACGATTACAATTCAATAATTAATACATTACAAACAGTGGATACAAAAAATTGGATAATAATCAGAAACAAAATAGAATCAATGCATTTAAGTCAGGAAAATAATACGCTTTATATAATTACCAAATCAAATTTCAAAACAGAATAATTACAATGTCACATTACTTTTAATATACAAAAGTGATATGATTATTGTCAATGGAAAAATTACATTGTTTATAATTACAATATTATTGTCGTCGAAGAATTCATAAATTGAATAATTCATTTTGATGAGGAGCCAGGTGTTTAGTTCACTTTTATATCTTTGTGTTGTTAGTCCTTTCAAATAGTTAGGTAGTTTGTTATAGATGTGAACTACCATACAGTACGCATTTCTGCTAAAGATGTTAATTCTTTGGTAAGGAATAACTAGCTTATGTTCATCTCTGCTGCTTTTAATAGCTAAGCTACAATTTTTAGTAAAGAAACGATCTATATTTTTATATACAAAAACACACATTTTAAAAATATACTAAGGCAATGGTAGTATTTTAAGATATTACGGCAACTTGTTAGCTCACTTGCTCCAATTTAACAACTTAGCATAGTAGTGGCGTGTATTAGCTTTATATAAATGTTAGTTAAATCTGCTACTTCAGCGGAACTTGCTCAGAAAAAAATAATTACTAAAATTGTATCACCAGTTTTTATTTTACACGCTAAAAAGGGTTTAAATGTGACATTTTATCTATATTATCCATTTTTATTGTTCTTATTCAAGTTCTGAACAGTCCAAAAGAAGTTTCTGTATCGAAAAAGTATATAATTTTCTAAAGATGAATCCCGCGCATCCCGCATTTTTTCAAAACCATTTTTCTACGATTCTCCACCTCTTTAGAATTTGATTATTTTACCAGTGGTAGTGGTGACTACTAGCTTCCTTTTAATGTAAATTCTAGGTGCATCTTTTGCGAAAATTAGTCAGGAAAAAATAAAAACTAAAATTCGATTTTCTTTGTTTTTATGGCCCCCATAAGTCACAGCCGACTTGAAAAGGGTTCAAAATGTAGCTTTTTGTATGTTCTTTAAATAATGTATAACATATTTTTGGCTATTCCTTAAGAATTTTTAATTAAAACGTTTTTTCACTTTTTTATCAATGCGGGATACGAATTTTCACTTTAAGATAATTTTAAAACTATGCAAGCGAGCTTCATGGGTGTTTTACTCGGGTATTTATAATTAAGTACTCTTTCGAATTAACCGATAAAAAGACGATGTCCGATTTTTGATCGAGATTGCACACTGTGCGTCTTATCGACACCGAGACTCGAGGCAGGCGACGAGCAACGCTCCTGCAATAATACATGTACCTTTTAATTTTGAATCATTATCTGAATAACCTAACCAAGAGCATTAGGACTTCAACATTTATGTAGTCCGATTTCGTAAAAAATAATTTTCCAAAAGATTTTTTAGCATGATCTATCAGCATGGAAATTTACAAGTTTATACAAATGTAGTTCCTATAGTTTAGAAATTCCAGGGGGGTTAACTTGTAAACCACTTTTGAGGCCGAGTACTCGAAAATGGTTGACTTTGTAAAAAACAGTTATGTATAAGAACCTTGCCCTCATTTTAAAAGACCTGTTCAACGATACACCACACGATGGGGTAGAAATAAAAATATCTTTCTTCACCAATTTCCATGTATGGAGAGCTACCCCTAAAATATTAAATTATTATTTTATAATTCCAAAACGTAGATCTATACACAATATATGATTATACCAAACATCGTCAATTTTTATTCATATATTACAAAAGCTAGAATGGCGGACAGACAGACGAACAGAGTGAAAAGTTAAGGGCTCTTTGAGTATTACGGAACCCTAAAAAGTACGCGCCGCATCGCCTTCAAGTGTAAACTGCCCCCGTAGAGGACAGCCTGTGTTAGTGTCATCTAAAACTGTACTACCGAACAAGTTCCCGCTCGACCAGGCATTAGATGAAAATCGCTTAACAGCGCCGTTGGATAGTGGGCTCGCAAACATACTCACGTGTAAATACGATGTTCAACCTCGTCTGCAGTCGTTGCGGTCACTTCCTTTGCGTTTAAATATAATGAGGCGTCCTAGTGCAAAGGTGAATGTTAGTACATTCTAGAACTATGTACTGATGTAAGTACATCGTTCTAGAATGTACAGCAAGACGGAAACGTTACTTTATCATAAGTTTTAGACAGCTCCCAGTCTTCGGCGCTATTATTTATCGAAAAGGTAAGTTTTATACTTTTTGACACTATGAAGCATCGCATCGTTTATAATATGAAATATTGTTGCTTCGTGAACTATTCCTGAAATTTCCAGTCTTTAAACTGTCAAGGGATAGGTTTAATATAACCATGTATAAGAATAAAATACGGAACAATTTTATCATTATACCAAAGATATCGTGCTTTTTCTTAAATTCTAATATACGAGTAGTATATTCGTGTTAAAATGATAGTAAAAGTCAATAAATCATTCTTATACGCGTCAAAATGACTTACTGTTCGTACTTACGTACAATTCTCCGCTAGGGGCGCTTGTGTAGCGTGAGGTCTCCAAAATGTCAAATGTCATTGTTTGCGGCACGAAGTATAGATTACCAGAACCTCAATTCTCGTATTTAAAGTAGATAATTTAAACAGTCAATTTTACTTTGTTTGGATTGAAAGTGTAGCGTCATGTTACTATGAACGGATTTTATGACGTTTCGACCAATCAGAGCGCGTTTCATGTTGGTTTAACGTTCATAAAAACACCTTTTGGGAGTATAAGCGTATCGGGACTTGATTGTAATTGTATTAATGCAGGCTTTATTTAGCAGAATTGCCCCTCAGGAGTCCAAACGGTATTGGCTTTTCCATAGTATTGTACACAATAATAAACCCAGATCTAGTTCTCTTTTCTGCCACTGGCTGCGCTAGAATTTTGGGCGTACCGATGCTATTGTGGCGGACCAATCAGCGCACAGTCCTGAATCGCGGCATACCGGCATAAAATCTATCCCCAAGATTGTGACCATTATTTTAACATTACGTTCGGACTCCTGGTATCTATACTTCGTGGTTAGCGGCTTGGGCAAACCCAATTTACACAAAGCGTCATCTGGTGGCGTAAGTGGTATCAAAAACGGTCAATAACAATTTTTGATTCTTTTTCTGTCACCAGGCGGCTCTTGATAGCACGACGGTCCTTGTCATGTCAAAAAGCTGTCAGATGTCACGAATTCAAAAACCTTCATTCTACCATCATTGCTACTATACTAGTAGCGTCTTCAAATGTTGCCATTTGTACCTATCTATGAACATTATCACTCGTGTTACAAGCATTTGTACTAGCCTACGAACATTGCTTATGTTACGAGCAACGTCACTAGTTCTACAATCATTGCTACTACGAATGTTGCCTAGTGTCTACGAAAATTGTCGCTCCTGCTACGAGCATTGTTCAGGGCGTTTATCTACGTCAGGTACCTACTTGATATTCCCAAATGCCTAATCTATACAGATAAATAAAAATGAAATGTCTGTTTGTAACTTGAAATTAACAGCTTTTCACATAATGCATCTGAAAGTATATTCGGTACTTACAATAAAATATATATTTTTTAATTTTTGTTTGTCCGTCTGTCTGTCTGTCTGTCAGTCTGTCTGTCTGTCTGTCTGTTTGTTCCGGCTAATCTCTAAAACGGCTGGACCGATTTTCACGGGACTTTCACTGACAGATAGCTGATGTTATAAGGTCTAACATAGACTACTTTTATTTTAGGGTTGCGTTTAAAAAAATAGGGTTCCGCTTCCGTCAGTTCTGCGCAAACGAAGTTGCGGGCATCAGCTAGTATTTAATAATTATAATATAGGGTGACACACCCAATTACTAGCACTGTACCAAATTATTAGCGACCCGAACAAATAGTAGAATTATAAGCTTCTTTCTAATTAATTTTTGTTTCCACTTAATAAAAAACAAAAAAATAATGTTTTTGTAATCTACTGCCGGCGACACCACACTTTACACTATAAAGTATTTTCCTCTGTAATAATCGAGGTTAAATTTGGACCATCTCTAAAATTGCTGATAATTGGTGCTCTCACCCTACTATACATATAATTAAGATTTTTATTATTTATTACACATATTTAATACACATCCATGATCCAGGAACATAGATTTTTTTTGTTCCCTGGCGGGATTTGAACCCACGACCTCCAGCTAGAGCGTAAACGCGCTCACCACTGAGCCACAGAGGTCGTCAAAATACTAGGAGTTCGGAAGTTACTCCTGGTAATTTCGGACAACTTCGGAGTTCGGAGTAACTACCAATTTGACACAATTTTAGAGTAGGTGCGCCCTCTGTGCTTCTATCGACGCCTACAATCGAATCCCATTGATCGACCTATATATTAATATTATAAAGAGGAAGATTTGTATTTTTGTATGTTTGTTCCCGAATCACGCCAAAACTACAAGACATATAAAAAAAAATATCCCACCAAAAACATATTTATGTAAAGTTCCCCTAAATAAAGATACTGGCTAACTTCAATATAAGATAAGATAAGATAAGATAAGATAAATATTTATTTCTCAGTACAATACAATATAGAGCTGTTTAAAAGTACATTCTTGTCCTTAGAATTAAGTACATTATTATTCCCAAATATTATATTGTACGAGTCTGGTGCCCAAGCTAGGCTAGGCCTGTGTTTCAGGTCACCAGGCTCCTAATCCTCACAATTTTAATTATTACATAACATATTTTTTTTTCCAAAAACCAATTACATTATTATGGCAGTAACAAAATCTATATTGTGTGTGTGTGTGTGTGTGTGTGTGTGTGTGTGTGTATGTGTGTCAGTGCGCGTGCGTGTGTATGGGTGTGTGTTTAGGTGTACGTGAGTGGGTGTGCTACAAGGGTCTTTTCATATTATGTTGGTAAGTATAGTTTCAGTGTCATCATAGTTCAGTCCTAATAACCACTTTCTCAACGTATTTTTACACTCATATTTTGTGAGATGAAATATATTTAGTAGTCTGTGTGTTTTATTGTAAAGGTAGCCACCTAGATAACCAAAGAATCGTTTAGAAAAAGAGGTTTTGTAGCAATTGGAAGGACGTTGAACAGGGTTATATCTTCTTTTACCTTGTGTGAGTAGAGGATCATATATTAAAGCAGAGTGTTGTTTTAATATTGTATGCAGTATGAAAAGCTGCCGTACGGTAAGTACAGAACTTTCTTTATATAGCTGCCTAGTGGGATATCTAAAAGGACGGAAGGACATGACTTTTAAGATAGCTCTTTGGGTTCTTTTTAATTCTAGTAGGTTAGTCTTTGGTACTCCTCCCCATATTGTTATACAGTAACACAACAAAGACTGCGCTAGGGCAAAGTATACTGTTTTTAGAGTTTCTTTATCGACTGTATTTCTAAGACTTTTAAATACGTATATGAGCTTTCTTAACCTGTTACTGAGAGTGTTTATATGTTCTTGAAATTTCAGGTTATTGTCGATAATTATGCCAAGGTACTTCACTTTTTCAGTTTTCATCAAAGTTACACAATCACATCCTCTTACAAGAGGGTCAGAACAAACATGTGCAACAATGGTGTGAGGCGATGTTGTTTTTGTAATGGAAAATTGCATGTATTGTGTTTTAGTGGTATTCAGTGTCAACAAATTATCATGTAGCCACTTGAAGACTTTATTGAATCCTAGTTGTGCCAGATGGTAAACATCGTCCCAAGCTCTTGCGCTGAACAAAAGTGCAGTATCGTCAGCGAAACTTACAATCTTGCCATTTAGAAGATTTAGCAATCCGAGGTCATTGATGTAGATCAAGAATAGAGTAGGACCGAGAACTGATCCTTGAGGAGTTCCGTAGGTAAGTACTTGATCCTCACTAGTGAAGTCATCAATTTTAACCTTTTGTGTGCGATTACTTAGGTAGTCTCTAAAAAGGTTCAACGGTAGACCTCTGATTCCTAGGCATTCCATCTTATGTACAAGTATATCGACAGAAACTGTGTCGAAGGCTTTTGCCAGATCCAAAAATATGGCTAAGACTTTATCCCCACTATTCATTTTGTTAACTATGTAGTCAGTGAGCTCGTGTACAGCATCATTAGTTGACTTACCCGAACGAAACCCAAATTGTGCTGGTGCAAACATCTTATTGCTTTCTAGATAGTCAACCAGTCTTTTATTCATCACGCGTTCTAATATTTTGGAGAATGCTGTTAGCACGGCAATTGGTCGATAGTTATCAACACAGCTTCTGTCGCCACTTTTATGTACCGGATGGATTAAGGCTTTTTTAAATGCTCGTGGAAACTTACCCGTGGAAATAGCGAGATTACAAATGTAAGTTAACGGTGGAACAATTGCACCCTCATGTTTTTTAAGAAGGGCACTGGATATACCGTCCCATCCCACAGCACAGTCACTACGAAGTGATTTTAATATATTTCTTATCTCTATTTCGTCTGTAGGCAGTATTACCATTGATTTTGACGTCCTGGGAATGATAGTATTTACTATCGATTGTTGATGGCTCTGAATACGTTTAGCAAGATTTTCCCCTATTTTGGCAAAGTAGTTATTTACATGGTTAACAGACTCCTGTGGTGTGTCCAATGTGGTTAGTAAGTGAGATGACGTGTTAATTTTTTTGTTCCTTCCTGCTATTTCATTGATAGCCGACCAGATTAATTTAGGGTTTTTACCGGCTTTTTTGATTTCATTTTTTTTCAAATTGTATTTTAATGTCTCTTAATAATTTGTTGCAATAGTTTCTGTACCTAGTAAAAGAAGCTTTTAGGACTAGATTATTTGGAGTTTGTTTAATTTGTTTGTGTAATGAATCTCGATGACGCATACACCTTAGCAAACCCGGAGTTATCCAAGGTTTTATTATTCTTTTACGATTGGCGAGTTTCGTTACTTTAGTGTTATTATTTATTACGTATCTAATCTGGTTTATCAATGTTTCTGTAGCCTCATTAGGGTCTTGGGTGAGGTATACCCCACTAAAATCTATTTTTCTAAAGTCTTCATCAATTTGTTCATGATTAATACGAACGGAGTGTTTCTTTACACAGCTTTTAGTCATCTGTTTCGATAGAAATAGGATAACTGTATCATGATCGGTTAAAGCTGAATGTGCGACTTGAGTAGAGGCTGGTAGACGTGTTTTCAATATTACGTGATCCAAGCATGCATCTAGTAGGTAATGTGTGAGCAGGTAATAGGCCGTGTGTAGCAAGTAGATTTAAATATGTACTCTTCATGTTATCTTGTGAGTGTTCGTGTATGTTAATGTTAATGTCGCCAATTATGACTATATTGTTGTAATGAGACAGAGCATTCAAGTTAGTATTTAGAGAATTTAGGAAATTATCAAGGTTTCTGTATCCCGGTGGACGGTAAATTACTAAAAGGACTGTAGTTGTATCAATTTTTAGTTGTAGACAATTGGCATCTAATAATGACGGTTCTTCCACACATATTGGAAGCCTTTTATCTATACATCTATACAGATAAATATAATTGAAGTGTCTGTTTGTAATTTCAAATTAACAGCTTTTCACTTAATGCATATGTAAGTATATTCGATACTAACGATAAAATATCAATTTTTAAAATTTTTGTCTGTCCGTCTGTCTGTCTGTCTGTCTGTCTGTCTGTTTGTTCCGGCTAATCTCTGAAACGGCTGGACAGATTTTCACGGGACTTTCACTGGGAGATAGCTAATGTTATAAGGTCTAATATAGGCTACTTTCATTTTAGGGTTCCGCATAAAAAAAGGGTTCCCTTTCCATTAGTTGCGGGCAACGAAGTTATGCAAACGAAGTTGCGGGCATCAGCTAGTGCACATATATTACTGTACCTTCATTTTGCGTCCGATTATTTTTCGTTTCAAAATGATTATAGTTCGTGAGTTCAGGAATATAGTGTGTACTTGGGAGCCAGCATTCAGTCAGAATTATGATGTCCCAGGCGTGGCGTGTTCTCTCAAGTATAGTTGTGAAACCTGAAAAATTTTTGTTTATACTCCTACACCTTATTAATAAAAATATTTACACCATGGATAAGCAAATCCAAATCGCTCTCTTTGTCTATCAAGTGACTGTTCTAAAGTATCTGACAGAGACAGCCATGTTGGATTAGCTAATCCGAGGTGTAAATAATTTTATTAATAAGACTGCTAATGTTCTGAGTGATGATTTTAAGTGAGTGAGTTGTTGAGAGATTAGAAGGAGTACAGTTTTCTAGGTCACATTTACGAGACTCCGACACTGAAACAGCTTCCAAGTTACTTATATTATGTTGTGTATTTTTGAAGCTATCCATTTTGCGTATTTTTAATGTTCAAGTTACGTAGTTTAGTTTGTAAGAAGTGTAAATTGTGTATTGTGTTATGGTATGTAAGTAAAACTAAGGTAGCGCTTAAGTGTAAGATCACCCACATAGAATGAAAAGTGTTTTTATATACTAGTTTTAAATGATATGCCATTACATTATAAATGAGAGTTGCCATAAAATAGTTAACACTTAAAATAATTTTAATTTTAATTTTAGCTCTATAGTAATAATATAATGTTTTAAAGAAATTTAAAATTAACAAGCATGCAAAAATTAAATCTAGTATAAAGGTTAGTCATATGTTACTGTTTAACTTTAGTAGATCAGATTCATTTTCAATTTTTATTGGCATAGAGTTTATTTCTTTCTTGATGTAGATTCTTCCAAATGATGTCCAAGTGCTAGCATAGTTATTTTTCTTTTTTAATTCACGTGCCAGATAGAATAGATGCCTAGACTTCGATGTTAGAAACTCCGTTACGTATATTTGTTTGGGCGGTCCTTCAATGTTGGGATGTTGAGTACAGAGCGGCTGGCTTTTATTTGTTTTATTAAAAACACGAGATGCTTTAATAAGAGAGTTTTTGATAAAAGTGGAAGTAAAATCAACCACAATTGGCCCAGAGTTTTGCATGTTTGATCTTTGTCTGTATATGTCTCGGATGCTTTTATCATCAATAGGATAATTTATAACTTCGCCTAATGTTTTAACCGTTTTTATGAGCGAGGCAGTATTTTCGCCTTGACTTTTTGCTATGCCCTTTACTTCAATAGTTGTATTTCGTGTCGACTTCTCAGCATACTCTAATTTGGATTCTAGGACCCCGATACGGTTTTGAATCGTCTCATTTATGTGACCCATGGTGTAAAAAAATCTTCCATAAAATATATTTCAGAATATACTCAGATATTTATAAACTTAACGAGGCGATGAAAAAAACATGTACCTATATAAAATGTAATAAACTGTTTTATTTCAGTTTCCATTCAACTTTTATTGTTCTTTGGAGTCTATTTAGAACAAAGTGTGAAATATATAGCATTTATTACTTGAAAGCGTTTTGCTACTTGTACTTTTATTTATTCTGTGATTTTACTTTATAAAAAGTTAAATAATATTAAAATTCATATATTAGGTTAATATCTAAATAATTGTTGCGTATACTCAATGCTCATCTTATATTATCTATAATATAAACGAGCAAATATTATGATTAAGTATAATCGGAATCTAAAACGGCTGCAAGTATTTCCATGAAATTTGGAATAGGCAAGCGGACTGATTTTTTTTTTGTTGCATAAATGAATAGTACACTTAAATATGAGTAACTTCTCAGAAGAAACGGTTTCTTCTGATATACGGTTTGATATACGGTTTCTTCTGAGAAGTTACTCATATTTAAGAGTACTATTCATTTATGCAATAAAAAAAAATGTCCGATTGCCTATTCAGGGAGTTCTGGAGGACAAAAATCGATCTAGGTCTTATCTATGAGACACTGTCCATTCTTAAGTTGTATATTATGTTCTTTCTTTCGTCCTGTAATAATATCTGAGTCTCAGATAGCTAATTAATCATTCGCATGTTTCGTCTCTATCGCTCGACGTCTCGATATAATATAGTAATGCTACAGCCTCCGTGGTCTAGTGGTTAGAGCCTCTGACCCACGGCCTCTGAGTCGAGAGCCAATGCTCTCGACTCAGAGGACGTGGGTTCGATTCCCGCATTGGAACAACAAAATATATTGATTCCAAGTTTGGTTAGGACAATGCAGGCTGATCACCTGATTGTCTGACAAGAAAGATGAATCATGCGTCGGATGGGCATGTAAAAAGCCGGACCTGCGCCTGATCTCTCGTCAGTCGTGTCGGTTATCCGTCCCAGTGGATTATGAGAGTAAAGGAAGAGAGAGTACTCTTTTGTACTGCGCACTCACTTGGCCACTGTAAAATTACTCCTGCGTAACTGGCTTGTCTCAATAAAACCGGCCACCGTCACCGATATTGGTGTATAGTATAATGCTTAAGCAGTGATGAAACTTCCAAATGAGCTATCCGACACTTTATAATAGAATATTGTGAAACGTAATTGTAATTGTGTAACCCTTTGCCTCAAATTTAAAAACTAAGATAGTTTTAAAGCCATGATAGTTTTAAAATCGTATCAAACGTAAAAATGCAATACAAAATCCTGCAATTCTGTACGCGCATTTTTTCACGTTTATTGAGTTTGGTGCAATTTCGCCTGGCTTAGGTCGACGAACGAAGACCAGTTCTGGGAACACTGTGCGGCATTCCTAAAGGTCCACACACACGTTTCAATATTAAACGTTAAATGACCTCCACACATGTTGAAGTAGTTTGGTAAAAAATGCATTTTTACGTCTATTGAGTTGGACTTTATTTTCGTTTGGATTTGGACGAGGGGCAAAGGATCAGCCTGACATTTTCCATACTAGTTCTGATTATAGTCGGTTTCATAAAAATATTTGAACGTATGTGACAGTCATACTAATATTTATTATATTATAATTTATAACTTATGGAAATAAATTTTGAGTTTGAGTTTTGAGTTGATTTATCCTCACAAACTTTCATATTTATAATAGTAGTTGGATGTGAAAATTTGTAATGGATGTTTGTTACTTTTAGCTTACTGTTACTGTTAGCATATTATAATATTATTTTAGTCATTTTTCAAACTGACATGAATAATTACTTCCTAGTTCCTTGCTTTTCTTTTTAGTAGAGATTATAGAGAACTATATTATATGCATAGGTAGGTAATAAAAAGGTAATCTTTCTACCGATACTGAATGATGTTAGACGTAATGAAATGAAATATAGACCTGGAAGCTAATTAGTCAGCTACTTAGGTAGCTGAGAACGACAGTTTTTATACAAGCTGCCAATTAAAACGAGCAAACTATGTCGATTCTTGTAATTAATATTAAATATCGTCACCAGAATGAGGTTTAAAAGATATATTTTATAAGGTACGAGTATTTTCGTGGATAGGCCTCATTAAAATATAATTATATCCTTTTATCTTTGGGTAACTACATAAGAAGTAAGAACAGAAACACGACCTCCTTATGTAAATTTTGGGTGAATAGGTTTTAGAAAACTGTTTTTATAATAAAAACTAAAAAGTCTTAGGTTTTCAATATATTTAAAAAAAAATGATAAAGAAGTACTCTATTTGTGACAGTTGTTAGTTTAGTAGGATAAGATGTAGTTTCATTTACAAACTGTACCGAAAATACACAAAATTAAGCCTCCCCGTAAGCCTCTGGTACCCCAGCCCACCCGACGAAACAATATTTTACACCGATTTCCTATTTCCCACTCTAACTTACCAATGTTCCTTTCCACACCACCTATCCTTCCCTTTCCCTATTCCTACCCTCTCCGCCAATCCGTGGGAACGCAATGGATAATCATAAAAATAATTCATTATCCAAAATGGCGGCGATGTGGTTCCCCACCCACCACATCTCGTTCTCGCGGAGGCGAAAAGTGGCCCATGCAGAGCCGCTTCGCTACGTTGAATGTAAGACGAGGAATGGGTGTTAAGAGTGAAAGTGGACGAAGCGAAACAAGTGTAAGGATCGTAGCAAGTGGAAAGAAGTGGTCTCTGCCTACCTCTATGGGAAAGAGGTGGTATCTGCCTACCCCTACGGGAAAGAGGCGTGATTATATGTATTTTCTGTGAGATCGTGCTATCAATTCAGTGGAGTTTTGAAAATACAAAAATGTATCATCGTAGGAAAATTATAAAATCACAATTCACAATCGCGTTTTGTTTTACAACAGAGCATCTGATATCCTTTAATTGTTCCTCATCGTTCCAGTAAATGATGACGTAATCGATGACGTAATATTCTAGCTTCTAGAAGGTTCCCGGGCCGGTTATTACGCGAGGAGCGTTCGGAATTTAAACTGGCGTCACGTAGAAGATTGACGAGCTGGAGGCGTGACGCGGAATGAGGTGGAGCTTGTAATAGTTTTATGGAAATATAGTGACTTACCTGTGTGCAGGACATTTTTCATGAGTATGTATAATAACAAAGATTTCAAAACTCAAGATAGGCTATGACGTACATTTGACAGAACAAATCTTCATACAAGAAAAAGTGAAATGGTGAAAACCAAGACGGCGCGCCATCTTGGTTTTCATTTTCACCATACATCAAATATCAGCCATCTTGTTTTCACCATTCTTCAAATGTCAAAATCGCCCCAAAAATCTCTAAAAGTGGGGCTATTTAACTGAAGACACTTTTTGCCTCAATATGCCTCGTCTGTAATAGCATACGTCTATGCCCGACTACGCAAATTGTGTTGCTTATTAAAACTACCCGGGCAACAAGTTACAAGTTACAAACATAGACGTATATTATAGACGAGGCATGTTGAGGCAAAAAGTGTCTCCAGTAAATTGGCCCCAATTTTTAAATTTTTGGGGACATTTTGAAATTCGAAGTATGGTAAAAACAAGATGCTGACATTTGTGTTATGGTGAAAACCAAGATGGTGTAACTTTTTCTTGTATGAATTTTTTTCCTGCTAAATGTACTTACGTGATAGCCTATCTTGAGTTGAAATCTTTGGTTACAAATTTATTGACATCTCGTTTATTAAAATCTGATCAGTGTTCGAGGCTACGATGGAACAAACATACATAGACTGCCAAAAGCATTACCCTTCCTTTTGGCTTCATCGTAGTCGGGTAAAAATACAGTACTTCCTACAATTAGGTAAGCGTTTACAATATATAATCGGAGCTAGACGTCGATGTGCTACAGTTTATTATTTAAGTACTTAAGAATAAATTATGTAAGAATTGAAAATAAAAATTAGATAATCCAGTGCACCTAATGTCATAAATCATAATACCTATAAATGCACTATAAAGAATGATAATTGCATGCTCTTTGCATGTATCTATCTAAATTGTAAAAAAACCTGCAATACATGCAAAAGCAGATTATAAAAGCGCTCTAAAAAGTATAAACCTAATCCCCAAAAAAACAAATACCTACCTGTCCATCAAATTGATTTGAGGTTTCGTATATTTTATTAGTGAAAAATGGAGATGCTTATATTGAATAGGCGCCAAATCTGTAATGGGACCGCAGTAGAAGCTTCTGGAACACTCGGCGTAGGATCATGTCCGCCAAAACATTCTGCATAATAAACTGTGATGCATTCAACTTATAATTAAAAACGAGGAAATAACTGGTAGAATTTTTATTATTGGGACTTTTTCCGCAGCTCCGCCTGCGTAAAGTATCCCACGGACACACTGTATTCTTTCGGAATAAAATGTAGCCTATGTTTTAATCCAGAGTCTAAACTACTACCATGCAAAATTTAATCAAAATCGTTTCAGTAGTTTTTGCATAAAAGAGTTACAAACATCCGTATGGATGTTTGTAACTCTTTATTTATTATTATTATAATAGTATACTCTTATTATAATAGAAGGAAGCAGTGGCGAAGGCTGGGTCTCCTTTATAGGGCGGCCCTATCCTGTACAACAATAGGTAGGGATTTTGATGAGGGTCTTCAAAAGGTAAGTGGTAAGAGAAGCCGATTGGAACGGAGTTACAGAAACCCCACGCCTATGGTAGGAAGTAGAATTATTGTATTTATACAAACGTTGAATCTGCGAAGTGTAACAAAATCTATACTATACTAATATTATAAAGCTGAAGAGTTTGTTTGTTTGTTTGTTTGTTTGAACGCGCTAATCTCAGGAACTACTGGTACGAATTGAAAAATTCTTTTTGTGTTGGATAGTCCACTTATCGAGGAAGGCTTTAGGCTATATAGCATCATGCTAAACTCAATACGAGCGGAGTACCAATCAAGAATGTTACAAAATCGGGGGTCTTTTTTTCCTTTTGAGAGCTTTCGCTACGTACGCTGCGGAAACGGTTAAAGTTTCGCTAAAATGATGTATGGCAGAATTGTTCCCCTTTAAAAGTTCTAAAAAAAAGTCCGCGACAGTATATGTCTATCTTTTAACGTTGGCTCACTATAACCTTTTTATACTTACCAAATTTGTTCTAAAAGTAAGCATTATTTGTGAAGGTGTTTTCATAAAGATTATATTAATCTTTATCCAAGTAAATACGTTATTCATTACAAGCATTTAATCTAGAAGAAATTTGCCGTTTACATCATTTGATTTCAATGAGTATTTTAGAAGATATCGCAGTAATAAAATAATCATGCGCGCTATAGTAAGGCGCGCGGAGCGGGCGGGCAGTCGTGAGGTGGAAGCGCTTCTTCTACGTAAATGAAGTCGCGGGTAAATTTTAGCGATATCCCAAAGTAACTATTCCACGCGGACGAAGTCGCGGGGAAAAGCTAGTTTAACATAAAAGAGTATCTACAGCCAGTGGTCGTCATCTGCGGCCCGCGCAGCCCTACGGCCAAAAGGTGCTGGAGACTCCGAGGGACGGCGTATCCGTCCTCTGTAGCTCAGTGGTTAGCCGGAGGTCGTGGATTCGAATCCCGCAGGTGGAACAAACATTTTGTGTGTTCCTGGGTCATGGACGTGTATTAAATATGTGAATAATATAATAAAAATCTTAAATATATGCATAATATAAAAATATTAAATCTACTTTCCGCTGTCTGGTACCTGTAACACATTAAGTTTTTCGGATACTTAGCACGGGGCCAGATTGACGTGGTGTGAAGCGTCCATAAATATTATTACGTCACATTGTCCTATGCGTCCCTTGAACAGGAAAGTGTGACGACCACCCACTGATCACCACAGTATCAAGTGGTATCAAGCTATACCAGCGTATAACAATATTATGTTACAACTTACGAATTCTGAAATAACAAAGAAAAATCGATCGTAAAGTTAGTCCCGTTTAAAACAATTCAGTAGTTAAAAACAATATCGCATTACACAAAGTAAACAATGCTGCAATGTAATTTAATTAGTTTAAAATTATTGCGGTGGTGACTAAAATGCGATAACTTTTTGTTTTTTTTTTCTGATAATGATAACATTTTCCAATATAATTTTTAACATACAGGGCACTGAACTGTACATTCGAGGCCAGAATTTTAAGGCCAATGTCATAGTCGATAACCATAATTATAAAACCGGCCCTTTCCTTATACCTAAGTGAATGACTTGTTAACAAGTGAAGTTGTACCTAGAACAGGTTTCAAGCGAGAGTTTTTGCACACACCATTTAATAAAATACAAAAAATATTACTATTAACGCCCCTGATACACAAGTTATTTAGTACAGAAAACATTAAATATGATTTATGTGAGCGACGCGCGTTGAGAATATAAAGCTTTTTTTTTTTTATGAAATAAGGGGGCAAACGAGCAAACGGGTCACCTGATGGAAAGCAACTTCCGTCGCCCATGGACACTCGCAGCATCAGAAGAGCTGCAAGTGCGTTGCCGGCCTTTTAAGAGGGAATAGGGTAATAGGGGAGGGTAGGGAAGGGAATAGGGTAGGGGATTGGGCCTCCGGTAAACTCACTCACTCGGCGAAACACAGCGCAAACGCTGTTTCACGCCGGTTTTCTGTGAGCCCGTGGTATTTCTCCGGTCGAGCCGGCCCATTCGTGCCGAAGCATGGCTCTACCACATAGTTATATCGATTTAATATACAGTTTTATTCTTACCAAATACTAATTTACACGTTTTGAATCATCAAAACACATACTTTTAAATAATATAAACTTAGGTATTTTAATCCATTACTGCATGATTTATACTGACTCTCCAAAGTAACTCTTAAAATACTGTAGTGCCTGTGACAGACGGTTTTAAAAGTCGTATGGTTGCCCAAGCACATACGACATTCTCTCAGCACAGTCAGCCTAGTCCAGAGGAATGACTGTTCAATGCGTCTGGGCCCTGGGGCCAACCATGTGCGGATTTTCTCACGATGTTTTCTTCACCGTTAGAACGAGCGTATAATATATTATGTAGTTGAAATCTGAAAAAGTCTCATTGGTACACGCCACAATCTGGGAATCATACCTGCATTCTGTCAAATGGGAATCAAAAAGTCTACCTACTTAGGCTACGGAGCGTTCATATAAACTTCCAATAAATAAGTGAAGAAATAAGTAATCTGAGTTTCTCTTAGCAAGTAAGAGCAAGAAAGTTAAGTAAAGTACCAGTGAAACGTTCTAGAATATAATATTACAAGCGTCAGGCAAATAGATGGCGAATAATTTACCAAGCGAAAGGTAAGAAGTCAGCAGCTAGGTGCAATAAACTATACATTTTATAATATATCAGCAACTTTAATTTCCGTTGTGTAGATACGCGTCATATTTCTAAATATTCAATGCATAAATATTATTTAATTAGCCTTTTCCCTCGGGAATACTACATTTTAGGAATAGAAAGTAGCCTATGTCTTAATCCAGAGCTCAAACTACGGCTATACCAAATTTCATCAAAATCCGTTCAGTAGTTATTTCGTGAAAGAGTAACAAGTATGTATCCATCCATACATCCTCACACCTTTCACATAGTAGTTAATAGTAGTACGGAGGATGCATGACTATTGTAAAATTTCGTTCGTTATGTTTTTTTTTTTGGGTCGACCCAAAAAAGTATTTTGGACCTTTTGCACTGCATTTAACACAATTTACCAGATATTATACATTATATCACGTATAAAATATTATTATAATATATTGTTACCCGCTTACCCGCCACATCTAGTAATTCACATTAAAAAAATATTCTAGATTATTTTTTTGCACATTTTTTAAGCTAGAATAATCGACATCATATTATTATCTTATCAGTGCTGGCGTTACTCTGCCGTAGGTATATCAGGAGGTCCCACAAAAAAAAATTAAAATTAAAAATCAATTGCTTTTTTTCATTTTTAAACGGCAATAGATCACACTGCAGGTGTGACTCGACCGTGTATCAGGGGCGTTATCGCGGTCGGCTCCAACATTAATCCTGCCCGTCGTCGGCGTTAGATACGTTGATGACCTTTTAATGTTTAAAGGCCAAATAAAAACGATTTTAGTTTTTTGTGTTTTTGCGCCCGAGGTGTATTTGAATACTAGTTGTTAATTGTTTTCAGTGACTTCGTTGAACATGATATTTTAGTACCAAACAATTAAGGGCCATACTGACTGTCCAACCTGCAAATCCAATGCTGTGGTCTGTGCAATTGTACGCAAAATTTTCAAATGATTTACACTACTGACGGACATTAGTTCCGGTGCTTGATTTGTATGCTGGACGGTCGGTATGGCCACTTACTAAATACTTATTTTCATTGTTTCATCGCACATGCTCTTGAACCCAGACATTGAAGTTATTAATTTAGTTTTACTTTGATTTACCTCCCGGGGAAGCCTTGACTCTAGGGAGCACGTCCCCAAGGTGACGGATAGGGGAAAGCCCGTCAGCGGTCAAATGACTAATGAAAAGTAGAAGGAATACCTCCCGCGGACCATAAAAGCTCTGTCAAACTAGCCTTGACCAAGTAACAGAGCCTGATTATCGTCTGCGTCTATGCCCCGTTAAATAGCTACCCGGAAGCTGAAAAACTAGAATTCTGAACCTCAATTCTCGTATTTAAAGTAGACAATTTAAAGAGTCAATTTTACTTTGTTTGGATTGAAAGTGTAGCGACTTGTTACCGTGAACGGATTTTATAACGTTTCGACCAATCAGAGCGCGTTTCACGTTGGTTTAACGTTCATAAAAACACCGTTTGGCAGTATAAGCGTATCGGGACTTGATTGTAATTGTATTAATGCAGGTTTTATTTAGCAGAATTGCCCCTCAGGAAAGCACTTTACATGCACGTAAACACTATAGGTACTGGCATTGGAACGAAAACTAATTTGTGGAGACTTATGAGTGCGCTAGTCAACGGCTCGAACTCAGTGCTGTGCGCGGGAAAAATGCTTGTTATTTCACCTAATATTGGGGAAAAAATAATATAATCATAAAATAGTAATCTATACTTATAAGAGAAGCTATACTACACACATTTATGTAGCTGTGTAAAGTATTTTAGAAAAAGCGTCTTCAAATTACGCAAATCGACACTCAGCTGTTGGTGATTTATGAAAAAACTATATATTATTTTTGTCTGAAGTAAAATTATCTCAATTGCTGAATAATCGAACTGTGTCGGTATTTACTTGCTTTTATATTATCATTCTTAGTTTAATTTTTATTAACGTTCAAAGTTGCGCTAAAAATGCGATGTTTGGAGGCTATTATCTTCTACACTAATTTGAATTTCAGAAATATAAGCAAATACCGACCTAGATAAGTGTCATAAAAATCGATATTACGCTAGAATTTGGGCCTACAATGTTTGACTTTGGAGTAAATCACCAACAGCGTTTGTATGGAGAAAAAACCGACTAGCGCAGCCTTAAGATGGCCATGTGGGTATGGATAGGATAGGAGATAGGTATTGCAGTTTTAGAGAACAGAATTCCGAAGGAGTTACAATCTTGGAGTTTGCCGTATCTCACAATCCTAGCTATCGCAAATACTTTTTTTAATAATTAAAAAAATAAAAAAACCCGACTGCAAAAAAAACAGATACCTACCTAAGCAACGTACTTACTAAAAAGACCGAAACAAGATTGAGAAAACAGACTACACTTTGAATTAATTGACGTTATATTTGGTAGCAGGCCCCCAATTTCAAATTTATAAATCGTACAAAAAAATATAGCGCCGAGCTCCAGCTCCCGTTGAAAAACTAAATAACTACATTTCACTATTACGTAACCAAGCAGCATATAATAATATTATTATAATAATTGCAGTTTAGAAGAGTGTGCTCAAAGAATTGTTTTTACCGGTTTTTAATGTTACTTTGAGGCACATAACATATTTACGTGACCTATGCCCATTTGCACTAAACTTAAGGATCGCCTAAGTTCTTTCCTAACTTGTTTAGGCTGCTCCTAGCAAAAAATACTATTGCACTAACCTTATGCCATTCCTAACTCCACTTAGGATATTCTTAACTTTATGAGCCCGATTAGGAAGTGCGTAAGCGTAGGCAACACATAAGTCGGGTGTTTTATCTAGTCTTGTAGATTATTTGTACAGGTCGCGCAACGAATTAAGATCTTTCGACAAAAGTAGAGGGGGTATGCGCAAAAGACAGTTTTGGGTGTGTTTGGCGGTAGCGGGCTTGGGCGGGGAGGTGTGGATGCGCCGAACGCATGCCGAACGTGGCTGCCGACACGCTATTGGTACGTTAGTAATATATAATCTTTGCTATTGGTCACATGCGCGAACGATCCCCTCCACTTTCACTGAGCGCTCATAAACCGTTGCGCGACCTATAACTGTTGATATAGTTTTATTATACTAATATAAAAATTTTGAAATGTAGTCGAATGAATGACATTTTATCACACACATAATTACGTATAATATGTGTAATGTGTATGTTGTAGTGCGAATATTCCACAATACTTCGACCGCATATTATAATAATATTTTTTTTGCATTTTATTATTTAAACCCTCCATGAAAAAGGCACAAACTTGGAATATAGATTCTTTATGACTTAATAATATTGAATACGTGAACTTTATTTAACGATTTTGTGTTTTTGGAGCGCTTTTAGCTTAGGGAAACTAAAAAACTTAATTTCTCGAATCGCAGTCGCTTAATGTGGCACAAAATTTGGAATTAGGCCTATTTTAGTGGTCTTAAACAGAAAATAGTCGTTTATCACACTTTAGAATTTTTGCCGGTACTGTTTTCAAAAAATGACCCTAAGTCATTTTTTACTGGACGAAAACGACGCAAATTAAGTCTCCATACTCTGGAAGCTGTCCCAGTTAAGATACCATTAATATTTTAAAATTTAAATCAATATTGCCACTTTTATAGCCATATAAAAAAATCAACCACAAATAATGGAATTGCTGAAAACGCAGTGGGCAGAAATGGCACAAAACTTAATGATAAGCTCCCCAGGGACTACTTTATCAACACACAAAAATTCAGCGACTTTAGAATTTTTTCCACTTACCACCTCGAATACGCCTAGCGCGACCCGTCTAGTTTATAAAACCATAAACAACCAATCTTCACATTCGTTCAATCATTCACTTAACTAAGCAATGCCTAAGCTACGATCTATATAAGTTATATCTGTTAGTGCAAACAAAATGTTTAGCTAGGCTGTTCTTATGTTTAAGTGTATCTTAACTAGGATAAGCCTAACTTACGTTTAGTGCAAATGGGTATTAAGCTTTACATACAATCATCCCAATCTCCCTATCAAATTCATCATTCAATCAAAACTATTCAAAAAAATTATGGTAACTGGAAAGCAGGCACAAGTTAACTGACCTACTTTAGCTATGCCTGCGGGTTAGTTTACTAAAATATATTTTATGACGGTCATTTTATAATTTGCATACCAAATTACACAATGAAGTTTCATATAACTGCAAAGTGATATTCCATTTTCATTACAAAATGGTTCCTGTCTACGCCTTGTCGAAGCGTGTGAAAAATTGTTATCTTTAAATGGAATTTCAATGCATTGTTGTAAATTGTGATAATAATTACAGATAATTGTCTCTTGTACCTAAACCAAAGAATATAATATATTACTAACGTAAACTAAGTTTTTTTTATTTTATTACACCTTTTGCCTTTTTTTGCCTTTTATTTTTTTGCCTAAACTAAGTTTTTTATTTTATTACAGCTAGGTACTATTGGAGTTAAGAGATTGATGATAAATCTTAAAAATTAAATACAGGAACAGACAATAAAGCAAAATAAATATGTAAGAGGAACACACTTAATTTTGTTTTTAGAGCAAAGAATTCAAAACTAAGGAAATAGAACGTTACATTAGACTGAAAAAGTATTCATACAAGAATAAGGCAACGCCATCTTCGTTTCAGAATATAATTATGCGGATTGCGGACTGACTGCGGAAAGCAAAGTCTATATGTCAAGATGAAAAATATCAAACCTCGACTGCCCCAAGGAACCCCGAAATAGGGCAGTTTAAGTTTGGACACTTTTTTCCTCGACATGCCTTGTCAAAAATATATAGGCATAACTTAGGCCTTTACATCCGTTAATGGATAATTTATACAGTATTCTCCGAGCGAAGTAACCACTCTTAAAATAGTGTCTGGGACAGTTGGTTTTTAAATGTAGTATGGTTGCTCAAGAACATACGGCATTCTCACAACATAGTCAGCCTAGTCCAGAGGAATGAACTAGTCAATACGTCTGGGGCCGACTATGTGCGGGTTTCCTCACGATGTTTTCCTTCACCGTTATATAGGCATAGACGTATATATTATAGAATATAGACGAGGCACGTTGAGGCAAAAAGTGTCTCCACTTTATGAAATATTTGGGTAAACCCAATATGGCGTAACTTCTTACCCCCTTACTAATAAACGGTGTATAAAATTTGAATAGTTACATAGTATTTTGTCTTCTTCAATCGAATTTAAAATGTCACTTGTGTGACGTGAACAAAACACTGTATAACTATTGTATAAACAGCGTTTATTAGTAAGGGGGGTTATTGTATGAAGATATTTTGTTCTTTCAAATGAACGTCATATACGTGGTTAGAGCATTGGCTCTCGACTCGGAGGCCGTGGGTTCGATTCTCGCATTGGAACAACAAAAAATGTTGTTTCCAAGTTTAGTTAGGACAATGCAGGCTGATCACCTGATTGTCTGACAAGAAAGATGATCCATGCGTCGGATGGACATGTAAAAAGTCGGATCTGCGCCTCATCTCTCGTCAGTCGTGTCGGTTATCCGTCCCACTGGATTACGAGAGTAAAGGAAGAGAGAGAGTGCTCTTGTGTACTGCGCACACTCTTGAACACTATAAAATCACTCCTGCGTAACTGGAAAACCGGCCAACGTCACCGAGATCGGTGGGGAGTTATTATATCCTATCTTGAGTTTTGAATTCTTTGTTTATAGGCTTTGATTACTTACGAGTACCTATTACGTTTAAAGGTCTATGTTTTCGGGTCACAAGGAAGATAATTTTCGTATGTCAATGGCAACATTTACCCCTACTCCTTACTATTATCTTGCCCTAGCTGACAATATTGCATTAATTTGGTCAGTACGAGGGACTCTCATAAAAATAAAACCACAAAGAGCTTAACCAAACAATAAAAATTAATGATGATAAACCACGAGTTTACGACGTCACTGTACCGCCATCCCGGGTGGGGATAAAAAAACAAGAGCTGAAAGTAATAAGTACAGTCGCATACAAAAAAAATATATGTCGCTCATTGGTTAGTTTTTTCCTACCTCGTTTGGTATGTTATGCCATTTTGTCTAATAATGCCGTTTAACAATAACTAGATATATTATAATGAAACATGGATACCATAATAATATTTTTTATTCTTCAATAAATAAGGTAGGATTGATAAATGATAAATTAAAATATTGTTTGTTATTACGTTAGGATGATAGGAGTTAAACTGGGTGACAGGATAAGAAATAGTGAGATAAGGAAACGTTGTGGTCTGAAAGAAGATGTAGTGACAAAAATTGAGAAAGGTATGCTGAGATGGTTTGGCCATGTTGAGAGAATGAATGAAGAACGATTGACGAAAAAAGTGTACAATGCGAGTGTGAATGGAAGTGTTGGAAGGGGTAGACCTAGGCGGACGTTCCAAGACCAAATCGGGGACGTCTTAAAAAAGGCCAGGTCAAGAGTACCCTAAACCGAAGAGCATGTATGAAGGGAATAATGAAAGTGGATGAAGCAAAACAAATTTGTAAGTATCGTAACAAGTGGAAAGAAGTGGTCTCTGCCTACCCCTACGGCGTGAGGCGAGAGTCGTGATTATATGTATGTATGTATGTTTTACGTTACACAGTTTATGTAACAAAGTGATTTTAGTTTAGAAGCAAACTTAAGGGTAAGTCGATGTTTTCGATATTATAATATTCTTTTTTTTTGCTGACGTTTCATACATAGATAAATAATTGGTCTCGCTGGGCGCTCGTACCCCTCTATGGTTTCATATTTTGGTGGGATAAATAAGCACCAATGTTGTTTTTACAAAAGTAGGTGAAAAAGGCGAATAAAACGCCATAGTTACGTATTCGACGTTGAATTTCGGCAATATTTGTAGACAAACTAAAGCTAGACATGTACAAACATCGAAGCTTCTGGATCATAAATACATAATAACCATTGACACGAAACTTTCGTCGAGTCCCCGCTCCATTGCTGGCAATAAATCATTCGGATTCCAAGCACGTCACACGTGACAGGCGATGTATAGGACTGTAGGCTACAATGACAAAAGACTTCCCGCTTCCCAGTATGAAGTATCACATTAGCGGCACTCGCGGTAAATACTGGGAACTTGTAATTATGAGTACTGAAGGCAAGCACGTGCCGAGAATGCGCGGCCTGAGACTTAATACAGTTTAAGGCTATATGATCCGGAATCTGGTGGGCCCAGGAAAATACAGAACACTGAAAATAGAACTCTGAACTAAAGCAATAGAGTTGAAAATCGAAGTGACAAGTGTCAGGCTATCATTTATAACATCTTCATTTAACTCGACACTTGTGTGTTCGATTTTAATCTCTATTGTGTTAGCACAGAGTTCTATTATCAGAGCTCTGAATTTTCCCCAGCCTTACGGATTCCGGACAATACAGTCCCGGACTTAGTATCATCTCACACCGAAGAAGCGACAAAGCGCAGTGCAGCGCTGCATTTTACAAGCTTTTATTTACTTTCACCTGTCCCGTTGTCTGTAATGGAATTTTGCCAGTTAAATTTGACCCACTTTCCGGTTTCCAATTGAGCTGAAATTTTGCACGAATATGTTAATCCGGTTACAATGCAATATTATAATGGCGTGGAGGTAATCTGGTGATGGAGCAGGAAGGTGGCCACAGGTACTCCGTAATAAAACCACATAACCCCATCGAGCCTTAGGGCTTCAAGGTCGCGTTATCGCGCCGCCGTCACATTAGCAAAAAATAATATGTTGCGAAATGCTGCTGACAGACTGGATAAGGAGGGACCATGGTCTTCTTTATACCATGAACTCAAACCAAATAATACCACTGCTCCACAGTATTTTTCAAATATCAAGATTAATAATTCATATACTCATAGTTTAAGAGACACGGCGAAGGCGTACCTTGACGTGCTTATTCCAGACGACAAGCCGGACTTGGACAATGATCTTCACCGCGAGATAAGAATCAGAATGTTAGACCCCATCAATACGCCGGTTTCTGACTTACCTACACTTGATGAGTTCACTTCAACAGTTAATTTGTTACCTACGAAAAAGTCAGCAGGCGAGGATAAAATATCTAATATTATGATTAAGCAGGCATGCCTAGCGGTAGGCCCATCTATATTACAGGTTTTCAATAAATGTATTGCAGAAGGCAGTTTTCCAAAAATCTGGCGAATCGGCACAATAAAATTAATTCCAAAAGCCGGTGATAAACTACCAGACGATCCGAAATCCTACCGTCCTATAACGCTATTGTCATGCTTAGGAAAATTATTAGAACGTCTTATTGTTCCCGGTGGCCCGAAATTTAATAATCAGCAATTTGTATTTACCGCCGGGAAGTCAACAGTGGATGCAGCTATCGAGGTCAGAAAAACAGTAAATCTATCGGAGTGTAAATATGTAGTAGGTATTTCTCTGGATATCGCGGGCGCCTTCGATAATGCCTGGTGGCCCATGCTACTACTGAAGTTAAGAAATAGAGGCTGTTATCGTAATATTTATTATTTAATTTACTCGTATTTTTGCAACGGCGCGGCGTAACAAAACTCCAACTCGGCCATTACACACATTTCAAAAACTTAACGCGCGGCTGCCCTCAAGGATCAGTATTATCGCCGTACCTGTGGAATATAAGTTTTGATGATTTACTATGTGTTCCCTTGCCTCCTCTGTGCTCTCTGATAGGTTACGCTGACGACGGATTTCTTATTATTCAAGCCAATTCGCGATCTGAAATTGAAAACAAGGCCAACAAGTGCCTCAACGTAATATCAAGTTGGGGCCACAGAAATCGATTAGAATTTGCAGCACATAAAACCTTTCAAATACTTTTAAAAGGTTCATTAATATCAACTCCTTGCATTAAACTGAACAACATCAATGTGAAACGTAAACGGTCACTTTGTTACCTAGGACTTATCTTAGAAAATAAATTTACATTCCTGGAACATATAATACAGACCGGTGAGAAAGCTAAAAGGAATTTCTATTGTTTCACAAAAATATCAACGTCGACATGGGGCCTTTCATTTAAAACGTTAAAAATAATTTATACAGCGACGTACCTCGGCAGCATATGCTATGGCGCACCGGCTTGGGCAGATAGGGCTACAATAGGAGCAGCCCGTCGTAAACTTTTGCAAAGCCAACGTCTCGCCTTAATATTTTTATGTAAGGCATACCGTACCGTAAGCACTGAAGCACTTCCAGTCTTAGCCGGAGTCCTACCAGTAGATTTAGAGATACAGCGTCGTGCAGCACTATATTATAAAAATAAAAAAAATGACTAACCCTGAGTTTTTAAGCGTGAAAGAGAGTAATAAGATAACTAGATTATTCGAGCCATTAGATATTTCTATACAGAACCTAATTTCTGAGTGGCAGGAACGGTGGGACAACACTATCAAAGGGCGTCACCTATATAATTTCTTCCCTTCGGTACGCGATCGACTCTCTAAGCAATGGTTAGAAATAGATCACTACGTCGCACAATTTTTGACAGGTCACGGAAACTTTAAAGCGAAACTGTTTGGATTTAAATTAGTCCCGTCTCCGCTATGCGAGTGTTTGACCGAAGGCGGCCCTTATGAACAAACTGCTCATCACATACTCTGGGAGTGTGATCTCTGGTATGACGAAAGAATCGAAATGTTGAACAGCGTCCATTGTGTTTCTAGGGTAGTGTATTATGAAGATCTCGTGGGCTGCGCGAAGAACTTCCGGGCTTTCAAACGTTTTTGTCATAAGTACTATTGGAAACAATGCAACACTATTTTGTCATCATAAATCCATTGTAATAATTGTCATATTATAAATTAAAACATATAATTACATTATCTTGTAGTCATAAAAAAAACATGTTATTCCCGTGGTGCTTCCCCTTTGACTTTTTTGTCATAACAATTTTTGCTGTCTCCCGCTTTGCTTGGGGAGGGAAACTGGAATACTTCCTACTCCTCCTACAATCTTCTGATTAATTTCATTGCGGGTTCCAAGACAGATTTAACATGTCCCCCGGGCACCCCTGAGATCATATCAAAGGGTTTTTGCGGTTGGTTACCACTGTCGATCCTGGCTACACAGGAGTTGCAGTGGTGGGAAAGTGTGGTGGGAAAGTGTGGTGGGCCAATTGCCCGTAAAAAAAAAAATAACCCCATCGAGTTTGGGCTCGTTTGATTCGTCTTGATGAGTAATTACTACTCCTCAGTAATAAAACTTTTTTTTTTTAATAATTATATAATTTATTAAGATAGTTGTTCAAAATTGAAATTTATTCACTACACAATAAGAATGTAAGAGTTCCTATTACGATTTGAACCGGGCTGCGTCACCTCGAGCCTCGTTGAAGTATGTGCTAACACTTAAAGGGTTTTACCCACTGATGCAAAAAAACTCAACTGACGATACAAATGTTTTTATCCGACTACGACGAAGCCACTTTGAATAACGTAAATTTAACTACCTGTCACCCGATCAACCCGAGATCAACGAAAAATTGGCCGATATTGAGTTATGTTAGCTAGATAGTAAAGTTTTGGCAATCAGTGGAGTTATCGCGAACAATTATGAGCATACGCCGTGTGTTCACATTTTCCAATTATACTCGTAGGAATCCATTTTGATATATTATATATTTACGAATGATGCACTGCAAACTTAACGCGAATAAACTATAGTGTGGCACTTTATGTCGATGATTTAATATTCTACGTGCAGTCGATATGTAAATACTGTATCGAAAGCAACGGAAGCTAAAAGCTTATACGAGTTCCAACTTCCAACATTCCGAATATAGGCGCAGTTATATAAATATTATGTTTGCTATAGTACCAATCCATTTAAGTTAGGCGAAATCTTGTCCGGTCGAAATCTCCTAGAGCGAGATGGCACCTCCAAAAAGGAACTTATTTTATGATTCAGTCAACCATGCCTCTGAGAAACAATTAGGTGTCAAATGGACCACTGAGGTACTCTTATATGCATTTGGTAAAAGTGAAATCATTCTTTGCGCTAAATCGTCTGGAGTCAAAAATACTTCGTTTTTTCACAACTACTATGCTCAGGCAAATCTGACTGACTCATCTATCAACGCACAGCCGAAACTACTGAACGGATTTTGCTGAAATTTGGCATACAGATAGTTAAGTAATGACGTAGGCATCCGCTAAGAAAGGATTTTTGAAAATGGAACCCCCAAGGTGGTGAAAAAGGGGTTTAAACTTTGTATGGAAACCGAACTCCACGCGGACGAAGTCGCGGGCAAAAGCTAGTAATATTATAAAGAGAAAACATTTTATTGTTTCTTTATTTTCTTGCATTGAATAGGCTCCAGGGTCCATTTTAATGAGGCACTGATATGAAGAAGATTAAGGTGAACGACATAGGCTACTTTTTGACGAAAAATTTTCGGTTCCCGCAGCAAAAATATATTGCGGGCGAGATGTCCCCTAACATTTTGTTAGACGCCCTAGGGCGAGATTTCGACCGGGAGAATCTAACCTAACCTAACCCTATAAAACATATTATAGGTAAGTTCGTGTTATAGGTATGGGAAAAAGTGGCCGGTAAAAGTGTTATATTAAAACTCTACATAACTAATTATTCATTTTATTTTCACACTGTGATTCAAGTTCAGCTTGAAATAACAATGGTAATATATAAACCTCTTTCCATTTGAGTATATTTTTCTCGTTAAAATTATAATTGAAGCTTGTAAAAGTAAATATAACAAATGTTATTTTTACCCAATAGTCATTATCATGGACATAGCACTAACTTTTAGGGTAACAACTCACAAGGCTGAAGACTCCATATAGAATGTGGGAAGGCTGCTCCGGAATCCGGACGCATCGGTGAAAATTCAGAAAATAGAACTCTGCGCTAATCCAATAGAGTTGAAAATGGAAGGTTCAAATGTCATATATGGCATTGACATTTGACTCTCTCGGTCTATTGTATTCGCAGAGAATTTTATTTTCAATGTTCAGAATCCCCTACGGCCTTTCGGATTCCAGACCATATAGTTTAGTCCCAGTCTAAGGTTACAGACTACCATGCAGATAGCCTGCTGTGGGTCGATTGATTTTGTGTGGAATAACATCTGCGAATTAATTGCCAAATAGTAAACGATTACCTGCAATACAATAGGAACCGCGAACGCGGGTAACTATAGACTATGTAAATTAAGTAGTCGGGTTAAAGTTATAGTTTTTTTTTTTATAAAAGTTGCGGTTCTTACTTTTATTACAACATATAAGATTACATAAAAGTCAGTTCTTGCTGATAGTTTTGGTAATTTTTTGTGACTCATCTTATTTCCCACAGTTTTAAAACGCGATCCTTGTACATGGATTGCTTGAAAATAATATAATTAATTAATACGTGTAGCAAAAACTGTAAGTACAATTTTGCGAATGGAGGTGTATTTAATATTTTATTTTAACAAAATTTACACCTTACGAATGGAGGAGTACTTATGAAAGGAGCAGTTAAAGTTTATGTAAAGAAAGGTGTGCAGAAAGCTAGTTTTTTTTAACTGACTGAAATAAATAAGATTTCCTTTTGATAGAATACTTCCATAATATTTATATATAAAAATGTTATGTAGGTTTGTGTACGCTTTAAAAACTCAAAAAGTTCTGCACAGATCGAGCTGAAATTTTAGCATGATATATAATCCGCATCAAGGATTGTTTTTATCTATTTTTTATCCGCGACCTCGAAAAAACTATATTTATGTGGGCGGATGGGCTATATTTATGTTACGTGGGCGGAGCCGCGGGCAACAGCTAGTAATAATAAATATGAATTAGAAAAACACGATAAGGACAATGTTTCCATCCATAATTTTACAAATGAAAATTTTTTTCGCCCCAAAATTTATTAATATATTGCATCAAAATATAAACGGTCTTATATCTAAATCTAACTTATTAACTATTCATCTTACTGACTCTCAATCTATTAACACTAATGTAGAAGTTATTTGTATTACGGAGCACAACATGTTACAAGGTGACACTGACTCTCTCATAATCCCGAACTACACCTTAGCTGCAATATTCGCGAGGAGCAGTAGACACGGAGGTTCATGCATTTTAGTTCAAAATATGATTAGATATAAAACTATACCGGAAATAATCAGTTATTGTGTAGAAAACATATTAGAATGTAGCGCCATTATCTTATTAGACCACAATATTAAAATTATTAACATTTATAGACCACCAAAAAATGACCCTGTGACCATTAACACGTTTTTTAAATTATTAGACAGTATCTTATCAGTTTTCTGCCGATGTAAACTGAAAATTGTAATTTGTGGAGATTTTAATATTAATATTATGAAAAAAGATTCCCTCTCGCAGCGCTTTCGTGATCTTCTCTCTAGCTATAACTTAAATCTAGCAATAAAAGAGCCAACTCGTATAAGTAGTGGAAGCTGCTTAGATAATTTCGCTCATAACTTAAAGGGATCTAAGCATCAAATCATAGATTTAGCACTGTCAGACCATACAGCTCAGCTGCTACAATGTCCAACAAACAGTACACCACCTTTTTCATATTGGTACGTTTATAGACGTGATTTCTGTGAAGAAAATATGCTAAAGTTTCGCAACTATTTAAAGTCATTATCTTTTTCTGAATGTTTTAATAATCAACACGCGCAAATGGCATTTAACTCGTTTTTTGATATTTTTAAATTATTGTACGACCTGTGTTTTCCATTAATAAAAATAAGAATTAATACGACAAAGAAATTAAAATGGATTTCTAAAGGAATTAAAAAATGTTGTAATAGAAAAAGAAAAATGCTTTGGGAATATAGACAACGGAAAACAGATGAGAATAAAAATAACTTCAAAACCTATTCCAAACGACTTAAGAAAATTATAAACCTTACCAAAAGGGCACAAAATCATCACTACATTGCAACAGCTTCTAATAAGTCTAAAGCTACATGGAGAGTGATCCGAAATAACTACACAAAAAAATTGTCGGAAAACAACATTACACAGATAAACTCACATGGTGATACAATCTCAAACCCATTCCTTATAGCAACTGCTTTTAATGATTATTTTATAGGTCATACTAAACAGAATACGCCTAAAAATGTAAATAAAAAATTTATAATTCCATCAACGCCCCACTCAATATTTTTATATCCAACCTCAAGTAGAGATATTGTTCGTTACATCTTGTCTCTAAAAAATACTAATAGTACAGGCAACGATAATATTTCTACTAAGGTTATTAAATTTGTAGCATATACTATAGCCCCTATTCTTGCTCATTTAACAAATCTCTGCATGTCTCAAGGAAAGTTTCCGAACAATCTAAAAACAACTATAATTAAACCACTGTATAAAAAGAATGATAAATTGAACATTGAAAATTATAGACCTATTGCTCTGGTGTCAGTTTTCTCAAAAATAATAGAAAAAGCCATTTATGAACGCCTTTACAATTACTTTCATTAATTTAATTTGTTTTCTCCTGAGCAGATGGGTTTTAGAAAAAATTTAACAATAAATGCTGCAATTTTTAATTTTCTAAGAAAATTGATGGAGAATGTTGACAAAGGTTGTGTGTCCTGCGCTCTATATATGGATTTAAAAAAAGCCTTTGATTATGTAGATCATGATATTCTGATTAGCAAAATGTATCAATATGGTATAAGAGGAAATGCTTTAGAGCTGATTAAATCATATTTAAAGAATAGAACACAACTAACTTGTATACAAATTACTAATCTTAAGACTAAATCAGAGGAAATACATTACTCTAAAGCCAAAAATAATTATCGCGGTGTTCCCCAAGGCAGTGTCCTTGGTCCACTTTTATTTATAATTTACATAAATGACTTTCCTTTGCATATTAATGAACCAATGACAATATTTGCTGATGATTGTAACTTATTATTTTTTGACGACGGAACAACTAATTTTGAAGAGAAAATTTCTAATACCCTAACAAATATAATTGAATGGATAAATGAAAACCAACTAATTTTAAACTTTGACAAAACGAAAATAATGACATTTGTTAACAAAAATAAAAAACGACCAATGCTAAAAGTTAAATATAACGACCACGAGATAGCAGAAACCAAATTCCTAGGGCTTTTGGTCGATAATGATTTAAGTTGGAATGCACACATTGAGGTCCTATGCACTAAATTACAAAAATTCTCTTATGCATTATATATGCTGTCTAAAGTGGTTGATATAGATACCTTGCTCATAACATACAATGCATACGTGGGATCTATTTTAAGGTATGGAATCGTTTTTTGGGGTAATGCTACTGGGCATGAGCGTGTATTTAGGGCCCAAAAAAGATGCATACGTTCTATGTGCGGTCTCAAACAAACAGAATCTTGTCAACCCTATTTTAAAAAACTTAAGATTTTAACTCTACCATGTCTTTTTATTTGCGAATCGATACTATTTTTAAGGAAAAATAATATTCAATTGTATGAAATGTTAATAGTGCACGACATAAAAATAAATTGAAAATACCTTTATCGAAAACAAATAAATTTAGTAAAAGTACATACATTATGATGCCGAAACTATATAACAAATTACCCACTCATATTAAACAAATTGAAAATTTTTATAGTTTTAAGAATAATTTAATAAAATTTCTAATTGACAAAAATTTTTACTCTATAACAGAATATCTATACGACATATTATAAAAAATAAAATAAAAATAATACAAAATTTGCCATATAATAATGTTTCTTTATATTCATAATATTATGTGTATACCTAATGCCTAATAAATCTCTATAATATACCAATTAAAACTGAAATTGTAAAATAAATGCAATATTGTAACTCATTCTCAATGTTTTGTAAATGATTAAAAAGTATTACCTATGTCATTTGTTTCATAAATTAATGTTATAAATGTTTAACTTTAATATTATACGTGTCAATTAATTATTATAATTATAGCTTGTAATATTTGCATGCCAAAATTGGCAAAACATGTACTTCGACATTTAAAATGTTAACCACCTTAATTTATCATGTTTTATGCAAATAAAAGTATTGAGTATTGAGTATTGAATATAATAAAGAGGAAAATTTTGTTTCTATGCATTGAATAGACTCCGAAACTACTGGACCGATTTTGTTGAAATTTGGGATAGACCACGGGGAAGCGGAACTACTGGTTCGAATTGAAAAAATATTTTTGTGTTGGATAGTCTATTTGTCGAGGAAGGCTTTAAATCAATCAAGTGTTTATTTGCTATATATATATATATATATTTAAAGCTATATAACATAACGCTGCGACCAATAGGAGCAAACACGGGGAAAATTATTCATATTGAACAGATTTTAATGAATTTTTTTGTGTGTTCAAGTGGATTCGAGAATGGTTTAGATTTACAATTGGTGGCGCTTCTGTCAGTACGTCATTAAATTTAATTCGGCGGTACGAAGTTTTCCGGGACAGTTAGTTTATAATAATTATCCACATAATAATTTGTCGCTGTTTCAGTGGCGAAGGCTGGTTCTCCTTCATAGGGAAGCCCTTACCTGTATAATAGGTAGAGATTTGGATGGGGGTGTTCAAATGGTACGTGGTACCTAATTGAAGCCGATAGCAATGGAGTTGTAGGAACCCCATGCCACTGCGCTGTATATATATGTTCATAATGTTGATGTGATGTAGCATTTTAATGTTACGCTCCAAGCAACATTTTCCCGCTACTCCAGCTACTGTCGATGACCCATCTTTCCTTGCCACTTATCGCGTTTGAGTAACGACCACATAATGCCATTTTAATGTAATGTTTCGCGAATGCTTTAAACAGATAATTGTGGGGTACCGCGCGGCGGGGTAAAGTGAAGTGGGGTGAAGAAGTGGGGGAGGGGGACATTATCATAATTCGAATTTAACAAGCACGCGTAATGACCACTTAAGTTCGGCCATTTGTGAATTGCTGAGTAAATTGTATGGGCGCGTCTTTTGCATTACATAATATGTATCTTAATAGGATGAGACTGAATACGAGCGGACGGACGGTTCATCTAGTTACTGGTAGGTTAGGCTACATAATATGAACACCTTCAATGCCAAAGGAATTATAAATGCGTTGGTGGTGTTTTTTGTGTGGAGTATTTCTCCGACTTAGATACTCACAAATTTTGTTTTATTAATTTTTATTCACCAATTCCACAAATAGGTCGCTTAAAACTACAATTGGCGACAAAATGTAACTTTCCGTATTATATCACGCTCAATGGTGCTGGGCTGGGCTGGCCTCGCTGGCCTAGCTGGGCCTCTAGCCAAGATACCTTCCAATAACAATGATGAACTTAAAAATCAAAGGGGAAGGTATTAATTAATATCATACACTTTTGATCTGTGACGTTAATTAATAATAACTCCCCATACCGATTTCGGTTACGGTGTCCAGTTTTCATTGAAACCAGGCCAGATACGCAGGAGTATTTTTATTGTGCCCAAGTGTGTGCGCAGTACACAAGAGCACTCTCTTCCTTTACTCTCATAACCCATGGAACGGATAATCGACACGACTGACGAGAGATCAGGCGCTGGTCCGACTTTTTACATGCCTATCAGTCGCATCTTTCTTGACAGACAAACAAGTGATCAGCCTGCATTGTCCTAACTCCTAACCAAACTTGGAAACAACATTATTTGTTGTTCCAATGCGGGAATCAAACCCACGACCTCCGAGTCGAGAGCTAAGCTCTATCCACTAGACCACGGAGGCTGTTGTGACGTTAATGACGTTAATTAACGTATCGCTAAGTCACGTCACACATCTCAACCCCATACATTTTTGTTTACAAACTTCGTCATTGTAATTAGCGAAGGCACCTTGGCTAAGGTTCTAGATCTATATATGCCTCTGTAAGGTTATGCCGTCAACGAAGTTAAGAACTTTAACCGTATGGTTTTGTAAGGCGTGTATATGGATTCTTCGTCGATATTATATTCCTTTTCCTCAGTTTACGTTCTAATCCTCTTACGCTTGAAATGGGTTAATAAGTCTAACACGGTAAGCATTCATGAGACTTGATAGGCATTATAAATTACTAGCTTTTGCCCGCGGTTCCACCCGCGTAAATACTGTATCCCTGTATTTTTTTAGCATAAAAAGTACCCTGTCTTAATATATATATTAATATATCGAGATATATATTATAGTATAGCAATCTACCACACACGGTAGCTATACTATAAATATATATTTTTCCCTCACTCGGTCTGCGGTCGTCCATACCAAAATATATATTAATATGCCAAATTATATATTCGTCGACATATTTTGGTGACATAATAGAAATATATATTTGACGACCTCCGTGGCTCAGTGGTGAGCGCAGTGGCGCTTTAGCCAGAGGTTGCGGGTTCGAATCCCGCCAGGGAACGAAAAAGTTTTCTGTGTTCCTGAGTCATGGATGTGTATTAAATATGTGTATAATATAATAAAAAATCTTAAATATAAGTATAGTATAAAAAGTATTAAATATATTTCCGTTGTCTGGTACCCGTAACACAAGTTCTTCGGATACTTACCACGGGGCCAGACTGACGTGGTGTGAAGCGTCCATAGATATTATATTATATTATTATGAGTGAAACTTGTGTTTGCTCAGCTTGTGCTGGTATATATCCGAGTCCCGCCCTGAAGCCTTCAGGGAGAGGGTACTGCGGATTAATTTTTATCTATTAAATATTGTCCCCCAAAATTTTAGAAACTATTGTCGAAGTGTGAATGGCTGTTTGCTTTTGCATTATTGTTATGTCTAATTTAGCGTCTAGTATGTCACAATATCTACGGATACTCCTGGCGACCATTCCAGTAGCTCCTATTACTATTGGTATAATGACGGTTTTCGTTTTCCAGAGTCTAGTTATTTCTTTTTTCAGTAGGTGGTATTTTGTAATTTTTTCCATTTCTTTGGCGCCAATATTGTAATCGGTAGGTATTGTGACATCAATCAGGTAAGTAATGTTTTGGTTTTTATCTATGTATATTATATCCGGTCTATTGTGATTAACTTGTACGTCTGTCTGCACTGGCATCTCCCACATGAGTTTGGCTGTGTCGTTTTCTTTCACTTGGGGTTGTGTGAGCGTATCCTTCCACCATAATTGATGAGTATTAAAATTGTGTTTTTTGCTGAGGGCCCAGTAAATGTATTGAACTATATTATTGTGTCGTTGTACGTATAGTGTTCCCGCTAACTTTTCGCAACCCGAGACTATGTGTTGGATCGTTTCATCTTTAGTGGAGCATATTCGGCATTTTCCATCTATCAGTTTCTTCATTATATCGCGTTCAAACTGTTTGGTTATTATCGATTGGTCCTGTATTGCAAAAACGGCCGCCTCTAATCTAGAAGATATCAGTTGCTTCTTAAGCCAATTAAACGAGAGATTTTTATCTATATTTTCTTTTTCCAGGGCTTGTTTGTAAAACTGTTTGCGTAAAGGTTTTGATTTCCAGGTAAGTATTTTCTTTTTTACTATTGCTTTTTTTATATTTATATCTATTATATTATCTTTTGCGTCTAATCCTAGTTCTTTTATATATTCCTTTGCATTTATATTTATTGAGTATTTATTTACGTTTTTATCATGTTCATTAACTGCTTTTATTAAATAATCACCTGTATTGTTTAAATATTGGCTATACTTGATGATTTGTGTTTTGTATAACGATTCTATGCTAAGTAGCCCTCTTCCTCCTTCCTCTACCGGTAAGTATAATCTTTCTACTTCTGCTTTTTGTTGGTGTACCTTATTTAGCGCTAACAGTTTCCTAGTTTTTACATCTATTGCTTTTATATCTCTATCTTTATAGTTAACGATGCCGAATGAGTAGAGTAGCACCGGGGCTGCATACGTATTAATCGCTTTCATTATGTTTCTTGCGCTTAAATGTGTGTTTAGTATTTTCTTAGTTCTTTTAAAATATTCTTTTGTTATTTGATCACGCAGTTCCTGATGGTTTAACTTTCCAGATTCGTGTATTCCTAAATATTTGTACGTTTCATTATCTTTTAGGTATGAAAATTCTTCTCCGTTTAGCAACAACTGTCCATCTGTCTGATTTTTAGATTTTCGCCCTTCTATTATATGTAGTGTATTGCATTTTTCGAGACCAAATTTCATTCCTATATCTTTTGTAAATATTTCTACCGTGTGTATTAAAGTTTCTAGATTATTTTTAGTTTTAGCGTATAATTTTAGATCGTCCATATAAAGTAAATGATTGATGTTCGTGGTATCTTGTAGTTGGTATCCTTTATTTATGTATTTATTTAGAATTTGGGATATCGGATTTATAGCTAAGCAGAAAAGTAAAGGCGAGAGTGAATCTCCTTGGAACAATCCACATTTGATTCGTATTGGGTCTGTAACCACAGTCGTCTTTTCTCCATAGGCTGACATAATCACTCTCCATTTCATCATAACTGTCTTCAAAAAGTCTATGACAGCATCTGGGCATCTATAAAGGCTAAGTACTTTTAGTAACCACTCGTGGGATATGCTGTCAAAGGCTTTTTGATAATCTATCCAACACATGCTCAAGTTTTTCTTCGCGTAGTAGGCGTCTTCAAGTATTGCTTTATTAAGTATCAGGTGATCTTTACAACCTCTGGTACGCCTCCTACATCCGCGTTGCTCTACTGCTAAAATTTTGTTGTGTTCACAATATAAATATAATCTATCTGCCAATATTGATGTTAGTAATTTATACATTGTAGGTAAACAAGCTATGGGACGCCAATTCTTTGGGTTATTTGTGTTGTCGTTTGTTTTTGGGATGAGAATAACCTGACCTGTAGTAAACCATTCATCTGTATCTTCTATACCTTTAAAAATCCTATCAAAAGCTTTTGCTATATAGACATGGGCGCTAGTGAAATATTTAAGGTAGAAATTTTGTATTTTATCTATTCCTGATGTCTTCCAATTATGAGTCTTTTTAATGGCGTTTTTAAGCATTTCTACGTCTATGCATTCAAATCTGTAAATATTATTATCAAGGTTAAATTGTGTTTTGTTCTCTATTTCTTTTATCCATGGTGCATCAATGTTAAAATCCTTTGGTTGTGATAATATTTGTGACCAAAAACTATGTATGTCCTGTTTATTTGGGATATCTTGTGGATTATTTGTTTTATTTTCTAAGGTCCTGTAAAATTTATGTTGATTATCTTTAAAAAGTGTGTTTTGAGTTTTTCTATTATTCATTTCTTCATACCGTTTAATTCTCCCAGCATATAACTTAACTTTTTGTTTCAGAATTTCTATTGTATTATTTAAATCTTGCTCACTAAATATGTTATATTTATCGTACAATTTATTTATTGCATTTCGTTTTTTCTGACCAATATTATTGTTTTTACTTTCTGTTAATCTACCTAATTCTTTTCGGATTTCTTCTATTTTCTTTTTTATTCTCATTTTCCATGGTGGTTCTTTGATTGGCCTAACAGACTTTTGTTTGCCATATGGCTTCTGGTTATTACTAACTATAAGAGTTTTTGCGGCAGCATAGATTACATCATTAATGTCCCTAAGTGTTTCTTGTGTTTGCAAAATATTCGGTAAGTACTTATTTATTTTATTTAATTTATCAAAGAATGCTTTCTTGAAATTAGGTTTAGGTAAAGACTTTCTATCTTCTATTTGAATTTCTTTAGTTTCTGATAGATTTTGTAGGAAATCATTAATGATATTGTCTTGCAGGTCATCAGTTTCAACGTATTCTATATTGTCTTCGTCGTGTAAATTATTTTCAATTGGCGTATCATATTCAAAGGTAAGTGTGTTTTCTAATTGTGGATCTGTGTGTTCGATTTCTGTGCGTGTGTGCGATTGTGACTGTGTGTATATTTGTGACAAGTGGCTCTCTAAGATAATATCTGGCTGCACGTTGGTGCTTGCTTCTTCTAAAACTCGATGAATTTAATATTATATTATATTATATTATATTATATTATATTATATTATATTATATTATATTATATTATATTATATTATATTATATTATATTATAGCTGCGTGTGCGGTCATCGAAACGTTATATTACAAAATATATCGTAATGCCTTGCTATAATTCATTCAACTGCCTCCGTGGTCTAGTGGTTAGAGCATTGATTCTCAACTCGGAGGTCGTGGGTTCGATTCCCGCATTGGAACAACAAAAAAAATGTTGTTTTTAAGTTTGGTTAGGACAATGCAGGCCGATCACCTGATTGTCTGACAAGAAAGATGATCCATGCATCGGATGGGCATGTAAAAAGTCGGACCTGCGCCTGATCTCTCGCCAGTCGTGTCCGTTATCCGTCCCACTGAATTACGAGAGTAAAGGAAGAGAGAGTGCTCTTGTGTACTGCGCACACACTTGGGCACCATAAAATTACTCCTGCGTAACTGGCCTGGTTTCAATGAAACCGGCCACCGTCACCGAGATCGGTGTGGGGAGGGGGTATATGATTCATATTAATATATACTCGTGTTATAGCTACGTCTGTGACGGGCTTGAAACTAGGTACCATACCAAATTTTATCAAAATCTAGGTATTCAGTAGTTTTTGCGTCCGGATTATGGTTGACTAGAATGCGTATCTACCTAGTAGCTACCTAATTAATGATAATATAAAAACAATAATATATCCACACAAAAACATTGTGAAGACGTTACTAATTTGAGAATGTTGAAAAAAGTTAGGTGATTTTTTTGGCAACCTTGACTTTTTCATTTACTTTTAGGGTTGCGTAATCCGTACCCAAAGTACAAAAACTCCGACCCTATTACTAAGATTAGTCCATCCATCCGTCCGTCCGTCCGTCCGTCTGTCTGTCACCAGTCTGCATCTCACGGACCGTGATAGCTAGACAGTTTGATTTTTTCACAGAGTTATGATTTTTTACCGCTATAGCAACAAATACTAAAAACAGTAATATAAATAAAATTTCCTATACAAAGAAAACAGAACAATATAAATATTCAAGTGGGGCTCCTATACAACAAACAAGGATTTTTCCGTTTAGTTACTAAGTACTAGCTGTTTTCCGCGGCTCCACCCGCGTAAATATACCATCGTTATAATTTTCCGGGATAAAAAGTAGCCTACGTTTTAATACAGAGCCTAAACTACTATCGTACTAAATTTCATCAAAATCCATTATGTCGTTTTTGCGTGAAAGAGTAACAAACATCCATCCATCCATCGCGGAACCTTTAATGCGCCAATTGGACTCGCACTTGGCTAGTTTTTTTCGATCCCATTTAGTTTGCAAATTGCAAGCATATTGTGAACTTTGCCTGGTTTTTTGTGATCATTATTGTGGAAAATTATGCAACATTTAAACAGATGCGAAATTACGGTGCTGTTCCTACGTACAGCAAAAATACTTACAAAATAATCAAAGTCATTGTTATATTTAACTCATCTTATGTTTCACCTGAATCCCAATTCTTGTATTTAACTTAAACTTTCAATATACTTTTAATAAGTTATAAATGCGTCTTTATAATTTATTAAAAGTAAATTGAAAATATTATTGGTTTGACGTTTACGAGAAATCCATACTAATATTACAGTCTTTGAATATTACTAATATTATAATTGGGAAAGTGTGTGTCTGTTTGTGTCCGTCTTTCGCAGCAAAACTACTGAACCGATAGTATAGGCGAGTAGCTCGAGAAAGGACATAGGCAACTTTTATCGCAGGGAAATGCACGGTTCCCGTGGGATATTTTATTTACAGTTTCACGTAAAAACTATTAAACCGATCATTATGAAATTTGGCACAGATATAAAGTAGACCACGAGGAAGGACATAGGCTACTTTTTATCGCGGGACATATACGGTTTCCAGTTGGTTACTGTACTTACGCGGGTGGAGCCGCGGGCATCAGCTATTACATAATATCGAGATTCGCGACTGTATCGAAACTAACTGTAAGATTAATCTGGTACAATCGACTTACTGGTCATACCTATAAAGTTATGTAACTACCAATACCACAGATTAAAGGGGAATAGGTAAACAGCTACATAATAGGTATGCTACCGATATGATTGCACTACTGACTACTACCTAGGTAACACTGAAAATGTTTAGAAAATGAAAAACGGCTTAATGTAGAAAGTTGCCAATACTTTTATTGTTTTTCGAAGTAATCTACACATCGTCGCATTCGATGGAACCACTGAGAAAAGCAGTGAGCCCATTCTTCCTTAGGGGTCTCTTCTATGGCATTTCGTACGCTTTCACCGCATCTTTAGGGCTCGTAAAGCGAATACTTCATCAATCATCTTTTTTCCTTGACTTCTTTCCTTTCTTTACCTTAGTTGGCCGATCCTCGAAAGGAAACACCCACTGAGCTGATTGTCTTTTGGTTTCGGGTTCGTAGCAATATATCCAGCTTTCATCACTTGTGACGACATCAAATACATCATTTGAGTCACCGCCGTTGAACTTATCTAACATTTGGCGACACCAGTCCATGCGAAGGTGTTTCTGGTCGTCGGTTAAAGTATGGGGAATCCATCCGGTACAAAGCTTCCTGACGCCTAAATGTTCGTGTAATTTTTTTGAACTTGACTCATACCAATGGCTAGGCTTGCCCATATCTGCTGATAGATCACTCTCTTATCTTCCTCTATCATGCGTCGCACAGCACTGATGTTATCTACAGTAGTAGGACGTCCCTCACGCGGATCATCATTGAGATTGCTACGTCCACGCTTAAACTCGTTAAACCAATTATTGTAAATAGTGGCACGAGATGGGGCTTCATTAAGAAATACTAATCGCAGCCTATCATAGCTTTGTTGTTGAGTAAGCCCACAACGAAAGTCATAATAAATCATTGACCGAAAATTTTCTCACGTCAGGTTCATTTTCACGTGTAACAAGAGTTTTAGATTTGCCTGGATTTGCCGTCAATTCACCAAAACAAATGACAATGAATGCAATATACTACATTATGCTATATATATATTCGTGTGTCTGTAGATATTATATATATCTACAGACACACGAATTTGGTACGGAGCGTACAACGAACCATATCCGCAGACCGAATTCGGTGTCGCTACACACGCACGGATTTGGTACGGTGCAGTGGAGCGAAACGCTCGACACTCGTGTGTTCGATTTTATGCTCTATTACATTAGCACAGAGTTCTATTTACAGTGCTGTTTTTAAACGACGACGATGATTCCCGCAATTCATTGATAACGGGCAGTGATACCAACACTTTGAAAAATATTTCTCCCCAAATTTTATCCCTGATTACTTATACCAATGACAGGTCTAAGAGATAATAAGCTAGAAAGAAAGGTTATGTGTTTAACATAAAGACTTACACGTGAATAACATAAAACTAACTTGTCTTCATCTTATTTCACTCCCAATACATTTTCATATCCCTGGCTATATACACACATTAAGATAAATTTTTTATTACATACATACAAATTGATTCATAAGGAGTAAACTCTAAACATCCTGTCCCCTAGTAAACCCCCGTAGATATTTTCCCTAATTTTGGGGGGTACATCCCTAAGTTGGCAACACTGATACCGTTGTATGGCCTAACCGCGGACTGCTATACACGCACGGATATGGTATGGAGCGGACCAGATCCGCTGTGCGCTCCGTACCAAATTCGTGTGTCTGTAGACACCATTAGGTTACCAAAGAGTTGTTAAATTGAAATCTAAAAAACGTTTTCATTAGCAATATTTATAACTGGCCAGTTCTAAACATTTTCAGTGTTACCCACGTACAAGCATACGATGTGTCCACTATTGTGTCGAAAAATTGTAGGCCGTTGAAGGGGACGTCGACATTTTTAAATTCGTATCGAATTGGATCGTTCTATGAAAACTGTTTCTCTGTACTATAAGTACAGAAAAACAGGTTTCAGTTCTCTGTAAGTATTTCAATTTTTTACTCCTGGATGGATGAATCTATGGATGGCAAAAATTAGGTACTGAACGGATTTTGATCAAATTTTAGTAGTTGGAGCTCTAGCTAGTACTTGCATATAAGAATTATGATCACGAATAGAATACATTTCCCGAGTATAGAAAGTGCACAGAACTGTTAATATTGAAAATTAGTTTAAAAGAAATATAAACTTGATGTTTTGTTTCATTCTCTCAGATCTTTGTGCGCGAACTTTTCCAATAACAACTTGAAAGGCTTTGCCGGTATTATCGTTATATACATATTTATGTTATCATTCGTATCATTGCCAGCGGTAGGAACATGCTTTAATGGAGTGATACCACGCAACGGAAAACGGCGTAAAACAGCAAATAATCGCCAAATTAGCGAAGGAAACGGATTGAAGACTAAAAGGTTCTAAAAACTATTAGGCTGGGCTGGGACTACGCTAGTACACTATACAATATAATTGTTAAACAGAAGTATCGAGTGTTGAGCTGTCAAATATTACATTGAAGGAAGTTTATAGGAAATTTCTTTGAGTATAGAAGTCTTTGGGAAAAGAGATGATCAAGAAATGTATGAGGCTTGGGCCAGCCCTATGTGCAGTATATGTAAATATAGCTACATAATATTATAGTAACCGTTTCCTATTCTTTATTTTGTTAAATTTCACTTCGTTTCCATGTACATTTAAATTAACTTCGTCAAGGAGAGCAATACAAAGTAAAATAAAACATGGCGGATCGATCAGAACTAATTAAAGAATGTCATTTTGTCAATGACATGACTTTTGACAAAGAAAGACGTATGACATTTAAGACGACGTCTCTTCGTAAAACTGTCTACTACGTCAAAAGTCAAGTCGCAATAAAAAAACTCTTCAAATAATCATTTTTGTACGCATGTACCCTTCTTCAAATTATTTTTTTCGTATTTTTATGATATTCCCATATTTTTTTCCTATTTACCTATGTAGTGTACATAGAACTGGCCCAAAATCAAACATCTCTTTTTCTGCTTTTTAAGGATTTCTTTTTTCAATATCCAGATGACTTTAATAGTTTCCGAGATATTTTCAAAAAACCATAAGTAGGTACTCCCTTTTTTTACTAAATTGATAACCTTTGCAAGTTATTCGAGCGCCTCTTGAAATTTTTCAAAAAGTTTCTAAAGATCATTTCGAATCGAATGAACCCTCATATGGATCATTTTCGGTACCCTTGGACAGAAATTCACTGAAATAGATCATGTGAATCAGACTATTAAACGCGCGTTCGCTGACAAAATGGCACCCCGTGTAAAGGTTAATTCACACCGAAACAAAACGATACCCGATATGGCGCTGCATTTTTACAATAGCTATTCAAAATTGGACTTTATTCATTACACGCCAAGATACACGTTCCATTGTAAAAGTTCGAATGTCATGTTGCACCACGTTATACAGCGCATGTCAGTGTAGGTATGGCTGGTGTCATATGAATTATGATTATTAAAAAAAAAGTTCAATTTTAATAGCTAGACCCTCTTTTTAATATAATACATCTATGAGCTAGACTAATAAAAATGTAGCGATGTCGCGGTGAGAACTGACACTAAATATTCGGCAAGTCATTAATCTGTTTAAATCATGTTAATAAGTATGTATTTCATACTATAATCCGGACGTTTCGATAATTCGTCTTGTTTTTTTCCTATCCCGTTTAGCGATGGCCTACTATTTACAATCTGAAATAGACAACCTATTGCTTTCCATCCCGAAAAATATACTACATATAAAATATGTTACGTTTCAAACAAGAGTTTTGTGAGCAAAATGATAAAAATATAAAAGTTTGACGAGGAAAAAATCATCAGCTGAACAGCCCTTCACCAGTTCTGCATTATAATTTACTTTATCGGAAAATCACGGAGGTCCCCGATTGTGAATGACCTCCTTCACTCTCCAATTATCTATTGTTAAGACCTTTTTCACGCTTTACTTCCTGAGTGTACCGTATACCTGGAATTTGATGCCTCTCATTTTGTTGTAACTAGCTAGATATATTTCACTTTTTAGAAGCGATCCAAAGCGTCGGTTTTAATATCATTATTTCCAACTAAAATGATTACAATTAATACTTACACGAGGAGAATAAAAATTATTTAAATATAACAGTTAAAATACTTGACAATGCGGGTAGAATTAAAAATAACCTAACCAAGAGCATGTCAGGACATGTCTAAGGAGGGTTCCGTAACTATAAACGCGTAATATGCTTTTTTTTTAATTACTCCAAAAGTTTCTGTCCGATTTGGTTCACAATAATTTTCCTTAAGAGTTTTTAGCATGATCTATCAGCATGGAAATTTGCAAGTTTCTATCTCCTATAGTTTAAAAATGCTAGGGGGGGGACCAACTTACAAACTACTTTGGAGGCCGATTACTCGAAAATGGTCAACTTTATAAAAAAGTAACGTATGAAACCTTGCCTTTATTTTAAAATACCTATTCTACGATACCCCACACGATGGGGTAGAGTGAAAAAATATTTTTCATCCCCACTTCCTATGTATGGAGAGCCACCCCTAAAATATAAAATTATTATTTTTTTATGATCCCGAAACCGTGATCTATACACAATCTATAACTGCACCAAATTTCATCAATTTATATTCATAATTACAGGAGCTAGAGGCGCGGACAGACAGACAGACAGACAGACAGACAGACAGACAGACAGACAGACGGACAGACAGACAGACAGACAGACAGACAGACGGACAGAGCGAAACTATAAGGGTTCCTTAAGTATTACGGAACCCTAAAAAATGGTTGAATCTCAAGAGGCGAGTACAGAATAGGTCACAACCACAAGTCACAACTCAACTGACATATCACACTGAGCACGTCTTTCGATACAAAACTGCATCATAAATCATAATATCTATTTGATAAGGAGTTACAATGCCACAAAATAACACACAGCCAAGACAAACTAAAAACAACCCTATTTTTGCGTCGCGTCCGCTGTTTCAAAATTTGTGTTTTATACGCATTTTTGCAAAAAAACGATTAGTGTAATTTACTCGTCATACATACAAACTTTAACTGTGCCGAATTTGATACTCCTCCGTTCGCATAATTTTCGTAAAAAGGGGAACAACATTTCGATTTCGCGTACTAATATAATAAAAATTATCATCAGTTAAATATTAAATGCAAGTGAATAATTTTACGCATTTCGTCGCAATATTTTCATATTAGTTTTTCCAGATGATCAGATACTTCACATTTCACAAATACAAACATCACAGTGACGATTCAAACTATTACCTACCGTAGGTTATAGTTTAGTAGGGTTGCCATCCGTCCGGGTTTCCCCGGATTTGTCCTAGTTTAAAGGGCGTCCGGGGAGCGCCCGGGCCGGATTTTATTTGCTATCCGGGTTTTTGTAGGCAGAATTAGGAAGGCCTAAGTTTTTTTTTTGATTTGCAGCAATAATAAATCTTCCTTTCTTTTTGACATTGCCGTAGTCGGGTAAAAACTGTTCTATGTCCGGGTTTCGTACTCCAAAATCCGGGGTTTTCATGCGTCTTGTCCGGGGAGTCATATGTAAGAGATGGCAACCCTATAGTTTAGTTACGCCATGTTATAGTAACACACATTTAATTGCTCATCCTCAGCCGTGTTCTCCGATATTGGCATGGCAGTCATTGCACTTGGCTTCACTCCTTCGCATCCGGGACCGTCCTAACCAGGCATGAAATTATTTCAAAGGCACTTACAGTTAGCACCTGGCAGTAATAAATAGTTTAACCATTGTAAAACAAGAAAAATTTTTCGATTGTAAAACACTAAAACATGTTAAAAACCGAACAGAATCGGTCACTTTAAAAATTAACAAGTAACTGTAGGCAATGTTAAAAAATGAACCTACCTATAAATACACTCTTGTATTTATTCGGATATATACGAAAGCTCGAATATCTTCCTTTGTGAAGATAACAACATAACAAGCAGATCGAGGCTTATCTTATGTACTTGAGATGGCTTTTTACGCCATGTTGTAATATGTACTCATATTATTATGTGTGTTTATTTACATAGATTAGTAGGTTTAAACAGTCATCCTATGCAACTAAAAATGTAGATAGGTCATAGGTGACCTATAATGAATCGTTTAGTATTGATGTGATTTTGTTTAGGGGTATCTGGTACCATCCAGCCTGCGTGTCCAGCATCCTGTCAATAGTGACAAATTAAAGTGGACGATTAAGTATAGATAAAAATGATTATTGACGCGATTCAAGGCACTAACGGTCATGAGTTCATGACTCGTGAGTACTGGCGCTGGATTAACTGGCTGGATGGACAGGATGCCCGTTTGAATGTAGATGGATTTGTAGGTTATATTACACAGGACACGATTATATAATGGCATTCCGCATATCACTTATCGAACACTTACTGCATTGATTATGTCACTCAGCTGATTGCACAATCGGGTGCGCTCGGGCGTTACCGGCGGCGCTCGGGCTCTGGAGGCGGCGCAGACACGTGTGACCCCGGCGGGCCAGGCAGCGCGACTGCCGTAGGGCGCCGCCCCGCCATTGAGCCTTCACGTGTTTTAATTACGGTGCCATTCAAGGAGTCACCATACGGCTGTTACCAAAACAATACTATTGAATGCATTTTATTAAGTTTATTATTATTTAAGTTAATTAGAAGTGCCTAAAATTATGGTCGTTCGCACGCTCGTGAAGTGCAGACAAAATAATTATGAAAAGTTTATATTTTGTTTAGGCAAAAGTAACGAGAGTAGGCACACCCCACACTAGCGTCTTTCGAGCGTCGCCGTCGTGTCAGCGTCTGCGCTGCGTCGACGCCGCGGCGATGTGATACCCTCATCTTATTTTAATGATTAAGATACCCCTATCTGATTTTAATGCTCGTAGGTGAAGAATCAAGAAATTAAGAATTTACGTGTTTGAAAAATGTCTTAAATACTAAATTATTTGAAGAATAAATCGTAATTTTCCGCGTTAGTACTCATGTACATTATAATTTACTTTAGCAATTACCCAGAAAGCGCTTCATCACAAGCACAAGTCACAATTTTTCGTCAACTCATGTTAACTAGGTAAAAAGTTAAACACATTGGTTTTTAAACTCAAAAAGCTAACACAACGCTTTGAGTTTCAAAGCTAACGAGCTTTAAAAATGTATGTTCTGTAGCTTTGTAATAAGTTTAAATAGGTACATTAAAATGAATCGCTGCGTGACGCCTGGCACATATGAAAGTTGAAATATATATCTGTATTATCTATGGTTGAAATATTGAATTTGTACCAATCACAAGTACCAACGCCCAAGGCGTGGCGATGCGTTACATAGTACGTCGCGCGCCTTGAATACAGTCTGAAGTTTCCCGCAGGCAGTCAGCAAATTCACATTTTCAAGTATTTTAGAATTTTAGGATGTTAAATAATAAAAATAGCTTAAATTATCTGAGTTGTAGTATCAATAAATCTACACAATATCTACTGATCTTTCTCGTGTCTAAGAACTAAGTATTATTTAGTAAGTGAAGAAAAAAGTGGTAGTCGCTCACCAGCTTTATACGTTTTTTAAATACGTTTTTACTAGAAGTTGCCCGCGACTTCGTGTGCTCGAATGCCTCGGGAAACTTACATTTTGCTTCGACAAAAAGCGGCCTATGTCCATTGTCCACCCCCGTGGTCTAGTCTATATCTGTGCCAAATTAAATTAAAATCGGTCCAGCTGTTTCGGAGCCTATTCAATGCAAACAAATCTTTCCTCTTTAGGTATAATAATTTGTAGAAGTAAAGATTAATAATAAAAGCTCCCATACCGATTTCAGTGGCTGGTTTCATTGAAACATCAGCTACGCAGGAGTTATTTGTATGGTGCCCAAGTGTGAGCGCAATACATAAGAGCACTTTCTCTTCCTTTACTCTCGTAAAACAGTGGGAGTGATGACCGCACGACTGGCGACAGATCAGGCGCAGGACTTTACCTTCTCATCCGACTCATTAATATTTCTTGTCAGACAACCAGGTGATCAACCTGCATTTAGCATTGTCGTAACAAGTACATCGATGCAGGAAAATCTACAGGTAAAATCCAGCCCTGTACATATTTTATTTCACCCGAATGAAAGTGACTTTTACTGTGAGAGTGTTCTTGAGAAACTGCCAACTAGGCAACTGAGGTTTAGTGATATTATTTGATCAATAAAATTGGTTTATTCTAATCTAATATAAGCGGGGTTTTTCCCGCATAAAATCCAGTTTTAGTACCTAGGTTTTTAGCTAACAACATCTAAATTCTAATGGTTGAGGTGCGTTATGTTAATGTTAACTGTGGGAGAGCCACGCTTCGGCACGAATGGGCCGGCTCGACCGGATAAATACCACGACCTCACAGAAAACCGGCGTGAAATAACGCTTGCGTTATGTTTCGCTGAGTGAGTGAGGTTACCGGAGGCCCAAGGGGAATTGGGGATTTTAAGGACCAGGAGCGCAAGTCGCAGCACCAGAGGATTTACAAGTGTAACTCCTCTGGTGTTGCGAGTGTCCATGGGCGGCGGTAATCGCTTACCATCAGGCGATCCGCCTGCCCGTTTTCTAGTTTATTACATTTAAAAAAAAGTTGAAAGTAGAATGCAATTAAAGTGTCTTAAAACTAACAATAGTTTTCTTTTATTGTGTTATTTTCTATTAACTGCTGTTTCAACAAAACCAGTGTCCAGTTTGATTGTTTCTGTAGGTAATATATCCAAAACCTAAACCAACTGTAGAAAAGAAGAAAAAAATCGATTATTATCAGGAAATGAGTTTTTATACGGAAATCCGAAACATCTTACAACATTTTTGCGGTCGAAGTGCCAAGCTCGGATAAGCAACATTCCTTGGCAGAGAACCCTGCATTTCCAACGCAGTATGGATTCCGAGAGTAACCAGCATTTCTAAGAAAATGTTTCAAATTATACACGCTAGATGTCTCTGTATAGACTGTGGTGTAATATAATGAAACGCCATCTATGAACGACTAGAAAAAGGTTTGGTCAGGGTGAGTAAAAAATATTATATTATAAATATTATGTAAGTACCTATTTAAATATTAAAAGTCGAATAAAATAGAAGTATTTAGTTCTATGGAGTATGGGCTTAGAGAATCAAACTAAATTTTATTCTACACTCTTTTTACGAGGGCTAAATTTAAGACGTGACCTTCTCCACCCCTATACCTAGTAAGTTATTTTTACAATAAAATCTTACCTATATTTTATTATATAATATATAAATTAATAGTTTAAAAAACACTAAAATAACACACTTTTATAAATGCACGTAAAAACCAAAAATAAATTATGGATCGTTCAAGTTGTCTCTATTTCTGGGCTGAAGTGTAATCTGTTTGCTTTTAATTATAATATTTGATTGCAAAAGCGTAGGGCGCTGGAACAGAAAAGACTTACTTGTAAACAAATACTAATACTAACTTCCTGGCGGAATCTGCATGAGGTCGCACAAGAGCATAACGTTTATGCCGCCAAAGGATTACCAAAAGGAACCAAAGATATCTCGTCCACGAACAAGAACTCTACATTTTGCCACTGTTGGCGCATTACCCTTATATACTTAATTGCCGGAAAGAAAAGGCATTCAAAATGTCTGCTGGTACATATTAGGTTGGGGAAAAAGTTTCTTCGCATTTTATATAAAAATTCAAAAGGTTTTTTTATAAAGTTTATTTACAAGTGACTAAAGTATATAGGTGCCATTTTGTTCGATAACTTTTTGCCATCTTGTTGGTAGGTACATGATACCATTGCTATAAAATTTTTGGGGCTTCTGATGAAAAAACTGCGACAAGTGGTTTTGGCAGTCCTCTTGTGATGTCAACCTGACACTGCCTAAGGAATTCTGCAGCGACCGAAACAGGTGGAAATCTGAAGGTGCAAGGTCAGGACTATACGGCGGATGCATTAACACCTCCCAGCCAAACTCCCGTATTTTTTTCTGAGTGGCTAAAGATGTGTGAGGTCTAGTGTTATCATGGTAAAAAACCACACCCCTTCTGTTGATTAATTCCGGCCGCTTTCTCTCAACTTCTTGCTTTAATCTCATCAGTTGTTCGCAGTACAGTTCAGAATTGATGGTCCTGCCTGGCAGTAACAGCTTATAATGAATAATGCCCTTCCAATCCCACCACACACACAGCATCACCTTGTTACGAGTTAACCCGGGTTTCGCCACAGTCTGTGAAGCCTGACCGGCCTTTGACCACGATCTTTTTCGCACGTTCTTGTCGTACGTGATCCACTTTTCATCACCAGTTATCAGCTTCTTCAAAAATGGTTCGGTTTCATTACGTCGTAATAAAGAATCACAAATGAGTACACGGTTCATTAGGTTTCTTTCAGTGAGCTCATGACGCACCCAAATATCGAGCTTTTTTGTGTACCCAGCTTTTTTCAAATGCGCCAAAACCGTTTTGTGGTCAATCCCCAGTTCTTCAGCTACATCGTAACTACTAATATGCCGATCTTGCTCCACTTTTTCAAAAATGGCAACAGTTTTGTCCGTAACAGGGCGACCAGAGCGACGTGCATCTTTGATATCAAAATTTCCGGATTGAAAACGCTTAAACCAAATTTGCGCTACTCTCACAGATACTGCATTAGGTCCATAAACATCACAAATTTTTTTCGCGGCTTGTGTTGCATTTTTACCTTTTTTGTAATAAAATTTTAAAAGGTATCGAAATTCTTCATAAGAATCACTCATTTTAACAATAAGAAAAACAAATGAAAATCTCAAATTTACCTAATTTGAATTTGGAATTGTCTTCTGTAAAATTAAAACTTTTTAATGATACCAAAATCAGCTAGATACAATTGGTATAGCCCAAGATATTTTATGACAAGTTCATACATACTATAATGCGAAAAGACTTTTTCCCCAACCTATTATTTTGTCTTGAGTTCGACAAATTGGTACTTTGAACATACAGTTTAATGTAGAGCCATCTACTACTATAATTGCGGACGTTCAGGGAAGGTTTAAACGGTGAGAAATATTGGAAAAGGACGATGGTCCCTACGTATAAAGCGACATGTCAAAAGTGGCGGTTTACAGGAGAGCGTAGTAAAGGTTCCAATCGTTCTACAAATTATGCTATGTACAAATATGAATATATTTTTATTATTTTGCTTTATTAGATTTGTCAAGCTTAAAGTCATATTTATAAATATTAGATTTTTATAGATTTTCTTGATAAAACCGACAGATGACCGTTTCTACTTTGAATATTTTAACAGACAAATATAAGATAACCGTTTTTACGTAGGAAATAAAAAATACAGTATTTTAAAATATTATTCAAGCAAATGTTCAATGAAAATAAAGAATACTATTATTATTTTCATAGTTATATTGTAGTATAATGAATGAACATAACTAAAAAATAAACCATTATAAATGGCATTACGTTTGACAAGACCGTGTTCGCGCCAAATGGCGCGCATTTTAAAACACAGTATAAACCAGTGGTCCCCAACCTTTTTTTTACGCGGGCCACAACCCCGTTGTACACCTGGTGTCGCGGGCCGCAACCAAAATTTTTAGGGACAAAAAATACGGTGTTTAAATTGACGATTTAATAATAGAAAAACACAAGGTAGTTAAAAGACAGAAACTTAACATTTAAGATGAGATAACGACACAAACTTAAATAAAATAACAAATATGTATTATAATAATTATGTTCACTCAGTGAGATTTTAGGAATTGTGAACGCTTTTTCACAACTTTATCTAGAGCTGGCTTGTCGCTGCATGCTATCTTTATTACATCGTAGGCTGTATTTCAAGAACCACTTTAGCTAGAAAGCAGATATTTTCGTAAGTCTTAATTCTGATGCCGCTATAATAACATAATATCATATCTAAAATACAAGATAAAACAAATAATATAAGGAGAAGCCCTTTTTATGACAACAAAACGCGATTTTTTGTCCTTTCTTTAGTCGATGGCAATACTTTAAATATTCACAAGATACTAAATTGATTTCTACTCCAATATATAATTCAAAATAAAAATTAATATAAAAGGGCTTTTCATAAAAAAATAAAATTTTTGTCTATTTTTTTTCCTAAAATGGCTTTTCCTTGCCTGATTTTTAAGTTACAGATTTCACGCGGGCCGCAGATAAAGGCTTGGGGATAGCGGGTATAAACGGATACCTCTAGATATCCGCATCTACGACACTAATACTTTGTAATTATTGTACTTGTTCTCTTATACGTTTGGCAAACATGCTAAAAAACATATTAAAAAAAAATAATAATAATTAGGTATGAGCGTATGGACAATCTAAAGCAATTTATGAAATAAAAAAAAATGCCATTTTCGACATGACTTTTTGTACGTAGGGACCGTCGAGGAGTAGGTGTAGTTATTTATTTATCCCAGTTCATATTTAAGATAAAACAACGTGTGTCGGGACAGCTATTTGTGAATATAATAAAACAATTTAATACATCAGGATGTTTATTAAGAAGAAATATATTTATTTTGTTTGATATTTACCTACTTTTAACAAAAATATAGGAAAACATTGACGAGATGTTTTGGCTCAAATCAGTCTTAAAATTTCAAAAAGAAAGCAAATCCAAAATAAGAAAAATCCTTTTGCTATTTTTATATTGTATACATTAACATTAATATAAGTAACGATAGGCCTTTGTTTTTTTTTAATCAAACATTTAGGAGAAATCAATAATAATAGTTAACAATAGTAAAATAATAAAGATATTTACAGACGTACATACCACCTATAATAATTGTAATAGTCACAACATCATAGTTATATAAATAATAATAATATTAGTATTGCGATTTGCAACTTAATTTCAATGTTATAGCTGACAACAATTTGCTTTAATAATATCTTAAGTAATTTAACTAAGCAGTAAGCTTAATAAATAAAGGCATGAAAAATATCTGAAGATCGGTTGTGCTAATTAAATCCTTCATTAATATAGTTACAGTCCAGTCACAATCTAGTCCTGATAATATGATAAAACTGCAAAATGGTATTCTCTTAATATAAACGTCCATGCATAAACATCAAAACAACGTCAAATCCGTTTTGATTGGTCCAAACTCCAAAAATAAGTTTACGATATCAAGACGATTTATTCATAATTCAATAGGTAAAATTTAAGTTTTAAGGGATAGTGTAGGCTAATTACGAGAAGTTGGGTTCTGATTTGCCATTTTTGGCTTCTTATACAATAGGAGGTTATGGAATAGATTGTTCATATAAATTATCTATACCTAAATATTAAATAAATAATTCGTTTATTTTCAAATACAAACATGGCATTTTCATTTGCAATATTATTTATTTTAACGCAATGATTTAAAACTAAGGATGACTATGACATAGGAACATTTGATAGAAAAAATCTTCATACAAAAGAAAAGTTACGCCATCTTGATTTCAGAAGATTTTTTCAATTTTATGCGGACTGATTAAACTGCGGAAAGCAAATGTTAAAATGTCGATATGGTGCCCCAAACAATCAAAAAACTGGGATAGTTTAAGTGTGGACACATTTTTCCATGCCACGTCTATAATGTTAGATTTTTTTATATAAAAAGATAATAATAATTTATGTTAGTAGATATATCTCTTATTTGAAAATAATTAAAATAATTGACAGAATTTACGTAGATTTTATGGAATTATACAATACGACATACCTGGGGTTGAATTCACTTATTAACTATGATACGCAATATTATTATACTTCAAATAGGTATTATATTTTAAGACGTTACACCTTACAAAAAACAACATTAATTATTTTACCTACTGTAGATAATAGTGTTTTTTACAAAACAAAAAGCTATAAAATCTTTTATTCGTGAATTGTTTTTGGTTTTTATTATATCTAATTCTATTTTCGGATACATCTTATCCAATTATTAGTGCCCACTCGGTTTCTTATTCTTTACAAAAACGAATAAGAGAATAAACATGGAAAATAAAGAACTATTTCAAAATACAAACACTTTCAAATTAAGATTTTTTTCTCATGTTCCAAATTTAGAAATATTAAATACCTACTATAAAAAATATTTTTAAATATTATGTTAGAAATTTAAGAACATTTTAATAACATCTTATAAAAAAATAATTAAAAATTCCTAATTTATTTTTAAAAACATTTTCGGAAGCAACAGAAGAAACTACAGAAGAAAATTAACCTTCCCTTATTCGTCATGGGGGTAGGATTGACCCGTCTGTACCTGTTGGATACGGGTATGACCAGCTCGAAGACGGACGTGTCGTCGTCTTCGTCGGAGGCGGTCAGTTCAACCTCGTAGAGTAGCGGGGAGCCGCGGTCAGGACTTATTTGACCCATGCCTATATTATGCGACCACTGCTCTAGGGTTATCTGTGAACCAATAAAATGTATCATTATAACTACAGTCCTACAAGGATCTTTTGGCACTTGGATGACATTGACATGGGGGCGTGAGTGTCGCATCTAAGAACACAACGTTATACTAAAAGTAATATTTTGCAAGATGGCGGCATTAGTTCTGATTTTGGCCACGCGCCAAAACATGAAGCATAGATACCAGGAGTCCGAACGGTATAGGCTTTTTAATAATAATTATGTACACAATAATAGGACCAGATCTTAGTTCTCTTTTCTGCCGCTAGGCGTGCGAGACCTACGAGTACCGAGTGTTGCTAATACTATTATACCGAGTGTTGCCAATACTATTATTTATTACAATAATTTTTAAATTACCGTTAGGCAATTACCGTGTTCTACGGTATCTATTTTTCGAGAACAGTTTCTAAGAATTTCCTAAAACTTTTATATAATAAGATTTCAATCTTTCCAGAGCTGTCAATAGCAACTTTAAACTTCCTGCGTAATTTCAAACGAGTGCATGTCGGACCGTCGCGCGCTCTACCGGCAAAAATCTGTCCCCGTAATTGAGACCATTATTTTAACATTACGTTCGGACTCCTTGTTATCTATACTTCGTGCGCCAAAAGATCCTTGTCGGGCTGTATATAATTATGACGTTTGATTCCTGGCCCTCTAGTCAAGATGCATTCGATAATTTCGATGGCGAACTTCGAAATCAAAAACGTATGAGATATTATGACATAAGTCATCGCTAATGTCATGTCGCTTTCGAACTTCGCCGTCGAAATTATTGAATGCATCTTGACTAGAGGCCCTGTATCGATTTTGTATTATCTATCGAATATATTTCCTTATATTCGAGCATGCGGGAACCGTATATTTTCCGAGACAAGAAGTATCTTAGTAGGTCCTAACTCCTAAGTCCTTCCTAGGGCTTACTCTATCTTTGTACTAAATTTCATCAAATTCGGTATAGGTACCTACTTTATCGTATAGGCGTGATTACGTAACAGAGTTATTCTCGTATTTTTAAGACTCCTTATTATAAACGCGAAAGTTTGTATCATGTATGGATATTTAATGTAGATATGGATATTTATTACTTTTTTACGCGATAACTAATTATTACTGAACGGATTTTGATGAAATATTTTAATCGCGGCAAATGTACAATTCACCAAGTCGCAGGTAACATCTTAGCGTATTTTAAGTTACTAGAAGTTTCCCGCGACTTCGTACACGCAAAAGAAAATCCCGCGGTAGCCGTACATTTTGCCGCGATAAAAAGTAGCCTATGTCCTTCCCCGTGGTCTAATCTATATGTGTACCAAATTTCTTCAAAATCAGTCCAGTAGTTTCGGAGCCTATTCAATGCAAACCAACAAACAAACTTTTCCTCTTTATTATATTAGTATACAGATAACATATAATATTAAGCAGGGATTTGTTACATATAGAAGTTATACGTCTCAATCCTTACTCCTAGCCTTCATTATTATGGTACCAAAATTATTATACTGTGAAAAATTATACTGTGACTTGTGAGTCGATCGCAATTTACTTCTGTGTGCTTAGTGCGAGTTTTTATCACTACTCGACATGAAAAAGTAAACTACAATTTGTATGGTATTGAAACAACGCCCCTAGTGGCAAAAATGGGAAACATAATTAGCGAGTGTGAGTTTTGTGGATTTTAACTAATCGAGCGTCGTCTCACACTCACGTTCGAATGTGGGTGTTTCAACGCTTTGATTGGTTGTTTCAAAAGTCTTACGAGTGCCAGTTGCACATTTTGACATTCGAATAGTAAATTTGTGTTAACGACGTCGAAAAGTTGTCACCCCGCGTTCACTTCCAATTTCTCAGTGACTAGGTAGTGAATTGCGGTGAAAGCATTTATAAAAGAACATTTTAGCAATTAATTTGCTATGGCAGGACGTTTTTTTTTCGCGTGGAGGATGTTTGCGGCTGCTCAAGCTCAAAAAGACCGCAATTTAATGAATATTATACATTGTTTTATCTATATGGATATATCACACTTACTGTTCCATGAATGTTATTATAGTATCAAACTGAAAAAAACTTGTTTTCATCACTTTTAAGTTTAAATACCATTTATTATAAACGAAATGTAAAATACTTTGCAAAAAAAATTCAAAATTTCGGCGACTTATGTCAGTGTCACAAACAATAACACACGATATAACCCGTCACAATCTTGATGACAGCGGCTTCATAACAAAATAATGCAGTGAAAATGACATTCAATTTGGTCGGTTAATCTCACAGTGAAGTCGTGCTACCAATATAACAAAAATAATAAAGCGTGCTCTCGGTGAGGATACGCATTCGATTAGTTAGATTGGATAATGACTCGCACTACCATGCTTTTAATTTTCGATTCGATTTGCGCTAACTCGATTTACAAGGTAGTAAAGTAATCGAAAAAAATTGTGGGACTCGCACTCAGCACACAGTCTTTGATTAATTTTACATAGATACGTTATATCCTTACAAAACTGACAATATTTCTGTGCCACGACACACATTGACATGGGACGCGTATCAATATGTCAACGTCGCATAGTAACACAAAACACGCTATTACTCGCGGAGCACACTAACCAAAATTGGCCAATTCGAGTCTTCATTTTTACACGTTTATAACATATCTACCTCTTTTTAATATTATATATCTATGACTTCTGTATAATCCAAGGACACCGCTCGGAGCATAGACAGTAGACACGTCCTTGTGAGATAACGATTTTCAAATGTTTCCTCTGAGTTAGGTACAATTTGATATTATTGCGTAACTAGCTTTAACGCGCGACTTCGTAGTCGCGCGCCCATAGGCTTGCAGTTTGCACTCCATGAGGTATGTGTTTCGAAAAATTCTTTCTTATCGGATTTCTATGTCATAATAGCTATTTATTAGCTAATAAGAGTGTCATTTAAATTCAACGCCATCTGACAAGTTATTGATTTTAAGAAATTGTTTAAAACAATGAACAATATTTAAACATGTGGTCACGGGAGGTCCTCCCGTGACCACGGCTGCTGGAAAGTAGCCGAAACGTCGGGTAAAAGAAAAGTGCACCGCGACAAAATCCGTAAGTGTTTAAAACATCTGACAAGTTGTTGTTATTTCACTATAAAACTTCCCCTTTATTTAATACGTCCCGTATTTCGACGAAAAAGCATTCTAATGGTGATTATTTTTTTAATTCTTGATAGTTGATAGATGAGTCAGTCAGGTTTGCCTTTTATGTATTTAGATTATTATTGGCTAGCTCTCTTACCGAGTCATGTCTTCCCTTCAGACTCTCCCGTCCAGGAGAGCCGACTCTGTAGTCGTAATCATCATCACTGCTCCCCTCACTTGCCTGAAATTAACATTGTTATATTCAAGTTAATTTATCATGAATATACGCCTCATATTCCTAAATATAATATTAGAATGTATGTGCCACCTTATGTTTAGGCACCTAACAGTGCTTGTGAGTTGTGACTGTACTTGGAGTGTAGAGTTAAAAGAAGCATTAAAAAGAAGAGTTAAAAGAAGAAGAATAAGTAAGAACAATTGGAAAAACCTTAGAGTATATTGAGAAAAACCTTAACGCCCTACTCACGGTCCAGCCCCCAAATACAGCACCGGTGTATAAAAGGCTAAATTTAAAAAAAAGACACAATTTCTGACACTAATAACGACCAAAAGTGCTGGCGCTTGATTTGCAGGCTGAATGGACACCCCTGCAACCGCAACTACAGCGTGTAAAGTCCGCCATTGTACATTGTGCAGAAAGTTTTATATAAATAAATCCATGGTCGCGGCTTTGAAGTGAACTAAAAGGCCATCCAGCCTGCAAGCCCAAGGCCGCGAATTTGTAGGCAAATATTTTAAATGATTGACACTATTGACACTAATGACGATACATTAGTACCGGTGCTGGAATTGCTGGATGTGACGTGCGTATGGCCCCTAATAAAGGCCATTAGTACCGGTGCTGGATTTGCAGGCGGGACTGTGAGTAGGGCACAACAATACTAACCAGCTGTCGTCGCCGGCGGTCGCCGTCGCTATCTATGCCGCTGTCGTCTGGATCCAGCAGCGGGTCCAGCACCTCCCGCTCATCCCCCGCCAGCTTGACTGTTGTCGCTGCCTCGGTCGACTAATAAACGTAAAAGTCAGTAGGTAAGCCGTCATAGAACGTGAAACATCAAAATATTAAAGGACAATTCAAAAAACTGTATGGGCAATGTCTCCATCCACAACCGATTTCAAACCTATCTCAGTTCGGCCATTCTCCAATTAGCAAATTTTACGTGTCCGGGCTTGTTTATTCCGTAATATTATCATATTCAATCATGCATTTTTTTTTATATGTTAGATAGCATCCGTATCTATCTGCAAACAAAAACATTGGCTTCTGTTTTAAGTTATTATGACTAAATTAATTTAACTTATGTTCAAAAAACCTCTATTCTCTAATTACCGTCGCGTGTCCGCACACCAACTTAATCGTTAAACTTGCTTGTAATTTTTATAACGTACAGATTTACTTTGATCCATTTAACTTTTTAAACGATATTAAGTAACGTGTATCGCATAACAAAATATCGACTCAATAGAACCAGTCTATAATTAATTATCATTAAGTAATCGCATGTCCAATCGAAAGTTATAATTGCCGTAACATTTGCTGTTCTCGGGTGCACATCCCTAAATAAAAAGTATTTGGCACATCACTACCGTAGGAGTCGCGTCTCCTCCGTGTGTACCGAGGCCCAGCAGCAGTTGCACGTCTCTAACGTTAGTGTACCGCCAATGAAGCACGTGAGTATATAATTACCGTAGCCTTGGTTAAAAACTTTTCTAATTACCGTTGTTCTTATTTTAATACTTGATTTTTTAAGATAGACCCAAGTTGATCATGTAAATGGAGACAGTACTTCGGCCCCCGTACGTTGTAATAAGCTAGTATTTGCATACTATGTCGGTTTTCGAAATTTTTAAGAAAATCTATCGTTTTCTAATTACCGTATACTAATTACCATATGTTTATAATTACCGTTGTATGAAAAATTAATACTTGTTTACTAACTGAAGCCGCGATTTCTTACCAATGGAAAGTTTTCCCGCGGTTTTCGTAGATTATTATTATCATTGTCTATATTATATTATATTATATGCTGACCATTCATTAAATTATTTAATTTATAGGATGGGAAATCCCAAAAAGACCAAAGAGGAAGTTAAAGAAAAGAGAAGGCTTGCCGCTCGACAACGCCGAGAACGAATTAAATATTGTCATCCAAACTAAAAAAACTATATATAATTATATCATATTTTACATAGACTCGATGATATTTTCTAATTACCGTTACATTAAATATATTTTTTTTCTAATTACCATAGTCATAAAATTTTTAAGTCTCATTATCTAGAAAACAAAAATTAATTTTTACATGCCTCATTAATTATTGAATTCGTATCTTTGATTTGCTTTATATTTTAATGTGTTTAAGTCAAATCAGTGAAAAATAAAAAAGGTTACGGTAATTAGGCAAAGAACGCCGAATCGGAGAATGACCGAGTTATTGCCACGCCGATGATTACTTAGTATGACGACATTCACCTCAGGAGTGGGGTTTTGTCAGAAATTGAAATTCAATTTTTTATTGTTTATATTAGCGACCCTAGAAGTCTTTGAGCGACCCACTCCAGCTCCATACGATTTTCGCACGTCATTTGTAATGTGGCTAAAGTCACACATTTAAAAACAATTGTCAAGTGCAAGTTGGACTCGCGCACGAGGGGTTCCATACAAAACGGCAAAATCGAACGGCAAAAAAAAGTTTGTTGTATGGGAGCCCCCATTAAATATATATTTTATTGTGTTTGTAGTATTTGTTATTGTAGCGATTACAGAAATACAAAATTTCAACGGTCTAGCTGTCACGGTGGAGATTAAGCCTGGTGATAGACAGATGGACAGACAGACAGCAAAGTCTCAGTAATAGGGTCGTGTTTTTACTCTTTGGGTACGGGACCTTAAAAAGACGGTAAATACTGTTCACACGACGCATTCAATGTATCATATTAAAGTGTACCTAATTGCTATCAAGCCGTTGTTACATAGATATTTAATTAAAGGTCACGAGCTGACATTTTACTAATATTTACTTTGACGACCTCTGTGACTCAGTGGTTAGCACGTTAACGCTTAAACCGCAGGTCGCGAGTTCGAATCCCGCCAGGTGAAAAACAGTTATATACAATTAAGCTCTGGATTAACACATAGGCTACTTTTTATACCGAAAAACTACAGTGTTCTCGTGTGATACTGTATTTACGCGGGCGGAGCCGCGGGCCTAAGCTAGTGATTATAAAAACTTAAACATAATACGGTTTTAAAAAAGATTTTTTAAATAAAATAAATATTATTTAATATGTATAACAGGTGCTAGACCTTATTATAGGTCTTATACATAGGTTTTAAAACAGTAAAGATCGTATTTTTGTCCAAAGATATTATTTAAGTTATTTAATTTTGTTGTATCTCCACCTTAGAGCATCCAATCTCCCCTGAGGTGCCGCACTAAATGTTCTGCAATATAATATTACGGATCCATCACCCAACATTATGATAACTTTCTAGCATATTTTGCGAATTAAATCTAGTTTATTTTTAAGCACTTTGTCTAGATAGTATATTACCTCTCTTTTTAATATAATACATCTATGATATTACCGTAATTTTTATATAATATATCTATGACCATAATAGTCTATACTATTTTCATGACGCAATATAAACATGTGGTTTTACAGAATTAGACTAACTATATCAGAGGATCCAATACATAAACTAAGCATGAAAATTTGTCAATAAAATTAACAATAATCAAATCACATGTATGTTAATCAAATAACCATGTAATTTCTGTTTTATGATAATAATAAAGTATGAAAAATGAAGCTTAACTCACAGTAAAAGCCTGTACTTTGGTGTCCTACAAAGGAACTCCTTCGTCCTGTGTCTCGCCACAGACTGCGTAGCACTAATCTACGGATCCGTTGCCATGACAACGGATCTCTGCGCGCGCACTACAAAAGACGACAAAATACTTTTGATATTTTGTCAATTTCACAGGAGTCCAATAATTTTAAGGTAAAATTTCGAAACACTTTCGAAAAGCGTAAACAATACCCGGATTACTAATATGCCTAAAAAGGTATGTTTTTTTAATTGATAATATTAATAGGTAAACATATATAAGCCCTTACGCGTTATTGACAATTTTAATATAGTTTGAGTTGAAACGTTAATTTTATATTCAAATATATTAAAACTTTAAATACTTAATGAGTAAGATTATTTATGTACAAATACCAGGGGGCTTACAGGAACAATTGACAGCAATGTAGTCATAATGTTATTATATGAAAATTATGACAGCGCGCTATATACAAATTTCATTCGATAACGTCACGATTACGTTACTGACAATTGCTCCTGCTAGGCTCCCTGTAGGTAGTAGGTTTAATTTAATAAGTAATGGCTGTGTTCTGCAGAAAAAGCGCTTGTTAGCGTTTGCTAGCGCTAAAGAAAAATAAACATTATAATATCTGCCAGGACACGTTTGCTAACTTCAATACTCTTAACATAATCCGCCATTTTGCTTATTTAACGCCAGTGGTCACCTTACTTACGTTTTTTTAGTAGCGCTATTTTCCGTGGAACACAGCCATTGTCTCTACTTTATGTAAAAAGTTTCTTTTTTTTAAGCTAGGCACAAGCCTAGCTTAAAAAAAAAAGAAACAACAGATGCGGTGTTTTTTATAGAATTATATAGCTATTCAAATCTCATAATTATATACTATTGGGGTCAATTATTATTAATAGGTACTTAAACATTACTAAGACGTGGAAATCTTAATTAGTTATTAAGATTCGACAGATTACTGGGCGAATAATACAAACAAAGCCTGAAAGTGGTAGGTAGGTATTAAATTAAGCACCTGTTTCACAATGTTATATTCAATTATAGTTTCAGCGTCTCCATAGTATTTACAAGTTAATTTTATTTGGGACACACACCAATAGATAGGCAATCTCATAAGCTAGATATTCGCCGTTTACATTTTTTTTGGTCAATTTTGAACTAAGTTATGTGAAGAATTTTGAACTGAGTTATGCGGCTGACCGCCTCAAGGTCTTTTGCTCGGGGGAGGGCCTTAAAATATGTTTATCATTTGTGTTTGTTCGCGCCAAAATCTTAAAAATTAATCAGCCTCCATCATTGAAATGCTCATCTGTAGAATGGATTAAACATGATACAAACAACAAAGCTATTTTTTTCACTATTTTCGAGATTCAGTTACGCAAGTTGTAGAAAATCGTAGATCTACGGCTCTGGCTACGACGGTCTACGGGCTCTACGGCGTAGGCCGTAGAACGTTATTTTGTGTATTCCTAGAATACTCTTAAAAATCTAAATTTATATCTAAAAGGTGTGCAGAAAATTATATGAAATATTATGAGCGAATTAGGGCCACAGTGCCACCCCCAGTTTTATTTATTTGGCTTATGTAATCGGTGAATAAAACGTTTAATATTATCGTTCTTTAAGTGTTTTGATCTCGGCGCTCCGTCTGAGCTGCAATGCCCTCGAAAGCGTTACGTACACCAGATCTGTCACTTAGTGTTTACCTAGTACCTACAACTCTACTAAATCTTATAATTCAAATAATAACTCTCCACCGATCTCGGTGATGGTGGGCGTTTTCATTGAAACCAGGCCGTTACGCAGGAGTAATTTTACAGTGCCCAAGTGTGTGCACAGTACACAAGAGCACTCTCTCAAGTAAGGTTAGGACAATGCAGGCTGATTGTCTGACAATAAAGATGATCCATGCGTCAGATGGGCAAAAGTCGGACCTGCACCTGATCTCTCGTCAGTCGTGTCGGTTCTCCGTTCCACTGGATTATGAGAGTAAAGGAAGAGAAAGTGCTCTTGTGAACTGCGCACACACTTGGGCACTATAAAATTACTCCTGCGTAACTAGCCTGGTTCCAATGAAACCGGCCACCGACACCGAAAATCGGTGGGGAGTTATTAAACCTATATTTTAGACGTTACCTTAGGGTAACGTCTAAAATTATAGTGTTATTACTTATTAGTAACGGACGCTAACGTGATAATTAATAAAAAAAATATTATAGCACTTTAATATTAAAATATAGCATATTATTATAATCAAAGGTGCAACCACAGATACTTATCTCGAGAGCAAAAAGTGTAGGTGATAGACAGACACCCACAAGCGTCCTTAATTCAAAGATAGGTATTTCAGGATACTATTCTATCAATAAGTCGCCAAGTGAAATCGAAATTAAAACTATATTCCAATCTCATTAAAGTAAGTGCCTGTTTCACAATCTTCTGTGTCATATGAAGTCTCAGATGGCTTATTCGGATGTTTAGTTTTTGCTTATTTTATATCAAGTGAGAGCGACAGAGACAAAACATGGAAATAAGCTATATGTACTATATTAATAACTCCCCACACCGATCTCGGTGACGGTGGCCGGTTTCATTGAAACCAGCCCAGTTACGCAGGAGTAATTTTATAGTGCCCAAGTGTGTGCGTAGTACACAAGAGCACTCTCTCTTCCTTTACTCTCGTAATCCAGTGGGACGGATAACCGACACGACTGACGAGAGATGAGGCGCAGGTCCGACTTTTTACATGCCCATCCGACGCATGGATCATCTTTCTTGTCAGACAATCAGGTGATCAGCCTGCATTGTCCTAACCAAACTTGGAAACAACATTTTTTTGTTGTTACAATGCAGGAATCGAACCCACGACCTCCGGGTCGAGAGCCAATGCTCTAACCACTTAACCACGGAGGCTGTACTATATATCAGTATCAGTAGGTTGTGAAAAAGGCTGGCAGTGTGTTAATCTAAACTAATATGTTAAAGAGGAAAATTTTGTTTGTTTGCATTGAGAAGGCTTCGAAACTACTGGACCTATTTTGATGAAATTCGTCACAGCCGTAGTCTACTGACCAAAGGGAAAATGTATACGTTTCATCTAGTGGAATATTAATATTAAAATGTGAAAAATATTAGTAAATAATATGTCTCTTTATAAATAATTGGTTTAGGTGCCTAACCCTCAAGGGGCGAAACCGGTAAAGTTACCGTTAATATGGCGTAGTAAGTCCACGGAGAAATCTTTAGGAATCCTCCTAAAACGCCTAAGAGTAAGTACGAGTAAGAATGGCTTGCCTGTACTTGTGTTCGTCTGTTGTTTGGCAAGGCAAATCATATTAAAAAAAAATACAAAAATAAAACTACACATTGTGTGGTTTTGATTGGATCTGAGAAGACACGTGATCACTATTCTCTGAAAAATATGATAAGCCTGAAAGTCTTGAAGATATTTTGTGTAATCGTTTTAGCGCCTGTCGACTAAACTTCATGTCTGTGTTCGTCCTACTTTGTGATGTCCGACGTAATTGTATTTGTGTGTTATGTGTTGATTGTGAAATGATACATTCTCGTACTGCTTGTGCTTAAAAAGTCGGGCTTGCTTCATTAATAGATATTTTAACTTCTATACACAAAAAAAAAACTCGATGCTATTTCTCGTAAAGTTGTAATGAATACTGTCAGAATAGAGCCCTACGTTCGAGTCCTTTCACTTATTTGCCAATACAAGTCATAAATATTTTATTACTACCCACCGTGTAACGACTATAAACATGAATAAATTATATATATTCGAATATCGACCTAATATTGTTTATTTAAACTATAAAATTTTCTTTAGATACTCGAAACATCGGGGAAATCAAAAAAATATATATATATTATGTGAGACCAGTAGTCCACGAGCTGGTACCAATTTTAGAGCAGGTATTCGAAGCAACCTGGCTGGCACCTTGCTCTATACATCTCCCATTATACCCATTTAGGAAACCGTAGCACTGGCTGGTGAATATGATGAGATCAAGTCCAAAAAATATCTTTAAGGATGCTTTGAGGTAACAAAAAAATGTTCTAAGTTAATGATTAGTTAAAGAGTTTTAAAAAATCTAGATCAATTAATCCAGGATTTAACCTTACCAGATGCGTGCTAAAATTGGTACCAGCTCATCAGCTAGATTTCTGCTATCTTTCTACCTTATTGTTTTATAATCTGAACTTTCTACAACATAAATATATACAAATTACGTTCTAGAAATATTTATCTATATAGCAACAATACACATAATAAATAAATCACATGTATAAAATATATAACAACTAACATTGAATAAAAAAGGAACCAGAAGAACTCAAAATACATACCTAACTAATATTTTTCTCACCCGTTCGGCGTTCAAACAAAACTCTCGCGTCATCGTCTAATTCCAAATAAAAAAAAATGTTTAATATAAATCCAAAGGCAAAAGTAATATCCTAGTCTTGTGGTTCTAATGCTTAGCTTGTATTGGCGTGCTGTCATCCAGTCTGGTGAGTACTGACTGCCGCTGGTACTGGTTGATACCGTACTAATTAGAATCTGGTGACACGCCTAGGGAAAATTACCCCGTGTACAGTTGGAGAGAAAAGTGTTTCGTAAATAAAATGTGACGTCTACGGCAATAATATATTATTGCCGTATCATGTGCCAGTGCACTCGAATAGTCTGCAATAACCAAGGAGTTTCGGTGAAATAATAATCATGAGTATCTACACTAATATGTACTAGGTCTTAAATCCTAGTAACTAGGATTTAGGAAATACTTATAGGGTGATACACCCAATTGCTAGCACTGTACCAAATTATCGCGCCCCGAACAAATAGCTTCTCACTAATTAATTTTTGTTTCCACTTAATAAAAACAAAAATTTATGTTTCTGAAATCTACTGCCGGCGACACCATACTTTAAACTATAAAGTATTTTCCTCTGTAATAATCGAGGTTATATTTGGACCATTTTTTAAAGTGCCGATAATTGGTACTAGCACCCTATTATGTATTTAAAAGTTTTCCTTACGCGTGAAAGAATATTATTATGCCAAATTCAATAGTCTATAGTAACATAATAAGGAAAGTTTTGTTTGTTTGTTTGCAATGAATAGGTCGAAATTACTGGACCAATTTTGATAAAATTTGGATCAGACATAGAATAGCCACGTGAAAGCATATAAGCTACTTTTTATTAAGGCAAAATGTACGGTTTTCGCAGTATTCCCTTTTGCACGCACGAAGTCGCGGGGAAAATCTAATTAGGAAATAAAAAAGCACACAGTTTGAAAAGTAAATGTTGAAAGCTTTTGATAAGAAGTGTACCAGTGCGATAGTAACTAATGCAATGCAGCCAACACCTCAGCCATTTAGTTGAAGACTGCTTTAGCGAGTCATAACTGCAGTATTGTTCCAATTAAAACCAATTAGTTTTAACAAAATACATAATTTACTTGAACCTAGCCAAGAGAAAAGAGAATATTAAGTGATTTAAAATAATGTCTTCAGAATCTTCAGATGAAGACGATTCTGTAAGTGCAACGTAATAAAAAATGAAGGCACTTAAAATAATGAAAAAATAAGAATCGGTAAAAAAGATATGTTATTGATTGTACTGTAAGTTCTTGGTGGAAATTTATGTATCACAGTAATAATACACAATACTTCTTGCACTATTTCCACTTTAATAAGTATTTTACATTAATTTTAATATATTACACGACCGGCAGGGGCGGATCGTGAATTTGTGGGGCCCTGGGCTGAAACTACTTAGGGACCTATCTAAGTACCTACTCAACTAATAGTCATGTCAAAAAACGTTTTCCATAATGATATTATTACATATTCTTTATTGCGCAAAAAACATAAATATTACTTAAATCTAAGCAAGTAAATAGTTGTACAAAAGGCGACCTATTGCTGTGGTAGCATTCTCTTCCAGGCAACCTTTGGGTGAGAGAGAAACCACCTGGGTAACATTGAAAATGTTTAGAACTGACCAACATTGCTAATAAAAACTTTGAATTTCAATTTTAGAACTCTTTGGTAACCTATTAAATGAGTATATTGCATTCATTTGTCATTTGTTTTTGTGAATTGGCGGCAAATCTAAAACTCTTGTTATTATACCTGAAAATGATGTTATACGAGAAAATTTTCGGTCAATGATTTATTATGACTTTCGGGCTAACTCAACAACAAAGCTATGATAGGCTGCGATTAGCATTTCTTAATGAAGTCCCATCTCGTGCCACTATTTACAATTGGTTTAATGAGTTTAAAGCGTGGACGTAGCAATTTTATGATGATCCGCGAGGGACGTCCTTTAACTACTGAAGATAATATCAGTGCTGTGCGACGCATGATAGAGTGACCTATCAGCAGATACGGGCAAGCCTAGGCATTGCTATGAGTATAGTTCAAAAAATATTACACGAACATTTAGGCGCCAGGAAGCTTTGTATAAGATTTATTGCCCATACTTTAACCGACGACCAGAAACACCTTCGCATGGACTGGTGTCGCCAAATGTTAGATAAGTTCAACGGCGGTGACTCAAATGCTGTATTTGACATCGTCACAGGTGATGAAAGCTGGATATATTGCTACGAACCCGAAACTAAAAGACAATCAGCTCAGTGGGTGTTTCCTTTCAAAGATCGGCCAACTAATGTAAAGAAAGGAAGAAGTCAAGGAAAAAGGATGATTGCCTCATTCTTTGGTCGGAAAGGTAATTTCGCGACAGTTGTGCTAGAAGATGGAAGGACAGTTACTGCAGACTGATATGTCAATCGCTGTTTGACTATTGCCTTGGAAAAAATTCGACAGCAGCGCCCTCGAAGCAGGATCCTCCTTCACCACGACAATGCTTCAGCGCACTCCGCAAAACGGACTGTTGAATATTTGACTATGGCAGGTGTCGAGGTAATGAGTCATCCGTCATACAGTCCTGACCTGGCGCCCTGCGACTTTCATTTATTCCCAAGAACGAAAGATAAAATTCTGTAAACGTATAATCACTCGTTAACACAATTCGTAATTAAAATTTAACTCGTAATAAACTCAACGTATGGAAATCTATTAATTAATACGTCAATTTAGACTCGGCCAAGTTTACATATCTTTTTAAATCTATCTTTAAACAATTATATTTTGGTTTACTTTATTTTAGTTTAAGTATTTATATTTAATTACTTATAATACTTATGATTTTACACAATCATATTTAATATGAAAATAAAATCATGAATATATGTATAAAATAACCAAATAGTTTCAATAAATAATATTCATTTTTTAAACCTTAAAAAATTAATGAAAATCAGCATGAAAACTTCCTTTCACACGTATTTTCTGCCTTAACTCAATTCATAGAAGTATGCAAATTTTTTTCAATGTTTCCTTATGACAATATCACGTAAAAATATCGCCCCTAAACCGACTTTACAGACAACCATTTTTTAAATTCAAATTATCGCCTTTTGTTTTAAGCGGGGTCTGGGGGCCCCTTGTAACCTCGGGGCCCTGGGCTGCAGCCCAAGTAGCCCTTAGGTAGATCCGGCCCTGACGACCGGTTTCGACAACGTCATCATCACACCTGATGATGACGTTGTCGAAACCGGTCGTATTATTACAGTAAAAAAGAATCGTGGATCCTAATATAAATGTGCATGTATAATGATAATATGTTGAAAAAATAAAAGTTTGCATGGGTTTTTGATTGATTAAATGTTTGAGAAAAACATAGCATGGATTTTATTTAAAAGTTTGTGAGTATTAAATAAAAGCACAAAAAAAAATGCTTGCTCGCTTTGCTCGCTTGTACATTTCTCATGATTACGAGTAGTAAAAATTTAAATAATATCGAAAATTGGAAACCCTTCATTCATCCATAGACATCGATGTCGCGTGCTTGGTGAAAATGTTGAAATCGTTAATAAGCAGATTAAAAGTCGAAGAATTATTGCCTTTAGAGGTCCGTGCTTTTTCTGTTACACGAATTGTCTTAAAAAAAACTTGAGGGTGAGTTCCAATTTTTAAATTTAAAATACAAGGTTCGGAATACAAAAGAAATTGGAACACACAGAAAGAGGTTTTTTTTTTTAGACGCATATTTTTTGCCCATTAGTAATGCTAAATGTATGTTTTAGCAGAAGGATGCATCTAAGTCGCGCACTAACATTGACGATGAAGCGTTAGACTGGTTGAAACCCAAAACACTTGTTAAACCTGAGGATCAAGTGCCCTTGGCTGATGGTGTAAGTAATTTCATTTATTGATTGATTTCATCATAGATTGTTTTTTTTTCTCTCTCTTTTCTCCTTCATGTTATTTTATTTAATTAGAAAAACCTAATGTTAAATGATTTGCTTCGGTTGTTACTAGTCTAAGAGAAAGGTTACACGCTCGTTTTGGCGTCAGTTCAGTCCATCAGTCTCAAACTGATGCCAGAATGATGGCCGGAAAGTACATAATAAAAAAATGATCAGTCCGTCAATCACACGGTTACACGATCATTCTTTCGTCAGTCTGGATTAGACTGATGGACTGAACTGATGCCAGACTGACCGTGTAACCCTACTCTAAGGTAGCCTTCCGATGAATGCGACGCGCTACGCGCGACCACGACCTGGGAGTTTCAGGCTGAGACCGAAATAGGGTCGCGGTCATAGACGTATATAATAAATAGATATATTGAGCCAAAAAGTGTCTCCAGTTAAATGGCCCCACTTTTGAGATTTTTTGGCCATTTTGACATTTGAAGTATGGTATAAACAAGATGGCTGACATTTGAAGTATGGTGAAAACCAAGATGGCGCTAATTTTTAATGTATGAAGGATTGTTCTGTCAAATGAACGTCATAGCCTATCTTAAGTTTTGAAATCTTGGTCGTGGTACCACTGCTTAGTATGAATTTATATGGAGCACTAAATAGTCGCGCGACCGGTGGGCGTGGCCAGAGAACCTGATTCGCTGGTTTGCTGGTCGTGGTCGCGCGTCTCAGTCTCGCGTCGCGGTCGCATAGATCGGAAGTCTACTTTATATTATGTCACCGTAAAATTGTAAAAACCGTTAGATTGTAATATTACTAGAGATATTATATAAAAGGTGACAGATTGTCAAATACAAATTTCTCCATACAATTGTACGCATTATTTTTCGCTATATTGTAATATTTACCGTGCCGAATGGTTATACAATACCCCGCGCCGCCATATTTGTTTGCTTTTTCATATAATTATAACGAAAAATAATGCGTACAATTGTATGAAGAAATTTGTATTTGACAATCTGTCAGCATATTATAATATCTCTAGTAATATTACAATCTAACGGTTTTTACAATTTTACGGTGACACACATCATTAACACCTAAGGTGATGCGGGTTTAAAATTTATGACATTTTAGTTGATTACAAATTGAAAATTGAATTCAATACTTTTTAGGAACTAGAAGAGGAAATAGCCCGTATCCTGACCACAATCAACCCACAATGGGTCCCGGACGAGGTCGCCTACCACTACGGCCAGGGCAAGTTTGTGGCCAAACCTAAGCCGACGTACGGCAAGGCTTACCCCCTGTACGTGTACCAGGGCACAGCGATACGTAAAGACTCGGACGAAGCCAAGGCGCAAGTTGCAGCTGGATACGGTAAATATTATCAAGGAAAAATTCTAAAATGCTACTCAAAATAAGAGGCACTCGAATCAAATGCTTACCTTGTCATTCTGCCAAGAAGAGACAGTGAGAGCCTGTGATTTAAGGGACCTTGTGTAAATCAAAAGCTACTACTACTAACATAACTTAAAACTACTACCTTACCGAATTTCACCTAAGTAATTCCCTTCAGTAGTTTTTGCGTGAAGTCATCATCACAAACTTTCACATTTATAATAAGTTCTAGGATTGTATAAATCAATATTATTTAAAGCCTAAAAAACCTAATTTCATAAACCAACAGATGAGCTCTTTTTTACGATCTTAAGTTATGGTAACTTAAACGTTACTTATGGTATTAAGAATTATTAACCCCTCTAAAAATACTTTCTAAAAACTAGGAATGGTGAGTTTCGACGACGCTGGACCGAAGCGCGTGAAAGTGAAGAAATCGGCGGCAGAAGAAGAAGAGGAGGAGGAGCCGGAAGCGGAGCAGCCGCCGGCTCCTGAGGATACCAAGCCTGAAGGTACTCGCTAAAACATATCAGGGCCTTAGCAGTGGCGTGGGGCTCCTGGGCCTTTAGTCAAGATGCATTCGATGATTTGACGGCGAAGTAATAAATCAAAAATGTATGGGATTTGACAAAAGTCATCGCTAAGTGATATGTCGCTTACGATGCAATATGTCAAATCCCATACATTTTGTTTTCGAACTTCACCGTCGAAATAATCGAATGCATCTTGACTAGAGGCCCTGTTATTCTATTCCTATCGACATCATAATAATTACCACTTAACTTTTGAAGACCCTCATCCTTATCCTACCTATATATACAGATTAGGGCTTCCCTATGAATCCAGCCTTCGCCACTGGGCCTTAGACAAAGGATTAAAGAATACAATGTATGGAAGTAACCACGTGTTTTAGCAACGAAATATGTCAATCCCAATTTTTTTATTCTTTTCGAACTTTGCTATCGTTTTTGCGTTTTGATTTTGTCTAAGGGCCCTGTGCCCTTAATGGTTTGCTTAAATCTGATGACTTAGGCATTTATTCTATGATTTTTATAAGACTAGCTTTTATAAAAATCATAGAAGAAATAGCTAAACCATACAAACATCCATCCATCTATCCTCACAAACTTTCACAATTTTAATAGTAGTAGGATTTTACCGCGTTTGTAATAAAATATATAAGAGTAAAATTTCTAGAGTGCGTGCGCACACCGACAGCCAAAATGCGACACGTTACACGACGAATTCTCAAGTTTCCGTGAAAAGTAATTTATAACTTCAAAGTACTTTTTATATATAAAGAATTGTGTGTGTTCGTTTTTATAATAAAAATAATTATTACAAAAGCTGTAAAGCCTAGATCGCATAACCAAATGTTCTGTTAGATCTTAAGACTTCTACTCATTAAATTTAATATTGATACTGATAGAGGAAGTTCGTGAAGAAGAGGAAGAACCAGTCCCTGAGCCGAAAGAGGAGCCAGAAACATCTGCGGCTACCGAGGATAAAGAGGAAGTTGCTGATGAAAATGCCGAGGAAGCGGTGCCTGAAGAAAGTAAGGGAATACTATCCGAATGTAGAGTGCGAGTTTTTGTCACTACTCACCGTGAAGAAGTTAATTATAGTAATTTGTATGGCCTCGAAACAACGCCTCTAGTGGCAAAGAATGGTAACTAATTCGATGTCATACAAATTGTAGTCAACTTCTTCACGGTGAGTAGTGACAAAAACTCGCACTTAGTACACTGTGTGCTTAGTGCGAGTTTTTATCACTACTCGACATGAAAAAGTAAACTACAATTTGTATGGTATCGAAACAACGCCCCTAGTGGCAAAAATAGGAAACATAATTAGCGAGTGTGAGTTTTGTGGATTTTAACTAATCGAGCGTCGTCTCACACTCACGTTCGAATGTGGGTGTTTCAACGCTTTGATTGGTTGTTTCAAAAGTCTTGCTAGTGCCAGTTGCACATTTTGACATTCGAATAGTAAATTTGTGTTAACGACGTCGAAAAGTTGTCACCCCGCGCTCACTTCCAATTTCTCAGTGACTAGGTAGTGAATTACGGTGAAAGCATTTATAAAAGAAGATTTTAGCAATTAATTTGCTATGGCAGGACGTTTTTTTCGCGTGGAGGATGTTTGTGGCTGCTCAATCTCAAGACGACCGCAGTTTTAATGCAAAACGCGAAACAAGATTTCGTGCATCTTTCGATCGTTTATTGGACATTATTGTTTACCGATTGTCACACTTACTGTTCCATGAATGTTATTATAATATCAAATTGAGAAAAACTTGTTTTCATTATTTTTAAGTTTAAATACAATTTATTATAAACGAAATGTAAAATTGTGTAAAATGCTTTGCAAATAAAATTCAAAATTTCGGCGACTTATGTCAGTGTCACAAACAATAACACTCGATATAACCCGTCACAATCTTGATGACAGCAGCTTCATAACAAAATAATACAGTGAAAATGACATTCAATTTGGACGGTTAATCTCACAGTGAAGTCGTGCTACCAATATAACAAAAATAATAAAGCGTACTCTCGGCAAAGAAACGCGTTCGATTAGTTAGACTGGATAATGACTCGCACTCGTTAGCTTTTAATTTTCGATTCGATTTGCGCTAACTCGATTTACAAGGTAGTAAAGTAATCGAAAAAATTTGTGGGACTCACACTCAGCACAACTCGAAACAACGCCTCTAGTGGCAAAGAATGGTAACTAATTCGATGTCATACAAATTGTAGTCAACTTCTTCACGGTGAGTAGTGACAAAAACTCGCACTTAGTACACTGTATGTAAGGGTGAGGCCACAACACGGCGTTGCAATGACGCAACGCCTAAAAGACGTCGCATTGCAATACAATTTACAAGAATTGTCGTCGTTTGTGCGATGCGTCGTCGCTACGTAGTGTTGTGGCCTCGCCATACACCATTCTAATTTTTTTGTCAAGATATTGTTTGGGCTAGTACCGACTTCAGAATTATAAAGATCAAGTAGAAATAGTTAAAATTTTAGCCGAATTTAAAAAGGGAATTATTTGAAAAAAAATCATATTTTTACTTTGGAATTCGGTTTCAATTTTTTGTTTCAAAATTATTGTTTATGTTAACATTTAATTGGATTTCTTATTAAATGAATTTCATTTTACTTTTAATGAATTATAAATGCATCGTCTTGATATCATAAGGTGATTTTTGGAGTTCGGACCAATGAAAACGGGTTTGACGATTATGAGAATACCATTTTGCACTTTTAGCATATTCGGACCTGGAATGTAACTGTCGTATAGCAAGATTTAATTAGAAAATTCGACCTTAAGTATCAAAGTATAAACAATGACAAAATAATTATCTGATCTGACAGAGGAAGAAGAACTGCCCGAAATTGACGAAGAAAATATTGTAATAAAACCAAGAGTCAAGAAGTTGGCAAATCAGTTCAACTTCTGCGAGCGAGCTGCACTCACCTACAATAATCCTTCGAGGGTATTTACTTTAATGCAATTTACAACGCATAAAATGCTTCTAGGGATCCGTACTCAAAGGTTAAACCTATGACTCCGCTGTCCGTCCGTCTGTCCGTTTGTCTGTCAATAGGTTATCCCATGAACTCTGATAGCTAAACAGCTGTAATTTTTAACAGATGATGTATTTCGGCTCATAAAACAACAAACGTTTTTTTGTGTCGTTTTGTACGGCACCCTACGTGCGCGAGCCCGACTCGCACTTGGCTGGATTTTAGTATTGAAGTAGATAATTTAGTGGGTACAAATAAAAATAAAGCGAAAATCATAAAAATAAACAATGGAAACCCTAGCAGTTAACATTTTAGTACCTACAGTAAAAACTTTAGGTACCATTTAGATTTAAGTTTACGAAACACATAAATTTGATAAAGGTCGGAATATGACGCCGAGACGAGACGTGACGCTGCATTTTTATTATAGCTAATCAGAATTGATCTTTATAACTACACAAGAAGAACGTTTCGTTGCAAGAACATGGCCTCTAGTCAAGATGCATTCGATAATTTCCACGCCAAAGTTCGAAACCTAAGTGTATGGGATTTGACACAAGGTATCGCAAGCGACATGTCACTTAACGATAACTTATGTCAAATCCCCATACAGCCTGTCTATTCTCTAAGAACATTTTCAAATCTCGACAGCTGAATCCGCGGTGAGTGTGAAATTCGTATATGATATATTTGACACTCACCGCGGATTCAGCTGTCGAGATATTTGAAAATGTTCTTAGAGAATAACACTGCAGTTTTAATTTCGAAGTTCGCCGTCGAAATTTTCGAATGCATCTTGACTAGAGGCCCAGTACTGCGCTACGCAGATAGATACAGCTCGAAATTAGAACTCTTGCAATGAAACGTGTATCTTGTGTAGTACCTAAATAAAGTTTAATTTTGAATAGCTGTCTTAATTTTTAAGACAGCGAATGAAACGTCGCGTTGCGTCTCGGTGTGAACTGTGAACTGACGCTTGTGGGATATGTGGTGGATAAGCCCCAAAGGGAGATCTCCCTCCGACCGAGCGAGGTGCTTTGCTCGGTCAGGCCGAAGCCCACGTGTAGGCATATTTTCAGCTATCTCTAGTAATATTACAATCTAACGGTTTTAACAATTTTACGGTGACATATATAGTGTCGAGCTATGAAAACTTCGATAGCGCGATTCAGGACTGTGCGCTGATTGGTCCGCCACACGCAAAAATTTATTGTTTTAGTCTGTGGACACTCAAACTGCGCCACCACCGAGAGCTAATTACGGGGCGACGGCCCTTCAGAGTATTATATACGACTTTTATCAAGAAGATTTCGCAAAGAAACAAAAGGAAAAAGAAGAAGAAAAGCCGAAACGAGTTAGTATAGTCAAATATAAATTTAATTCTTTTAGTATTTTAGATCGCTTAAATAATTAACACCACGAATACGCTAATCCATGTTGCTATCTTTATTTATACGTTAGAAAAGACAAAAGGCAGTGAGAGCAACATAGATTGGCATACGCTAATGAAAATAGCCGTGGTGTAAATATTTTTATCAATAAGGGGGTTAGATTTATTAGCAAACTTTTAAGGGAATTGTACGGTGTGCCACTTCATTTAAGCACGTAGATTTGAATGATAATAATTTTAATCTTTCAAGTAAGGGCGCGTTTACAAAATGTGTAGCTTGACAGCGGCCTAGTACGGAGTTACGGACAGACATTGCTTATGAAATGTTTTATGGAACAAATCCAAACAGTGACCTAATAAAATAGCATATTCATGCATAATATCAAAACACGTAGGTATGTAAAATATGTTCAGGGACTTTTAATTTTTATGTTTTATCCGAATAAATTTTTATATTGTCAAGTAATTTGAAGGTCCTTTTATCGGCTACAAAAAATCTAAGTACCTAAGCTACACAAGAGCGTGTCCGTGGTATAAATATTTTTAATAATAAGGGGGTTAAAATATGTTTATTCAGCTCCGCAAAAAGACGACAAAGATCAAGAAGACTGAGCAGGAGATACATGACGAGCAACTGGCTCAGAGGATCCGGGAGGCGTGGACTGTGCTAGAGCGATTAGTCAACCAGAACATTTACGATGATATTGGTGAGATTCATCTCTTACACTTTGGATCAGTTCATCCCACTGGTGTGGGGTTCCTATTACTCCATTCCTATTGGCATACCACTCACCTTTTGAAGACCCTCATTGAAATCCCTACTTATTAAACAGGCTAGGGATTCCTTATGAAGTAGAACCAGGCTTCGCCATTGGTAAACATTATTCACTAGACAAAAATATCCACGTTTCATATGACATCAGTCCTACATTGCACATGTGCTGTGCAGCGAGCTTCTAATTGACATTCTGACTCTTACAAACGTGTATCTTCTTGCGTAATGAATTAAGTTCAATTTTGAATAGCTACCTTAAAAATTCACCGCCAGTCGCCACGTATCGTATCATTTATGGTTTGCCTTCAATAATATATTATCATCACCAGCATCTTTATTAGTGAGATTTTCATGTTCAACAATATCATTATTATTTCTATTCTCATCATTTTTATTTTCACACACATCGTTATCATCATTTTCTTCTGAATGTAGCCCAGGACTATCGCTACTGGGACGACCCGTCAGACGAGTTCCGCGACGGCATGGGCTCGCTGCTGCCACTGTGGCGGTTCCAGTTCGAGCCCATGCGCAGCCACGCGGTCTGCGACGTGCAGTGGAACCCGCACTACCAGGACCTGTTCGCAGTGGCTTATGGCTCGCGTGAGTGGATAATAAGAAGTGGGATATTCCTAAAGGCGTAGCTCCTAAGCCATGTAAAAACTTTTGTTGGCCTTAAAAAGATATACAGAATTGCAGTTTAGTCATATTGCTTCTTTAATGACTCTCTCTGAATGAAATGTAAATATTTATGGTTATATTTTTGTTTCTATCAGTGGTTCATTTCGTTGCGGGTCCCAAGACAGATTTAGCGTGCCCCTCGGGTATTCCAAATGATTTGTGTGGTTGATTTCCACTGTAAAGTTGCATAGGTGGAAATGATTGTATGTCGGGACAATTACCCGTAATAAAAAGAGCCTTTGTGTCAGTGGACTTCACGCAGCAGCAGAAGCAAGGCTGCCTGTGTCTGTACAGCATCAAGAACCCCGCCTATCCCGAGTACTCGGTCATCACGCACTCGCCCGTCATCTGTCTAGATGTGTACAAAGAGACGCCGTACCTGATATGTGTTGGTAAGCTTTTTTTAAATTATTGTCTGTGTTCCAAGCGCTTGTTAGCGCTTACTAGCGTTAAAGTAAAAAAAACACTATCGGCCAGGACACGTTTTCTAACTTCAATCCTACTGGCTACTGCTAACATAATCTGCCATTTTGCTTATTTAACGCCAGCGGTCACCATTTTGCTTACGTTTATTTGTTAGCGCTTTTTTCCGCGGAACACAGCCATTATCTTAGAAATAGTAAATATGGTCTAAAATCTAATCTTCTTCTTCTTCTTCTTCTTCTTATATACAAAACGAATTGCAGTTCAAATGTCTCGCTAAAACTCCAAAACGGTTGGACTGATTTGTCAAATTTTGGTCTTGAAATAATTATGGAAGTTGAGGGAAGATTCAATTTTAAGTTTAAGCTGTTTGATTTATTAAAATCCTATAGGAAAACTAGTCGCACGTTAATGATCAATAGTGAGGGTAGGATATGATATCTGATCAGCGTACTTTAATCTATTCTTTTACTCGCATCAGGCTGCTACGATGGGAACGTGATGGTGTACAACGCACAACTGACGCTGGAGGCGTCCTACCAGTACAAATCTGATTCCGTGAGGGACAAACACAGCAGCGTTGTTTGGGAGGTGAGTAATTGTGGAAGTCACATGGGTATACACCCTTTCTATTCTCTAAGAACATTTTCAAATCTCGACAGCTGAATCCGCGGTGAGTGTCAAATTCGTATATGATATTTGACACTCGCCACGGATTCAGCTGTCGAGATATAATATGAAAATATTCTTAGAGCATAACTCTGCTGTACATGTTTTTAATGGCTTTCAAAATTGTGTGTTCCATGCAATTGTCTTAAATTTATAGAAAAACTAATATGATGAAATTAGTGGTATTTTTAGATACACATAATATTTTGTGTTGCATTGTTCACGAAACTAGGTATATAAATAATGAAACTCTGTGATCCGTCATACCTAGAACGGCCTTTAAGGCTGGGACTATATGCAACGGAATCCGGTAGGCCGTAGAGAATTCTGAGCATTGAAAATAGAACTCTGCGCTAATAGAATAGAGTTGAAAATTGAAGTGTCAGGTGTCGAGCTGTCATAAATGACATTGACGTTTAACTCGACTCTCATGTAGTCGATTTTCAACTCTATTGCATTAGCATAGATTTCTATTTCCAATGATCAGAATTCTCTACGGCCTACCGGATTCCATTGCATATAGTCCCAGCCTTAACGGAGCAAACGGGATATTGACCTAAACATTCCAACTTCCAAGGATCGAAGTACTATATTTTTCCCACTACAGGACATGAAGATTTTTTACTATGGCGTGGGGTTCCTATAATTCTATTCCTACCAGCTTCACTTAATACTTGTCTTTTGAATTACATCATCCTAATCCCTACCTATTTTTACTACCTAGTACCTATACAGGGTTATTTTTTCACCGGTACAATAAATCAACATACGTAATAGTTGTCAAAAGTAAAAAATACTAGCGATTTTTGTTACTACCCCTTTGGAACAAAAAAATAAAATTATCAATTCCCGAACTTATCCGCTAAACTAATACAAAATGTGGATGCATTACGCATCTATCGATGCTTTGTTGCGCCCGCGCCGCCCGGCCGATCGCTTACCCCACCCAGCCGCCCCCTACCTCATACCGTACCCGTTGACGCCTTGTAGTTTGTGCGCCCATGCGGTATTAGATCGGTTATAGGATAAAATAATTGAAATGAAAAAAAAAAATATTTGTGAAATGTACTCTATTATCGATACCAATGACGTGGTAAAATTTATTGTACCGATGAAAAAGTATTCCTGTATATAAGGTTTGGTAAAATCGATTACTGATACTTCGGACATATGATCTACTGAAAAGACGTTAAAGCAGAAAAAGAATTGTCACGAATTGTACTCGAAAAAATTTTTTTCATATGGGCGAGTTTACGCTTTGTGGGGAGTCACCCATACAGAGATGATTTTTTTTAGTTTGAGTGTGACAATTATTTTTCTGCTTAAACGTCTTTACATAAGCAGTGGATCATGTGCCTGAAGTATCCGTAATTGATTTTTCGATACCTTATGGACTAGAGCTTCCCTATGACAGATAACCAACCTTCGCCACTGGTATCTATGGTACCTACTACCTACTGATTTCAGCCACGGCGACCAAATAAACATTTAGGTTAGCCGTTAGATGTAAGTACTAAGCTGAATTACAATTAACAACGGCAGCCTTACGTTATAAATTATTATCTAGCTTCATAGGTCTTATTATCTACAGTAGGTGCGGTAAATACTGCGGTAAATAATATTATAACTAATTTCAACGAATATTCATTAAAATATATAAAGTAATTATCTCCACTCTTCCATGACTCTGAATTCAAATAATTACGAGAAATAAAATATGAATAAAAATAGTTGTATTATTTTCATGCCCGAGTGCCCGGGACAGTCAGTTTTTAAATGTCGTATAGTTGCCCGAGAGGGCGCTACGGAGCCACAGTAAACATCTGCTCCGCATATTTTTAGAGTTTAAAAATATAATAAAGTGTATTTAACTTCCATATACAAGTGCAGAGTCTTAAGAAACAAGTGACTATCAACATATATTGGGGACAAAGTGAATCAGTGCATAATAATTATTAAATTAAGTGCCAAAACAATCAAGTGATATAACGGACAATTTGAATTATTTAAGATCTTTTTTTAAAAACAAAGTAGTGAAAGTGCAGTTTATAAATAAATATTAGAAAAATATAAACTCAGACCATTATTCGGAAGTGTTATCTTAAAAACACAAAAAAATATCGTGATGAAATTGCAAAATCGAACAGGACACTAACGCCATCTAACAGAGACATCTTAAACTTCTTAGCTTGCTATAAACTGATTGACCGCATCTTATAGTAGTTACCAACATAAGCCGCTAGAGGGTGCTACAGACAAGGAAAATTAAAATAAATTTCTAACGCCTACAAAAACTGAAGAGCAATGGAGGACGTTATGAATATGCTCCGAAAAATACAAAAGGAATTGGACGAACAGAAAACAACTATCTTACAATCAGCGGAAAAAGTTACTGAGCAGGTCACTCACAACATAAATTCAATATTTGAAGAAAAGATCAAAATACTGGAAGAGAAATATGAATTACTAGAAGAAAAGTTAGAAAACCAAGAAAAAAGGTTGTACTTTCTGGAGAAACAATCGCGTCAAAGAAATATTGTTATTTTTGGCCTAGCGGAAACAGAAAAGTCATATTCAAACTTAGAAAAGAACGTCATAGGCTTCTTAAACCATACCTTCGCGACACAATTAGACCAAAGAGATATCCAAGAGACGAGAAGGATAGGAAAGAAAGGCGAAAGGCCCCGTCCCGTCACGGTAACCTTCACTAATTTAGGGGTCAAAATAGACATTTTTAAAAGAAGAAAACTTTTAAACGATACGCCTTACTATATAAAAGAAGATTTTCCACAACATATTATTGAAAAAAGAAGGATATTGCAAGAACAATTAAAAATCGAAAAAGAGAAAGGAAATTCTGCTACTATAAAATACGATAAATTAATAATATATGGTAAATACGAAGACGGATCAAGTAATAAGAAAAGGGCACTTACACTCTCACCGGAAAATCATAATCCTACCCCAACAAGCCAAAAAGTACAAGCAAACAAAAAGAACAAAACTTACACTGGACTAAACAAAACGTCAAGCGTATCGGAAGGCCCTCTTAAACCTGGAATACTTAACTTCCTAACTACCAAAAACTCTAACAGCTTTGCTAACGAGCAACTCAATAAACAAAATGCATAGCAACTACTACCCCCCTCTCATGAGCAAAATTTAATAAAAATAAATAACACTAGGTATACACAGAACATGACAGATCTCCCAACACGGCCGGTCACCGCGGGAGAGTTAGACCAACACCCTCCAAAGAAATCTAAAGAAAGGACACGCACTATACATATCTGTACCTTCAATGTCAGATCTCTATCATCAGACACAAAACTAGCAGAACTTAAAGCAGCGCTTCAAAACTTCAAACACGACATATTAGGACTGAGCGAAGTGCGCCGTTTAGGGGAGGACATAATTGAAGACAAAGACCATATTTTCTACTACTTAGGCAAAACGAAAGGACGCTATGGAGTCGGCTTTTTAGTCAAAAAGAAATTTAAAGAAAACATTAAAGCTTTCATTGGCATATCTGAGAGAGTATGTACACTGCACATTGACTTAGAAAACCTTTCTTTTACACTAATACAAGCATACGCTCCTACTGAAAGCTCAAGTGAAGAGGACATAGACAACTTTTATCAAGATATAGCGAAAGCACACGACTCTAGTCCGACAAAAAATATTATAACAATGGGAGACTTCAACGCTCAGATCGGGTCACCTAACAAATACGAACGAGTTACTGGAAAATTCGGACATGGCAAAAGAAATATGCGAGGCGATAGACTCATTCAGTTCGCACACGAATACGACTTGAAAATAATTAACACAATGTTCGAAATAAAACCCAAGGATAGATGGACCTGGATCTCTCCGGACAAAAACACAAGAAATGAGATAGATTATATAATGTCGACAACGCCACACCTTTTTACCAAATATGAAGTAGTAACATCATTTCCCTTTGGATCTGATCATAGACTGTTACGAGCCGCACTGCATATTAAAGAAACGAAGAAAAGTAGACGCAATTTTTCTAACACAGTAAACTCGCTGAAAACAATAAGAGAACAGGAAACATATATCGAAAATCTAAGAAATTATGTACCAGAGCTTTTGACTATACAAGCAAACTGCAATAGCAACGAATACTGCCAAAAAATTGTGCGCTCTATATCGGAAAGCTTAAAAAGCTCCAATAAAACTAAAGACCATAAGATTTTATCAGACAAGGCACTGAAACTTATGAAAGAAAGATCTCTGCTTCAAAATAAACCTAAACTTACAAAAAGTGACAAAGAAAAATTGAAAGAACTCTACAAAGTAACAAACAAAGAAATAAGACGATGTTATGAGACACACAGAATAAATACTATACAAAGACATCTGGATAAATCCAGATCTACGAAAAAAGCTTACAAAGATTTAAACAAATCAAAAAAATGGATCCCATCACTACAACTCGACTCTACCAAAACAAGCTCCCGAACAAACATCATAAAAATAGCAACGGACTTCTATGCAAAACTCTACAGTCAACAGGATCCATCACCGCCACCTACTGTTGAAAACCATTACAAAAACTATCCTGAAACTCAAGAGTTCACTGAAGCAGAAATCTTGAAACAAATTAAAAAATTAAAATCAGAAAAGAGTCCTGGACCCGATGGGATCACGAATGAATGTATTAAATATGCAAAAACTCTTCTACTAACACCCATCACTATCCTGTGCAACAAAATACTTACTGAAGAATCAGTGCCACACCAATGGACAGAATCGGAAATCATCTTGCTTTATAAAAAAGGCGACCCAGCTGATATTAGGAATTACAGGCCGATAAGCCTCATGCCATGTCTCTATAAATTATTCGCCTCCTGTCTACTGGAAAGAATATGCCAACAAATCGACGCGCACCAACCCGTTGAACAAGCTGGCTTCAGAAGCGGTTACAGCACAGCAGATCACATTCAAGTAGTCGACCTGATGATAGAAAAGTACTCAGAGTTTCGCAAACCCCTATATTTGGCCTTCGTAGATTACCAAAAAGCATTTGACTCTATAGCTCACAACAGCATCTGGGAAGCACTAAGAGCACAAAATATAAACGAAAAATATATCAACATCCTGAGAAACATTTACAGTGCCAGCACAAGTAGAGTCAAACTCGACAAAACAGGAAAAACTATCAAAATAGAAAGAGGCGTCAGACAAGGCGACCCAATCTCGCCAAAACTTTTCATTGCTGTCCTACAACATATTATGAAGGACTTACCATGGTCAAAACAGGGTATCAATATAAACGGCAATCACCTAAGTCATCTCAGGTTTGCAGACGATATAATCCTGTTTTCGGAGAGCTCCCACGAATTGCAACTTATGATTGACGACTTACATAAAGTGAGCATAAAAATTGGGCTAGAAATGAACCTAGATAAGACAAAAATCCTGACTAATTCCCAAAAAATACCAATTGTGATAAACAACACTCCGATTGAATATGTTGAAACGTATATCTACTTAGGTAAACAAATCTCCTTTAGAAAAGAAAGAAACATAGAAGAATTAGACAGAAGAATAGCTTTAACGTGGAAAAAATATTGGGCCCACAAAGAAATATTTAAATCCAATAACATCCCATTATCTTCGAAAAAAATTATCATGGATTCAGAGATTCTACCATGTCTTACCTACGGCTGCCAAACTTGGTCTTACGATATAAAAACCCAAATGAAAATTCAGACAACACAGAAAAATGGAAAGAAGCTATCTCAACATAAAATTAAAAGACAAAGTAAAAAACACTGAAATTCGTAAGAAATCCAAGGTAACCGACGCATTATCATTCTCCTTGCAAAGGAAATGGAAGTGGGCCGGTCATGTAGCTAGATACACTGACAATAGATGGACAATAAGATCAGCCGCGTGGACCGGTCCTACAGGCACCAGAGCGAGAGGCCGTCCACGCGCTAGGTGGGCGGACGAAATAGAGTCGGTAGCGGGAAAAGAGTGGCTAGACATCGCAAAAGACAGAGCAACTTGGATTTCATTGGAGGAGGCTTTTACCCTTAGGGGGTCCATACAGAAATGACTTAGATGACAAATTTGTTTGCTAATTTTGTGTTACATATTATTGACATTTTGATATAAATAATTCAATAATGAATAATGCTTGACAATTGTTTATTTACATACTATATGACATTTTTATATAATTTTTATAATGTTTGACAATTGACTATAACTTTTTTTTATTTTATTTTTCTAATGACATGGTTAAAAAATTAATAATTTTTTAATTAGGTATAATAAGTTGTAAATCAAAATGTCTAAGTAATTAATATTATCATTTTTAAAGGACTATAGTTAGCATGTAAGATTTCTTTTTCAAAATTATGTAAATAATAATGTATGGAATTTAATAAAGCTTTATTTATTTTATTTATTTATTTATTTATTTTCATTCACATTTTATTTCTCGTTTGTGTATTTTGGTTTGTGGTCACCACTTTTTTAAAAAGCAGGTCAAAACTCTCCCAATGTCTTTTAATTAGACTTTCATCCGCAGTAATGTACAACTGTCTAGATCCGCTGGGGCGCTCGGCTCATCGACGGCGAAGCTTCCTTCTTCTCAATCTCGAGCGACGGCCGCGTGGTGCAGTGGGCTGTTCTCCCCGGGGAACTGCAGGCCACGACGGTCATCGCGCTCGCTTCTCCTACCCCGCCCCCACCGGGGCCTGACGGCACCCTGCTCAATATTAACAGTCAGTGAAGAGTTTACAATACGTTATCAACTTCTGTTGCTTAAAATGACTAGCTTAACTTCTGCAGTATTAAGGTCAGCGTCTACAGTAAGTATCGAAGCTTCAACTGTGACTAACACATAATTTACAACATTCACTGGTCCAGCTTAAAACCACTTAGCTTACCTCTAATTATAGGGCGGTATTCTTGGTCGTTGCTTAAGAAAAGACTTAAGAATTTTCGAATAAGTCCACCTTATTTGTATGAAATAATACTTATGACAATGCATAAGTTACGACTGTGAATCGAAATGTCACCTTAAGCATGTCCATAAGGCGAACTTAGAAATAAGAATTGACCAAGAATACCGCCCATAGATAAGTCATATTCATAAGGGAAGCCGGTTACAATATGTCGAGTTGTATAGACGCCTCGCTACTGCTACCCTCTACTTATCTCCCAGATCGTATCAACAGCATCTATTGTATGAGATTCTGCTATTCTGCTTTATCCATCCCCATTCCTAACCTCCTTTTCTGCCTTCTGGTATCTCACCGATGGACATTGCTCAGGTTGCGGCAGCTGCCTCTGTTTCCACCCCGAGAAGGCCGACATCTTCATGGTCGGCACCGAAGACGGCATGATCCACACCTGCTCGCTCAAGTACAACCGCAACTACGTGCGGTCCGTCCAGGCCCACCACATGCCAGTGTACAGGATCAACTACAACTACTACAATAACAGCATCTACGCTTCTTGTGCGGGTGATTGGAGGGTCAAGATCTGGGAGGACGGGAGAGAGTGAGTTTATTCTACTACTTCTACTATTATACTACCATTTGCTCGCGGCTCCGCCCGCGTAAATACATTATCCCACTGGAAAAAGAACTTAGGCTTTTCATCCGATAATGGATGATTTATACAGTATTCTCCGAGCGAAGTAACCACTCTTGAAATACTGTAGTGCCTGGGACAGTTAGTTTTTACATGTCGTATGGTTGCCCAATCACATACGGCATTCTCGCAACATAGTCAGCCTAGTCCAGAGGAATGACTGGTCAATACGTCTGGGGCCAACCATGTGCGGGTTTCCTCACGATGTTTTCCTTCACCGTTAGAGCGTCCGTATAATATATTTGAGATCTGAAAAGTCTCATAGGTACACGCCACAACCTGGGATTCGAACCTGCACTCTCTCGATTGCGAACCAAATGGTCTACCCACTAGGCCACAGAGCTCTTTTGAACACTGTACTATTTCGGGATAAAAAGTAGTATTTCCCTAGAAAGTGTCTACTTCACTAGAAAGTGTGTAATCACAGCATGAACGTAAAAAGGCGGACACCGCTTCAGTAATATGAATAGTGAAGTCATCAAAGTAAGACGGCCGTATCGTAGCGACACGTGCCACACGCACATATTCACAGAAAAGTAAGACGATCGGCCGCTAGTACGCCAATGGCAATTATCCGTTAATCTCACACAAACGTATGTCGCCGCCATTGTTGGGCTTCACTCAATGCTTAGCTCACCTTCCGTCCGCCTTTTTTACGTCCATGAATCACAGTAGAAAAATCAGCATACGTCACTACTGTTTCGCTTACTTCTAATCTTTTACTTGTCATAAAATACTATTTATCCCCTAGTGAGCCCCTGTTCATGTTCGAGCTGGGCTCTCCCGTCGGAGACGTGAAGTGGGCGCCCTACTCCAGCACCGTCTTCGCCGCCTGTACCTCTGATGGCAAGGTCAGATTATTTTAAAAAGCCCAAAGCTAGGACTGTACGATCGTAACAGAATACTACAAGAATGTGTGTGCATGTGGCTGTGTGCGTGTGCGTATGCGTGCGCGTGCGCGTGTGTGTGCGTATGTGTTTGTTTCATGAAACATCTTAGTGTCCGGTATCCTTTCTTCTTTTGATCATTATAGTGTCCGCTGTTGACTGTTGATTGCCGGCAGCAACCGCTTTCAATCAGGCTATAATACGAATAAAGACAGTGGCGTAACTATACCATCTGAGGGTCTTGGCAACTTCTTTGGATGATTTCAAATAAAAAAAAAAAAACAAACGCGGATGCCTTCTGCCGTATACTGCCTCGCGACGTATAATTGTTAACTATCGATTTATGCACACCAAAATTTTTCAAATCCGCGATAACAGTACTTATAGTGTGACCGCTCACCGGCTCCTAGCCTATTTGTTTAACAAGAGGGAAGTCCCCGACCGACCGTCACTAGCTCATCCGCGCTACCAATGTACCGTGACAAAAAATTAAGCAACTAATGGATGCGTTCCGAAAATCGTCATCTTTTTGTTTTGAATGTGTTGAAATAATGTTTATTTTTAATTTGTACATGTTATTTATTTATACCTCACATTGATTGATTTAAACACTTAAAAAATATATATTAGGTTATTTCTGAGCTCGCGTCCCCTCGGACCGGGGCCCTCTCGGGTCGAGGGCCCGTGGCATTTTGCCAGCCCAGCCACCCTATAGTTCCGCCACTGAATATAGAATAACAATTTCTGAAAATATAACTTGTTTATGCGTAGATATGCAAATGCAAGCCCATTAGAACTTTCCCTTTAAAGTAATTACATAAAAAGTACAAAGCTACCAACCGTATTTAATGAGTAAGTCGCACGAATGTCGTGACTTAACCATTGGACTAAAATATTATTAGATATTATGTCGGCCTTCATTACCGATCGAAATAATATTGATTTCAACTTGCGTTTCGTATGTAAATTAAATGGTTATCTATCTAGATATTTTAACGAATAATAATTATGTTTATCAGTTTTACATATTTTAAAAAATAGTCATGATGACGACAATACGTTATTACCACAATGAACAAACTTCCTTCTTCTAGTTTCCTAGTAGCATCCTCATGAGTAATGACTAGGGATGCCAGGCGTCCCGTATTTCCCGGGACGTCTTCGTGTGCAATTCCGCCGCCGTATTACGTAAAAATAGCGATTAGCAAAAATCTTGCAGTCATCACGCGATAGACGCGCAGTCGATTGCTGAACGTCAAATATAATCGTATTAGGTACCTATGCGATCGATTGCTAATCGCTCGCTGTTGTGTTTGAATGCACTTTGCTTCATTTTCGCTTATTATTGCTAACTGACAGTTCGCTCGCTGATTGCTTTCGCTTTGCTGTAAAAGTCTTACGTAATACGAAAAATTAGACAGCAGTGAAGAGATCGAACGATTGATTGCAATTTATAGTTCCTCGATTGTTCGGTAGAGGCAGTACTGTCGCTAGGTTGCTTCTGCTAGGTTTTGCAGATACGTAATACGAATTTGCAATTTTTGCGCAAGAATAGGCAATCTGACTCATTTTTTTTTATTGCATAAATGAATAGTACCTACTCATAAATATGAGTAACTTCTAAGAATAAGCCCTATATCAAAAGTCAATATTTTCAAAGGTAGCGATTTGTATAAAAAATTTCGCGAGTCCCCTATAAACGCTCCATACTAAAGTCGACCTACAAATGACGTCACTTGTAGGTTATAGTATATGAAGTAGTAGGTATATGATGTATATGGCCGCCGGAATATATTTGTAATTATTATTTTTAAACAAAAAATTAAACCGACTTCCAAAGTAAAAATACACAAAAAAGTATGAAATAAAACTTAATATCTAAATAATTCCCCTATCAAATTCGGCTACAATTTTTACTATTTCTCTACTTAATCTTCTTAATTTTGAAATCGGTACCAGCTCAAACAATATCCTACAATATTTTATAGAACTTACGTTCATATTTGCTGGTACCGACTTCAAAATTAATAAGATTGAGTAGAGAAATAGTAAAAATTTTAGCCGAATTTGATAGGGGAATTATTTAGAGATTAAGTTTTATTTCATACTTTTTTGTGTATTTTTACTTTGGAAGTCGGTTTAATTTTTTGTTTAAAAATAATAATTTCACCCATTTTAGTGATATATTTTGTTAAGTTATTATTAATACGACTTAAGAACGTCTAAACTAAACGATCGAATGTATAATTGAATACGCGCCAAGCTTCCATTAGGTATTGTTATTAAGACGATGATGATGATTACTGTAAGTTATAAAGTGGTATATGCTTGCAGTTCTTTAAACAACGCCGTAATCCCCAAACATGTATCTATAAGGAGTCAGGAGTTCTGTTCTGTACTTTTGGATTCAGGGTATACCTTGGAGCAAAATCTTATTTTTCGGTAGCATATGCTTGAACTACTTCAGAAAAAGTCGAAATCACCGTATGTGTCCATATAAATTTCGAGGAGTTCCCTCGATTCCTCATGGATCCCATCATCAGGTCACCACTTTGATATCAAAAGGACCAATTTGGGATTACACCCTATACATCACAGAAAAAATTTTGAAGATCGGTCCACAGGCGGCGGAGTAATCGTTGAACATACAAAAAAAATATATATATATATATATATATATATACAGCCGAACGTATAACCACCTCCTTTTTGGGAAGTCGGTTAAATATCTCCCATATTTGTGAGTTTAAGTTCATACTTACTATAATGAATGTTTTTGTATAATATGATGTGAGTAAACTAATGATGTAGGTTTTGTTTACCAATTTCGAAAAAAAATTATTTTTTTTTGTACTTTTTAAATGTATTTAATAAGTAAACTACACATAAAATAATATTTTTTTTTACATTTACCAAGTAGTAATGCCTCAATATTTCTGAATACAATAATTATTAAACTAAATATTTCAGATGTAGTCCGATCCCCTATTGCGCAATTTTCGCCATTGCTTGGCTTTTGCAAGATACGTAATAAGCCCGCGGACTCGCACTTGAATAGTTTTTTTATAAATTTTATCGCCTATATAAATAAAAGGCAAAGCTGTTTGACTGATGTTTCATATCATCTCTCATGATGCACAGGCCAAACAAACCCATAAGGCATCCACTAAGGAAGAATTTTTCAAAATTCAACCGCCAAAGAGGTAAAAAAGGGTACCTATGAAAGTTTAAAATCTATTTTCACGCGAGCGAAGCCGCGGGCAACCATGACGCTAGTTATTATAACGCCTCTTTAAATTTTATAGCAACATACAAATGAACGTTTCCGTTTACCGCTTACGTCGTGCTAAGTGTTCTTGATATTTTATAGGTGTACGTCTTCGATCTGAATGTTAACAAATACCGTCCCATATGTGTGCAAGCCGTGGTGTCGAAGAAAACCAAGAAATTAACAAGAATTGATTTCAACCCCAAACTCCCCGTTATAGTCTGCGGAGATACCAAGTAAGGACTAAAAACGCTATGCAGTTTATTTTTAGAACTTTATACTTACCTATATATTTTAGTACTTAGTATAGATAAGTAAGTTTACTCACGCGCCGCAGATTAAATGATAGATTACGCACGATAGATTATCCTAGAGCTTGTGAGAACATACTATGGAAGGTTCCGTACTAACTAACAACTTACACTATATCAACGCGCAATAGTTTTTTTTCTTTTTTAAATTAGGTACTTACCTACTCTAAACGTTATTGTCCGATTTCGTTTAAATTAATTTTCCTAAAGAGAATTTAGCACCTTTCAACGTGAAAAGCCAGAGGTGGGGGGCACCAACTTCTAAACTACTTTGCAGACTAATTACTCAATGAAGTCGGTTAAAAACACTTAAAACAGTTAGTATGTACACTTTACAAAAATGTATGAATCACATGTATGGAGGGACACCCCCAAGGCCCCAACATATAAAATTATTATTATTTATAATGCCTAACTTGAAATCTACATACAATCTAAGTAATAAACTATACCAAATTTCATCCATTTATATTCATAATAACACAAGCCAGAAGGGCGCGGCGGATAGGCGGACAGACGAACAGCTGAGCATAACTTTATAGTATTAAAATAATTCTGTAATGTGCCAAGGACAGAGATTTTATCTGATAATACTAGAAAGATAATTTCATATAGATTGTCGTCGCCTCCATAGCTCAGGGGTTAGAGCACTGGTCTTGTAAACCAGGGGTCGAGAGTTCAAATCTCTCTGGGGGCATTCTAAAAATTACTTTTTATATATTTTTAACTTTTCCTCCTTTTTTGTTTGTCAATTATTAATTAATCTCTTTTTATAGAGGAACATGTCATGTGGTGAAATTGTCACCGAATTTAAGAGTTATGTGCAAGCCACCCAAGAAAGCGCAAGGAATTGACCAAAGGACTTTGCAGGTACGATTTTTAATTGCCTATATTTCATTGCCTTCTTCAATTCCTTATAAAATCCCGATATATATTTGAACACTTAAATACTTTTTTCCAGATTATGAAACTGGACAAATTACTGAGTTTGGTCCGAGATCCGCCATTTCAAACGGGAGTCGTGGACGAAAAGTTCGAAGACGATTAGACTGAGAAGCATTAGTGTGTTTTATTCGCAAGATCATAGAAAACATTTTCTGAATACGTTAAGGCTACTTTCCCATGAGCGTTTTTTTTTTTTTGGTCTATTTACAGAGCAGTTTTTCTGTCGCGACCACAAAAAACGCTCGTAGGAACATAAGCTATCCTAATTCCTACTAAGAAGATTGTGGAACAATAATAATTATAATTATAGTAAACAGAATGATAATGAAATCTTCAAGAAGTTGGACTTTGAATGCAGTAAGTGGCGCTAGTGTCGCAACAAAACACTTGTCCATCAGAACGAAAGATAACCTCCTTTTTTGGAAGTCGGATAAAAAAAGCGGCGACGTTCTTGTCAAATGAAAATTATTATAGCTTTTTTATTTAATGGGATAGAGATACATTTATTATTGTGTTTGTAAATAAAGGTCAGGGGATTGTCTTTTAAAATAAAACAATTTGTTAATTTTATTTCATTTATTGCTACATAGATTAATTTTCAAAGTGGGCATAATGAGAGGTATACAAGTATTTGTTTTATTAAAATAATATTGAAAGAAACCCTAAAAACTATGTTACTCTTTGTACCTTATAAATGCAAAACATCACACAAGAATTTCCATTAGGATAAAATTAATGATATTCAAAGCAATTTTTTTTTTCAACCTTCAAAACCGAACCTAAGTACGTACGTATATATGAGTATCGATATTTTAATATAAAATATACCTATATTCGTCAATTTTATATTTATTCGATAAACTTTTATAAACAAAACAAACGCCATTTTAAATGGTCCTTAAAGACTAGACATAATTCTCTTAAAGACTAGACATAATAGAGATCAAAATTTTAATAAAATAATAAATCTAACATTTTTAGAGGAGACTGGGAATACTTGATCCCCCTTTTGTTTTTTAAATTATCCGATTTCAAAATTATGAAGATTGAGTAGAGAAATAGTTAAAATTTTAGCCGAATTTAAAAAGGGGATTATGTATTTAGAAAGTAGGTAAGTTTTATTTCATACTTTTTTGTTCATTTTTATTTTGGAAGTCGGTTTTATTATATTGTCACTTTTTGTTCAGAACCAATTTATGGAACCAATAGCGCTAATCAGATAAACAATCAACTAATTCACCTCAGTAATGGGGACTGAGTCTCCCACAAGGATCAAGTGTACCTCTTCTCCCCTGCTATATTTCAATGCTTATAATACCAGTAATACCTAATGTAAAAACAGGTATTTAAGCCATTACGAAATTATCTATGAAATGTAAACTTAGCAATGCGCCGTTAGCACATATTACATTATCTCTTAGAGATGTTTAAATGCCTTTTGTTTTAACATACATTTTTTGCAAACATGCTAAAATAACCCATCTCTACCAGATTTTTAAGCATTACTTATTTTAATTTAGCTTTGAAGCGTGTTTAGGTATGCCATTGAAATATTAGCAAAAAGTACTAGATACTTACCGTGTAAAAATATTAAAACGTAATATAATAGCTTTATACCTAATTATATACAAAATATACTTAATATTTTAGTTGTATGTTGTTGTATTATTTAGTTTTGTGATTATATTGTCAAAGTATGTTACAGATATAAAAACAAAATGGTATTGAAGAGTAAGAACATTTATCTATTTAAGTAGGTACTCATTTTGTTCACACATTACGAAAATATTGCCATAATATCTTTCCTCCTTGTCTAGAACAACTGTCTCTTTCTTTTATAACTTTTCTTAAATCAAAGTAGGTACCTATATTTAAACAATTCTTGTAGGACACGATAAATTTTAAAATTACTTACAACCACATTCATATTGTAAAAACACAGTTGCACGCTTCGCTCAGAGTCTCAAAACTTAACCATTATTATCACAATTATAAATGTAAAAGCGTCGACTAGTAAAGCAGCTTTGGACCGATCTTCTGACATCTCTCCACGGCATTTGGTCCAAGTTTGTGGTCCAGAAAAGCGCGCGCATCGTTCGGAGCCGGCGCTTGGCGGCCCACAAATTGTATCTGGAAAAGATAATGAGATCGATGAATTTATATGCTCTTTCACGGCTAACTTGGGTGAAATCTGCAACACAGAAGTAATCTAAACAGCTAACTTGGGTGAAGTCTGCTACACAGAAGTAATACTAAAGTTGAACGCGCACCTATACGCGCCGCAGGAATCGATTCCAGCGGCGAGTATAGGTGCGCGGCGTTGCATACAATTTCGTACAAATATTTATAAAATTCGATGACTTCGGCGCGTGCGGCTCCTGCGGCTCGTATAGATGCGCGTTCACCTTTAAAACTCTGTCTTGGATTAGGACGTAGCCTACTTTAAACAACGGAAAAATGTGTACGGTTTCCGTAGGACCGTTTTGCAGTCAACATCTATAGTTAAGTAATGAATTAATAATGTTGCAATCAAAACTTTCTAGGTTAGACTTAGATTTGATTGTTTGTTAGCGTTGAATAGGCTCCGAAACTACTCAACCGATTTTGATGAAGTTTGGCATAGATATAGAGTAGACCATGGGAAAGGACATAGGCTACTTTTTATCGCATTAAAAATGTACGGTTCCCGCGGGATTTCTTTTTACAGGCAGGGACAACATCTAGTAAGGATTAAATTAAAAACCGTAAATATAAAGTATTGGAAAACATGCATAGTTTTTTATTGGCTATAGTTTTTTTAAGTACTTAGCTAGAAAATTTACAATGACAACCTCAACGGTTGTCATTGTAAATTTTCTAGCTAAGTACTTAAAAAATACAGTCACTACAAAGATGAGATCGTTGGAGAGCATTAAAAACGCTCTATACAAAAAATGTAGCAGGAGTGACGTCACACCGGTTAAAAATGTATGAAGATAAATACAAAATTGATTTTCAACCGACTTCCAAAACACAGGAGGAGGTTCTCAATTCGTGTGTATGTTTTTGTTTTTTTTTTTATGTATGTTACGCGATTACTCCGCCGTTTGTGGACCGATTTTCGAAATTCTTTTTTTATTTTGAAGGGTTAACTCCCGGATTGGTCCCATTGTCACCAAATGATAAATCTGGTGACGGGATCCATGAGGAATCGAGAGAAGTCCTCAAAGTTTATAGGGACACATATAGTGATTTCAACTTTTTTTGAAGTAACTTGAGTATATGCTATCAAAAAGTGAAATGTTGTGCCAAGGTATACCCTGGATCCAAAATCATTGAACGGTACTCCTCAGTCTTTGAAGATACACGTTTGGGAATTTCAGGATTATTTATAAAACTGCAATCATAATATATCACATCTAAATAATCATCATCACTACCACCACCACCACCATCATCATCACATCATACATTGGATGTTGATATAGGTATTTATAATTGTCTTTTACACCGGTATCGATTTCTTTGAACATTCACAGTTACCAAAAAGTGAAATTTTGTACCAAGGTGTTCTCTGGATCCAAAAGGTCTGAATGGAACTCCTCAGTCTTTAAAGATACACGTTTGGAAATTTCAGCATTGTATAAAGAACTTCAAGCATATATTGTCGCTATTAAATAATTTTATCATCACCACCATCATCACACCATACATACTTCGTTTTGATACAGGTATGTCTCATAGTCTTTTACACCGATATCGATTCGTTTGAACATTCACAGCTACCAAAAAGTGAAATGTTGTGCAAAGTATATCATGGATCCAAAAGAACTGAATAGAACTCCGCAGTATTTATAGATACACGTTTCTAAATCTCGGCATTGTTTTATGAACAACAATCATCATCATCACCACCATCATTACACCATACATAGGTAATCATAATAATATGATAAAATAGGTATTTCTCTAAGTCTTTTATTCGATTTAAGTCCCTCAAGGTAGTGTCCTAGGCCCACTTTTATTCTTAATATATATTAATGATTTACCTGGAGTTACTAGGGATCCGATGATTCTTTTTGCCGATGATAGTACAGTTATTTTTAAACAAATTGATAATAACTTTGAAAACCACATTAATATGAACATTATAAGAATCATAAAGTGGATGTAAAGCAACGACCTAATAATTAATTTGGAAAAAACTAAAATGATACAATTTCATCAACGCACTAATAAAATTAAACTAAAAATAGAATATCACGGTAAACCTATAGAAGATACTCAAACCGCAAAGTTTTTGGGTATTACGATAGATGACAAACTTAATTGGAAAGCTCATTGTGACTTATTGTGTAAAAAACTACATCAATATGCTTACGTTCTTTATATGCTGAATAGTATTTCTCATACATCATCTGTTATAATTGCTTTTAACGCATATGTTATGTCTTCATTGAGATATGGAGTTGTTTTTTGGGGTAATTCATCCAACAGAGAACTTGTTTTTAAAGCACAAAAAAAGTGTCTTAGAGCTGTATTTCATTTGAAACAGGATGAAAGTTGTGAACCATATTTCAAAAAATATAATATACTCCCTCTTCCATGTATATATATACTTGAAAGTGCCTTATTAGTTAAAACAAACATTAATATGTTCCCAAAACTCAAAAGCAACCGACTTAAAAGAGTTGAGACTATAGCACGTAACACTACATTTATGCAAAAAGGAGTACTAGGTATGGTTACATCAATTTATAATAAATTACCCATTGGCATAAAAAATATTGAAAGTGTTATTTTGTTTAAGAGAAAGCTTAAGGAATTTTTAATATATAAGTGCTACTACAGTACAAACGATTTTCTTAATGAAATGTAATTGAAATGAATGTGAATTTGTAAGTAATAAGTAGACATAAGACATAATAAAATCGACATATTAACTTAATCTATTGAATACAATTATAATGATGACGATTAAAGAGTAATAATAATGGATTTTGTTATGTCTAATTAAAGAATAAATTATAACTAACATGACATTCACTATATTAAATATTATTATTTTATGTAACTTTGACCTAGTAGTTATAAAAATATAACATAATGTAATGAATAGTCATAACTCATAAGACATAATAAAATTGACATATTAAATTAATCTATTAAATATAATTATAATGATTACAAACAATTTTAACAATTAAAGACGATTAAAGAGTAATAATAATGGATTTTGTTATGTCTAATTTCAGTATAAATTATATGTAAGTAACATGACATTTTTAGACTAAATTAAATATTAATTTTATGTAGCTTTGAACTTAGGTATTAAAATGTAACATAATGGGCTTAGTATGTATTAATAATTGTAATATTTAGTTTTATAGAATATTAAGCTAGACATTTGCATGCCCAATTGGGCAAATGTGATGAACTTTTGTTAACCTAATGTAACATCTTTAATAACACACATATTGCAAATAAATAAATAAATAAATAAATTTCTTTGAACATTTGCTAGTCCCATCATCATCATCATAATAATAGGCATGTTGCCGAAAAATTTTTTTTCGTCTATTCGATGTTAGACAACATGTTAATAAACAATCCAGAACCCATTTTTGTATATCTGAAAAAATTACGTAGATACAAACCATTGAAATTTACAATATGAAAGAGAGCGATATATCGGCCTGTGACGTCACATCCTGCTACCGCCATACATTTGTCATTACAAAATGTATGGCGGTAGCAGATTGTGACGTCACAAATCGTTTTGCGAGAAAGGGATGGACAATATTTTTTATTTGCTTATATTTTTAATCGCGTCACTCTACCTATTTCTTTCAGATTTATGTATCTTTAATCAACAATTTTAACATTTAATTTGTAAAAGTGTGATATTCCACACTAGGCAACATCTCTATTATGTTGTATGTCAACTGTTACATCATTTCCGCAGACAACTTAATTTTTCAGTAACCTAAGCATAATAATAAGGTACCAAAAGTTACATTATGTCAAGGTATAACCCTGGTTCCAAAAGCACTCATCGGAACCCTTTAACGATACACGTTTGGAAATTTTGGAATTGTTTATAGAACTTTTGTAAAGATGTACATGCAAAAGGTCTGCAATGTCAGACGTCTTCTTCCACTAACTTACATACTGCGTTTTAATGTAATATATTATTGTTAACAAAAAATGTCACAAAAAGGTTTTTTAATTAAGAAACTGATCACTTTCTGCATTTTTCGGTGCATATTTATGTTGTCTTTCGAACTTAAAAAAAATATAAGAATTTTGCTGATTTAAAACAATAACCAACCTGAGCCAGCGGGTGCAAATGTCGCTCGTGGAACTCCCTCTGGTGCGCCATGACCCAGTCGGCCGGCCACATCGTGCCGTTCCTCGGCGCGAACGGCAGTATCAACACGTACACCCGGTTGGTAGCGGAGTACGCCACTCGGTAGTAGTGGCCTTTGGTCGCTCTCTCCCATACGTAGCCGTCCCCGTCCGCGCCGCCCCGCTGGAGCCACAGCACACGGGACAGGTCCGAACTGTGGATACCGATCTCGGCGTACTCCACGTACGGCAGGAGGTCGCTACTGCAACATATATATATTTTTTTTAATCAACAGCCTCCGTGGTCTAGTGGTTAGAGCATTGGCTCTCGACTCGGAGTTCGTCGTCTTTGGTTAGGACAATGCAGGCTGACAAGAAAGATAATCCATGCGTCGGATGGGCATGTAAAAAGTCGGTCTTGCGCCTGTTCTCTGGTCAGTCGTGTCGGTTATCCGTCCAACTGGATTATGACAGTAAAGGAAGAGAGTTGCTCTTGTGTGCTACGCACACACTTGAGCACTATAAAATTACTCCTGCAGAACTGGCCTGGTTTTCAACGAAACCGGCCACCGTCACCGAGATCGGTGTGGAGAGTTATTTATTTTTTATTTTTTGTTAGCTAGATGCTGAGTCCTTTGCTCAAAAAAAAATTCGTCAAATTACAAAATAATTATATTGACTGATAGAAAACTCTGTATTTTTACACACTGCACACATAATAGAACACACAAACTCAATTCTCGTATTGAAGGTAGCCTTTCATTTTACTATGACTGTATTACAATTTATAAGTGAAGCAGCTTGTTATCATAAACTGATTTTGTGAAGTTTGGACCAATCATAGCGCGTTTGACGCTGGTTTAACGTTTACGAGAACATCGGTTTGACAGTTTTAGCTTATCGAGAGTCGAGACTTGATTCTGCCGTCCTAACGAAGAGTGCAGTAAGTCGAGTTTTTGGGCACATTGAATTAAGACCTTATATTATGGTATACCTAATATGCTCTTAATCCAATTTGCCCAAAAACTCGACTTACTGCACTCTTCGTTAGGACGGCAGGATTGTAATTGTGATATTGCGTGTTTTATTTAGGAGAATTGAGCCTCAGATATGTTAAGGATATCACATTTCCAATCTGGATACGGATATAGGAATAAAATTATATTGGTTTGCTTACGAATATAAAATTACTAGCTGTTGACTGCGGCTCCGCCCGCGTAATTATAGTATCCTTCGGGAATACTGTACTTTTTCGGGATCAAAAGTAGTCTATGTTTTAATCCAGAGCCTAAACTACTACCATTCCAAATTTCATCAAAATCCGTTCAGTAGTTTTTGCGTGAAAGAGGAACAAACATCCATCCATCCATACATCCTCACAAACTTTCACATTTATAATATTAGTAGGATTTCAGATTATCCGTTACTTTCGGATAATTTCGGTTACGGGTATGGAGGACTCCAAAACACACGATTCTAGAATTCAATTCAATTTTCAACTCTATTGTATTAGAGCAGAGTTCATTTTCAATGCTCCGAATTTCCCGGGCCCGAAGAATTCCGGATCAAGTAGTCCCAGAGCCTTACTCTCCTACTTAATATTTTTTCTTTATCGCTATCATTCATTGGAAGCCACTCGATAACCACCTGACTATCGCGCCCAGCAGCGACGTGGTCTCCAGCCAGCAGCGCGCGCCGGCCTGCGTCAACACGTGCAGCACGTGCGTCACGGCGCGCCGGATGTTGCGGCGGCAGCACGGTGGCGTGTTGCGCCCAGACAACACGTACGAGGGCGTACCTTGTACCGGCGGGAAACACCGCTGGAAAGTAACACCATAAATTAACGCTCTCACTGTCCAAGCACCAGAGGCGGATTAAACGTAGAGTGCGCCGGCAAACATGTCATCGGCGCCCTAGGGGGGAGGGGGGGATGCTGGTGATCACCCAGGGCTTCGGCCACCTGACCACCCTTGACCACCTCGCTTGGTCGGAGCGCCCCTTAGCACATGCCTAGTTTGCCTTTACGATAACACTGCCAAGCATTGAAGATCTTGCTTGATACGTCTGTGCAACACATCTAATATATAAAATTTCCATGTCACAATGTTAGTTACCGTACTCCTCCAAAACAGCTTTACCAATTTTTACCAAATTTTATATGCATATTCAGTAGGTCTGAGAATCGGCTACTATCTATTTTCCATACAGAAATAATTTATAATGCAAAACAACTTTTGCTGGGTCAGCTAGTAATAATTATAATACACTAGTGTAGTTATCATCCATAAGTAATATACTTATTGGACATTTTGGTGATGGGCACAGAAATATTATGCGAAGTGGTAGGTACCATATGTGATCATGTCTTTCTTTAGTTGGGCTCTATATCAGTGGCGAATTGGCGATAAAATAAAAAAAATTGAATTTCTCATTGTAAGTTGTAAGGAAAGCAGTCAAGCAATATTCAGTAAAAATCTTGTTTTAAAAATGTAAGACTTACAATTATTAATGTTTGGTTTAATGAAAATCTTAAATCATATTTTAGGATTTATATTGGTATGTAATTTTCTAAGGGTCAGTTTACAGTGTGACGACACGCGATGCGACGCGGCGCGACTTGTATAGGATAGCTTTTCAAAATTAAACTTTATTCACAACACAAAAGATACATGCTTCATATGGCATCGTACACACGCACTGTGCTGCAACTTGACATTTAACCTCTTACAATAAAACATTTATCTTATTGTGTAATAAATAAAGTTCAATTTTGAATAGGTATATTAAAAATTGCAGAACTGCATATGGTTTCGTTTTGATGTGAATTCACCCTAAAGAAATTTGATACCTGTGTTTCCTTTTTACAGCCATACCACTGCATTCTTCCATCTTCTCTTACAACAACTTTAACTCCAAGCTCCTTGTACAATTTGAGACGGTACTCTTTGTTATGTCGAGAAGACTTCTGTTTGGATGCGGGAGTTTTCAATATGCTTCTGCCGGCACCAAATTTACCTTCAATAATTTGTACCTGCAACATAATATTGTAAAGACTAGCTGTTGCCCGTGGCTCCACCCATGTAAATACAGTATCCCTCGGGAACACTGTACTTTTTCGGGATAAAAGTATCCTATGACCTTTCCCAGGATTCAAAGTATGTCTGTACTAAATTTCATCAAAATTGGTTCAGTGGTTAAAGCATAAAGTGGTAACAGACAGACAGACACACTTTCGCATTTAAAATATAAGTATAGATAGTATAGATTTCTAAACTCTATTCATCTCGGCCGGATATACAGAATACCTAATAACTGAAAGTGTTTAAAGAACATTTCCAAAGCTAATTATAAAATTGTAACATTATGAAATACAAAAGAACATCTACCTTAACTTTTTTAGCAGCCAGTTGCAAATATAAAGACTCTGGAAAGGGAAATGTGAATGGTTGTGGCAATGTTTGTAAAATAGAGTTTTGGACCATCAAAACATGCTGGCCATGGACAGCATCACACAGTTTTCCAGAAGCATCTTTATGGTAAAGCAGTGTCCAGTCTGCATAGTTCCATGTCACATGTTGACATATCAGATGTGCATTACCAGTGGCCACAGCTATAGCTTGGGCTGGATATGTTGTGGCTGCTAAATACATCTGCTGCAAAACCCGCCTGGACACCCGAGTTGAATCAGGTACAAAAAGCACATACTCTGTAGCTATAAAAGTGAATGGATTCAGATCGTATGGTGATTTATCTAACTTCAACTCCAAAGATACAATCCTAACGTTCTTTAGAGTTTGATTCGTCGCAGAAAATTGAAAAGGCGGGTACTGAGTCTTATCACACAACACCACGATCGCTATGTTTGGGTACGCCGACACGAAGGATTGCACACTTTCCGCGATATCGTTCTCGAAATCTTCGAACTGGCGAAATACAATAGTCACCGATTTCGATAAACGTCTTGAATTGTGCGAATGAGCAACCCCAGGAGGTATAGTCACCGGCGCAATCGGATACAACTTATGGTGTGAATGAACATACAGACAATAAAGTAAAATAACTATTGCTGCTAAGAAATAGAACTTAAACATTAAGCGGCACTTCAATACGCGATAAAACATTATTAATTCTCCGAAACACTAATTCTTATGAGTTACTTTGAACGATATTTGCATTAATCTAAGTATATAAAGAGAAATCATTTACGGGATTTACTTATCATTTTATATTCTGTATTGGAACATGCGAGTTTATTAAAATTATGCGAATTCAGAATTTATTGCGAAATGCGAATTGTTTATAAAATTTTCGCAGAATTTCTGTCAAATTTGACAACAGGTTTTTTTTTTTTGGAGATAAACTCAACCAGCCGGCAAATCCAAGGCGCTTTCACAGGTACCCGATAGGAGCGCGATAACAATATAATATTCGTGTTCGAGTGAAAGATACAAGTAGCGATGAGTCAATGGATACAATTCTATGTGCTCAGCAACCGTTCTTTATCGTGTACCTAATGATTATGACCTACAATGCCCTCAATAAGTCCGCTATGGCATAAAACATGTGAATGTTAAAAAAAACTCAGGTGACGTAAATTGACAGCTGACAGTTGTTTTCATGATTCATTGAAATTGTCAATTGTCATTTAAATTTACGTGTGATTTGTACAAGATTTGTGCATCGTGAAATTTTTATAAAGATTATTGGTATTTTAAATGATTGTATTACAAAAGAAACAATAATTAGTGTTGATTTTTTTGCTCCCATTCACAATACTAAGTAGTATTTTGTGTTATAGGCTAAAATGGATGAAAGTAACTTCGAACCTTTAGAGCCATCTCTAAGGAATGTAATCGAGCAAACATCTTTACGTTGGATATTTGTTGGAGGCAAAGGTGGAGTGGGCAAAACTACATGCAGGTAAGTATCTAAAGAAACAGCAATCCTTGAGGCTCGACCATTTTCGTTGTACCTATGTTATATGTAACACTAATTGAAAATTTATGTCTCAGTTGTAGTTTGGCTGTTCAACTTTCGAAAGTTCGAGAGTCAGTTTTAATCATTTCCACGGACCCTGCGCACAATATTTCTGATGCTTTTGATCAGAAGTTCTCTAAGGTTAGTACCTCAATAACTAACCACTAACAGTGAGTATCTAGGACACATTCACAAAGAGTATCGATTACAGGTCCCAACAAAAGTGAAAGGTTTTGATAATCTGTTCGCAATGGAGATTGACCCTAATGTGGGTATAACAGAACTACCTGAGGAGTATTTTGAGGGGGAGACCGAAGCTATGCGTCTCGGCAAAGGAGTGATGCAGGAGATTGTTGGTGCATTCCCCGGTATTGATGAGGCTATGAGCTATGCTGAAGTGAGTTTTCTTTAAATTTATATGATCACTAGCTGACCTGGCAAACATTATTATAATAAGACATATATGGGTCATTCTAAGTTAAGAGGTAACTTGTTGTATGAAGTGACGGCACGGCATTTTTTTTTAAATACTTTTATTTAAGTATACTCTTTTCGTGGAAACTCTTAAATTGAACATGTTTACAAAGTGGCCAGTCAATTTATTGGTTTTATCTCATTTTATAAGTGACCAGGGGAAATACTCAGTACAGGGGAGAGACAAGATGCATAGGGGAGGATTCTTTATGAACAGAGAAAAAATAGACATATAAAAACAGGGTAATTTTTAAGAATCAACTTTATTTTTTTATTTTTATTTTAATTCTATATAATCAGGCTCTTCATGTTTCTTAAGCGCTATGTACAAAACATGAAAAGTCCTTTTCCTTTCCATCAAAACATAAATATATATAACTTTACTATCAACAGACAATAATGAAATAAAAATAAACAAAAACTTGTTATAAATAACAAAGTTAAACTTTACTTAGGCCCACTTGCGCCAATCCGGGTTAAAGTTAACCTTGGATTAAAATATCGTGCTTTCTCTTTCACAAATACGAAGAACGAAAGAGATAACATTATTTTTAACCCAGGGTTAACTTTAACCTGGTTTGGCGCAAGTGGGCCCTAGACAAGTAAAAATATTATTTTTAATCTATAAAGGTAACTAAAAAGTACTTAATTTTTCCTAAAACTCACTTTCAAATACATCAACGGATTCAATAAAAGCATAAAAATATGCTGACCTCTCATTTTTAAGTTAGGGTTAGATAGTTCTTCTTCCTGACCCCAGGTGAGAAAAGAAATATCATCATCATTTCTTATTATATCTTGAATTGACTTTTGCTGTGCTGCATGTGCTTGCCTGTTTATATTTTTAGGAACCGGTGGGTCTTCATTACTCGAACATGGTAGTGTTACAGGAACATCGCTTATAAATGGAGTCCTAAACGACGTCTACGAATTTTTTATTTTTCTCTCCATACTTTTTTAGTCCTCTGCTGCTGTCATTTGCTTCACTGTCATAAAAGTTCAAATTTCTTTCCTCTTTTCATATTATCCCTTTCCTTACTTTTCTTAACTCCTTATTGGGCATACTTATCCGGGTCATTTTTAATTTTAATAATGATCCGGATAATCATAATCGTACTGCAGTAATTTTTTTGAGCTGTTCTTCGCGCGTTATTTTTGCCTTTTTTTTCTGTAAAAAAGTAGTATTACATTGTAAAGCTAAGATAGACATCATGCCAAATAAAGGTTCAGAGAAAACGACGAAGTATTAATGAAAACACATACAAATATATCTCCCCTGGACATTAGGTATCTTCCCTGCCATCAAAAGAGCCAGGGGAAATACGCCAGGGGAGATACATTTTCGATTGATACCTAAAATAGCCGTAAAAGTGTTTCTCGTACGCAATTCACAACCAAGCGTAACAATGTATGCACTATTCACTGTGCATATTTAAGTATATGTTAGTATTATAACAAATAATTGCTAAATAAAACTTACCAGGGGAAATACTGCATTCACTCAACATTTCTGCAAATAGCGACTGGCGTGACTGAAATGGCCGACAAAATAGCTGCGCAGTCGGCTTATGCGCCGCTTGCTGCTAACTTTACGTTACATCCTATGTACTCAAGGTCCCAACTTCCATAGATTATCAAAACAAAACTGATTTTTAAACGAAAACAAAAAGCCAGGGGACGAGACACGAAACACGGAGGACAAATTTCGACGTTGATATTTATTTTTAAAAACTGGAAAATAAGCAATTTTACTTGCAAGATACTGTTACTAAGTTATCGTTCTGTATAAAATTAATGATGCTAAAGTAATTATTGAATTTTAATACATTCATAATTACTTGTTTACAAATAAAGTTGGTTGAGGGACAGGCCAGGGAAGATACTTTTTTCACATATTAAAGCTTATTGTGACTAAACTATGTACATTTATGTAGTAAATTTAAGTGACCACGTAGAAAACATTTAGTTTTAAGTTATGAATAGGTTAATTATGAAGTTAATATAAAAAAAGGCATTTTTTTTGTCTTGGCCATCGAAAGTACCTCTTAACTTAGAATGACCCATATAAGAAATAGATTATAACCGATTCTCAGACCTAACAAATTTTCAAAAAAAAAAACATAATAAGAATCGGTCAAGCCGTTTCGGAGGAGTCTGTGCCCGAACACTATGACACAAGAATTTTATATATTAGATGTATCTTTGAAGACCAATTATAAAGCTATACATCAATATTATTTAAGAATTAAATATAATGTGAAACTGCTAATATTAGATTGATTGCAATTTTAATACAGGACCAAATTTTATTTTCTACTTTTACATACAAAATATTCAACATTTAAATAGCTTTTTAATAAAAACGGATAAAATCTATTTTTATTACAGTAAGTGTAATGGTATTTGAATAGAAAACAAGGTAAACCACTCAAAGTCAAACAATTTAGATGTTTTAAGGAGTTTTGCATTGTGGAGCAACTTTATAAAGAGTTTAAACTTCATGCTGTATATTGCTTAAACAACATAAAAACCGTTTTAGGAGATTGGATGATAGAAATATTTGATGATACATTGCTAAAATACAACATATTTTTCATTTTCCAACATGATGTTAAATGTTGTGTCAGTCTGTTTGTTGTGCACTTAGTTATCAGCCGTTGTAATTTATAATTTCAGGTGATGAAATTGGTGAAGGGTATGAACTTTAGTACTGTTGTTTTTGACACAGCACCGACTGGTCACACTTTAAGACTGCTCTCCTTCCCACAAGTTGTTGAGAAGGGACTTGGAAAGCTTCTGCATTTGAAATCAAAGGTAAGAAATAGTACTTATCTCTACAAATATACCTATAGCTGCTTTCTCTTCATTATTTAACTAGCTTTTGTGCATGACTTACTCTGTGTGGATCCCCAATACATCCCTGTGGGGTACGTATTTCGAAAACATCCAGGTCAATTTCGGGGTAAATGCCATTTACCAAATGGGGTAGATTTAAAAATATTGATAGCATAAAAAAAATATAAGATTTTTTTTTTTTATTCTGATTTACTTATAAAATAAATTATTTAAAAATGTACAAAATATTCTTAGGAATAAAATGAGACCCTTTGATGTGTGTACTGTGTAGGTCATAAATAAAATTATTTTGTTAGGTTTATTCAACGTATGGTAGTATCCAAAACATAAAATATTCAATTTCAGACTCCCAATTGGGGGGTGTTTTGTTGATAAAATTAAGCCTATTATTACTGTTGTTAAAATATCTTAACCTTCAGACGAAACACACTATATAAAGACTAGATGTTCCCGGGACTTCGTAGTTAGTGCACGCAAAAGGAAATCACGCGGGAGAATTTTTCTCCAGTAAAAAGTAGCCTATGTTCTTCCCCGTGGTCTACTCTATATATGTGCCAAATTTCATCAATATTCGCCCAGTAGTTTTGGAGCCTATTCAATGTGAACAAACAAATCATTCAGTTTTTTAGGGTTCCGTAATACTTAAGGAACCCTTATAGTTTCGCTCTGTCCGTCTGTCTGTCTGTCTGTCTGTCTGTCTGTCTGTCCGCGCCTCTAGCTCCTGTAATTATGAATATAAATTGATTAAATTTGGTGCAGTTATAGATTGTGTATAGATCACGGTTTCGGGATCATAAAAAAATAATAATTTTATATTTTAGGGGTGGCTCTCCATACATATGAAGTGGGGATGAAAAATATTTTTTCACTCTACCCCATTGTGTGGGGTATCGTAGAATAGGTCTTTTAAAATAAAGGCAAGGTTTCATACATTACTTTTTTATAAAGTTGACCATTTTCGAGTAATCGGCCTCCAAAGTAGTTTGTAAGTTGGACCCCCCCCCCCCCCCCCACCCCCTAGCATTTTTAAACTATAGGAGATAGAAACTTGTAAATTTCCATGCTGATAGATCAAGCTAAAAACTCTTTAGGAAAATTATTTTGAACCAAATCGGACAGTAACTTTTGGAGTAATTAAAAAAAGCATATTACGCGTTTATAGTTACGGAACCCTCCTTAGACACGTCCTGACATGCTCTTGGTTAGGTTATTTACTTTATCACATAATATGTTTAGTGACTTCGAATTATTATACATTTGGTTTTGTTTGGTTACAGGTGGCGCCATTTATAAATCAAATGGCAACATTATTTGGTCTGGCCGACTTCAACTCTGATATATTCAGTAACAAAATGGACGAAATGTTGAATGTAATCACACAAGTTAATACTCAATTCAAGGATCCAAATCAAACCACATTTGTGTGTGTCTGTATCGCAGAATTCTTGTCGTTGTATGAAACAGAACGACTCGTACAGGAGCTGACCCGATGTGGTATTGACACGCACAATATCATTGTCAACCAGCTGTTGTTACGTTCATCAGCACCCTGCGATTTCTGCTCGGCCAGACACAAGGTGCAAGAGAAGTATTTAGAGCAAATCGCAGACTTATATGAAGACTTCCATGTAACGAAACTGCCCTTGTTAGACAAAGAGGTACGAGGCGCATCTGCCGTCTCGTTCTTTTCAGAATACCTCATCAAACCTTACGTTCCACCATCATAGAGTGATAGGTTCTAGACAAATCTATGGGTTAGGGAAATATAGACTTATGTCAGCTGCAATGCGTTTATGTAAAACATTTTTTGAATTTTTAAGTTGATTTTGCTTTTTGTTGTATTATATTATTTACCATATAAATAAATTAATATTTACAGATAGTTTTTTTTTTTTTTTGCTGGAATTTTCCTATTTAATATTTTTAATAATTAAATGGTTAGCTAATAGCCTGTTCCAGACGGCACTACTTTTGCCCAAAACGCTACGATAATTTTTACCACAAAATGTTGTTTCTTTAGCGGAATAACGTTATTATTGAAAATTTCGAAAATGTCGTTTTTAGCAATTTTTGTGACTAGTGGAACAACTGACAGCTGATCACAGCTGATGTTGGAAACGTCAAAAAGTGTTAATTTTAACCCGTTTTAACCCAAAATGGCGTGTAGCGTTTTTAACGTTTTTAACAGTTTTTGACAGATGACAGTTGCGTGTGGAACAGGGGTGAAAACAGTTACGAATGATCATAGTGCTGCTAAAGAAACAGAATGTGAATGAAAATAAAGAAAATAACGTTTTGAACGTGCAAATGGAACGAAGCATAAATGACCCTTTATTGACACTTTAAATAAACGATATTCAATTTACTGTCATAAATAAAGGAAAATTTTATAATGTTTCAGTGGCGAAGGGTTCCTATAACTCCATTCCTATTGGCTTTCCTTGTCACTTACCTTTTTCTAACCTTCATAGAAATCCCTACCTATTATTATACAGGCTCCAGCTTCCCTATGAAGGAGAAGCAGCCTTCGCCACTGATATGTTTCTAAAAGAAAATACGACAAAAATTATAATAATTTATTTCAAAAACAAAGGTACTAAAAATAAACAAAAATGCATCAACAATTTCATATACTTATCTAATATCTGTTCTTCATTCCTAATACTGCTGTAAGCCTTCTATATGGCAGTGTTTGTTCAAATAATAATGCAGCAATATTATATGTCACCGTAAAATTGCAAAAACCGATAGATTGTTATATTACTAGAGATATTGTAATAAGTCGACAGATTGTCAAATAAAAATTTCTTCTTACAATTTACACGTTATTTTTCGTTATATTGTAATGTTTGCCGTGCCGAATGGTTAAACGGCAAGTGCCCAACGCCGCCATATTTGTTTTCTTTTTCGTATTACTAATGATAATGAAAAATAATGCGTACATTTTAAGGAGATTGTAAGGAGACATTTTTATTTGACAATCTGTCGACTTATTACAATATCTCTAGTAATATTACAATCTATCGGTTTTTGCAATTTTACGGTGACATATACATCTTAAAACAATCCGATTAAAAAGTTACAAACCACGTTTATACAATATCTACTTTGTAAATGTTTTCTGAAAACACATAAATGCTTTTTTAACACAAATGCTTTTTAGTTCTTGTTGTAACTGTAAAAAAAACTTTTTTTCTTAAATATTTAAGTAAATAGGTACTAATAACACTACTTTCTAAGATTGAAGACTATAATGCACTTTACTTGAGTATCTGCTAAAGCAAAATAAGTTTAATATAAAAATATTTAAACGATTATCTAATGATTTAATATGCTCTGTATATGTCAAGTGGTATTTTAAAAGTAAACAGTAGCATAGATTAGCTATAGCTCATCAGTTGTGTAAATGGTTAAATACACAGGCCTGCAAAAGAAAGTACTACATTTATAATTTCAATATAATATTCAATACTATAAAAGTTACGAGGTTTTGAATAAAAATCCTTATAGCAGATTTTATCAACATTCTATCTAGTAGAAAGCCGGTTCTGTAAAGCGTTTCTAACTTCTAACTTAAAATCTAACTTGTACAGTTTTGAAAAAAAAAAGTGTTGTAGGTCCTTTCTTTTGCTGACCTGTGTATTTTTTAAGGGTGTTATTGTTTACATACAAACAGTGTCATTCATACTATATTGCACAAGTTATAATTCTAAAATATTGCTGTTGTCCGAACAGAATCTTAAGCCAGGTACAGACTTACGTAATGCAACACGCATTGAAAGAATTCTCATAGTGTGGACGCCTTGCGCGCGCGAACCGAGCACACTCTGCACAAGAACAGAGCATTTCAACTCGTGCGCGGCACGATTCGTCATTTGTCGGTTTTTTAACCGAACACAAATGGAACAAAAATACACAAACCGAACAAAAAAAAACAAAACTGAAACAGCACAGGCTACACTTGAATCGTGGGCTGTTCGCCGCGCGCTTTTCGGAAACAGTAGCTGTGTTGTAGGAAACAGCAGTACTAGTCGGAATAATATAATAATAATAATATCTATGGACGCTTCACACCACGTCAATCTGATCCCGTGGTAAGTTCTAAGAACTTGTGTTACGGGTACCAGACAACGGAAATATATTTAATACTTTCATACTATACATAAATTTAAGAATTTTATTATATTATACACATATTTAATACACATCCATGACCCAGGAACACAGAAAACTTTTTGTTCCTTCGGCGGGATTTGAACCCGCGACCCCCGGCTTGAGCACCAACTGAGCCACAGAGGTCGTCTGAATGCGTATATGGTCGTATGCTCGGTTCGTGCATGCGCTGCTTCCACACTTATGAAATGCTCCTTTCATGTTACATTGCATGTTGCATTACGTAAGTGTGTTGCCGGCCTAATGAAGACAAAATATGGACTGAGGATCAATTTGACAAAAACAAGAAAAAAACAATACATAATAGGTATTATACTAGATTCTACTTGGACTGCCTATATCGGTTTTAGAGTAATTTATTTAATCTCACTAACCTTAAAATACGGAATTGAAATAGTGTTAGCCCTTTGTATGTATTATTATAACTTCAATAAATATTAACTTTTTATAACAAGCATGACAAATATTTTGGTCTGGTCTTTTCCACATTACTTTATCAACTATTAAAGTAAGGGCCTGTTTCACAATTTGTTAAGTGTCGGTTAGCTATAGCTTATTTAGTAATTTTGTCACCACTTACTTTATATAGAGCGACAAAGACAAAAAATTATCAGTAGATCGTAAAACAGGCCCTATAGTCTGATTCACAAGATCCGTGTCAGTGAATTTCTGTCCAAGGGAACCGAAAATTATAATCCAGGGCTCATTCGAAGCCTCTCCTCACCTCTAGAAACTTTTTAAAAAAATTGCAAAAGTTATAAATACCTAATTTAGTAAAAATAAAGAAATGAAAGCGTCCGCGCGATAGTACATCGTTTAGCGCGCGCTGACGCTCATCACCCGCTTTTGGCGCTATTGCACCTCTAAATTTTAATTATAAATATTGGTGATAGAGTTCCTAGGATGTGCGACTTTTTTTTACGAATTTCCTCTTTAAGGATTATTTTTTTACAAAATTGTTTATAAGTTGCACAATTTTTTCGAGCCTCTCTTGAAATTTTTCAAAGTTTCTAGAGGTCATTCCGAATCGAATGAGCCCTGGATCATAATTTTCGGTGCCCTTGGACAGAACACTGAAATGGATCTTGTGAATCAGACTACTAAATGTTTGTTAAAAACTAGTAACTTTAAATATCAATATCATGAAAAGTTTTATCTGTACATTAGTTTCGTATTAAAAAAGGACTATATAGAATTTAATTATTTACTTTAAAATATATTAGTAATACAAGAGTTGGACTTAAAATGAACTAGCATGTCATTTAAATATTTAAAAATGCTTGTACTAAATTATTGTGATTATTTCATAAAATCTTTAGGGCTTTTTTCGCAATCTTCAGATAAATGTCACAGACCAATAATTATAATATTTGTCTTTGCCACTTGACTAATTAGAAAGAGACAAAACTTAGGATAAAAGGTAGCTTTATCATAAGTTTTGTCTCTTTCTAAAAGACTTATCAGAAGATTTTAAAACTTGCCCCTAATCGTCAATTAAATAGCTACAAAAGTTACAAAAACGTTGGTTCCATTATTTATGTCAACTCGATCTATGTTGAGAGGTGAAATGCCACGCTGTCAGGGTCGCACCTAAGAAGGAGCCCAAGAGGGCCGCTATACAGGCCCCAAACTCGAACAGCAATTTGGGGGTGAATACGCCCCATATCATGAGGTGCCTACAATGTATTGTGGCAGATAGAGCAGCAGCAAAAATCTGAAAAAAACCTTGCCTTAATATTTCGGTTTTAAAAAGTACAATATATATCTTAGTTTGTACATTAATTGTAATCCAATCTGTAAACTATTTGTCTGCTAATTTGCTTTCAAATCAGTTAAACCATTTTGAGGTTGGCACAAATAAAAATAAATAAACAAAGAAACACATTTTTCAGTATAACTGCATTCTTAATGTCCTTCAACAATTATCGTTTTTCTATGGTAGATCATCTGCCTGATGTATGGAAAACTAAGTTTTCCGAAAAACAATAAAAATGTCTAATAAATGTAACATTTTTATTTTGATTGCTACGTACCCGCACAGCGAAACACAGCGAGAACTTAAGACAGAGCGAGAACACGGCGGCCATCTGCGTGCGCGGGCCCACCGGCGTAGCGCCGGCCCTGCTCCACAGCGCCAGGAGAGGCGTCGTCATGCCAAACATCAGGGGCATGCCTGAAGATATACACTTTTGATAGAATAGCGCGTAAAGTAAGGGGCGGGCGGAGCAAACCCGGCACTATGGCAATATAATTTTTAAAAAAAGCTGGATACAAAGCCCTTTGCTATGACAATGTAATATTGTGTATATTGTATGTCAGTGTGTATAATAATAATATCTATGAATGCTTCACACCATGTCAATCTGGTCCCGTGGTCCCGTCAAAGACCTTTTCTTACGAACGGGTACCAGACAACGGAAATATATTTAATACAATTATATTATACACATATTTAAGAATTTTATTATATTATACACATATTTAATACACATCAATGGCCCAGAAACGCGGAAATACTTTTTGTTCCTTCGGCGGGATTCGAACATCGGCTTGAGCACCAACACGCTCAACCACTAAGCCACAGAGGTCTTCAAAGTGTGTATCTGTCATCGTAAAATTATAAAAAAAACCGTTAGATTGTAATATAACTAGTTAAATTGTAAAATGTCTATAGACTTCCGATGCGAATATTCTGCTTATAATTTAACACATTATTTTTGGTTATATTATAAATATATAGCTATGTTTCGACATATTTTTACAGTCTCGTTAGTTATTTTACAATCTAACGGTTTTTCGGTTTTTACAATTTTACGGTGACATATATAAAGCCTGATGACGCTTGAGTACGCCTGTTATATGTCACCGTAAAATTGTAAAACCCGTTTGATTGTAAAATAACTAACGAGATTGTAAAAATATGTCGAAAGAATAAAAACTATATATTTATAATGTAACGAAAAATAATGTGTTAAATTATAGGCAGCATATTCGCGTTGGAAGTCTATCAACATTTTACAATAATTTCACTAGTTTTATTACAATCTAACGGTTTTTACAATTTTACGGTGACATATTATACGATGAGACTTGCGTTATCTAGTCAACAGATGAATGTGGAACTCACCGAACAGACTGAGGAACATCAGCACCGCCGACAAGGCATGGCCGTGCGTCAGGTGCGCGGGGTCGCCCGCGTGGAACACGGCCGCCCAGCTGACGTGGCCCAGCGTCGCGTGGTGCCCGCTGCCGTAGAAGTAGTACGAGGCGAGCAGCGCCCAGCAACACGCTATGCTGGAGTTGTAGCGGCTGGACAGGGCTGGAAAGTAAATAACATACAGTTGTTATAAATCAGCAAAATTCTTATATTATATATCCGAAAGGCCGCATAAATATGAAGTGAAAGGTTCAGTAATCAGTTGCTAAATTAAAATGTTACAGGACTAAAAAACGTCGATTATTTTTGCTATGATTGAAAAACGGTAATTACTGTTCAAATCCTAATGTCATATTTGTGACATTTTGTTATGACAATGATATACATAAACGCATTGTATTTATCTTCATACGTTTTCAACTGGTGTGACGTCACTCGTGCATCACTTTTTTGTATAGAACGTTTTTGATGCTCCCCAACGATCTCACTTTTGTGATGACTGTATTTCGTCAACAGTTGATCGTAGATATGCCATTGCAAAGACAATATTTCCTGGCTTATTATTTACTTTTCGAAAAGCCAATAAAGAAACTATGCATGTTCCCCATTATGAAGTGGTTTTAGAAATCGCCCAGGGCGCTAGTAATGCTATAAACTGGCACTGGGTTTCCCGTTATCTTAAATCAATTTGCATCCCCATTATCGACTTTAGCGCACGCGATTTAGAATCAACTTTACACAAAATATGACGGTATAGGAAAACAACCATGTTTTGCGTAAAAGTTAACGCTATTTTGCGTACGCTAAAGTACATATTTTGCGTACGCTAAAGTACATATTTTGCGTACGCTAAAGTACATATTTTGCGTACGCTAAAGTACATATTTTGCGTAGCCTAAAGTACATATTTTGCGTACGCTAAAGTACATATTTTGCGTACGCTAAAGTAAATAATCTGGTGGGCGATAGATACAATTTTATTGCCAGCCCTCGCATGCACTAAAAGTTTAGAACGCCTGATCTAGATAACCTATTTATATGATTTTAGTATGTAGTTAACTTACCGGATTTTCCAGTTCCATCGGTTTTGATCATAGACACGATGTTCAACGCCAACAGCCCAGACAGCAGCGCCAATCCCGCAGTGGGGGCGAACGCGGCTCCTAGTACCAACGTATTCGCTACGTACAACGACAGACCAGCTATGATGAGGGGCATAGTCGCGCCCTTGCCATCTCTCTTTAGAAGGAGACAGAGCGTACACACTATAACTAGCCACGCTCCTCGAGCTAACATTTTCGATCGACCCGGCGACCCCAAGGAACCCCATCCTACCGCCCAATGGGCACATGAAAATATGCCGGCGATGACGAATCCATAGCCTCTCCAATCTAGATACCTTCTAGCTATAGACACGACAGCGGCCATAGAACCTAAGGCCAGTACTAGGGCTGCCCTGGACGCGGTGCCCGAGTTTTTCCCATCACTAGTCCAGCAATCCCCCTGCTCCTCCCTACATCCACGGTATGGCCTAGTCAAGGCCAGGGACACACCGAAAGCAACCCATAGAGCGAGGCACTTAATCGTCCTAACGTTCCAAGCGATCAGACCAAGGACGGATAGCACTAGAAACGATAGAGTAGCGCCTTCCTCTATAATATAACTATTGGACACCAAAACTGTCGCCGAAGCGAATAATGCTGTACGGGCGAATCTTTCATAGAATAGAGGATGACTTTCGTACCATTTCTGAGTTATACCATCCCAGTGCATGATGACCAACATACAGGTAAACGCACCGGAAATGAGACCAGTACTTAGGAATATAGCATGTTCCAGATCACTCAACATTTCTAGAGAATATGCTGTGTAGCATACTCCTATACATACGGCTATAGATAACAGGCCACTCGGCACAAAAGAGCTTGAGAATACATGTGGTATCCTCTCTATAGGCACTCCCTCGCTTATTATCCAGTTAAAGAAAATAGCCAGCAGTAGTAATAGCAGCGCTCTGAGCATAGACAAAGAATCGAACTCGACCCACACCTCTCTGAATACGTTGCGTGTATTGTCTGTTAACAACCTGAAACAAATAATTTACTTTTAATAAAATCCTTAAACAGTACAAAAACTTTGTTATTTCAACATCATTCATAATAATCTCATAAATGTTTTGATATTTAAAGTATTGGTTATACAAACAAAATTCGAATCAAGCTATTGATATACATATAATCACGCCTCTTTCCCGTAGGGGTAGGCAGAGACCACTTCTTTCCACTTGCTACGATCCTTACATACTTGTTTCGCTTCGCTCACTTTCATTCTTACCATCCATTCCTCCTCTTACATTCAACGTAGCGAAGCGGCTCTCCACTTTTCGCCTCCGCGAGAATAAGACTGGCAACTTCTGTGGCTCAGTGGTTAGCGTGTTGGCACTCAAGCCAGAGGTGGCTAGTTCGAATCCCGCCAGGGAACAAGTGATCTACATCAATCTACAAATCGTAGTGTGAAAATGTCCATAGACATTATTATTATAAAAATATAATGGGTGTAATAAATAAAAATAGGTAGTCTACGTTACCTAACATCGTCAATATAGTTCCTAAGCTCCAAATCCGTGTATACAGATGACGCCATTTCTATTTGTGTTCTGGTAGCGTTGAGTAACTGCGTCAGTCTGTCTAGCGACACTTGCTGAGATTCTTCTCCATATCTTAGTAAATATTTTGATATCTGGAACGAAAAATATATATGTAATTATGAAAATAAAATAATTTAAAGAAGTTATTTCATAATCTTACCCAGAAGCAAACCCTTTGTAAATTTTAAATGATTGAAAAACGAGTGGAGTATTGCAAAAGTTTACACATATGTAAATCGTCCGTATGCATCCATGTATGGATGCAATACTAAATGATTTACATATGTGGACTATCTATCAGGGATTATCAGGGAATCTAATTCACTGCTCGTGAATTAGATTCCCTGATAATGCTCGTGAATTAGATTTAGTAGTGTTCTCATAATCTATCATAATATTATATGTCATGGGATACTCATCCCAACTTACCTGTCCGGTAGTTGTGGTAGTATACGGGTATGTGACCCCGGCTTCCCTAGCTATCCCTTGCCCTCCTGGGCGATAATATCCTACATTTCCTATTTCCCACTCTAACTTACCAATCTTCCTTTCCACACCACCTATCGTTCCCTTTCCCTATTCCTACCCTCTCCGCCCTCTCATGGCGCCGATGTGGTACCGTTGGTCGCTAACCATCACGTCTCGTTCCTCGCGGAGGCGAAAAGCGGACCACGGAGAGCCGCTTCGCTACGATGAATGTAAGAGTAGGAATGGTTGGTAAGAATGAAAGTGAGCGAAGCGAAACAAGTATGTAAGGATCGTAGCAAGTGGAAAGAAGTGGTCTCTGCCTACCCCTACGGGAAAAAGACGAGATTATATGTATAATCTATTTGTATTACAATGACGACATGAAATCACAATACAACTGTCAATGTCCAATGACAATATGTCAGTTTGATATCATAATAATTATTATGATACAAGCAAACTGTAACAACGGTCTACTTGCTTATGAATTAGATTCCCTGATACCAAAAGTAACTAAATACCAAAGAAACTAACTTGATTACCAAATTATCTCACCTGCTTCAAATTATTTGTCAAGCACAGCAGCGTGCCCGCAGTGGACATTTGTGGTAGTACGGGCAGCTCCACGTTGCCTAGCGACGGCGCGGGCGGCGGCCTACCCAGCGCCGCACTGACGGTCGCCGCTAGGTTAGTCTGCTGCACCTCTTTACCGATAACCACGTCATCAGTCCTAAACCCGTGTCTATGGTAGGAGAACCAAGCCGCCGTTCTCTCTGCTTTGCTTTCACCGCCGTGGTCTCCTAGAATGTAGATTTGGTTTATAAGGGCTGTGGTTCTACTTCTAACCAACATGATATAGATATTGAAAGTTACGCAATACAAAAAGCCAATAATAAATGTCTAAAAACATTTAAATAGCCACATATTTTTCTAAAACGTAAATAATACATGTTGAAATTACACCTTGCTGATAAGATTATGATTTAAATTTAGAGCACAATTAGATGTTATATTAGGTAGCTATAACACTACATTCTTATCAAGCACACACATTTGTCACAATGCTAGAACATGCTTAAATTATTATACAGATGACAAAACTACAATACAACAATATTAATCATGAAGCATGAAACAGCATATTATAATATATAATTACTGTCTAAATCTTCTATGGGAATTTGTATAATTTATTCCTCTGAATTTTAATTATTTATAAAAGAATTAATGAATAGCACCTACTTGTTGTAGGAGAAGTACAAAATGTTTATTCCGTTATCTATCTCAAAATAGTTGTTTGGATTTTCAATACAAAGTACAAACACACTAAAATACTACAATCTCATCTATAGAATTTTAAGAAAAACAAAGAGGCAAAGCAAAATAAAATGTCATTGCTGCAACACACATGTTTCAGATTCACACAATAAAGTCAAATAAATAAAATTGTATGCTTTTTTATTGACACGAAAGACACAAATATACCAACACAAAGACCTACCCTCCAAATCAATCCTTTCTTGTGAGTCTAAAACAATTTTAAGTCAATGATAAATGTTTTTTTTTTAAATAACAAAACTAAATCTATTTTTATGTATTAGCTGTAATAATGAATAATAGGTTGGGGAAAAAGTCTTTTCGCATTATAGTATGTATGAACTTGTGATAAAATATCTTGGGCTATACCAATTGTATCTGGCTGATTTTGGTATCATTAAAAAGTTTTAATTTTACAGAAGACAATTCCAAATTCAAATTAGGTAAATTTGAGATTTTCATTTGTTTTTCTTATTGTTAAAATGAGTGATTCTTATGAAGAATTTCGATACATTTTAAAATTTTATTACAAAAAAGGTAAAAATGCAACACAAGCCGCGAAAAAAATTTGTGATGTTTATGGACCTAATGCAGTATCTGTGAGAGTAGCGCAAATTTGGTTTAAGCGTTTTCAATCCGGAAATTTTGATATCAAAGATGCACGTCGCTCTGGTCGCCCTGTTACGGACAAAACTGTTGCCATTTTTGAAAAAGTGGAGCAAGATCGGCATATTAGTAGTTACGATGTAGCTGAATAACTGGGGATTGACCACAAAACGGTTTTAGCGCATTTGAAAAAAGCTGGGTACACAAAAAAGCTCGATATTTGGGTGCCTCATGAGCTCACTGAAAGAAACCTAATGAACCATGTACTCATTTGTGATTCTTTATTACGACGTAATGAAACCGAACCATTTTTGAAGAAGCTGATAACTGGTGATGAAAAGTGGATCACGTACGACAAGAACGTGCGAAAAAGATCGTAGTCAAAGGCCGGTCAGGCTTCACAGACTGTGGCGAAACCCGGGTTAACTCGCAACAAGGTGATGCTGTGTGTGTGGTGGGATTGGAAGGGCATTATTCATTATGAGCTGTTACCGCCAAGCAGGACCATCAATTCTGAACTGTACTGCGAACAACTGATGAGATTAAAGCAAGAAGTTGAGAGAAAGCGGCCGGAATTAATCAGCAGAAGGGGTGTGGTTTTTCACCATGATAACGCTAGACCTCACACATCTTTAGCCACTCAGAAAAAATTACGGGAGTTTGGCTGGGAGGTGTTAATGCATCCGCCGTATAGTCCTGACCTTGCACCTTCAGATTTCCACCTGTTTCGGTCGCTGCAGAATTCCTTAGGCAGTGTCAGGTTGACATCACAAGAGGACTGCCAAAACCACTTGTCGCAGTTTTTTCATCAGAAGCCCCAAAAATTTTATAGCAATGGGATCATGTACCTACCAACAAGATGGCAAAAAGTTATCGAACAAAATGGCACCTATATACTTTAGTCACTTGTAAATAAACTTTATAAAAAAACCTTTTGAATTTTTATATAAAATGCGAAGAAACTTTTTCCCCAACCTAATATAATAGTGTCTTTACTAACAATTCATTACATAATTAACAATTTAAATATTTAGCAAGAAACAAACAACATACCTAATTTAAATATGGTGTAATTAAAAATATTAGTTGCCCTCTCTGTTACAATATCCACATAATTCTTGAAATTGAATATTATTTCATGAACAAAAAATGTTTATTTAAATTTACTTGAAACTTAAGGTTTGACAGTTAATTTATTAGAGAATTTAAAAACTTCACATATGCAAAGTCCTTTTATATAATTAATACTAACATTTACCTGTTTCAGTCATGCCATGGTCCCCTATGACATAGAGTATGGCGTCCGCTGGGAGAATCTTAACAATCTTCTCAAGTCTTGCATTATTTTCTGTAAGTTTTCTTGCCATTTCTGGATGATTCGGGCCGTATCTGTGGCCCGCATGATCAACACCCAGGTAATGTGCTACAAGCAACTCCCAATCATCTTTCTTCAATTCATTGTAGATCTTTAAATCAACCTCTGCAAAATAACACACACTCAGTTATGATATCCTACTATTATAAATGTGAAAGTTTGTGAGTATTGATGTGTGGATGGATGGATGTTTGAAACTCTTTTATGCGAAAACTACCTGACAGATTTTCAATAAATTTGGTATAGCAGTAGTTTAGGCTCTGGATTAAAATGTAGGCTACTTTTTATCCCGAAAAAGTAATGTTCCCATGGGATACTATTTTCGCAAGCAGAACCAGGGGCAAAAGCTATTTATCAAATAAATTATGGCATTTGTTCTATTAATTTAATTATTATTACTACAATTGGAAACTATTTACTCAGATGACAATAATCCCAATAGGATTCATGTCTACTTCTGTTTGTTTACCTAAACTTGGAAAGTGGAAACTTCTGCAAACTTGCTTAATTCTGTGCTTTATGTTACTGAACTCAAAATCCATAAAATTAATTACTATTTATAAAAATATTTTTTAAATTAAGTTTTATCCACACCTGTATCAACGGTATCTAAGTCCCAAGTGTGGAATGAGTACATTACATGCTTGCGATGCCATCGTCCAGGCATTAGTCTTGCCCATGTGTCATCGCCAAGAAGAATTGCCCGATTCTTGTCTTTAAGAATCTGAAATGTGAATGTAACCATGAACAGTGTAAACTCTTAGTAACGACAAATTGGGTATTACAATGGGGTCTATCTAGCAATTGTGAGCTGCGTGGCCTAGTGGGTACACCGTTTGGTTCACGTGTGTAGACCGTTGGGTAGACCGTTTGGTTGGAGTGCAAGTTCGAATTCCAGGTTGTGCGTGTACCAATGAGACTTTTTCAGATCTCATGTACATTAAATGGACGCTCTAATGGTGAAGGAAGACATTGTGAGGAGGACACCGCATATGGTTTACCCCAGACGTATTGACCAGTAATTCCTCTAGACTAGGCTGACTATGTTGTGAGAATGCCATATGTTTGGGCAACCATACAACATTTAAAAACCAACTGTCCCAGGCACTACAGTATTTCAAGAGTAGTTACTTCGCTCAGAGAATCCATACTAATATTATAAATGCGAAAGTGTGTCTGTCTGTCTGTCTGTCTGTCTGTCTGTCTGTCTGTTACCTCTTCACGCTTTAACCGCTGAACCGATTTTGATGAAATTTGGTACAGAGATACTTTGAGTCCTGGGAAAGGACATAGGATACTTTTTGTCCCAAAAATTTGCGGTGTTCCCGAGGGATAATGTATTATTATTGTGTGTACTTTGACTGTATTTTAATGCTAAACGGTTGAATTTATTTGAATGAAATTTGGTATGGCAGTGATTTATGCTTTGGACAAACGCGCAGTCTACTTTTTATCCCAAAAATATACAGTGTGCCCGAGGGATAATGTTTTAATTTGTGTACATCCATACTTCCATATCCATACTTAATATTATAAATGCGAAAGTGTGTCTGTCTGTCTGTCTGTCTGTTACCTCTTCACGCTTTAACCGCTGAACCGATTTTGATGAAATTTGGTACAGAGATACTTTGAGTCCTGGGAAAGGACATAGGATACTTTTTGTCCCAAAAATTTGCGGTGTTCCCGAGGGATAATGTATTATTATTGTGTGTACTTTGACTGTATTTTACTGCTAAACGGTTGAATTGATTTGAATGAAATTTGGTATGGCAGTGGTTTATGCTTTGGACAAACGCGCAGTCTACTTTTTATCCCAAAAATATACAGTGTGCCCGAGGGATAATGTTTTAATTTGTGTACATCCATACTTCCATATCCATCCATGCTAATATTATAAATGCGAAAGTGTGTCTGTCTGTCTGTCTGTCTGTCTGTCTGTCTGTCTGTTACCTCTTCACGCTTTAACCGCTGAACCGATTTTGATGAAATTTGGTACAGAGATACTTTGAGTCCTGGGAAAGGACATAGGATACTTTTTGTCCCAAAAATTTGCGGTGTTCCCGAGGGATAATGTATTATTATTGTGTGTACTTTGACTGTATTTTACTGCTAAATGGTTGAATTTATTTGAATGAAATTTGGTATGGCAGTGGTTTATGCTTTGGACAAACGCGCAGTCTACTTTTTATCCCAAAAATATACAGTGTGCCCGAGGGATAATGTTTTAATTTGTGTACATCCATACTTCCATATCCATCCATACTAATATTATAAATGCGAAAGTGTGTCTGTCTGTCTGTCTGTTACCTCTTCACGCTTTAACCGCTGAACCGATTTTGATGAAATTTGGTACAGAGATACTTTGAGTCCTGGGAAAGGACATAGGATACTTTTTGTCCCAAAAATTTGCGGTGTTCACGAGGGATAATGTATTATTATTGTGTGTACTTTGACTGTCTTTTACTGCTAAACGGTTGAATTGATTTTAATGAAATTTGGTATGGTAGTGGTTTATGCTTTGGACAAACGCGCAGTGTACTTTTTATCCCAAAAAGATAGAGTCTTCCCGAGGGATAATGTATTATTTTGTGTACTTTGACTGTCTTTTACTGCTAAAAGGTTGAATTGATTTGAATGAAATTTTGTATGGTAGTTGTTTATGCTTTGGACAAACGTGCAGTCTACTTTTTATCCCAAAAAGATATATAATAGTGTTCCCGAGGGATAATGTACTATTGTGTATATTTTTTTAACGTCTTTCATGTCTTTCATAGCTTAAGAGTTTAAACCGTTTAAATGAAATATGGTATGATAGTGCTTCGGACAAACAATTAGTAATTAAATAGAGAACGTAAGATAAGGAAGATACAGATTTAACTTAGAGTACAGTCGGGAGTGGCCAAAAAACCTCATTTCTCGCGGGCGGAGCCGCGGGCAAAAGCTAGTACTGTATAAATCATCCATTAACAGATGAACAGGCCAAATTTTTTTTTATCAAGCAATAATATGATAATTGTCTATTACAGCCACAGTTTATTGGTCTCTTCAATGTTGTTATAAACAAGTTTTCACTATTTAAAAATTAAAAATTTTCTATGACTATTACATTTTAATGGAATGTTTGTATTTTATTTTAATAAGACAAAATAATGCAGTAATATTAATTGTACATACTTGATCCAGAACATTGTCTTCTTGTATTTCCATTGCGGCAAAGTTAGAGCTCACATCCACAAATGTGGGTAGAGATCCAGTGACAAGAGCTTTTATCCTCTGTAGAGTAGTAGTGGGCGGGTCTGCCATGAATCTAAAGACCCTGGTGCGGTTTGGCCATTTCTCCAACAAATTTCTTATTACAGGCAACTTGTTTTGATAATGTAACGGATTCTCTATATCAGCATTATACTCCGTGAAGTCATACCGTAGTGCGTCAAGCAGTATCAACACTACCCTTTGAGTTCTTGGTGAGCAGACAAGGGGAGAGTCAGGGTTTAACAAAATGGCACGGATTTTGTCATCGTCACTGCATCCACTGGTTGAATTAGAGGTTTCCCGCCCATCACAACCGATACTACTCAATGGAACACATTCTGATACATCACTTAACGTTTTTCTTGATAATAGGAATCCATGACCAAACATTACCACTGCAGATATGATTAGATACGAAAACCACAAAAGGTATAAGATAAAGTTCCATTTTTCTTTCATATCTTTTAATTATAAATACTTTATATTATAAAATTATAAATACAAAAGGTCTACATTGGTTTTAATTAGAGTTAAATCAGAAAATTAACGCGAAACGGGCGAGGGAGGTGCTAAGCCGAAATTTGTGATTTGACATTTGACAATTGACATCAGTCGATTTGACTTCTAGTTTTTTTATGGAAACATGTTTTGTCAATGATTTTTTATAGGCGTATAGAGTATTAAGATTTAAGACTGGTGAAACAAAATAAAAGCTTAACTACCGACGACTTAAACTTGCGATAGCAACAGCTAAGGTAACGAGTGTGACGGATAATTTCACGATTATCGTAATCACGAAGTACCAGGAGTCAGAACGTAATGTTTAAAATAATGGTTTCAATTTAGGGGACAGATTTTTTGCCGGTAGAACGCGCCATTTTTCAAGAAGTACCAAGCGCGATGCGATGACTAGACTTTGGACTTGATGATTTAGAATTATACGGTGATGAAAATCAAAGAAGTAGATGAAAATATACTTGACACTGGCAAATGTTTATAAGCCGACGCCATATATAATTTAAAAAAAATAGATCGCAAAAAATGTGTCAACTGTCCAAAACTGTCAACTTTCAATTTGTCAAAAAAGCAATAGGTAGGTATATAAAGTTCATATCAAAATACGAGAAGTATGATTATTAATTTCTAAAAACGTTTTTCTTTAAAATTATGTAAGTATTAAAATGTTTCCTACATTTACACCCTATTCACATGAAGCTATCACTATCTTTTTAACAGTATAACCTTATTTTTAGCTGTCTAACCATTATTGTTATTAAAACGGATGTGATAACAATTCAAGAATATATCTTATAAAAGGGAATGCTGTGCTCGAAACTATGTCCTTTCCATCACATGTCAAAGAAAACCTCAGGCTTTTGGACTTATCTAGTGATGAAGAGTCGGAGGACTTACAGCTAGAAATAATACCAAATAGGAAGAAGAAAATATCCAGGTACTGTAATGTAAATCTAGTATTTACGTATTTTTATCATGATTACCTGAACTCTGATCAGACCTAACGATAGTGTTTCTGTCAGATATTGATAATAGCAATTAAAACAAAGTACCATTTATATTAAAATCTGTGAGGAAATTCCGCTATTATTTCAATACTTGATGTTGCCTGCGACGGGAAATCCGGACGTAATCTCGCGGGAACCGTACATTTTGCTAAAATAAAAAGTAGCCTATGTCCTTCCCCATGGTCTACTCTATATCTGTGCCTAATTTCATCAAAATTAGTCCAGTAAGAAGGGGGTCGTCCATTAATCACGTGATGTCTAAAGGGGGAGGCCCCCAAGCCTATTTGATGAAACAAACAAACCTTTCTGCTTTATTATATTAATATAGATTAATTTGTCTAATTTTTACCCTGGTATTGTATTTAAGGTTGTCTATACTAATATAATTAAGAGGAAAAGTTTGTTTGTTTGTTTGTTTGTATTGAATAGGCTCTTCTGAGCCTACTGTTCGGAAGGACATAGGCTATTTTTACTGCAGCAAAATGTAAGGTTTCATACTGTTTCAATATCAAGTAATTACTAAATTTAAAAAAAATTATAGGAAAGAAAGGAACAAGAATATATCACAGAAAACACCAGAACCAAATGTTGCAACGGAAGTACAATGTGCCTTATGTTGGGCGGTGCGTGGGACACTGGTCCTGTGGTTGCTGATGCTGACCTGGATATGTGCTTCACTCTACGACCAAGTATCAACTATGAAGATAGACGTAAATAAAGGTTAGTGCTTTTAATGATATTCTGTAATAATCATAGAAGCAATAAATTTCGAGGAGTTCCCTCTATTCCTCATGGATCACATCATCGGATCACCACTTTGGTGAAGACGGGACCAACTTGGGATTTTTCCCTTTACATCAAAAAAATAATTTTGTAAATAGGTCTACAGATGGCGGAATTATTGATGTACATACAAAAAATATATATACAGCCAAATGTATAACCATGTCCTTTTTTGGAAGTCAGTTAAAAAGTAGTCTAAATATGTATTTTTGAATTGCAAATTATCCTAGACAATATTATTTATCAGGCTTCTGAAAATTGGTATAATTGAAGTTTTTGACATTGAACACATATTTTGTTTTATGCTGCAAGATTATAATAAAGATATGTTTAAATAATAATCATCACCATCATCCTCATTATCTTGACAAGTCAAACACAATAAAACTGGAATTAATTGTCTAATATCTATTCTGCCGTGCTAAGCGCAAAAACGGTATCTCAAAAAAGTGAGTTTTGAGAAAATTGTAGAAGTTTTGTAAAATATCTAGTATTCTTTAATTCTCTTAGTTATTTATTCTTAGTGAAAATTTCTTAGGGATTTTTTAATGTTTTAAATAAGATATTGCTATGGCGCTTAGTTCATTGAATGCGAATTTTTTTTAGGCTAAATATAACATAAAAAAAACGGTTTTTGAGATACCGCTTTTGCACTTAGCACGGCAGTATTGCATTAATGAAATGTATTTGTAAGCATGAATCTCAATATTCATTGAATCGGTGCAGATTTAAATATTTTCCATACAAACTTTCAACTCCTATTTCACCCCTTAAGGGGGAATTTTTAAATCCCTTCTTAGTGTGCGTCTTCATTGTAAATTAAAACTACTGTTCAAATTTCACTTTTCTGCCATTAGCAGTTAGGGTCCATCCACATATTACGTCACAGCGAATGGGAGGAAAAAGGGGAGGGGGGGGTGTCATACTAAATGTGACAGTACATGTTAAATACAGGTACAGGGATACTAAAAAGCGTGACAGGGTGGGGGTTCAAAAAGTCGAAATTTTGCGTGTCGTAATATGTGGATGGCCCCTTATGGCTTAGGGAGCATCTGTTATACTATCTCAGTCAGTCAGTGAGGAGTTGAAGATATCTCCTTTTATATAAATGAAAAAAATATATTTTGAGGTTTCATAAAAGAGTATATACATACATACATACATATAATCACGCCTCTTTCCCGTAGGGGTAGGCAGAGACCGCCCCTTTCCCGTAGAGGTAGGCAGAGACCACTTCTTTCCACTTGCTACGATCCTTACACACTTGTTTCACTTTGTCCAACTTTCATTCTTACCATCCATTCTTCCTCTTACATTCAACGTAGCGAAGCGGCTCTCCATGGGCCACTTTTCGCCTCCGCGAGAACGAGACGTGATGGGTGGCGAACCACATCGCCGCCATTTTGGATTTAAATTATTTTTATGATTATCCATTGTGTTCCCACGGATTGGCGGAGAGGGTAGGAATAGGGAAAGGAAAGGATAGGTGGTGTGGAAAGGAATATTGGTAAGTTAGAGTGGGAAATAGGAAATGTAGGATATTACCGCCCAGGAGGACAAGGGATAGGACAGTAATAGCTAGGGAAGCCGGGGTCGCATACCCGTATACTATACCACAACTACCGGACAGGTAAGTTGGGATGAGTATCCCATGACATCAAAAAAGTAAATGTACTAATAATTTGGATTCTTCTTATGACATGACACTATACACGGAATGTTAATAGTGTATTATATGCCATATAAGCTGTTCTTATGTAACCCAAGACCTAGGAGTAATATCAGTGTTTAACTTCGCCAACTAGACATTATGCAATAACAATTCATGAATCGACAAATTGTACTAACAATACCACGCATGCATATTAATTGTGCACAGAAATAAAGTCGCTGGAAACGTCTCATCTACGAATTTCTATACCCAGTGGCGTAGCGTAGTGGGCGCGTGGGGGAGGGGGGCAATTTTAAGGGCGGCAAAGTCTCACTCTTTCATATAGGTATATATGAAAGAGTGAAAATGAAAAATCTTAAATACACAAGTTCTTCAAGAACCAATTATACACAAGTTAGGTGTCGGTGACAGAACGACTTGCAGATTCTGCGAGGAAAAGGACGAGACACCGCTCCACCTCCTCCTCGACTGTCCAGCACTTCAACAGAACAGAAACAGGTACCTTGGGCAGCACGAATACTCCACCACGGAGGAAATTCGTAGCACCAACCCCAACCATATCGTTCAGTTCATGAGCAGCATAGGCCTGGGGGAAGTACTATAACGCGAAGGAGTCACAATAGATCCACTTGGGTCGCAGTGACGATAGGGCAAGATTTTGACCTACCTTCGACAAAAAAAAACCACGGGACCAGATTGACGTGGTGTAAAAGCGTCCATAGATATTATATTTAAAAAAACCTACATACATACATAGTCTGATAAACACATTATCAGTCCTTTGCGTCGCGCAGTCGGGTTAAACCCAAATAAGGAGGCGGCAAATTGTCATCCGCCCCCCGCGGCAATATTGTCATCCGCCCCGGGTGGCTGACACCCACGCTACGCCACTGACTATACCCTGAACGTTCAGCCTTACACTGTTTGTCCACCGCCACCGTCAACGGGACGGGACGTCGACGAGAACAGTAATATTATTTGAACCACGTCCGGTGTACCACTTTTCGACCTTATTCGTTAGCGATAAGGTTTAAGAGCATTAACGCATAGCGCGTGAAGTCAACTTTGGTGAAAAATACGCACACAGCTGCAGCCTGCAGCGAGCGTCTTTGTGTGCGTGAATAGCTCGACGACTGTAAGCCAACTAACCCACATTGATACTTGCCTTACTTTAATAATTACTTTACGATAATAATAATAACGATAATAATTATTATTGAATTTTGATTATGGTATACATAATATCATAATAATAATTATATTCTGTGTCATATTACTTAATATATAATATAACATATTATCTACACAAAACATACAATATCAGTAGGTACTTAATGTAATACTAACATAATATTATGGAAAATAAAAATACCTTGAAATAATACTTTACTATTTTAATTAATATAATTTAGTTATACAGCTGAAATGTGTTTATTTAAATCTCTTTGATTTTTACCCGACTGTCAAGACGTTATGCTTTTCGCCCGGTTATGTTTTTCGCGCGTATCTTGCATGTATAAATGTATGCATGTATGCAATATGCATACATTACATTACATAGATTCTGGAACACAAAATAAACATTTTATATTTTAAACAAGACAATTTTATATACTTTTTTATATTTGTTATTTTTTATGACTAATAATTATTGTTCCTCTATAATTTTTAATTATTTTCACTACTAAAATTCCGGACAAAGCTCAGTCTCCTAGGTACTTTAACATCTTATATCAAGACGTCAAAATATTTGTGTTTTAAAAATTAAATACGAAATTACCAATTTAGGTGCTATTTTAAAGAAGAAAAGTATTAGTTACTAATACGTATCTAGATGTACTTATCATTTATATATGTCACCGTAAAATTGTAAAAACCGTTAGATTGTAAAAAAACTAGTGAAATTGTAAAATGTTAATAGACTTCGGACGTGAATATGCTGCCTATAATTTAACACATTATTTATAGTTAGATAATAAATACCTATATAGTTATGAATCTTTCGACATATTTTTACAATCACGTTAGTTTTTTTACAATTTAACGGTTTTTACAATTTTACGGTGACATATACAACGTGTAACACATAAGGTATACCAATCCGAAACCCAGTGATAATACTCATGAAATTGAACAACTTTCCCCAAGGAATATAGGTCAAAATATGAAAAAAATATTTGGACTTCCCATACTAATTTGATTTGCTGGCCGTGCGGTTTGTATGGGAGGTCAAATTTTTTTTTTTCATATTTCGACCTGTGTTCCTGGAGAATGTTGTTCAATTTCATGAGTATTATCACTGGGTTTCGGATTGGTATACCTTATGTGTTACACGTTGTATAAGTTGTTTCTTTTCGAGGCAAAATGATTTGGAAACAATTTTGTTTCTAAATCATAAGCTCGAAATCCAGACTACCGTTTGCCGCATATATGTACCTAGATAAAACTTGGTAATTAAGTAGTTAGTAGTTTTTACTTTGTACATACATACATAAATATAATCACGCCTTTTTCCCGTAGGGGCAGGCAGGTAACACTGTTCTTTCCACTTGCTACGATCCTTACATACTTGTTTCGCTTCGCCCACTTTAATTATTCCCTTCATACATGTTCATCAACATTCATATTAGTTTCCATGGAAGGTGCCGGTTGTTGTACCTGCACTTCCTCTCTTTAAAAAAAACTTTCAAAATACTCTTTACATCTCTTTAACACACGTTCTTCTCCTTTTATAATGCTCCCATCTTGGCTCCTGATTGTACGCAGCTCCGAGTTAGAAGTTTAAGAAGTTTACTTTGTACATACAAATTAAGAATCTACTGCTATCTGAGGGGATTATATGGATTATTAAATACGTACCTCTTCATTTCGAAGTTCTACTTCTTCTGTTTTACTTTACTTGAGTGTTTTGCACATTGTCTGAAGTTAAACCACAAAGCCGTCAACACAAGAATTTTGTTATTTGAAAGCAGATGCATATTAACAACAAAATGAACATGCAAAGTAGTATATTGTTATTATGGCTGCGCTAGTCGGTTTTGTCTCCATGCAAACGTTATTGGTGATTTACTTTAAAGTCAAACATTATAGACCCAAAGTTTATGTAATATCGATTTTTATTACACTTATCTTGGTCGGTATGTGCTTATATTTCTAAAATTCAAATAGGGGATCGGACTACATCTGAAATATTTAGTTTAATTAATATATTCAGAAATATTGAGGCATTACTACTTGGTAAATGTAAAAAAATTATATTATTTTATGTGTAGTTTACTAATTAAATACATTTAAAAAGTACCAAAAAAAATTTTTTTTTTTTGCTAAATTGGTAAACACAACCTACATCATTAGTTTACTCACATCATATACAAAAACATTAATTATGGTAAGTATGAACTTAAACGCACAAATATGGGAGATTTTTACAAATATATTCCGGCGGCCATATACTTCATATACTACTTCATACACCATAACCTACAAGTGACGTCATTTGTAGGTCGACTTTAGGAGGCTCGCGAAAATTTTATACAAATCGCTGTACCTTTGAAAATATTGACTTTTGATATACAGTTTCTTCTGAGAAGTTACTCATATTTAAGAGTACTATTCATTTATGTAATAAAAAAAATTAGGCCGATTGCCTATTAGTTAAGAAAATAATAGCCTCCAAACATCGGATGTTTAGCGCAACTTTGACCGTAAATATAAAACAAATCAAGAATGAAAATAAAAAAGCAAGTACATACCAGCGGCGTGCACACGGTTATGACACTGGGTATGCGGCGGAGTAGTCGGTCACAAAAACTTTTTCTTTTATAGATTTTTAGCAATTAGCCATAGATAATACAGATATATATTAGTATAGATGCGCAACTCTAAAATTGAAACTGAGTCTTACAAAAGTTTCGGAATGTCGTTTTTAGATGGCGTTGTACCGTTTTAGTTACTATCAAACCCGCTAGATGGAAGTAGTACCGCCTGATAATTTTTATTGAACTGAATTATGGACAGAAATTAAGTTTTATCGAATGTCGTAGACACAACAACGACCAAGTTCCTCTTTAATTGTGGGATATGGTTGCTGCATAGTAAAATGTTCGCGAGCCCTTATACTGTATACGCCTTGTGTTACCGATAGCGCGATGTAGAAGTCGCTTAGTGGCATCTGTTGTGACTATCCGAAAACTTTCAAACTGTTAGTACCGGATATTCATTTTTAGATGTCTCTGTTCTCTGTTAATTTGTGCATGTATGAGAGTTTCACCCCCCTGCAATTAGCATAGCCACAGCCAAGCGACGGATTTCTAAATCGGAAACCATGCCAACAGAACTAACAGAACTTCATAACTTTTAACATGAAACTTTTGAGTTACATTCCCTTTTTGCTGATTTAATTATTGTAACTCGGATACACACCTACCTTTAGTAGACACAATTTGAATCTTTTTACTGAATGACAATTGTGAGAACTTATTATCACTCAAATCAATTAAAAAGCAAATCACTACCTACAATTTTTATAGAACTTCAGTAATAAACTGTTAAATGTACACACTTTCAAATGTTAAAATGAAAAATCTTTTAAGAAAACTATAAATATTAAATATAATGGCAACCGAAAAATAACAATGCGTTTTCACATGAAAAAATGGCTTCCTTGAATCTGATATTTAAACAAATAAAACCTTACTAAAACAAAAACGCATCATGTGCGTAGTGAGTAATTAGATTTTACGTCAATTATAATTACTCGCATTATAGGCCACCGTGCCACGAATATACCCGATTACTTCCGTGTCCCGACAACTGCCGAACTTCGCCGAAGTCTATAAGCATGCCGTAGGAGTTGGACGACTCGCGCCTTGGGATATTCATAGGTGTGTGCGTTTGCGAACTGTGTACGGACACTAAAATTACTACACACATGCGAACAAATCTACTGCTACACGACAAGGCAGGAGTCGCATCACCAACATGTCGCTAAACGCCTGCCAAACATAATGTACTTGTAAATAGGTGCTATTATAAAATATTAGGCGTTTTTAAGTTATTATATTTTGTTTATTCATTTATTTACTATTAATTAAAGTCATATAAAACGTCCGAACGTTTTATTAAAATATCTGTGAATGGTAAGTAAGTAAAGCACTGCATTTCTGCCTTTATGGAGCGCACGCCACTGGTACATACCGACACAGTTTTATTGTTCAGCAACTGAGATGACTTAAATTCGGACAAAAATATTATATAGATTTTTCATAAAACACGAACAGCCGATTTGGGTAATTTGAGGATACCTTTTCTAAAATACTTTACAAAACAGTATAAATGTGTGCACTATAGTTTCTCATATAAGTATAGATAACTATTTTATGGGTATAAGTATCCTTTTTTCCCAGATATTAGGTGAAATAACAAGCATTTTCCCCTCGCGCCGCACTGAGTTCCAGCCGTTGACTAGCGCTAGAATAAATAAATGTAGACTAACAACAGCGCCATCTACTGGGTCTAATTATGTTAAAATGTACTAAACTTTTAGCAGCACTTGCCTTTGCCAAGTTTTCAAAATGTGTATGTTTTCTTTTTCGTGCGAACTTATTTTTATCTCCTATTATATTATCTATTATATATGTAAAATAATTTGTTATTACAATAAAAAAAATTTACTTAAATAACAATATTTATTATTTAATTAAAAAATATATTTTCCAAATATCAAAATCTTTTTATCGGGGTGGATCTCGTACGCACTACAAAGGTCAACAGAGTTCATTGCAGAGCGCGGACCAATACGTCCACCCTCTGGAAAGGCTCACGGCCGTCTGATTTGTAAACGCTCGTGCGCCTAGATTTATACACTAGTTTTAAAAATGCATATAAAATTCGTCAAGCTAATTTACTTAAAAATTTAAATGGCATATTAAAGATAAAACGTTGTTCTTTTAGATTATGTAAGTAAGAAAGAGAAAGAGCAAGTGAAATACATAAATATCATCATTTTAAATAACTTTAATTCCTGATAATTTCGCATTCTTTAAATTTTATTTTTATGAGATAGAAACGTATATAAAAATAATCTGACAAAGAGATAATCTACAAGAGGATCCAACAAGTTTGTAAAGATTTTTTGTTTTTAAAAAATGTAAGTGGTTTTAGCTATTATATGTTTTGAAAATGCCCCTGAACCTAAAGTTGTCAAAACGTCTGGTTAGTTTTGTGAGTTTTATTCAAAAGTTTGAAATTATTTTAAAATAAATGATAAGGGAAAAATTAGAATACAATATTTTCTAGTGTCTTTTTACATGTAAAAATCAGAATAACCAGTTTGTGTTAGATATTTTTGCTTTTGAAAAGTAGCGTTTTTGTGAAATCTGAGTCGCGCGCCGTTAACGCTCCACAGTGTATTTTTTGTCCAAAAAATTGGCCATGCCGTTTTTATTACTTAATTTCATAGGATTTGTGATTATAAATGCAGGACGAGAACACCCGACTGCCCATTTCAAATAGAAGAATGTAAATTAATACTTGAAAAAAAAAACTATGGTTTCCAGAAAAAACATAGAAACAGTTATAGCTCAAAAGTTTGATATTCTTTTAAGATTTTATTAATTGGTCTAAATAGTGTCTTAAAAGCCCTACGATAGCGAAAAACATCCAGGCTTTATTAGTTCATGATAACGTATTTATGACTGATTTTGTAAATTTATGTTTTAATTTTTTTAACGCCATGCCGTTTCATATTTGGATTTGAAACTAAGACTGAAATATTTTTTTTATTGATACTTATAACCAAAAAAAAAATGGGATCCAAATGAGGCGGGGCATCGGAGTTATTCAATTTTATATTATTTTGGATAGGGTTATCACCGCATAGTTGAATAATATTTGAAGTAGGTTTTTATATGCTCATTTTTCTAATGAAGTTCGTAACTTCAACAAAACAAATAGTAATAGTCTTTTTTACTTACTAGCTGCTGCCCGCGACTCCGCCCGCGTGGAAATTCATTATGTTATCCACAGTTTACATTTTTTTCGCGTTATACCTTTGCTCCCCTTTGCTTCACTGCTGTTCCACTCTTATATTGAGTTTTGAAGTCAGTGAGATACTGAGAAGCTCAAGGTCACTATTTGGTTTGCACCTTTCTGTTTTTGGTTATTTATATTTATTATACTGCATATTATATGATGTACCTCCGCCGTGTTTCATATTTGTTAGAAGTATGGATCTAAATATTTAAGTGTTCAGATTTATTTCAGCATAAAATATTAGATATTGTGTAGATTAATTTTGAAATTTAAAAATGGCTGATATTTATTTTTCGTAAAATTGATATGGGTATCGTTTATCAGGTTTTTGGGAGTGCTGGATTACGAAAATGACATTCGTTTTGAAATTCCAATATGGCGGACATACTTAATTTTATAAAAATAATATGGGTATCCATTTATTGGTTTCTGGGGGTGCTGATAACAAAAAAGTCATCCATTTTAAATTTCCTTAGTAACCCCGCAACCTCATATTTTCTTCATGATGGGAGAAAAAGAAATTTGAAAATCCTGAATTTTCCAACATTTCTATAGCTTTATACATTCCTAGTATCTCAATGTGCAGCATTTACATTTTTTTTTTATAAAATTGATTCTATCTCGGAAACGGTGCATCCTAGTGAAAAAATAATGAAAATTTCGTCCCCCTTAGGAACCCCGCAACATCATATTTTCCTCATGATGGGCGAAAAAAAAATTCGAAAATCCGAAATTTTCCAACATTTCTATAGATATAATACATCTCTCGTATCTCAATGTACAGCATTAACATTTTTTTTTTTTATAAAATTGATTCTATCTCGGAAACTGTGCATCCTAGTGAAAAAATAATGAAAATTTCGTCCCCCTTAGGAACTCCGCAACATCCTATTTTCCTCATGATGGGTGAAAAAAAATTTCGAAAATCCGAAATTTTCCAACATTTCTATAGATATAATACATCTCTCGTATCTCAATGTACAGCATTAACATTTTTTTTTTATAAAATTGATTCTATCTCGGAAACGGTGCATCCTAGTGAAAAAATAATGAAAATTTCGTCCCCCTTAGGAACCCCGCAACATCATATTTTCCTCATGATGGGCGAAAAAAAAATTCGAAAATCCGAAATTTTCCAACATTTCTATAGATATAATACATCTCTCGTATCTCAATGTACAGCATTTACATTTTTTTTTAAATTGATTCTATCTCGGAAACGGTGCATCCTATTGAAAAAATAATGAAAATTTCGTCCCCCTTAGTAACCCCGCAACATCATATTTTCCTCATGATGGGAGAAAAAAAAATTCGAAAATCCGAAATTTTCCAACATTTCTATAGATTTATACATCTCTCGTATCTCAATGTACAGCATTAACATATTTTTTTTATAAAATTGATTCTATCTCGGAAACGGTGCATCCTATTGAAAAAATAATGAAAATTTCGTCCCCTTAGAAACTCCGCAACATCATATTTTCTTAATGATGGGAGAAAAAAAATTCGGAAATCCTGAATTTTCCAACATTTCTATAGATTTATACATCCCTCGTATCTCAGTACAGCATTTCCATATTTTTTTTTTTCTATAATCGCTTCTATCTCAGAAACGGTGCATCCTACTGGAAAAATAATGAAAATTTCCTCCCCCTTATAAACCTGGAAATTGCATATTTTCTTCATGAATAGCAGAAAAAATCGTGAATCCTGAATTTTGAAAAAATTCTATACATAGCTGTTACTTTGAACTACATAACATTCTGTAATAATAATCATCAATCCTAATCAGAATCCCCAAGATCTTTTAATTTAGTATTTATATTCATTTTACGAAGATTGAATATTCTGCATTTTGGAAAATGAAATTGGAAGACAATTTTGTAATCAGAACCTCCAGAAACCTGGAAAAGGACATCCTTATTAATTTTAATAACAAAAATGTACGCCATTGTGGAATTACAAAACAGATTTTATTTTCATATTATTCTGCACCCCCAGACACCTAGAAAATGACACCCATGCCAAAGAAAAACATACTCCAACAGTATCCAAAAATAGGATTTTCCGTAGCCTGCAAATTGAATTTTTAGCAGCCATTAATTTATAAACCAAATCTGGTTTTATAGCTGCTTATATGGTATAATGGTCACCAACTCGGAAATTAAGTCACCAACTTATAAATGTCGGTGCTAATTTTGATTAAATTTCGCCTCTTTTTATCTGCCGACTTTTGAATTTTTTGTCACCTGAGTGATTTCGCCAGTTTAGTAATTTAGTCGCCAACATATTAATTTGCTGCCAAATTCAGTAATACAGTATGCTCACGTGCAGCCGCCAACTTAGTTTTTGTTCGCTAGATTAATTATATCCCTTTTTTTAATACTAAAGATTTATTTTAAGTTCAATGAGAGTCTGATAATTTTTAATATTTTCTATACAAATTATTATCCGGCATTGTAAATACCTAATATTTTTACAACAAATATGCTGATAATTCGGTCTGCCAGTGAAAGTCACGGTTAAAAATACATGCAGCCATTTCAGAGATTAGTCAAAAGCAAAACAAACAGACAGACGGGCATTCTTTTTAAAATCCAATGAAAGGTAATATGTGGTACAGGGAAGGGTTCCGCCCTCGTTAGGCTACAGCTAAAACCAGGTAATAAAATCCGAAACCGGACCCGGTGTGCACCGGCTACCTATTAAACAATAGATTTCCGGTTATAGTTAAACCTATACGAGTCCATTTTATACCGAAAATATATAAAAGATTTTAAATGTGTCACCATGTGTACATTAGAAAAGTATTAATTTGTTAAAAAAATTCCAAGTCAGTAAATCTTTAAAAACTTATTTATTGTAGGATTGACAGGTCAAATTAATATGAAAACTGCAAATTTGCTTTTGTAATAGCATATTGGTTTACTTATATTAAAAACTAAAATAAAAAGTAATCGTTTATTTGTTTCTGCTCAAAAATATTTCACGGCATTAATTAAATATTTTCTCGATTTATCGAGTCACTTTAGTGACTCAATGCAGTTTCTCTAATCTTCTGTTTAAGTATTAGTCAGGAATAAAAAAAACAAAGTTCAAATGAATAAAAAAATTTGGTATAGAAATATTGACAACCCTAAAGCCATAGTTACCATAGAAAACTTTAGAAGCCTCTAACTTCGGTGCCCTTTATTATTTGGACCTAATTTTTTTTTACACGAATTCTAGTACATTTAAGTAACAATTCTGTATAAAAATAAAATCCAAATAATTAGAAATACGTTCATAAAAAATTAAAGAAAAAAAAACTTAAATCGTAAATAAATCTTTAAAAACTTATTTAAGAAATATGTAAATCAGGTTAAATTGTGTGTTTTTTGATTATTGTCGATCAGAATAATCAAGAAGACAATTAAAGTAAATATTTAAAAAGTTATGGCAATTTTTAATTTTATTGAAAAAAAAAAAAAAGTGTTTTTTTATTGTTCATAATAAGAAATTAACGCATGTAAATACTAATAAATTATTTACATAACATTTCTGTATGAGATTTCCAAAAAAAAAGGCATGGCCACTTTTTTGGACAAAAAATACACTGTGCGCTCTTAAAAGATACCAGATATGTCGGCGACTCTACATACTGTATAGATCTTGTCTCCAATTTACGTTAGAGGTTATTTTTAATCGTATCTAAAACTTTGAAAAGAAAAACAAAAAACGGCCAAGTGCAAGTCGGACTTACATACAAAGGGTTCCGTACAAATCAACAAAAAAAGTCACATGTGTTGTTTAGGAGTCCCACCTAAATATTTAAGTATTACATTCTGTTTTTAGTATTTGTTGTTAGAGCGGCATCATAAATAATATATCATCTGTGATTTGTGAATATTTCAACTGTTTAGCTCATTGTTTTTCAACCTTTTTTATGTCGCGACCCACGAAAAAGTCAAAAAGTTAAGTAAAAAAAAAACTAAATTGAAATCGCTTCATCGGTTCGGGAGCTATGATGCCACAGACAGACAGACCGACAGACACGTCAAACTTATAACACCCCTCTTTTTGCGTCGGGGGTTAAAAAGTCTTGCGACCCCGTCGATTTTTTCGACGTTCGATACATCATTATTATTATTATTATATTATTATTATTGTTTTTCAACGGAATGCGACCCCCTTTAAAAACAGAGGGTCGTGTCCCACCGGTTGAGAAACGATGGCTCTAGAGATAGCTCTCTAGCTAGAGCCATCCCGACACTTGTAATCCGACAGACAGACAGACAGTTGGAGTCTTACAGGGTCCCGTTTTTGCCTTGTGGATACGAAACCCTAAAAAAACCTCGCGTGTTATAATTGCGGGATTAGATTGATAACGTTATAGTCCGATATGCGATACGTCGGTTAGGATAAGAACTTCCAGGCATATCTAGCAGCTATGTACCTGTAGGGCGACTATCCGTTTTAATTAACTGGGACACGTGAGGAATTTGCTGTAGACTTTTTTAGTTAATACAGTGGTTTCGCTGCTACTTGCAACCAGCTGCTGTACTTATGGACATAATTCTAGATTAATGAAGTTACCCATTTCAAAGATACTCGGAGTCTCTAAATTAGAAATATTTTTTCCCGTTGATTCCGAAATCAAAACTGTTAATTGTTTTACTGTAGTATTAATGCTTATGGAAATCTCTGAAAGTGCCGAGTAACGAAATTAGTCAGACGTCAGAACTCAGAAGTCAAAGAACACAACAGAGCCGTCAACTTGACGGGTAGAACTTACGGAACCCTAAAAACGGGTAAAATCGGGACTATCTGACGTCTATCTGGCTGTCCGTCTGTCACCATGCTGTATTCACCATATGTATTCCTTAACCGTGATAGCTAGGGAGTTAAAATTTTCACAGATTATCTATTTTTGTTGCCGCTATAACAACGAATACTACAAACAGAATAAAATTAAAAAAAAGTAGCCTCCCTTAGGCTCCAATACAACAAACGTGTTTTTGCCGTTTTTTACAAAGCCCTTCATGTGCGAGTCCGCCTTGAGCGTGGTCGTTTTTATTTTTTTGTTTACATACTATGAATTTATTTTTCGAAGCATTAAATTATTTTTCCGTCTAAACGTCTTTACATAAGCCGTAGATCATAATGTGCCCAAAATATCCGTAATTTATTTTGACCAACCTTATAAGTACATTTAAAAATACATATAAGTTATATGTATTTTTTAATGTAGTTGAATGCAGTGTTTTGCAGGTTCGTTTCTTTTGTAACTTAGCGGTTGATTTGTAGCGAATTTCTAGCGGAGAGCTACTTGTTTTGCCTAATATAACTGCATTACGGGAACAAGCCAAGCAGGCAGCCACTCCATAAAAAAACTGTAACGATGGTCACCCTACTATTGTTTTATACGCATGCGTCAAGATACCGCCTTTCGTGACGTCAGTTGAGTCGCGACGCCGCTGGCCTAGGGCTTCTTTGTTATTGTTCACGATAAACTAACATTAAAATAAAATAAAAATTGTTGAAAAAAATCGGCATATTTACGTCGATATTAACGCGAAGAAAAACCTATAATAATCAAAAAACAAAAGTGTTTTATGTGAAGTGCAAGTGCTGCAGGTTTATAATAATGTTAAACTATTATCACTTATTGAAATTATTAATAATCTTATCAATTGGCAATAATAGCATCGTAGGATAGGCACTTGCGCATGCGTAGTACGTCCCCCCATGATGGGGTCGATAGCGCTCGTGTCACACGTAAATATTTGTGACAACATGTTTTGTCTTATCCTGTATGTTAGTTGTTACACAGCCTCCGTGGTCTAGTGGTTAGAGCTTGGCTCTCGACTCGGAGGTCGTGGGTTCGATTCCCGCGTTGGAACAACAAAAAATGTTGTTTCCAAGTTTGGTTAGGACAATGCAAGCTGATCACCTGATTCTCTAACAAGAAAGATGATCCATGCGTCGGACATGTAAAAAGTCGGACCTGCGCCTGATCTCTCGCCAGTCGTGTCGGTTATTCGTCCCACTGGGTTGTGAGGGTAAAGGAGAGAGTGCTCTTGTGTACTGTGCACACACTTTAGCACTATAAAATTACTCCTGTAACTGGCCTAGTTTCAATGAAACCGGCCACCGTTACCGAAATCGGTGTGGAGAATTATAATAAGAATTCGAATCGATTCCAACGCCAATTCGATATTGTATGATACAATATGTTTATGGATAATTTCCATCGGTCTTCTCGCCACTAGACCGTGACAAAGTATAATCTATACTAATATTATAAAGCTGAAGAGTTTGTTTGTTTGTTTGTTTGAACGCGCTAATCTCAGGAACTACTGGTACGAATTGAAAAATTCTTTTTGTGTTGGATAGTCCACTTATCGAGGAAGGCTTTAGGCTATATAGCATCATGCTAAACTCAATACGAGCGGAGTACCAATCAAGAATGTTACAAAATCGGGGGTCTTTTTTTCCTTTTGAGAGCTTTCGCTACGTACGCTGCGGAAACGGTTAAAGTTTCGCTAAAATGATGTATGGCAGAATTGTTCCCCTTTAAAAGTTCTAAAAAAAAGTCCGCGACAGTATATGTCTATCTTTTAAGGTTGGCTCACTATAACCTTTTTATACTTACCAAATTTGTTCTAAAAGTAAGCATTATTTGTGAAGGTGTTTTCATAAAGATTATATTAATCCTTATCCAAGTAAATACGTTATTCATTACAAGCATTTAATCTAGAAGAAATTTGCCGTTTACATCATTTGATTTCAATGAGTATTTTAGAAGATATCGCAGTAATAAAATAATCATGCGCGCTATAGTAAGGCGCGCGGAGCGGGCGGGCAGTCGTGAGGTGGAAGCGCTTCTTCTACGTAAATGAAGTCGCGGGTAAATTTTAGCGATATCCCAAAGTAACTATTCCACGCGGACGAAGTCGCGGGGAAAAGCTAGTTAATTCATAAAATCAAGACTGTATAAACCAGGATTTCCCAACCTTTTTTTCATGAAGCCACCTTCAGATTATAAGTAATACTTACAAGCTCTATGATATTTTTGTTACCAGTGGGGGAGTTATCTTATTAGTTATGTTACACAATGTACCGGGGATTACACCCATGACTAGGGAATGTTATTATTCGACCAATTTTACTATTCGAATAATTCGAATAATGGCAAAACACTATTCGAATAAATTCGAATAATTCGAATAATACGAATATTAGTAATAAACTTTAAATACAAGTAATATAATGCGTTTATTTATACCTGCATATTTAATAATATCAAAATGTGACATGTTTCACAAATTACTCTAAAAAAATCAACGTCTTTTTGATAAAAAAAAAATATTCTTTTAAGTTTCAAACTTAAAATACTAAATCGCAATTACTTTTTTAAATCTATTAACACATGAATGGTCCAGACTGTCTGCTCCAGACCAAATCCATGGTCTGGAGCAGACCATGGATTTGGTTGTCAACTAAGTGGTTTCTTCCAAAAATTAAGGAAAAGATCCTCTAGGAGAGAGAATTTTTGGGGTTGGTTTTCGAGGTTCGTATTTTCTGGTTTTTAATTGAGTTAAGCTATTGATCGATTCAACATAGTCAATCGATTTAAAGAGTCAGACCTACAGTCTGACTTTTTAAATTAAACTTTTGGTAGTATAATTTAATGTATACGTCTATAAAGAACACGAATATTACAGAACATATTTTTTTATTATTTATATATCAGTTTGTTTAGGATTGGAGAGAAATATATTTGCAGAGTTGGAACACTGCACAGAAATCGGAATGCACTGTAAATAGTGCTCTGTTCTAATATAGTGCAGCTGAAAACTCTGAACACACGAGTATCGTGCTGTCATAATGGTCTGCTCCAGACCTAATCGGTGCATGTGTATATAAACCGTAATAAGTAAATAAGATAAACCGTCAAAATAAAAAACACTCAAAAAAGATTTAATGTTATGTTATCATAACAAAAAAACTTCATAGTTGGTAAAAAGTGGAAGGAAAATCTTTAAAACAAAAATAACCTATTTCCATTTTCAAGTTATCCGTGTTTTTAGTATCTGTAGTTTAGTATATGTTTTCAATTTTTCTTGAACGATGAGCCTTATTACAAAAAGGAAGTTTGAAAACAGTAGATTTAAAAAGTGTATCATAGCCTGAAGAATGTGTTGATGGTTTTTCTGAAAGTAGGCATCAGCGCTGAAGTAGGCATCAGGCGTTGTACTGCAAGAACAGAGTGTGTCATGTTACGAACCGTTCAGAAGATTAAGCGACGGTACAAAGAGACTGAAAAATATTTGACAAGGCCGTGCAAGACTTTGGATTGAATGGCAGACTCAGCGCTGGACAAGACCGTTCAATTGTTTCCACTTGTTGAAAATCAACACTTAAATGCAGTTAAGTTCAGAAACGACTTCTTCAGACCCGAGGGAACTATGTTACTGACGGCACAGTGAAGAAGATTTGCTTAAGTAAATCTGAATCCCTTAAGACCGAGGCGAAGGGCGAGTGGTCTTACCTCGAAACCAAACTCGAGAGCCCTAGTATCGAGTAGCAACACTGTGATACGTCCGTGAACACATACAAAAGGATGAACGAGAATGATCCAGAATTTTAGTCCCAGATGAGTGGATTTACTCACAAACTTCACAAGTTAAAGTGAACTTCTAAAGGGAGGCTAAGTGACCTGGTAGGGGATATCTTCAAGCTTACTTTTCAGATAGAGTCCAGTATGCTCAGGTATAGTACATATATAATGGGCTGGCATACTTTCAGGAATACGCGCTGAGTATGTGGCCACATAATGACAATTGGACCTCTACCCGGAGAAAGATATGGTCAAGAGATTCTTAAGGATTCTCTTTAATGTCCTCACCTCAACCCGATTAAGTATACCCTGAGAAAAGCTTAGAAGGCTAGTCAGAAGCCGCAAATTATTACCTACAGTTAGTACCCTCACAGCACTAAAACACGCCCTGATATAAGAATGGGAGAGAATATTGCATAATTCAGCTCTAAAACCTTTTCAGTATGACAAACCTCCTCCAAGCTGTTGTCAGGCCTCGAGGTGTTATTCAAAACTGCAATTTTATATAACATCCCAACAAGCAAAGTAATCCTATAACGAAAGATTATAAGTCTACCTCTTCTTATAATGTTCTTATTAAGGCATTGGTGCAGACTGTGTCTCTTATAATAGCATAAGATAAGCTCTAACATACTCAAGAGCATTAGGATTTATATCTCAGTCTTATAGTTTGCTACACGACTACTTACAAAACAGTTATAGGACTTTTTTACTTATAATAACATTTCACAAGCGTATATATTCTCAAGAGCATTTGTTTTTATTACTCAATCTTATAGTTAACTACAAGATTACCTTATAAACCACTAATAGGAATATGTATCCTATAATTGTCTGCAGAAAGATTAAATAGTCTTGAAATCTTATAGTAGCATTTTGTAAGAAAGGATGATGTTATAACACTCTTATCGAAGATAATTATAAGTTAGTCTCGTTACTGTCTTGTTTAAGACTCTTTTAAATGTAATAGTGCTTAATAAGAGCGTTATAAAATCAAACAACCTTATAAGCTACTTGATCAATCACTTAATTAATAAACATTATACTTCTAGCTGTTCTAATTTGTCCTGAGAAAATAGTTTATTATCAGTTTATTATAGATATGGAATTGATTTCTAGCAATGTAAATTGAAAAATTAGTAAGTAGTCCGAATACATGAGGAACCCTAAACTTGTTTAAATATGGAGGAAATGTATCTTAATCGAAACTACTATAAGTACTAATTTACTTAAAATTGTTCTATAACATACTCAACGCAGAGTATTTAAAGAAAATGGCGAATGTTTGTAAAAATCATTGAAAAATTATTTTACAGTAAATACTATAACTGCTAGTTTTCAAAGCGCGTTGTAAAATTAATCAAATCTTAGCCCACATTTACAATAAAAATGACTTCCCCGTCGAGTTCCCACATCGTATATATATTATTACGAGTGTTAACGTTATGCAGTTACTATAAATTAGAATGAAGAATACTTACATATTTAATATTTCGTTTTATCACAAGCAATAACCAAAGTTTATAAAATGTCCTTATAACTAATAACTTAACTAAGTATATTACTAGAGCATTACAAACAAGATTGCTTTAGTAAGATATTTATGTCAGATACTAATAAGAGTGTTTGTACTTAAAAATGAGTAGTCTCAGAACATTATAGAAATAATTGCGCTTCCTTAAGTATACTATAGGGCTAATTGACATTCTATAAGTAGATTATAAGAGAGTTATAAGAAAACAATGCTCCTATAACTGCACCCAAATCCAGCAATGTAGTAAACTATAAGTATCTTATAAGCACAAGAAAAAGTAGTGTTGGAGAATACTTCAAGTACTGATTTTGCTTGTTGGGATGTAAATGTAGTCTATAAGACTTTTGTTTAAAGATAAAAATAATATACTGATACATATAATTTATTACTTTTAAAGAATAATACACAATACTTCTTGCACTATTTCCACTTTAATATTAAAGTGGAAATAGTGCAAGAAGTATTGTGTATTATTACTGTGAAACATGAATTTCCACCAAGAACCTACAGTACAATCAATAACACTTTTAAAGAATGCTGATAAATCTTGTTATAATATTTTGAAAAGTATGAAATTTGAAACGATTTGTAATTAGTTTTGCAGGCCAGTGTAATACTGTAATATTCAACTTAACAGGTATCCTTTATCGTTTCACTCTGTCCGTCCACCTGTCTCTCTTTCTATCTGCTCTTCTAGCTATATTGCGTCTAGATATCGGTATTGGTTTGATAAAAAAATATAATTTTATTATATTATAGTTATAAACACTTCACATGTATGGAAAGCCATCCCGGCTTTCCATACATCTGAAGTGTGTGTTGAATATTATTTCTTTTAAAATAAAGGAAAAGTTTTATACATGACATTTACGAAGTCAACCATTTCCAAGCAATCGGCCTCCAAATTGGTTTGACCCCCCCTCTGTCATTTCTGAACTATGAAGATTAGGAACTTACAATTTTCCATGCTGGTAGATCATGGTAAATTCACTTTAGGAAAAGTTATTTTAAACGAAATCGAACAGTAAGATTAAGAAACTAAAAATCGTATTACGCTTTATAGTAACAGAACTCTCCTTAGACACGTCTTAACACGCTCTTGGTTAGGTTATTTTGACAAGCGTGTGTGTATGGATTTCTTTCGCTGACGCCTGTAGGAAATATTCACCTTAAATATTATTTTATTTAAAAACAGCTTTGTATTCTTTCACAAACAGTGTAGTAAAATCTGTTTTAGGATATTATTGACGACAATATTAATAAATAATAAAAGTAATGTATTAAATAACGAAACATTCCGGTTTATGTACAAGTTTATTACTATTATTAACATATTTTTGATAAATAAATAAAATATTTTTATTATTCGTTTTATTCGAAATATTCGAATATTGAACCCAGTCATATTCGAATAATGAAATCGTCGAATATTCGAATAAAACGAATATTCGAATATTCGAATAATATTCCCTACCCATGACCCAACCACAGATAACTAAATAGTAACTACTAAATAGTGATCCAACCTGTATGATATTACAGTGCTCGGTCTCTCAGTTTATAGAATGTCGTCATCTCTCTCAAACACTTCTCGTGTGACTCAGTAGGAGAAAACGCATTAGGGACCGTCCATTAATTACGTGATGTTTTTAACAACTTTTTAGACCCCTCCCCTCCCCCTGGTGATACGTGGTGGTGTTTTATACTACCCCTCCTCCCCCACCTAAGATCACGTGTATTTTTTTACATAGTAAGCAAGTCATGTTTGAAGAAAAACTTTAACTTAAAAAACAATTTAATCGAATAATTTAAGCAATTAAAAACTATATGAGTCATTTGTCTTGTAAGTATTTAAGCAACACTACGAATCTACAACCGATAATAATTTCGGTATGCATAGACTAGATTCGAAAATTAATACACGTGATGTCTCCTTATACCCCCTCCTCCCCTAGGTGATACTCGGTGATTTTTTTTCGGACCCCCCCTCCCCCTTTAGGCATCACGTGATTAATGGACGACCCCTTAGGCTGGGACTATATTGTCTAGAACCCGGTAGGCCGGGAAAATTCAGAGCATTGAAAATAGAACTACACTAATCGTTAATCAAATATTAATCAATCTGTCCCTGACTCCCAGCCTTACAACATAATATCAACAATGCCACTAGCTGAATATCTCCTTTCAAAGGTGGTGGTGTTAATTCTGGCCTGTATATAATGTCTCCAAAAATCAATAACGGATACTTCGGGCACATGATCCACTGCTTATGTAAAGACGTTTAGGCAAAAAAATATTTGTCATACTCAAAGTAAAAAATCATCTCATGTATGGGTGACTCTCCGCAAAACGCAACCTCGCCCATAAAAGATTTTTGTTTTCTAGTATGACAATTATTTTTCTTCTTAAACGTTTTTACCTACATAAACAATAGATCATATGTCCAAAATATCCTTAATTGATTTTACCGATCCTTATATAAAAAAAGCTTTTAAAAACAAAGATTTCTTCCATTTTGTATATTAGACGATATACCCGTCTACCCTGTCCTCCTTCTGATCTTTCTACCCTGTCTATGTATCCGTCCCGTCTGTATGGGGTATTGTTTCATTCAATTGTATCCACATGTCTGTGTACTGTGTAGACTTTAGAATGTAAGGGATAGTAAAGGGGATTAAAAATGTCTGTTAAGGTTTTACTTTTTATACGTTTATGCTCGGTAATTTTAACAAAGAATGTGGAATCATCATCATCATTAAAACATGGTGGAATTATCTTTTAGAGTACCTTAAGACTTAAACATATTTTATTTTATGAAAACCTCAGACCGATACTTTTTATTCGGTCTGAGATGGAAACTTTGTAAAATATTGCTAACATTATAAAAATTTTTCATATACTTAGAATTTAAAATTCGCTATTCCTTGTAAATTATTGCCTACGCTATTTCGAGACTCGATAAACTCGGGAAAAGGTTGTCTCAAGTTACTTCCCGCGTAGGAGGTAGGCCTGACATCCCACGTAGACTAGAACTTACTGGCTTACTAAAATTATATAATGTAGTGTCTTCGTCATTATTACATAGAAGTCTATCTGAAACCCAAGTATTTCTGCACACCAGAAGAGATTCAAAGAGAATCTAATAAGTACACTGTTGACGATCTTGTGGAGCACACCTAGCCCGTATTAATAAACCATTCTTATAGTTGAGACAATGTACATAGTTGGATTTCAGATAAACCCAAGTATTTCTGCAAACCAAAAGGGTAAAAACGTTACCCTATTATTAAGACTTCGCTGTCAGTCCGTCTGTAATCTGTCCGTTTGTCTGTCACCAGGCTGTATGATGTATCACACGAACTTCGACAGCTAGATACTTGAAATTTTCACAGATGATGTACCTGTTTCTGTTGTCGCTATAACAATTAATACTAGAAACAGAATAAAATAAATATTCATGTGGGCTTCTACGGAACCTTTTGGCCTTCGCTTGGCCGGTCTTACAAACCCTTTGGCCTTCGCTTGGCCGGTTTTAAACCCTTTGGACCTAAATTCAGTAAATCACAAATTTACTGTATTAAGATCCAACAGTATTTAATCAAGGGAGAGTTCAGAGTATCAAATCAATAACGGATACTTCGGGCACATGATCCACTGCTTATGTAAAGACGTTTAGGCAAAAAAATATTTGTCATACTCAAAGTAAAAAATCATCTCATGTATGGGTGACTCTCCGCAAAACGCAACCTCGCCCATAAAAGATTTTTTGTTTTCTAGTATGACAATTATTTTTCTTCTTAAACGTTTTTACCTACATAAACAATAGATCATATGTCCAAAATATCCTTAATTGATTTTACCGATCCTTATATTATAAAAAAAGCTTTTAAAAACAAAGATTTCTTCCATTTTGTATATTAGACGATATACCCGTCTACCCTGTCCTCCTTCTGATCTTTCTACCCTGTCTATGTATCCGTCCCGTCTGTATGGGGTATTGTTTCATTCAATTGTATCCACATGTCTGTGTACTGTGTAGACTTTAGAATGTAAGGGATAGTAAAGGGGATTAAAAATGTCTGTTAAGGTTTTACTTTTTATACGTTTATGCTCGGTAATTTTAACAAAGAATGTGGAATCATCATCATCATTAAAACATGGTGGAATTATCTTTTAGAGTACCTTAAGACTTAAACATATTTTATTTTATGAAAACCTCAGACCGATACTTTTTATTCGGTCTGAGATGGAAACTTTGTAAAATATTGCTAACATTATAAAAAATTTTCATATACTTAGAATTTAAAATTCGCTATTCCTTGTAAATTATTGCCTACGCTATTTCGAGACTCGATAAACTCGGGAAAAGGTTGTCTCAAGTTACTTCCCGCGTAGGAGGTAGGCCTGACATCCCACGTAGACTAGAACTTACTGGCTTACTAAAATTATATAATGTAGTGTCTTCGTCATTATTACATAGAAGTCTATCTGAAACCCAAGTATTTCTGCACACCAGAAGAGATTCAAAGAGAATCTAATAAGTACACTGTTGACGATCTTGTGGAGCACACCTAGCCCGTATTAATAAACCATTCTTATAGTTGAGACAATGTACATAGTTGGATTTCAGATAAACCCAAGTATTTCTGCAAACCAAAAGGGTAAAAACGTTACCCTATTATTAAGACTTCGCTGTCAGTCCGTCTGTAATCTGTCCGTTTGTCTGTCACCAGGCTGTATGATGTATCACACGAACTTCGACAGCTAGATACTTGAAATTTTCACAGATGATGTACCTGTTTCTGTTGTCGCTATAACAATTAATACTAGAAACAGAATAAAATAAATATTCATGTGGGCTTCTACGGAACCTTTTGGCCTTCGCTTGGCCGGTCTTACAAACCCTTTGGCCTTCGCTTGGCCGGTTTTAAACCCTTTGGACCTAAATTCAGTAAATCACAAATTTACTGTATTAAGATCCAACAGTATTTAATCAAGGGAGAGTTCAGAGTACTTTATAATTGAATTGAACTACGTGGAAGCTTCAGGAGGGTTTAATTTTGCTCGCCTTAAATATTCATAGTTCATTACTCCTTGCCTCCGTACTTCGTTGATGTTATGAATAAAGTAGCAGTCATCCTGGTGAATAAACTTCAATTCGCTTCGTTCATCATCATCATCAACATATTTATGTCAATGAGAAATGTTGTACAGGGTGTATGTAATACGAATTTAACTTAACATCAGGCCGTTATATTACGTAACATTATACATCATTAAAAATATTTGTATATCAGAATTCAGAAATAATGTAATATCAGAAAAATTATAGTTTTAATACAAAATTAACATTTCCTGAGTCTCACTACGCATGGACACTGTCGTACAAGGCGCCGGCTTTGAAGGTAAACACGAACTTCGCTCAGTATTAGCCGCGCGCCTATAAACACACTTTTGATAATTTATAGGATAATCTAGTCACATTTATATATATTTTTGCAACAAGGATCATGCAATATGCTCCTTTGGATATATATTTTTGTTCTGTTTGAAGACATACTATTTTATTTTTATTTTGTTAAGGTACAAAAATGATTAAATGTATGTAATATGTATATCTAATATCATTATCAAAATCGCACACTTACTAGTTATAGTGTGCGATTTTGATATAGTTAATTATATTATACATACTCATCCATTAGTAGGAAATCAACATGACAAAGACATCTCGAAAGCAAGGTTATAAGGCATAATAGGAAAATAAAAGCAGCCTTCTGTGCCGTTTCCAGTAATTGCAGTCTATATACGTATCCGGAACCGAATTGTGAATGCAGTTTATGTTTGGTTAAGGCTGTCTCGGGGTCAAACTTCCATGCGATTGTCTTATAAAATAGGTTTGTATGTAGTCTTTTTGCTGCGGAATCTTTAGGTTACATAACTTAATAACTTAGTAACATAACAGACACAATGCGCCATTAAGACACGTACTTATAAGTAATCACTTAAAAAAAAACCAAGAACGTTTCTTTGAATAATGGCAATTAATCGAGAACAAGTAGAAGGTTTGTCAGTTTTACAAAGTTTCTTATCGATTATAGTAAAAAATTTGATTCATTTATTAATGGAAGGAAGGACTAAATATATCTTTAAAGCAAACAAATAACATGTTTATGACTAGATATAATAATGATGATGATCACACCGCCGCCGATTTTTTGACATTGGCTACGTGCCGTTTGCACGCACGCACCCAGTTTTTCTAATGTAACACACAGCCTCATTAAAATAATCGATTTTATAATTAATCGATAATTACTTAATGTGGCGACCTTAATGAATGTTATCGGCTTTGAAATTATTATTTTTTTCTTTAAATTGTGCTTGAAGAACTTGAACTTGACTTTGGATTGTAAAGTTTTCCTTCCTGACCATTGCATCATCCCCTAGCAGTTCGCCGCGATTGAGCAAGAGGCAGTCTAGTGGGTAAAATGCGGCACAGTTTTATACATACATACATATAATTGCCTCTTTCCCGTAGGGGTAGGCAGAGACCACTTCTTTCCACTTGCTACGATCTTTACATACTTATTTCGCTTCGTCCACTTTCATTCTTACCATCCATTCCTCCTCTTACATTCAACGTAGCAAAGCGCCTCTCCATGGGCCACTTGGTGTGGCAAAGGAAATGCTTGCTATATTATGATAACTTCTTGATTTTCTGTGCTCGTATCGCACTGAATTGTTCTATGGGGCTGGCCGTTTTTAAGGCTATCCTTTAGTGGAAAGTGTTGGATCTGTGGGAATATGGTGATTGGTGGCAAACCCCAAAGGGAGATCTTCGACCGAGCGAGGTGCTATTATTGGACATTGGTCCGCCACGGATCCTTTGTTTATTTTCTCTGAGGGATAGACGAAATACGGGTGAAGTTATGGCTGACAGCTCATAAACAGGCTCACTTCAAAACAAAAAAAAATATTCAAGGGACGTTATCAGTATTAGTATGTCGTTACAAAAATTAACATGTAACCTTAAATTTTAAACAGGCTATCCTATAAAATACTTAAAATTCATTCAAAACCGCGCGGCCGTACTTTGCGGCGGGCTCGTGTCCTTCAAAGCCGGCGCGTTGTACGGCAGTATAAGCACTAAGCAGTGAGTATCCATGCGAATGATTTGTCAGGAAAATATGCTAATCATGTTATTTTCTGTAAACTACAAAATTGTTACTTATACATACTGTCATTTATTACGTAATATTGCAGCCCAGTTTTGGGTTACAATATGACACCATAAAATTGTAAAAACCGTTAGATTGTAAAATAACTAACGAGGTTGTAAAAATATGTCGAAAGATTCATTACTTTATATTTATATTCTAGCTAAAAATAATGTGTTAAATTTTACGGTGACATATTTCATTGGGATTAAAATACAGCCTGTATTTCATAGGTATATTTAGGGTTGCCACTTTGCCAGGTCGCTAAACCTAATAGCCGGACAGACCAGCCAGTTTATCCGGACATTTGGGTAAAAAGGCCGGACATCCTACATTTTTAAGTATTTTGTCTCAATATTAATAAATACGACAGTAAATTGTTTCTAAAATCAAGCCTTTTGGATTTTCACAAAAAAATGATATAATATATAAATAAATCAAATGCCTGATCATTGGCATAGTTTGCTAAATGTAAAAAGCCTAATAAAACCCGGACAAGCCGGACACTGTTTATTTTGGCCGGACACGCAAAGTAAAAACCTAACTATGTCCGGCTTTATCCGGACGCCTGGCAACCCTAGCCGTATATTTAAGGATCCCTAGATATATAGCCTTGTGTTTAGCCACCGACCACCGTGCTTTTGTAGAGCTCTTCACTCTAGCAGGGTGGCAATAAGCACTATCTCAGACAGCTCAAAGTGAGGGAGATAAAAGTTAAAACTAGGATAGCTGTAAATGTAGAGACGTCACTTTTAAATATCTACATTAGAAATAGAGATAAAGGGACAATGATAATGACAAGCACTGAAGGTATAAGGATGGAAGTGGATTGTAAAAATTCAACGGATTTTATCGTAGAAGAGATAAATTCTTATATTGGTTGAGTTTCTCTTTCTGTTGAATAAAAATATTCATCTGGCACTATAACAATTAACTTACTGTTTTAATTCGAAATTCTACGTGCACCGCGACCGCACTATATAATTTATACCTTATCACCACATTTTTACATTGGTGGGTCTTGGGCATAAAGTATGTGGACCACAAAATTTATCCCCTACAAAACCGTTAAGCTGATTAAAGTGTATTAGTACTAAAATGGTAGAAGCACGCAAGCTCACCCCTAATATATAATTACCAAGACACGTGTAATGAGGGTCAGTTCACACCGAAACGAGACAATACGCCACGCCTTAAAATATGCAGCGGCGTATACGACAATACGCCGCTGCATATTTTAAGATAGCTATTCAAAATTGAACTTTATTAATTACACAAAAAGGTACACGTAACATATTAGGTAGGCATCAAGTAGGGACAATTCTTTAAGCGTTACTTTGTAACCCATATGGAAATAAAACTTTTTTGATTTGATTTGATTTTGATGACATTTTACATCAGTCATAAACTGCACAAGCGCTGTGCAGCACGGTGCAAGTTCGAACTCTTACAAATACTTCTTGTGTAATGAATGTAGTTCAACTTTGAGTAGCCGTTTAAAAAATGCCTCGCCGCGTCGCGTATCGTTTTGTTTGGGTGTGAATGGACCCTTATTTATAAAGCTATAGCTTTCGCTCCTGACTTCAATCGCGTTTAGTCCTAAAAATCTTTAGACCTTCGTTCGTGACATCCCCAGAAAATTTTCAAAAGTAATGCACTTTGTCAACGAACCCGCCTGAATCATGGGCTTGCCTGAATAACTGAGTGGCTCTTAATGTGCTTTTCAGAGCAATTCGTTTAATGTCTTGAGCTGTGTCTGGGTACGTTAGTAATATATATTCTTTGGTCTGGGTTAATCATGAGGCAGTCACAGAGCAATCCGTTTAATGTCTTGAGCTGTGTCTAGGTTAATCATGATTCATGAGGCAGTCATGGTTGCCTGTTTCATTATTAATTTATGATTCAACAACAAAGTGTACCAAATATTTGTTATTTTGTGTCCTTCCCCAAGAATTGGGTCGAAGTACCTCATGCATATTCTATGAAGCAATTAAAAGTGTTTGTCCATGAAAAGGTCTTTATATAAAACAGATACAAATGCTTGGCGGTCATACGAATAAACAAAAAAAAATACGAAGGATACGTTTAACATTTTAGATATTAGGTATATTTTGGTAATTTTAAAATTGGGTATTGTTAATATTTTTTGTGTTAAAGGCTGTTATTACTTATTTTCTGAAAAATATTTTGACCTTTGCTTTGTTAGGAGCATATTTTATTGGAATGTTCTCGAAAATTACAGCTACGGAGCATTAACATTTACCTTCGTCGAATATTTAGGCCAGCTAATCAAAAAATTTCAATGGATTATTCGGAAACAATCGTTTCAGGAATTTAAACGTAACGTCCCTAATTTGTAAATAATTTAAGAGCTTTCAAGTAAGTGGCCATTTGGATATGTCGTGGCCATATCGTAGATTCTTAGATAGAGACTTCATGAAATCCTCGCATTTCATGAAATTATTCTCTGTCTAGTGTCTATTGGCCACATCATGATGTGGCCTGGGTAGATCAATGATAAGGAATCGTTTAGCGATATGGCCAACTACTCTTGGCTAGTTTCATGAAATTCTCGATCATTTCATGAAGTGAGCAAATCTACGATTTGGCCACGACAGATACAAGTTGATTGAGAAAATATTGTTTTCGGTACCGATTGTCGATTTTAATATTAATTGAAGAAGTTAAATAGACATAACCTACCTACTAGGTTTTTACTCACTCATCACCTACTTATGTAAAATTTATTATTTATTACTAGATGATGCTCGCGACTTCGTGCGCGCAAAAGTTAATTTCGCAGAAACCGTACATTCTTCCGCGATAAAAAGTAGCCTATGTCCTTCCCCGTGGTCTACTCTACATATGTGCCAAATTTCATCAAAATCGGTCCAGTCGTTTCGGAACCTATTCAATGCAAACAAACGAACTTTTCCTCTTTATTAAATACTAGCTTTTGCCCGCGACTTCGTCCGCGTGGAACAGTTACTTTGGGATATCGCTAAAATATACCGGCGACTTCATTTACGTTGAAGGAAAAGCGCTTCCCTGCCCGCAACTGCCCGTCCGCTAGGATAAGTGTTCTGTGCCGCCGCGCGCCCCATTATTTTATTACTGCGCTATCTTCTAAAATACTCATTGAAATCAAATGATGTAAACGGCAAATTTCTTCTAAATTAAATGCTTGTAATGAATAACGTATTTACTTGGATAAGAATTAATATAATCTTTATGAAAACACCCTCACAAATAACGCTTAATTTTAAAACAAATTTGGTTAGCGTAAAAAGGTTATTGTGAGCCAACCTTAAAAGATAGACATGTACTGTCGCGGACTTTTTTTTAGAACTTTTAAAGGGGAACAATTCTGTCACACATCATTTTAGCGAAACTTTAATCGTTTCCGCAGCGTATGCAGCGAAAGCTCTCAAAAGGAAAAAATAACCCCCGATTTTGAAACATTCTTGGTTAGTACTCCGGTCGTATTGAGCTTAGCACGATGTTATATAGCCTAAAGCCTTCCTCGATAAATGGACTATCCAACACAAAAAGAATTTTTCAATTCGAACCAGTAGTTCCTGAGATTAGCGCGTTCAAACAAACAAACAAACTCTTCAGCTTTATAATATTATATTATATTATTATTATTATATATTATATAGTAATAATCTTATTTAGAGGCCACAAAAAACTCGTGATAATCGTTTAAATAGTTGTTAACTTGTTATAAATGCAATTTTATTGTAGGTAATTCCATAAATTGGATTCATTATTATAATAAATAGTTTTTGTTTTATTTTATAATTTATGATTATAGTTATGCTTATAGTGTTCGTTTTTGCCACTATCCAGAGGTCGAATTAAGATCATTAATCATTCTATTTTTACCCGACTGCGGGGAAGATAAAAAGAAGGGTAATGATTTTGGCAATCTATACAGTAGGTATGTATGATTTTTCTTGATAGGCCCTATCACAGTATAGAGGGAAACTGTGGCCCTATCAGTGGCGAAGGGTTCCTATAACTCCATTCCTATCGGCTTCCCTTGTCACTTACCTTTTGCAAACCTTCATAGAAATCCCTACCTATACAGGCTCCGGCTTCCCTATGAAGGACAAGCAGCCTTCGCCACTGGGCCCTATAATCCCATTTTAATGAATGTAGTGTCAATAGATTCGTAATAATGGCCAGGTAACATAGGCTATATAATTTACGTATTCGGGTTATAATTTTTATAAAAAGTTGTAGTTATTAATGATTATGATAACCAGGACAAAATCAACATCATAAATACCAAATATAATAAATAGCAACACCGATATCAGTGACGGTGGCCGGTTTCATTGAAACCAGGCCAGCTACGCATGAGTTATTTTATAGTGCCCAAGTGTGTGCGCAGTACACAAGAGCACTCTCTCCTCCTTTACTCTCGAAACTCAGTGGGACGGACAGACCGACACCACTGGCGAGAGATCAGGCGCAGGATCGACTTTTTACATGCTCATCCGACGCATGGATCATATTTCTTGTCAGACAATCAGGTGATCAGCCTGCAATCTGCATTGTCCTAACCAAACTTGGAAAGAACAGTTTTTTTTATATTGTTCCAACGCGGGAATCTAACCCACGACCTCCGAGTCGAGAGCCAAGCTCTAAACCACTAAATTAATGCGTTTTGTATAAACCTCAAATAGGACTTGAAATCAATATTTTATAATAAGGAACTTCGTTCCTATCTAGTGTCCCACGACACCACACAGCTTTTTTTCTTATCTTCTACGATCATCCTCCAAAGAAATCTTTATTTAGATTATTTTGAGCGTTTCTATAACTACGCATGTTTTAAGTGCCTATATTTGGTTCATAACTTTATACCAAATTTAGTTGTCTAGGTTTGCATAATATTAGTCACAACTCACAGCAAAATTGTGTACTCTACATTATTATAAAAATGGTAGATCGCAATAATGTAGATCGTAGCTAGACTTTGGTATGAACTTTCTGAAAATGCGCGTGAAACACAGACTTACTGAATCTAATACCTCACAAACATAATATAAATTTTAAGTATTGTGCACACGGCTCGATTTTTAGGGTTTCGTACACAAAGAGTAAAAACGAAACCCTATTACCAGTACTATTATTTATTGTGTTATTACTGAGACTTCGCAGCTCTTCGCAGTATTTATTTGTGATTAATAATTGTTTATAGATTTATTATGAATTATTCGTTTTATTATTACATCCTATCTTCTTTTGTTACATCACTTCTTTGAGACCAAGAACCTAATAAATATTAAACTTACATTATACTTACCTGTATTGTCTGCACTTAAGGATTCCGTACCCAAGGGGTAAAAACTGGACCCTGTTACTGAAATTTCGCTGTCTGTCTGTCTGTCCGTCCATTTGTCTGTCACTAGGCTGTTTCTCATTAACCGTGATTAAAGGTCTACCAGAATCTGATGGCATTTAAAAAAAAATAAAAAATGTGATTTTCATATGGCAATGTCAAGTATGACCCGTCAAATCAAAGTACGTGATCTGTCAACCGCTGTTAAAATTGTGTGATTATGTTCTTGGAATTTGTTGTTTTTGTGAAAATATCCAAAAAGGCAATTCGATCTCAAGCGAGAAATATTGTTTTCTATGTCTATAGTAAAATACAGAAAGAAGAAGGTGTAAATCGAACTCAGTCTTATAATTTAAAGCTCGTGGTAGAGTTGACCGGTAAGTTAAAGTGAGTTGTTTTGATACTTTTAGTTTTTTTATATTTTCTTAGGTAATTATTGTGACTTCTTTATAGGTATTTCCAGTATTACTATACGGTGAATCGTAGCTGATGGCACATTGAATGATGGTTTGTTTTCCATGCCTGGAGGAGAGAAGGAAAAAAGAAAATCAACATAAGACAGTTTCGATTTATAAGTAGTTGATAAGGAATAAAGTAAACGAGTTCTATACAGTTCGGTAGGAAATTCCAACATTAAATAAACAGTTGCCAATTTAATTGTATGTTATTCGTAATAAATAAGTATACAAAGTAATTCACGATTGATTTATTTTTCATGAAATATCATTATCATTACATAGTATAAAACAAAGTCCCTTTTTTGTCTGTCCCTATGTATGCTTAAATCTTTAAAACTACGCAACGGATTTTGATGCCGTTTTTTTGACAGATAGAGTGATTTAACTGGAAGGTTTTTAGGTATATAACATGCATAACATAGTAGAGGTACACAGATAATTTTAGAGGTTTCTAAAGTCCGTGGCCTAGTGGGTAGACCGTTTAGTTCGCACTCGAGAGAGTGCAGGTTCAAATCCCAGGTTGTGGCGTGTACCAATGAGACTTTTTCAGATCTCAAGTACATTATACAGACGCTCTAACGGTGAAGGAAAACAAGGAGGAAACCCGCACATACTTGGCTCCAGACGTATTGACCAGTTCATTCCTCTGGACTAGGCTGACTATGTTGTGAGAATGCCGTATGTGCTCGGGCAACCATACGACATTTAAAAACCAACTGTCCCAGGCACTTCAGTATTTCAAGAGTGGTTGCTTCGCTCGGAGAATACTGTATAAATCATCCATTAACGGATGTAAAGGCCTAAGTTTAAAGTCCTAAAAATCACATATTTTGCGCTTACATTGAAAATGCTGGCTGAACACTACGAGATAGATCAAAATTATGTACTACTGTATTGATGTCTTATGTCTTATTAAGATGAATTATGTCTTTAAGATATAAGATTAAGGTAAAAGTTATATTCAAGTGCGATAAGTAAATATAATAATATGTAAGTATATTATCAAGTGGTCGCGCATGTCGTGTCGAGGTGATAGGGTCCCATTTTTAACCATTTGCATTGGGCAAACCTAAAAACATTTTCAATATTATATCAGAAGTATATTGCTGTAAGTAGGTAGAGAGTTATTCGCCGAAGTAGTTTTTTCTCCAAGAACACTATTCCACGCGGGCGAAGCCGCGGGCAAAAGCTAGTTTTCTATATTATACACCGAACATTCTTCATACAGTTTTATTATAATTCATGTTAATACTAAAGACATAATTAAAAATTAACCAGTATCAAGATCGTTTAATCCTGTTTCCCCAGTATTGCACACTACAAAATTTTATTTCCCTATTTGCCATGAGATTCTGGTACACCTATAGCTTAGACCGTCGTGCCGTGATTTGTATTGCCGCTATATTACAACAAATAATAAAAACGAAATAAAATACATATTAATTTATTTATTTTCCATACAACACATGTGATTTTTATGCCGTTTGTATGGAACATTTCATCCGAGAGGCCGATTCGCACTTGTATAAAACATTTTTAAGTCGTATTAATAATAATACCCACATAAACGAAATTCTGAAATATGTTTCTAATAGATATATGAACCAGCTGCCGGCCGCGCCGTAGTAAAGTTGATTTGCGGAAGTATGAGTGGATTCGATTATCCTGCAAACCAGATAGTGTAAAGAATGCTTAACGAGTGAGTCGCGTTTGTTGACACTCGGTGATCGGTCGCCGTGTGTGTCGGTCGTCAAGTGACGCGCGGACGGATGCGGTAACGACAGTCATGGAGAGCGGGGTGCACGCTGTCCCCCTGCGGGTGGGGAAGAAGATGCGGAAGAGACGGGAGCTCGACGCCCTGGTGGGGGGCGGGGTGGCTAGAGGAGGAAGACTGCTATCTGCCTCCAGTGATGAAGGAGAACCGTGGGGTAGAAGGACTACCAGGCGCCGACGCTCGAGACCCTTCGTGCGTTTAGCGGCGGCTTTGGCTCTGTGTGTGTGCATGATCTCCGCTGCTACTGTGCTGTGGCTCTTCGTGGACGTGCGGAGACAGATCGTTTCCCTGCGAATAGAGATGGATAGAGGTTCGTACTATGTACTGTCACATTTTAGCCTTCTACCTCTTCTTTTTTAATCGAACTCTATGGATTTGCCAATGTGCTGAGTTTATAATTAATGTTTACTTTATCGTCTGAGTGTTGTGTTTTATGTCGCTTAGGTAACGTAATATTATGTTTATTGCATAAAACGTATCTTTCATTCGGTATCTTATAAAATATCTGCTGGTACCCCGTAGGTGTAGTAAAAAGTATTACAGTATTATTTTAGAATGATAATAATAATTTAACCCTTAAAATCCAACTGAATTTGAATAATGGGTCGGTTACTTCATTTTTATTTAGTGCTGTATCTAACTAAAAGTGATCTTACCAAATTGAGTAAAAAAAGCATCAGCTGTAACTTATTTGACACCTTGTAACAAAAACAATGTTTTTTAGGCATCACCTTTTGATCTTTTTGACTTTGGGCTTGCTGTTGTATTTAGTTTAAATTATTTTTATTCAGTGCTGTATCTAACTAAAAGTGATCTTGCCAAATTGAGTAAAAAAAGCATCAGCTGTAACTTATTTGACACCTTGTAACAAAAACAATGTTTTAGGCATCACCTTTTGGTTTAGACTTTGGGTTTGCTGTTGTCTTTAGTTTGAATTAATTTAATCTTTTGGACAGTTCTAATCAACTTGTTGGCCAAAAAACTCATCAAGTGGAAAATAAAATCTAGTTGTTAAAGTTGAATATAAGAATCAATTATTTTTAAACAAAAAATTAAACCGACTTCCAAAGTAAAAATACACAAAAAAGTATGAAATAAAACTTAATCTCTAAATAATTCCCCTTTCAAATTCGGCTAAAATTTTTACTATTTCTCTACTCAATCTTCTTAATTTTGAAATCGGTACCAGCCCAAACAATATTCTACAATATTTTATAGAACTTACATTCATATTTGCTGGTACCGACTTCAAAATTAATAAGATTGAGTAGAGAAATAGTAAAAATTTTAGCCGAATTTGAAAGGGGAATTATTTAGAGATTAAGTTTTATTTCATACTTTTTTGTGTATTTTTACTTTGGAAGTCGGTTTAATTTTTTGTTTAAAAATAATAATTTCACCCTTTTTAGAGATATATTTTCTTAAGTTATTATTAATACGTCTTAAGAACGTCTAAACTAAACGATCGAATGTATAATTGAATACGCGCCAAGCTTCCATAAGGTATTGCTATTAAGATGATGATGATGATTACTGTAAGTTATAAATTGGCATATGCTTGCAGTTCATTAAACAATGCCGAATTTCCAAACGCATATCTTTAAAGACTGAGGACTTCTGTACAGTGCTTTTGGATCCAGGGTATACCTTGGTACAATATCTTATTTTTTGGTAGCATATGTTTGTGTTACTTCAGTAAAAGTCAAAATCACTATACCTATGTGTGGATATAAATTTCGAGGAGTTCCCTCGATTCCTCATGGATCGCATCATCAGGTCACTTTAGTGCCTAAAGGACCAATTTCAAACTAAACCCTTTACAACAACAAAAGAATTTTGCAAATAGGTCCATAAACGACAGAGTAATGTTCAAACATCTCCGTGTTAGTGTAAAATACTATGAGAAATACCTTTTATATCATCATAATCTAATGATGTATGGTGTGATAGTGGTGATGATGATGATGATTACTCTAACTGACAGGGTGGCATATGCTTGCAGTTCTTTAAACAACGCCGAAATCCCCAAACATGTATCTATACGGAGCCAGGAGTTCTGTTCTGTACTTTTGGATCCAGGGTATACCTTGGAGCAAAATCTTACTTTTTGGTAGCATATACTTGAACTACTTCAGAAAAAGTCAAAATCACCATATGTGTCCATATAAATTTCGAGGAGTTCCCTCGATTCCTCATGCATCCCATCATCAGGTCACCACTTTGATATCAAAAGGACCAATTTGGGATTACACCCTATACATCACAGAAAAAAATTTGAAAATCGGTCCACAGGCGGCGGAGTAATCGTTGAACATACAAAAAAAAAAATATATATATACAGCCGAACGTATAACCGCCTCCTTTTTTGGGAAGTCGGTTAAAAATTAACTCTACTAATTAACTATTTCTGAAATATCAAGGTTATAATATTGTGGTGTATTCCAATTATTAATATACAATATAGAGCCAAACAATAAACTAAAAATTAATACTAAAAAAGAAGACCTATCTACAAATATGACTTTAAAAATATTTATAAATAGAAAAACTTCAGGTCGTCCCCATCTGGCAGAGTAACTAGCAAACTTATAGCATTGCAGCATTGTCTCGTTGGATAGCAATGGCTATCCGTTGTGCCAGGTAGTTCTCGGCTCTGGGGTCTCGGGTGGCTTCAGTAAGCTTTTTTTGTATTTCTCTAAGAAGCTTATGTGCTCCCAGACCCCATGCGCCTAGGGTTTCCACTCCACGGTTCAAACATGAGGTCTCCGCTAATAGGCCGTCCATTAATCACGTGATATTTTTAACAACTTTTAGACCCCTTCCAATCCCCCTGGTGATAGGTACGTAGTGAGTTTTGTCTTGAAAGTATTTAAACAGCATCACGAATCTACAACCGATAAGAATTTCGGTATGCATAGGCTAGATTCAAAAATTAATACACGTGATGTCTCCTTAAACCACGTCCTCCCCTTGTGATACTTGGTGATTTTTTTTCGGACCCTTTAGGCATCACGTGATTAATGGACGACCCCCTAAGGTTCTCATATTTGCGCCGTTTGAGGTTCTCTGCTTGGTTTGCAGCCGCGCCCGCTAAGTTCGAGGTGCCTATAACACTTAAATTTAAACATTATTGTGGCATTAATAACAATATTTACTGCATTAAACGTACATATTAGTATTTATGTAAAATGTACCCTTGATAAAAACTGGGTCAAGAAATATTACTTTTAGTGACAACGCATTGTTGTGAATATATTATTATAATGTTTGTTTCGAGAGTCGAGAGTCGAGACAGATCTAAAATTATATAGCATCATAAAACTTTTGTGTTATGTATAATAAAATCGTTTTATACATATAATATTATTGCCGACAATGAATAAACCTAATGATGAGTAAACCTACCATTTGTCGATCTTATTACTATAGCGGTAAGGTTCAAAAGTAGTACACCGGGTTTTTCCTACCGAATCTGTTCTATAAATAAATCACATATTATACAATCTAATTAATGTAATAACTTATTTACTTCTAGGACTCACGGAAGTCTCAAAAGACCTGTAATGTAGGCCTTGTTGGGTGCTAGCAATGAATAGAAAATTAACATTAACTAATTAAAAATATTTATACAACAGGCCCTTTAGCCGAGACGCAATCGCTAATTACGATGACGAAGTTCATCAAATCAACAAAAATGTATGGTATTGACTATTGACGTATCGCGCGCTATGTCCAATCCATATATCTTCAATGTCGAAGATCGTCATTGTAATTAACGATGACATGTTGGCTAAGTCTGCTGATACGTTGGAAAAATGACTTGATAAACGAAGACAGCAACATTGTCTGTGTTCCGCGGAAAAAGGCGCATATAAGCGCAAAATGGCGATTGCTAAGCGGTAAGCGCTGTCAATGTTAAATGCTATTTTCCTCTAGGACACGTTATCCTCTAAAAATACTACTGATTTCAAAATAAATAAGCAAATTTTCGGATTATGTCAGCGCTACTGATGTTATACGTGTCCTGGCTGATAACTGTCATTTTAGCGCTAGTAAGCGCTAGGAACACAGCCATCCAAACGCTAATTAGTTGTGAAAATATTTTTATTTAAAAGTGTAAGTTAAATTGAGCTCTTGACCGGGAAATGACTAGACCTAATAATAATAATAATAACACGCTTACACTATATGTGTCAAAGGTTACAAGAATCGGCTACGTTCTACTAATGTTTATAGTGTCTACAGACACACGAATTTGATACGGAGCGTACCTACAGCGGATCTGGTACGCTCCGTACCAAATCCGGGCGTGTGTAGGGCAGTCCGGCGAACATAAGAAGAAGGCGAAGAGTTCGCCGTTGTCCGCATCGGATCTGGTCCGCTCCGTACCAAATCCGTGCATGTGTAGAGTAGTCCGGTGGTTAGACCGTACAACGGTATCAGTGCTGCCAACTTAGGGATGTAACCCCCAAAATTAGGGAAAATATCTATGGGGGTTTACTAGGGGACAGAATGTTTAGAGTTTACTCCTTATGAATCAATTTGTATGTAATAATAAAAATTATTTTAATGTGTGTATATAGCCAGGGATATGAAAATGTATAGGGAGTGTAATCAGATTAATACAAGTTACTTTTATGTTATTCACGCGTAAGTCTTTATGTTAAACACATAACCTTTCTTTCTAGCTAATTATCTCTTAGACCTGTCAATGGTATAAGTAATCAGGGGTAAAACTTCGGGAGAAACATTTTTGAGAGTTGGTATCACTGCCCGTTATCAATGAATTGCGGGAATCATCGACTTCGCTTAAAAACAGCACTGTAAATAGAACTCTGTGCTAATGTAATAGAGCATAAAATCGAGCACACGAGTGTCGAGCTTTACGGTCCACTGCACCGTACCAAATCCGTGCGTGTGTAGCGACACCGGATTTGGTCTCCGGATATGGTTCGCTGTACGCTCCGTACCAAATTCGTGTGTCTGTAGATAGCATTAATTAGGTATAATAATTTGTTAATTTGTCAACAGTTTCAACAAGCAGTAACAGCGTGGGCGACGCGCTTCAAATATGCCATACGGCCGCCAAGGAGCTTCGGGCGAACGCCACGGAGCTCAGCGCCAGACTCTCCCAGCTGGAGTTGGAGCACCAAGACCTGGCGAAACGGGTGGAGCAGGCGACGCGGGACCTGGCGCTCGTGTCTGGCCAGCTATCAGCGGCGCCGAACCTGGCGGACACGCCCAGACGGCTGGCAGACCTGCAACGGACGGTCGCTGATTTTGGGTCACAGGTTTGTTCTGACAACACATTTGCTCACACCCATAGCCTAATAGGACTTACTAGCCTTCCCTCGTAGTTCGGTGGTTTGTACTATTTTGAATGAGATAGGTAGATTGTTCTTTGGAGCAATGTTAGCAGCTAATAATCTCCTATGTTAAAACAGACAAAAATTAAAACTACAGAACACAGAAATCATTTAGAAACCGTCAACGCGCTTGATATGAAGCCGTCACGACTACTCCAAATTGGTGTGGTTATCTACACATAATATTATGTTGCCACCGAATAACGGAATATTTTACCCAACTTTTTTTCAAATAATTTAAATAAAAATTATTGAATACCTAATTGTCGTAACATAATAACGCGAATTGTTTTGTAAGTGTAAAGAGTAAAATAAAGTGCGGGCGGGGCGGTGTTTCGCCATGGTTTTGGTTACAGTGCGCTTCGTACAAATGTGATCGACCACTCATCCTCGAATTCTCGATGTTCTGTATTCTGTGGTTAAAACACAAAAATTAAAAATATAGTCTAAAGCCGCCGGTCACGGTCAGACATGTCATAAATGTATGTTATATAAAGTTGCATTGGCATTGACTTTAAAAAATAAAAAAATCGTAACAAGAATAAAGTTGTGTGGTTATTGTTCCGTGCCAGAAACTTTCCCCGCATTTGATGAATTTAATATTAAGTAATAAAAAGAATCAAATGCAGCATATTGTAGGTTGTCACTAAATAACTTTATTAAGCACATATTAAAGGTCCTAAAATATTCGATTAATCTAATTATACATACAATATACACTGTGTCCCGACAGGTTAATGGCCTAGATTTTTCACAAAAAGCAAATAATTTAAAAAATACACCAAAAACCTATATATTTTTTTAATTACCCTTTTTTTTTTGGTTTTTCTGTTCAAAGAAAATTAAAACATAGTGGTTGTGAATTATTGTCCACATGTTTAGCTATCAACTGAGACCTTTTTTATGTTCCTAGGACATTTATATGAGTAGTGGTGGTCGAATTAGTACGAGAGCCCGGGTCTTGGTTACCAAAAAACAAAGGGCTGCTATTTTACAAACGCGAGAAAAAAATAAAATTTGAGGGGCAATTTGTCGACAAACAATGCCATATTTTTTACCACTAAAGGCTCCCATATAGCTGGCGGGAGCGGGACACAGTGTATAAGGTTTGGTAAAATCAACTACGGATATTTTGGGCATAATATAATATGATCTAGGTACTGCATATATAAAGACATTTTAGCAGAAAAATAATTGTAATTTTTTTTTCTTTTAAATATGGGTGAGTTTGCATTTTGCGGAGAGTCTTAGATGGTTTTTACTTTGAGTATAACCATTTTTTTTTTGCCTAAACGACTTTACTCAAGCACTAAATGATTTTCTAAGACGTTATATAATGCTAAAATTATTAAGCTAGACAAAAAAACAGAAAAATATTTTCTTCTAGATCAAAGGTTTCGACAGCGCCCTAGCGTCTGCTAAGAAACAAGCTTTGACAGCAGAATCCGGTGTAGAAGAGATCAAAACTCTACTTCATCAGCTAGAGAGCAGAACGAACGAGACCATCGCCAACCTGACAGCGACCGTCAAAGAGGAGAGTCGGCTGAAGGAGCAGCTGGTGACTCTGAACACGACACTAGTGGAGAGTGTCGGCGGGCTGCAGGAGAAAATTATTGCGATTAATGTAAGTATTGGTGATTTTAGGGGTTCCGTAGCTCACGTTTGGGAACCCTTACGGTTACGCACTACGTCCGATCCGAATGCGAACCGAACCCATGAAAATATAGTCCGGAGTAGCCGTAGAACTATTTCTATGATAATTTACGCACTCGATTCGATTTCCGTCATCCGATTTCTTTCCGTCATTCTAGAATCTCCACGACGGAAAGAAATCGGAAGAGACGGAGGAGTTTTTTAACGGACCGAAGTAGCCATGGTATTATTTGTATGAAAGGACTCATGATCAACGACGTGAAAACTGCTGTGGCTCCGCGTAAAATCACGTATTCCAAAAGATGGCTCCTGAATTGCTTGGATTTGTATCAGAGATCAGAGTAGTGTGTAAGCAATATCCGAATTCGATCCGAGTTTCCTAGATCCATATTTTTACGGGTTCGGATCGGACGTAGTGCGTAACCGCTCTTATGATTTGGTCATGTCCTTCCGTCCGTCTTCGGCTTACCCTCCAAACGGTTAGTACTAGAAAGATGAAACTTTGCATGGATAACGGATATGTATCGACGTACGTACGACGACGTACGATATGTGTCGACCACGTCGACAAAGTGCTAAAATGAAAATACGCAAAAAAATTTTTTTTAGTTCACTTAAGGAGTTGCAGATACTTGTTAAATGCGCTTACTTGCAAAACTTCGTACGAAAATGACGGTATTATAATTTATAAGTAAACATGTATAAAAATATTGGAATAATGGTACGGAACCCTACGTGCGCGAGTCCGATTAGCACTAGGCCCGTTTTTTTTTTGTAGAATATAACGCATTTTTGTCTTCTATCGTCTATGGTTAAATATTCACTATAGATGTCAGTTCGTTTTAGTTTGTTAATTGTTGGCCTACTTATTTATAAGAGGCTTGTTGCATCGAACAGTGTGCTGAGTGTGAGTCCCACAATTTTTTTCGATTACTTTACTACCTTGTAAATCGAGTTAGCGCAAATCGAATCGAAAATTAAAAGCTAACGAGTGCGAGTCATTATCCAATCTAACTAATCGAACGCGTTTCCTCACCGAGAGTACGCTTTATTATTTTTGTTATATTGGTAGCACGACTTCACTGTGAGATTAACCGTCCAAATTGAATGTCATTTTTACTGTATTATTTTGTTAAGAAGCTGCTGTCATCGAGATTGTGACGGGTTATATCGAGTGTTATTGTTTGTGACACTGACATAAGTCGCCGAAATTTTGAATTGCAAAGCATTTAACACAATTTTACATTTCGTTTATAATAAATTGTATTTAAACTTAAAAATGATGAAAACAAGTTTTTTTCAGTTTGATACTATAATAACATTCATGGAACAGTAAGTGTGACAGTCGGTAAACAATAATGTCCAATAAAGGATCGAAAGATGTACGAGCTCTTGCTTCGTGTTTTGCAATAAAATTGCGGTCGTCTTGAGATTGAGCAGCCGCAAACATCCTCCACGCGAAAAAAACGTCCTGCCATAGCAAATTAATTGCTAAAATGTTCTTTTATAAATGCTTTTACCGCAATTCACTACCTAGTCACTGAGAAATTGGAAGTGAGCGCGGGGTGACAACTTTTCGACGTCGTTAACACAAATTTACTATTCGAATGTCAAAATGTGCAACTGGCACTCGCAAGACTTTTGAAACAACCAATCAAAGCGCTGAAACACCCACATTCGAACGTGAGTGTGAGACGACGCTCGATTAGTTAAAATCCACAAAACTCACACTCGCTAATTATGTTTCCTATTTTTGCCACTAGGGGCGTTGTTTCGATACCATACAAATTGTAGTTTACTTTTTCATGTCGAGTAGTGATAAAAACTCGCACTAAGCACACAATGTACTTCTCGATTTTGAAACCGACTTCCAAAAAAATCAGGCGGTTAAATACCTTTTTAGAACTTTTTAGGCGTTTATCTAACTCACATTCAAAGCTGGTACCGACTTCGAAATTAAGAAGATTGAGTAGAGAAATAGTTAAAATTTTAGCCGAATTTATTTCATACTTTTTTGTGCATTTTTACTTTGGAAGTCGGTTTTAATGTTTTTCAAATTTTTATTCTATTGTTCCAGAAATCGACGTCCACGACATCCTCGACAACCACAACCACGACCACAACAACTCCACCTCCGATACAGACACCGGCCAACAACGCTAGTGCGCCGCCCGGTAAGTAAACGTAGTTTTTTTTTTTTAAGTCAGACGGGGTAAAATTAATATATTGGGTGATGTTTTATTCCGTTTCGAAAGAAAGTAAATAGAAGTACTATGGCACACTTAGTTTACTTTTTTTTCTGTCTTGGCACACAAAACTTAATAGTACCTGTCTTGGTGAAAATTTGTATAACATCACAATCCTAATTCAAGACCATTATTTGCACATTAAAAAAGTATTTAGGAAGAAAATATAAAAATAATTGTCACCCTCTTGATCCCAATGACGTTGCGCGTGATTGGAGCATACAATGGCGCATGGCGCGTAAGGCGGCGCTGTCATCTCAGTAGGGTGACCTAAATTCATGATCTTTTTAAATAATCCATATTCAAATAGTTGATGACACAAAATGCTTTTATGTATATAATATAATATTCCATTTTTCATACAAGACATGCCTTGTTTCTATGGAAATTGGAAACTGAATAAAAAATTTCCCATTATAATATAGAGAAGGGGCCAATGGTGTAGTACACTCTTGTTAGGCGTCGTATAGATATATAATAAGAAGGAGTTGGAACTGTTAATATTTAAAAAATATAAAAATAACACAGTTGTTCCTCTTTCCACCATAATGTTATACATATTTGGTATTCTTTGTTTAATATTATGTTTAAAATTATGATACTAACAATATTGTCTTGCATTTTGAAAGTAAACACTTCTAAAGTACATTTCTTCATTGCAGTGTTTTTAAACCATGAGTACAACGCGACCTCTGTGCGAGTAATAGTTTTCTGGCTACCCTCTCTTCCGGTTTTGAAAATATGTTAGTGGTTTTATGTAAAGAATTACTAGACTTTTCTTAGTGCTCCAGATAATATCTGCACTAGAACTAACTAGAAAATCTAGTACTTACTTCAAATTTCGTTTCGCACTGAATTATACTTTTCATAATAATTATTGTTCTACCCAGAGTGCCACACCAGATATAAAAGCACCATCTAGCGTCGATAGCGAGAACTATCACTGCTTCATAGCTTCCATTCTATAATGTTTAGTCATTTATGTCTGTGCTACTGGTGCAGGCGGTCGTGTATCATATTCATAATACCATAACTGTAGACATTTTATAACCTACCCCATTTTACCTCTTTATCTGACCAATAGAGGTCTGCGTTCACAGATTAAAAAACACTGCTTTACTCAAACTCATTTCTAGATGTTAGGCATTAGGCACACATAGTGTAGGGATGTATAATTATTATAATTATTATGTATTTTAAACGAAAAATAACCTAACCTAAGAGGGTTCCGTAACCATAAACGTAATATGTTTTTTTTTTTTGATTTTTTTTTTTTCAAATTACTTCAAAAGTTACTGTCCGATTTGGTTCAAAATAATTTTCCTAAAGAGTTTTTAGCATGATCTATGAGCATAGAAAATTGCAAGTTTCTGAGTCTTATAGTTTAGAATTTCCAGGGGGGGGGGGGGGGGGGCAACTTATAAAGCACTTTGGAGGCCGAATACTCGAAAATGGTTGATTTCATAAAAACGTTATGTATGAAACCTTGCCTTTATTTTAAAATACCTATTCAATGATGCCCCATACGATGGGGTAGAAAGAAAAAAAATGTTTATCCCCACTTCACATGCCTTCGTGCGCGAGTCCAAATCGCACTTGGCCGGTTTTTTGTATCTAAGAGGCAAAAGAACTCTTATAAAGTTCAAATTTAAAATTTACTTATGACCTTTTATGGACTTATTTCGACCACCGGGCGACCTTTAATAATAATTAATTAAACACAGCCAGCAATAAAGTGCATATTGGGAAGTATTGGAGGTAACTTGTTTCCGAGGGCAATCTTGTTGACTAAAGGTCGGTCACATGGAACCCTTTGTAAATGTCAGACGGTCTCTCTCACCCTGACTTTATATTATAATGACTAGATGTTGCACGCGACTTCGTGCTCGCAAAAGGAAATCACGCTGTAACCGTACATTTTGCCGCCATAAAAGTTAGCCTATGTCCTTCCCCTTGGTCTAATCTATATCTGTACCAAAGTTCATCAAAATTGATCCAGTATTTTCGGGGCCTGTTCAATGCAAACAAACAAACTTATTCTCTTTATTATATTAGTATAGATTAGCCTCACGTCCACTAAATGTAGTATTTCTTGCGGTGCATCGCTTACGACAACGATTGGTAGATGGTAACCCTAGTTCATTATCATCATAAGTGTTTAGTGGTTAAACGTAATAACCGAAACTTTTGTTATCAACAACAAATAAGCAATATCTTTTGACGATCTATATTCTCAAAGAACAAATATCTTTACATCTTGCTTATTTCTATTTACATCTTGCTCATTTCTGCATCTCTTGTTTCAGGTCCAGCTAAGCCAGCGGTAACTCAATAGTCCGGAAAAAATTGCTCACGAACCCAAAACCTTACGTCCATTCGACAAATACGGATAATACCCTCCATAGAGTTAGACGGCTAAGGTAACGTGGATTAGAATTCTTTTATATATTTCATTGATTCTGATTTTAAATTAGTGCATTGCCTGTTGGCTTAAATCTTAATATGTATGATATTACTGTCTCTTTCTGTTTTAAAGCTATATATGTCACCTAAAATTGTAAAAACCGTTAGATTGTAAAATAACTAACGAGATTGTAAAAAGGTGTCGAAAGATTCAAAACTATATATTCATAATGTAACGAAAAATAATATGTTAAATTATAGGCAGAATATTCGCGTCGAAAGTCTATAAACATTTTACAATTTTACTAGTTATATTACAATCTAACGGGTTTTATAATTTTACGGTGACATATATACAGCGTGATTTTTATTGTGTTACACAAAACTTAGAAATGAGCAAATTATACACGTGAAAAAAGAACTTAGGCGTTAATGCTATGTTATTTAAAGGGTACATTTTTTAAATATTTTTAAAGCCAAATTCTTTGAATAAATATCTTACAAACTTATTGCATGCAGGGTTTTTGAAGTAAATTGAAAACATGCAGTTATATTTATATTCTTAATTTAAAAATAGTAATTTTATAAGAGTATCAAACAGTGCAATAAAATAACATAATTGTCTTTGTAAACTTGCTGAAAAGTTAAAACTATGTCTCTGCTTAATACAAGTTTAAACTTAAAAAATGTACGGACCCTTAATGCCCCAATGTTAAGAAGTTGTGAATGACAACGATTTATTTAAAATAAATATTATTGAGGCTATTTAACAGATATATTAGTTTCAATCGCATAGCTTTTGATAATTTAGTTTGATTACTGAAATCTAGATTAATATTAATCCTTAAAAAATTGATTTAGATTTTAGAACATACTGTATAATAATAATTTCACCATCTGCTTAGTATTCGTTCATTTGTTATTAATTTATTTTAATCTGGCTACCTACTACTTATGATCAAGTGTGGCCAGCTTTCAAAATGACGATTTTTTCCTAGTTTTAGCCAAAAGAGTAGAAGGACACGTGATAATATTTTTAAGTGGTGTTTTACTCATTGCATAGTATTTTATTAGTTTGTTAGATAAAACCTATTAGTTTAATTTAGTTTATTTATTTTATTTATTAGAGAAAAGTTATTTTATCGAATAGAATAATTATATGATGAGAAATAACTTTAAAAAGTTATCTGCCAAGATAAATGCCTTAAAATTTTATTGTAGTGTTGTTTGTTAAGAATACTTGAGGTTAGGTTATTTGAAAATGGGTGACAACAACATAATAACAAAAAAATTGGAAATTCCAACAAACAAATTAACATATTATTTTTTAAAACATTGTGCATGCTTTTTCCGTGCGAAAAACATGATAAATAAAAAAGTATATAAATGATAAATAACACATTTTTCGAGTAACGTGAATGAAATAATTGTGGAAGTTCGTGTTCATTAATTAGTAAAATATATTTTGTTTGTGTGTCTCTTTAAAATGTTTATCGGGTTACGCGTTCCCATCACTAGAATAGTGATTGTCCGCACAATAATAACACGGCCCGAACGAAATTGAACACAAATTTAATTTCAAATCATTAGTGATGTGAAAGCAACATTGCATTATATCGACGTTTCATACATTTCATGATTTGCAATAATATTTGATACCAATGTAAATAATTTATAGTTTTAATAATATTATTATGTGTGTACTGTGGATGCGGAACGAAGTTGTCGATAAAAGTGTGTTTATTTGTAATAAATTATTGTTAATAGATTTATTATGAATTATTCGTTTTATTATTGTACCCTATCTTCTTTTGTTACATCACTTCTTTGAGACCAAGAACCTAATAAATATTAAAGTTACATCCCACCAAAAACATTCTGTAAAAAACTAGCCAAGTCTCGATGGAGCTGCTTGTTTATCTCTAAAAAGTAATGAAATCTAGACAAAGTCGTGCCAAGTCTAAGGTTCCTTACTGCGATTTCTTTATTATTTTAGTTAATGTTGTGTGATTCGGCCGTTGAACATTCTTAATACGTTAGTGGGTACAAGTCAATTTTGTTTACACGTAATGTATATCTGTTGTAACTACCTATGTTTGTTAAGCGAGATAATAGCCCATACTGGTATTGGTAATTGGACGCTAGTGTCTCATTTTAGGCTGTTGTTGATTGTACAACACATGTATTGGAGCAATGGTGTCATGGAGCCCCTTTTGTACCCTCGTGTACCCTTCAACGGCCAAGTCACACAACATTAACTATAATAATAAAGAAATCGCAGTAAGGAACCTTAGACTTGGCACGACTTTGTCTAGATTTCATTACTTTTTAGAGATAAACAAGCAGCTCCATCGAGACTTGGCTAGTTTTTTACAGAATGTTTTTGGTGGGATTTCACTTCTTTTTGTAGAAACGTGGGCATATTGGTTTATTTTACTAGATTTTAGTGTAATTTGTTTATTTAAGTAATTTGTGTAATGTTCGAGTAGAATATAGTTAATTGTTCGACTATTTCTTCTTGTAAACTTGTAAATTTAAGCTAATGTAAGTATACTAATAGTTTGGTTAGGCTCTTGTGTTTTCTAATCAGGGTCACCAGGTACTCCAGGTCTTCGATTATCCTAGTTTTTATATATTTTCCTTCATGTGGCCATTAAACCCTAACTCTGTACCAAATTTCAGCTCTCTGAGTTTATGGGAAGTACTAGTTCTATTCTGATGATCATGAGTAAGTGACTGAGTGAGTGAGTGTCATAAATGCGAAACTTTGCTTTCGCTTAACTTCGGAACTAAATGACCTACAGACTTAAAATTTTGGATTTTAAGTATGTGATTATAGCTTACTGGATGACGAAAATTTCTGCGTTCTGGTCTTATCCAGAGGTTCTCAAATAGGGGCCTGAAAATGCGGCGAAATGGTTCCAGTAAGGAATGGTACGGCGGTGTTTGCTTCGCGCTCGACTTGGTGGGGGCACTGCCGTGCCTCCAGATCGACGTTCTGGTCTTATCCAGAGGTTCTCAAATAGGGGCCTGAAAATGCGGCGAAATGGTTCCAGTAAAGAATGGTACGGCAGTGTTTGCTTCGCGCTCGACTTGGCGTGGGCATTGCCGTGCCCCCAGATCGATTATCCTAGTTTTTATAGTTTTCCCTTTATGTGGCCATTAAACCCTAGCTCTGTACCAAATTTCAGCTCTCTAAGTTTATGGGAAGTACTAGTTCTATTTTGATGATCATGAGTGAGTGAGTGAGTGAGTGTCGAAAATGCGAAACTTTGCTTTCGCTTAACTTTGGAACTAAATGACCTACAGACTTGAAATTTTGGATTTTAAGTACGTGATTATAGCTTACTGGATGACGAAAATTTCTGCGTTCTGGTCTTATCCAGAGGTTCTCAAATAGGGGCCTGAAAATGCGGCGAAATGGTTCCAGTAAAGGATGGTACGGCAGTGTTTGCTTCGCGCTCGACTTGGCGGGGCCACTGCCGTGCCCCCAGATTATACTTACCTGTATTGAGTCTGCATTTTAGGGATCCGTACCCAAAGGGTAAAAACAGGACGGTTTTACTGAGACTTCACTGTCTAGGGAGCCGTCCATTAATCACGTGATGTTTTTAACAACTTTTGAGACCCCTCCCCTCCTCCTGGTGATACGTGGTGAGGTTTTATACTACACACTACTCCCCCCACCTAAGATCACGTGTATTTTTTGTACATAGTAAGGAAGTCAACAAAACTTTAACTTAAAAAACAACTTAATCGAATAATTTAATCAATTAAAAACTATATGAGTCATTCGTCTTGTAAGTATATAAACAACATTACGAATCTACAACCGATAAGAATTTCGGTATGCATAAACTAGATTCAAAAATTAATACACGTGATGTCTCCTTAAACCCCCTCCTCCCCTTTGTGATACTTGATTTTTTCGGACCCCCCTCCCCCTTTAGGCTTCACGTGATTAATGGACGACCCCTTGTCTGTTCATCCCTCTGTGTGTCATCAGGCATTATAGCTATGACAGTTACAATTTTCACATATTATTATGTATTTCTGTTGCCGCTATAATGACAAATACAAAAACAAAATAAAAATTAAGAGGGCTTCCATACAACAAACGTTTTTTTTTTTTGCCATTTTGTACGGAACCCTACGTGTGCGAGTCCGACTCGCACTTGGCCGGATTTTTATAAACAATCATAGAGACATATACGTTTTGATGAAATAAAAGCTCTTTTATTTGATTTTGTATATTTATTTTAAGCAAATACATATTTATTATAGAAGTTTTAATACTTCAGTCTTAAAAATCATAAGATAAAACTGGGTAACAATATTATATAAGGTCTCCAAAAATCAATTACTATATACTTTAGGCACATGATCCACTGCTTATGTAAAGACGTTTAGGCAGAAAAATATTTGTCATACTAAAACTAAAACAAATCATCTCTTGTATGGGTGACTCTCCGCAAAACGCAAAGCAAAGTAAAAAAATAATATTTTATTCGAGTAAGTATAACAATTATTTTTCTGCTTAAACGTCTTTACATAAGCAGTAGATTATATGCCCGAGGTATCCGTAATTGATTTTACCGAACCTCTTTACAATACATTATACAATATAATTCTTATACATTATAGTTCTTATATACTAGAGTAGGAGTAGTTATGTAGACTAGTAAGTAATAAGATAATCCATGGTACATACTTATTTTTTTATATATATAATCATAATTCTTCTGTACGTGTGTTGACAGTGAACTCCTATACGGGTGGACCGATTTGAATGAATTTTTTTGTATGTGTTTAAGTGGATCTAAACCATTTAGATTTGCAATTGGACCCGGTAGGTGGCGCTGTTGTCAGTACGAAATTTGCCGGGACAGCAAGTTATGTATATAAATTATAAATTGATGTGTAACACCTTTCCTCTTCCTTGAATCTGCGGGGGTAATTTTGTGAAATACGGGACGGAAATGTGTAATTTCCTAATTGATACTGAGCTATGACGTCACTCCTCCTTGACCAATCCCACGCGTCGCCCTACCTCCGCGAACGCGCGCACCGCACGCCGCACCTGCTCGGGCGTGTGCGCGGCGCTGATCTGCACGCGCACGCGCGCGCCCCCCTTCGGCACCACGGGGTAACTGAATGCCACTACGTAGATGCCGCGCTCTGAAACGAAGTAAATAACTTTTAATATTACTGACCAGACTTATACAATATCATATAGTATATACCCTTCCAGAGTCTTCGTTTCTTTTCATTTCGGAAGGCACGAAGATTTTTGGAGGGAAGTATGTGCTTGTTACTAAATCTGGCTAAAGTCAGCCTAACAAATACATAATATTAACAATAAGATACTATAAGAGTTATTATTTAAAGTGATATTTTTTTAGCATAGTTATGATATAAAATCCAAAGAAAAAAAATACTTCTAAGGCTTAGCACTCCGATCTGAATGATATGATCCGGAACCCGGAAGGCCGGTGAACATTCAGAGCACTGAAAATAGAACTGCGCTAATACAATAGAGATGAAAATCGAACACACAAGTCACGAAGTATAGATACCAGGAGTCCGAACGTAATGTTAAAATAATGGTCTCAATTTAGGGGACAGATTTTTTGCTGGTAGAGCGCGTCCCAGTAAAAGAAGCACTCGTTCGAAATTACGCGGAAAGTTATGTTGCTATTGACAGCTCTGGAAAAAATATTTTGAGAAACGTGGATTTAAATCTAATAAAATAAAAGTTAAGGAAATTCTTAGAAACTGTTCACGAAGTATATTCCTAACGGTAATTTAAAAATAATTTTGCCGGTAGAGGGCGCCACATTAAAAGAATCACTCGTCGCAGCCAGTGGCAGAAAAGAAAACTAAGATGTGGGTCTATTAATGTGTACATAGATACTATGGAAAAGCCTATACCGTTCGGACCTGGTATCTTACTTCGTGACACAAGTGTAGAGTCAAATGTCAATGCCATTTAATTATGACATCTCAACACTCGACATTTGTAGAATAATATTTTATGACACTGACACTGGCTATTCCTCAAGGGAGGGCCATTTTAAAGAAGAAGAAGAAGAGTACTATTTTCAATGCTCTGGACCACGAAGTATAGTTATCAAGGAATCCGAACGGTATAGGCTTTTTAATAATAATTATGTACACAATAATAAGACCAGATCTTAGTTCTCTTTTCTGCCGCTAGGCGTGCGAGACCGACGAGTACCAAGTGTTGCCAATACTATTATACCGAGTGTTGCCAATACTATTATTTATTACAATTATTTTTAAATTACCGTTAGGCAATTACCGTGTTCTACGGTATCTATTTTTCGAGAACAGTTTCTAAGAATTTCCTAAAACTTTTATTTAATAAGATTTCAATCTTTCCAGAGCTGTCAATAGCAACTTTAAACTTCCCGCGTAATTTCAAACGAGTGCATGTCGGACCGTCGCGCGCTCTACCGGCAAAAATCTGTCCCCGTAATTGAGACCATTATTTTAACATTACGTTCGGACTCCTTGTTATCTATACTTCGTGCTCTGGACAATACAAACCCAGTCTAAAAACGTAATAAAAACGTGTAGTAAGAAGTATATTAACAGAAGATGTTAGTAGAAATCAAAAGAATCCATACTATTCCAGAAACGAAAGATATCGCGAAAATCTTTTCTCATCTCACCTAACATCCCCGAGGCCAGTTCCACAGCGACAGACGCGTCTCCCACCATGACCGGGCAGATGGGGTGGTCGTCCCCAGCTACCGTCATGCCGGCTGCTTTCAAACCGTCGCGGAATGCCCGGGTGTTCTCCTTCAAACGGTGGCGGAGCTCGTCGCTTCGTTCTACCAGTTCCAAAGACTGAAAAAGATGTATTAAATCTGTTTACAGTGGGTTTTGATTGGTCGCAGAACTTATAGGCTTCTTATAGGTGACAAATAATGGTCCTCAAGAAAAGGAAAATTAATTTAATATGTAGGTATCATCTAATAGTCCTAGGACTACGGCACGATGGACCGACGATTTGAAGAAGGTGGCAGGCAGCAGATGGATGCCCAAGATCGGGATGGTTGGCGCTCATTGAGGGAGGCCTTCGTTCATCAGTGGACGGCGATTGGCTGATGATGTGATGTGATGTGATCTAATAGTAATTAATCTGAAGAAAGTGACGAGAAATAACGCCGCGGTGGTTTGTTCCCTTGGGATGAATTAGATACATACCATACATACAAACAAAGTAGACTAACAACTTAACATTTACTTTAGTAAAAGTGCTATTTTCTACAGTTTCATCAATTATGGAAGGGGGGATATTGGTAAAGAAAGCCTTACTTTCAAAGAAGCAGCAACTACTGGCGGCGGGGGAGCGTTGGAGAACAAGTACGGTCTGGACACGTTCCTCAGTAGTGTCACCAGCTCCCTGGGCCCGGTGGTGTACCCGCCGGCCGCGCCGCTCACCGCCTTGCCCAGGGTCGAGCAGATTATGTCCGCTGCGCCCATAACGCCGCAGTACTCCTCTGTACCCCTGTTCAACGTTTTAGATGTCATTCATTTTGTATGGGCCTTTGGTATTTCTTTCTATTTTGGATTGCTGTCAACTCCTGGTCACAAAGGTCTGTGGACACAGTGGCGTAGCGTGGGTGTCTGCCACCCGGGGCGGGTGACAATTTTGCCGCCCCCTTACTTAGGTTCTGCCGCCCCCTTATTTAGTTTTTGTATACAATACATTACCTACATACATTAATTCTAGAGAACTTTTCGGCAAGAACAGTCATCGTTATTTTGCATTATCAGGTTAGATTTTAAATATAAAAAAATATCTAAGTCTTAAATTATTTTACTTCAACCATTTAGATGACATTTCAAAAAATTTTATTGAACACTAGAACTTTATTGAAAAAAATATAAGTAACTAAGGAGTAAAACCGAACTTTCGTCTTTAATTAAAAATACGTCTACTTTTTATAAGAGCAAAGTATATTATTGCACCATCAATGTCTATGACATCACACACCTCTTGCTGAATAGTTAATAATAATTAATATAATAATTGATTCGACGCACGAGACCTATTTAGTAGTTTAATTATTAAAATGTCACATATTTTATAAAGAACAAATGAAAAATTGACATAAATATTGGTTTTTCATTATTTCATGGAAGGTAAAGTTTATAATTTTGCGCAAAATTACTCCCGCCCGCGCCGCGCAGGCCCGCCCGTGTCGACTCGAGCGCTATGTGCATGCGCGCTCGAGCTCATGTGAATTACAACGTTCTACCTCGCCCAATAGATTGCACTAAGTGCGAAAAATGAAAACTAGTGGTGTTTTGTAATAATATATATTATTTTATTAGCTAACATAGGTTTAGGCTTGACTATTACCTCATCACAAAACTCGAGCAACACTACACCACAGGTATATAATATATAGAAGAGTGAGATTTTGCCGCCCCCTTAAAAGTGCCGCTTGGGGCGAAATATTCGGTTTTTTGAACGAATTCTGTATCGAACGTCGAAAGAATTGTTCGAACGTTCTAATCAGTGAAGAACATAATATAATGTATAGATATTCATAAAAAGAATTTAATTATCGAAAATGGCGGCGATGTGGTTCGCCACCCATCACGTCACGTTCCCGCGGAGGCGAAAAATGGCCCATGGAGAGCCGCTTCGCTACGTTGAATGAAAGAGGAGAAATGGATGGTAAGAAAGAAAGTGGACGAAGCGAAACAAGTAAGTATGTAAGAGCAAAAACAAGATTGTAGCAAGTGGAAAGAAGTGGTATCTGCCTAGCCCTACGGACAAGAGGCGTGATTATATGTATGTATGTATCATAAAAGTAGCGCGCTATGTACATATTATTGTAATTTTATAATTCCGGACTTTTTACTTTACTTTTTGGCTTTTAGTGGTCAAGGTGGTGGTGGTTAGGGTCGCGACATAAATAATGTTGAGAAACGATGGTTGAGTGGTTCCATATAAAGTCATACTAAGCAGTGGCTCCGCGATCTTATTTCGGTCTCGGATCGCGTGCATCGGAATGCTACCTTAAGGCAAAAGGTTATTTGGACGTGGAAATGTTTCATATGCAAAAAATCAAATAAAACTTAAGCATCCTAGAAGAACAAGTGTATTTACCTTCCGGTTTCACCGAAGAATCCAGTAGCGTGACTGTCATCGATGGCCAGTAGAGCTCTGTATTTGTCGGCCAAATCGCGGAGACCCTGAATGGGTGCCACAGTGCCGTCCATAGAGAATACACCGTCTGTCACGATCAGCTTCAGTCGGGCTTCGCTGTGCGCTAGGAGATGCTCCAATTCTGGAATAAAGTTGAAGTCGAAAATTTTATTAAAAGTTGGTACCTATTTAATATACAATTTCTAAACGTCGGTCTACATTAGGTCTGCTTTCGGTTCTGGGTCTCTAGTCAAGATGAATTCGATAATTTCGATGGCGAACTTGGAAATCAAAAATGTATGGGATTTGACATAAATCATCGTTATGTGATATGTCGCCTGCGATGAGATATGTCAAGTCCCATACATTTTGTTTTCGAACTTCGCCGTCGAAATTATTAAACGCATCTTGACTAGAGGCCCTGGTGAGTAACTGGGGGGTAGTAACTGTTGGGAGCCAGCTTAAATAGGATGTATCATGTTAATGGAAGTGATAAAATATATTCTCATCTCGGGCTGAGACTATATTATGAACCATAAGCCGGCAGTCCGGGCAAAATTTAAACACTTGATTTAGAATCTGCACTTATACAATAGAGCTGAAAATTCTTAGATAAGAGAGATTTTTGATATTAAAATGTATACAAAGCAAATAGTCGCTAAGCATGATTAATGATAATATTAATGTTTTAACCAATATTAAAAATTGCCATTAAACAAAAGAGTGTCATTAACTTTTTACCTTTTAAGTCTCTGTGTGGATATCTAAACTTTTGTGCTTTACAAAGTCTTATTCCATCGATGATAGACGCGTGGTTCAACGCATCGGAGAAGACGGCGTCCTCAGGGGTCAACATGGATTCGAAAAGACCGGCGTTCGCGTCGAAACACGAGCCGTAGAGTATTGCATCCTCTCGCCCGTGGAACTTTGCTAATTTTTCTTCTAATTCCTGAAAATTTATTTTAATTCTATAAATATCGAACAAGTTCGCGGTGTGTGTGGAAAACTACGTTAGCAAAATGCTAACACAAGTATTATGCATTCCTAACTTTATCAATCAAGGCTAACACCCCGAATCTGGGGGGGGGGGGGGGGCTAGCAGGGGCCCATGCCCGGGCGGCATGTTCAGAGGGCGGCAAATTCACACTTTACAGACGAATATTTCATGTGTATAAACATAATCATCAAAATTTCTTTTAATCAACGCTCAAAAGGACATAAGTACCGGGCCCTTACTCAAGATGCTTTCGTTAATTTCGATGGCGAAGTTCGAAATCAAAAATGTATGGGATTTGACACAAGTCATCGCTAAGTGACATGTCGCTTGCGATGCCATATGTCAAATCCTATACATTTTGTTTTCGAACTTAGCCGTCGAAATTATCAAATGTATCTTGACTTGGCACAGGTTACTGTTTTACAATAATCTATTAAAAACAACAACTTTTCATATGTTTTTAGAAATCTATATTGGGCATATCTGTCGATACACCAGTAGGTGCCCAAGAAGCAAAATCAGTACTTGAAGTATTCTTCAACACTACTTTTTCTTGTGCTTATAAGATACTTATAGTTTACTACATTGCTGGATTTGGGTGCAGTTATAGGAGCATTGTTTTCTTATAACTGTCTTATAATCAACTTATAGAATGTCAATTAGCCCTATAGTATACTTAAGGAAGCGCAATTACTTCTATAATGTTCTAAGACTACTCATTTTTAAGTACAAACACTCTTATTAGTATCTGACATAAATATCTTACTAAAGCAATCTTGTTTATAATGCTCTAGTAATATACTTAAGTTAAGTTATTAGTTATAAGTACATTTTATAAACTTTGGTTATTGCTTGTGATGAAACGAAATATTAAATATGTAAGTATTCTTCATTCTAATTTATAGTAACTGCATAAGTTAACACTCGTAATAATATATATACGGTGTGGGAACTCGACGGGGAAGTCATTTTTATTGTAAATGTGGGCTAAGATTTGATTAATTTTACAACGCGCTTTGAAAACTAGCAGTTATAGTATTTATTGTAAAATAATTTTTCAATGATTTTTACGAAAATTCGCCATTTTCTTTAAATACTCTGCGTTGAGTATGTAATAGAACAATTTTAAGTAAATTAGTACTTATAGTAAGTAGTTTTGATTAAGATACATTTCCTCCATATTTAAACAAGTTTAGGGTTCCTCATGTAATCTTACTACTTACTAATTTTTCAGTTTACTTTGCTAAAAACAATTCCATATCTATAATAAACTGATAATAAACTATTTTCTCAGGACAAATTAGAACAGCTAGACGTGTAATGTTTATTAATAATGTGATTGATCAAGTAGCTTATAAGGTTGTTTGATTTTATAACGCTCTTATTAAGCACTATTACATTTAAAAGGGTCTTAAACAAGACAGTAACGAGACTAACTTATAATTATCTTCGCTAAGAGTGTTATAATATCTTCTTTTCTTACAAAATGCTACTATAAGATTTCAAGACTATTTAATCTTTCTGCAGACAACTATAGGATACATATTCCTATTAGTGGTTTATAAGGCAATCTTGTAGTTAACTATAAGATTGATTAATAAAAACAAATGCTCTTGAGAATATATACGCTTGTGAAATGTTATAAGTAAAAAAGTCCTGTAACTGTTTTGTAAGTAGTCGTGTAGCAAACTATAAGACTGAGATATAAATCCTAATGCTCTTGAGTATGTTAGAGCTTATCTTATGCTATTATAAGAGACACAGTCTGCACCAATGCCTTAATAAGAACATTATAAGAAGAGGTAGACTTATAATCTTTCGTTATAGGATTACTTTGCTTGTTGGGTGGTATTATAGTTTTATTTATTACGCAAAATATAATCGAAGATATATGTATAAATTAAATACTATATGTCCTGCTACAAATGGCACTATACATAAGTGCCATTTGTAGCAGGGGCGCTGTATCAGCCGTATCAATTATATGGCGCCCTTTTATGACCAGTCTTTTTTTTTTCGAATTTCGAGGTTCCAAGAACTAGAAAATACGAAAAAAAATCGGCTCTTTCGCTACCCTCGCTCGCTATTGATTACATGTACCTAGTACCTTTATCTTACTGTAAATTTTGCAAAAAATTTTTGATATGGGGCTAAGTCTCGATATGCCACTGAGTACCTATAGTAAATATGTACCTGCGGCCTTTTATTTCATACACTTTTACCTAATAGTGATGTCACAGGAACACAAATCGTTGTACCTATGAAGATATTTATTCTTAGTGACAGGTACTGTTTCTTCTAAGAACTAACAGATATTTAAGAGTAGGTACTATTCGTTAAAGTAAAAAAAATCTGACGTCTAGTCTATTTATTGTATTAGTTTTAGTTACCTTGTGTATTGTTTGTGTGCCGCAAATAAATCTGACAGAGCTGAGTCCGGCTCCATACTTGCTGAGCCCTTCTCTCGCCGCCTCTACGACTTCTGGATGATTCTGTCAATAGAGATTAAAAATATATTATGACTCTTCCTACAGATGGTTATTAAATAGAACAAATATCAATGTCTATCACGTCCTCATACCAAATACATAAGTATAATGCGTTTCAAATTAGAATAGGAACTCTCTGTCAAATATTACTTGAAAAGTGCGATTTACAGAAAAACTTATATACTTAATAGTCTTGTAAAATAAATATTAATAGTCTTGCATCGAATTTAAATAAAAACGTTAAATAGTTATAAATTATCTAAACATAAATTTAACTATGATAACAGTCTAAATTAAAAAAGAGTTCTGTGAATTACACAGGCCGGTCTAAACTATGCCTCGCCTTGTAATTACACAGCGTCACGCACCAGGGGCGTAGCTACCGCTGTATCCCCCGGCAAATTTTTAACTCATCTCACTCCAAAAACTATTTTTGATACGGAGCCCATTACGCTCGCTACTCTACTGCCGGATACACTAGGTAACGAAACTACGCCCACCCTTCCATGTAAGACGATCTGTCGCGGTGTGTGGTTTCTACTTTCTACGGCCTCCGGTAATGCCGCATCAGCTTTTTTTTAAAACGGCCTAAAGTCTAGACTGTAATGTGACTTCTCCACGTAGTTCTAATTGGAGTTTCACCGGGAATGTCAATCAGCAATGTTGTGTTTCTGTGTTATTTTTCTAAATGTGTTATTGCGGTTTTTATGTATAATATTGGTGAAATATTAACCATTAGTTATTCGTTGAGTGCACTAGTGTGGAAGAGTGATATAGCAACTACAAAATGCGTGCTAAATTGGGTTTCCCGCCAAAACTCCCTAGGAAGTTTCAGTAAAGCGTTACGTACTTTACTGAATCGACTGACTTGACTGATTGAAGAGGAGTATGGTCTAAGACCTTAGCCTGTTCCATTTCGGGACAAATTAAAAAAAAGTAGTTCTAATATATATTTTCTACTTACAGAAAGTCCGAGGTAGTTGTTAGCACAGAAGTTCAGGAAATCCCCGTCGTGACCGCTTACTCTGACCTAAAATTACTTAATCTATAAGTTGGGCAAATAATGAAAATAGGTAATTCCCACTTGCGCAGAAGTTAACCCTGGATTAAATATTATGTTATCTCTCTCTACGAATGCATTTAAGAAAGAGAAGGCATGATATTTTTAACCATGGTTGACTTTAACTCAGATCTATGCAAGTGGGCCTAAGAAATTCAAACCCGAAACATATTATAAAATGGAATTACGATTTTCCAATGCTTTTTTAACCGACTTCCAAAATAACCTAACCTCTTGGTACGGTTAGGTTAGGGACTTAATTATTTTGAAGTCGGTAAGTACCTGCAGCGAACTGAAGCGTGAGTTCTATAAAATATTGTTTTTTCATGATATTGTTTGGGCTGTTATGGTAACGACTTCAAAATAATGAATATTGTATAGAGAAATAGTTAAAATTTTAGCCGAATTTAAAAGGGGAATTATTTAGAAAATAAGATTTATTTCATACGTTATTGTGCGTTTTTACTTTGGAAGTCGGTTTTCATTTTTAAAATACCACAAACATTGCATGTAAGTATTTTTTGTTTTCACCGAAGTATCCTGTGGCGATGTGAGTATTCTCTCGTGTTTCCATGTTTTGGCGCGTTTGATCTCTTGTAGTCTGTCCTCTAGAACTTCCCTCAGTTTGGTAACACCTTCTCTTTCTTTCCCGTGAAACTCGTGCAGCCTACGTGCATATTGTCCACTGAATACTGTAAAATAATTTGTGCTACGAGTCAATTAAGTTTTTAAAGTGCTAAAGATTAATACTGTTAAATGCTAAAGATTAATGCCCTAAGAGCAAGACCGCACTAGGCGTAACTACGCGGCTACATAGCGTCACGACGACGCGTCACTCCATTGCTTTGAAGAACCTAAAAAACGAACTGTGAAAGTTTTTTTTAATTCACCCCCGATAAGGGGTAAAAAAAATATATTTTTTTTATTTTGAGAAAACGGCAAGTGTTAGAAAATAAAACTGCAAATAAAAGTTGTAGCGCGTTAAATTTTACATAAAAATGTTCTTTTAACTTTTTTTGTTAAACTTCACAGTTCTTGGACTATACTAATATAGTATGGTCCGATGCCGCTAGTGCGGTCTTACCTTTAGTGGTGTAGCTCACTTAAGAGAATACCTTAGCAGTAGAGTCCGACCGAAACTGGTTTTCCGGCCGAAACCGAAACCGAAACCGAACATTCGGCCGTGGCTTCAGTTTCGGCCGAAACCGAAACCGAAACCGAAACTCACGTGGTCAAGTAGAAAATTCCTTAAAATACTGAAATTTGGTGCATTTTATCCATTATTAGGACATGAAATGGAAACACGGTATATTAATTTTGTTGTAATCTGGGAGCACGGTAGTGCCCCGCCAAGACGAGCTAAGCGAAGTGCAAGGGCACTACCAGACTACTTTTTCGAAGCGTTCGACTCGAAGCGTTTCGTCGATATTTTGAACCCTCATAACTTGGAATTAGATTATACCAGATACACAAAATTTTCAGGATATGTTCCCAGTAGCGGACTAATGAAACATGTAAAGTTTTGATTATAAAGGTCTAATAATTTAGGTTTTAGTGATATCCAGAAACCCCTGATTTCGTCACTGACTCACTGATGATCAACAAAATTATAGGGTACTTTCGGAAGTCATAGAAAGCTGAATTTTGGTATGTAAGATAGTTTTAGCATATAACCAACATAAAGATTGACAAACTTGGAACTTTTATCCTCCAACCCCTTAAACTAGGGGATGAAAATTTGTAAGAGACTTACCTAAATGTTTACTCTAGAGGTCTGAAAATTGTCTTTCAAAAAGAAGTGAAATCTCACCAAAAACATTTTCATGTAAAGTGATGCCAAGACGATACAATATAACTCGCACTGTCAAAAAGATATTAGATCTTATGTGAAACCAAGCTTCTGACTCTACCTAACTTCTAACTCTACACGCCTTAACTCTACAAGCCTAACTCTACAAACTCTATACTTTAGTCAAATTATGTGGCTTGGCCATCTCGTTCGTACAAGAATAGTATAACAGAAAAACAGTCCGTAAAGTTTTCACCTTACGCCTAAGCGAATGTATCGAAATGGCCAGGCCACATATTTTGACAAAGGTGTAGAGTTTGTGGAGTTAGGCTTGTAGAATTATGGCGTGTAGAGTTGGAAGTTTGGTAGAGTCAGAAGCTTGGTTTCACATGAGATCTAATATCTTTTTGACAGTGCGAGTTATATTGTATCGTCTTGGCATCACTTTACATGAAAATGTTTTTGGTAAGATCATTTAATTAATGTAATATTAAAAAATATTAATTATATTTTAATTATGTTTTCAAATTCAGTTGCGTTGTCAAAGCGTTGCCGCAAGAAACGAAGTTAGGCGAGCGTGCACGAAAACTTCCGAAATCAGAGGGCCAATTCTCTTAATTAACTTAGACTTTCAACTTACCATCAATTCATTATAAATTTATCATCCTGTTATCATAAATTGACCGAAAGTCGGTATTCTACTACACTATTTTCGTAAATTTAAAATCCCAACACAGTCATTTTGCAATGATATTGACTACAATTTATAAATAAAGCGAACACAAAGCATCTATAAAGACAGCTGTTGCTTGACGTTTGTACGATCCAGTGTTGCCAATTATTGTCAGTTAAGGCGCGTCTCCTGCTCGTGTTTTTTGAAACATTACACAAAATCATCGAATTTGGGGCATGGCTATGCACATTTGTGTACGCATACACGTTTTTATCCTCTTCTAAGACGGACGGAAAATTATTTCCCGCGTGGTTAGAGGGGGGAAGGCAAAAAAAGAGATTTTTGCGTAAAATAAATATTTTTATGTCATGGCATCCCCACATGTCAAAGTGAAAAAAATATCCGGCTGACGGATCGGTTCGAGTCAAATTGGAGTTAAGTTTATAAACATACGAGAATACCATTTTCTATGGGTAAGTGGTTCGCTCAATCTATAATCAAGCTGTGATACAATGATAATCGCATCGCGGTGTAATTCGTCGTTTGACGTTTGTTTGAAGTTTAGTTGAATACCATTTTGTTGTTTGATAGGTTCCGGACTGTATCGAAACAGTAACGAAGTTGCATTATTGTTAGATTAAAATAGCAGAATCGACCTTCAGTTTCGGTTTCGGCAAAAGTTTCGGCCACTTTTGGCCGAAACCGAAACTGCCGCCGAAACTTGATTTTTGGCCGAAACTCGGCCGAAACCGAAACCGAAACCGAACTTTCGGTCGGACACTACTTAGCAGTTAGCACTTGCCAGTGGCGTAGTGTAGTAGGGGCCGCCCGGGCGGCACTTTTAAAGGGCCGGCAAAACCTAAGGAAGGGGGCGGCAAAACCTAAGTAAGGGGGCGGCAAAATTGACGTCCGCCCGGACGGCAGACACCCACGCTACGCCACTGGCACTTATACTGCTTAAAAATTATCTATAACTACATGAATCCAACAGTTTACTTAGCTAATTACACACGTATTCAAATATTTATATGTTTATTGGCCAAAATGACTCATTTTGTGATAAAAGATAATAATCAACAGAATGCAACGATTCGGTACTTTAAATACATTAGGTATTACATGCAGAAATAATTATGCAGCTTACTAAAGTCTCCTCACTCCTCAGTACCTATTATTTCTAATAATGATCATAGTTCATATCTTTATCCGAGGAGTTTTCCTCAAACGCATAGTAGGTAATAATTTAAAACGAAAACATCCTATAAATAAACTGTTACCTAATCGAAGGCTTAACTAAGATCGAAATCAATATTTTTGTAATCTTAAGTCATGATTTAAATCAAGTTCGTTCTTAATAACAAATAACAATACGAATAAAGGTAAAATAAATTAGCATAATGTTAAACATCGCAAAAAGAATGTGAATGTTGAAATTAAGGACATCAGACATGATTGTTTTCTTAAGTTGTTATCCTTAAGCGAATAAAAGAGGTCAATGTAAATTCTGAATTTATTTAAGTTTTTGAAATAATTGTTAAACGGATCAATTTTAAAATAATAACGTGTTTATTCAGTCTCCAGGATTCTAATTTTAAAACATATTTTTTAATTTTTAACACTTACCGGTGCGCAGGAGTTGTGGTCGAAAGGCCATTTCGGAGACTGGAGGCGCGACGCGGCCCGCGGCCCGGGTGTGTCGTTTTACCGGTATAAGGCTCAACTTACGAGCATGACAACATAATATCACAGTCTATGGAATAATATATGCAGGTTTTGGTTCCATTCGGTGTCTGATTACATAACCTTGGCTTACCAAAACATCAATATATAGTAACTCTATGTTTTTTTCTCGCGTGTACTATAAATAATGTTCATCTAAAGTAAATTAAATATAAATCATGATTGAATAATTAAATAGCCAATAACTGTTAACATAAAATATTGACGGGTATTTAAATTTTAAGTCGCCGACAGATTCGGTGTACCATTGTCCAGTTTTGAACATCTTTTGAACCCTTTTAAAAAGTATTTGGGTCGAAAAATGGAACACGAGAACAATCGGCGAGACGGCGACCGTATATGGTCTCAAAATGTACTTGCTTTATAACAGCACATAATAAATTTGGGATATAATTAATCGAGCGAACAAAAAATAAGTTGGCGGCTGCACGTGAGCATACTGTATTACTGAATTTGGCAGCGAATTAATATGTTGGCGACTAAATTACTAAACTGGCGAAAACACTCGGGTGACAAAAAATTCAAAAGTCGGCAGATAAAAAGAGGCGAAATTTAATCCAAATTAGCACCGACATTTATAAGTTAGTGGCTTAATTTCCGAGTTGGTGACCATTATACCATATAAGCAGCTATAAAATCAGATTTGGTTGATAAATTAATGGCTGCTAAAAATTCAATTTGCAGGCTACGGAAAATCTTATTTTTGGATACTGTTGGAGTATGTTTTTCTTTGGCATGGGTGTCATTCTCTAGGTTTCTAGGGGTGCAGAATAATATGAAAATAAAATCTGCTTTGAAATTCCACAATGGCGTAAATTTTTGTTATTAAAATTAATAAGGTTGTCCTTTTCCAGGTTTCTGGGGGTTCTGATTACAAAATTGTCTTCCAATTTCATTTTTCCAAATTGGAGAATATTCCATCTTCGTAAAATGAATATGAATACTAAATTAAAAGATCTTTGGGATGCTGATTAGGATTGATGATTATTATTACAGTATGTTATGTAGTTCAAGGTACCAGCTATGTATAGAAAATTTTCTAAATTTAGGATTCATGAATTTTTCTGCCATTCATGAAGAAAATATGCGATTTCTAGGTTAATAAGGGGAAGGAAATTTTCATTATTTTTGCAGTAGGATGCACCGTTTCTGAGATATAAGCGACTATAGAAAAAAATATGGCAATGCTGTACTGAGATACGAGGGGTGTATCAATCTATACAATTTTTGGAAAATTGAAGATTTTCTATTTTTTTTCTCCCATCATGAAGAAAATATGATGTTGCGGGGTTTCTAAGGGGGGCGAAATTTTCATTATTTTTTCAATAGGATGCACCGTTTCCGAGATAGAATCAATTTTATAAAAAAAAGAGGTAATGCTGTACCAATGTACAGCATTACTTCTTTTTTTATAAAATTGATATCTCAATAGATATGTGTCAAGCTATAGAAATGTTGGAAAATTCAGAATTGTCGAACATTTTTTTCTCTAATAATGGAGAAAATATGATGTTGCGGAGTTTCTAAGGGGGGCGAAATTTTCATTATTTTTTCAATAGGATGCACCGTTTCCGAGATAAAATCAATTTTATAAAAAAAGAAGTAATGCTGTACAATAAGACATGTATCAATCTATAGAAATGTTGGAAAATTCAGGATTTTCGAAAAAAAAATTCTCCCATCATGAAGAAAATATGATGTTGTGGAGTTCCTAAGGGGGACGAAATTTTCATTATTTTTTCAATAGGATGCACCGTTTCCAAGATAGAATCAATTTTGTAAAAAAAAGAAGTAAATGCTGTACATTGAGATACGACACATGTAGAAATGCTATAGAAATGTTGGAAAATTCAGGATTATCAAATTTCTTTTTCTCCCATCATGAAGAAAATATGAGGTTGCGGGGTTACTAAGGAAACTTAAAATTGATGACTTTTTTGTAATCAGCACCAATTTTATAGCACCATTTGTAAACAGAAACCAATAAAAGGACATCCAACATTATTTTTATAAAATTAAGTATGTCGGCCATATTGGAATTTCAAAAAGAATGTCATTTTCGTATCCAGCACTCCCAAAAACCTGGTAAATGACACCCATATCAATTTTACGATAAATAAATATCCGCCATTTTTAAATTTCAAAATTAATATTCACAAAAATCCCCCTAAAACCGAGAAAAATTAAAAATTGGAAATTTTGTACGCTCCTTTATGTTTTTTTTATGTGCGCGCTTGAGTTACCTACATCAGGGAAAATATATGTGCCTATTCTTAAATTAAATGTGTACTCACAAATTGTCGCCAAGATGGTTATTTGTTCGCTAAAATATAATCTGTCTGCCAGTTTGGAAAATTCAGTGGTATTATTTAGTCACCAGATTTGTAATTTTTTTGTTCCTTACATTCTTTCGCCAACTTACTAATTTAGTATTCAATATTGGGTATTTTCACATCCAAAATTTAAGGGGCAAATAGCCCCTAAATCGCTCAGTTTGAGTCCTAACTACTCCGAAAAATGGGAATAAAAAAATTCAAAAAAATATACATTTCACACTTCAATCCTTCATCTTTAATATCATCGTTAATTTTTTTAATACGACGAAGTTTAATATTAAATAAATTAAAATTAAGTAGCCCTGTTTTCAGATTTCTTTTTCTATCTACTTACTACCTACTACGGCTATAAAGATGGTTCTTTTACGAAAATGTGAAGAATATATTTATCTAACATTTCATCGTTGGGTTTTTCGAAATACCGTTTTGTTTTCAAAATATACGTAAATAACTATTATTTTGTGAAAATATTTGTAAGCGGTGCGTGCGCGGGCGCGCGGGACAGTGAGCCGCTGACTTTCGTACGAGGAGGTTGTGTCACTCTCCGCGGTGCCGCTATTTCGCAATCGTTTATTTTACTCTTGAAATAATAGGGAACAACATGTCGTAAAAAATAAATTATGAAAACCTTAGCGAGCACTCTGCCTGCGATAGAATGAAAATGTTCGATCGTTGAATGTACTTTTTTGTTCCTTCAACTTCTTACTTGAAATTTTAATAATATATAAATATAATATTATATAGTGTATATTATAGTATAATATTTTATTGTATATGTACTTGTAAATTTCACCGAAAGTGTATAGTTCTATTTCTATGACGACCTCTGTGGCACAGTTGGTTGAGCGTGTCGTTGCTCAAGCCGGGGGTCGCGGGTTCAAATCCCGCCGACGGAAAAAAAGTTTTCTGTGTTCCTGGGTCATGGATGTGTATTAAATATGTGTATAATATAATAAAAATCTTAATTATGTGTACCAATAGTATAAAAGTATTAAATATACTTCCGTTATCTGGTACCCGTAACACAAGTTATTCGAGAACTTACCACGGGATCAGATTGACGTGGTGTGACGCGTCCATAGATATATTATATTATTTCTTTTTTAATTGTCTATTTAGTATATCAACGCTTTGAGCTATATAGTATATGAGGTAAAAATGCCTAAGCGACACTTATTTATTTATTTAACACACATACAACTACTATTACAGACAAAATCCAATTCGATAGCGTAGGAAAGCAAATTCATATTTTATAATATAATACATATTATGATATTTCCAGTTTAAATAATAATAATTGATAAAAAATAAAAATTAAAGAAATAATAATTAAAAAAGACACATATGACGCATAAATTTAGTAAACTTTATAGAAGAGTGATTTAAAGTTAAAAATTTTAGAAAAATAAATCATTAAAAATCACAAAATAGTCGGATTTAGATGGTTTTAACATACATCTATATATCAATAAAATACAACGTGTATCTTATTTTTATAGCAATTTTTGATATTAAAACGAATCATATAGCTTTCGAATTACAGGCAGTTTATGTCACTTAGGTAAAAAAGTCCTAATTCGAAAAATAGGTAAAATTATCTAAGCTATCAACGAAAGTTATATAATAGCAAGTAAAATTGCCTAAATTTTATTTTAAAGGTTTTCAGCAACTTGTAAAAATAGATAAGCTATAGATACATTTTTTTTTTATGAAATATGGGGGCAAACGAGCAAACGGGTCACCTGATGGAAAGCAACTTCCGTCGCCCATGGACACTCGCAGCATCAGAAGAGCTGCAAGTGCGTTGCCGGCCCTTTAAGAGGGAATAGGGTAATAGGGGAGGGTAGGTAAGGGAATATGATAGGGGATTGGGCCTCCGGTAAACTTATTATATAAATATAAATATTAAATAAATTAAATTAATAAGGTAAATTTTCTGTAGTAACAGGTAGAAATAACTAATTCCAAACAAAAAAAAATATAGGAGTAGCATCTAAATGGCCTTAGAGTTTATAAAATAAAACAAGATAAGTTACATAAATGTTGCTTCCATTAAGAATTTTCTACGGCTAAAGTTATCTTAGTAAATTTATTATTCAATGACATTGTAAATTTTTGCTCCTAACTGACAATATATTCCTTCTTCTTGTTTATAAAAATTAATTGCAGTTACTAAAACGAGCTAATTTTGATCTTGAAATAATAAAAAGTATAGAAATATAAAAAACTCAAGGCCTAGGATTGCAGCCCATTGCTTTATATTTAAGCTGCGGCCCCATTCCTTGAGTTCTCTCTTGGTAGTGCTGGGAGATATTCCAAATACCGATTCTGGGCATGACACCGTGACACAATTGGCCCAAAGCCTACCCAGCTCATCCGCGGTTTTGTTGCCGGAGATGTTGCCGTTGCCTAGAACCCATACCAGACAGATGTTGTCTCGTCCTAGCATGTTTAGCGTTTTAACACAAGCCATAACTTATTTAGATGAAAGAAGAAGGGGCAAAAAGTCCCCATCCTTGTAGCACTATAAGACATAATATATCAAATGAAAGGGCTTAAAAAAGTGTCATTTTATTGTATGACGAAAATCCTCTAAACCATGGGAGAAAAAAGTTAATGAGGGTTAAAGGTTAAAAAAGTTAAAAAAATCATTCTGTATTATTGCACCGTTTCATAGTGTTGCTACTATGGAACAATTTTTGGAAAGTAATGGTATACACTAAACTTTAGAAAAGTGTTATATTTTGATAAACTGCCTCATACTTTGATGAAATGTATGGAATGATAATAAAATACTAAAAATAAGCTTTCCTCAATTTTTTCGCACATAATTACTTCTGGAAATTGTTTCTTACTTGCAACGCTATCGAATGGCGCAATAATACAAAATGTATTTTTTTCCTAATTTGCGGGTTTGAATCCTGGCTTGGAAAAGTGGTTTATGTAAAATCAAATAATTCAGATAAAATATTAAAATACATTAATAATTAAATAGCAAAAATAATTTTCAAACGATTAGGTACAGAAAAAAAAGATATAGTACATGGTAAATTATACTTCTGGGCGTTGTAAAGGAAGTCAAAAAAAATTAGCAATAGCAATTTAGCCCTACGGAATATCGAGTCCGACTTGATGAAAACTTAAACTCTTGAAACATGAAAATTTTTAATAACTCAATTTTCCTAGACAGGATTGGAACCCATAAATTATGAAAAAAATACATCCTTTCAATAGTATCGCAAGTAAGAAACAATTTCTATAATGTAATTATGTGCGACAAAATTGAGGAAAGAGCTTATTTTTATCATTTTATTATCATTCCATACATTTATCAAAATTTATCAAAATATTATAAACAGAGGCAATTTATCAAAATATAACACTTTTCTGAAGCTTGTTGTATACCATTACTTCCCAAAAATTGTGCCTTATTAGCAACACTATGAAATGGTGTAATAATACAGAATGATTTTTTAACTTTTTTTCACCTTTGGGTTAAAACTTTTTTCTCCCATGGTTTAGAGATTTTTCGTCAAACAAAAAAATTACACGCTTTTTAAGTCCTTTCATTTGATATATGTCTTGTAGTGCTACAGTAGTGGGGACGGGATCCATACAAAAATGCCCCTTCTTCTTTCTGCTGCTGTCAGTGCCTTCAGCGCAGTGTGATTGTTTTGATAGACTGCGCTGAAAGCATTGACAGTAGCAGAAATATCATCTAAATTATCCTAATCTTCTCTATAAGATTAGGATGTTTTATGGACAAGGACAATCTGTAGGCTCTGTATCAGATATCTTCATCTAAACTGATTCAATTTAAGTCTCTATAACTCCTGAACTTATGAAGTTTTTTGGACCGTTATAGTTTTCGTTCAAAGTTTATTACATGGATTACCATCATGAATTTTCCACATTTTTAGAGCCAGCCGTTTGGCTTTTAGAGGGGGGACGCCGTATTTTAACAAGAAATGCGCTTAACAGTGGAATATCGCGCAAGCGGAATGTACGTACATCAAAATATAATCTCAGAAACCTCTTAATGTTCTTAAAATATCTATGTACCTAATTATATCTCCCCCTTTCGTGTAGGTGTACCCAAAAATTATCTTAATTTATTTTAGCATTGTGTTGACGTGATAAATAAACTTACCCATTCAAAGTTTTATATTTCAAGCACCACCGTTTGGATGGACAGACGGATGGGCGGACGGTCGGTCGAACGGAAGGACATGACAAAACTATAAGGATTCCGAGACATGAACTACGGAACCTTAAAAAAGGAATAATAATGAAACCACGCCGATTTCAGTGACTGTTGCCAGTTTAATTGAAAATAGACCAGCTTTAGGAGCTATTTTATTATGTCCAAGTATGTGCGCAAAGTTTACTCCCATAACCTAGTATATTGATATTTACTACTACCGACAGGACTAACTAGCGAAACATTAGGCGCATAAATATAGAAATATATTTAGCAATGTTTGCGTTCATTTATGTTCCCACACACTATTTATTGATACTCATGCGACATTTTTGATTTCGTATTGTATCTTAGCGACGTAAGATAATATTTTGGGTACAGGAAAAAATTACATTTTTTTTCGTCATTCTTGAACATTTCAAAGAAAAAAAAAGGTATCCCCTTTTTTCGCATAATTTTAATTGTCATAATTTCATTTGGCATACCTCTCTTGGCATAATTTTGTTACGCATACTATAACATTGGCATACTTAATGGTTTCTTGGCATACTACATCATTAAGCATAAATATAATTTAGACTAATATTTTTTGTCCTAATTTAATGAGGCATAACTCGTAAGGCATAATTTTTCTTGTCATAATAATACTTTGGTATAATTGCTTTTTGGCATAAACTCGTTAGGCATATTTTTTGTCATAATAAATTCAAGTAATTCTGTCACAAGGTACAAATATGCATAAAATGGAAGGACATAATAAAACACGGATAAGGTAATTAAACGCATATTTATATTTATGCTTTTTAATATTAAGCATAAAATATAATTATTCTTAATTAATATAATGCGTAAAAAATATATGCCTTTTATTAAGTATGCCTAACAATTATTATGCTATTAGTAATTATGCGAAAAAAAATTAAGCTAAGAAAATTATGCCAAATGAATACTATGCGAAACTACTATTAGGTCAAATGAAATTATGACATATGATTTTATGCGAAAAAATAGGGAACCAAAAAAAAATATCTAACCGACATACTTAAAAACAAAAGTTTGAAATAAAAATATCTACATAGCACGAATAGTTATTGTGTCAAATATGTAAAACTATCTTTACGCCAATATTGTTTTATTTCACTGTGGTAAAATTCTACAAGTTGCACTTTCGTAAAATAATGGTATCAAATTAAATGCACTGTAAGGACAATTCACAAATAATTTGTATGAAGAAAATGTACAAAGTGTCCACGAAAAGAATTTTTTAAACAACTAAAAATATTTTTGTGCAAACAAAAAAAGTAAAAACATAAAAATAGACTAAGTTGATTTTTAAAATTCTTCAAAATATCCAAGTGATTTTTTTTTATAAATCGCTTTTTGTTGTCGCTTAGTGAACATAACATTCATGATTTTGTATAAATTTCACTATAATATCTAAGCGACAAAAAAATCGTCGTAGGAAGACGACGATTAGACCAATCGACGCAAAAAATATACAAACTCATTGATATTTAAACTCATTTTCGGTATTTTTGTCGCTTAGGCATTTTTACCTTTCAAGCGTCGATATGAAACTTCTTTTTTAGGAAAGCGAAAAAATACCTAGCGGATATTTTAGTGATTCTGTCAATAGCACTAAGTATTGCATTTTGGTGGGCGTAGAGGTGGAAAATGAAATCAAATATGATGGATTGGAAGCCGCATTGCCTACCAAATAATTTCCAGATTTCGGGAATAACCTCGACCGGCTTCTACAGAAGAAGGAGAAGCGGCTAATACATTCTACGTTTTTTCTTTGCTCCCAGACCAGAAATAAATTAATATTTTCAAGTTGCATTTAAATCAATCCTAAAGTCGTATAAAAGGGCCGTTCCTCAGTTTATAAATTGAGTCGCGGCGCGGCCGCGCGCGGAGATCGCTAGCGCTGCGGGGTGTATGCGGGTGGCGCGGCGGGAAGTGTTAGGCCACGCCCGAATCTGTGACGTCATCTACGTATATTTTCGCCTTAATTGTTTTGTCGCAAGTTTAAATACATGCCAATAAATTTTAAAATGAAGTTGAAGAGAACGATTTAATATCTTTACCGAACTTGTTACGAAGGATACGTCATTCTACAACACAGAACACTATTACTATCTACAAGATACAATATTTTAAAACAAAGTCATACATGTACAAAACATTACTCCTTGGTATGGCAATGGCATTGTTCGAACTCCGAGACTCATTATTATTTTACTTATGTAATATAGGTACCTATACAAAAACAGTGACGAACGTCGAGACAAACAAACTTAAATATTGATTTTCATATTTGAACCCTAAAATTGGCATCACTTATTTTTACCCATTTTAAGTATGCAATGTTTTTTTAAAGAACACCTTTTATTCAGAACCCCAATTTTCGTTATAAGCCTACACTTTAATTTTACTTTTATTTAGTTAAAAATGAATCGTCTTGATAAATTAAACTAAGTTTTGGAGTTTGGACCAATCAAAACGGGTTTGAAGTTGGTTTGACGTTTATGAGAATACCATTTTGCAGTAGGTAATTTTAACATGAAGTCGGGGATCGTAACTATAACATTTCAGGAATTAATTTATAGAATCGACATTCTGATAAATATTCATGACAGTGAAACATTTTTCAGAATTAAAACCCCGTAGGATCGTTTTTTTTTCCTGTATCTATATATCTAGGATTCATTGTCCTAAAAGGTTTTCCGTGTCATTTCTTTTTGGAGAATTTCTTTATAACGCCTGTGAATACTAGTGACATAGACATTGAACAAAATTGGCCTAGTATCTATTCATCCATACTCAATACTCGTTTCAGAATGGCAGCAGTATTTACTTTTTTATATTATTTAGATTAAGTGTTATCACATAATAGGATTCGATAATCTTAATTTGCTATTCTTAGTAATTATTTCTTAGTCCAAAGTATAGAAGAAAAAAACCTTTTGTTCTTATTATTTTTATTGAGCAATAACTAATTGTAATTTGATTTCGTCAGTATCCTTGTTGCATGTTCCTGTAATAAATTCTTCCGTCTGCTTCCTTGCTTACAAGCGACTCTGAAAGTAAGGAAAATCACCATAAGACTTTTAGGTGGCCTTTGCAAATTAGGTACATGAGGTATTTGGGGGAGAAGGAGAGGTCTCAGGCCTCAGCAAATATCACGTATTTTTCTGGTAACTGAAAATGCGAGAAAATTAAGTTAAATTAATAAGTTTGGAAAATACAATGGCGCACGTCTCATACCCAAATGATCTTTCGATATTACTCAGATCGTAATCAAAATGTTCAAAAACATCTGATACAATTCATGGACGCTTTCAAAGTAATTCCATAAATTAGTTTCGCAAGCAACTGCTTGTGCCTATTAATGTTCATTATAGAATTTTGTTTAGAAACAATTTACCTATCCGGTCGTACCTACCTTCTACCTACTCGTGAAGAGATCAATATTGCTTACAGGCAAAGCTTTATTGCCTGCGGTATTTAATGACTTTCAAATCTATTAAGAATGGTAGGCTTTTTCTTATAGATCGACAACGCTGGCTCTTCTGTGTAGCCTGTACACTGTGGATGCCATTACAGCATCGACAGTAGTTAATTGCTTATTAACTGGTAATTCGCGGTTGCCGGTCTTATGTCCTGAAAAACCTACCTCGGGTCCAACGTGTATGGCCAGCATGACGTCATACTCGTGTGTGCCAACATAGACCTGCGCCATACCGCTGCCGTCCACCGACACGGTCTTGCCACGGCACGTGTTGTCCACCTTGTCCCCGGAGATCACGTCACAGTAGTTACCCGCTGGGAGACAGGTCTGGGAACATTCAAGTGATCTTAAGGGTTTGGTCCTTAGGGACTATAAAAATATAAGAGCCGTTGACTTCCCTCTACTAATCTACCTACTTTTAACTTTATAATAATACCAAATAATAAATACTAATAAATAAATATTAATAAATATTAATTAATACTTTATTTTAATACTACCTCTACTGAATGCTGTACTTTATTACACAAAAACAAAAATTAATATTGACAAATATGTACTTAGTTCTCTTATCATTGGACGTATAAAATCAATAAATTTTCGTATTTTTAAAGCCTCAAAGTACCTGCAATCTCTGGTTAAGATCCCAAGTGTCGATATTGAATGCGATGAACGCTCGGTTGCCCCGACAGAACGCGATCTGATTGCTGCCGTTGTCCCACCAGTTGGTTAGCGCGGTATCTCCGGCGGCGTTCCTGAACGCAACCATAGCGTAGATCTGACGCCAACGGTGCTGGCAAATCCAGCCGTTTCCACAAGAGTTGTCCTTAAAAATAATCAAATATCTAACTAATATGTTAATCCGACTAGTGCTATGTAGTGTATCTGTGTATTCTAGTAAATAAAACATATTTCACTTTATAGAACCAAAATCTAGGAAAGGAATGGAGAATTTACCTATGCTCTTGGTGAGGATTTTGGGATAATCTAACGAGTCGGTAACAAGCGTAAAATACTTTAAGGACTACAATAAGTAACAAACACACTTACAGAATTGATGGCCGGTGAAATAATGTTCTCATTACTATTCATTGGAGGACCGACTTCGGAGTCCCAGAAATCGAAACTGCTCATAATCTGTGGCTCTCCATAGGGATGAGCTAGCAGAAAAGCGATTGCTCCCTTGTATCTCCTAGGCTCTTTGTATGTTAGGATTCCTCCACCACCGCCGTGTCCTCTCTCATTGTCGTGATTGTCAATGAAGGTCAAAGAATCTTGAGAGGCTAAGAGACCCCATTGTGGTCCCCAACTGACCAACCATCTCAATTGATTGTTACCCCTGAATGCGTTACTCAGTTCCATTCCGGCTTTGAATTCAGTGACAGCTGCCAGCGGTGTGTATTCGTCTCGGCTGATTGCTTCGCCTCCGTAGTCGATGACTTCTTGGTAAATGTACGGTCGTGCGTTTTGAGGGAATCCATGTGCTGTGTTTAAATTGTGGAGACGATCGTAGATTATACGGAGATCTTCAGGCCACATGTGCTTGGCTGCGTCGATCCTGTTTTAATAGAGGGATTATGTAACGATAATGAAAAATATTTTATATCTGAACAGGTTAGAAAGTAGGTACCTAACTCTTTTAGAATTGTCCTACATGGTGACCTACCACTGGTTCGGGATTTAACTCCGCGAAAAGAACCAGCGTAAGAAACTCGCGCGGGGCCTCTTTTTAGGAAAAAGATGGGAAAATGGTTGAAAAAAAAGTTACAAAGTTATGATCATAAATTACAAATGATAAGAATACATCAGTACATACAAGCAGCCTATAAGCCTATAACGTGCCCACTTTATTCCCAAAGTGTGCAATCGTTAACAAAATCATTTATGTTCTTTAGCTTTATTAAATTTATTAATTTAAAGATTTTAGATATTTTCTGAAATTTTATAGTTTAAGCGTACCTACCTATTCATTGACCTTTAAAAGATTCTTTTGCTAAGCATGTAACTTTGTATTTATTTTAAACTATTTTTAACCTTAAAAATAACCACATGAATTACGAATAGGCAAATAGGCTATTAATTAGAAAGATTTCGTTTAAAATTAAAAAATGTCATACTCATCCCGACTTACCTGTCCGGTAGTTGTGGTATAGTATACGGGTACGCGACTCCGGCTTCCCTAGCTGTTACTGTCCTATCTCTTGCCCTCCTGGGCGGTAATATCCTACATTTCCGATTTCCCGCTCTAACTTACCAATCTTCCCTTCCACACCGCCTATCCTTCCCTTTCCCTATTCCTACCCTCTCCGCCAATCCGTGGGAACGCAATGGATAATCATAAAAATAATTTAAAGCCCCCGTGTCTAGTGGTATGTAATAATATTTTACCTAAATCCCGCTACACCCATATCGATGAGTTTGTTCATGAAATTAACTATCATCGCCCTGACGTGTTCGTGACCTTGATTCAAATCCTTTAGTCCAACCAGTTCACAATTGCGGACCTAAAATAAAATAAGTATTTTTGTTTATAGACAGATACCAAATATATAGGTTTCTATAATCATAAATAATAAAATATAATATCTATGGACGCTTTCACATCACGTCAATTTGGGCTGGTGGTAGGTTCTCAAAGAAGTTGTGTTACTTGGTACCAGACTACGGAAATATACCTATGTAATACTTTTTATACTATAGGTAGGTACTTATATTAAACTTTTGCGGGATTCGAACCACAGAGGTCGTCAAATTATTATTATGGTTCCTAACAGCCTCCGTTGTCCACTGGACAAAGCTTTTGTTTAAAGCTTTGCTCTCGACTCGGAGATCGTAGGTTCGATTCCCGCGTGGGTATAACAAAAAAAATTTGTTTCCAAGTGATCACCCGATTGTCTGACAAGAAAGATGATCCATGCATCGGATGGGCATGTAAAAAGTCGGTCCTGCGCCTGATCGCTCGCCAGTCGTGTCGGTCATCCATCCCACTGGGCTACGAGACTAAAGGAAGAGAGTGCTCTTGTTTACTGCGCACACACTTGGGGTCTATAAAATAACTCGTAACGTATCTGGCCTGGTTTTAATAAAACCGGCCACCGTCACCGAAATCGGTGTGGTAAGCTATTATTATTATATTATGGTTCCTACTTTTTAGTTCAATACGGGACCTTAAAATTGAGAAAGTAAATTACCCTCCAAGCATTGTTAGCATAATCCATGCCATCAATGACGCAGTGTGGCCAGTTAAAGTGGTCCCTGTTGAATGGCACGGCCGGGTAGTACCAGTTGGAGTAGACAGCAGTGTTGCCAGCTGTGCCGTAGTTCTCCGGGGGTTCACCGGTCATGTGGTTGATCACAGCATCAACGTAGATCCTGTAAGTTGCATAACCTCTTATTATCTGAAGTCGGCTACACATGTTGGCCCAGTGTAGGCCAATGCGAGCGTCGGCAAAAAGGTACAATTAACTACAAGGCAAATAATGTAATCACACGTTGGTCAATGCCAATACAGGCGGCCAATGTAGACGAGTGTTTTGTCGAGTCGCTCACACATTGGCCGAGCGTAGACGAACGCCTTTGATTTGTGCACCACCGGTCCGAAGTGAGGCAAGTGATCACGAGTGACGGCGAGCGAAGACAAGTTGCGGCAAATGAACATGTGGGAATGTAGAAGTAGCTCCAAAGGGAGATCTTTTATCTCCGACCGAGCGAGATGGTATGGTCGGTCATGCCGAAGCCCACTTGTATGCATTTCAGATGTTCTATATTATATGCTGCCGAGCTGTGAAAACTTCGATAGCGCGATTCAGGACTGTGCGCTGATTGGTCCGCCACATCACTCCCCCCCGAAGACCGGAGGTCGAATCATTTCTGATGAGTCTTGTTGCTTGAGTCACTAGTGCCAGTGGAGAAATTCCCAGTGAGTCGAAACTGCGCTGCTGCTGCACGGGCTCCAGTGAGTCGGAGTGCTGCGGTGCGGGGCCGATGCTACGTGCTGACCAGGAGAGATGTGCTCTGCTTGCTGACCGGTCGTTGTAGTGGGCTCCAGTGAGTCGGAGTGCTGTCGTGCGGGGCCGATGCTACGTGCTGACCAGGAGAGATGTGCTCTGCTTGCTGACCGGTCGTTGTAGTGAGATTGCCCGTTGAAGCCGATGAGGGTTGGACCAGGCCGCGGTGCGTTGAGGCTGGTGGTCGAGGTACCCGAAGAGGCTGAAGCTGGCTGGCGAGGTGCGGAGGGGTGGGGAGTGATGATGATGATGTCCAGAAAGTGGCGTGTTCTGTCGAGGGTCACCAATGTGGGAATTGTAGTGGCAAGCCCCAAAGGGAGATCTCCGACCGAGCGAGGTGGTATGCTCGGTCAGGCCGTAGCCTACTTGTATGCATTTCAGATGTTCTATATATGCTGCCGAGCTGTGAAAACTTCGATAGCGCGATTCTGGACTGTGCGCTGATTGGTCCGCCACAAACTCTACACATGAAATGAAATGAAATGAAATGAAATGAAATGATGTTTATTTGGTAAAAATAGGGTTACAATAGGTGTTACAATATTTTATAGTAGACCGCATATTTTGTCGCATTAACGACGTCCAAATACTTATATTAACTAGTTCACAATTAGTTTATTATTACTTAAAGGTACATTTTAACCATAAACAATTTATTATTATCATCATTCATTAGTCAAAACTTAATTTTTATATTAGAAGAATGTTAAACTACATATTTTTCTACATATTATATGTCAAGAAAATAAATGATCTAATAGAATGTCAAAGATAATAAATACCACTATACCACTATAAACATATAAAACTTTATGATAAAATGTTTATACAATTTTTATTCAATAATTTCAATAAAGTCCGGAACTTTCATATACTTATTCAAACAAATTTCAGATGAAAATTCAGCAAAATCATATTATGTCATACAAAAAATACTTAATTTTACAGCATAATATTAGTCATTTAAAAAGTCTTTAACATTATAGTAGGATTTCTCTATTAACATTTTTTTTAATTCTCTTATGGAGTGTTTTTTTGATAGTGATTTTATATGTGCAGGTACCTTGTTATAAATTTTTACACACATTGCATAGGTATGCATTATTTAAGAATAAAGATGTTTTTGGTGTTTTGTCTATGATTAGTCTATTTGAGTTTCTGAAATATTTTGTAGGTATCTTATCAACTAATTGTGTGAAAATGTGATTGTTATCATAAACAAATTTAAAAATTTCCAAAATGTACATACTTGTTAAAGTCAATATACCATATTGTTTAAATATAGGCTTACACGATTCATATGGTGGAACTTTAGCTATGGCACGGATACATTTTTTTTGTACAATAAATGCTTTATCTATATGTGTGGAATTTCCCCATATTACTAGTCCATAGCGCAGGACTGACGAAACGTAGCCATGATAGGCCATAATTGCAGTCTGAACACTTACAGTCCACGCTAATCTACGTAAGACAAATACGAATCTGTTTAGTTTAGAACATATTTTTTCTATGTGTGCATGCCAGTTACAATGTTTATCAATTTGTATACCTAAAAATAAATTCTCATCTACTTGGTCTATAATTTCATCTTTATATCCTAATTTAAGTTGTAAAGGTTTTTTATTATAGTTTCTAAATTGTATATATCTGGTTTTATTAAGATTGATTTTCAGATTATTAGAAGTAAGCCATTGAATTATATGTTCAAGTATTAAATTAATGTCAGTTTCGATTTTATTCACGTCTGTTTTATTATTATATTTAAATAGGATTGATATGTCATCTGCAAATAATGTCAATTTATAATTAGCCTTTATTGGAATGTCATCATTAATATATAGTAAAAATAACAAAGGTCCTAAAACCGAGCCTTGTGGGACCCCAAATTCATTTAATAGGCTTTTGGATTTACTGTTAACTAGTTCTTTACTTACGTTGATGTGCTCTATAACTGTGTATTGTGTCCTATTTTCAATAAATGATTTAATCCAGTTAAGTACAGGTCCCCTTATTCCCATTCTGCTTAATTTGTCTAGTAACAGTTTATGAGACATGTTGACGCTGGACTTCCCGAGCGATGACAAGCAAGGTAAATCAGCTGTATACACGTTGGCGATGGCCAACACTCGGCAACGCTTGGCCAACATGTATAGCCGCTTTAAAAATACACTTCAAAATTAAAGTGACGAGTCTAACATAGAGCGTACAGCCAAGCCTTTGTCATAATGCTCAAGAAAAAGACATCGACTGGTTGCACATTATCAACTAATGTTGGTCCGAAGTGAGGCAAGTGATCACGATTGACGGCGAGCGAAGACAAGGTGCGGCAAATGAGCTCTACACATGTTGACACTCGGCTTTCCGAGCGATGACAAGCAAGGTAAATCAGCTGTTTACACGTTAGCGATGACACTCGGCAACGCTGAGCCCCGCTTTAAAAATACACTTTAATTATTAAAGTGACGACTCTTAACGTAGAGCGTAGAGCCAAGACTTTGTCATAATGCTCAAGAAAAAGACATCGACTGCACTGGTTGCACATTATCAACTAATGTTGGTATATATTAGAGAATGTTCATTCTTTAAGAATACATAAACCATTTTTGTAACTAAGTACACTGGTCTGCAACGAAATCCTCCTACTAAAATTTATGTTTTAAATTTGAAGATTTTGATGCTCTGAACCTGTTACTGACTACTGTTGACAATTTTTTTTTATCACATCTAGATTTTGTGATATTATGATTTTTGAAATGAATGAAATGAAAATATACTTTATTGTGCACAATCAATAGTTACACATACACATAAATATACACAATACAAATAACCCTACGATAGTACACAAAGGCGGCCTTATTACTAAATAGCAATTTCTTCCAGACAACCTTTGAAAGAAAGGAACAAATTAATGGAGAGGGGTATTGCGCTAAAAGTAAACAGCTTAATACAATTATCATATAATATATACGAAATAAATAAATAAACAAATACATACATACACAATAATACCTATACAATAACTATATATATATATATATATATATATATATATATATATATATATACATAACAATTAACGTGATAATAATAATATCTATAACACTATTTGCATATTATTACATCTGACACAGACTGAGGTAGTGCTCTCTTAGAGAGGATTTAAAAATATTCAAAGTTTTGAATTGTCTTATTCGGGTAGCGAGTTCCAGAGTAGGACGGATTGTACGAGGTATGAAGAATGTAAATATTTAGTATGGTGGACTGGGATATCAAGAAGGAGGTTTGTAGAGTAGCTCTTGCCTGTCGGAGCACCGAAAGCTGTAGGTTTCCTTTAGATATTGTGGGCTGTTTGGATCAAATAGGATGGAGTAAAGGAGGGAAAGTATGCGAGCATTACGACGAAAACGAATTGGTAACCACTTGAGCTTGTTACGAAACTCAGATACGCGGTCAAATTTGCGCAAGCCAAAGATGAACCTCAGAGACAGATTCTGGAGTCGCTCAAGTTTGTTTAGTTGGTCTTCGGTCAAGTTAATGAATCTAGCATCCGCGTAATCAAGAAGGGACAGAATATAACGATAATAAATAATAAAATAACGATTCCGCTAAGGCTACCTTAGTAGGTACCGGCAGAACATACCGAAGTCGTTTAAGGGAGTGCCACGTTGCGTAAACCTTTCTGCTAATCTCTTTCAGCTGCTGAGACCAAGATAGATGCTCATCAAAGTACACACCAAGATTCTTTACAACCTTACTATATGGTATTGTTATACCGTTGATGGACACCGAAGGTAAAGTATTCCAGTCAATTCTGGAGACAAGCCCCGGACTGCCAAGTATTATCAACTGAGACTTAACGGGGTTAATTAGAAGACCATGTTCCTTGCTCCAGTCACATATAGCCGATAAGTCCCTGTTCATAATACCCACCGCCGCAGGCAATGCATCCAAAGTTGACTGCGTATAAATTTGCAAGTCGTCTGCATATAAATGAAAAGAAGCAGAAATAAATAGAGTGATGAAATTTATAAACAAGGCAAAGAGTAATGGGGACAAAACACCGCCTTGAGGAACGCCGGCAGTAGTATTGTTCCAGTCAGAAAAAGATTCAGAAACTTTAACTCTCTGCCGACGATCCCCAATGTAGCTCCGAAGTAGTTGAATCACAGAAGGTGAGAGGTTAAAAGACGCCAGCAGACTAATAAGGATGTCATGGTCAATAGAATTGAATGCGTTGCTGAAGTCAAATAAAGTTAGGATGGTGAGCTTTCTATTGTCCATGCCAGACCGAATATCGTCTGCCACCCTGACTAAGGCTGTAGTGGTACTTTGACCTGTGCGAAAACCGGATTGATACGTACTGAGGAGATTGTTGCGCGTAATATATCCATTAAGTTGATGATGCAAGAGACGCTCCAAAACTTTAGATATTTCCAAAATTTTTATTTCCAAAATATCACAAATTAAGGGGTTTTTAAATTCTTCTTAAACGATATATCGTTAAATGTACATATTTTAATTTAATTTATACATTAAAATTATAAACAGTCTCTATACCTAGATACAAAATCAATTTTGGCAAGTCGTTATTTATACAAAGAAGGAAAGTGCCTACAGATTTTTAAAGTTGTAGGTACTTATGTGCGCTAGAGTATTCGCTGTAACTTTACAACGGTTAAATGAAACTTGTCTTTCAATTGTTTACAATGTTTAATTCAATGGTTCTTGATTTCTAAATATTTTTGGAAGTTGTGCACAAAGTTAATATTATATATTTTTGTTTAGGATTTTAGGTGTACCTAGTCTACGAGTTTTATATCATAACTCATAAGAGAAATTAAATTTGTATGGAAATCGATTTAACTGATGAAAAGAAATGAGCTTTATTTTAAAAATATATGTGCTGTATATAGGTATTTGATAGATAAATTCCGGTGCACCAACACCTACTGCGATGTTATCCCACATGAAAACATAAAGGAGAGAAAATATTTTTTTGCAGACCAGTGGTATTATTCATAAAACGCATAATCCTTTCTTTATGTCTAAGCAGAAATACCTACGTACCTAACACCAGCCGCGTTACAGCGCCTCAACATGTCCGCGAACTGCTGTTCGTTCCCTGACCTGGTGACCAGCTCGTAGGATATGGGCTGGTAACGTTCCCACCACGGCCGGTTGTATGTTCGCAACACTACATTTTCATTTGGTGGCGAGATCTAAAATGAAAGAGATTTCAAGAGTCATACACAAACGGTGTAAGTAATAACATTTGTGTGGTGTTTCCATGATAAATATTATGAATGAGCCTGTAATGCACTTGTGGCACCTATGATGTTGCAGGTAGGTATTGACGACAGTTATTGCATGCCTGCGCAGATCTGCGTTAAAGTTAACTATATGTTAAATAGTTAAACATCATGCCTTCTCTTTCATAAATACGAAGAACCAGAGAGATAACATGCTATATAACCCAGGGTTAACTTTAACTCATATCAGCGCAAGTGTGCCTTAAGAAAATCTAGTCACTCCTTAGGTCCTTTACACCAAGATACGAGAAACTGCTTTTCTTGGGTCGAATGATTTGCAAAAGTTACCTGTATACCGCCATAGCCTTTCGGTCCCAGGAAACGTTCACACTCGATAGCTATGTCGTCCCACTTCCATTCGAAGAGGTGCACGTTCACAGACCTGCCTGCCGCATAGTACGGGTTCTTATAGGCAAGAGCTGATGTTACAGCGAGTAAGCAGAAAAACGGTAGAGTACCCTAGAATAAATTAGTTTATTAGAGAAGCTTTTAAAGAAATCATATTTCAGAATCGCTTGATACCTCGAACATAAAACTCGCCGAAATGTTAATATAATTGTAACATTACGATTTACGGTACGGTAGGCCGTACTTACTATGAAAAAACCAGTCAAGTGTGTGTCAGGCCACGCATAGAAGGTTCCGTATGCAACTTATTTCGTTATTTTGTACGAAGTTATCAAAGTAAGCGCATTTTACAGGTTAGGCCTGTATCTCCCGAACAAACGAAGTTATCTAAGCCGTTATAGTTTTTCTTCAAAGATCTTCTTCATGGACTACTATCATGAATATATTAGCGCGGAAATACGTTAGTAATATAATATAATGTCTCCGAAAATGTCTTTTCAAAAATCGGGAAGTTATTGGTTTTACCCCGTTTTCCAAAAATCGAATTCTCATCAGATCTCGACGTTCTGAGGTCATAGGTATCTTATAACTTTTGAAGGATTTGACCGATTTTATTGTGGCTGGCGCCATTCGAAAGGGCTTGGCCATACTTAGATTTTGAATACAATTTGAACCGATTCGGATTCGGACAGATCAATGACTAAAGAATACCTCAATGGGACAGATAGATTTCAAAAGTGTTTTTAAATAACTTTTAAATAGCTATATCGATCAACTCCGAAAACTAATCAGCTCGAAAACCGGAAAAAAGTGTTTTTTCGGAATTACTCCGAATTTTCATCTAAATAATTTTTATTGTCAATTCTTTCAAAGGACATGAAAATCTGCATCGATTGCTGCCAATCGGTTGTTGATGTTGATGAAAATCAGTTGATTCGTTCTAAATTTATTACAGTTAGAGATTTCAAAAAATAGTGTTTTATAAACTTTCATCAGACTTTTGAGCTCGGACAGCTCAAAAGTCTGTTATAGGGAAATTATCAGTGAAAATTTTTATAATCATTTTTATTTTTGAACTCGATAAGCTCAAAAATGACGCATTAGATAAAATTTAAGCGCTTAGCGGGAAGTTGCACGGATGGCCTTTAGGTCAACTGTTTTCCTAATTTTTTTCCACAGAATTCAAAACATGCAGAATGAGTGTTCGATCACATTTGTATGCAGCGCACTGTGTTCAAAACCATGGCGAAATATCGCCCCGCCCGCTCTTTTTAATTTTTACTCTTTACACTTGCAAAACAAATCGCGTTGTTATATTGCGACATTTAGGTATTCAATAAAAATTAATTGAAAAAAAGTTGGGTAAAATATTCCGTTATTCTGTGGCAACATATTATGTGTGGATAACCATTCCAATTTGGAGTGGTTGGGACGGCCTCACTTTCAAGCGCGTTGACGGCTTCTGGATGATTTCTGTATTCTGTGTTTTTTTCTAGCTTGACAATTATTATTTTTCTGCATAAACGTCTTTACATATTTTAAATTACAATACATAGGTACATACAAAATGCGCTTTAAATTTGAATATCTCGCAAACGGATACCTAAATAAAAAAATTGTCTTAGTAATCTCACAATGATTAAAAAGATATAGAATACTGTTAGGTAGACGTGAGAGATTATCCCCACTTTAAGTGTAGCACTAACCAGAGCCGGATCTACCTAAGGGCTACTTGGGCTGCAGCCCAGGGCCCCGAGGTTACAAGGGGCCCCCAGACCAAAAACAATAGGCGATAATTTGAATTTTAAAAATGGTTGTCTGTAAAGTCAGTTTACGGGCGATATTTTTACGTGATATTGTCATAAGAAAACATTGTAAAAAAATTGCATACTTCTATGAATTGAGTTAAGGCGGAAAATACGTGAGAAAGGATGTTTTCATGCTGATTTTCATTAATTTTTTTAAGATATTAAAAATGAATATTATTTATTGAAACTATTTGGTTATTTTATACATATCGCACCTTCAGAATTGAAGTGGCTTAATCCAAAATTCTTGATTTTTGGTAAACTCCTAAAATGTAATTGGAGAATAGGCCATTTTTTGGATTTTTGACTATAATAGTAAGTGTAAGCCTTATGTAGTTACAGTTTTTGGTATTTGCCGTAGGTGAATAGTTTTTTAAGTGATTTCTTATTAAAAATATGAGTTTAATTAATTAGAACCTTTGTTAATTAATCATAAAATCCAAAATTTTTTAAATTTAATTGGTTTATTTAGCTTTGTGTCTATTTTTTACTGAATTCAAAAATAAAACGTAACTATTTTAAAAATAGGCTATTTATTTCTAATGTAAAATTTAGTTTTGATGACGAAATTTTTGGAACTACTTTATTAATTTGACTTTTAAAATTAAAGGTAAATTAGAATAGAGGACACTGAAAAAACTTTTCTTTTGTGCGTAATAAAGTTATACCTTATTTGTATGTATTAGGTATCTTTTATTTTTATGTATTTACCGTATACATAAAAAATAAGGTACATAAGTTACCGTGGCGTCTTCCTATCAAAATAATGTTTATTACGCAGGAAAATGACATGCTATTTAAACAAGCCTTTCAATATCAGAGGTCAATATTAATTATTATCGACGGGGAAATTTCATCATCATCAGCTTATGGACATATGGATAGCCCACTGCTTAACGTAGGCCTCGACTAATGAGCGCCAACCATCCCGATCTCGGACAGCCCTCATCCATCTGCTGCCAGCCAACGTTAAATCGTCGGTCCATTGTGCCGCAGGTCGTCCTACACTACGTTTGCCTAAGCGTGGTCTCCATTCTAACGCTTGTCTACGCCATCAACCGTCTGTCCGTCCGCAAACATGGCCGACTCACTACCAGTTCGGAGTGCTTATTCTATGAGGAATGTCAGTGACTTTAATTCGTAGTAGTTGTCCCGGAGCTTCCCGAATGCAACTCAGCTCAAGCTTATTCTTCTAATTTGCCTCGTTCTCAAAGTTATGCCGCCCTAGTTGAATAAGAGTTTACGCAAGATATACGTATTCTTGCTTCTTAACTTCAAGACTAGTACCATTTACGACGACAGGTCCTGGAGAATATGCTCAATATGCATAATTTTGGTTTTGTTAAGATTCATCCCGAGACGCACCCGTCTTGAACAATCACTTAGGCTGTTCAGCATCTCTTCCAGGTCCTGCAGATATTCTGACATAATGATTATTTCATCCGCAAACGACGCGTAAGTAAACAGTTTCGGAGAGATAACATCTACCTGTCTCATTCCTTGACGAAGTTGGATCGGTTTTATGGTCTGTTCTTTTACTTGGACGGTAATCGTTGCGGCCTTATACATACATCTTAACAACTCGAAATATTATTGGCAGTCAACGAGGCATTTCTGCATGAATTCTAGCACAGACCAGAACCTCAATTCTTGTATTTAAAGTAGAATTTAATTTTACTTTACGATGTTTCGACTAATCAGAGCGCGTTTCACGTTGGTATAACGTTTATAAAAACAGTTTGAGATTAGCGTATTGAGACTTGATTGTAATTGTATCAATGCAGGTTTTATTTAGCAGAATTGCCCCTCAGGTCTTGACGGTATCGAAGGCTTTCTCATAGTCCACATACGCTAAGCAGAGAGGCTGATTATACTTCTCGATGTATGTATGTGGTTCCCGGTCTGCTCCAGTGGCTGAAAGTCGTTGAACTTCTGGGAAGGATGATTCGAGATAACCTTCGATAATAGCTAATAAACGTGACTCAGGAGCGGAATGGGACGGTAGTTTCAAGTCGCGTGTTATCGCCTATTTTAAAAATGAAACCACCTATTATATTCCTGCTCCATGCTTCCAGAGTAGTGCCAGTGTGAATGACGGAATTAAGGAGCTCAGTCAAGACAGGTGTTCCTCCTGCCTTAAGCAGGACTGTAGTTATTTCGCCATCTCCTGGTGCTTTATTATTATGAAGCTGTCTGAGAGCTATTCTAATCTCACCCATGTCAATATCAGGAATCTAATCTGTAAGGTGGTGCATAAGTCTGGCTCGTGAATCATCTGCAAGATGGGTTTGGAGTAGGTACGTGTTTTAGGTGTACTGTTCCCCATTTCGACTTCATCGAGAATCTCCGATTTCGTGGTGACAGTAGTGTCTTGCAAGTTACGGCTGCGTTTTGTCAAAAATGACAACATGAGTCATTGAGTTTAGCAAATACCTTCGAGCCCTTGTTTCGCACGTAAGCATAGTTTACTTGATGGCCCTAAATACCCAATACATTTATAGAAAAACCCAAACAAACAAAATATCTTTTTAAATACGTTTAGATTTTGCTGAAATCATCTTTTCTCATATTGTATTTTCATTCCAATTATATTTTAATAGTATTATAACATAACTGTCACACACAACCTGTCAATTATTTTACTAATTCATAATAAATAAATAAAATTATTTCATTGTTTTTTTTATATTTTTATATACATCACTATTTCGGTTTCTCTCTCACCCAAAGGTTGCCTGGATGAGATTGCTACCACAGCAATAAGATCGCCTTTTGTACAACTATTACTTGCGTAGATTTAAGTAATATTTATGTTTTTTTGTGCAATAAAAATATGTAATAATATCATTATAGAAACAGTTTTTTGACATGGCTATTAGTTGAGTAGGTACTTAGATAGGCCCCTAAGTAGTTACAGCCCAGGGCCCCACAAATTCAAGATCCGCCCCTGGCACTAACCGCTTGGACGGTAAGCCGAAGAGCGAAGACGGACGGACGAGTGGACAAAGAGTGGACATGACGAAACTTTAAGGGTTCCGAGACGTGAACTAAAAACCCTAAAAAGGAGAATTCTTATTAAATGTAAACTGTGAATGCACTTACCATAGGTACGTATTCGATGAACTTTGAATAGATTGTGATATATTTTATAAATGTCGATACTACATATAAATTAATTTATACGTTATCTAAATCTGATTTTGTATTTATCTATGTTCGTTGGTGTTAATCTTAAGTTTTATGCTATCTATAATCGAAGATACTATGCATAAGTATGATAACTCTAGCAGTATAATCAAATGACTTAGGTATAGATATGTTTTGTAAACAATTATTTTATGAAAATAAGTAAATACCTATAGGATCTTTTTGAAACTGATACAGCCACCAGCCGCGCTGCCTTCGGTTAGTAGTATAAATTTTCTTCGCGGCATTGGTGGCCCGCTTTTATTGAGACAACCCTCTTTTTCTACACTAATATTATAAAGAGGAAAACTTTGTTTGTATGTTTGTTTGTTTGTTTGTTTGTTTGTAATGAATAGGCTCAAAAAGTACTGGACCGATTTCAAAAATTCTTTCACCATTCGAAAGCTACATTATCCACGAGTAACATAGGCTATATTTTATTTTGGAAAAAAATAGGGTTCCGTAAAATATTTGGGTTTTTCGGATACAAGGTGTAAAAAATCAACCAGAAAAGTTACTTATTTTGCGTACGCTGCCTAAACTATAAAAGATAGAACCATAAAATGTTCTAATTAATTGTAGATAATTTTTTTTTTGACTACATTTAAACGCGTTTATTTTACTCATGCTATTAATCCTTATCAAAATAAATTATTTCATCACTAAGTACAGTTTATGTAGATAATATTTGGTCTTTGAATGATTGAAATTGGACGTGTGGTTTTGAAGTTATGGCGAAATTAAAATATTACGATTTCTGCTGCACGGCCCGTTGCGAAGTGGGCGTCACCAATGCGGGGGTGCGCGTGCGGGGGGAATTTAGATCTATGGTATTTCATACGATAAAAGTATACCCACCTACTTATTTCATTATGTTTTAGTAGGTACCTATATTAATTTGTTTCTGTTTGTTTTGACTAGATTTCGCCCGTTTTGTTAGAGGTTTAAAGACATTCTGTAGTATTAGTATCAGTATTGTACCCGTGCGAAGCTGGGGCGGGTCGCTAGTAATATTATATAATAGATAGTGGAGACAACTTCGCGCTTATTACGCGACTTATTGGCGACTTATAGAAACGTATTGTTGGCGCTGCCAACAATAAGTTTCTATACGTTCTCCTTTACTCTAACCTCAATGGTGACGAGCATGGAGGGACTACGTGCCAAAGCATTGCCCGCCTATCCCTGAAAATTTGTAGGCTTTTAATTCGTTTTTCAACAACCAGCCGCGCTACCGTCGGAAAGTAGTATAATTTTCTTCGCGGCATTGGTGGCCCACTTTTATTGAGACAACTTAGCGATCGCAGCGCCTCACTTATTTTGTCAATATTTCTGGGATACTATTTTCTCGTTTCTATAGCGTACGTTGGTTCTCCTTTAATCTAACCTCCATGGGCGTTATTAATCTAAGCCTCCATGTAAGTATGGCCAGGGAGTTTTGCCGGGAATGTCAATCAGCTACCTTGTGTATTCGTGTATTTTGTGTTTTGCTAAATTTGTGTTATATCGGTTTTTAATGTTTTAATATTGGTAGAATATTAAACAATAGTTATTCGTTGACGTGCACAAGTGTGAGTAAGTGATACAATAATTACAAAATGCGTCCTAAATTGGGTTTCAAAACTTCCTAGGAAGTTTCAGTAAGCGTCTACCACTTTACTGAATCGACTGACTTGACTCATTGACTATTCCGACTATTTATTTGGACTTTGATAAGACTTTAGACTTAAGGATTTAGAAATACGGTGATGAAAATTTGAACGAATATTCTAATTCCCGCCTTTTTTACTTGACACTGGCAAATGGTTAAAAGCCGATGCCATTATAAAAAGCATAGAGTATAAAAAGAGCGTCGTGACCGTGACAGTTGGCATTTCATAAAGTTCTCAAACTCATTTGTCATTAGGTACTCATTTCACTTTTTGTGAATGCAGGCTGCACAGCTTGTGTACAACGCAAAAATAAAGTTTTGTTTTACACATTTATTATAAGATAATTAATCAAGAAAGTCTTGTACATAATAAATATTTCATTATATGTAAAATACCTAGTTCGTTGAAACGTCCAGTAGATTCCACACATCGTGTAATTATTGGATGCTGTGATTGTTTTCTTAGAAGCATAGCAGTGTTTCTTGAAATGGCTCGCCAAATTTACTTCATTCTGGCATTTTTTTGCCTTGTCTCTATAGTTTACGCGTGTAATGAGGCGGTATGTGCCAGTGTGGTGTCCAAGTGTATGTTGACCCAATCGTGTAAGTGCGACTTGAAGGATTGCTCCTGCTGCAAAGATTGTTTTAACTGCCTCAGCAACCTATACAGTGTATGCTGCAGTTGTGTCGGTAAGTTTATACATACATTTGTATAATATTTAAAGTTATAAGGTAGTAGAACTTCAGCAATTGTAAAAATATTATAAAACAATGCTTATTAAAGTATTTGAATAATAAATGTTTAGTTTGGTGGAGCAGACTGCTCGCGAAGTATGCCAAGGAAGGGCTAGAATTTAGAATCATGCCCCACATTTATCATATAAGTAGATTTATGGTAATTTTACGGCTGAAAGGTCTTCTAATTACGAATTAATTCCGCAACTTCTCAAAACGATACGATCCGTAGTTTTCGAGATAAAAAATATTTAAAATTCGAAAAATTCTATAGAGATTCGGCCATGTTGACGTTTCTTCGATGTTCCGTTTTACATTGCCTGCTGTCATTTATTTTAACTTTACATAAAAGCTGATAAATAAGTAATAAATATCCTTCATTTTATTTAATTTGTATCACAGTAATAATATTTTGAATCAGAAATATTTTTATGATAGGTACATTTTATGAAAATATTTAAATTATTTAAAAGCTGCCGTGTATATGCCTTAGACGAAAAAGCGTCAATTTGGGTTGGATTTTATAACGAGTCGCCTAAATTTGAGAGTGTTGATGGTGTACGGGGCTTAAGCCGGGTTTTCACAATACGAGTACGCTCGGACCGAGTGCGCTCGGATGGCTACTCGGACGCTACTCGTAATGTGTAAACAGGTGATCGGCGCTCGGATCACCTGTTTACACATTACGAGTAGCGTCCGAGTAGCCATCCGAGCGCACTCGGTCCGAGCGTACTCGTATTGTGAAAACCCGGCTTTAAGGGAGTTAGTCTTAAGCCCCCTAAAAAAATTTTGGCTGCCGGAGTTGCGTCTAAATATTTTTAAACAATTTTCAAAAATTCTTAAATATTGTTGCAATTATGCAAAACGGAACGTAATCTTTATGCTAAAGTACAAGGGGATGAGCCAAGATCTTTTCTTTATCGCTTCTTTAAAGAATCGCCGATCAAAATGTATGGAATTGAAATTTAGAAAAAGAAAATACAATCGAGGTAATTTATATAAGTATTATAATGTGATATAGGAAATGTATGAGAACAGTATATAATTCTTAGGTAATTAATAGCAATGTATTACTCCGAGTTGGCCCAATACGACTTCATTGGGTTAGGTTAGATGGCTAAGGCGGGAGCGTAGCGCAGCGAAGCTACCGCCTTAGCCATCGTGGTTATTTTTTTGTAAACCACCCAGAAGTAGGAGCCCCGCGCAGCGGGGCTCCGTCGACTCATAATTGAAGCCAGTTGTTATTGAGGACTATTGGGTTCTAGGTATGATTGAGGATGGATCTGAAGATTTGAGGTTGGAAGTGTGTCCAGACAATATTCGCTCTGCTGAGGTTTTGGTGCCACTTATATTAAAGAATGTGGAAATTGGCACCACCATCCACACTGATTTTTGGAAAGCATATGATTGCTTGTCAGAACATGGCTACATACACAAAAAAGTCAACCACTTGAATCGTGACAACCCATTCATAGCTGAAGATGGGACTCATACTCAACGAATTGAGTCCCAGTGAAGGGAAGATGTCCCAGATGAAAGTGTTATATTTAAGCCCGGAGGCGCGGAGGGAGAGCAGCCCCCGCCTGGCGTAATGGAACGCAGTAACGCAGTCCAGAAAGCCGGAGCTGCTTAAGGCGAGTGTTGGTTTCTGCGTTTTGTTACGCTAGGCCGAAGGGGTTGCATTTCCCGCAGCTCTGGGGACGTGACAGACTGACAATGTCCCAAAAACGAATCTATCAACCCGACTCCACGTAGTAATTGTCTGTCAACCCCTAGAGTGTTATATTTAAGCCCGGAGGCGCGGAGGAAGAGCAGCCCCCGCCCGCTGTAACGAAACGGAGAAACCAGGACTCGCCGTGGCGGCGGAGGCGTTTTGTTACGCTAGGGCGAAGGGGCTGCATTTCCCGCAGCGCCGGAGACGTGACAGACTGACATTGACCCAAAACCGTCCCAAACAGTAAATATCATCTAAGCCGTGAGTCCCCTGAGGAGGGGGGAGTGGTAAGGAGGAGTCCGAAAAACCCCCCAACCTCCTTCTTCCACCGCACCTTTGACATAAAGTCTCGTAAACATCCTTTAAAACAGTTATAACCTCAAAACTTTAATCATTTATAACTTCTAAACCGGTGGTTTCCTAGAGGGGGGAGTGGTACGGGGGGGTTTGCCTCCCTCCCCCCCTCCCCCCTCAACCCCTCCCCCCCTAAAAAGGGGGCATAGTCCTAAATTTTTACCCTACCCTCCCCCATTACCCTATTCCCTTTTAAAAGGCCGGCAACGCACTTGCAGCTCTTCTGATGCTGCGAGTGTCCATGGGCGACGGAAGTTGCTTTCCATCAGGTGACCCGTTTGCTCGTTTGCCCCCTTATTTCATAAAAAAAAAAAAAAAAGTGTGTGTCTTATTCGGCCAACCTCGGCCTACTTTGCGAGTAGTCTGGGCGAGGTGTAAGATTACCAGCCCATGGAACATAGTAATTAATTGAGTAAAAAATCTTCAATTAAGGAATTACTGTGGTAAGTTTCAAAGCACAGAAAAGTTTGTATTGTGGTATACTTAAGTAGTCAAGTCTAGTTATCTTTTTTATTTCAGATATGTGTCCAAAGCCCAATGCCACAGCCACAGAGCTATCAAAAACATCACATGTAGAAGAGTTGACAGATAATGTACCTGGACTATTCGCCGCTTTGACCAGTGATCCTGACCCACAGAAGAGATGGTTGTCCATTACATTTCCCTTTGACATTGATTTGTCTGCATTTAGACCAGCCTCAGAAAAGCAACTCGTTTACCATTTACGTAAGTTATTTTTATCATTATGCATTATTTAGTATATTATTTTTGTTTTCAAAAACCTGCATAGATTATTATGAATTCCAATCAGGAGAGTGTGTGGGAATAATTTAAATAGATTTTTCAAAGTTTTCAGTATCATATTTGATTTAAATTGAATTTATTTGGCTATCATAATAATGAAGAAATAATAAGAATATGATATATTTTTTTTACAAAAAATAGTTTCTATTAAATAATCACACAAGCTCATCATTTGTAATCCCTAAAACAAGATCCAAATTCTGGGAAGGACCCGTGTTCTTTATAATAGCACAATTAGTGATGAGTCATATTAAGGAATGCTACCTGGATTTATTGTTTAATTTCTTTTCAACAAGTAATTGAGATGTTAAGACAAACAGTTTTTATAGGATTGATGTTATATTATAATAGTTAGCAAAATTTATACCTTTGTTTTGTCTAACATTTTTGCTATCCAGCTGTCTAAACATGAAAATATAAAAACCGGCTAAGTGCAACCACACAAAGAGTTTTGTACAAAACGGAAAAATAATCATGTTAGTTTTATATTATAGAGGCAACATAATACAATATTATCTCTGAAAATTTCATCTGTCTAGCTATCATGGTTTATGACATACAGCCTTGTCATATGCTTTTTGCTCTGCTCAATGCATGTAGCGATTCTATTGTGCTATTTATATACCATAAGAAATTAGAATACCTAGCTAGATCAATTTTTACCACCAAAATCCCCTACATAGTAAATTTCATAAAAATTTTTGAAGTTGTTTCCGAGATTCAGATTATAAATAAAAATATAAATAAATTGCTCGTTTATAAGATATTATACCATCATGATATTATTATTATCACTTCAACCCCAAAAAGTCCTTACCCTCTTATTTTCATATTCATTATTTTTCTGTATTAAATAATAATGACATTACAGAGAGTGTGGAACAGGAGCCCGCACCGGTCAGCAGGAACATGCTGACGTTCAATTGCACCGTGGCCTTCATGTCGCAGTGCATGTCCAGCGACAAGTGTCGTGCCTCCTGTAGCTCTATGGGCTCCAACAGTTTCAGGTTAGTTATCTGGTATCTACAGAGAGCGTGGAACAGGAGCCCGCGCCGGTCTGCAGGAACATGCTGACGTTCAATTGCACAGTGGCCTACATGTCGCAGTGCATGTCCAGCGACAAGTGTCGTGCCTCCTGTAGCTCTATGGGCTCCAACAGTTTCAGGTTAGTTATCTGGAATCTACAGAGAGCGTGGAACAGGAGCCCGCGCCGGTCTGCAGGAACATGCTGACATTCAATTGCACCGTGGCCTACATGTCGCAGTGCATGTCCAGCGACAAGTGTCGCACCTCCTGTAGCTCTATGGACTCGAACAGTTTCAGGTTATTATCTTTAGGGCGAATCTCCAAAGAACTTGACTTCCTTTGAGTATAATGATGACAGGTTTTTTGAGCACTATGCAAAATTTTACCATCTGTCAACCATTTTTTTTTTCCTATTTTGCCCTTTTCAAAGTATTTAGTAATCTGTACCTTTATAAAAAATAGTGCTCAAAAAATCTATAAACCTTTTTAAAATTTATACTGTTCATTTTTATTAATTGTGTAATTATTACAAAAATTCTTCACATCATAACATGTCTACTTATTTCTTTGATATACTTTCAGATGGTTCCATGACGGATGTTGCGAGTGTGTGGGCGACAAGTGTTTGTACTACGGAATCAATGAGAGCAGGTGAGTTTTTTTTTTTAATGCTTTATTAGGGCCCATCCATAAATTACGTCACACGTTAAGGGGGAGGGAGGGGGTCGACGTGGTGTGACAAGGGGATGGGAGGGATATAAATATAACAAAAGTTTTCCTCATCGTGAAGATTCATCCTCAAAGAATTATAAACAAAGGATGTGCCAGAGAAATTGTTTGATGATGCTGTATAGTTAGATGAAAAAGATGTTGACACAACGAATGTTCCTGACATTAACAACCCAAACGAGAATGAAGTGTCTGCTATGCCTGTTATTTTTTTAAGTTAAGGAGTGTGTGGGAAATATGGTGGCAAGCCCCAAAGGGAGATCTCCGACCGAGCGAGATGGTATGCCCGGTCAGGCCGAAGCCCACTTGTAGTAATTTCAGCTGTCGTATATATACTTTCCGAGCTCAGAAACTTCGATAGCGCGATTCAGGACTGTGCGCTGGTTGGTCCGCCACAAGTGGGTCCCACACTCCCAAGTCCATGGGCTCTAGATTAATATTGATCTTTAATTATTACTTATTATTATTAGTCTTTTGTTTGATTTGATGTTCATTTTATTAAAATTATTTTTATTAAAATCTATTTATTTAAACAATCATTTAAATAAATAAAAAAACAAATTTCAAAACTAAAGTTTTAATTTAATAATTACCTATTTCTAGATGTAAAATATGTGTCGTCACACTAGGGAGGGGACAAATGTGTCCAACTGTGACAAGGATGGAGGAGGGGGTCAAAAATCATGAAATTCGTGTGACGTAATTTATGGATGGTCCATAAATTACGTCACACGAATTACACACACACGTCACACAAAATACAATCTGTCTAGAGACAGATAGTAATAGTTTTGAAATTATGATGGGTCTTGAGTGATTACTTGACCAGTGTCGAGTACGCTCTATATTGTCAAAGCCTATAATAGTAGGTCATGCAAGAGCTTTCTTTTGAGTCTCCTTGACTCTTTTACATTCCTCATTAGCTCTGTGGCATAAACATTTGGATGGTTTGAGATTTTTGTGTTGTATGTTTTTATTGAGTTTTTAAGTTAAGTTCCATTTAATCTAACTATAGTCGCACAATTAAACTCCAAAAGGTCGACGTGCTAATTAAATCCGGCAATAATACAAATACGATCCAGTTTCGAAATGGTATTCTCATAAACGTCAAACCCGTTTTGATTGGTCCAAACTCCAAAAATCAATTTATGATATCAAGACGATTGTTTATAATCGAATAAAAGTAAAATGAAAGTGTAAGTTTATTGCGAGAATTGGAGTTCTGATTTGCCATTTTTGGCATCCCATACAAATCTATACTAATATAATAAAGAGGAAAAGTTTGTTTGTTTGCATTGAATAGGCTCCGAAACTGCTGAACCGATTTTGATGAACTTTGCCACAGATGTAGAGTAGACCACGGGGAAGGACAGGCTACTTTTTATCGCGGAAAAATGTACGGTTTCTGCGAAATTAATTTTGGCGCGCACGAATTCGCGGGCAACATCTAGTCATACAATAGAAACAATGACAAGTAATGGGTTTACTACAGATCTGAATGAACTAAATCATCGTTTCTCAACCCTTTTTATGTCGCGACCCACGAAAAAGCCAAAAAGTTAAGTAAAAAGTCTTGCGACCCGTCACGATTTTATCGACGTTCGATACAAATGATACGTTCGGAAGACGAATCTTTTGTAGCTATATGTAGTATACAGTATTTATTTTTCAACAGACTCGACCCCCTTTAAAAACACTGCCATAGTCCAGAAATACGCGCGTTTATTTACAGAATCTCACGGTCGATAGTAACCTTATGCGTTTGGATTGTATCAAACATTACTCGTAGATTCGGATTGCGGTTTTTGTTATTAGAGAGTTGTTTTAAAGATCTAGTAATTCCAAGGATACATTACTGTTTTATTCTATAGTAATAGCACAGATTAATGAATATTTACTACGTTATACATAGGTACGAAGTTGAAATCTTGTTCGATAGACACAAATAAATAAAAACACATCTTATACTATATATTGATGTCATATATTGAATACATTAAGTGGTAAATTCTCCGTGGTGGCATCAATTAATGTCAGAGGCGAAGCACAGGTGTGTAATATATCGACCTGTTGCGCTCGCGCGTTCATAATATATTATGTATTTATGTATATTAATATCCTAACTAATATGTGCGAATTTGATATTGTTTGTTACGCGAAAACCTCTAAATGTGTTAAAAATGTTAAATGTTAAAAAACTTACATCAGGGTTTTCAGGAAATTTTGTACACTTTCGGTAATAAATATATTTTTATTTATTAATGTCGCTACTTTATAAATCAGCAAAATGTATAGTAATGTTCCTGTGAAAGATTTTAATGCACATTAGTTCTTAAAAGCGGCATCGTTCTCGTATTAAAAAGTGAAACAATGGCTGTGTTCCGGGGAAAATATCGCTATTCGGTAACAAAAAAACGTAAGGAAAATGGCGACCGCAAAATGGCGGATTATGTTAGCAATATTGAAGTTAGCAAACGTGTCCTGGCCGATAACATAGCCATTTTCTAAAATAGATTTTGGGTGCTATGATAGTGTCTAATTCAGGATACAATCTCTGTCATATTTTTTATAACTACACTAGAATGGAAAACTCTTTATTTGCACATTCTTAAACAATTATTTCTAAAATATTTCTGCGTTTTATTATACATAGAACAATAATTTCTAAAATAAAGGAAAAAGGCGGTTTTAATGCTTACAGCTACATTTTCTCCCAGACAACCTATAATAAGTAATAACGTACCTATAACTAATGTGTATTCAAGAGCTAAAACGAGTTTGGACACATCGTATTTGAAGTTTGTAGTGTTATACCGTGGTACATAAAAATACACTTTATTAAACTAATAACATTGTTTTTGTATTACTTCCTCAGATGTTTGGCCTGCCCGGGCGGGAAGGAGGGCACAGACAATCCCCTAGACGACGACCTCTCTTACGATGATCTGGACTACGGCGAGGAGGTTGACGCACAGTCTGTTTAAAGAAAAAAAAATCTTGAAAAGAATCTCTGATATGGAATAAGGATTTACGGTCTATACATATTATTTGCTATAAATAGTATTATTTCATATTGATAATTATTTTAATAGGGGGGCATATTTTCACGTCAAGCGGACAACCAAACAAAAAAATGAGGTCGTGAATTTTGTTTATACTCCGGTCAGTTATACTTCTAGTTAACGTTTATAATCATTAGAAAGGTCTTTTATAAACATCGCGAGGTTTCCGAGACGATTTTTTGATTTAGGTATCCGTTTGCGAGATATTCAATGATTTTAAGTTATACTTCTAGTTATCGTTTATAATCATTAGAAAGGTCTTTTATAAACATCGCGAGGTTTCCGAGACGATTTTTTGATTTAGGTATCCGTTTGCGAGATATTCAATGATTTTAAGTTATACTTCTAGTTAACGTTTATAATCATTAGAAAGGTCTTTTATAAACTTTGCTTTTGAGTCTGGAGTTTTCGCTCCCATGATCACAGCCACCATTGAGCCATGAAGCTGCAAATCACTCATACCTTAACTCATGTCTTTTTTTTTTTTTATAATTTTATATTTCCTGCTGCTATCAAATTGCAGCACCCTTTAAAACTTTCTAATATCTATTAACTAATTTGTTTAATGTACCTATAGTTTTAGCCAACTTTTTTTTTTTATAGTACACACATTAAAACGAAAGTACTTATATAAACGAATAAATTAAATATCATTTGATAGTCGAGCCATTTGCTTTGGCTGCTATCTTATATACCGTTTCAGCGTATGTTAAAAATGGTTTTCTTCTTTCATCGTCATCTACGAGACATCCGAGATTTTTTATGGTAATATTGCTGTTTATTACGTGTTCGCAGTCGTATCTTTTTTTTGCGAAACGAGGACATTCAGCCAGGCAGTGGCGGCCTTAGGGGGTGGCGAACGGGGCAATCGCCCGGGGCCTCGCTCTTGCAGGGGCCTCGCGCAACAACCCAAGCAAATTTGAAAAAACACCTATAGATTTTCAAAAAAAAAAATACAATATAGAAAATAAAATCTACTTATATGTATTTTTATTACTGGTATTTTTTGATTTTTAATCATTTATTGAGGTTGTAACATAATGTCAAATGAAAATAAAGTTAACTAGTTCATTCATTCAAAACATAATTGATATAATAAATTTTTCAATTATTATTTATTAATTAAGTACTACATATTATTATGTAGTAAGTACTTGAATATCGCGCCTCAAAACACTTGAAGATTGGTTTTTTAATCTATAGCACTCGAGTCAGCGCGTGAGTCGGGATATAAGGTGTTTCTCCTCTATCGCTCAGAGAATCCACGTGTTTCATTTCGTTCGTCAAGTCGTCAACTCTCGTCACCTTGGAATTATTTTGCTTGCAATATGAGTCACAAAATCATCATCTCTGTATTTGTTATTTGTAAGGGATATAATAAATCGTTCGAACAAGAAATAAGTTGGCGACTGCACGTGAGCATACTGTATTACTGAATTTGGGAGCGAATTAATATGTTGGCGACTAAATTATTGGTTAAAATACGGGTGACAAAAAATACAAAAAGCGGCAGATAAAAAGTGGCGAAATTTAATCCAAATTGGCACCGAATTATATAAGTTGGCGACTAAATTTCCGAGTTGATGACTATTATACAATGTAAGCAGCTATAAAACCAGATTGGGTTGATAAATTAATGGCTCCTAAAATTCAATGGCATGTATTCGCATTTTAAACTTGCGACAAAACAATTAAATTTTGGATGTGAAAATACCGAATATTGAATACTAAATTACCAAGTTGGCGAATGACTGTAAGGAACAAAAAATACAAATCTGGCGACTAAATAATACCACTGAATTTTCCAAACTGACAGACACCTGTCTGTATGATCTATATAGTGCTTCAAAGGAACATACATACATACATACATACATAGGCTGATAAACACAATACCACTCCTTTGCGTCGCGCAGTCGGGTAAAAATATGGCAATGCTCTACTTTGAGACAGGAATGGTGTATAAAGCTATAGTAAATTCAGGATTTTCAAAATTTTTTTCCTCCAACATGAAGAAAATATAATATTGCGTGGATATAATCAACTTTATAAAAAAAAGTGAATGCTCTACATTGAGATACTAGGAATGTATAAAGCTATAGAAATGTTGGAAAATTCAGGATTTTCAATTTTCTTTTTCTCCCATTATGAAGAAAATATCAGGTCGCGGGGTTACTAAGGAAATTTAAAATGGATGATTTTTTTGTAATCAGAAACCAACAAAAGGGCACCCATATTATTTTTATAAAATTAAGTATGTCCGCCATATTGGAATTTCAAAACGAATGTCATTTTCGTATCCAGCACTCCCAAAAACCTGGTAAACGACATCCATATCAATTTTACGAAAAATAAATATCCGCCATTTTTAAATTTTAAAATGAATTTACACAATATCTACACCGCCCTAAAACCGAGAAAAATTAAAAATTGGGAATTTTGTATGCTCCTTTATGTCTTTTTTATGTGAGCTCGTATTGCTGCTTGTATGATTTTTGAGTTACCTACATCAGGGAAAATATATGTGCCTATTCTTAAATTAAATAATATGTACTCACAAATTGTCGCCAAGATGGTTATTTGTTCGCTAAAATAATATCTGTTTCAGTTTGGAATATGCAGTGAATAAACTGGTCTTAACTTATTTAGTCAAGATTTGGAAATTTTTGTTTCTTACATTCTTTCGCCAATCTGGTAATAATTTAGTATTCAATATTCGGTTTTTTCACACCCAAAATTCGATTGGTTTGTCGCAAGTTTAAATACATGCCATTTTGTAAATCCTCCAAGAAAACCAGACCTACTTTCGCGTTACTTTTTTTTTCCCACAATTTTCACGAAGGACAAAGGGCCTCGCAAACACCTGTCGCCCGGAGCCTCGCAATGGGTAAGGCCGCCCCTGCAGCCAGGATATGTGCGACCGTCTCGGGTGTTGTTTTGTCGCAGGGGCAATAGGCATCGTCATAAAGTTTAAACCTAAAGAGGTAAGCCCGGAGTCCCCCATGTCCCGTAAAAATTTGTCGATGCCGGCACTCTGTATTATTTTATAAGCTCTTTTTATATTTGGAAAAAATACCTAGTGAGCTCTCCAGTCCTCGATGTGCTATATCTTTCTTGGTACTTATATACAGTTTCTGCTCTCAGAATACCTCTGACGTATGATAGTGGAAAGTTATCATAAACTGATTGTTGGGAGGATTCTAGGGCGTATTCCTTAACTCATGTCACAACCCGCTTTTATGTTGTGGCCGAGTATTCTCTTCAATAATTTTAATATTTCTTCTGAAAAATGTTTGGATATTTTGTTAAAAAAAAAACACATTCATATTCGTCACAATTTTCTAAAATTAAGTAATGTAGTGAAAACTTCTCAATCCTATTATTTCTATCAGCTATAGTTATACTAAAGTTATCTAACTGTAGTTAAATAACTCACAGTTTACACCTCGGTTTGATGCTTCTTGGAGAAATTGTGACAAAAAAATCATTTTAAATGCAGTCCACGTAGCTTTTATTTTAAAAGTGGACAGATCTTTGGTAGTCATGTATTTAATATTGCTACCAACTTGAGCCACTTTTGAGTTTTTCCAGTAACAATTTCTTTTTTTTTTCTCCTTTTTAGGGTTCCGTAATACTTAAGGAACCCTTATAGTTTCGCTCTGTCCGTCTGTCTGTCTGTCTGTCTGTCTGTCTGTCTGTCCGCGCTTCTAGCTCCTGTAATTATGAATATAAATTGATGAAATTTGGTTCAGTTATAGATTGTGTATAGATCACGGTTTCGGGATCATAAAAAAATAATAATTTTATATTTTAAGGGCTCTCCATACATGTGAAGTGGGGATGAAAAATATTTTTTCACTGTACCCCATCGTGTGGGGTATCGTAGAATAGGTCTTTTAAAATAAAGGCAAGGTTTCATATGTTACTTTTTTATAAAGTTGACCATTTTCGAGTAATCGGCCTCCAAAGTACTTTGTAAGTTGGTCCCCCCCTAGCATTTTTTAACTATAGGAGATAGAAACTTGAAAATTTCCATGCTGATAGATCACGCTAAAAACTCTTTAGGAAAACTATTTTGAACCAAAACGGACAGTAACTTTTGGAGTAATTAAAAAAAAAGCATATTACGCGTTTATAGTTACGGAACCCTCCTTAGACATGTCCTGACATGCTCTTGGTTAGGTTATTTATATCTGCAATCGGCTTAATATGCCATAATCAGATCCTATCTTCTCATTTTGGATTGTTGTAATATTGTCCAAACTACATTGGGCTGGGTCCAAGTTTTCAGGTGTGCCTATTATTCGGCCTATCTTTTGTCAATGTCCAATATATTCCACTTTTTTAAACGTGACTTTTGTGTATTACTGCCAGTAATGAGGGCTCTTGCAAGTGAGTTAACATGTTCTTGTAATCTCTTGTTGTAAATTGTACTATGTCTTTTAGCTTCTTCCTTGACAGGATGTTAAGATGTTCATGGATTTCAGTGTTGCGTGTGAACCAAGGCGCGTTGGAAATAGTTCTAAGCGCCTTATTTTGGAATCTTTGAAGTACATGATGGTACTAAATTTCTGTACATGATGGTTCTTCGCTTCTTCTGTGGACCCACATCAGGAAAGCTACTGAATGTTTGCAACCGCAGATGTAGCACTATCATGAGGCTAGACGCTTGCGACTTAACTTTCTTTTTCATCTACTATCACGGTCGCTGCATACGATTTTGAACGAACTTTGTGTTCTGGACACACCTTACATTTAATGGTACACAAGTCGGAATCACGTCGAAGTTGTACATATTCAATAGCATCGTCGCCGTATGATTGTCTTGCTGATCTGAAAAAAAATTAAAGTAAAATATATTTTTGCTCAGATGTGACAAAAAAGACTCCTTTGAAGTTTATACTTTTTAGGTTATGTTTTGTTTGTTATTTCAAGTAGTATTTTATGGCAAATAATATATTATATACTTATAATACTTACACGGAAGTTTTCACATTTCGAAATTCACCGTCACAAAAGTCTGAATTACTTGCAGAGAAATTGCAAATCATTATACATATCCATTATGGGAGGATTTCGATTGTCGGCTTTCGTAAATCCTGTTTCCATTATGAAAAACTGGAGAAACACCACGTGACAGTTTTTAAATAGATTACTGTATCCTAATTTATGAGTAATCTTTTAGCAACTTTTTTGAATTTCAACAAATTTATGGAAATAACTGAGTGAAGTGGTAGTACTTGGGTAGTACCCGTGCGGTCAATGATTGTCTACAAATGACGCCACGCGCTGTGATTATTCGATAAATAATCGTAAAACAGTATATTTATTTGATCTAAGTACATTTAGACATTAATCTGTTAACTGCCCGATCCCCAATTAATACGTTTTTAGCTTATATTCAGCTTCGAAAAATTAAAAATAAAAAGGTCGAAGTTACTCAAATATCGATTTGAAATAATCACTTCCGGTTTACCATACACAAACAATTTCAAATTTAGAATTCCATAAAGAAATTAAAAGTTTCAACTTTTTAAGTATAAGAAACAATACTTTTTGGTCTTTGTTACAACTTAATTGATGAAAATATTAAGCATCCAAAAATAGCGGACTTCACTTTTAGTCCTTTTTTTAAACGTCATAACTCAGCAATAAAGTATGATACGAAAAAAAAAATTGTGTGTACATATCTACGTCACCCAGAAGTATAACTGACCAGAATATAAACAAAATTCACGACCTATTTTTTTTTGGTTGTCCGCTTGACGTGAAATGCCCCATAAATGTATTATTCTAATATCTACTACCGATACCTTCATTAAATTTTACAAACAAATGCGACCAGTAAACTAGCCATACATTCTTTAATAATATTATTATGATCAATCCAAAATTACTTCTTATTACTTTTTTTATGAGTATTCGAAATATTGACAGTATATAAACTGAAGTTTAATTAAATGGTGTTAATAAATGTTACATTACAAAACAAAAAAAATTTTTTGTGATCAACTGCCCTATTACCATGGAGAATAGAAGTAAGGAGCACCATCTCTCTAAGACAGAAAAGCTAAAGATGATTGCTAACTTCATATCATACCCTCTTCTGACTCTGGAGTGAAGTTATTTAAAAGTTTGTTATTGGTTAGTTACTCTAATAATTTGTAGCGCTCTATTTAAAATTATTCCACGTGCTACTATATATACGTGCCACCCTAATTTGCTCCCTTTCATCGGACACTTTTTAATACACTGATCTTTGTCAAAGACATAATATCCGGTAAATAATATTCGACCTTAAGGACCATACTCACGGAAGGAAAATAGTTCTTGATTTGAGGTCTTAGATCATAATATACTAGTAATATGATCTAAGTTTGAGGTATTAACTTGTAAGGTATAATAATTTGAGCTTGCAGGCTGGATGGTCAGTATGGCCCATAATAATTTATAATTTTTGCCTCAAATCCGCGGACTTGGGCTTGCAGGCTGGAAGTATGTCCCTTAATAAGGGGCCATACGCACGGCGCTTCCGGCAAATCCAGCACCGGTACTCGTTAGTGTCAATTATTTATAATTTTTGCCTACAAATCCGCGGCCTTGGGCTTGCAGGCTGGATGGTCAGTGTAGCCCAATTATTATACCTTACAAGTTACTACCTCAAACTTAGATCATATTACTAGTATATGATCTAAGGACCTCAAATCAAGAACTATTTTCCTTCGAACTATGTTTCTTTCTTGGATAATAAAAAATAAAAAAACATAGGGTTACTTGGAAACTTAACTTCGCAACGCTTCAAATCAATTAAGCAGACTTCAGATCAATTTTGCTATGGGTTTTGCTTCAAAGTGTAAAAAACATTTATTTAACATTAAAAATTTTTAAATTATTTTCACACAAAAATGAAAATCGAAGAAACGCGAAATTTGATTGAACAATCATGAACAAAACGATTTAGCATAGAAAAAGCTGAAAAAGTTTTTCTGCCACTGGCTGCGCTAGAGTTTTGGACGTACCGATGATATTGTGGCGGACCAATCAGCGCACGCCGCACAGTCCTGTTACATCACGCTTGGTACTTCTTGCAAAATGGCGCGCTCTACCGGCAAAAAAATTGTCCCCTAAATTGAGACCATTATTTTAGCATTACGTTCGGACTCCTGGTATCTATACTTCGTGTTTCTAAAATTAGGTAATAGGGCAACTGATTGTATTTTTTTTATTATCTCTTTTTCCAAAATAGTTACTTCACATTGTCCATACTCCATACATCTTTCCAGTCACTTTTAATTATAAGATTATATTAAGTAAAATGTGCCTTAGTAATAATTAAGTAAGTTAAAATAGATAATTTTTATAAAATTGTAATTGTAGGAGACTGACCGTTTACTAACACAAGTAACTATATAGTTTAATTGTGGATGAATTAGTTGCCAGTGACATGATTGTAATTTTTCATAAATTAAGGCCTTTTCACACGATTATCAAATACATTTTAAACTGCTACAAAAAGAAGATATAAATTACAATGGCAATGTTTGACGGAAAAAAGCGCTTGACAATATACCTATTTGTATATGTCACCATAAAATTGCAAAAACCGATAGATTGTAATATTACTAGAGATATTGTAATAAGTCGACAGATTGTCAAATAAAAAAATCTCCTTACTAGTATTATTACAATCTATCTGTTTTTGCAATTTTACGGTGACATATAAAATAAATACATACTTATTGATTTAAATACTTACTTTATAAAATAAAATATATAGTTTATAAACATATATTTAGGTTAGGTCAGCTTCTCCGGTTAACGCTAACTTAGCGTCTTAGAGGAAAATAGCATAAAGCAGTTGACAGCGTTTACAGCTTAGCGATCGCCATTTTGCTCACGAGCGCACCCGAGCGCTTTTTTCCGCCAAACACAGCCAATGTAAATGTTTATTAATTTCACAATGACAAAAATCAAATTTTCAAATGTTTTTTTTTTGTACCTATATTAGTTAAAACTTAGAGTGTTGAGATAAACAAAGTTTTACTTATAATATAATAGTCATATTGTAATTGAAACTAAAATTGTACAATTTACAAAACCACATTAGTACAACAAAGTTATTTCTATACTAAGTGATTTTTACCGTTTCAAAATAATATGCCATGTAATGTAAGTACCATTGGGCTGGGAGTATGTTGTCCGGATTTCGTAAGGCTGGAGAAAAAAACTAGAGCTCTGCGCTAATACAATACAGCTGAAAATTTAACACACAAGTGTCAAGCCAAATGTCACTGTCATACATGACAGCCCGACACTCGACACTTCGATTTTCAACTCTATTGTATTAGCGCAGAGTTCTATTTTCAGTGCTCTGATTTTGCCCAGAACCGCCGAATTCCGGATCATGTAGTCCCAGTCCCATCTATTTAAACCAAAGTATTTGCGAAAACGTTAATTTGAATTAAAAAAAAGAACGCCGTTTTCTAATTTCAAAATGGACGTAATTTTCTTATTCAGCACGCACAAAAACCTTGCAAATGAAACCTATACGAAAGGCTAAACCTATAAAAATGTATCCAAAAATGCGATTTTTCGTAGTCTATTAATTTATCAACCAAATCTGGTTTTACAGCTTCTTACATCGTATGACGGCCGCCAAGTCGGAAATTAAGTCGCCAACGTATACATTTTTGTGCCAATTTGGATAAATATTCGCCACCTTTTATTTATACCGATTTTTGTATTTTTTGTCACCTGAGTGCTTTCGCCAGTTTAGTAATTCGCTGCCGAATTCAGTATGCGTCAATGCAGACGCTAAGTTATTTTTTATTCGCACATTTAATTTATATAGGTACTAAGTTTGCCAAACTACTCTATAATATCGTGTACCTAGACTACCTATAATAAACGCTTTGCCTGAAACGCAATAAAAAGTCACCCAGTATTTACAAAATAATTTGTATTGATTTGATTTTATAATTTTGGTTGTAAAATACTCATTTTATTTTAGATATATTTTTAATACTTTATATTGGTGTTATGTACTCATTTCCGTCCATAAAATTTTATTCAAAATTTTCGTATTATATGTGCTTTAACCCTATAAAAGTATCTTAATGTATTCGTGTAATAACTCAAAACAGTCTTATTAATAAAATTATTTACACCACGGATTAGCTAATCCAACATGGCTGTCTCTGTCAGATACTTTGGAACAGTCACTTGATAGACAAAGAGAGCGATTTGGATTTGCTTATCCATGGTGTAAATATTTTTATTAATAAGGGTGCCAGTGTTGTAAATAATGAGTAGTGGTTATAATATTTTATGAACCATATAAATCTATGAATTATGTATAATAAATTTGTTTGCGCATAAAATAATATGGTAATGTATTTTTATAACAGTGTACATGGATCTAAGAGAAGTAAAAACATTTTATCTTGCACTTTTATAAACATATTATGAGTTTTAGTGAAGAGCGTATTATAGAAAAATAAGTGGACCATAGGTTAGTAATATAATAAATATATTCTTTGGTTCGGTAACGATATTAAATAAAATTATGTTATTCAGTTAAAAACGCCCTCACCCCTACTAATAAAAATATGTATTTACAAAACTGATTGTTGTGTTGAACTGATCTTTGTCCGAGATGTTGAAAAATCACTTGACAGACAAAGACAATAACATAGAATAGCTAATCAGTTGTATAAATATAAATTACAAATAATTGTATAAAGATTTAGTAAAAATTCTATGCCCAATTAGAAAATATCTGCTTGTTATAACTTATAAATTATAATGTAAACTTTTATGTTTTTATCTTTGGAGCCGTTCAAGTATTACGTAAGTATTAAGTATTTTTTAAATATATGGGGGGTGGGGAGATCAAGATGGTGATTGCGTCAGCAGTACCTAATTATTTACTTTTTTACATGTATGGCAACCCACACATTGTCTATAAAACGAAATGCATTTTCGAGCATTTTCCTACAAGTAATGAATACAATCCTCTATTCCAAACCTATTCCTTATTTCTAGACTTATAGTTGCTGCTCATGAATCAATCAATATTTACGTAAGCATGGGGGGCGGAGTGAGAGCTTTGATTACTTTTGCTGACGACGGGGAGGGGTGGGTTAATAATTGAAAAAAAATCTGATTACGTAATACTTGAACGGCCCCTTTGTTAGATGAAGGATTAAAGTATAATATAGTTTCGATTCTAGAATAAAAACCGTAAAAAACGTCAGTAGCTACGTAAGTTGCTACAAAACTAAATAAACGTGTTTTTTACGCGATTGTTTAGCGATTTTTCTACAGTAATATTAAACGACAAAACATATTTTCACTGATATTATTATTGGTTAGAATTTAGAAATGACAAAGTTTTGTCCTAGTTGCCACTAGATGTCGTTATACCGTATTTCACTAATGCCCGATTTCGGAAGATTTTACATTTAAACTAGTGGGCCCGGTTTCTGAGTTGATTTAAGTAGGAGCTAGCAATGTCAATAACGAGTTACGAAATCGATAAACGGACCACATTGGTCAGCTAAAGTTAAACTTAGTTTATATTGTCATTTTTTGACCGGAAACGCAATTTTTTTTTTTAAATGAAATATGGGGGCAAACGAGCAAACGGGTCACCTGATGGAAAGCAACTTCCGTCGCCCATGGACACTCGCAGCATCAGAAGAGCTGCAAGTGCGTTGCCGGCCATTTAAGGGGAATAGGGTAATAGGGGAGGGTAGGGAAGGGAATAGGGTAGGGGATTGGGTTACACAAGTTTTCGAAAGAAAAGATGAATTCAACTCAGAAACTGGTAATAAGTTTTTCTATTGAATTACAGAAAGGAATTATTGCGTTAATATTCAGCCTCGTCTGTGCCTGCCTTTAAATGTAGGTTTTTTATACTCGAATATATTTAAGTACCTAGTTAAATAAACTTGTATAATTTTTGTACTTTTTTGTTTTCTTTACGTTAATCCATTTTTAATAAAATGTTTTATAGCCTGCATTTTGTACACTTAAGTATACTTACTGTTACAAAATATCAGTGGTGACTGGCGTGGGGTTCCTATGACTCCATTCCTACCGGCTTCACTTGCCACTTACCCTTTGAAGACCCTCATCCAAATCCCCATCTATTATACAGGCTAGGGCTTCCCTATAAAGGAGCTGAACCAGCTTTCGTCACTGCAAAATATGCATAAGTTTTGGTGGATGTTTCTTGCTCAATGATGATTGATGAATGAATCGAACGGTCATCATCATCATCATCACTGACCACTAACGTCCCCACTACTGGGGCTTGTGTCTCAATGTGAGGAGTATTAGGTTGTCCCTCACGCTAGCCTTATAGGGGCCGTCCATTAATCACGTGATGTTTTTAACAACTTTTTAAATCCCTCCCCTCCCCTGGTGATACGTGGTGAGGTTTTATACTACCCCCCCCCCTCCCCCACCTAAGATCACGTGTCTTTTTTTACATAGTAAGCAGGTCATGTTTGAATAAGTAAGTATTCAAACAACACTACGAATCCGATTATAATTTCGGTATGCATAGACTAGATTCGAAAATTAATACACGTGATGTCTCCTTATACCCCCTCCTCCCCTTAGTGATACTTGGTGATTTTTTTCGGACCCCCCTCCCCCTGTACGACGACGATGTAAGACCCCATACGGCCAACACTTGGCGCGTGATACTGATGATAATTAAATTATGCAAAAATATTCTAAATTACTACCAACCTGAGCCATGTGTGACCTTCATTAAACTGTCGCTCATTTTACTCATTATAAATTCTAATTACATGGTAATAAACTTGCTTGTGATTCAAAAACTATTATCTAAATGCGACTGCACTGAAATGGAAGTAAGAATAACACTCTTCACAAGTACACAGAAACGCGATAGCAATAAATTGACTTCTATTTCAGTACAGTCGCATATTAATGCTTTTGAAAAAAATATGTTCTAACTTCTAGCACGTATGTAGAAGTACCTACAATTAATATTCAGAGTTACATAATAGATGGCGCTGTCTCATAAAATTTGTATTAATTGGTGTCTGTACCCTCCGATTTCCGAAGAAATATTCCTTTCAACCACATTCGTAACTGAAGTTTTGTAACCAGCTATGAACAAGGAATTTTCTTCTCGTTTGATAACTAGCTACGAAAACAGAATTAAATTTCTGTTTTTGTAACTGGATTTCATAACCAGCTACCAAAAAAACATTATTTTTCTCTGTTCATAACTACCTAGTTACCAAAACAGAAGTGCACAGTAGGTAGGTACATTACATCAGGTATTATTTAACTAGTTTAAATAATAATTAATAGAAGTACCTAAGGTACAAGTCCGTTATATTCAAGTTATCCAAAATTATTTCCCATATAACAAGAAGCACTGATGGCCAAAATAATTTGGGACATTTTTTAAAATAATTTTAATTTATCCTCAAATTATTGTGTTGACATAGACCGTATCTATTATTTTACTATCTTTTGCTGTATCGTTCTTATCACGAATTTTTGCGTTTGTAGATAGGTATTAGATATTCTATTTTTGGCAATGTATTAAGATTTCACGCTGCGCTCTATAAATTTAACAAATTTAATTATTGTTGTAAGTTTTTGCTTTTTGTCTAACTTTCTTATCAGCCCCTTAACGAAATGCCCAAAATAATTGCTTTGACGTCAACTTCATTCGAATTTAGGCATTTATTTTTTGCTTATTTCCGCATAAAAACACGTGTACGGTAGTACAAATATACAAGTTGGTGTATAAAAAACATACAAATACATTTATCAAGATGTCATAAACGGCTTTTAGTTATCCTTATATCAGTATTAGCTTATCATTAACCCCTCAGCTATTGCTAGATTAAGACAATGTCAAAAAATAAAATGCAATAACATTTACTGATAAAAGTCCGAGTCCAGAGGGGCAATTCTGCTTAATTTAATACAATTACAATCAAGTCCCGATACGCTTATACTCCCAATAGGTGTTTTTATGAACGCTAAACCAACGTGAAACGCGCTCTGATTGGTCGAAACGTCATAAAATCCGTTCACGGTAACATGACGCTACACTTTCAATCCAAACAAAATAAAATTGTCTGTTTAATTTGTCTACTTTAAATACGAGAATTGAGGTTCTGCCTTCCTGTTAATCATCAGTCAACACTGAAGTCCCCAAATCCAGGGCCGCCGTAAGCGGGCGTGCAAAGCGTGCACCGCACAAGGGCGGCACGCCCAGGGGGCGGCAAATCGAGCGACTCATCACCTTTTTTTTGCCAAACTCATAGTAATCGTAGGGCGGCATAATCGGTATTGCAAGCGGGCGACGAAACTAGCGGTGGGCCTGCCCAAATCATCACTCCTGGTCCTATTGGACCTTCGTGAGGTTTAAGCTATATAGAGTAGATAGGACTTACTAAATAACTACAATTTTTACAAAAAAAAAACTATAACCGGACGACGTGGTTATATAACCTTATGTTACCCGGACTAGATATGAGCGCCGATGGGTGGTAGGTCGGCGGCGGCGCGCCGGCTATTTTGGGTCGGCGGCGGCGGCGTCGGCGGCGTGACCTTGAAAGGGTTGAAATTTGTACTTGGTAGTAAAAAAAAACTGTAGTAATACTTTATATTTTATTGGATAACATACAATTATTACAATGCAATACAATTTATGAAACTTTGAAGTTTTTTTTTTGCAGTGATGAAAAAGACACTACTTTGGAAGAAACTACTTTGAAATTGGCATTTAACAGTGCTTTGATTCCAAAGAGCGTAATCTCTATAATCTTTTTCTATTTTCGTTTTATAAACGTCCACATTTTCAAGAACTGACGTCGAAGCAATTTATATAACTGACTCAGCGACTATGATCAGCGAATAATAGCGGAGATCTCAGCCACACAAAACGCGGTGCAAAATCTCCCAAACAAGCATATATGCCTGTAGATGGCACGCCCCCGTAGTCCAGCGCCATCCCGGTTTTCTTTCCTAGATCTGTCCGTAAACCAAATTATGTCACTAAGGTGAATAATTGGGAGTTGGGACCCAGTTCTCCCTAGAAGTTATGAAAACTGGGTATAGCTTCTAGAAGCTATGCACCTTGATCATGGTGTCCGATGGCATGATCATGACAGGTCTCTTAAGAAGATACTGTTGCAGTTGTCCAAGTAGGGTGGAGACCCGTTTTATCCTACCTGCCGTCATGGCCCTGAGAACAACCGTCTTAGCCTCCATAATATAAACAAGGAATAGAGGAAGTGGAGTTAAGTGAATCAGGGTTTCAAGTAAAGCGGTGGGTGCCGAAGATAGTGCACCCATGATTATCAGACAGGCCAGCCTCTGCAGACTATTTAATGTTTTGATGCAGTTGATCTGTACAGCTTTTTTTCTGCGTAGTGTGGCATACTACACTACGTATATGTGACAATCATCTCACTATAGCTGTGTATAACCAAACATAGCACTGCCTTCGACCGAAGGTCTCATTTAGAGCTGACAATTCTTGGGCAGGATCACAAAGCACATCTAGCCTTTTTCATAATATCCTCTATGTACTTATTCCAAGTAAGTCCCATAATATATCTAGGATCACTCCAAAATATTCGACCTCGCTTGCAGACGTGGTAGTTTTCCCGAAAAGTATTGGGTTTTTAGTCCAAAGGGACTAACTTCCTCTTATTGGTGTTAGGTATCAAGACTGTCTTATTAGCATTGACGGTTAGCTTGACCCTTTTGCACCAATTTTGTACCTGATTGCATTAGCTCAGCGACTACTGATGCGCATTTGCCCACCACTAGTATCGCTAGGTCAGATTATAGCTTGGCTCTCGACTCGGAGGTCGTGGATTTGATTCCCGCATTGGGACAAAAAAAAAGTTTTCAAGTTTGGTTAGGACATTGCAGGCTGATTACCTGATTGTCTGACAGGAAACCCCATACAGCGGGCACCCCACCCCACCCCTCCCTGTGGGCATCCTTGGGTCAACCGGCTCCTGAGCGTCAAGCCCATGATAGTTGATGACGCTACTCTATTGTTTAGCGTAGCGTTGATCCACTCTATAGTAATTCTTGAAGCCAGGCTATCAGGATCAGGTGGAGTTTTTGCCGAACGCACCTTTAATATCTAGGAAGGCGCTTAGCGAAAACTTCTTATCCTCAATTGCTTTATCAAAGTAGTCCACTAGCTCGATCTACTGGACAAATCAGTAGAACTGCCTTTCTAGTAAGCACGTTGTATTTTATGCAGAACTCTTTTGATGAGATAGGTGTCACTTAAGTGGATGCCCTCGTTCGTCTCTTCGTTTAAAGCGTGAAAGAAGTAAGGATTATATGGGTATGACTTGGGTAATATGTATCTATTATGACTTGGCTCATAGTCACTGACTGAAATTACACATTATGACTATCCCTCTCGCTCACTCGGCGCGCCGATGTATTTTCGCGGCGGCGGCGGCGCGGCAAAATCGGCGGCGGCGGCGGCGCGCCGGCACGGCGCACAGTGGGTCGAAAATCGGCTTTCATAGACATAGAAATGAAATCTCGAAAGTGATAGATTTTTTGATTGATATTGCTTTAGTTTAGTATTACTATGTAGAAAATTAAGTTTGAGATAATTTGGCCCAAAAATGAGGGAGTAATAATTTTTTTACGAAAAACTTGTATGGAGCCAACATGAAAAAGTCAATTATTTCAAAAACGGCAAGTTTAACCGTAATATCCTAACAGATGGTTATAGTACCAATTATTCATGATTTTTTGGCATACATCATATAACTGTTTTAGCTGCTCTTTTTTTTTTAAAAATCGTCAAAATTTTTGAAAAAAGGTCACCCTGTATTATTGCACGATTCGATAGTGTTACTATTAAAGAACAATTTCTGGAAAGTAATGGTATACGGCAAACTTGAGGAAAGTGTTGAATTTTAATAAACTCCTTCATATTTTGTACAAATGTATGAACAATTATATAAAATGCTAAAATTAAGCACTTTCCTTAACTTTCTCATATATAGTTACTTCCCAGCAATTGTTATTTACTAGCAAGACTATCGAATGCTGCAATAATACAGGGTGACTTTTTTTCAAAATTAACGGATTCGAATCCTAACCAAGGATGTTGACTTGGCTATAATCTGAGAATGCAGTTATATTCGTCGTACACTGTGAAGTGAAGGAAAATTATGTCAGAGTAATTGCTTCCCAAAAATACTGGATTTATAACTTTTTTATAGAAAATTTCTATGAAGCCAATGAGAAAAATCCAATTATCTTCAAAACGGCAAGATAAATCCTTATATCCTTACATGCTGTTATAGTACTATTAATTCGTGATTTTTTTACATAGTTCATGAAACGGTTCTATTTGCCATTTTTTTTAAATAATCGAAATATTAATTTTGAAAACAAAAGTCAGCCTGTATTAATTCACCATTCGATAGTCTTGCTAGTAAAGAACAATTGCTGGGAAGTAATTACATATGAGAAAGTTGAGGAAAGAACTAAATTTTAGCATTTTATATCATTTTTCATACATTTGTTCAAAATATGAAGAAGTTTATTGAAATTTAACACTTTCCTCAAGTTTGCCGTATACCATTACTTTCCAGAAATTGTTCTTTACTAGCAAGACTATCGAATAGTGCATTAATACAGGCTGACTTTTTTTCTTCAAAATTAATATTTCGATTATTTAAAAAAAATGGCAAATAGAACCGTTTCATGAACTGTGCAAAAAATCACGAATTAATAGTACTATAACAGCATGTAAGGATATAAGGATTTATCTTGCCGTTTTGAAGATAATTGGATTTTTCTCATTGGCTTCATAGAAATTTTCTATAAAAAAGTTATAAATCCAGTATTTTTGGGAAGCAATTACTCTGACATAATTTTCCTTCACTTCACAGTGTACGACGAATATAACTGCATTCTCAGATTATAGCCAAGTCAACATCCTTGGTTAGGATTCGAATCCGTTAATTTTGAAAAAAGTCACCCTGTATTATTGCAGTATTCGATAGTCTTGCTAGTAAATAACAATTGCTGGAAAGTAACTATATGTGAGAAAGTTAAGGAAAGTGCTTAATTTTAGCATTTTATATAATTGTTCATACATTTGTTCAAAATATGAAGGAGTTTATTAAAATTCAACATTTTCCTCAAGTTTGCCGTATACCATTACTTTCCAGAAACTGTTCCTTAATAGTAACACTATCGAATCGTGCAATAATACAGGCTGACTTTTTTTCAAAAATTTTGACGATTTAAAAAAAAAAAGAGCAGCTAAAACCGTTATATGATGTATGCCAAAAAATCATGAATAATTGGTACTATAACCATCTGTCAGGATATTACGGTTAAACTTGCCGTTTTTGAAATAATTTAATTTTTCATGTTGGCTCCATACAAGTTTTTCGTAAAAATATTATTACTCCCTCATTTTTGGGCCAAATTATCTCAAATTTAATTTTCTATATAGTAATACTAAACTGAAGCAATATTCATCAAAAAATCTATCACTTTCGAGATTTCATTTCTATGTCTATGAAAGCCGATTTTCGACCCACCGTGCGGCGCTCATATCTAACCCGGACTCATAATACGAATCGATTGACACCTCATTCATAAAAATCGGATCAGTAGTTTATGGGCCACGGTGGAACAAACATACATACATATTACATACAGACTTCCAAAATCATTGCCCAGTACCCATCCCTTTCGCTTTGGGTAGTTGGGTAAAATCTATTACTACCTTAGCTTGCCCAACGATGTCCGTCAAGAAACCAAACGTGTTAAAAAAAACATGTACAAACACTTTAATAAGTAGGTATGCCCATCCCCAGCTAAAGAGTACTTAATATATATCATATTATAATTATATTCCTAAATCCTAGTATCTACTTAAGATTATTTATTTATCATCTTTTATAGTTATTTTATTTGATTTTAGTTAAATTGGTAAATATTCAATTTTTTAATATCTATTTAAATCTGAGTATAGGTTTATTCATTTTAATGTAGATCCTACATTCAAATGGCAAGCGCCATTTTGTACGACTACTTTTATATAGTGATAAGTTTTTACGTATTAAATAAATAATATTATAATCCACCATGCTGGCCAACCGTTAGACACTTCAACGACTCTGGTGCTTCAATGACTGAGTTTCTCACGTGCAGGTTTCCTCACGAAGTTTTCCTTAACCTTTGAGCGTCCAGCACCCATCAGGTAGGTACTTATGAGAAAAGTATCAATCAAACGCACTCTGTGCTATCTACTAATTGGTCTAGGCCATTAGGAACTAAAGTCACTTATTTATTTGTTTTAATGATGATGATGTAACGAAAAAGGAATACGTTAACTGAATCTATTGAGTTTTTGTGAAACCTTGAGGCGATATTAATACGTGGTTATTTTTTGTCACAGACAAACAAAACAAGTATTCACACTGTTGTATCAACAATATTATTGTTTGTTTTATTTCAAGTTAAACTAAGGTCTGAAAATATCGGTTTTTGAAAATTTGTCATCATCATCACCGCCCGCAAACGTTCTAGGACACGGGTATCTCTTTTCTCGGGGAATACTGCTCTGCTTATACGATTAGTAGTTGTAGAGCTCTACAGATAATTTTGTAGACTACGTTTGTCGTTTGTGCTGGGGTCTCCAAGAGTGTGTCACCGTTTTAGCTGACCAGCTCATGGGAGAAGGAGCGTTTGCTTATAATAAATAAGTAACTTTGCATTTATAAAACACAGCAAACGCAAATGTTGATATTAAAGGGCTTTAAAATATGTACAGAAAACAAGATTTCGTCAACACGGTGTGAGTTGTGACACAAATTATAAATAGCACCTCGTTTTACGACAATACTATTAATATTTGTTTTTAACCGATTGCGGTCAAGCCTTAAGAAGTAAAGTGTGAGTCGGATTTGCGCACATAGGGTTCCGTACTATTTTACTAATATTTTACACGTTTAGGTATTATTTCGTTATTTTTGTAGGAAGTTTTCCAAGTAATTATTATCTATAACTTCTGAAAATGTTATAAAAGTCGTTATGGTTTCCTTTAAAGCTCATCACATGATCTACCGTCATAATTTTTTTTTTCAAATTTGCCGATTAGCCTAAAGATTCGGGTATAACTAGATTTTAATAAAAAAGCGCCTTAAATTTTATTTTAATACTTTGCCGACGTGGTAAATACACGCAAACAATGCAAAGTTTTATCATCCTAGCACTAACCGTTTAGACGGTAAGCCGAAAAAGTATAAGGGTTCCGAGACGTGAACTACGGATCCCAAAAAATTGGGGTAATGTGTGTGCCCTGTAGCTATTGTAACTATGTATTATGTATGATGTGATCACTACACGGTATACGGTACACCAATCACTTATCAGCTACTATGTACTGATGTATAAGTATGATAGATCTACAATTAGCAAAAATGTCAAAGACCATATAGAATAAGGAAATAAACAAACATCTAAAGACTAAGGTCATACATATTATTTAAATTATAATTCAGTAACTAGTTTTAAATTTTAATGTTTCTTAATGGCGGTAAAAGAATAAAAATATTAAAATGTGGTTAACCTTAGTCCATAATATAATGACAGTGATGACTTTCTGCAGCAGCTAACCCTCGTGGGCTTGAGACTCTACATTCATGACAACATACAGTTGAGCTTATCTAGCTCAACTGTATACATAAAATAGATAAGCTCAACTGTATACCTATTTTGAATAGATTCAAAAGCATCTATCAGTTATCACCAAGGTGTTGCGCTGAACCATCCACTGCCAGCTGCATTCACACAATTCCAAATTATTTATAGTGGCAGTGGGGAAATCAGCTGAGCGAGAGACGCGAGTTGTGTGGCCGACGCGCGCGCGCGCACACCATCATATAAACCTTCTAACACCGATTAATAACTAACTCAATTCAATATTATTAAATAAAAAAACGTATTCTACGGTTACTACATACTAGTCACTAGAATTTAATATTTTACCGGTTATACTTACAACTAAGCGTTAATCTTAGACCGGTTAAATTTTTTTGAATTTTAGTGTGATAATGTTATAGTGTGTGAACTTGTGACAATGAGGAGTGATCTTATTTCGCCCACTGAGCTGGAGGGGACAGACTATCTGCTATCCTCCACCATGAGGTTGGAGGATAGCTTCCTGCAGATACTTGGTAAGTCATACATACACTGTCTCAACTGGACAGATTTGTAACTCTACATACTGTCGCGAGTCGCCGGCAGTCGCATTGTACCAAATTTCGATTTCATTACTATGACGCTAGATGTTGTCCGCGACTTCTTGAATCGCGGCTCGTGCTGAAGGTTGCGGAAACCGTAACGCGATAAAAAGTAGCCTACGTCCTTCCCCGTGGTCTACTCTCTATCTCTACCTAATTTCATAAAAATCTGTCCAGTAGGTAGTTTCGGAGCCTATTCTATGTAAACAAAGATACAAACAAACTTTTCCTCTTTATAATACCTAGTAACTACTAGTAATTAGTATGGATAACACTCAGAACATATAAAGTTGTAACTTCTACACCTTGTTGTAATATCACTGGATTTGTAGGCGATCATAGTTACTAGATAGGTATATACTTACTATAACCATATAAAACTTACAACTTACACCGGTTTGTCATAGGGAATATTTGGTGCAACCTTGACATTCGTGTTCATGATGCCTACCCTAGATACCCTCTATTATCCACATAGATTCCATAGTCCATACATTTGAAATTGCTCAAAATATTTGATAGATGGAATGTTTATCTCACGCCAAAAACAGCTGAATAGAACTGGATAAATTTGGCACACGTTAGAGTTGTGAGTAGGTTGGTACTTGGTAAGTAGGCAATACTCAATAGTCAATAGGTTTGGTAATTTAATTTCCCTGGATTCCCGGGAATTTTTACCCGACTAATTGGTACTTGGTCAAAAGGTTCTTAATTTTGATTTGTAAACATACTTTTTTGACATTTCACAAACATACCGTGATTACCTCCATATGTTCATTTTAAGAGTAGACTACATCCTAAATTTTTCTCACGTAAAAGGGACAGCCTGCAGTACAGTGTTGTGAGGTTCCTCTATCTACTTCCTATAACTTCATTCCTATCGGCTTCACACTTACCTTTGAAGACCCTCATCTAAATCCCCTATTATACAGGCTAGGGCTTCTCTATGAAGGAGAACCAGCCTTCGCCACTGCTGCAGTAGGTAGTCTATATTCTATTAATATCTATGGACGCTCCACACCACATTTATAGACATGATGATGAGCACGGCTTAGAACATTGAATATTTTATAGAAATGTTCGGCATTTGGCAAGTAGTGTGCTTATAGAGTTGTAGCTAAGTTGTGGTCTGTGGAGCGTACATACACGCTTGGGTGAACATTTCTTAAAATAACAAAAAATAATAAAATTTAGGTAATGTTAACCTAGTATGATAAATATAAAATTTAAATTTAATTAAATAAAAAAAAACTTTAAATAAATATTTTAAAAAAAACCTAGTATGATGTATACAAAATCATACTTTTTAGACAGTGCCAGATTTAACTGACTGACACTGGGAAAAAGGCGTATGCTTCGGTGATTGTGTCTCTTTTGTGAAGGCCCGGAGCTGTAGGCCCGGTTGCCCTCCCCTAAACCCGGCCCTGTTCTTAGTTCCTTACACAAATGGTTAAATACGGGACCATAATCTAAGACTTCGCTATCAGTCTGTCAGTCCATCACGGCTGTATCTCGTAAACCGTGATAGCTATTGCTGCTTCAACAAATACTAGAAACATAATAACATAAATATTTAATTTTTTCCGTTTTTTGCTCGAGATTAATAAGGGTAGATGCTTGAAATATTCACTAAATATTCACTAAATGATATTAATTATATTTAAACTCTTGATTTCGTACCTATGTTCCAGTCTGAATATTCGCTATACGGAAGACCTACAAAAGAAGAAACAACAAAATTTTTACGATTTTATTCAAAAAACAGATACCTCCAAAAAAGTCCACAATTTACTTACTGAGGAAATTATAAAATTAATTAAAAATAACCTTCAACGTGTATTTTAAATGTTTATCTTGAGAATAAGTTTTATAAAATTTTTAATATTACTAATTACCTACTTATATGATGCCCAAATCTTCGTTTGCGTGGAAACTGGAACTAATCCTACGATAAACGTAGCCTAATTTACTTCTTATAACATCAGCTAGGTATATGGTTTCAGTTCAATTGTCAAAATTATGAGAAAAAATAACACTATAAGATATTAAATTTATTATTATATTTATTGGAGTTAATTTAACAATTTTCTTCAACATTTTTTAGGTTTACTACTTAATTCTTCAATTGATATTACATTACATGATAAGTACATATTATGTTGTTGCTCATTTCCATTATGTTTTATCAATAGGAGCTGTATTTGCAATTTTTGCTTACTATATTTTAAAAGTAGTCTTACTACATGCTTTTGGATAGATATGTCAACATACTTGAATACGAACTCGTATAAAAAACACGTAGGTAGGTAGGTATGTTTATTAAATGGTTGTTCACCTTTATAAAATCATTGACCGTATTAATTCAACGTTTAAAAATTTACAAGAATATTACATCGAAAACGAGACTACTGAATACTTACATACCTATGTAGGTATGTATTATAATATCTGAGTAGTGTAGAATGAATAAGATGAAGTCATTCCTCCCTTATCCTGCTACAATGTACTATCTATAATCTAAGTACCTATACAGATAAATAAAATCGTAGGTTCTAATTTCAAATTAACAGCTTTTCACCTAATGAATATGAGGGCATATTCGGTACATACTTACAATGAAATATCAATACATGATTACATCATACAGATAAATAAAGTTGAAGTGTCTGTGTGTAATTTTAAATTAACAGTTTTTCACTTAATGAATATGAAAGCATATTCGGTACTTACATTAAAATATCAATTTTTTAATTGTTTGTCTGTCCGTCTGTCTGTCTGTCTGTTTCTTCCGGCTAATCTCTGTAACAGCTGTACCGACTTTCACGGGACTTTCACTGGCAGATAGCTGATGTTATAAGGTCTAACATAGGCTACTTTTATTTTAGGGTTCGTTTCCGTTAGTTCTATGCAAACGAAGTTGCGGGCATCAGCTAGTTATTAATGAAAAAGTTTGTGAGGATGGATGGATGGATGGAATATGGATGGATGTTTGTTACTCTTTCGACTTTCATGCAAAAAGTACTAAACGGATTTTGATAGGTATCGTAGTAAGTAGTTACTAGGTAATTTAGGCTCTGGAATCTGGATTAAAAGAGCCTATTTTTTATTCCGAAAAAGTACACTGTACAACAGTGTTTTTCAATCTTTCAACATCGGGGTTGCGAAGATTCTAAAGGGGAGTTGCAACTCCCCTTTAGAATCTTCGCAAAGGAAAGGTGAAAATCTTAGAAAAGGTGGAAAAAACAACTGGGATAAAAAAATAATTAGGAAATTTGTTGAACTAAAAGCCATCCGTGGAACTTCCCGCTAAGCGCATAAATTTTATCTAATGCGTCATTTTTGAGCTTATCGAGCTCAAAAATAAAAGTGCTTTTAAAAATTTTCACTGATAATTTTCTTTCGGAGCTCGGAGAGCTCAAAAGTCTGATGAAAGTTAAATAAAACACTATTTTTTGGAATTTCAAACTGTCATAAGTTTGGAATGAATCAACCGATTTTCACGCGATTGGCAGCAATCGATGCAGTTTTTCATGTCCTTTGACAACAAAAAATTTTTTAAATGAAAAATTTCGGAGTAATTCCGAAAAAACACTTTTTCGGTTTTCTTCGCGATATCTCTCGAACGAATCAATCGATTTTGACCGGATTAGTGGCGATCGACGTGGTTTTTTAAGATTAAAAGCTGATTAGCTTTTGGAGTTGATCGATAAAGCTGTTTAAAAGTTATTCTAAAAAAACCACTTTTAAAAAAATGCAGTTTTTTGAGATTGATTTCTTGAAATCTATCTGTACGAATCGGTCCAAATTGTATTCAAAATCTAAGTTTGGCCAAGCCCTTTCGTATGGCGCCAGTCGCAATAAAATCGTTCAAAAGTTATAAGAGGTTTACATACTTACTTACATACTTATTATGTGTAGATACACACACACACACATATAAACATACATACAAACACAGTGACACCCTCGCTGGGTAGTCAGGGAAGCTTCCTGTGACCTCAGAACGTCGAGATCTGATGAGAACCAATAACTTCCCGATTTTTGAAAATCGCCAACCCAACCGTTGCTTATTTTACATCGCGGGGGGTCGCAAAACAATTCTTCATACTAAAGGGGTCGTGTCATGAAAAATATTGAAAAACACTGCTGTACAGTAAAAAAAAAAAAGTTTTGCCGTGGGATACCCGATACCTACTATGTTTACGCAGGCGCCGCGCCGGGCGGAGCTGCGGGAAATGACTAAACCTTAATATTATAAGTGCCAAAGTTTGTATGTATGGATGTTTATTACTCTTTCACACAATAACTGCTAAACAGATTTTGACGAAATTATGTATGGTAGTAGTTTGTGCTCTGGAATAACACATAGCTAGGCTACTATTATCGCAGAAAAATGTACGGTTCGCGCGTACGAACTACGAAGTCGCGAACAAGATCTAGTGATACTCTAATTTGAAACAAAATTAAAGGTTTGTTAGGTGTGACCTGTGGTCGATAGTATTTTGAAATAGTTTAGAGATTTTTTTTAACTAAACTAAACTAAAATTAAAAATTTCTTGAAGAGAATGCTGAATTCTGTTAAACTTAGGTATATATTTCTAGAAGTATTATATTTAGTAAGTACCTACTTAGTCATAAACATAAATCATAGATAATTTTATACACTAACTTATAAACGGCCTACCTATATTAACTTGTTCGTTAGAAGTTATTTTAAAATGCTTAAAATAATTAGGTACCCCGTAACTGTTTAGAAGGAGTAAAGAATCTTACAAAAACCAACGATTTTGCGAATAATACGTTTTTAATAGCACTTGCGATATCTTGTAACAGTTTTAACTGTTACCAGTTACCTAATAAAACATAGATAAAGAAAAGATTAGATACTCCACTTCGTGGGTGTGATGTTACGAACATTTAGATAAGATTCGAATTTGGAATATGATAACAATTTTATAGTCACTATCAGAAACTACTTTTGAAATTATTTCGGCAAAGACTATGCTTTCGCTTTAAATTCAGCTGTTTCTGTGAGGTTCATAACCTCAGCGCCTTAGAGAGCGCAATGTAGGTAATTTTATTTAGTACTAGCTGTCCCGTGCTTACTTCGTTGGGCGTTGAACATTTTTAATGATAGGCAATTATGAAGATAAAAAGTATTCCAAGTTACGCCTTATAACATCAGCTGCCAGTGAAAGTCCTGTGAAAATCAATCCAGCCGTTCCAGAGATTAGCCGGAACAAACAGACATACAGACAGACAAAAAAAATTAAAATGTATTTTTTATTGTTAATGTTAATACCGCATATTCTTTCATATGCAATGAGTGAAAAGCTGTTAATTTGAAATTACAAACAGACATAAACTTTATTTATCTAGGCCGCCCGTCGCCCGTGTTCCAAATAAGTTAGGGAACCCTGATCAAGTCTATACAGGTCTAAGATCAGTTAGTTTTCCGCGAAACTTTTTTTATTGTCGTTAGTGGCCAGTCTGTTATCGACCATAAAAAAAATATTCGCGCCGCCAATCCTCCGGTCAATAACAAAATAAGTATTTCTTGTATATTTCTAACTAGCTGTTGCCCGCGGCTACGCCCCCCGCGTAGATATAGTATCCCACGGGAATACCTACTGTACTTTTTCGGGATAAAAAGTACATATCCTATGTTTTAATCCAGAGCATATGGCGGGCTGTAAGTCACACCGGAGAAGTATGGCATGACACTAACGTCTCTTCTTTTTTATGGACTATCGGAAAATACTAGAATTTTTGTGGAACAAATCGTTTGACATTCGTAATTAATCCGACGAGTTTGTTATTAATAGAGATGTGATAAACGGCTTAAAATTAAAAGTTAACTTATCCGTTATTAAATATTCAATAGCAGCTATTTTTAACTGCTTAGTTGCTTAGTTCCTTATTTGATTATCTACTTATTGCCACTTATAAGTTATAATATTTTTTGCGCTTATGTTACGTTTTTCGATCGCTTAAACTGATTTAAATTAACTTTCCTTCGTACTTTGCAGGCTTAGGACTGTCTGAAATCTGAATAATTATTAATATAATAATATGAACTCATAAAAATGTTTTTACATGTTGATAATATGCATTAATCTTAAATGTTGCTTATCATTAGTAATAGTTGATTTATAGGATAACAAACATCGCCACTTTTTCCACCTCATTTCTTTCAAAGTAGTTCCATAAATTACTGTTCCAATTCACGTCGTTTATTCGTCATCTTACGACAAAAACTAAATAAACTTAATACTAAAACACTACACGAAAAGTTTATATTACGTCCATATGGACCATTATTATATTTATTATTTACATTAAAACTTCACGGTAAGCCACCAAAGCACCACTATTACGATTAAAATACGAATTATTGCGTAACGTAATATAACGTGTTTTCGTCAACCCGCAAAGCGCAACTAACAAAAAGTGAATAAACACGAAAAAGCTTAATAGTTATAAGTACAAAAAATAACCCGTTTAAATAAGTGATGAGCTACATTAAAGAATTTTCACTCTTATTGCGCTGTCATAAGAACTATTTTTCTTTGCTCATACCACACTTATGGCTTTATGACTATAAACGATATGAACGATAATTATAAGTGATAAACGCTTAAATTTTTAAACGACTTTACAACTTATTTATAAAAGCACGCTATTTTAAACGCTTTACGTTATAACGGCCATCTCTAGTTATTAAAATATTTTTCTACCTAAATGTCTTTACTGCAGTCTTAGTGCAGCAGAATGCATTGAATCATGAATGAGATCTAAGGTGCAAACAGATATGCCTAAAATATCCGTAATTGATTTTACCAAACCATATACGGTACCTACACGGTACACCAAAAGACGATTTTTTACATTGTTGTTTTTGTGATTTGGGAAGTGCGTTCCCTAGGGGCGACGTCGGCTGAAGGATTAAGGAATAGTTCGTAATTACTAATCGATGTTATCTCTACCGGATTTTTGCAAGTTGTCATATAATGCATACACAGCAAATTTTTATCATATCTAAGCCTGTAAATACTTAAATGTAATCAGAAAGGTTAACATTTAAGAAGTTCGATTTTTTCCTACTGAAATAATCATGTACCAAGAGTGCCAGAGTGGTAGTGGTATAATAGGTAGGTTAGCCTAGGTAGGTAATTATCCTATTAACTAATACAAAAATTGCTTGAAAAATAATTTAACCTATTCCGACTTACCTACCTATTTAAGGCTCATTCCACCGTTTTATCGGAATCGGTAAGATTTTGTGGATTTTATTTTATTTTGATGGTTTCGCAAATTGCTAGGGTAGGTAAATTGATTTATATAGCTATACCTAATTATTCTAGATGTAAATCCGAAATCGCTATTAAAGGCGTTTATTAAAATAGTTTCCTTTACGAGAAGATTCTTGGAGAGTAATTAAGCAGTGGAATGTAATGAAATATGATGAAAGTGTAATGATTTAGTATGGAAAAGAATGAAAAGTAGAATATAATAGGTATTATATTCTACTTGAAATATTTTTTTTCAATATTCATGAAAATATTTTAAATCAGAATAAATGCTTTTATACACTGGAATTTTTAAAAACTATTAGGAAAACGTGGTAGGTAACAAAATATGGGTAAAAAAACACAAAACGCTATCACTACAAAACGCTATCAAAACAATAGACCCCTCCTGGAGAAATTATAGGTTTTTCTGACCTGGAATGACGATCCGGACGAAACGGTGGAATGAGCTTTATACAGAGTCTCCGTATTTTATAGGAGGAGGAGGAGTAGGTATGTATACTGTTATTACTGGCAGATCTATTTAAAAGTGCTCTGTGCTTTTTGCCCGGCTCTGCTTGCCTAAATCAGTGGCGTGGGTGTATGCCGCTCGGGGCGGATGACAATTTTGCCGCCCCCTTACTTAGGTTTTGCCGCTCTTTGTTTAGGTTTTTTGTAAAGTCACCTTAAAATTGTAAAAACCGTTAGATTGTAAAATAACTAACGAGATTGTAAAAATATGTCGAAAGATTAAAAACTACATATCTTAGATAATCTAACGAAAAATAATGTGTTAAATTATAGGCAGCATATTCGCCTCGGAAGTCTATCAACATTTTACAATTTCACTAGTTTTATTATAATCTAACGGTTTTTACAATTTTACGGTGACATATAATATACGGCGATAATGTATTGACATTATCTACATACCTACATTAATAATTCTAGAGAACTTTTCGGAAAGAAACGGTGAAGACTGAAGAAAAACATCGTGAGGAAACCCGCATATTTAAAAACCAACTGTCCCAACTCCCAGGCACTACAGTATTTCAAGAGTGGTTACTTCGCTCGGAGAATACTGTATAAATCATCCATTAACGGATGTAAAGGCCTAAGTTTTTCGGCAAGAAGAGTTATCGTTATTTTATATATATAAAAATATGCCTGACAACGCTTTTTCCCAAAGGCTCTGGGACGAGCCACTCTGCAGACGGGTACGGAATAATCTTCTTAATACGTCTTCCAGTCCTGTGGAGCAGGCTCGCCTCTTAGCTGCGGAGAAGTGGGAGTCGGGCCTTTGGCTACAAGCGTTGCCGTCACCCAATACGGGCACATTACTGGATCGAACCGCTTTCCGATTTGCCTCTTCCCTGCGTCTTGGCACTCCCCACGTCGTCCCCCACCGCTGCGTTTGTGGCGCAAACGTGGACAGCCTTGGACACCACGGTCTGTCCTGTCAGCGAAGCGCCGGCCGCATCTCCCGACATCACTGCCTAAACGACCTTATCCGTCGGGCTCTTGTCACCGCCGGAATACCAGCTGTGCTGGAACCCTCTGGCTTGGCGCGCGACGATGGCAAGAGACCAGATGGTATGACCCTGGTCCCTTGGAGAGTGGGACGGGCTCTTGTATGGGACGCAACTTGCGTCGATACACTTGCTCCGTCCCATGTCCAGGGCACCTCGAGTACTGCAGGTGCGGCCGCCAATCAGGCGGAGAACCTCAAGCAGCGCAAATACATATGAGAACCTTAGTGGGGATCTCATATTTGAACCGTTTGGGGTTGAAACCCTAGGTTCATGGGGTCCGGGTGCGCACAAACTTTTCAGAGAGATTTCCAAAAAACTAATTGAGGCCACCCGAGACCCCAGAGCCGGCACCTATCTGGCCCAAAGAGTGAGTATCGCAATCCAGCGGGGAAACTCTGAGCCTTCTAGGTACTCTGCCTGGTGGGGACGACCTGGGAGATTTCTTTTTACTGTAACTTTTTAAGTTTTTCTAGTTTTAATGTTCTTTTTAGTTAATTTTTTTAAGTACCTACTTAGCTATAATATATTATGTATTATGAATATAATAAATAATTTTTTACCTGTAGGTTAGATTTTAAATATAAATAAAAAGTTATCATAGTTAAATTATTTTACTCTGACCATTTAGATGACATTTAACAAATAAATTTTAATGAACACTAAAACTTTATTAAAAAATATATAAGTAGGTAAGTAGTAGAAGTAAAACCGAACTTTCGTCTGTAATAAAAATTATGTCTACTTTTTATAAGAAACTAGCTTTTGCCCGCGGCTTCGCCCGCGTGAAATATTGTTCTTGGAGAAAAAACTTCTTCAGCAAATAACTTTACTCACTGCTATATATTTCTGTCTACGATATTGAAAATGTTTTTAGGGTTCCGTACCCAATAGGTAAAAATAGGACTTTATCATATCAACGCGTCACGCGACGTGCGAGACCGCTTGATATAAGTATTTTTATACGGATGAGTATATTATGATCTATACTAATATTATAAAGAGGAAAGGTTTATTTCTTTGCATAGGCTCCGAAACTACTGAACCGATTTTGATGATATAGACCACGAGGATGGACATATTAGCATTGGCGTGGGGTTCCTATAACTCCTTTCTTATCGGCTTCCCTAATCACTCACCTTTTGAAGACTCTCATCCAAATCAATACATATATTATATTTTAATTTAATAATTTTAATTTGTATTTTTTTACATGGGTATATTTTTTTTAAACGTCTTTACACAAGCAGTAGATTACGTGCCCGAAGTATTCGTAATTGATTTTACAAAACCTTAAGGCTACGGCTTCCCTATGAAGGAGAACCAGCCTTCGCCACTGCATATTAGGCTACTTTTTGTAGGCTGTTCCTCGCGGAAACCGTACATTTTTTCGCTGTCCTTTAGCGCGCACGAAGTGGTGGGAAACATCAAAAGAATAATATTGAATATCGCTACAGAATACATAATAGTACCACGTAATATGACGGGAAATTTATGATACGTAAATGAAGTCAAAACTATTAAAACGTTATTAGACATTTCAACAATAGGTACTGATCAACTACCTCCATAGTAAAATCTTAATTACTTCTGTACAATATATTCGTGAGCCTCCATATACTCCATATAACAGAAAGTTTCTGAATGTAACTTGAATGAATAATGAAACGTACAAAATTATACAGAACAGAATGCATAATGGATACATTCGTAACCTTATCACCCATATTGTTGTAGGCAAATACAGGAGGCGCTAAATAAGCCTATTAGCATTATACTAGTACATAACGTGGCCATACGTGACATACGTCCCACTTTCGGCGGGACAGTCCAAGACAGTCCCGCTTCCAAGCCATCTGTGACATCTGTCCCGCTGTCCCCAGCAAGGCTGAAATTGTCCCGCTTTTGTTAAGAGACAAAAAATAACATTAAATGCACGTGAGCGGTGAACCCTTATACAAGCGCCTGGTGTTTTCGATACCACGACAGCGACCGACGTAGAGGCCGTTCAGCGACATATGTAATTCTGTTGTCATCTTCGAATAACAACAATACATCTAAGACGTATACACCATGTATATTATACCTATTATAGACAAGGCATGTTGAGGCAAAGAGTGTAATTGATTTTAATATCAATATTAAGTATTTATTTTTCAGCCGAAACATCTTTTACATAAGCTGTAGATCACGTTCAAAAGTTTGAAACTTTTTAAAAATTAAAGTAGGTAACTTTAAGTACAAAGTACCTACCTAGTATCCACCTAAGGGCGCGTGTCAACGCACCGGATTCTACCCGGCCCGGCCCGGGCGCCAGTTACGTATGAAACCGGCTTGGGGCGCATGTCGACGCACCAGTTTCTACGCGGTCCGGCGCGGCGCCAGTTATGTATGAAACCGGCTTCGAGTTTAACCGTCGCTAGCGCCGGCGCATGTACACGCGCCCTTGGTTCTTCATACATAACTGGCACCGGTCCGGCGCCGGGACACTCGCGCGCGCGTCTATCCGACCGTAAGCGGAAATGACGGCCCTCCCAGTCCAAATAAAATGAGCTACTCTACCACGATAAACTCGCGTACCTCGTTAGGTTACGCTACCGCGCGCGAGCAACCTCACTCGTCAGAGAGTGAGGAAGCGGTCGGACCCGTCACCAAGGGGGCAGTCCCTCCCAGTCATAAAAATAGTTCACTCGAAAATATCCCCAAAAACCCGGTATGTACACCACCCCTAGGGGTCGGTATAGGAGGGGGTCAAACCCCCTCTTCGCACTCCTACCATAAAAACTAGCCAAAAGGCAGTCACAAATCCGATTAAGCTAAAGCGACTTAAATGTCATTAGCGTAGACCCATTCGGAAAAAAGGCGCCGGACCGCGTAGAAACCGGTGCGTCGACACGCGTCCGAAGTTGAACTGGAGCTAGTGCCGGCGTGTCGACAGTATGAAGCCGGTTTCATACGTAACTGGCGCCGCGCCGGGCCGGGTAGAAACCGGTGCGTCGACACGCGTCCAAAGTTGAACTGGCGCTAGTGCCGACGCGTCGACAGTATGAAGCCGGTTTCATACATAACTGGCGCTGCGCCGGGCCGGGTAGAAACCGGTGCGTCTACACGCGTCCGAAGTTGAACTGGCGCTAGTGCCGGCGCATCGATAGTATGAAGCCGGTTTCATACATAACTGGCGCATAATAATGTGTTTAACAGACTATATTATATGTATGTATGTTTTTTATATAATATCTATGGACGCTTTCACACCACGTCAATCTGGTCCCGTGGTAAGTTCTTGAAGAACTTGTGTTACAGGTAGGGGATCGGAAACTGGTCACATTTAAAAAAACCGGTTTTTTGGTCCCAGCCTTCTTCAAAACCGGGTACCCGGGTTTTTTCGGGTATTTCGGGTTTTTTGTTGATTTTGTAGAATTTTGTTAGGAATGTCCTTAAATTTACCTTCATCTGTTTTTTACTATTACATCGTAATACTGGTAAAATGTAATCCCGCCAAAAACATTTTCTGTAAAGTAATGCCAAGATGATACCATATAACTCGCACTATCCAAAAGCTATTAGATCTCATGTAAAACCAAGCTTCTGGCTCTACTAAACTTCTAACTCTGCACGCCTTACCTCTACAACCCTAATTTCACAAACTCCTTAATCAAAAAATGCGGCTTTTCGCTACAGTCGCTTAAGCGTAAGGTCAACATTTACAGACATTTTTTCTGTTATACCACAGAATACTTAATAGTGGGTACAGAAGGCTCTCTCTGAAAAGTCATTTATGAAGAAGGGACTCTAGCGACGATACGATTAAGTTCAATTTAGATCGCGCAGTGCTGGATTGCCTACGGTTCTATTTACTTAGAAGTTGCGTCTCTTTCTATCGCGTATCTCTTATCTTTTCTGTCACAATCGGGGTTGTCTCCTTTTAGAAGGTAATTTAATCTTAATATTTAATTACAACTTTTTTAGTACTTACCTACTGTACTTTAGTGAACAAATTACTTTCCAAATAAACCTAAGGTCGGTGTTAATAGTACTTTAAGGGCCGATTTCTCAATCGTCAGTTAACTCTTACCTGAGGAATAAATATGTGACTGACAGATTATTCATACAAAATCTGTCAAAGGCACATAATTATTCCTCAGGTAATAGTTATCTCACAATTAAAAAATCGGCCCTAATTCTAATAAATTCGCGCATACTTACTTACGTTTTCGATACCTTCACGAGAAGTGAGACAGACCTACGGGCTTAGCATGGCGATCCGAAGAAATAAATTTAAAGAATAAATATTCTATTCAAATAGTTTGTTGCAAAATGTTTATTTTGAGATTATCGTAAGACTTTTTAACATTGAATTTGGAAAATATTTCTATTTGAGCTGACAAAAGAGGCCATTTTGTGAGCTCATGCTTGGGAAGAAAAGAAAGATTGTTGTTCTTATAACGACAATGCATCGACCTTGCTGCCCTGCCAACAGCTATTTTGCTCCGAATGGTATTAATATTTCTTCAATCTCTCATTTTGTCGATTCTTCGGTGTTTCGGTCGCCTGCTGATCAAAAATGTTGAATCACGCCGCCTTACTATTACTCTAGGTACTTTTGTCGACAAATGACTTTTCAAATCGATCTATGATTCAATCCAATCCATAAAGTAATGCGACGAACAAATCTCGCGCATACGTCACTCACTGCTCGCGAGTTAGTCCCTACTGATTGGCCCGTTTAAGTGGGCCGCCGTATGTACTTTTGTATGAGATCTAGTAGCTTTTTGAGAGTGCGAGTTATATGGTTTGGTCTTGGCATTACTTTACATGAAAATGTTTTTGATGGGATTGGGGTAAGTCTCGAAAAGGTAGTCTGGTAGCGCTTCGCTCACTCGTGTTGGCGGGGGCACGGTAGTGCATACAACATGAAAACATTATCAAGACGTACTTACTTATATTAAAAGCGTTCATCCAAAACGGTAATCCATAGCAGCACAGTGTGGGTAGGTACACACTATGCTGACACACTGTGCTGCTATGCCATACACATCCACGAATCGAGAAAGCTTTCGACAGACTTACTGGCGCAAAAAATGCGCACGCTTTGAGTTTTATGTTGCCAAACAAAAAATACATGGCAGATTTTTTTTATAATGGGCTCCTTTTCTAAAGTCGGTTTAACCATAAATGGGCCGGCTTCATCGGGTAAATATCACGGCCTTACAGAAAACCGTCGTAAAATAACGCTTGCGTTGTGTTTCGCCGAGTGAGTGAGGTTACCGGAGGCCCAAGGGATGTCGCAACACCAGAGGAGTTACAAGTGTAACTCCTCTGGTGTTGCGAGTGTCTAAGGCCCACTTGCGCCAATCCGGGTAAAAGTTAACCTTGGGTTAAAATATTATACTTTCTCCTGCACAAATACGAAGAACGAGAGAGATAACATGATTTTTAACCCAGGGTTAACTTTAACCCGGATTGGCGCAAGTGGGCCTAAAGGACGCAGCGGTATCGCTTACCATCAGGCGATCCGTCTGCTCGTTTCCTGGTCCATTACATAAAAAAACCATTGGGTAAGTCAGTACTGGAATAAATTTTGGAAAAGTCAAGGTCACCATAGTGTCCTCGAGAATTGTTGTTTTCTGTGACCCCTTTAAGAGGTCAAGGTGATTGTAGAGTAGGTCATGGTATGTATGAATGGTTCGCTGCTCTGATAGAATGTCATTGATCCACCAGCGAGCTCCGGCTGCCAGTTGGAGACCATCCAATAAATCACAATTAGATCCATACAAAGTTACCACTTGTTTGGGGTTGGCAGTGTAAGGAGATTCCTCTTTGTCAGAGGGACTTCTTCCTCTCGTGACTGTGGCTTATTATGTCATATTATGTCAGTCATTGAAAATATATAAACAAATAACTCACGAGAATAGAAATACGTAACTTTTAGGCTAGGTCACATCATTGTTGGGTGTTATTACTTATTAGTAGGTAAAATATATAACTAATAGGTAACTGGTCACATAATAAGTATCCCACCAAAACATTTTCATGTAAAGTGATGCCAAGACGATACCATATGACTCGCGCTGTCAAAAAGCTATTAGATCTCATATAAAACTACTTCTGAAGTTCTGACTCTACACGCCTTAACTCTACAAGCCTTACTACACAAAGTCTACACCTCAGTCAAAATATGTGGCCTGGCCATTTCGCTACATTCGGTTGGGCGTAAGGTAAAAAACTTAAGGACTGTTTTTGTGTTATACTATTCTTGCAGGAACGAAACGGCCAATACTATATTTACGCGGGCGGAGTCGCGGGAAAAAACTGGTTTAATATACGTAAACAAAGAGACTATAGTGTACTTTAATGCAATCAATTTGAATGTTACTAATTTGCCGGACAATAAAGAAATGCAATAGTCGAATAGTCTACGTGACCGAGACAGCCAGTGTCTCGGTCACGTAGACGGTAGAGCGAATGAAAGATGATCGAGCGTCAAAAAGAGCGTTTGTAGGCCGAGTGACCGGTAGACGACCGGTGGGACGCCCCAGGTATCGCTGGAGGGACGAGGTGGATAAGACTGATATGGCGTTGCTAGCAGATGTCGCCCTGGGAAGATGTCGCCCAGCCCCAGGACTGGACGAAATGGCGTACTGGACGAAGGGCCCTAGGCCAAACTCAATATCTAAATTATCTCGTAGGTCAGTTATCAACATACGTGTCACTGCTGTCGCACGCGACCAGCACATGTTTGTGTTGGCACCAGCCTCTATCACTTGCATCCGTTACGTAACACTGTGATTAAGATATTGTGTCGTTATGTTTACAGATTAGTTAGTGACTAGAGTAACTTAGGCACGGGCGTAGCCTGGTTTTAGTTTCGGGGGGATACATAATTATAGTACAAATTAGTATCAAAGTTCTGATTAAGGCTGTTGATTTTTTTTTAATAACTTCAAAAAATCATCTTTCAGATAGGGTTAAATGGGGCGGCAAAATATGTTAATTGGGCTGGGGCGCAAAATTTCTAAATACGCCTCTGTATATAGGTCATATATTCTCTGTATTATATCCGTTATTGGTTATTGGATGATTTATACAGTATTCTCATTGTATTCTCCGAGTGAAGTAACCACTCTTGAAATACTGTAGTGCCTGGGATAGGCGGTTTTAAATGTCGTATGGTTGACAAGCACATACGGCATTCTCACAACACAGTCAGCCTAGTCCAGACTCCAGAGGAATGACTGGTCAATACGTCTGGGGCCAACCATGTGCGAGTTTCCTCACGATGTTTTCCTTCACCGTTAGAGCGCCAATAATTCCTGGAAATCGAAGTTCGATCCTGCACTCACTCGAGTGCGAATCAAACGTTCTACACACTAGGCCACGGAGCTAAAGAGTGACTAGAGTATGGTTGGCAAAACAAGGCATCCCCAATTACCTACTGGCAATTGAGGCTGAGGCTGAGGCTTGAAAATTTGTTGATATTTGCATCCATCAGCATTACAATACTAATTAATATTTATTAAAATAGTTGTATTTAATTTAATTTAAGTTTATTCTGTATAATAAGTGTGTTAGCGTGGAGCTGTCAATTATCTTATCAAATATTATGCTTTTGTGTAAAATTCAATTTTGGACTAGTAACCTAATTAGTCCCACTATCCTATGCCTAGTTAGCAATTAATTAAAATAGTAGATTGTTAGCCTAGGGTTGAAAGGAATCAATTCCCGAGGTAGTTAGGCATCAGTCCGAGTAGGAATTCATTCTTTTACTCGTGGCATACACTCTACTTTACATTTAGAATATGAGGAAAATAAAACTAGTTGTTTATCTAAACTATTTATTGAAAAAAAACTTGCCGCTCGCCGCGGCACTCGCGGCTTATTCCGCTCAAAGAAGTTTGCGCTAAATTCACACTGGCTGTTTAGAAAGTCATGTCATTTTTAATAGTTTTTTTTTTACTTATACATAAAACAACACTACTTTCCGAGTATGAGAAATGAAAATATAATTGTTCCTAATAAGGCTACGTTTCCACGAGTTATTTGTGGTCTCGCAGGCATAAGGCTAAACTCTATAAAAAATATTCATGCGGCATGCCATTTCGTTGTATGGACTCTCGTTACTCACGAACATTGAACATTTTGGAGAAGTACCCCTAACATGATCTATCAGTACGAAAAGTAACAAATTTCTGTGCCTTACTTAGTTTGGAAATTCTACAACGGTTTCTCGAAAAAAGTTATGAATTGAACCTAAGGCTGGAACTGTATGCAGCAAGTATGCAGTATGGTCCGGAATCCGAGATACCGCCGATGAAAATTCTGAGATAGAGTTGAAAATAGAAGTGTCGAGAGCTGTCGCCTGTCATTAATAATTATATGACATTGACATTTGACTCGACAGTCGACACACGTATTTTTGATTTTCAACTCTTCAACGGATTCCACATCTTATTACAGTCCGAGTCAGCCAAACAGACTGACAGACAAATGGATGTCCGACGTATAGAGAGAAACGAGGCAAGAACACTAAAAATGATGTATAGAGAGAAACGCGGCAAGAACACTAAAAATGATTCATATAATATACCTAATAGATGTTGCCGCGTCTTCGTGTGGGCTAAAGGAGATCCCGGGGAACCGTACATTTAGCTGCAATAAAAAGTAGCCTATGGTCTACTCTATATCTGTGCCTAATTTCATCAAACGGAACTAGTTTCGGAGCCTATTCGATGCAAACAACAAATAAACAAACTTTTCCTCTTTATTATATTACTAGCTAATGCCCGCAACTTCGTTTGCGCAGAACTAACGAAAGCAGAACCCTATTTTTTTAAACGGAACCCTAGAATAAAAGTAGCCTATGTCAGACCTTATAACATAAGCTATCTGCTAGTGAAAGTCCCGTGAAAATCGTTCCAGTCGTTTCATAGATTAGCCGGAACAAACAGACAGACAGACAGACAGACGGACAGACAAAATTAAAAAAAATGGTATTTTATTATAAGTACCGAATATACTTTCAGATTAATTTTGTGAAAAGCTGTTAATTTGAAGCTACAAACAGACATTTCAATTTTATTTATCTGTATAGATGTATAGATATAGTATAGAATTATAGATTTATCATCTCAAATATGAAACTTTGTTACGTGTTTTAAGATGCGCTGTCGAAAATAGATTATATACCAAGGGCGCCGAACTATATATAAACGAAAACATATTTATATGCGACGCCAGTGGCCCATATGCATTTATTTACAGCTATTTTAAATCCGACTAGCTTTAACGCCTGGCTTCACTCGCGTTATAAGAGATTTTTGATAATTAAAACAACTTGTATATTATAGCTATTCTCTGCTGTATTAAACCTCAAGGTGTTAAAACCAGCTGCAACAATTATGTCTCTCTCATTCTATGGTCCTCCGTAGTCCAGTGATTTAGAGCTTGCCTCTTATCTCTGGAGGTCATGGGTTCCATCTCCGCGTTTGAACAATAAATATAATAGGTATGTTGTTTTCAAGTCTGGTTATAACTTGATTGCACAATGATCACCTGATTGTCTGATAAGAAAATACGCCACTGCTATCGAAATCGGTGTGGACTGTGGGAAGCTCTGAGCTATTATAAAATATTTCATTTTATTATTATTTTCTCATTCTACGTTGGCGCCATACCAGTAACGCTACTTAAGGCCCTCCCCCGAGCAAAAAACCTTATGGCGGTCAGCCGCATAACCCAGTTGAAAATTTTTCACATAACTTAGTTCAAAATTGACCAAAAAAAAATTTAAACGGCGAATATCTAGCTTATGAAATTGCCTATCTATTGGTGTGTGTCCCAAATAAAATTAACTTGTAAATACTATGGAGACGCTGAAACTATAATTGAATGTTCATTGAATTATAGTTTCAGCGTCTCCATAGTATTTACAAGTAAACTTTATTTGGGACACACACCAATAGATAGGCAATTTCATAAGCTAGATATTCGCCGTTTTAATTTTTTTTTGGTCAATTTTGATCTAAGTTATGTGAAAAATTTTCAACTGCGAACAACTGAAAAAACTTTTCGGAAAAGTGCAATAAAACCAACAGCCTAACATAGCGTCATTGAGGTATATACATGGAGGGGCCCTTACAGTTCTATACATACTAGCGCTTATACAAATATGATGGAAATATGAGACAGACGGTGAAATATCATTTGGTCTCTTTCTATCTAATGCAATAATTTTCATGTTAGAAGAAACAGCAGTATTTTTGTTTTTGCTCATTTTAGAAACATTAGACTTCAAAACTTTAACAATTAACGAAATGTGGAACGATCCGCCATTTTCTGCTCATTAACTGTCAATTAACTGTGGTAGGTCTCCTGTCAAAAGGTTGTTTATGTTTTGTTTATTTAAGAATTTCCAAGAGATTATAAAGACTTATTCTTTAAAATTTTATTTGAATGTTGTAAAAGTGATAATTAACATGCCTAAACGTTATATTGCAAGGTGCAATGCAATAAAGAGTATAAATCAACCTCAATTGTACTTACGCAGGTTAGTAGCCGGTTTTATGCAATACTATAAACATTTCATGAAATAATTGCATTGCAATTTGATTTTTTCATTTATTATATTCATATCCACTTAAATTTCATTAGAACAGTCCTTTAAATTGCATTTTAAGTCATTAGATTTATTTACGTAATTGAAAAGTGTTGTACCTACCTACCGTTTGTAATAGTTATCGATAAAGGTACAAATAATAATTACATCGATAAAAACATAATAATTACATTTGTGTTATGTCTCAAAAAGCAATCTGAATGTATTCGATGTGGTTTTAAAAATATAAGTTTGATAGCTTTTAATAATATTGTTGTGACCAAAATTATTTGACAAATGATAAAACTAATAATACTTGTTTTTTATAGGTTTCCGAAAAGTGATATAATAAGCAAATTATGGTTGAAAGCTGGAGAAGAAAATATAATTCCCCGGACCCAGTCAAGAGAATAGCATAGCCAGTTTTTGAACAAACTTAATTTTATTTAGAAATGGATAGACTTATTCATTTTAATATAAGTGGATATATTCCTTTGTCTTTTATTTCTATTCCACCTTAGATAGTTCAAAAAGTTTTTAGTTCCATCTGTCGATGCCACAAGGACTAATTATTTGCCAAGCTATAAAAATGTAACACCTATTAATTGTAACCATATTTTCACCAAATAAAGCATCTTGTCATTATGTATAAGATTAGGTTACGATGGGACTGACTTACGCTGTACATCAAAAGTCCCTAAATAAAGAATAAAAAAAGCACCATTTCATTTCATATACCAATTTATACAGTTGGCTCGTATGAAAATAAATATTTAACCATATTATAACCTCTAAGGACCTAGGAGTTAAAGGATCCTTAAATAATAAAAGATAAACGTGTTGACTTCAATAAAGAAATGGCACTTCTTTCCCATGGTAAATAAAGTTAAGTCTTACTTGATTAATAAAGGTATTACAATTTTTTTTGAAAAAATGGTCCAGTTAGAACAAATAGAATAAAACTATCCTCAGCAATCAGCATAGAATACTCAGGATGTCGGTTAAAAGATATTATCGATTAATAAAAGTAGTTAAATGTACAATGTCATTAGTAAAATAAGTTTTTTTACTTAATTTCATGTCATAAACCAATTTATACAGTTGGCTCAGCTCGTATACAAATAAATATTTAAGGACCTTTTAACTCCTAGGTCCTTAGAGGTTATAATATTATAACCTATAAGGACCTAGGAGTTAAAAGATCCTTAACTAATAATTATACTTAAGCGTGTTGACTTCAATAAAGAAATGGCACTTCTGTCCCATGGTAAATAAAGGTAAGTCTTACATGATTAATAAAGATATTACAAAAACTTTTTTGAAAGTGGTCCAGTTAGAACAAATAGAATGTATACCTAAATATATCGTCAGCATCGAATACTTTTTTGGATGTCCGTTAAAAGATATTATCGATTAATAAAAGTAGTTAAATGTACAATGTCATTAGTAAAATAAGTTTTTTATTTACGTATACACGTATTACATGTAAGTTATTGTAAAACTTATGAAAATTTAAAATATCGATACTGTCGATACCCATAATTGCAACTCTAGTTCGGCAGCCATTTTTTGCTCATAATCAGCTGATAAATTGGACACGTTTTTGTCATAGGTAGGGCCTGTCCTTTGAATTCTTTAGTCATTGCATAGCGTCGATACTAAAAACTTATTTTCGGCTATGCGCTGTCCCTCGTAGTCTGCCATGTCGCGGATGCCCCGGTGCCCGGGCCATGGCCTTTTTAACCCTAGGGTATATACGGATCATTCTAAGTTAAGAGGTACTTTCGATGGCCAAGACAAAAAAAATGGCTTTTTTTATATTAACTTCATAATTAAACTATTTGTTGCAGTGCTCTTCTGTCAGAGATGATTAATACTCGAATGTGTTCGAAGGAATGAATGTTTATTTACAGAAACTTATCCTATTTATACAAAATTTTCTATATACAATAACCAATCAGATACAATAGCCAATCAGAGACAATAGTCAATCAGAGCCAATCAGATAATTCAAGGTCGTGCGCAGAATTCCTAGTTGTCCGGTAGAGGGCGCTACTTGTATTCTCCCATATATTCATTACTTAAGGCCACGAAGACCAAGCGAAATAGGCATTTAACGCTTCCAAGAGTTGCCCGCAATTGCCGCAAAGCGAACCGCGCGCCTACGTCGCCGGCGTGAACTTACCCAAAGTGTTACAGTGTAGACGTGTCGGCAGTAGGTCATCTTATTTTATTATTTGTATTGAAAAAGATAATAAAATCCATAGATAACTGTTTTAATGCAACACATAGCACACATAATTTGAATAGATATTATAGGTAGGTACCTACCTAAGTAAAAAATGATTAAATTATATTCAATTATTTTGACAGTTTCTATGCAGTGTGTTCTGTTACAAGTATAAAAACACGCTGTGTTCGATGTGTGCATGGAGACGAGTACCTATCGTTAGCTCGTGTGGTCACTAAAGTACGTGTCGTTTCGTGAGATAATAATACTGTATCAGGTAGGCGCTGACGATTTGATGGTAACTACTTAGGCAGGCACTTGCAAAAAATGTATTCCTACTGCCGAGTCCGCACGTTTGCCACTTGCCGCAAAATCCAAACCTCCACAAACGTTTGACTTTTTGAAAATCCAGATTTCCGAATTTTTTCTCCCAAAAATCCGGATTATCCGGATAATTCAGATTTTTTCATTTTTTTTTAAATTTGTTGCATATTTTATAAAACTTTAATGTTTATTTTACTACTATGTTGTAACAAAACTTACACTCATTAGTAAAAAAAAAGAGTTACTTTTTTATAATTTAATTTAAATAAATTCTGATTTTAAGTTGTAAGTATTAGAATTACAATCTGAATAAATAAAAACATAATGAGATTATATCAAAATTATATACTTAATTATATAATTTTTTTTTATTTTTAGAAATATTTTTGATTACGTTTCAAATCCTACAATGTTCAGTTTTATAGTTAGTATTTTATTTTAAATAAGGTATGTATATATTGTTATTTACTAAATGTTCCAGCAGAAAGAATTATAAAAAATTGGAATAGCCTGTGATCTTTTTAACGCTTTTTTTACATATTCACCACTACCGTTTTCGTAAAGTTCCATTTCTATGTGAAAGTACTAACGTAGGAAAATTAATACAGTTTAATAAAACGTAGGAAACTGAAAATCCTTTAAATCGAGATCCGGGGAGTGAAGACAAATCATTTGAAGCATGGGGCTGAACAAATAATTTTGTATGGACGAAATTGGACCACTTTTGAGTTATTGAAAGTAAAAATCACCCACCTGTTTGGGTAATAATTAAACACGTAAATGGTGCTTTTAATTCCCTCGGTAACTAACAGAAGTACAATAAGCAATTCTAAGCACAATTTAAAACCTATAACTGTTGTAAGATCTTTATTTTAACATTTTACTTACAAATAAACAGTAACATCTTACTCTTCATTGCACTTTGAAGTTTCCGCTATAAGATGAAAACTACATTACTTAAAAAAATAACAGTGGTTTACACAAATCGTTGGTGCTATTTTTGACACCTATATCTTATCTTTAAAATATTATCTAAAAATAATTATTTCTACGCAAAAACAGGAGCGTTGATTTTCATTTAGTTTTGCTACTGACTCGTTCGGCAAAACTCTCTCTAATCTTAAACCAACCAGTCAGGTATTATCGACTCCAAAACTTCTTCCTGATATCATAGAGATAATATTTAGGTATTTGGACTTAGATATTCATTATTTAGAAGATAATTAAATATAGTTAAACCACTACATTTCTTTTTAAGCTGTCATATTAATTTGGCATTCTATGATTGTAGAAATTAAAATTGCAATAATATGTTTAACTTTCGTTAGTAAGAATTCAATAAATATAAAAATACAAAGCTTTAATTGGGTTTGGATTTGCTTATTATACTTCTTACTACTTGTGCAATTGAAACTGAAACCATATTCAGTGTTTTTATAAATTGGATCACCTATTAATGAACTGTACTACTACTGAAAAAATATAAAATTGTAAGTATCTTAGAAACAGTCCATACATCTATACTAATATTATAAAGAGGAAAACTTTGTATGTTTGTTTGTTTGTAATGAATAGGCTCAAAAAGTACTGGACCGATTTCAAAAATTCTTTCACCATTCGAAAGCTACATTATCCACGAGTAACATAGGCTAAATTTTATTTTGGAAAAAAATAGGGTTCCGTAAGATATTTGGGTTTTTCGGACACAAGGTGTAAAAAAATCAACCAGAAAAGTTACTTATTTTGCGTACGCTGCCTAAACTATAAAAGATAGAACCATAAAATGTTCTAATTAATTGTAGATCTTATAAGTATCTACAAAAAAGTCCGCGACACACTATACCTATCTATGTCGAGTGAGGCACAACAACCATTTTTTTATTTAGAAATCTTGAATTTTTTTTGGACTACATTTAAACGCGTTTATTTTACTCATGCTATTAATCCTTATCAAAATAAATTATTTCATCACTAAGTACAGTTTATGTAGATAATATTTGGTCTTTTAATGATTAAAATTGGATGTTTGGTTTTGAAGTTATGGCGAAATTAAAATATTACGATTTCTGCTGCACGGCCCGTTGCGAAGTGGGGCGTCGCGTCGTCGCCAAGGCGTGCGAGTTTAGATCTATGAGTAAATTTTTTGTTTTGTGTTCGTTGTAACTATGATGGATAGATACTTGAGTAAATATTTATTTAGTGATTGTTGTATTGTTAGTTCTGAAAAGTGTAGGTATTTCATACGATAAAAGTATACCCACTTACTTATTTCATTAAGTATTAGCATAGTAGGTACCTATATTAATTTGTTTCTGTTTGTTTTGACTAAATTTCACCCGTTTTGTTAGAGGTTTAAAGACATTCTGTTATCTGTAGTATTAGTATCAGTATTGTACCCGTGCGAAGCCGGGGCGGGTCGCTAGTATACATATATAGCGGCCATAATATTTTAACAGATCTTCATCCCTCGCATTTCCATTTAATGGATTGACTATGTTCTACCAAATAACTTGAATAAATGGAAAAATGTGTCAACAATTTCAACAGGACAACAAATAATATCAAATTATCCAAAGGCATGTATTTAAACTCACGACAAAACATATTTATTTCTTATGTTTACGCGAATATTGTTCATTGTTTTAAACACTTACGGATTTTGTCGCGTTACGTAAACGTAACCGTAAAAGGTAAACCGTGACAAAATCCGTAAGTGTTTAAAACAATCACGACAAAACAATTAAATTTTGGATGTGAAAATACCGAATATTGAATACTAAATTACCATGTTGGCTAAAGAATGTAAGGAATAAAAAATTACAAATCTGGTGACTAAATAATACCACTGAATATTCCAAACTGGCAGACTGATATTATATTAGCGAACAAATAACCATCTTGGCGACAATTTGTGAGTACACATTTAATTTAAGAATAGGTACATATATTTTCCGTAATGTAGGTAACTCAAAAAACATACAAGCAGCAAAACCAGCGCACATAAAAAAAAACGAAGGAGCGTACAAAATTCCCAATTTTTAATTTTCCTCGACTTGGTGTAGATATTGGGTAGATTCATTTTGAAATTTAAAAATAACGGTTATTCATTTTTCGCAAAATTAACATAGGTGTCGTTACTAAGTTTTTGGGGGTGCTGGATACGAAAATGACATTCATTTTGAAATTTCAATATGGCGGACATACTTAATTTTATAAAAATAATATGGTTGTCCCTTTGTTGGTTTCTGGGGGTGCTGATTACAAAAAAGTCATCCATTTTAAATTTCCTTAGTAACCCCGCAACCTCAAATTTTCTTCATGATGGGAGAAAAAGAAATTCGAAAATCCTGAATATTCCAACATTTCTATAGCTTTATGCATCCCGGCCCCGGTTTTTCAATGTAGAGCATTTATATTTTTTTAATAAAATAGATTCTATCTCGGAAACGGTGCATCTTAATGAAAAATAATGAAAATTTCCTCCCCCTTAGAAACTCCGCAACATCATATTTTCTTCATGATGGAAAAAAAAAAATCTGAAAATCCTAAATTTTCCAAATTTTCTATAGCGTTTTACACCGTTCGTGTCTCAAAGTAGAGCATTATCGTATTTTTTTTCTATAATGGCTTCTATCTCAGAAACGGTGCATCCTACTTGAAAAATAATGAAAATTACCTCTCCCTTAATAACTCCGTAACCATATATTTTCTTCAAGATGAGAGAAAAAGAAATTCGAAAATCCTGAATTTTCCAACATTTCTATAGCTTTATATATCCCTCGTATCTCAATGTAGAGCATTTAATTTTTTTTTATAAAATTGATTCTATCTCGGAAACGGTGCATCCTATTGAAAAAATAATGAAAATTTCCTCCCCTTAAGAACCCCGCAACACCATAGTTTCTTCACGATGGAAGAAAAAGAAATTTGAAAATCCTGAATTTTCCAAAATTTCTATAGCTTTATACACTGTTCGTGTCAAAGTAGAACATTGCCATATTTTTTTTCTAAAATCGCTTCTATTTTAGAAACGGAAAAATAATACTATTACTGGAAAAATAATAAAAATTTCCTCCCCCTTAACTCGGAAATCGCATATTTTTTTCATGAATGCCAAAAAAAGAAATTTGAAAATCCTGAATTTCGAAAAGTTTCTATACCTTACATAGCTGGTACCTCTACAAACTACATGTTAATTTTACGAAGATTGGATAGTCTCCATTTTGGAAAATGAAATTGGAAGACAATTTTATAATCAGCATATGAAACATGGAAAAAGACATCCATTTTTAATAAAAAAAAAAATATACGCCATTTTGGAATTTTAAAACGGATTTTATTTTCATATCATTCTGCACCCCCAAAAACCTTGAAAACGATACCCATACCAAAGAAAAAAAAACCTCCAATAGTATCCAAAACTGGGATTTTCCGTAGCTTGCAAATTGAATTTTTAGCAGCTATTAATTTATCAATCAAATCTTTATAAGCTACTTACATGGTATAATGGTCACCAACTTATCGGTGCTAATTGGATTAAATTTCGCTACTTTTTATCTGCCGATTTTTGTATTTTTTGTCACTTGAGTGATTTCACCAGTTTGGTAATTTAGTCGCCAACATATTAATTCGCTGCCAAATTCAGCAATACAGTATGCTCACGTGCAGTCACCAACTTATTTTTTGTTCACTCGATTAATTATATCCCTTATTCAAATATTGTACGTCTAGAGTACATACTAATTACAATTAAAATATGTAATTTTCATAGTAGTAACCAAGATTGATTGAAGTAATTTAGTCGCCAGCATATTAATTCGCTGCCAAATTCAGCAATACAGTATGCTCACGTGCAGTCACCAACTTATTTTTTGTTCACTCAATTAATTATATCCCTTATTCAAATATTGTACGTCTAGAGTACATACTAATTACAATTAAAATATGTAATTTTCATAGTAGTAACCAAGATTGAAAAAATCGAAAAATCCGGATTTTTCGAATTTTTCGAATTTCGAAGTATCCGGATTGCAACCCCTACTTGCGAGTGACTTGGTGTGTTCTGCAAAGGCAAGCATGACAGATGTTAAGCTCGTATCCTTATATTTTATTGTAAATAGAACAGCCTCCGTGGTCTAGTGGTTAGAGCTTGGCTCTCGACTCGGATGTCGCGTGGGGAGTTATTTATTATTATTATTGTAAAAACAGAAATCGAAATAAAAAGAAACGAAAAGTACGGCAAAGAAGATGGTAGATGTTACAAATTCATAAAAACCGTTTACTGGCTTATTCAATAATGTACTAAGGCTACTCCACGCATCAGCTACTTTTTTCTCATAATACACAACACAATAATATATGTATGGACGCTTCACACCAAGTCAATCTGGTCCCGTGGTAAGTTCTCGAAGAACTTGTGTTACGGGTACCAGACAACAGAAATATATTTAATAATTTTTATATTATACACATATTTAAGATTTTTAGTATATTTAATACACATTCATGACCCAGGAACACAGAAGAAATGTTTGTTCCTTCAGCATTCAAACCCGCGACCCCCGGCTTGAGCACCAACACACTCAACCACTGAGCCACAGAGGTCGTCTCATCTGGCAAAAGCAACGACATGGCGACGATAATGTTATTGTGTATGGTTATAATATGTATAACTAGCCGATGCCCGCAACTTCGTTTGCGCCTAACTGACGGAAGCGGAACCCTATTTTTTAAACGGAACCCTAAAATAAAAGTAGCCTATGTTAGACCTTATGACATCAGCTATCTGCCAGTGAAAGTCCCGCTTTCAGAGATTAGCCGGAACAAACAGACAGACAGACCGACAGACAGACAGACAGACAGACGGACAGACATTTTAAAAAATTGGTATTTTATTGTAAGTACCGAATATACTTTCAGATGCATTATGTGAAAAGCTGTTAATTTGAGGTTACAAACAGACACTTCATTTTTATTTATCTGTACCTATAGATTTAGTTCAAAAATAAAAAGGGATATAATTAATCGAGCGAACAAAAAATAAATTGGCGGCTGCACGTGAGCATACTGTATTACTGAATTTGGCAGCGAATTAATATGTTGGCGACTAAATTACTAAACTGGCGAAAACACTCGGGTGACAAAAAATTCTAAAGTCGGCAGATAAAAAGAGGCGAAATTTAATCCAAATTAGCACCGACATTTATAAGTTGGTGACTTAATTTCCGAGTTGGTGACCATTATACCATATAAACAGCTATAAAACCAGATTTGGTTGATAAATTAATGGCTGCTAAAAATTCAATTTGCAGGCTACGGAAAATCCTATTTTTGGATACTGTTGGAGTATGTTTTTCTTTGTCATGGGTGTCATTTTCTAGGTTTCTGGGGGTGCAGACTAATATGAAAATAAAATCTGTTTCGTAATTCCACAATGGCGTAAATTTTTGTTATTAAAATTAACAAGGTTGTCCTTTTCCCGGTTTCTGGTTCTGATTACAAAATTGTCTTCCAATTTCATTTTCCAAAATGGAGAATATTCAATCTTCGGAAAATGAATATGAATACTAAATTAAAAGATCTTTGGGATGCTAATTAGGATTGATGCATAGACGTATATTATAGACGAGGCATGTTGAGGCAAAAAGTGTCTCCAGTAAATTGGCCCCAATTTTTAAATTTTTGGGGCCATTTTGAAATTCGAAGTATGGTGAAAACAAAATGGCTGACATTTGAGTTATGGTGAAAACCAAGATGGCGTAACTTTTTCTTGTATGAAATTTTTTTCTGCTAAATGTACGTGATAGCCTATCTTGAGTTGAAATCTTTGGATTGATGATTATTATTACAGTATGTTATGTAGTTCAAAGTACCAGCTATGTAGGTATAGAAATTTTTAAAAATTCAGGATTCATGAATTTTTCTGCCATTCATGAAGAAAATATGCGATTTCTAGATTAATAAGGGGGAGCAAATTTTCATTACTTTTGCAGTAGGATGCACCGTTTCTGAGATAGAAGCGACTATAGAAAAAAATATGACAATGCTGTACTGAGATACGAGGGGTGTATCAATCTATAGAAATGTTGGAAAATTCAGGATTTTCGAATTTTTTTTTCTCCCATCGTGAAGAAAATATGATGTTGCGGGAATTCTAAGGGGGACGAAATTTTCCTTATTTTTTCAATAGGATGCACCGTTTCCGAGATAGAATCAATTTAAAAAAAAAGAAGTAATACTGTATATTGAGATACGACGGATGTATAAATCTATAGAAATGTTGGAAAATTCAGGATTTTCGAATTTTTTTTTCTCCCATCATGAAGAAAATGTGATGTTGCGGGGTTCCTAAGGGGGACGAAATTTTCCTTATTTTTTCAATAGGATGCACTGTTTCCGAGATAGAATCAATTTTATAAAAAAAGAAGTAATGCTGTACATTGAGATACGACGGATGTATAAATCTATAGAAATGTTGGAAAATTCAAGATTTTCGAAAAAAATTTTCACCCATCATGAAGAAAATATGATGTTGCGGAGTTTCAAAGGGGGGCGAAATTTTCATTATTTTTTCAATAGGATGCACCGTTTCCGAGATAGAATCAATTTTATAAAAAAAGAAGTAAATGCTGTACATTGAGATACGACGGATGTTTATAGCTATAGAAATATTGGAAAATTCAGGATTTTCGAATTTTTTTTTCTCCCATCATGAAGAAAATATGATGTTGCGGAGTTTCAAAGGGGGGCGAAATTTTCATTATTTTTTCAATAGGATGCACTGTTTCCGAGATAGAATCAATTTTATAAAAAAAGAAGTAAATGCTGTACATTGAGATACGACGGATGTTTATAGCTATAGAAATGTTGGAAAATTCAGGATTTTCGATTTTTTTTTCTCCCATCATGAAGAAATTTTATATAATGTTGCGGGGGTCCAAAGGGGGGCGAAATTTTCATTATTTTTTCAATAGGATGCACCGTTTCTGAGATAGAATCAATTTTATAAAAAAAGAAGTAAGTAAATGCTGTACATTGAGATACGACGGATGTTTATAGCTATAGAAATGTTGGAAAATTCAGGATTTTCGAAAAAAAATTTCTCCCATCATGAAGAAAATATGATGTTGAGGGGTTCCAAAGGGGGGCGAAATTTTCATTATTTTTTCAATAGGATGCACCGTTTCCGAGATAGAATCAATTTTATAAAAAAGAAGTAAATGCTGTACATTGAGATACGACGGATGTTTATAGCTATAGAAATGTTGGAAAATTCAGGATTTTCGATTTTTTTTTCTCCCATCATGAAGAAAATATGATGTTGCGGGGTTTCAAAGGGGGGCGAAATTTTCATTATTTTTTCAATAGGATGCACCATTTCCGAGATAGAATCAACTTTATAAAAACATAGTAAATGCTCTACATTGAGATACATTCCTAGATGTATAAAGCTATAGAAATGTTGTCCGCCATATTGGAATTTCAAAACGAATGTCATTTTCGTATCCAGCACTCCCAAAAACCTTGTAAACGACACTCATATCAATTTTACGAAAAATAAATATCCGCCATTTTTAAATTTCAAAATTAATCTACACAATAATCTACACCTCCCTAAAACCGAGAAAAATAAAAAATTGGGAATTTTGTACGCTCCTTTATGGTTTTTTTGTGTGCGCTCGTTTCTCTGCTTGTATGGTTTTTGAGTTACCTACATCATCGAAAATATATGTGCCTATTCTTAAATTAAATGTGTACTCACAAATTGTCGCCAAGATGGTTATTTAGTCGCTAAAACATAATCTGTCTGCCAGTTTGGAAAATTCAGTGGTATTATTTAGTCACCAGATTAGTAATTTTTTTGTTCCTTACATTCTTTCGCCAACTTGGTAATTTAGTATTAATTATTGGGTATTTTCACATCCAAAATTTAATTGTTTTGTCGCAAGTTTAAATACATGCCAAATAAAAAGAAGCATAAAAAAATACAAAACAAACTTTCCAATAGATTTTTATTGTATTATATGTCCAAGACCCGGGAACACAGGAAACTTTTTGTTCCTTCGGCGGGATTCAAACCCGCGACCCCCGGCTTGAGCACTAACATGCTCAATCACTGAGCCACAGAGGTCGTCTCATCTGGCAAAAGCAACGACGCGGCGACAATAAAATGTAACATGTTATTGTGTATATGTATAACTAGCTGATGCCCGCAACTTCGTTTGCATAACTTCGTTACCCGCAACTAACGAAAACGGATCCCTATTTTTTATACGGAACCCTAAAATAAAAGTAGCCTATGTTAGACCTTATAACATCAGCTATCTGCCAGTGAAAGTCCCGTGAAAATCGGTCCAGCCGTTTCAGAGATTAGCCGGAACAAACAGACAGACAGACAGACAGACGGACAGACAAAAATTTTAAAAATTGATATTTTATTGTTAGTATCGAATATACTTTCATATGCATCAAGTGATAAGCTGTTAATTTGACATTACAAACAGACACTTCAATTATATTTATCTGTATAGATGTATAGATGTATAGATGTATAGATTTAGTTCAAAAATAAAAAGAAACATAAAAAAATACAAAGAAACTGACTTTCCTTTAGATTTTTATTGTATTATACATATCCATGACCCGGGAACACAGGAAACTTTTTTTCCTTCGGCGGGATTCAAACCCGCGACTCCCGGCTTGAGCACCAACACGCTCAATCACTGAGCCACAGAGGTCGTCTCATCTGGCAAAAGCAATGACGCGGCGACGATAAAATATAACATGTTATTGTGTATGATATGTTCAAAAATAAAAAGAAACAAAACAAACTGACTTTCGTACACTGCGTTAGAAACGAAAGAATTGTTCGATAAATACGCGGGTAAGGCGTGCGCTAGCAAAACTGACATAGGTCTGTCCTCGTCAACGCCTAGCGGGCGACTGTGGGGCGACTCTAGCGGCTTACGCACGCTGCATTTCAATATTAATTTATTGTTAAAATAATTAAACCAACATGCAAAATGTAACCAGAAATTATTCTTTTTTAAGTTATTAGCTTTTCGTAGATATGATTTTTGAAAGTAAAACTATCATGAACTTCATGAACAAAAAGAAAAATATTCAAATTTAGCCTCCTCTTCGGAATTATTTTTGATCGAGTGAAGTTTTCAATATTATGTTTCGAACCACAAATTGTTAAAGAACATTAAGTAAACAACAATGTGTTTTTTTTTTTGGCTTTTTAAAGTTACTATTTGTTTGTTTATTATCGATTCAAAGTCATGTAAAATTGGGTCCACGTGGCCTTAAAACTAAATGTTTTCTACGTGGTCACTTAAATTTATTACATAAATGTTCGTAGTTTAGTCACAATAAGCTCTAATATGTGAAAAAAGTATCTTCCCTGGCCTGTCCCTCAACCAAATTTATTTGTAAACCAGTAATTATGAATGTATTAAAATTCAATAATTACTTTAGCATCATTCATTTTATACAGAAAGATAACTTAGTAACAGTTTCTTGCAAGTAAAATTACTTATTATCCAGTTTTTTATAATAAATATCATCGTCGAAATTTGTCCTCCGTGTTTCGTGTATCGTCCCCTGGCTTTTTGTTTTCGTTTAAAAATCAGTTTTTTTTTATACCTAATCTATGGAAGTTGGGACCTTGAGTACATAGGATGTAACGTAAAGTTAGCAGCAAGCGGCGCATAAGCCGACTGCGCAGTGCGCAGCTATTTTGTCGGCCATTTCAGTCACGCCAGTCGCTAGTTGCAGAAATGTTGAGTGAATGCAGTATTTCCCCTGGTAAGTTTTATTTAGCAATTATTTGTTAAAATACTAACATATACTTAAATATACACAGTGAATAGTGCATACATTGTTACGCTTGGTTGTGAATTGTATACGAGAAACACTTTTACGGCTATTTTAGGTATCAATCTAAAATGTATCTCCCCTGGCGTATTTCCCCTGGCTCTTTCGATGGCAGGGAAGATACCTAATGACCAGGGGAGATATATTTGTATGTGTTTTCATTAATACTTCGTCGTTTTCTCAGAACCTTTATTTGGCACGATGTCTATCTTAGCTTTACCATGTAATATTACTTTTTTACAGAAAAATGGCAAAAATAACGCGCGAAGAGCAGCTCCAAAAAAATTATTGCAGAACGATTATGATTATCCGGGCAGTGGCGGACTAACCGGGGGGCGGAAGGGGCGCTCATGCCTCCGCGTTCCCCTGATGAAATCCTAAACAAGACTTAAAAAATGTGCTTGGTACCTACATAATTTCATCAAGATCAAAACAATACAGCTATCTAGACTTTTTACGCGGTACTAATATTCATTTAACTTTGCTGGTCTTGGGGGGCCTCCAAATGCCTCCGCGTTCCCCTGATGAAATCCTAAACAAGACTTAAAAAATGTGCTTGGTACCTACATAATTTCATCAAGATCAAAACACTACACTTACAGCTATCTAGACTTTTTACGCGGTACTAATATTCATTTAACTTTGCTGGTCTTGGGGGGCCCCCAAATGCCTCCGCGTTCCCCTGATGAAATCCTAAACAAGACTTAAAAAATGTGCTTGGTACCTACATAATTTCATCAAGATCAAAACACTACAGCTATCTAGACTTTTTACACGGTACTAATATTCATTTAACTTTGCTGAACGCGACCAATACGCTGGGGGAATTCCTGTTTTTGTAGCGGGTACTTCCTTAGGAATCCCTGAATGAATGGAGTGCAAATAATTCACTCTTTTACGCCTACATTTACATTCACTTTATTGTATTTACGTCGAAAAATAAACATTGACCTCATTTAAAATATAGGTATTAAATTTCATTACGTTGATATTTAATAGTTTATTAGTGTGTTCCGATATTTTTGAGAACGGATAAGCCTTTTTTTAAATTTTTTTCAAAGTAATTTCATTAAAAAGCGTAATAGTATTTTTGATTTTTGGTGCGGAATAAAAGTAAGTAAATGAGTTTAGAGTTGAGTAAGTGCATTTTCGAGTATTTGGAAAAAGTAACTAATTCTGCATATAATTTAGCCTAGAAATTATGATCCGTAGTTTCTAGTTAACATGCACCTACGAGTACATTGCTTCAGTTCTTGCATTTTGCGAGTGATCCTTGTTGTATGGCAAAGTCTCTGTACATTTGTATATCTATATCGTTAAATCAATAATGAAGCTTATAGACTAGGACCATTGAAAATGGTCAAAAGTGGGAAGTGGGTGAGTTTTTAAGGGTAGAAGACGGTTTATCTCAATTTCCGGCAAAACTACAAGTCCCATGGAAAATAGTCAAATGGCAATAGAAAGAAAAAAATCCAAAGAAATCGGTTTCACTGAAGTTATTGAGGAGTACAGTAAATTGAAGGCACGAATACACATATACGAATACACTACAAAAAAAAATACACCTTTTATTTTATCTAATTTTTTTGTCGATCGATTTGTATTTTATTTTTCTCACCCATATCCATTCCATATTGTAGGTATGTATGTTTATTTAGCTGAAATAATTTAATTCGAATTTAAGTTTCATTTGCCAGAATTTAACAAAATAAACATTAACTAAATTTTTAGGGTTCCGTAGCCAAAAGTCAAAAAACGGAACCCTTATGGATTCGTTATGTCAGTTTGTCTGTCTGTCTGTCACAAAAATTTAAAAAAGCAATAAAGAAGAAGGGGCAAACCGTCCCCACCCTTTAGCACTACAAGACATATTATATCAAATGAAAGGGCTTAAAAAGTGTGTAATTTTATTGTATGACGAAAAATGTCTAAACGATGGGAGAAAAAAGTTAATGAGGGTTAAAGGTTAAAAAAAAGTTGAAAAAAAATAATTCTGTATTATTGCACCATTATATAGTGTTGCTAATAAGGGACAATTTTTGGAAAGTAATGGTATACAACAAACTTCATAAAAGTTGTATATTTTGATAAAGTGCCTCATATTTTGAATAAATGTATGGAATAATAATAAAATGCAAAAAAAAAGTTATTTCCTTAATTTTTTCGCACATAATTACTTTCTAGAAATTGTTTCTTACTTGCAACGCTATCGAATGGTACAATAATACAAAATGTATTTTTTCCTAATTTGCGGGTTCGAATCCTGGCCAGGAAAATTGGTTTATGTAAAATGTAAAGATGCAGATAAAACAATTACATTAAAATACATATAATTAAAACAAAAATTATTTTAAAACGATTATGAACTGAAAAAAAGTAAAAAAAACATATTACAGGGTGAACTATTATTCTGGGCGTTGTAAGAGAAGTCAAAAACAAATTAGGAATAGCAATTTAGGCCAATGCACTCCGAGTCTGACTTGATGAAAACATAAACTGCATCATTAGATTTTTAATAACTCAATTTTCCTAGCCAGGATTCGAACCCATAGATTGTAAAAAAATACATCCTGTCTATTGCACCATTCGATAGTGTCGCAAGTAAGAAACAATTTTCAAAAAGTAATTATGTGCGAAAAAATTAAGGAAATAGCTTTTTTTTAGCATTTTATTATTCTTCCATACATTTCTTCAAAATATGAGGTAGTTTATCAAAATATACCACTTTTATGAAGTTTTTTGTATACCATTACTTCCCAAAAATTGTTCCTTATTAGCAACACCATGAAGCATAGATACCAGGAGTCCGAACGGTATAGGCTTTTTAATAATAATTATGTACACAATAACAGGACCAGATCTTAGTTCTCTTTTCTGCCGCTAGGCGTGCGAGACCGACGAGTACCGAGTGTTGCCAATACTATTATACCGAGTGTTGCCAATACTATTATTTATTACAATTATTTTTAAATTACCGTTAGGCAATTACCGTGTTCTACGGTATCTATTTTTGAGAACAGTTTCTAAGAATTTCCTAAAACTTTTATATAATAAGATTTCAATCTTTCCAGAGCTGTCAATAGCAACTTTAAACTTCCCGCGTAATTTCAAACGAGTGCATGTCGAACCGTCGCGCGCTCTACCGGCAAAAATCTGTCCCCGTAATTGAGACTATTATTTTAACATTACGTTCGGACTCCTTGTTATCTATACTTCGTGAGCAACACTATAAAATGGTGAAATAATACAGGATGATTTTTTAAACTTTTTTTAACTAAAGGTTATAGTCAATATATTTTATTTCCATTATTTGCATATACAAAATTTGGACATGTCAAGATATTTACATAATAATAATAATATCAAATTAATGATTAATTACAATTTACAATAAAATTTTACATTTTATGACGTTGAACATGGGTAACATTCCAAGCATTTTTATCCTGTAGATAATCAGAGATTTTATAATAGGCTTTTTGTTGGAGTTGTTTTTTAACTATCTTTTTAAACTTATTAATAGACAGTAGATGCAATTCCTTCGGAATTTTGTTGTATACATGGATACATTGCCCTTTAAAAGAAACCGTCATTACCTTTTTCTCCCATAGTATAGAGATTTTTTATCATACAATAAAATTATACACTTCTTAAGCCCTTTCATTTGATATATGTCTTGTAGTGCTACATTAGTAGGGACAGGCTCCATACAAAAATGCCCCTTCTTCTTTTGAGCGTTCCCCATACTTAGAATCAAAAGTCAATATTTTTTTTCATTAAACCCGTACGTTTGGGGTATCTATAGATAGGTCTTCAAAAATTATATTGAGGTTTCTAATATAATTTTTTTCTTAACTGAATAGTTTGCGTGAGAGACACTTCCAAAGTGGTAAAATGTGTGTCCTGTAACTTCTAAAATAAGAGAATGATAAAACTAAAAAACATATATGATGTACATTACCATGCAAAATTCCACCGAAAATTGGTTTGAACGACATCTAGTAAGTAGTTTTTTTTAATACGTCATAAATCGTAAACAGTAAAATTGTAAAAAAAAGGAATAAAAGTAGACACGGAGTTTGTTAACAATTTAAAATTTGCTCACGATATCATTCTTTTTGCAAAAACATCAAAAGAACTATAAATAATGATTAAGTGAGTTAGATTATGAAAGCATAAAAATTGGTTTACGAATGAACACTTCAAAAACAAAAGTAGCGACAAATAGTGTAAAAAATGACATATACGTAAACAATACACAAATTCAATACGTGGACCGCTATAAATACCTCGAAAAACAATTAATATCCTTTGAGAAGACGCGCCACGAAGATGAATTAGAATGCCGTATTAATATGATTAGGAGAAAGTACTGGAGTTTCAAAGAAATTTTAAAAGCCATATTCCCTATGAAACTCAAAAAGAAGGTAATGGACTCCTACTTATTGCCATGCCTGTTATATGGAGCACAAACGTGGCTACTTCAAGAAAAAACAAAAAAGAAAATTCGGACGTGTCAGCGCGCAAAAGAAAGAAGCATACTGGGTATCAAACTTATCGACAAACAAAATAGCAATGTTTTTCGTAAACGTGGGAGTGTCGTTGACGTGGGAGAGCCATGCTTCGGCACGAATGGGCCGGCTCGACCGGAGAAATACCACGGACTCACAGAAAACCGGCGTGAAGCAGCACTTACGCTGTGTTTCGCCGAGTTAGTGAGTTTACCGGAGGCCCAATCCCCCTACCCCCCTATGATGCCGCAGTTGAAAACTAATTTGTTACCCCAGGAGGGTACCAACTGCGTTGGAGAATCCCTCTCTGGACGTCCATGCTCAGGCGCCCCTGGACCTGAGCGTGGACGTCTAGGCTGCCCCTCGTATTCTGGGGGGGGCAAAACTGCGCTCCAATCTGCACGGGGCAAGAGCAAACGTGCTAAGGCACCCCCTGCGATATTGAAAGTGGACTTCTGTAATATCAGGGGACTACACTCAAACCTCAATGCCGTCCATTACCATCTTGAGACAGCAAAGCCGGCGTTGCTCTTCTTAACTGAGACGCAGATATCGTCTCCGGCTGACACATCATACCTTTCTCACCCTGGGTATAATCTTGAGCACTCTTTTCTGCCTAAAGCTGGAGTGTGTGTGTACGTCAGAGATGATATCAGCTCTCGCCGCCTCAGCAATCTTGAAGTTAGGGACCTTTCAATCTTATGGCTCCGCATAGAGTGCGACGACCATCCCCGCGTTTATGCGTGCCTCTATAGGTCCCATAGCGGTGATCCCGAAATAGACCGACTCTTTGAGCATCTGCAAATAGCTACAGACTTCGTGCAGCGGCAGATCCCATCCGCAGAGATCATACTACTTGGCGATTTTAATGCCCACCACGCCGACTGGCTCAATTCCAGTAAAACTGATCATGCGGGGAGATCTGCCTGCGACTTTGCCCTTGCATATGACCTTACACAACTGGTTACTGCGCCTACGCGAATTCCAGATGTGGACGGTCAGATTCCTTCCCTGTTGGACCTTCTGCTAACGTCACATCCGGACGGCTACCAAGTATCCGTGGCCGCACCACTTGGCTCATCGGATCATTGCCTTGTCCGCAGCTCTGTGCAACTCACGAGCGCGTTGCGACAGCGTGTTGCTAAACACCGTCGTGTGTGGCACTACAAGTTAGCAGATTGGGATGGGATGCGGTCTTTTTTTGCGTCCTACCCCTGGGGGCAGTTGTGCTTCTCGCCGGATGATCCTGACGCCGCTGCCAACTCTGTTGCCAACGTGGTGCTACAAGGAATGGAACTTTTCATTCCGTCCTCTGTGGTCCCTACTGGCAGCAGATTCCGTCCCTGGTTTGGTTCATCTTCCAAAAAAGCTTCTCGCCGGAAGCAGGAAGCTTACCAAACCTGGGCTAATGCAGTGTCAGCACAGGATTTAAACACCAGCGTACTTAAAAAGGAGTACAACCTTGCCTCTAGGTCCTTCAAAAGAGAGATCGCTTGGGCGAAGAAACAGCACATCAGTAGAATTGGCGAGAGACTCGAGCGTCTCCCCTCGGGAACCCGTGCATTCTGGTCTCTCGCCAAAGCTATCGAAGGGAATTTCTGTAAGCCATCTCTTCCATCCCTACACGTAGGAAATGGCTCGTTGGCCCATGACGCAAAAGAGAAAGCTGAACTTCTTGGCAAGCTCTTTGCGTCCAACTCGACCCTGGATGACGGGGGACAGGAACCGCCGACTATACCGCGATGCAAGAGCATCATGTCGGATATTCGGTTCCATCAGCGCTCAGTGCGAGTTGCTCTCCGTTCCCTTGATACCCAAAAGTCGAGTGGGCCTGACGGAATCCCTCCTATAGTGTTGAAAATGTGTGCTCCAGAGTTGGCACCGGTCTTAACGCGTCTTTTTCGGCTTTCCTACTCTTATGGCACAGTCCCAGCATCTTGGAAGACAGCTTTGGTGCACCCGATCCCTAAAAAAGGCGATCGCTCCAATCCTTCCAACTACAGACCAATCGCTATAACCTCTCTCTTCTCGAAGATAATGGAGTCCATTATTAATAGACAGCTCCTTCGATACTTAGACGTTCAGCAGTTGCTAAGCGACAAACAGTACGGGTTCCGTAAAGGTCGCTCGGCTGGTGATCTGCTGACGTACCTAACTCATCGTTGGGCACAGGCGATCGAGTCTAAGGGAGAGGCATTGGCTGTAAGTTTGGACATAGCGAAAGCCTTTGATCGGGTTTGGCACAAAGCGCTTCTTTCGAAGCTTCCTTCCTATGGGCTCCCCGAGAAATTATGCAAGTGGGTCACGAGTTTCTTAGCAGACCGAAGCATAAGGGTCGTAGTCGACGGTGAATGCTCAGATACTCTGTCTGTTGATGCTGGTGTCCCACAAGGCTGTGTGCTGTCACCTACCCTGTTCATACTGCATATCAATGATATGTTACAAACCAATGGCATTCATTGCTATGCAGATGACAGCACGGGTGATGCCTTATATCCCGGCCACGCGAATATCTCTCGGCAAAATGTCATTGAGAGTCGAAACAAACTTGTCTCTCAAATTGAAAATTCATTGGAGAAGGTCTCTGAATGGGGTAGACTTAACTTAGTCCAATTCAACCCCTCTAAGACACAAGTTTGCGCGTTCACCGCTAAAAAGCTGCCAATGGTCGTATGTCCTCGTTTTGAAAGCATACCCATAACTGTCTCCTCCAACATTGGAATACTTGGTGTTAACATATCGAGCGAGGTCCAGTTCCGATATCATCTGGAGGGCAAGGCCAAGTTAGCCTCCAAGAAGCTTGGTGTTCTGAACAGGTCAAAGCAGTATTTCAGTCCGGTCCAACGCCTACAACTCTATAAGGCGCAGGTTCGGCCTCACATGGAATACTGTTCTCATCTCTGGGCAGGGGCACCAAAGTACCAGCTTCTCCCTCTGGATCGTATCCAACGTAGGGCCACTCGAATTGTCGACTGCCATAGTGTTTCAAACAGGCTTGACACCTTAGAGCTACGTAGAGATGTAGCATCGCTCTGCATCCTCTACCGGTTATATTACGGGGAGTGCTCCGAGGAATTGTTCGGACTTATACCTGCTGCAACTTTTCGCCACCGCTCCATGCGACAAAATAATTATCATCCTCATCACATTGATGAGTGGCAGTCCTCCACCGTGCGCTTTACCCGAAGCTTTCTGCCGCGCACTGTAAAACTCTGGAATGAACTGTCGCCAGCAGTATTTCCGGACCATTATGACCTGCAAACCTTCAAGAAGGGAGCGTATTCCCTCCTAAAAGGCCGGCAACGCACTTGCAACTTCTCTGATGTTGCGGGTGTCCATGGGCGACGGTAGTCGCTTTCCATCAGGTGATCCGTTTGCTCGTTTGCCCCCTAGTTTCATAAAAAAAAAAAAAAAAAAAAAAAAAAAAAAAAAAAAAAAAAAAAAAAAAAAAAAGACAAAACTCATAAACGCAGAACGACATGCACAACAACTTAAATGGAGATGGGCTGGCCACGTTGCCCGTGTGACAGACAAAGAGAGTCACCAAGTGGAAAGGTCCAGGTGGAAAGAGGAGCAAAGGAAGACCTAAGGATAGATGGGTCGACGAAATCATAAACATAACGGGCGAGGAATGGATGACAAAGACAACATATCGAAAACAATGGGAAAGTTGGAGGAGGCCTTTATCCGAAGAGGAGCCATGCCGAAAAAAACTAATACATAAGAAACATTTTATAAGTATTTCAATATGTACCGACTAATTTTAAAATAAAATTTTCTTAGCTTGTAAAACATTAAAAACTAAGAAAAAATTATGTAGAGCATGGAAATAAAGGGCTATATTATTAAATCGTTAACTGCAATTTACCTTTCATTCAATGAACTCAAATATAAAAAAGCATTTAATTTCATAAATATAAACCTTATGCATAAGCCGTGAACCATTATTTTTTATTACAAGTTTGTACGGAACCCTCGGTGCGCGAGTCCGACTCGCACTTGACCAGTTTTTAAGCGGGGGGTGGGCCTCATTCGGCTTTGCCGCCCCGGGCCCCTGACGGGCTTAGTCCGCCACTGTATCCGGGTCATTATTAAAATTAAAAATGACCCGGATAAGTACGCTCAATAAAGAGTTAAGGAAAGTAAGGAAAGGGATAATATGAAAAGAGGAAAGAAATAGGAACTTTTATGACAGTGAAGCAAATGACAGCAGCAGAGGACTAGAAAAGTATGGAGAGAAAAATCAAAAATTCGTAGACGTCGTTTAGGACTCTATTTATAAGCGATGCTCCTGTAACACTACCCTGTTCGAGTAATGAAGACCCACCGCCTCCTAAAATATAAACAGGCGAGGATATGCAGCACAGAAAAAGAAAATTCGAGATATAATAAGAAATGATGATGATAATTCTTTTCTCACCTGGGATCAGGAAGAAGAACTATCTACCCCTAACTTAAAAATGAGAGGAGAGAGAGAGGTCAGCATATTTTTATGCTTTTATTGAATCCGTTGATGTATTTGAAAGCGGGTTTTAGGAAAAATTAAGTACTTTTTAGTTACCTTTATAGATTAAAAATAATACTTTTACTTGTACAAGCAAAGTTTAACTTTATATTTAAAACAAGTTTTTGCTTATTTTTATTTCATTATTGTCTATTGATAGTAAAGTTATATAGGGTCATTTCGCCTGTTCGCGTCCACTTAGTGCAGTTGGCAAGTTTGAATGTGAAAATAAAAATGTTCCAGCACTAATTTCAATGAAAAGTTTATGTAATGTGTTCATTATAATAGTCTATTTTAAGGTAACTTTTAGTTTTGATCGAAACATCTTGTGTGTGTTTTTTTAAAAGACGTAACATCAGAATTAGGCGATTTACCCACTTTGCGTCCATAAAATCCAATTTGCGTCCACCCGCTGGACCACTTTGCGTCCACCAGCTTAGAAAAGGAATTAAGGGGTGATATTTTTATGATAATATAAAGAGAGATTGGATTTTAATAATTTATTTATTAAAGGATTATAGTTCTTTAAAAATCAACATATTAACATTAATAAATTAATATAAAGAAAATAAAAAAGGCCTATTTATTCTTCTAAACATTGATAGAACTTAAAATTTTAAAACAAATTAGGTTAGGTTAGGTTGTAAATAATAATTTAACCTTTCAAATTCAAAAATAATCTGTTCTGTTAATTTTACCCTAAAATAAGAAAGAATGTAAGTAAGCTAAAGATCAGCCTTGATTAATAATAAGTTTTTGGCTATATTACATGCATACATACATAATATAATCACGCCTCTTTCCCGTAGGGGTAGGCAGAGACCACTTCTTTCCACTTGTTACGATCCTTACATACTTTTTTCGCTTCGTCCACTTTCATTCTTACCATCCATTCCTGATTCCTCCTCTTACATTCAACGTAGCAAAGCGGCTCTCCATGGGCCACTTTACGCTTTACGTCATGGGATACTCATCCCAACTTACCTGTCCGGTAGTTGTGGTATAGTACCTATACGGGTATGCGACCCCGGCTTCCCTAGCTATTACTGTCCTATCCCTTGCCCTCCTGGGCGGTAATATCCTACATTTCCTCTAACTTACCAATCTTCCTTTCCACACCACATATCCTTTCCCTATTCCTACCCTCTCTGTCAATCCGTGGGAACACAATGGATAATCATAAAAACAATTTTAAATTATCCAAAATAGTGTCGATGTGATTCGCCACCCATCACGTCTCGTTTCTCGCGGAGGCGAAAAGTGGCCCTTATATTGTAGCAATAAAATAATACAATAATTTAGTCTTTTTTTTTCACCATCTACCTACTCCTAGCACAGGTTCTGGGCCCGGTTTCTTTACTCCATCTGGTCTGCGCCTACTAATTTTGTCCAATATTATGGTCTTGCAATAGCATATTCTTTGCATATTTGTCTTGCCGATTACTTTTTCTCTCGAATTTTATTCAATACTTTTCTTAAATCTTCTTCTGTGTATGTTCTTTTTTCCTTTTTCTTTCTTATCTCCAAAGAACTCATCTTAAACAGAAAAAAATAAATAAATAAAGAAATTACTCATTTCATTCAAAGTATAATAGGTGGACGCGATTTGCTTTTGTTATTATTCCCTGTAGGTATAGTTTGCGTCCATTGCGGACGCAAAGTGCACGTTTTATAAATTAGGTGTAGTAATTCGCGTCCACCTTATTTTAACTGTTAAATATAAAAAAAATAGCAAATTCATAATAAATATAATTCCTTTTATCATTACCAATGTCTAGAAACAGATATGTATCCAAAATACACATAAAATAATAAAATACTTAACTTCCAACGCACCGCTGCCCACTATTTTTTTTTCATAATCCAGCGCGTCCCCGCTCTCTTGTTGAACAGTCGTCACTAAATATTTTTTCTACACAGGATTGGTTGGGCGTATAGAACTTTTGACTATGTTTTCATGCCTCTTATACATTGAGGTATTGGCGGTAATAACTTTTCGGCTTTTTGGTATGTTAGTATACTTAATTTCGAGAGTTTTAAAAGGGAGATCTGTAAAATGGACGCGAATTGGGCGATGGACGCGAAAAGGCGAACTTACCCTATATATATATATATATATATATATATATATATATATATATATATATATATATATATATATATATATATATATATATATAAAATAGGTTGGGGAAAAAGTCTTTTCGCATTATAGTATGTATACTTGTCATAAAATATCTTGGGCTATACCAATTGTATCTGGCTGATTTTGGTATCATTAAACAGTTTTAATTTTACAGAAGACAATTCCAAATTCAAATTAGGTAAATTTGAGATTTTCATTTGTTTTTCTTATTGTTAAAATGAGTGATTCTTATGAGATGATTGTTAAAATGAATACAAGCCGCGAAAAAAAATTGTGATGTTTATGGACCTAATGCAGTATCTGTGAGAGTAGCGCAAATTTGGTTTAAGCGTTTTCAATCCGGAAATTTTGATATCAAAGATGCACGTCGCTCTGGTCGCCCTGTTACGGACAAAACTGTTGCCATTTTTGAAAAAGTGGAGCAAGATCGGCATATTAGTAGTTACCATGTAGCTGAAGAACTGGGGATTGACCACAAAACGGTTTTGGCGCATTTGAAAAAAGCTGGGTACACAAAAAAGCTCGATATTTGGGTGCCTCATGAGCTCACTGAAAGAAACCTAATGAACCGTGTACTCATTTGTGATTCTTTATTACGACGTAATGAAACCGAACCATTTTTGAAGAAGCTGATAACTGGTGATGAAAAGTGGATCACGTACGACAAGAACGTGCGAAAAAGATCGTGGTCAAAGGCCGGTCAGGCTTCACAGACTGTGGCGAAACCCGGGTTAACTCGCAACAAGGTGATGTTGTGTGTGTGGTAGGATTGGAAGGGCATTATTCATTATGAGCTGTTACCGCCAGGCAGGACCATCAATTCTGAACTGTACTGCGAACAACTGATGAGATTAAAGCAAGAAGTTGAGAGAAAGCGGCCGGAATTAATCAACAGAAGGGGTGTGGTTTTTCACCATGATAACGCTAGACCTCACACATCTTTAGCCACTCAGAAAAAATTACGGGAGTTTGGCTGGGAGGTGTTAATGCATCCGCCGTATAGTCCTGACCTTGCACCTTCAGATTTCCACCTGTTTCGGTCGCTGCAGAATTCCTTAGGCAGTGTCAGGTTGACATCACAAGAGGACTGCCAAAACCTCTTGTCGCAGTTTTTTCATCAGAAGCCCCAAAAATTTTATAGCAATGGGATCATGTACCTACCAACAAGATGGCAAAAAGTTATCGAACAAAATGGCACCTATATACTTTAGTCACTTGTAAATAAACTTTATAAAAAAACCTTTTGAATTTTTATATAAAATGCGAAGAAACTTTTTCCCCAACCTAATATTTATATTTTATGTTTTGATGGAAGGGAAAAGTAAGGACTTTTCATGTTTTGTACATAGCGCTTAAGAAACATGAAGAGCCTGATTATATAGAATTAAAATAAAAATGAAAAAATAAAGTTGATTCTTAAAAATTACCCTGTTTTTATGTCTATTTCTTCTCTGTTCATAAAGAATGTACCTACTGAGTATTTCCCCTGGTCACTTATAAAATGAGATAAAACCAATAAATTGACTGGCCACTTTGTAAACATGTTCAATTTAAGAGTTTCCACAAAAAAAAACTTAAATAAAAGTATTTAAAAAAAATGCCGTGCCGTCACTTCATACAACGAGTTACCTTCCATACGCCACTGCGCGAGCAAAAAGAGCAAAGCTAACTGCTTAGCTAAAGCTGCGCGTCCACTGCATCGGAATCGGAGCGGACGGAGCGGACGGATTTGTTGCTTTGTATGGATTTCTATGGTACTGCGTCCACTGGACCGGCATTTCTGCGCCTGCGACCGGTATTTTTGCCGATGACGTCACCGGCAGTGAACCCGTCATTCGGATACCGAACGTTTCAAGTTCTGACGTGTTTGCGACGACGCGACGGCTATACATAAATACTTATTCACGACGAATGACGATATTTTAATTACTTTAGTGGAAAAATATGATGAACTTTACAATCTAAAACATCATCATTATCTTAACCAACTGAGGAGAGACGATATATGGGATGAAATTGGGCAAATAATAAATAAAAATTGTAGAATATAGTGAAGTTCAAAAAACTTTTTTCGAGTCATATGAATGTACCCAAAAAATCTATTTTCATCTTCTAATAAATCAGAATATAATGTATGAAATTCTCCAAAAATTATTCTTTTTGAATTTATATTATGATTTATGAACCCATATCTTTCGTTTCCTCTTGTTTCTCTTTTCCTCTTCTGATAAAATAAGCTAATTACAACCTATTCGGTCTGAGATTACAACAATATATCTCGTCACTATCCTCCATAATGCAAGTGCACGTTCAGGCTGACGGATTAAAAATAACTAAATTGCCGATGCTGAATCCGGATGCAGTGGACGCACCCCATCGGCATTTTGTAAATGCCGACGCTCCATCCGCTCCGTCCGCTCCGATTCCGGTGCAGTGGACGCGCAGCTTAAGCCTCCAGGCTTCATGCTATTGTATCTATAATTGTAAAGAGGTAAGTAACTGCCAACTGGTAAAGCAACCACGTACCTACAAACTAAGCAGCGTTTGCACCGGAATGGGAGTTACATAGATAATAATTATTGTGCGTTTTCAGTGTTTTAAACTTCCAACCTATTACCTAATGCAATAGGGTATTATCCTATGATGAAAATATACATCAGATTGTTGATATTTCATCGCTAAACATTAATTTAAACCAATTTAACCAACTTTTTACACAAAAATATGTATGATTTTTATAAAATATAAAAAATAAAATTATGAATTTTTCACGTTTGACCACGTGACTAAAAACGCACGAGATTGGAATGTGACGTCATATTCTTGTACTTCTTCTTCTTTTATTAATGGCCTCCCGATTTCCATAAAGAATAGCCAGCATCAGAATCATTAACGTCATGCGTCAGCGAGTAATAGCCACCTTTTCCGCATTTCAGTGTTCTTTGGTATGGTCACAAAGATTTTCCCCGGTGTTTTAATAGACATATTAGTGCATTTTGGCACTACGCACAATTTATAAGGCATTTTAATAGGCTTAAAATATTTATTTAAAAACGTAAATAGTAAGTATTCTGAGATTTGGCATTTTCAGTGTAATTTGACACTTGACACTTGACAGTTACAATGTTACAAGAATGTGACGTCATGACAACTCATTATAGCGTTTTCGCGCCTATAATATTAATTTAAACTTTTAGACTAATTTGCAAGGAAAAGAAAGAAATTCACAAAGTATGGTTCAAACTGCTAATGTATTTTGGTATTAGGAACAATTTGACATACTTTTCAAAAACTTGGAAAATACCCTATTCCATAATATGTACCTATATAGTTATACCTTCCGACCTTCGTATACTTGCGTGCATACGAGAACTAACATAGAATACCTACTTAAACGTGTAGGTAAGTAGGTACCTACCTAATGGCTAATACTTAGACATGATTAAACCGGTAAAATGGTTTAAAAATTAATAATTAATATATTTTGTGAGCGAAATAGGGAATTTCGTCATTTGTATATTGCATAATATTTTTGTGTCCACTTAATATTAAAACCTCACAGATATTACAGAGATTGTTGAGTGGTGAGCCACAGGATAGCCACAGGCACGAAGTATAGATACTTCATGGCCACAGGGAGCTGGGAGATGCAATGAGATTGTACCTATATTTTTACTCTACCTATTTATTCTGGTCGGATAGTAAGTAGGTACTCCCATAATTTTTGTGTATTTAATTTATTTATTAAAGCGGACCATGGAGAAACGCTTGGCTACGTTGAATGTAAGAGGAGGAATGGATGGTAAGAATGAAAGTGGACGAAGCGAAAGAAGTATGTAAGGATCGTAGCAAGTGGAAAGAAGTGGTCTCTGCCTACCCCTACGGGAAAGAGGCGGTCCTGCCTACCCCTACGGGAAAAAGGCGTGATTATATGTATGTATGTATGTATGTATAATTTATTTTTTTCTACTACTTATTGTAATCGGTAAACAAATTACATATTAATTTAAAAATTGTACCTAATTTAAATTATGATTAAACAATAATTGAACTCTGCAGTGACATCTAGCGTAAATACAAGGAATTTTTCAGCATAGATGGCGCTTTAAAAACATTTGTCAATTTGACAGAACATAAAGTGGATGAATTGAAATCTGTCAATTTTACAGTCATCGTCTATTCATTACTCGTGCCTTATTATTTATTAACTTTTTAAGCTTTTAATCAAAGTTTATTTTAAATAATAGTGATATAAAGTGATATCTAAACAAGCGAAAATAATATGGGGCTATGTGACGAAGGTAAGTTTCATAGTTATATAGCACATAAAAGACACTCGAGTAGGTAATGTTTAACTCGCAATAAACAAGTCAATTAACTAAACTTGATTCGAGAATAATAGATTTTCCACTTTATATATACCTATGATCCTATGATAGACAGATATAGTATGCATCCGCTGCTGTGGTATGTTGATAAAAGTTTGCTTCTAGACACAAGAAGGATGTTTGACGAATATCTTCAAAGTGGTAAATATTTGACTAAACTATTTACACAGCCACATAAGTACCCATGTACGTCTTCACTCTAGGTCGGAGATTTTCTATTAAAAACAGGTTTGATCTCCACTTGCTATCTTTTTTTTTGTATTTTAGCAGTGATAATGCATAAATTGTATACAAATACATAATATTTTAATTTTTAAATACTAATAAATATGTATTAGAATCCATATTCATTATCTAGAAAGAAAGTGTTTTTTCCTTCAATTCTCAGTAAACGTTGTTTACACTAAAACATGAAAATGGTTAAAACAAATCATTACAGTTTGAAGCTGCTTTGTCTGTCCAATACGGTCAAATGAATCAATTCAATAGTGAACTGATAGTGTTTGATAATAAAAAGTTTAGACAATTCTAATAATTATAAATGTGAAAGTTTGTGAGGATGGATGGACCATACTAAAGTAACAAATCATAGAAAATTGAAGCCTAATACATAGGTAAATGATACATATACAGTGGTGCGTAGCATCATTTGTAATGATTAAAATGCAGCTGGCCAGCTTCCTTTAATACTTGTTATCTCAATAGGCAAGTGATCTAATTTCTTTGAACTCTATATGACATAATACTTTTCAGTATTAACATTGTTATAACATTATTTTATTGAACACCTATTTTTTTAACATGTAGCTGTATAATAGGTGTAAACAAGTATTTGTGTAATTTTGCCTACAATAGTGACTATAGTTTTAGACATACACTTGAAAATCACTTTATGCTTACCAAGAGCATTCTAGTTTAAATTTTCCTTTTTAGAGTTCCGTACCTAAAGGGTAAAAATGGGATCCTAGTACTGAGCTTGCTGTCCATCCGTCTGTCTGTCCATCTGTCACCAAGCTGTGATACCGCCAAACTGCGATAGCTAGACAGTTGAAATCTTCACAAATGATGAATTTCTGTTGCCGCTATAACAACAAATAATAAAAACAGAACAATATAAAATTAAGGGGGGCTTCCAACAAAATTACAACAAATGTGATTTTTTCCCATTTTGTATGGAATCGTTCTTGCAAGAGTCTGGTTAGCTGGTTTTTTTTTTTGTTTTTTCACAGCAATAGATTAACTTATCATTAATATTTTTATTTGGAATTGATTTTATAAACCAAATGTTCATAACTTTAAAATATTTAGTTTAATTTATTTACTCAGAAATGTTGAGGTATTACTAATTGATAAATGTAAAAAAATATAATATTTTATGTGTAGTTTACTGTTTAGTAATTAGATACATCTAAAAAATACAAAAAAGTTTCCAAGTTTTTTGCTAAATTAATAAAAATTACATTACCTACTTTCATAGTATTAATAGTTTACTTACATCAATATACGAAAACATTCATTGATGTAAGTAAGTATAAACTTAAACAAACGAACGCACAAAATATGTCAGAAATATATGTAAGTAACAAATATATCCTTGCCAGCTAGCATTTTCACTTGCGAAATTTTGTAAACAAATCACTACCTTTGAAAATATTCATTTTCAATATACTGTTTCTTCTGAAAGTTATTCATATTTAAGATTATTGTTGTTATATTAAGCCTATTGTTTATGTCTTGATCTTGTGCGTTTATATATATTATATAATGCTTTAGGTCATAGAAGGCTTCAATCAATAATAATACAACAGAAGGTCAAAAATTGTTGTTGTATAATATTGCATGTGTTCAGTTTTTATGATTAGTTTTTGTGCTTATACAAAAGCAAAATAAATTACAGCAAAAATTATTATGGCAGTGAATTAGTATTATTTAATACTGTATACAAAACAAGGATGTATTTTGCATCAAAAACTTTTTAATGTGTCATGATCATCATCATCATCAACTACTTACTAATATCTTAAAAACTTGGACTGAACTCTCTCAGTAGTTTATTAGAGTCCTATTGGTGTACCTACACTTAGTCCCAACCTATGCATACATATTAATATACAAATAACTAGAGATAACATCATTTTATTAATTTTTGAGTTTTAATACATTCCTAAAATTTCTGTACAGTAGTCGCATAATATGATGTGTAACATTTGATACATACTAAAAACACAATGCTTAGTACGATTTTCTAATGTAATAAAAAATACGGAAACTTTTCCAATACGGAGGGACAGAAATGAACCTCAAAATTAAACTGAAATATTTTATTCCAATCTGACGGCCAACTCTACCACCGCGCGCTCATTCGTCAAATCAAATAGCGCGCGTTTCCGCGACTTTCTGTTACAAACTTCCGTCCTATTTCACGAAATCACTCCCACAAATTGCAAGAAAGCGAGAGGAAAGATGTTACACATCAATAGGGTTCCAATAAATCCTTACTAATCTTACTACTATTCAGTGGCGTAGCGTAGTAGGGGGCGGCAAAACCTAAGTAAGAGGGCGGCAAAACCCAAGTAAGGGGGCGGCAAAATTGACGTCCGCCCCGGGCGGCAGACACCCGCGCTACGCCACTGCTACTATTAACTATTATTAAACTATTACTATTATTAACTATTATATTATTGTGAAAGTTTGTGAAGATGAATGGATCGGTGGATGGGTGGATGTTTGTTTCTCTTTCACGTACTTACTGAACGGATTTTGATAAAATTTGGTAGGTATGGTAGTAGTTTTAAGGCTCTGGATTAAAACATAGCCAATTTGTTAATCCACAGCCTAATAAAAAGTTTTTTATCGCAGTAAAATGCTCACTCATCCGGCGAGATTTCTTTTTGCGCATATGAAGTAGCGGGCAACGTCTAACCAAGGATAAAGGTTTGTTAGTTGTCGTCGAAAGTATTTTGAACTACATTTGTTTTTTTTTCTTAAATTTAAATTTAAGTCATCTTAGTATATTTATAAAGTGTTTATAGTTCGTTATATTATAAGTAGGTACATTGATCCCGTGGGATATTGTATTTAGCCGCAGGCAAAAATTCTATACGTTTTCCGGTCTAGTAATTTAAAAATTCATTTGGTTGGTAGTACCTAAAATGTTAAATCACAATTCTGCCTTCGAGTTCGAAGTAACGAAACGACCTTTATGAAGGCTGTTGTAATTAAGCATATTTTTAATTAATTTATAAGTAACATTTACCTACATTATGCTATGGACGCGTTTACGAAAAGTTGTTTGCTTGCCAAACAACTTTTCGTAAACGCGAGTTCCCGAGTATGGAGTAGATCAATTCAGACAGTGACCAAATAGAATAAACCTTACTTACCTATTGCCACGCATCAAGATCTGGGAGCACGGTAATGCCCCGCCATCCCGCCAAGACGAGCTAAGCTAAAAAAAGACTAAGGTGTAGAGTTTGTGAAGTTAGGCTTGTAAAATGGCGTGTAGAGTGAAAAGCTTGGTTTTACATGAGCTTTTTGACAGTGCGAGTCATATGGTCGTCTTGTTATCACTTAACACTTTACATGAATATGTTTTTGGTGGGTACAAGATTCATGCTGAATGCTGACGTATAAAAGTTAAACACTTGAAAATATTAAAGAAAAAGTTTTTCCAAATCCAAATTAATTTTTAATATTTTTTGATTATTTTTTAACTAATTTTAAGGTAAGTATTTTAAACAAACAAAGTAAGCTACATAAGAGCGGAAAAATTATACTAAACACGACCTTTTTTTGGGTGAAGAGGTCCTGGAAAATTGTTTTTGTTGTTCTATATATATATATATATATATATATATATATATATATATATATATATATATATATATATATATATATATATATATATATATATATATATATATATATTTTATTATTTTCAACCATTTCTTATTGCATTTTGCATACAGGATATGCGCAAAAATTTCAAACAAAAAATATATATCAAGTTTTTGTAGCTGGGTCGTATACGCACTACGCAGTACGACATTTGCGAAATTGCGCCGAATACGACTTATGAGTTATGTACCTATATCTCCTTGAAAATTCATCGACTATACTACTATACTATATCCCCTTACTAATAATCGCTGTATAAGCTTTGAATAGTTAAACAGTGTTTTGTCTCCTTATCGAATTAAAAATGTCACTTGTATGACGGGAATAAAACACTTTATAAGTATTCAAAGCTTATACAGCGTTTATTAGTAAGGGGGCTATACTATATCCCCCTTACTAATAAACGCTGTATAAGCTTTGAATAGTTATACAGTGTTTTGTCTCCTTCTATCGAATTAAAAATGTCACTTGTGTGACGGGAACAAAACACTGTATAACTATTCAAAGCTTATACAGTGTTTTGTCTCCTTCTATCGAATTAAAAATGTCACTTGTATGACGGGAACAAAACACTGTATAACTATTGAAAGCTTATACAGCGTTTATTAGTAAGGGGGTATAACTACACTGAGATCACTGGGCTTAGGGTTTACTCTTTTTCACAATAGCCTAGTAAGTGTCGTATAGCTTATTCGGAACTTTTGTCCCTGCTTACTGAGCGACAGAAACAAAACTTGCCGATAAGTTATCTGGCATTTACTAGTAGATTGTGAAACAGCTGGCCCTTAGTCTCTCTATAGTCTATGGAAAAGGAAAAAAGTAGTGCAGTATCCCGAATCCCGATGTCATCTACTCAGCTAGTCTCAAGATAGTCATTAGGCGTACCTATCTATAAATACGCCATACAATGTTGGAGTCAGTGGCCAAGGTTGTGTCGAGGACTGCCATGGAAACGTACAATTAACATCAATTGTGTGGAAACAAGACCCACCAATTGATCTATATTCTATATGCATCAATCAAACGTCCTTGATGCATTTATCATAGGGTGAAAATACGAAGATAGACAAATAAGAAAGCTATACTTACATATTATAGTAAAACCTCACCACGTATCACCAGGGGGAGGGGAGGGGTCTAAAAAGTTTTTAAAAACATCACGTGATTAATGGACGGCCCCTTATGTTATGGACGCGTTTACGGATAGTTGTTTGCTTGCCAAACAACTTTTCGTAAACGCGAGTTCCCGAGTATGGAGTGGATAAATTCAGACAGTGACCAAATAGAATAAACCTTACCTATTGCCACGCATCAAGATCTGGGAGCACGGTAATGCCCCGCCAAGACGAGCTAAGCTAATAAAAGACTAAGGTGGAGAGTTTGTGAAGTTATGTTTGTAAAGTTAAGGCGTGTAGAGTGAAAAGCTTGGTTTTACATGAGCTTTTTGACAGTGCGAGTCATATGGTCGGCTTGGTATCACTCGGCTTTACATGAATATGTTTTTGGTGGGTTCAAGATTCATGCTGAATGCTGATGCATAACAGCTAAACACTTAAAAATATTAAAGAAAAAGTTTTTCCAAATCCAAATGAATTTTTAATATTTCTGATTATTTTTTAACTAATTTTAAGGTAAGTTTGAAACAAACAAAGTATAAAGCTACATAAGAGCGGAAATATTATACTAAACACGACCTTTTTTTGGGTGAAGAGGTCCTGGAAAATTGTTTTTGTTGTACTAAATATAACTTTTTTACATTTTTTTCAACCATTTCTTATTGCATTTTGCATACAGGATATGCGCAAAAATTTCAAACAAAAAATATATATCAAGTTTTTGTTGAGCTGGGTCGTATACTATACGCACTACGCAGTACGACATTTGCGAAATTGAGACGAATACGACTTATGAGTTATGTACCTATATCTCCTTGAAAATTCATCGACTATACTACTATATTACTATATCCCCCTTACTAATAATCGCTGTATAAGCTTTGAATAGTTATACAGTGTTTTGTCTTCTTCTATCGAATTAAAAATGTCACTTGTGTGACGGGAACAAAACACTGTATAACTATTCAAAGCTTATACAGCGTTTATTAGTAAGGGGGCTATACTATATCCCCCTTACTAATAATTCGATAAGGAGACAAAACACTGTATAACTATTCAAAGCTTATACAGCGTTTATTAGTAAGGGGGCTATACTATATCCCCCTTACTAATAATCGCTGTATAAGCTTTGAATAGTTAAACAGTGTTTTGTCTCCTTATCGAATTAAAAATGTCACTTGTGTGACGGGAATAAAACACTGTATAAGTATTCAAAGCTTATACAGCGTTTATTAGTAAGGGGGCTATACTATATCCCCCTTACTAATAAACGCTGTATAAGCTTTGAATAGTTATACAGTGTTTTGTCTCCTATCGAATTAAAAATGTCACTTGTGTGACGTGAACAAAACACTGTATAACTATTCAAAGCTTATACAGCGTTTATTAGTAAGGGGGCTATACTATATCCCCCTTACTAATAATCCCTGGAACTCTCTTCGATCATATCGATGAACTAAATTCTATTGAGTTATTTTATCAAATAACACAAGGAACTGAATGTTTCATTTTATCAGAAATGGTTATACGAATTATTATTTTTAAACAAAAAATTAAACCGACTTCCAAAGTAAAAATACACAAAAAAGTATGAAATAAAACTTAATCTCTAAATAATTCCCCTTTCAAATTCGGCTAAAATTTTTACTGTTTCTCTACTCAATCTTCTTAATTTTGAAATCGGTACCAGCCCAAACAATATTCTACAATATTTTATAGAACTTACGTTCATATTTGCTGGTACCGACTTCAAAATTAATAAGATTGAGTAGAGAAATAGTAAAAATTTTAGCCGAATTTGAAAGGGGAATTATTTAGAGATTAAGTTTTATTTCATACTTTTTTGTGTATTTTTACTTTGGAAGTCGGTTTAATTTTTTGTTTAAAAATAATAATTTCACCCTTTTTAGAGATATATTTTCTTAAGTTATTATTAATACGTCTTAAGAACGTCTAAACTAAACGATCGAATGTATAATTGAATACGCGCCAAGCTTCCATAAGGTATTGCTATTAAGATGATGATGATGATTACTGTTAGTTATAAAGTGGCATATGCTTGCAGTTCATTAAACAATGCCGAAATTTCCAAACGCATATCTTTAAATACTGAGGAGTTCTATACAGTGCTTTTGGATTCAGGGTATACCTTGGTACAACATCTTATTTTTTGGTAGCATATGCTTGTGTTACTTCAGTAAAAGTCAAAATCACTATATGTGCGGATATAAATTTCGAGGAGTTCCCTCAATTCCTCATGGATCGCATCATCAGGTTCCCACTTTAGTTCCTAAAGGACCAATTTCGAACTAAACCCTTTACAACAACAAAAGAATTTTGCAAATAGGTCCATAAACGGCAGAGTAATGTTCAAAGATATCCGTGTTAGTGTAAAATACTATGAGAAATACCTTTTATTAGGGTTCCGTAATACTTAAGGAACCCTTATAGTTTCGCTCTGTCCGTCTGTCTGTCTGTCTGTCTGTCTGTCTGTCTGTCTGTCTGTCTGTCTGTCTGTCTGTCTGTCCGCGCCTCTAGCTCCTGTAATTATGAATATAAATTGATGAAATTTGGTGCAGTTATATATTGTATATAGATCACGGTTTCGGGATCATAAAAAAATAATAATTTTATATCTCTTATGGCTCTCCATACATGTGAAGTGGGGATGAAAAATATTTTGTCACTCTATCCCATCGTGTGGGGTATCATAGAATAGGTCTTTTAAAATAAAGGCAAGGTTTCATACGTTACTTTTTTATAAAGTTGACCATTTTCGAGTAATCGGCCTCCAAAGTAGTTTGTAAGTTGGTCCCCCCCCTAGCATTTTTAAACTATAAGAGATAGAAACTTGCAAATTTCCATGCTGATAGATCATACTAAAAACTCTTTAGGAAAATTATTTTGAACCAAATCGGACAGTAACTTTTGGAGTAATTAAAAAAAAGCATATTACGCGTTTATAGTTACGGAACCCTCCTTAGACATGTCCTGACATGCTCTTGGTTAGGTTATATCATCATAATCTGACGATGTATGGTGTGATAGTGGTGATGATGATGATGATTACTCTAACTGACAGGGTGGCATATGCTTGCAGTTCTTTAAACAACGCCGAAATCCCCAAACATGTATCTATAAGGAGCCAGGAGTTCTGTTCTGTACTTTTGGATCCAGGGTAAACCTTGGAGCAAAATCTTACTTTTTGGTAGCATATTCTTGAACTACTTCAGAAAAAGTCAAAATCACCATATGTGTCCATATAAATTTCGAGGAGTTCCCTCGATTCCTCATGGATCCCATCATCAGGTCACCACTTTGATATCAAAAGGACCAATTTGGGATTACACCCTATACATCACAGAAAAAATTTTGAAAATCGGTCCACAGGCGGCGGAGTAATCGTTGAACATACAAAAAAAATATATATATATATACAGCCGAACGTATAACCGCCTCCTTTTTTGGGAAGTCGGTTAAAAAAAAAGGTTTCTACTTTTATATAGATTGAGAGAAACACTCAATCTCTATTGTCGAGAAATCTCTACGTAGTCTACCTACAGTTTTAAGTTTCTTTTAAAAGGTTCCCAAGTTATGCTTTGCATAATAGACTTGTAGAGAAATCTCTACGCAAGTACGCACTCTACATACAGTTTTAAGTTTCTTTTAAAAGCTTCCAAAGTTATGCTTATATAGAAATCTCTACGCACTCTACATACAGTTTTAAGTGTCTTTTAAAAGGTTCCTAAGTTATGCTTTGCATAATAGACAGCATCTTGTTTCGCTTCGTCCACTTTCATTCTTACCATCCATTCCTTCTCTTACATTCAACGTAGCGAAGCGGCTCTCCATGGCATGGCATCTCCATCTCCGCTTTTGTGTTTTTATGTTTTCTAGTTGTTAATAATATTACTAGGTCTAATAATATTATGTAGTTACTACTTCAATTATATTAATTGTTTGTCGCCATTTATTATATGCTATTAAAAACATGCAATAAGGAATACATAATGAAGGCCTCATGATATTTAATAAAATATGAAAACAGAACAAAATACTAGAAGTTGTTAAATACCGGCTTGGAGTTCTCTTGATGTTTCTTTTCGAAGTTTTTTAATGACGTAGACATTCACTAAAGGTGTTCTAAAATTTAGCTTCTTCTTACTGGGACACCAGTTGACTTCTGCCAGTGGTGCTTCTTGGACCTTGGGGTACTGTCTCTGGTGACCCAGTGTGCGAGTAATTTAAGATGATGAACGGGAGTCAATTTACTGAATAAAGCTAGGGAAAAACTATGAATAATGAAAATTTCCTTAACTTATTTTGGAACATGTAACTAAAATAGCTGTTTGGTTAAAAAAACCTGATTTATTGTAAAAGTATTGTTTTTTTTAATAATAGTTAGGTATTTAAGAATAAATAATGGTTTTTAAAAGTTACATCATGCCTATTGCGCATAAACCATGTTTACATATATTTTGAGAATAATTTGCTGACTTCGTAACGCGAATAGACTATAGTTTTGATCCTTTATATAGCATCACTCGGCACGTCAATATCATCGGATCAAAATAAATTTTAGGATAAAGTGGAAATAGATTTTGTACACATAATAATAGATGACATAGCCATTAGAAAGAAAGAAAGAAAAATATTTATTTTCAATACACAAAAAGACAAGTAGCAGAAAAAAACAAAAAAATAATAATTACAGAATAACAAATTGCGATATAAACAAACTAAAAATATAACAATAATAGTGAAACATTAGCCATTCATCGTGATTCATCTTGTTTTGATTTGATTTACCGCAAATAATACATTGACGACAGTTTTCATGGATTCGGGAAATGTTTCATACATTTACTTTAAATAATATTATTTTATGCGATTATTCTGTAGTTTCACTATCTTTTCATTTTGTAATGACATCGACGATGTGTCATGGACCGTGTTTTTGGACGTAAAAACTGTCTAGTGTCTACACTGTCTAGTGTAGACACTACGTAGACTATACGTAGGCTACTCCACAGTTGAGTATCAAGTATCAATATAATATCTGTTTATGTATCTCACTAAAAAGGTTTAGCTAAGCTAAAATCGTCATTTTTATCAAATATACCTATCCAACTATAGATCAAAACTAACCCAGTTCAAGATGACCTGACTTTCATTGTCATAATATAGCTGATGTTATAAGGAGTAACTTTAGGCATTTTAGGCTACCTTAGTTTTAGGGTTTGTTTTTTTTTTGAAAACGGGTTCTATTTCCATTAATAGTTCCAGCGCTTGCGAGTAATGGAAAATTGGTATATACATAGATAAAGGACACTGGGAATTCTCTATGGAACAATTTACAATAGTAACTTAAGACAAAATTAGGCTTAAGGCTAGATGCAAGCGTAATTACACCTGGATTACAACGACACAAGTCACATAATATCTGCAGGAGGTGAGATAAATTCTCATACATTTTTAACTAATTTCAACGAATATTCATATAAATTATGATTAACAATATATTGATTATCTCCACTTCTCCATGGATCTGAATTAAAATATGTAATTACCGGAAATTAAATTTGAATGAAAGTTATACAATCTAACAGTATTTTAGTCTGTGGTCGACCCTTTCTTTAAACAGCGGGTCGTAAACGCCCAACGTCTTTTAAATTTAAAGGAATAGCTATAGTGTGACTGCGGTGAATTTTTAGCATGGTTTACGTCTACCAACTTTGAAGATGTTTATAGACGTTCCTCAAGAAATGACTGTGAATATTCTGATTCAACAATAATTTTACAAATTATGCATATTATTATTAGTCACCGATCTGATTCATATTGCACTCAATCATCCTGACCATAATATCGAATTAATTGTTATAATTAGTAATACCTAAGCCTTACTTATTTATGCCTTATGCCTATCTACTATGACAAAAGCATGGTCAAAGGTTAATCCACGTAAGATTTAAATAGTTTTTTTATGTTTCTCTGAATAACATTAACTCAGTCACTTGGTCCGCCCTTAGGTCTATTTCACATTGCGTGGTTTCTCAGGGAATAATACCTAGCTAGATCATTATTTCTCTTCAAAAACCCCTGCATACTATATTCCATGGAAATACTTGAAGCCATCTACTAGATTCTGATTAATATATTGCAGTCATCTTATTATATTCGCCAGGTAATGCGATGCCTCATACGCCGGCAATCATTGAAATGAAAAAATAACAGCTAGCCGATTCATAAATCATAGTCATTCTGTTGAATTGCATATTGATAGATTTTTTTTCATAGTTACTACTACTACTAACCTAACCCATTTATATTACGGAATAAGACCGGCAAACAAGCAGACGGATCACCTGATAGTGCGTTTAAACACCGCCCATGGACATCAGCAGCACCGGAGGAGTTTTTTTCATACAATTGTACGCATTATTTTTCGTTATATTGTAATATTTACCGTGCCACATACCGTGGCACATGCCGTTTAACCAATCGGTTAAACGGCATGTGGCCCGCGCCGCCATATTTGTTTGCTTTTTCATAATAATAATCATAACGAAAAATAATGCGTACAATTATTGTATGGAGAAATTTTTATTTGACAATCTGTCGGCATATTATAATATCTCTAGTAATATTACAATCTAACGGTTTTTACAATTTTACGATGACATAATATATAATAATACATTGATCCCGTGCGTAGGCTACAGTCATGTGGCTCGTTATTATAAAATAATAAAAATAAGATTCCAATTTCTGTCAAACCCCCACATCTGAGGTGAATGTCGCCATACTAAATATTTATTATCGTGGCAAGAGCTTTTTAACTTAAAAAGATAGGTTTCAAGTTTGCTGGTGGGTGGGGACACTGTCCATACAGTTTTTGCATGGTCCTTTAAATTAAAAGCCGGTTTATGTGTTGTTATTTGTTAAAGTTCGCTAAAAATAGATAGCAATTAATATCTATTTTTATTGATCATAAATAATAAAATTTTTCCTGTTGTGTGATTACGGATTATAACAATAATGATGATACCTTATATGTAGTAAAATATTTTTTTTCAAATGATTGATTATGAGTTGGAGAACAACAATTTTTAGACATTTATAACCAGCAGTAGCTAAGAGATAATAGGGTATTATCCTATGATGAAAATATACATCAGATTGTTGATATTTTATCGCTAAACATTAATTTAAACTAATTTAACCAACTTTCACACAAAAATATGTATGATTTTTATAAAATATCAAAAATAAAATTATGAATTTTTACGTTTGACTACGTGACTAAAAACGCACGAGATTGGAATGTGACGTCATATTCTTGTACTTCTTCTTTTTTTAATAATGGCCTCCCGATTTCCATAAAGAATAGCCAGCATCAGAATCATTAACGTCATGCGTCAGCTAGTAATAGCCACTTTTTCCGCATTTCAGTGTTCTTTGGTATGCATATTGGTCACAAAGATTTTCCCCGGTGTTTTAATAGACGTATTAGTGCATTTTGGGACTACGCACCATTTATAAGGCATTTTTAATAAGCTTAAAACATTTATTTAAAAACGTATTCTGGGCTGGGCTTTTATTATTTGGTATTTTTAGTGTAATTTGACACTTGACACTTGACAGTTACAATGTTACAAGAATATGACGTCATGACAACTCATTATAGCGTTTTCGCGCCTATAATATTAATTTAAACTTTTAGGCTAATTTGCAAGGAAAAGAAAGAAATTCACAAATAATGGTTCAAACTGCTAATGTATTTTGGTATTAGGGACAATTTGGCATACTTTTCAAAAACTTGGAAAATACCCTATTATAAAAATAACTCCCCACACCGATTTCGGTGGCGGTGGCCGGTTTCATTGAAACCAGGATAGCTACGCAGGAGTTGTTATTTTATAATGCCCAAGTGTGTGCGCAGTACACAAGGGCACTCTCTCTTCCTTTACACTCATAAGTCATAACCCAGTGGGACCGACACGACTAGCGAGGGATCAGGCGCAGGACCGACTTTTTACATGCCCATTCGACGCATGGATCATCTTTCTTGTCAGATAATCAGGTGATTAGCCTACATTTTCCTAATCATTGGAAACATTTTTTGTTGTTCCAATGCGGGAATCGAACCAAGGACCTCCAAGTCGAGAGCCAAGCTCTTACCACTAGACCACGGAGGCTGTTCACATATTTTATAATACTAGTGGAAAGTAAGTATAGGGTGGTATTCTATAGGTACTCTATGAGTCTATCCCACCAAAAACGGTGGCGACCTTAGTCAAAATATGTGGCCTGGCCATTTCGCTACATTCGCTTAGGCGTAAGGTAAAACATTTACCTGTTATACTACTCTTGTAGAAACGAAATGGCCAAGCCACGTAATTTGACTAAAGTGTAGAGTACCTATATGGAGTTAGGCTTGTAGAATTAGAAGTTTGGTAGAGTCAGTGGCTTGGTTTTACATGAGATCTAGTAGCTTTTTGAGTTTTGACAGTGCGAGTTATATGGTATCGTCTTGGCATCACTTTATATAACAATGTTTTTGGTGGGATTTCACTTCTTTTTGAAAGACAATTTTCAGACCTCTTAGAGTAGAAATTTACGTAGGTAAGTCTCTTACAAATTTTCATCCCCTAGTTTAAGTGGTTGGAGGATAAAAGTTCCAAGTTTGTCAGTTTTTATGTTGGTTATGTGCTTAAACTAGATTACATACCAAATTTCACTTTCTGTTACATCCGGAAGTACCCTATAATTTTGTTGATTATCAGTGAGTCAGTGACGAAATCAGGGATTTTCAGATATCAATAAAATCTAAATTATAAGACCTATAATATCAAAACTTCATGTTTCATTAGTCCGCTACTGGGAAGATATCCTGAAATTTTGTATATCCAAAACCAAGTTATGAGGGTCCAAAAAATCGAAACGCTTCGAGAAAATGAGGTCTGGTAGTGCCCTTGCGCTTCGCTCACTCGTCTTGGCGGGTAGATAAGATCTAGAAGCAAATTTTCTTTTATTTTAAAGGGAAAATCCACCGTGATCTGAAGTCAAGGTCTAGGATAATAGGTATGGCGCTGTATAATTTTACAGCGAACCTCCGTAATTGACGTAAGTCACCTTTGCCATGTAACCAGTTTGAGCGACGTGCGAAGGATGTATTAGGTATTATGCATAAAATATAATATTTTTGTATGTAGAAATCTCAATCATTGAGGCTTTTACGAGTAGGTCCCCTTTTGTATGGTTTTTATACCATCCAATGAGCCAGTTTGTTTCTTATTTGCCGCATACTGGTAGTAGGTACTCTGATAGAACGAGCTGTTTTTATTTCTTTATTTTATTTTACACTTTTTGCACGTTGTACAATGGCGGACTTAATGCCAAAAGGCATTTTCTACCAGTCAACCATAGGGTGATGCAGAGACAGATTAAAAGAAAAGGTGCTTAACTAAATAAGAGAAATTCAAAAACGCCAAGAGAAATTAACTAAAAAAACAAAACACTAAGGCCCACTTGCGCCAATCCGGGTTAAAGTTAACCTTGGGTTAAAATATCATGCTTTCTCTTTCACAAATACGAAGAATGAGAGAGATAACATGATTTTTAACCCAGGGTTAACTTTAACCCGGATTGGCGCAAGTGGGCCTTACTATTACCAAACATAGAAACAAAAATTTGTTTTTATAACATCAATTATAGCAACGATTTCTTTTATATTAATTCTACAAATATGCATTGTTTCAATTTTAGCTCTATTAAGAGTTAAGGACAGAAAAATCCTTTAAGGCGCTGTGAGTAGTCAACTATGAAGTATTCGAGGGGGTGAAGGAGATGAGTGGGGGACGTGCCGCCCCCGTTACTGCGGGGGACTTCATGCGAAATACGTCAAAGTGATGTGTCTATAATGTATAAAAGCGTAATTTCGATGAAATTGTAATGTGCTTCATAGCCTAGCGGTATCTTGCCCGCCTAAAGCAAAGCGTAGCGTTAGGTTCAAATCTCATTACAATTTAATATATTTCAAAATGTCTATTTTCTGTCTAGGTCGATTATAAAAAGTCTATTTCCTAATTTTGTGCCAAATTTAGCCATTGCGATTCGAGAAAGTTAAGTTTTTTAGTAAGTAGTTAAAGGGTAAAAAAAAATCTAAAAAAAAAGCTCAATTAATTCACTGAACTCCTAAACGGCTGTACCGATATTAAGTAATGAAAAATTTTGTGTGTCTTCAGGTTGATTCGAGAATGGTTTAGATTTGCAATCGGACCTGGTAGGTGACGCTGCTGTCAGTAGTCAGTACGTCAACAAATTTAATTCTAAGGCGGTACGAAGTTTGCCGGGATAGCTAGTATTATTATAATATGCAGTCGAAGTACTGCGGAGTGCGGAATACGCACACTACAACATGTAACACATTACACAGTACACTTTATGACATCACACACATTGACGTTTCTTCCTAGGACGACATTTCATAATTTTATATATTTCGCATTTTTCAGCGGTTACAAAATCTAAACTTGCTTTTGCCTGCAACTTCGTTCGCGTAGCACAAAGCTAAATTTTATCGACTGATTTTATACAATACATAAATACACAATAAAATTCAATATCAAATATTCCCACTCTACATACATGAAACTTCGGCTATCTGACAGCAAAAAAAAAATACAATTTCAAATAAGTACCTAGTTTCTGACATTTGTGGTTTAACCAAATAGTCTCTTCGGCTACATCATATTAATTGTAAATATTGTTTTATTTAATCTATTACTAATATAATACAGAGAGAAGGTTTATTTGTTTGTATGTTTGTTTGTTTGCATTGAATAGGCTCCGAAACTACTGGAATGATTTTGATGAAATTTAGGACAGATATAGAATAGACAACGGGGAAGCACATAGGCATACTTTTTATTGCCGAAAAATGTACGGTTCCATCGAGATTTCCTTTTGCGCGCATGAAGTCGCGGGCAACACCTAGTCTAAATATATAAAAGGCAAACCTGACTGACTCATCTATCAAAGCACAACCGAAACTACTGAACAGATGTTGCTAAAATTTGGCACAGATAGTTGTAATGACGTAGGCATCCGCTAAGAAAGGATTTTTGAAAATTTGCCCCCTACGGGTGTAACAAAGGGGTTAAAATTTTGTATGGAAACCGAACTTTACGCGGATGAAGTCGCGGGCAAATGCTAGTAAAAAATAAACGTAGATTACTGAATACTTATTTAGTAATCTACGTTTATTTTTTACTAGCTTTTGCCCATGTACTTACATGTTCCTAATATCTGCTCATGGTGATTAGAATTAGAATTGATTATAATAATTGATAAATTATATGTATAAACTTTACAAACCAACAGAATAATATTTAGGTATATATATATTTACTTATTCTGTTGTCAATCAATGTTGTCAATTTTGAATCAAATAAGTTTTTTCTTTCGTCGTGTAATAAATTATATCAATAATTTCGATTACTTTACGTCAGTCTAACTGGCAACTCGGTTTGCGAACCGACGTTTGATTTTTGGTGGTGAGTTCAAATCCCGGTAAGATAAATATTATTTTTGTGATTCTTATAATGTCTTTGTTTTTCTTTAATATTTTTTTATTTATTTTTTTATTAATTTTTATCGTTGTACTAAAACCTATTTTTTATCGTTGTACTAAACCTAGAAACCTACTTATAAAGAGTTTTTGTACCTCCATCTTAAAACTTTGGACTAAAAATTTGGACATTCATCGAATACAATCTTTTCATATTTTATATAATATAATCTACACTAATATTAACAACAACTTAAAGTAACTAATAATAAAATAAGTACATAATTAACCATATACTTTTATTACTGCGAAAACAAGCATCGCTCGGAGTTTTATAGTGCGACAAAAAAAAAAGAAAAAAAAAATCGTCTGACCGGGATTCGAACCCGAGACCAATTGGTCGCAACAACGCAAAAAGCCAAAGGGCTACCAAGCGTCTTACGTTAGATAGCGAAATTACGTATATATTATAAGTATTACACGACGAAAGAAAAACTAATATTTACCCCCGACTTGACCTTTATGCAGACGACATAAAGGTCCATTCGGGGGTAAAATAAATTTGAACGGACTTTCAACAATAAATTCGAATAATTTTTGAGCAGAAAAGAGGGGAAAAATTTGACATACGTCTCATTAGCAAGAGGCCTAAGCCGGTACTGTCTTATTCAATAGATATGAAAGAGAAGGAATGACAGGTCGCCATTTCGCGATGTTTCATTCGACTCGTACGAATTATTTATCATTGAAATAAATTAATACTAACAAATATCACATTCTATACGAAAAATCAAAACAACAATTCCCTTCCTTTTATTATATTTTACGAAACTGCAAATAATTTTCTCATTTCTGTTCACAAATAATACAGTTACAACTCCAAGAATTTCTATTTTAATGGTAACTTTATGATTTTTTTTTATCGAGAAATTTTACAGATAACGTGTTTTGAAAATGAAGGTCCCCTAGCAAATATGATCAAAATTAACATATATTTTTTTGCTGCACTAAAATGTATCCATTCGTCTCAAAAAATTTTTGAAAGAAGCGTATTTCTAGGGTAAGAGCGCCTTAAGCATTTATTCTTAATTTCTTACGGATTTAACGTGCCACGTTTAGCGCTCTCTGGAAATATTCTGTAATTACTCATGATATTTTATCTAGGGCCAGTCCCAACTGATTTATCCCGGAGCACCAGACCTCTAATGTCAATGACTAAATGTGTAACGAGGGTAATGAGGAGCGTATCTCGAGACCTGACCCCGCCGCCCTGCGATATCATGTTTACCGCCAAGTTATATAATGTCATCTACTAGACTGTTTACGAACTGAAATGGAGAATACCTGGTTTATGAGGTATAATCAGCAAGAACGTTGCTCAACTTAATGGAGTCAAGAGAACTTTCTCGAGAGTTCCCGAGTCTCATATCTCGGACTTCGGTGAGAGTGGCCGGTTTCGTTGAAACTTGAAACCAGTCCACCTATGCAGATGTTATGTTATAGTGTCCACACAAGAGCGCTCTCTCTCTTCGTTTACTCTCTTAACCCAGTGGGGTGGAGGATCAGGCGCAGGACCGACTTTTTACATGCCCATCCGACGCATGGATCGTCCTTCTTGGCAGACAATCAGGGACAAAACAATAAGGCCTGCACTGTCCTAACCAGACTTTTCACTGTCCTAACCAGATTGTTTCAACGCGGGGTTGATAATTATAGAGCCCACGGCCATCGGAGTTGTGAGCCAAGCAATAAACCGTGACTGGTCTACGGAGGTGTAGGGTATTTTTTTTTTATGAAATGAACCAGAAACAAGCAGACGGATCTGACGACTGATAGTAAGCGACTACCGCCGCCTATGGACACTCGCAACAGTCGCAACACTAGAGGAGTTGTACTTGTAACTCCTCTGGTGGTGCTACTTGCATTCCTGGTCCTTAAAATCCCCAATCCCCCTCTTGGGCCTCCGGTAACCTCACTCACTCGGCGAAACACAACGCAAGCGTTATTACACGCCGGTTTTCTGTGAGGTCGTGGTATTTATCGGGTCGAGCCGACCCGTTCGTGCCGATGCGTGGCTCTCCGTGGATCTGATGTTTTTAGGACACGTTGTTTACAAGAAAAGGTCAATAATAACGTCATTGGAAGTCCAAGACGTAATAATCCTGCCAATACTTGATTTACCACTTCAGTTTAGGCAGTTAGGCACGCGGCACGCCTAGTCAATCCCACACTTTGTAAAAACATTTTAAAATAATAAAATATCAGTTCTAGCTAAATTCTATAATCATAATTAAATATATGTGCAGTCATCATGACTTGCTTATCTGCAGCAACACTTTGCAACAAGGTAATAACTTGTTTTCAAAACGGTTAGATAATAGACGCTTTTGGATAGATCTTGATGATGATGATATTGTATTTATAATTTTAGCAGTCATCGTGATTGGTTTTTATCTATTCCTTAGGAACAACTTGTTTTAAGTCTTAAAAACGAAACAGAAATCTAAATATTACCATAAATGGGATTCCCAAACATATTTTTACTGCGACGCCCTTAGTAGTTATTTCGACTTTAATAATATATCAGTCTGATTGGCAGTTTCTGTATTGACTGTTGTATAATTTTTGCGTTGTTCGGAAATTCAAAATGTCCAAACTCCGGGCCCGGTAAAATATTTTTGTGATTCTTTTTTTTTTTTTTTTCTACTACAGCTTCGAGCAAAGCTCGGTTACCCAGGTATTATATATTTATATCTACTCATCGTATTGTATGTATTGTATGCATAGATGTATAATATTAAAAAGAGGATTGTATTTCATGGGATACTCGTTATGGGATAGTTGTGTTATAAGTATACGGGTATGCGACCCCGGTTTCCCTAGCTATTACTGTCCTATCCCTTGCCCTCCTGGGCGGTAGTATCCTACATTCCTATTTCCTACTCTATCTTACCAATATTCCTTTCCACACCACCTATCCTTCCCTTTCCCAATTCCTACCCTCTCCGCCAATCCGTGGGAACGCAATGGATAATCATAAAAACAATTTAATTATCCAAAATGGCGGCGATGTGGTTCGCCACCCATCACGTCTCGTTCTCTCGGAGGCGAAAAGTGGCTCATGGAGAGCCACTTCGCTACGTTGAATGTAAGAGGAGGAATGGATGGATAAGAACGAAAGTGGACGAAGCGAAACAAGTATGTAAGGATCATAGCAAGTGGAAAGAAGTGGTCTCTGCCTACCCCTACGGGAAAGAGGCGTGATTATGTAATTACATATATATGTATGTATATTTTTGTGCCCTAAATTTTCTCCGGTCTTCCTGATTCTGGATTATAATGTTCCCAGACTTATGTTAATTCGGAATTTTAACGGTTTAATCAAGAAACTGCTCCAGTTTTAGTCACCGATTTTATTAGGTACAGATTAGTACGTATTTTGCACGTGTCCACACCAATACTAGTCTTCTACATTTTATCGATAAGGAAGATAATTATCAGCCAATAATTACAATATCAGTTTAAATATTTGGCTATTAATCTACAAACGCCTAATTACTGTGTGGCAACCCACACAGTTTATCTATTTCTTAGTAAGTCGTTTACATACAGGGCCGTGACCCCGTTGTTTTTGTTTTGTACGAGATAGCTCCATAGTTACATGTCAAAATAACGTATTGTTATACCAGCATAAGCTCCCCGTTATCATATTAAACCGTAAACGTGGATTGCCTAAACTACATTACAATATCTATAAAATAACCGTCTTATTTTGATCTACTAGGCCAATTAGATGTTCATTTATTCGTTTCTACCTACAGGTTTTAGGGCTGTCTGCTGAGACTATATTGTCAGGAATCCTTGAGGTCTGGGAAAAAATTCAGAGCAATGAAAAAATAACTCTGCGCTAATAGTATAGAGTTGAAAATCGAACACACAAGTGTACAGTCAAATGTCATAATAATATATGACAGCTCGATACTCTAAGCTTCCGCTTTCAAGTCTATTGTTTTAGCGTAGAGTTCTTATTTTAATGCTCTGAATTTTCACGGAATTGCCGGAATCCGGATCATATATTAGATGGTCCCTGGCTGGGAATTCATTTTAACTTTGTTAAACTTATTTGCATAATGCATCTAAATCCCCGAGTCACAGGGGCGACACTCTCTACAAATGACAGTTCGAGCACCGACAAATGTCAGTTATGTTGACTTAAGCCTAGGGTTGACATCGAATTAATTTAAAATATTTTTTTACGTCTGCGTAAATATAATATTTTTACGCGGGCGAAGCCGCAGGCAACAGCTAGATACTTAATATAGAAAGGGAAATTATACCTACCTACTTTAATCCACGTCTCAGTTATTTATTGTACCTACTGCGTGTGACGAAAACAAGGGTTAGTTTAGAAAAAATAAGTATTAATTATCGAGGTAGGTTAAGCGGAAGGAACTTTTGTCATAATTTTTTTCTTGGTTAATACGGCCGGCAACCATATACAATTATTAAGCCCACTCATTTTAATACCGATCAGGAAATTTCTAATATTTTAGGTACACGGTGCGTGCGATTTGAACTTTTGAACAATACTGATATTTACAACGAAAATTCAAAATAGTCTCCATGCAAACGTCTTATTGCCATATTTTTTTAATCAAAAATGTACTCAGCCATTGGGCCCATAAATTGGAAAAATATACCTTGTGTCCTTAGCAATTGGGTTTAATTTGCACTTAATTCTAAAGTAGTATAAAGACTATTTGAATTATATCAATGCAATTTTAAATGTTTATTACCACTCAATAAGTGTTGTAACACAACTAAGATCGTTGCACAATATCGATAGGTATCGACAGATTTAAATGCGATTAAGTACTACATGTAATATTTAATCTAAAATTTTATGCGGAAATCCTTACTAATATTTTACTACTATTATAAATATGAAAGTTTGTGAGGATGTATGGATGGGTGAATGGATGGACGGATGAATCTTAAATGGCACACCACACGTTTGTTTCTCTTAATCGCAATAACTATTGAACGGGTTTTAATAAAAATTTGATATACGTTCGAGGATAACCTCCTACAAACTTTATCCAACCCAAGCATATTTCGTTAAAAATATCGATAAAATTAAACTATTGCATGACTACATCACTAGTGAAACAAAAAACAAAATATATTTTTATGAACGTCGCGTCAGCCAAATCTTTCTTATGAAATTACACTGTCGCGTCGGCGAAACTGCCAGCCCCGTGAACCATAGTCCAGGCTGGGAAAAAGTTACTCCCCACCCGCCCCCGCATTCGCCCAGACACGCACACATAGCTGCGAGCGGTGAGTCGTGTAAATCGGTGGAGTGACGGTTCTTTACGTTAGTAATATATATATTCTTTGCCCGAGTTTCGTTTCCAGAACAAATATTCGAAAAAAATTCATAATAATTTTATTATTGTTTTTACATAAACTTTTTACATAATTTGCATAAATTACCATTTACCACACAACAAAACAAATGACTGTTTGACATTTACCACACGAAATATTGACATCAATTAAGCACTAACAACAGAACAGAAAAAATTAAAACAGTAACCTCATTAATCGTAATTCGTAAGTAATTTCGAAAATAATAACATTAATTACTTAATCTTTTCTATTTACCAATTAGCTGTAATGGATTGTTGTTGTTAACTCTAAATATTTATTTTATTTAGAAATAGGGTTTTTTTAAATATTAGTTACATATTTTTACTCGACTACGTCGAAGCCAAAAGGAACGGTAAAGATTTTGGCGCTGTATATATGTTGTAACTTGTATGTATATAATGTTTGTTCAACCGTCGCGTAGCACAGATTACTAAATAGTTACTACGTTACTGCCTAAACTACTGATCCGATTTTGATGAATAAATAATGTGTTGCCTATAGATTCGTAATAAGCCAGTTAACATAGGCAATTTACGTTGTCATGTTGAAGTTTTTATAAAAAAATATACTTTATATGTTTTTATAAACATTATATTTTCATTAAGTTCATCAACATCTACTAATTAGTAATTACTGGAATACTTCCTACTACTAGAATATTTCCTACTCCTCCTACCTTTCTCGTGTTTAATTTCGTTGCGGGTCCCGACTCCCGAGACAGATTTGACATATTGGATGTACTATATTGATTGATTTGACATATTGCATGTCCTTAGGGCACCCCTGAAATAATAACCCCTTTGTGGTCGGTTACCACTGTCGATCCTGGCTACACAAGAGTTGCAGTGGTGGGAAGGCGTGGTGGACCATTTGCCCGTTTAAAAAAAACTAATATTAAGTAGAACTAGTATTTCAAAGAAAATTAGAAGGTATGTGTTTCAAAAATATAGAGCAAACAGTTTCACTATCGTGGTGAAGTGGCATGTTTGTGTAATGACTTTTTGTGAATATCTAGATATCGCTTGGTAATTATTTGTGGGTTAGGTATACGGGGGCGGCACTGAAAATTTCGGGAATCAAGGAAGTGACACAACATTACTATTTAAAAATGTATTTAAGTATTGCTTTTCGGAGTATTCTCCGCGAAATTTGACACATTTTTCCATACGATGGAACCAATCATTGAAGCAACCATTCCATTCGGAAGTTGGGGTCTCCAAAATGGCCGTTTTGTAGGCGTCCACAGCTTCTTCAGGTGATGAAAATCTCTGACCACGCAATTTATTCTTTATTTTAGGGAAAGTATAGAAATGATTAGGGCTTAGGTCGGGGCTGTACGGCGGATGGTCTAATAATTCTATGATTTCTTGCTCTAAAAACGCTTTTGTTCTGTGCGCCGTGTGAGAACTCGCATTGTCGTGATGGAGGATGATGCGGCGGTTGCAGTTCTCTTTACGGAGTTCAGAAACGACCTGTGGCAAACAAATGTTAGCATACCATTCTGCATTAACCGTTCTTTGTCCCTCAAGAGGAATAGTCGCAACATGGCCGGTTTTGGAGACAAACGTGGCCACCATTTTTTTTTGCAACACTCCGTGAACGAACAATTTTTGTTGGTTGTCATTTTCGAACACCCAAACTCGTGACTGGTTATTTGTTTTGGGTTCGTACGCTTATATCCAGGATTCGTCACCTGATACGATGTTGTATACAGCATTTGAGGATCTTGCGTGGAATCTTTCGAGAGTTCTGACGCACCAAGTAACGCGAGCCGCTTTTTGCTCTTCACAGAGCAAATGCGGTATCCATCGGGAAAACAACTTTTTTACGTCTAATTGTTCATGCAAGATTATTTGTATTTGACTCATGCCAATGTCTAAAGTTGCCTGAATTTCGCGGTATGTCACTCATGTCGATCTTCCTCAATCAGCTTACGCACAGCATCAACGTTTTCTTGGGTGACTGCAGTTTTTGGACGACCTTGACGGGGATCATCACTGAGCTTGACACGTCCACGTTGAAATTCAGCAAACCAGCGATAAATTGTGGTTTTGGATGGGGCTTCATCACCAAATGCAGAAATCGTCCGGTCAACACACTGTTTTTGTGTTAAACCACTTCGAAAGTCCTAATAAATCATCGCTCTAGAATTTTCTCGAGTCAATTCCGTTTTCTCAACGACTAAACAAGTTTGACAAGACCTTGTGACAAGACCGAGAATCTTTTTTTAAATAATTAAACGGTATTCGATTTTTAAAACCAAGGAGTTTTAAATTAAAAAGATTTAAATATGACAGGAACAGTGGAAATATTCCATTCCCGATACTTTTAGTGCAGCCCTCGTAGCTTGTAAATACGAACCACTAGGGAATAGGGTCACAGAATCAAAAGAGATCATGTAGACTTTGATAATGATATTGCAATTTGTGAGTGTCAACTGTAGTACATCAAATATGTCAAAACAGGAAATCATATTCAGTACTGCAGATGTTTTGAGAAAATATTTATCGTATGTTGGAAACTACGTTGTACGTATGATGTATTGCTTAATTAAGTATTTATACTGAAAACATAATTATAGGGAATGGTAGGTGTAAAAGAAATTCAGTTCTACCAAACCAAATGCCACAAAATTTTAGTTTTAACTTACAAAGATTTCAAAACTAAAGATAAGGCCTATGACGTATATTTGACAGAAAAAAAAATCTTCATACCAAAAAAAGTTACGCCATCTTGATTTCATCATACAAATCACAAATGTCCAAATAGCCCCAAACAACCCAAAAGTGGCGCCTTTTAATTGACTGTGACTCGTGAGTAAAATTGGGATTATATTTTCCGCAATCCGTAAGGGCGGCAACATTTAGAGCACTGAAAATCTGCGCTAATACAAATTAGCTGAAAATCGAATAAAAGTGTCGAGTTAAATGTCAATGTCATATATGACAGCTCGACACTCGACACTTCGTTAAAAAGCTCTAATAAAATAGCGCAGTTCTATTTTAAGTGTTCTGAATTTCCACGAGCCTGGTTAGTCGCAGCCTTAAGGATGTTCGTTTCTCCGGCTATCGAATCTCCGGGCACCAGAGTACCTAAATATCAATTGACTCACACTCTTCTTAATGGACTTGGATCTCAGTTCTCACACACACACACACACACAGCTCTACCCTAGCCTCAACTTTTGATACGTGAACTAACATACAATTCCTCACATTTTTACTAATGCAATAACTGCGATCTCCGACCATTTCCCGCGAAATTATCAAATACTGTATACGTACATGTGACAAAGGAACAAAGACAATTACCTACTCACTTTGCCTGCTTAGTCGCAGCCTTAAGGATAGTTTGTCCGGCTATCGAATCTCCGGGCACCAGAGAACCTAAAATATATCAATTGACTCACACTCTTCTTAATGGGCTTGGATCTTTCTCTTGGTTCTCACTCACACATAGCTCTACCCTAGCCTCAACTTTTGATGGTTTGTTTACTATCATACAATTCCTCACAGTTTTACTAATACAATAACTGCGATCTCCGACCATTTCCCGCGAAATTATCAAATACTGTATACGTACAGTCGCGTGCACTAATATAGACACATTGACAAATTTGCAATAATATGTCAACGTATCATACTTCAAAAACATGGATACCATGTTGTATTCATAATGATGTAACCTACAAACTGTTTCAAAATTATGAACACAATTTTTTCATAATAAAGTAAACAACAGTTTGTCAATGAATACTAAACACCCCCAAAGCTAAAATGATGTATACGTGACAATGTCAATAACATGCAAACATTGTTTTTTCAATATAATGTAAACATTAATTTTGTGTATCCGAAAATGTAAAACACAATTTCATTACAATGTAAACAATAATTGTGTCATTAATATGTATACACTCATAAAAGTTTAGCACTTTTTACTTTTCTGACAATATGTTTATAATTGTCAAAAAAATGTAATCATTGTAGGTTGCAAAACAATGTATACATTCTTTTTTTAAGGATAAGGGTTCCTTGAGTGTTACGGAACCCTAAATATGAATCCTACACCTACGACATACGTGATAATTACAATTGACTTCTCAGATTAAAAAAACAATGCGTTGTTTTGGTTCGATTTTTATTATCTACCCTCAACTTTCATAATGTTATAAACTAGAATGACAGTCGCAGCGGAGTTCATTCGCACTAATATTTCGGTGATTGCGTGTTGTGGTGTTTGTTTGAAATTTGAAAATTATGGATAGAATGGAGAACATTCCTTATAGAATATCTTCCTACGAAAAACATAAAATTATAGTTTTAAAAGAGCAGGGGTCCTCTGTTACTAATAATATAGCAAACGAAATGGTACCCCACAGTGAGTATTATTCCTTAATATTTATTATTAATTAATGTTACTTAATATTGTAGTATTGTTTGCAACAAATCCAATCAGTCTAATTTGGTTTGTTGCAGACTGTGTTGATTATAATTATTATTTTTTTTGATAAATTGATTATTATCGTTTTTAATTAAGATTTTTCAACATTGTTATAACTTAGGTATTAATTTTTGTTTTCAGACAAATATGGGTCAGTTTTAGTGGCAGTTTGAGAGTGGAGATTATAGATCATTAGATCAGGAGATTATAGATTATAGATCATGAGAAAGTATTAAGCAAATATAAGAACGATTATGAAGCAATGGCGAACAAGCTTAGGAAAAAATATTGGGAGAGAGATTTAATGGAGAGTCGAGAGAGAGAGACAAAAGGAGAAAAATAAAACAAGGAAAATTATGATAATATTTTGAGTTTAGTTAAGTTATTTTTAATTATTTTTTTATATACGAGGAGTCGAGTTTTAATATTTACTATTAATTTTGTTTATTTAATGTTATTTAAGAATATAGAGTTATGAGTTTAGATTGAAAGGACTAGTTATAGAACTAGGTCCTTTGGCGGGGAGAATGTTTAAAACGAGATTTTATAAAACCTTTTTATATTTATTTTTCTATAGATTTTAAGTTGACGTTTTACATAGAAAATTATTGCTATGTAGAGTTTAGAGTCTGAGAAAATATAGGATGATGATAATTTATGAGTTTTAATAAAATATATACATAAGATCTCAGCTCATTTTGTTCACTCGGTTTTAAGCGATATCTTTATAATAATTTAAAACTTTCATCTATTATTTTACCCTCCTAGGAGGTATAAACTCTGAAATACGTTTAACCCTCTTTTTTATTATATATCTATGCGTTTAACTCATTATTTTTTCCGTACTCAATTCATGAAAATATGTCCAAGGAATAAAAAGTTTAATACAAACTTTTATCTCCTATTTTACCCCCTTGGGAGTTGAATTTTGAAATATATTTTAACTAGCTCACACTTCTTTAAACAAAAATACCTACCTATATGTAACTACCTACTTACACATACCAATAGCCTTCAGCACCGCTTACAAGCGGTATTAAATTTACGTATCTATAAATTTGACTATGGGAGTGAGTACTATTCATTGATACACTCTTGTTTACGTTATTATGACCAAAATGTTTCCGTATTTTTGACTCATATTGTAGTATACATAATATTGAACACAAGATGAGATACATACTATTGAAATTTAGAATGTTTACATATTTTTGGAAATTTGTCAATGTGTCTATATTAGTGCACGCGACTGTACATGTGACAAAGGAACAAAGACAATTACTCACTTTGTTTTCATTACGTTCTGAAACTATCTGTCGTTTAAATGACACCCGGCTACATCCGCCGCATTTCCGATAAAATATGAGTCAACCGTAAACTGCTGATCGCGCGACAGCAGCCGCTGAAAGTGCAGATTTAAACCATAACCGCTATTAGACATGTGTTTAGTCAACTTTTTGACGCCGGCCGTATAGGTCGCGCCCGCCCGTATCTCCCCGATTACGGCGAGTAAATATTTTTGTTGATAACGGGTGCATCCCGGATTTAGTTTGTGTTTAATTACGCAGTTCGACGAAAGTGTGATAGCTCGTTTCCACTTAGATACAGTGCTGTGTTAACGTGCAAGAGCCGTCTGTGATTACGAAATGGATCACCTGTGCTCGTGAATCGATTGTTTATCGGCAATCGGCATTTATCACGGCCCAATCCTCCAGTAGGCGATAACCGAAGCCAGTGTTGCTCGTATTCGCGGACAGACATGCCAATATTGGGCACCGAGATGGCGTCCCAGGAAATGTGTTACAGATACCCACCGTCAGATTACGCTTTGCCGGGACAGTTCTTGTGGGACAAACACACGTACTCTATACCGGCGCCCAGGCCGGCGGAAACCTCACCGTATAACACAGGTATGCCTGAACTTGGGTGCGATTGTGTGCAATTATTTTTGACGTACATAACCCTTTAATTTTTTTTAATGTAATGAACCAGGAAACGAGCAGTCGGATCGCCTGATGGTAAGCGATTACCGCCGCCCATGGACACTCACACTCGCAACACTAGAGGAGTTACACTTGTAACTCCTCTGGTGTTGCGACTTGCGTTTCTGGTCCTTCAAATCCCCAATCCTCCCCACGGGCCTCAGGTAACCTCACTCACTCGGCGAAACACAACGCAAGCGTTATTTCACGCCGGTTTTCTGTGACGCCGTGGTATTTATCCGGTCGAGCCAGCCCATTCCTGCCGAAGCGTGTCTCTCCCACAGTTAGTCAACTTTTTGTCAACCCTTTAAAATGAATGAAATGAAAAAAAAAAGGTGATACAAGTGAGAAAAATAAGATTAGTAATAAAGTATTAAGTACATCGACAAAGGGGACAACTTCCACGAAATTAACACCAGAAAATCAAACTAAACACTATGAAAAAAACAGCTCTAATAATAATAACAATAATAAACACAATATTATTATACTGGGGGACGAACAAGTTCGGGGACTTTCACAAAAAATGCGAACGGCAAGATGCAACAAATGGAATGACACATATAACATAACATCTTTAGTAAAACCAGGAGCTACTAGTGAACAAATATTAAGCAGCTGTGACTCCATATGCAATAATATAAAAAAAGAAGACATTTTAATACTGGGATTAGGGACTAATGACAAAAACCCATTTACATTGTTTGCTATGTTATGTAATACAATGCTTAAATTTAAAGATAATAAAATATTTTTAACAAACATAAAAAATAATAAATATATAGATGTCAAACTTATGAACTATCAACTTAAAAGACTATGTGAAAACTATAAAAACTGCATGTTTATTGATATATTCAACTATAAGTATTATAAATTGAATAATTATGATAAGGATAAGTACGAGAGCATGTTGATATTTAAATTAAATATTGAAATTAACAGTATAGATTACAAAAAAATATTTATAAATAATAAGGATAAGATAATTAATAATTTGGTTATAAAAAACGTTAACAAAGAAGTGAACAAAGTACCAAAATATACTAAAATTAAAGGCACAATTCCATATTATTTTGATAAAATTACAAGAAACACAAATCTTTTTCGATAACATAGAAAAACATACAATACTTCATCAAAACATAGCCGGTATATTAAACAAGTCTAGCATATTTCAAATAGCTTTAGAAAGACTAGAGAAAGAAGAGAACTTAAACATTAGTATTATATGTTTAACAGAAACTTTTATTAAAAGGGGGTCAGAACTAAATTTACAAATAAAAAACTATAATGTAGCGACGCATTTTACTAGAATCAATAAAAAAAGGGGCGGCGTTTGCATATTAGTAAATAATGAATTAAATTTTATACCATTACATAACTTACAAAAGGAAATTGCACCAGTAGAACATCATTTTGAATACTGTGCTGTAAAAATTATATCACTACAACTAACAATTATATGTATCTATAGGACACCACAATCTGATATTAATGTCTTCTTTTCAAAGTTAGAACAATTATTGATTAAATTAAAAATCAACCCTAACAAAAAAATAATACTGTGTGGGGATTGGAATATTAACATTATTGATTCTAATAAAATAACCCAACAACTTATAACATTACTAACTAATTTCAATTTAAATAATCATATTTTGAAACCCACAAGAAGGAAATCATGTATAGACTTAATAATAAGTAACTTAAAAGATGCAACTTCAAACATTCATTTTTTAGGCTTATCTGATCATGAGACAGGACAAACATTAACACTTAAAGCTACACAGCATGAATGTAATGAAACATTAAAAAAACAACAATTTTATTTTATAAAAAAACGTGATTACTCGAAAGACAACATGAAAAAATTTTGTGAGTGTATGAGTTCGCTATCTTTTAATGAAGTATTTTTACAAAGTGACACTAATGTAGCATTTAATATATTTCACGATAATCTAACTTTATTCTATAAATTGTGTTTCCCTAATATTATGGTCAAAATAATACTTAAGAAGAAGAACAACAAATGGATAACAAAAGGATTAAAAAAATCGTGCATTGTTAAAAGGAAACTATACATAAAGTATTTAAACGAAAAAGCAAATAAAAAAGATAACAAAAAACAGTATGTTACATACTCTAAACTATTAAAAAAATGTATAGCTACATCTAGATCACATGGTAACACCAGGTTTATAAATCAAGCAAAAAACAAATCTAGGGCAGTATGGCAAGTCATAAATTCATTTGTGAAAGATCCACAAATAAAAGATGACATTACATCAATTAAATTAAGTAACTCAATATATAGCAATCCATTTGAAATAGCTAATAAATTTAATGAACATTTTATATCAATCAATAAAAATAACAATGTAATACAATCGAATCAAATGACATCTTATAACAAAATTAATAATAATATTAAAACTTTATTCTTGACGCCTGTGACAACAAAAGAAATAATTCAAACGATAAAATCACTCAATAATACAAATTCAACTGGATTTGATGACATTAAGACTGATATCTTAAAAACAATTGCAAATATCATAAGTCCACCATTAACTCACATAATAAATCTATCATTTATTGAAGGTAGCTTTCCAAACAGGTTAAAAAATGCAATTGTAAAACCTTTATACAAAAAAGGGGACAAAAAGGACATCAATAATTATCGACCAGTAAGTTTAATATCCAACATTTCTAAAGTATTTGAAAAAATAATGCATTCTAAAATACATATGTTCGTATCGACTCAAAATTTGCTAAAACCACAACAGTACGGATTTAGAAAAAACTCAAGTACAAGCTTAGCAAGCTTTTCTTTAAACAAAATGATTGCAGAAAAACTGAATGTAGGTCAAAAAGTAATAGGATTATTTCTAGACATGACTAAGGCCTTTGATTTGGTATGTCACAATACACTATTATCAAAACTAGAAAGGTATGGAATCAGAGGCAAGGCTTTAGAATGGATAGCTAGTTATCTCAAAGATAGGAAACAAACAGTTGAAATCACAAACACACAAATAAGAAATAAGAAAATTATAAAAGCTAAATATAGGAATAATAATCCATATGGCATCCCGCAAGGTAGTAATTTAGGACCTTTACTATTTCTATTGTATGTTAATGATTTCCCTGATACCATAAACCATGAATGTATTATGTATGCGGACGACATAACAATAATTATGACACATAAAAGTAATAACATATTAATCGAAAACGTTAAAGATTGTCTGAAAAAAATAAATGATTGGTTGGAAGCTAATAATCTAGTACTAAACACAAATAAAACCATGCTAATGAATTTTAGAATCAAAAAAACGGAAGAAGTAAATATTAACATTATGCATCAAGGAAACAAAATTAATGTAGTTGACAATACAAATTTCTTAGGAATTATGATTGATAACACATGTTCATGGAAATATCACATAGAACAAATAAGTAACAAACTAGATAGATTTACATATGTGCTGAGAACACTATTTTATAATGTTAATTACAAATCAGCTATAGTTGCTTATCATGGATGTGTGGCATCTGTACTGAGATATGGCATAATTGTGTGGGGTAATTCCGTAAATGCAAATAGAGTTTTTATCAAACAAAAGGCTTGTATACGAGCAATGTGTGGTGCATGGAGGTTGGATAGCTGCAAACCATTGTTTCAGAAATACAAGATCCTACCACTACCATGTCTTTACATATTTGAAATGTTAAAATTTGTTAAAAAACGTTATGATTTATTTGAGACCAATACTTTAAGTCAAAGACAAATAAGAAAAAACAAATTAATTGTCCCCATACAGAAAAAGGATATTTACTCAAATAGTGCATACTGTATGGCAATAAAATTATATAATAAATTACCTGAAGAATACAAAAGTAAAAGTTATACAATGTTTATTAATATGACATTTAAATTACTACTTAAAAAATGTTACTATACAATTCATGAATATTTTAATGATAAACAAATAAATTAGAGTTATTGAATTATTAACATGTTATAAATTTACATAGGTAATTACTACAAATAGGCAACGGAGTATGTACTTAATGAAATGACAAAATATGTATACTTTGACTTATCTCTATTATAGGTAATGATTATTATTATTAAATTTAATACATTGACATTGAATTCATTTTTGACATAAAATTATACATTGACTGATTTAATTTTATCTTATTAATTTTAATTTGACATATTGTAATATCATTAATAATCATATTTTTATAACAAGAATAATAATAACAATCATAGGAAAATTTTATGCTAACTATATGTATAACTGATATTATGCCTGATTTAAGTTATAGACAGTTCTTTTCTTTATTTAAAAGAGTCAATAGTTGTAATTAATTAATTGTATTTAAACAAAATTTGCACGCCACTTCAAAGGCAAAATAAGAAGGAACTTAATGTAACCAAACTGTAACACCATATTGTACCTTATTTATGCAAATAAATGATTTCTATTTCTATTTCTATGCACATTATATTATTTCACAATGTGCATTTTTAAGGGTTCCGTAACTAAAAGGATAAAACGGGACCCGATTACTAAGACTCCGCTGTCCGTCTGTCACCAGGCTGTATCTCATGAACTGTGATGTATTTCTGTTGCCACAAGACTATATATTATAACAACAAGGACTAAAAAACAAAATAAAAGTAAATGTTCAAGGGGACTCTCACACAACAAACGTGATATTTTTACTTTATCCCGCGGGATAAATACATTATCCCGCGGGAACACTACTTTTTCGGGATAAAAAATATCCTATGTCCTTTCCCGGGACCAAAGTATGTCTATACCAAATTTCATAAAAATCGGTTCAGCGGTTAAAGCGTGAAGAGGTAACAGACGACAGACAGACACACTTTCGCATTTATAATATTAGTATAGATGGTACAGAACCCATCGTATGCGAGTCCGACTCGCACTTGGCCGGTTTATATTTATACTCCACGTGGAATATTTTGCAGATGATTGCGACCTATCACCTCGGTTGTCATACAGTACACGATTACAATAACTGCATATTACATTGTTATTTACACTACGGCCGCTGTATCATGACGGGTCTGAACATAGGCTCTGCGAACTTTAGCGCATGTACAACTCGTGAAGAAAACTGTTATTGTATTATTTTTATATACCTATGTACTAATAAAATTTCCCTAATACAGTTGACCAATTAGTACAAATAAAATAAATACGAAAACACACAGAAACAGTTATTGCGCAACCTTCTGCGCGAAGTTCAGACTCGCCAAGATACATCGGCCGTATTGTAATTAGTTTTGCTTCAATGCAGAGCTGTGGATTGCACAATTTGTAAAGTATCGCATGCGTCGATATTTTTATACCGTTAATAAAGTATTGATGAAGCCTCACAAAATCTTGGGACTTTTCCACACGAAAATCAGTACCATTACGCGTATTAGTTGCGTTGGTCCTCATTGCAATTTGCATCCCTTATCAATCTTCAGGCTTCAGCAACTCTAGGTGACTGTTCTTCGTATATGTGAATTGCAGAATTAACTCATAACCTTCAGATATTCTTCTCCAAATAAAACACTTGAGGAAAATATCGCGAGAAAATCAGCATATTTCAGAAGACTAACGTCTAACAATTTCGACATGTGAACTCTGCTAACCCTCAAGTATGCTAATTTAACTTCTATGATTAAGACGGTATGGGATATTAGAATTTAACAATTAATATTTATTTTAAACAAAATAAATATTAACTTGAAATCCTTATTATAGACCAAGAATACCTTAAAATATTATTTACAAAGTTATCATACACTAGATGTTGCCCGCGACGTTGTGCGCGCAAAAGTAAATTTCGCAGTAACCGTGCATTTTTCCGCGATAAAATTATATAATTCCGCGATAAAAAATAGCCTATGTCCTTCCCCGTGGTCTACTCTACATCTGTGTTAAATTTCATCAAAATCGGTCCAGTAGTTTCGGAGCCTATTCGATGTAAACAAACAAACTTTTACACACGCCATACTCAATATTAGTATAGAGTTATAGACTATAGATATTCGTTTTTTTTTGTAAATCAGTAGGTATTAAGTAGGGAAAATGGAAATTTATCAATAAAATTTTTGGCTTCTCCGCAGTTGGGTTAAAAAGTTAAAACCTAAAACATGGATTGAAACCCAAATTAATTATCATGTAGCTATTGCTAATTTGCTATCAATTATTCTGAGAATTGATAACATTTGGATAGCGAAATTGATAACCAAGGCGAGACAGATTAGAGGATTTACTATAGTAGCATTAGTAGCACATGATACAAGCTCCACGTGTTCTACCCCCTTACTAGTAAACGCTTTATAAGCTTTGAATAGTTACTATACAGTGCTTTGTCTTCTTCTATCGAATTCAACATGTCACTTGTGTGACGTGAACAGAACACTGTATACCTATTCAAAGCTTATGCAGCGTTTATTAGTAATTAGTAAGGGGGCTTATATTTAGGGCCTGTTTCTAATAAGTGTGAGAGAACTCAACTGCATGTTTTGTTTCTGTCGCTCAGTACAAAGTAAGCAGCGACAAAACTGCCGGATAAGCTATTCGACACTAGGCGACTGTAAAACAGACCCTTACTGTGGAAACTGTGGTAACTCCATTATATAATGTTTGGTAAAATCAACTACGGATACTTTGGATATATAATCTATATACCCTACTAATAAAGACATTTAGGCAAAAAATTATTGTCATACTCAAAGTAAAAAAATCATCTCATGTATGGTGACTCGCCGATCAACGCAAACTGGCCCATATGAAGAAAGGTTTTTTCGAGTGCAACAATTATTTTTCTGCCTAAACTTCTACACATGCACTAGATCATATGCCCAAAATATTCGTAGTTAATTTTACCGAACCTTATATATTTATTCTGCTTACATACATATCTTATATCCACACCTTATATCAATGAATGAGGCAAAATGTTTGAACCGACTAATATGATCAAAACTTCTATGAAGGCTACTAGAAGGAGGAGTCCATAAATGAGTTGCTTGTGGTGGTGGGGAGGTAGGGGAAAAGAATCTCTCAAGTGTGTCAAAAAAGGGGAGGATTAGAACGTTTACTCCAGCCGTCCAAAGTTCCGTACCCGCCCATCAATCGGTTGGAAACAATATCTAATGCCGAAAATATAATGTCTCCGAAAATCAATTACGGATACTTTGTACACATGATCCACTGCTTATGTAAAGACGTTTAGGCAAAAAAAGAATTGTCTTACTCAAAGTAAAAACTCTTCGCAAAACGCAAACTCGCCCATATCAAGATATTTTTTTCTAATACACAATAATTTTTCTGCTTAAACGTTTATACATAAGCAGTAGATCATATGCCTGAAGTATCCGTAGTTGGTTTTACAGAACCTTATATAATTTTTATCACGATAACTTTAATCCTGAGGTTTTAGGCGAATGTAGCTTTATTTATAAGTCGTGAATCGTTTTGCGATCTAAACTTATTATCGATAAAAAAATAATTATCGATAACTTAATATGTGATAAAAATAATGCGTTATAATTTATAGAAATGACCTCAACATAACTTATCTTTGTATTGTATCATTATTTACATTTACATAATTTCACGCTTTCGTAATCTAGATTTTGCACTACTGTCTTAGTCTCGGATTACATTATCCGGAATTTCTCCGGTCGAAAAAACAGCACTAAAAATAGAACTCTACGATTATACAATAGAATTGAAAATCGAACACACGGCAGCAATTTAAGAACTCGACGCTCATTTGTTCGATTTTCAGTTCTATTTTATCAGAGCTCCGTGGCCTAGTGGGTAGACCATTTGGTTCGCACTCGAGAGATTGCAGGTTCGAATCTCAGGTTGTGGCGTGTACCAATGAGATTTTTTCAGATGTCAAGACCATTATACGGTGAAGGAAACATCGCGAGGAAACCCGCACATGGTTGGCCCCAGACGTATTGACCAGTCATTCCTCTGGACTAGGCTATGTTGTGAGAATGCCGTATGTGCTTGGGCAACCATACGACATTTAAAAACCAACTGTCCCAGGCACTACAGCATTTCAAGAGTGGTTACTTCGCTCGGAGAATACTGTATAAATCGGATCATTAATCGGAGCCATTATCGGATGAAAGTCCTAAGTAGGAAGTGTAGTTTATCAGCTCTATTTTATTAGCGCAGAATTCTATTTTCATGTTTTTTTTTTCGGTCGGAGAGGTTCCGAATAATATGGTCCAAGCCTAACAATTTAGATTTTGTGCTAGTATTGATTTTAGTTTTGTTTTGTTTATAGTATGTCTATAAACAAATCAAACCTAATGTTGTCCCATGTTTGCCCATTCTCCTCTGTTGATCGTGTTGCTAAAACTTCAAACTTAAAGTATTTATATTCATTACTAGCCTTTTTACTATCTCCGCCCGCGTAAATATAGTATGCCACGGGAATACTGTACTTTTTCGGAATAAAAGTAGCTATGTTCGGAATAAAAGTAGCTATGTTATTCATCGATCCATACCTCCATAGACTATAATATATCATGATAAACTTTTTTAGGAGGATGGTAGTAGGTTAATATTTATTTTTGCGGTAAATAATAGGTATTATAGAATTCATTTATTTGCATAAATAAAATATTGTACAATATTGTGTTACAGTTTAGTTACATTACATTCTCGCAATTCAACTCTACAAATTGTAGAGTTTTGAAAATTCATCGGCTTCCATTATATTAAGTATTTTCTACCTACGCTACGTCAGCAAATTCAGAGTATTCGTAATCTACGTCATTATTGAGAATCCATTAATTTCCTTTAACATAGAATTAATAAAGCATTCATTAAACCATAAACATTATTACTTGTAAGTTGTATTCTTGTTTTCCTGTTCCTGGTAATCTAATTAAGTAGGTACATATATAAATGTTACTAGCGATAGAGAACATGCATTTATTTTAAATCAGCAAAATTCTTCTATTTTCCGAAAGGCAACATAAATATGGACCGAAAAATGCAAAAAGTACAGTAATTAGTGCTAAATTAAAAAGTTACACAATTAAAAAAAACGAAAAATTTGTTTTTTGATCGCAAAACGAAAATTACTGTTCAAATCCTTATGTTATTTGTGATATTTTTTGTTATTACAATGATATACATAAACGCAATATTTAAGATAATAAAATCAATTTCATATTCTGCGGTCCTCAAACTAAAAGACGGTTAAATGACAAAAAGAGTTTTTGAGGTAGAGCTAAAAAACGCGGGAATATTTTGAAATCTACCTCAAAAACTCGTTTTGTCATTTAACCATATTTTAGTCTGAGGACGGCAGAATACAAATTTGACGGCAGAACTCGAGTTTGTTTTTAAAGGGGGTCGCAGTCTGTTGAAAAACAATAGGCACAAAATACATATAGGTAGGTACAAAAGATTCGTTTTTCAAACGAATCTTTTGTATCGAACGTCGAACGGGATCGCACTCGCAAGACTTTTTGCTTAATTTTCTGGCTTTTTCGTGAATCACGACATAAAAAAGGTTGAGAAACATGCACTAGACTAATGTAACCGTCAGTTCACACTTCACACCGAAACAAGACGATACTCGACTGATTGATTGAAAGATGATTGATTGATTTAATGATATTAAATTAGATTGCATAGCGCGGCGCCGCACTGCGCCGCTCTTGAAAAGAAACGTGTATCTTCTCGTGTACGGAATAAAGTTCAATTTTGAATCACTATTTAAAAAATTAGGTGCCGCGTCGCGTATTGTCTCGTTTCTGTTTGAACTACCATAACGCCTAGGTGACTCCGTCCAGTGTCCACTAGCGCTTCTGTTGCTTTACACAGCCTCTGGTGGCGCCACTGTGGCACGTATATTTAGGGCCCAATTCTTAACAACCTTCGCATTCATCAATCACTATTTGAAAGTGTAGACCACGAAGTATAGATACAAGGATCCCGAACGGTATAGGCTTTTCCATGGTATTCATGTACAAAATAATAAACCCAGATGTTAGTTCTCTTTCCTGCCACTGGCTATACTAGAATTTTGGACGTACCGATTCTATTGTGGCGGACCAATCAAAGTCCTGAATCGCGCTATCGATATTTTTAAGATCGGCAGTATATATGTACATATGTAAAAACCGTTAGATTGTAATATTACTAGATATAACACTTATAGAATGAGCTAGATGAGTGTAATTATTTTATAATGTATAAAAATCAAAAATAAAATCTAAAAAATATTAGTGAAAGAATGTTTTCGATATCTCATAAACTGAATTTTTTATTAATTTTTAAAGTTGGATGTTTTTAAAATCAGCGCGAGCTTGACCGCTCAACGCGTGACGTCATTTCGCCGGCTCTGACCGCCGCGGTAAGGAACTCGTGCAGTAATTTTGAAGTTTTATTGAAATTTTTGGAATTATGGTGATAAAATAACATATAGATATAATTGTATAACACCTTTATGTATAATACAACGGTTAGCACTCCAGAAAAATACTTTTTTCATGTGCCCAACGACAAAATCTGAGAAAATTAGTTGTGTAAAGTGTTGAAAAAAGTGTTATAGCTACAAAAATCAGTAGACATTTATTGCGAAGAATATTTTAATGTGAGTACTGAGTAGGTACCTAAATAAATACGAAACATCTACCTACATTTTTTTTTGCATTACTAAATGTTTAGTTTATAGAATATGCTCAGAATGAATTCAGTATTTTAGTGACAATGTATTTTAAACAATGGGTTTTACATAGAGAAATAAAACACGAGTCACGCAGATATGTTAGGTACCTACTTAAAAAATATATTTAATCTATTGAATGAAATTTAAAAGATGAAATAAGACAATACAAAAAACTCCCTACCTACTTTTTCCCTCGCGTATAACTATGTTTATGGTGTAGTCACTTGTTTGAGATCTCGACAAAAAACTTTATGAACAAAATGTCATAGATTGACTATTATATTTTAGTATTTTTTAACCGAAATCCAAAAAAAGGAGGCGGATATACGTTAGGGCTATATATACATATATAGCCCTAACGTATATATATATATATATATATATATATATATATATATATATATATATATATATAAATTTCGCACCTTTTGAACTTTCTTTCTTCACTTTTGAAATTTGTGAGACCCCCTCCCTCCCTAGCGTGACGTCACATTTTACAATTTTACATCTAGAAATAATTATTCAATTAAAACAGCAGTTCCGTTTGTTTAATATGAATTGGTGGGACGGATGACCGACACGACTGTCGAGAGATTAGGCACAGGTCCAACTTTTATATGCCCATCTGACGCATGGATCGTCTTTCTTGCCAGACTCTTATGCCCAGGCTCACGCGATCACGTGGCCCGCCAAGGGTGGTATGGAGTGGAGTACCGCCGAGTTTTTATTAAGTAGGGGCTGCGCCCATTCACCATCTTTTCGGGTGCAGCAGAGTCTCACATACTCACGGGTAGGACCGCTATCCCCTAGTGGGATGCTGAAACGCATTTTCTCGGAGAAAAAAAAATAACTTATGTAATAAAAAAACAACATTATGATCTCTTAAACATCACTGGGGCTGGGGGGTCTCGACACTGGGGCAATAGCTATCATAATATCATATAGCTATTACTTATGATTACTATATTAACACTTAGATTAAAATAGATTTTGAAATGTGACGTCACGAAAATTAGGACCCCTCCTACCCCCTTGTCACACAATGTCACACTTCGTCGACCCCCTCCCTTCCCCCTAACGTGTGACGTTATTTATGGATGGCCCCTAATTTGAAATTGGCCCTTTTAGACTTTAGTCACTAAAGTGGAAACCTGATGATGGAATCCATGAGGAATCGAGGGAACTCCTCAAAATGTATAGGTACATCTTTAAGAATTTGGCCAATGTGAAGTAAATTAAGCATATCATACCAAAAAGTAAAATTTTGTGCCAAGGGTATTGAACAGAACTCAGTCTTTAAAGACACACGTTTGGAAATCGCGTAATAGGTTTTTCAAGTTACTTCAAAAGTTACTATCCGATTTCGCTTAAAATAATTTTCCTAAAGAGTTTTTAGCATGATCTATTAGCATAGAAGCTTACAAGTTTCTATCTCATAATTTAGAAATTCTAAGGGAGGGGGGACCAACTTACAAACCACTGGAGGCTGATTACTCGAAAATAGTCGACTTTGTAAAAAAGTAATGTTAAAAGAAACCTTACCTAAATTCTAAAAGACCTATTCAACGATACCCCACAAATGGGGTAGAATGAAAAAATATTTTATCCCCCCTTCAGAGCTACCCCTAAAATATAAAATTATTATTATTTTATTATGCCAAACCTTCTTAGGTTTGGCATAATAAAATAATTTTTTCTACACACAATCTATAACTGTACCAAATTTCATCCATCAATATTCATAATTACGGAAGTATAACAGACGGACGGACGGAGCGAGCGAAACTATAAGCGTTCCTTGTGTGCCCTAAGTGGAGCCCTAAAAATGGAAAACATTATAATTTTAAAACAAAAAATGAAAACAGACTTCCAAAGTAAAAACGCACAAAAAAGTATGAAAAAAAATCTTATTTTCTAAATAATTCCCTTTTTAAATTCGGCAAAAATTTTAATTATTTCTCTCATAGACGTATACTATCTCCAGTTAAATGGTCCCATTTTTGAGATTTTTTGACATTTGAAGTACGGTGAAAACAAGATGGCTAACATTTGAAGTATTGTGAAAACCAAGATGGCGTAACTTTTACTTGATAAAGATTTGTTCTATCAAAATAATGTACTTCATAGCCCATTTTGAGTTTGAAATTTTTGATTTCTCTACTCGATTTTCATAATTTTGAAGTTGGTTGCCAACTTAAATGTGAGTTCTATAAAATATTGTTTTATCAGGATATTGTTTGGGCTGGCACAGACTTCAAAATTAAGAAGATTGAGTAGGGAAATAGTTAAAATTTTAGCCGAATTTAAAAGGAGAGTTATTTTTAGAAAATAAAATTTATTTCATACTCTTTTGTGCGTTTTTACTTTGAAAGTTGGTATTAATTTTTTGTTTAAATTTAACAATTTTCCTTATTAAGTCATATTTATTATAATAATATATAAAAATGAATCGAAATGAACGAAGGTAAGTTTACAGAGCGCGTGTCAAAAACATACTGTATGCACATTGCATAGTTTGCTAGCTACGCACGGCGATGTGACGTCACAGCCATTACTCGACGGGCGCAATCAGTTTTCGCGCGTTCCCATAATGATTTGCTTATAAAAAACTCAATTTTCGTGATATCAACACAATTTTTTCACAGTTAGTCTTATTATTGCTTAAATTTTTTGTTAGGGCTGAAAAAGGGGAATAAATTTTGATTAACATCTTCCTCATTGTCCTACATGATGCCTAAAACCGGTTCAGAAACTAGCCCGTCGAGAAGAACCGAGAACAGAGAAAAAAAACAAAAAGAAAAATATTTACAATATAACGAAACATAACATACGAGTATAACGAAATATTTACAATATTGACATAATATGTAACAACATCTGAAAAGTTCGATAGCGCGATCATAGACTAATGATTGGCGCCCAGCGAGACCAATTATTCATTTATGAGAGCGATATAATAATTACACGGCAACACGCGTTGGCTCGCGAATGTTGAATTTAATTAATTTAAGTATAAAATATTAAGTTTCTAAGAATTTCCTAAAACTTACCCCCTAACTAATAATCGCTGTATAAGCTTTGAATAGTTATACAGTGTTTTTTTCTCCTTCTATCGAATTAAAAATGTCACTTGTGTGATGTAAACAAAACACTGTATAACTATTCAAAGCTTATACAGCGTTTATTAGTAAGGGGGTAATTATATTCCACGTTTTTCAGAATATTTTTTTCCAGAGCTTACAATAGCAACAAAACTTCCCGCGTAATTTTAAACGAGTACTTCTTGAAAAATGGCACGCTCTACCGGCAAAAATTCTGTCTCCTAAATTGAGACACTACATCCATTCGTTCAACATTACGTTCGGACTCTATAATTCGTCCCCCTTACTAATAATCGCTGTATAAGCTTTGAATAGTTATACAGTGTTTTGTTCCCGTCACACAAATAACATTTTTAATTCAATAGGCAAGCGGACTGATTTTTTTTTATTGCATTAATGAATAGTACTCTTAAATATGAGTAACTTCTCAGAAGAAACCGTATATCAAAAGTCAATATTTTCAAAGGTACAGCGATTTGTATACAAAATTTCGCGAGTCTTTATACCAATTTTTTTTTTTTGTGAAATTGGTAAACAAAACCTACATCTCACTACATCATTAGTTTACTCACATCATTTACAAAAACATTCATTATGGTAAGTATGAACTTAAACGCACAAATATCGGAGATATTTACAAATATATTCCTGCGGCCATATACTTCATATACTACTTCATACTACTTCATATACAAGTGACGTAATTTTTAGGTCGACTTTAGTATGGAGCGTTTTTAGGAGGCTCGCGAAATTTTTTATACAAATCGCTGTACTTTTGATATACGGTTTCTTCTGAGAAGTTACTCATATTTAAGAGTACTATTCATTTATGCAATAAAAAAAATTAGTCCGATTGCCTATTGAAGAAGACAAAACACTGTATAACTATTCAAAGCTTATATAGCGTTTATTAGTAAGGGGGCGTGTCTATACTTCGTGGTGTAGACTGAGCTTTTTGTATCGCAGATAATATAACCAGTGTATGATAAGCTCCTATATACGGATGTTGCAGTTAGCATCGACAAAAAACCTGTTGATAATGATGTTTTCGCGTGAACTTGAACACGTAACTACGTTAGTAATATATATTCTTTGATGTAACACCTCAGTGATAATAACCTTCATTAATATTCTTGTAGGTTATGATCAAATCAAACTTTATGATGTGGTAAATTAAAATAATATGTAGGTATTTCCAAAAATACTCCTTTGCTACGTACCTATTAATGATAACAATTATACCTAATTATTATCATTCTGATGCTGAGAGCCTGCTGCCTGAGACCAGTGGCGTGGCGTAGCGGCCCGCCCCGGGCGGCACTTTTAAGGGGCAGCAAAACCTAAGTAAAGGGGTGGCAAAACCTAAGTAAGGGGGCTGCAAAATTAGCGTCCGCCCCGGGTGGCAGACACCCACGCTACGCCACTGCCTGAGACAAATCAAAAGCTAGGCGCACACACACCATATTATTGTCAATAATGCTCAAGTTGCTCATGCTTTTTTGTAAGTGTTGACTAGTATTGACAAATTTATTGTGTCAATAATATTGCGTGTGTGCGGCTAGCCAAAGATAAATAAGTTTAAATTTCGCGATTTCAAACTCTTCTTCATTACAATAATCGGCTGAGGTCTGACAGAGTGAATTATTTTTTCATATTTTTATCGAGTATCTCACACTCACACTTTTACAGGCCACTAAAGCTAACGGAAGGTAGTTTTTTGCGTTGCTAATTTGCATCGCGTTGCATCGTTGTTTTGTATACGGTATTTACTACCACATTTTATTGGTAGTTATCAAAAATAGGAAAAGTAGTGGGTACTAGGCACAGTACCTTAATCCATTCTTACTCGTAACTTACGTACACATTGTTATCGACTTTCCTTTAATATTATGCTTTCTCTTGTTACAGACAGCGACATGCAGTTGGAGACGAGCAGCAGCGAGGCATCGGCCGCGAGCTCGACCGCGCTGTCGCAGCACTGCGCCATCTGCGGCGACCGCGCCACCGGCAAGCACTACGGCGCCTCCTCCTGCGACGGCTGCAAGGGGTTCTTCAGGCGAAGCGTGCGCAAGAACCACCTGTACACGTGCAGGTACGTAGCCCCCGGCAGCGGCAGCAGCTCGATCGCCCTGTCGCAGCACTGCGCCATCTGCGGAGACCGCGCCACCGGCAAGCACTACGGCGCCTCCTCCTGCGACGGCTGCAAGGGGTTCTTCAGGCGAAGCATGCGCAAGAACCACCTATACACGTGCAGGTACGTAGCCCCCGGCAGCGGCAGCAGCTCGATCGCGCTGTCGCAGCACTGCGCCATCTGCGGCGACCGCGCCACCGGCAAGCACTACGGCGCCTCCTCCTGCGACGGCTGCAAGGGGTTCTTCAGGCGGAGCGTGCGCAAGAACCACCTGTACACGTGCAGGTACGTAGCCCCCGGCAGCGGCAGCAGCTCGACCGCGCTGTCGCAGCACTGCGCAATCTGCGGCGACCGCACCACCGATTTCTATGAAATTAAATATCCGTACATAAATGCAAACGATTAAACATGTGATGAAATTCTTCCCCTAAAGAGGTGAAATTAAGGGGGATCTAAAGTATGTATGGTGAAATACGAGTAACAACCACCGGAGGTCTGGAGGTATTGTACTGAAATTTGGCAAGCAAATAGTTCCTATGACGTAGACAGTAGACATGTGTTAAGAAAGGATTTTTTGAAATTCATTCCATGAGACTAAAAATGCGCGACTTCGTCCGAATGGACCCGTGTAGCAAGCAAAAGCTAGTTCTTTAATATTTGCAAGTAGCTCGATAAGCATATCTACTATAACATCCGGCTTTATGAACATAATACTAATACACTGCTTGGGTGTATTATTAGATATTATGTAGATTAAAATGCACGTTTTTTATCGTAATATTGTTTTCGTGTAAATACCCTGGGCAAGGACGTGTCGGTGCACTTTGAATGTAGAGATTTGTTTGCTAGTTCTTCAGTATACAATATAGAAACAATATCCTCTACATTGCTCAAAAAAGTTTACACGTGGTTGTACGAGCGGAGTAGTACATTAACGCTTGTTTAGCATAACCGCTGACCGTACACTTTACAAACGTTATAAATATGTGTAATCATAACTATATTCTAATGACAATAAACACTTTGAACGGGTCATTGCTGTCGTCATTCCTTGAGTTCAGATTTATTTTGGACTTAAGTATCCAACACCAACATTTCTGTAGGGAAACACCTCTACACCTGTACCATATTATGATAAGTACCTGGGTATCCGAGCTTTGCTCGAAGTTCTGTACCTAATTTCAAAGTTTCAAAGCCGACATCACGAAGTATAGATACCAGGAGTCCGAACGGTATAGGCTTTTCCATAGTAATTATGTACACAATAATAGGACCAGATCTTAGTTCTCTTTTCTGCCGCTAGCTGTGCGAGAACTTGTTACGTACTGAGTGTTGCCAATACTATTATTGATTACAATTATTTTTAAATTACCTTTAGGCAATTACCGTGTTCTACGGTATCTATTTTTCGAGAACAGTTTCTAAGAATTTCCTAAAACTTTTATATAATTAGATTTAAATCCACGTTTCTCTTAATATTTTCTTCCAGAGCTGTCAATAGCAACATTTAAACTTCCCGCGTAATTTCAAACGAGTGCTTGTCGAACTGTCGCGCGCTTTACTGGCGAAAATCTGTCCCCGTAATTGAGACCATTATTTTAACATTACGTTCGGACTCCTGGGCCCCGATTCTCGTGCTTCGAATATCGGTTCGATTGTCAGTCTGTCCCGCTCGCGCACGCATGATTTGACGCCTGTCTGAATGAGTCAGCGCGAGAATCGAACTGAGATTCGAGGTACGAGAATTGGGCCCCTGGTATCTATACTTCGTGGCCGACATGATCGACGAGTGTTCTTAGCTATGATTCTAGTTCGTTCACTGCTTTACAATTAGAGGGATCCTAAAAAATAAGATTGCTGAAAATAATAATGAGAAGAAGTCAAATAATATTAGAAATATTAGAAATGATAAAAGAAATCGAAGGATAAAACTTTTTAGAGTTAAAATAAGTGATAATTCTTGGAATCGATAGTGATGATAACTCAAGTGATAATAGTATTGAATACCTATAGATAAACAGCACCCCTAGTGATAATGGGTAAAAAATTATCGCCTTACCCGATAGTGTTGTATGCAGTAACACAAATAACAATAGACAATAAATTGTAATGCATTGATAAAACTGGCCAACTGCGAATCGGACTCATCCACGTAGGGCTCCGTACCATTTTAAGTACATACTTATATCGTACTAATACTTATAGCCCAAGAGCCCACGACGACCAGACCTTCGTTATTTTATAAAAGCTGTTTTATGTACTGTATGTCCCCTATACAGGTAAGAACGACCAGTGACTATAAAGTTTGGATTGTGGTTACTTGAGCAGGTAATAGGTAGTAAAAACTTAGGGTAAAAATTTAGGACCATGCCCCCTTATTTAGGGGCGAAGGGGTGGTGAGGGGGGGTAGGGGGGGAGAGGTGCGAACCCCCCGTACCACTCTCCCCTCTAGGAGACCCCTGTTTAGAAGTTATTAATGGTTAAAGTTCGAAGTTATGTCTATGTTTAAGAGGTGTTATTTCACGCCGGGATTTTGTGAGGCCGTGTTACCACTAAGAAAACGTTTTGAACAAGATAAAAAAGTTCTAACCTAACTAACCTAACCCAAAACTACACAGACGTTATTTTAGGCCGGGTTTTTGTGAGACCGCGTTATCATAAAAATATTTTTTTATGATTATGCGGTCTCAGGTCTCAGTTTTTGTGAAGCCATGTTACCACTCCGAAGATGTTTTGAACAAGATAAAAAAGTTCTAACCTAACTAACCTAACCCAAAAGTACACAGACGTTATTTTACGCCGGGTTTTTGTGAGACCGCGTTATCATAAAAATATATCTTATTCAAAATATTAATATCAAACTAATATTTAGAAGACCTTTCTGCCGTAAAATTACCAGAAACCTACTAATAGGATAAATGTGGGGCATGACTCTAAATTCTAGCCAAACTTATACAGTATTCTCCGAGCAAAGTAACCACTCTTGAAATACTGTAGTGCCTGGGACAGACAGTTTTTAAATGTCGTATGGTTGCCCAAGCACATACGGCATTCTCACAACATAGTCAGCCTAGTCTAGAGGAATGACTGGTCAATACGTCTGGAGCCAACCATGTGCTGGTTTCCTCACGATGTTTCCTTCACCGTTAGAGCGTCCGCGTCCGTATAATGTACTTGAGATCTGAAAAGGTCTCATTGGTACACGCCACAACCTGAGATTCGAACCTGTACTCTCTCGAGTGCAAACCAAACGGTCTACCCACTACGCCACGGAGCTCTCAATAGGTAGTTAAGGAGTATAAAATAGTACCTAAAATTTGTTAAAGTATAAAGCTCAATATTTTTATATTTTCTTTGGAATAACTTTAGAAATCTCGTCACCCATTGCCGGACACTTATGACAGTTGCTACCCCCCAAAACTTTACTAAATTATAATAATTATACTTTCGTTACAGTATAAAAGCTAAACTTTATATATTATGTTATTGGGAGTTAGTAGTAGTGATATTATTAAATGTGCAGGTAATATAAATGCATTGCATTACTTTTATTTAAAGTTTATAACTAATATTCGAATTATTAGAACTTATTCGAATAATGTTTTTCCAATATTCGAATTATTCGAATAGTTAACTTTGGCGAATAATAACATACCCTACGTAACATACAACTTTATGTTTCAGGTTCAGCAGAAATTGCGTTGTGGACAAGGACAAGAGGAATCAGTGCAGATATTGTAGACTTAGGAAGTGTTTCAAAGCGGGCATGAAGAAAGAAGGTATGTTCACTTTTAATGCTAAATATCAGAGAAATGCCCGGTTTCTGAGATGAATTTGTCGGCAGTTTATCTAGTTATTAGCGCTATAAACTAGGTTTAACTTACATGACCAATAAGTTTATCGATTCCATAACTCATGAATGACATTACTACTAATGATGTCGCTGATACAGAAAGGAATTAAAAATCTTTACAGAAAACGATTATTTATCTTCAAGAATCAATTTACAAACTACTTTGGAGGCCGATTGATCAAAAACGGCCGGCTTTGTAAAAAAATCATGTATGAAACCTTTCCTTTATTTTAAAAGACCTATTAAACAATACCCCAAACGATGATGGGGTAAAATGAAAAAGAAAATTTCATCCCGACTTCACATGTGTGGAGCGCCACCCATAAAATATAAAATTATTATTATTTTATGATGCCAAAACCGAGATCCAATATATAACTATACCAAATTTCATTCATAATTACAGAAGCTAAAAGCGCGGACAGATAGACGGTCGGACAGAGCGAAACTATAAGGGTTCCTTGAGTATTACGGAAACCTAAAGTAAACACCCACCTTATTACAGTAACTTGTCGGAACTTTTCGAGTGTACACAAAGATAAGCGTGCAATTAAAATAATATATTAATTATATTTATCAAACCTCATCATTAAGGATGTTTACTGGGTAATATGTTTACTCTGTAATTGCAATTATCAAGGGCATAATATTTAGAAAATAACTCATTATAAACTGTCTTCGTTATCTAACTACCACTCTTAGGGTTACTACTTAGGTACTACATGACTAGGGTTGCCATTCGTCCCGATATATCGGGACTGTCACCGTTATTAGGCCTTCTGTCCCGACGTCCCGACAAAGCACTATTACGTCCCGTTTTATCGCGCTATCAAAGCAAATCAAATATGTATACGCGCGCCAAATTACTCGGTGCTAGGTTGCGACTTGCGACACGTCGCGCATGAAAGAAATCGCTGCTGCCGGAGACTGTGGAGTCAATTTTACAGTGTCAGGTTAATTTTAATATGACTTGCACAGAGTTTTATAAATATGTAAAAGGCCAAAAAGAATTACTTAAAAGAGTAAAGTCGTCAGAAAAATATGACCAACCTACGTGTAATACTGCGTCCATACAGTAGAATTTGTATTTTTTTTTTAATAAAAGATATTCATACTTTTTTGGGGCCATCCACATAATTATAACGTCACGCAAAATTTCGATGTCACGCTTTTTAGTATCCCTGTACCTGTATTTAACATGTATGACCCCCCCCCCCCCCCCCCAATCAGGTAATATTATGTGGATGGACCCTTTGCGTACCGACAAGAGCCTTGCCAAATATGGCAACCCTATACATGACACATGTCTTGTTTATACCTACGTTAAACTTTACTTACAGTAATTCTTAAAAAAGATTAGTGATAAATAATGTATGAATATTAATTGTTTTGTGCGTAAATACCATTGGGCAGCCATACTCAAAGTGTGTTCCGCGAAGCCCCTGCAGGGGTTCCGCGAGAATTTAGAAAAAAATCAAAATACCGCAATAGACTGGACGCCGAACCTGATATGAGACTTCAAATGTCTTCTATTAAACTAAATAATAACTAATTAATAAGAAATAAAAGATTTTGTAGTTTAAATTAGCCATTACTTAGATTTTTCTTTTTTTAAATATCTATTATTATACTTGTTATGGAAATAAGTAATACGTAAATGTTACCTTGTACTTTTATTTTGCTTGTTAATAAAAAATATTGTTTTTTTTTGTAGGGTCCCGTTAAGTACAATACGGCCGATGTATCTTGGCGAACTTCGTGCAGAAGGTTGCGCATTAGCTGTTTCTAAGTGTTTTCGTATTTATTTTATTTGTACTAATTGGTCAACTGTATTAGGGAAATTTTATTAGTACATAGGTATATAAAAATAATACAATAACAGTTTTCTTCACGAGTTGTACATGCGCTAAAGTTCGCAGAGCCTATGTTCAGACCCGTCAAGATACAGCGGCCGTAGTGTATTTAGCTTTCCAAAAGGGTTCCGTCAACAAAAAATATTGAGAACCGCTGCCATAGGGCATAGAGCATACTAAAGTATTTAAAACTATATTTTTGTTAATATTTCACTTTTCTTAGAAGTGTAAAAATAGCTAAAAATAAATTATGCTTGCAGTATAAATGAATATAAATGTTCTATTGTATGCATATACATAATATGCTATTATGTAAAATAATGTAAAGTATATAATTACTATTATTACTAGCCAACAAAAAAACTATATTGTATTAAACATACTATAAGGTATAATAATATCTAAAGAATGAAACATGTAGATTTTTGAAGAAGAAAAATCAAACGCTGAATAAATTAAGATGATTTTTATGCATATTCGGTAGGTCTGAGAATCGATCGTAATTTATTTATTATATTTGCGGGGTAATTTAACCACTAATCTATACTAATATTATAAAGAGAAAAAGTTTGCTTGTTTGTTTGCATTGAATAGGCTTCGAAAGTACAGGATCGATTTTGATGAAATTTGGCACAGATATAGAGTAGACCACGGGTATAGACATAGGCTACTTTTTATTGCGGTAAAATGTACGGTTCCCGTGCGTTTCCTTTTGCGCACTAAGTCGCGGGCATCATCTATTAAATTATAAAAGGCTCCAGCTAAAATAAAAGAGATAAATGGATATTTTTGTTAATATCCTTAATATTTTTCAAAAAAACCCTCTTTACCAACCTCTTTTATTCTTAGGACAATTTTCAAAATATTGCTCTCTCTATTCTAGCCGTACAGAACGAGCGGGACAGAATAAACTGCAGGCGGCCATCGTACGAGGAGCCCACGCAAGCGAACGGCCTGTCCGTAGTGTCGCTTCTCAACGCGGAACTACTCAGCAGGAAGGTCATAGATGAAGTAAGTGATAGAATGTTTTGTTTTTCTTGAAATTCCGGCTTGAGTTATTTGAAATTGGGTACACGACTACATCTAAAATATTAAGTTTCATTAATGTATTCAGAAATTTTAAGGCATTACTACTTCGTAAATGTAAAAAAATATAATATTTTATTTATAGTTTAGTCATTAGATACATCTAAAAAGTACAAAAAAAAATTTTTTTTCTTGCTAAATTAGTAAACAAAACCTACATAATTAGTTTACTTACATCATATACAAAAACTTTTATTATGGTATGTATGAACTTAAACGCACAAATATCGGAGATATTTACAAATATGTTCCTGCGGCCGTATACTTCATACGATTTTACATGGACGTGACGTCATAGCTACGTACGACTTTAGTATGGAGCGTTTTCACGGGACTTGCGAAATTTTGCAAACAAATCGCTGTACCTTTGAAAATATTGACTTTTGATATACGGTTTCTTCTAAGAAGTTACTCATATATAAGAGTACTATTCATTTATGCAATAAAAAAAATTCATTCGTGTAGCCTATTCCGGCTTATTTTATTTTTTAGTTATTGTTTTAATGTATCGGACAAAAATGTTATTGATTCGACGCTTGCGCATGTTGTCATTTTGGTTCGGATTTTCTCAGCACACTGTCACCGGAGTCTCAGTAGTAGGGTCCTTTTTTACTCTTTGGGTACGGAACCCTACAACTGAAGATAATGTGTGTCAAGACGTGTGCTTTGTGTCGCTTTTTGACATCTTGACTGTCCGCCATTCTGTGGCGAATCGTGCAAGAAGTTGGCAAAACAACATACGTAGGTGTACCAAAAAAAGCTTCTTCTAAAATACGGAACTCCGTAAAGCGTTCATATTATATGCGTCACTTCACACCGAGATGCGCATTTTTAAGATATCTATTCAATATTGAACTTTATTCCTACACAGGAAGATACACGTTTCATTGCAAGAATTCGAATGTCAAACGTGTTTCTTCTTGCATTTTTTTTTAATGTAATGAACCAGGAAACGAGCAGACGGATCGCCTGATGGTAAGCGATTACCGCCGCCCATGGACACTCGCAACACCAGAGGAGTTGTAACTCCTCTGGTGTTGCGACTTGCGTTCCTGGTCCTTAAAATCTCCAATCCCCCCATGCGCCTCCGGTAACTTGACACCAAATACAACGCAAGCGTTATTACTTATTTCACGTCGCTTATTTGTGAGGTCGTGGTATTTACCCGGTCGAGCCGGCCCATTCATGCCGAAGCGTGGCTCTCCCACAGTTAAACTACTGAATGAAGTTCAATTTTGAATAGTTATTTTTAAAAATGCAACGCCGCGTCGATTTCGTTTCGGCGGGAGCTGATCCTATATGTAACAATAATTAAACCGTTAGACACACTCATGTGTACCCAATTAAAGCGTTATGTCACTCCGTTGAGGATTTCACCTTTAACACTGAAATTCAAATGTGTTATGTTAATACTGTACACGGGCCATTAACAGGGCCGTGCTAACTACACACACAGACCACATGTCATGTGTGTGTGTGTGTAGTATACACCGTTTGTGTCCAAAACGAGTTTGTTGGACGCTAGTTTTTACACCTGTGTGTGCGATTTACTAAGTGATTTTCATTTATCGGATTTATACTTATACCTATATAGCATATATGACACACAAATAATGTGAAAAAATAAAGAAAATCTATTAGGCATTAGCAAAAGATTTTTTAAAATCGGTTCAGTAAATCCAGAGATTATCCCCTACAACCTCACAAAGTCACAAACTTTACCTCTTTATAATATTAGTGCAAATAAAGATGATAATTTAAAAACGTTACTTGAAATATTTCCTTACTAGTAAAAATACTGCTTGGCCTGAGAAACCACACATCAGTACCTACTTACGTTACAAAAAATAACGGATACTTCAAGGTTAAAATTGAAATGTTGCAGAATTATAAAATAAAACATAATAATAAAACCAGTAATGCATAATATATTATACATGTAATAAGTTACAAAAAGTACGTCGATACTACATGGATAACATTGGAATATATTCTGAAATGATATAAAATATGTATTATTTACAGTCGAACAACATAACGGACGCGGAGATCAGCAACCGCAAGCTGGCCAAGATCAACGACGTGTGTGACAGCATCAAGCAGCAGCTGCTCATCCTGGTCGAGTGGGCCAAGTACATCCCCGCCTTCACGGAGCTGCATCTGGACGATCAGGTGATAAGTCGCTCGTTTGTAGTTATAGTCGCACGGACAGATACAACACTATAAAATTGCAGCGGTCTGCTGCTAAGTTCATTTTGTAATATCCGAACTTTTACTACAGGTATATTTACAACGCCCCGTAGCTAACTCCATTGTCAATCTACGGCAAACTTCACATCGGTCTGTACTTCTGTAGCTAACGTCTCTAAATAACTTCACCACGAAGTATAGAATACCAGGAGTTTGAACGGTATAGGCTTATCCATAGTATTTATGTACACAATAATAAACCCAGACCTTAGTTCTGTTTTATGCTACTGGCTACGCTACAATTTTGGACGTATCGATGCTATTGTGGCGGACCAATCAGCGCACAGTCCTGAATCGCGAGAAGTACCAAGTTCTTGAACAATGGCGCGTTCTAGCGGCAAAAAATCTGTCCCCTAAATTGAGACCATTATTTTAACATTACGTTCGGACTCCTGAACCTCAATTCTCGTATTTAAAGTAAACAATTTAAACAGTCAACTTCACTTTGTTTAGATTGAAAGTGTAGCGTCATGTTACCGTGAACGGATTTTATGCCGCTTCGACCAATCAGAGCGCGTTTCACGTTGGTTTAACGTTCATAAAAACACCTTTTGAGAGTGTAAGCATGTCGGGACTTGATTGTAATTGTATTAATGCAGGTTTTATTTAGCAGAATTGCCCCCCTGGACTCCTGGTATCTATACTTCGTGAACTTCACTATCAGCCTGCTGCTAGCTTCACCACGATCCGCGACTAACTTCACTGTGTTCCAACTTGCAGGTGGCGCTACTGCGAGCGCACGCGGGCGAGCACCTGCTGCTGGGGTGCGCGCGCCGCTCGCTGCACCTGCGCGATGTTCTGCTGCTCGGCAACAACTGCATCATCGCCAAACACCACCTAGGTGAGTGCTGAAGTTATTTTCGGCCCCGTTACATTACAACAAATATGGTTCTGCAACAGTGTTGGATCTACTTGTTGCGGGTTGCATCTGTCTGAACTCGCATGAGCTATTCGCTGTGTGCGCGATGAAAGCGCCCCCAGTGACAACTATTGTGGACTTAAGATCTCTCAAACTATGGCAACTGGATGGTTTGAGAACAATTTTCAGACATGACAGCCCGCGGTTATTTTAAATTTCTGTCACCTCGCGCGCTGCGATCGATTTGACTGTCCCCTCCACGCGCTATACACATAGCGAATACATTTGAAACATGGGCTTTTCTGAAACGCGAATGGTGTTGAAGATGCCATATTATGTCATTCTTAACTATATTAAAATATAGTTAAGAATGACATAAAGCAGTGTATCATTTTGAGTCGCGTCTCATGAACTTTGAGAACCTTTTGTCTCTCTTATTCTTTACTAGATGTTGCCCGCGGTAAAAGAGATCCTGAGGGATCCGTACATTTGCCGCGATAAAGTAGCCTATGTCCTTCCCCGTGGGGCGTGGTCTATTCTACATCTATGCCAAATTTCATAGAAATCGGTCCAGTAGTTGCGGAGCCTATTCAATGCAAACAAACAAACAAACCTTTCCTCTTTATTGTATTAGTATTTAGTATAGAATTAACAGCCTCTGTGGTCTAATTTGTTTAAATTTAAGGTGTTCGATTCCCGCATAGGAACAACAAATGTTGTTTCCAAGTTTGGTTAGGACAATGCAGGCTGATCACCTGATTGTCTGACGAGAAAGATGATCCATGCGTCGGCATGTGAAAAGTCGGACCTGCGCCTGATCTCTCGCCAGTCGTTTCGATCATCCGTCCCACTGGATTACGAGAGTAAAGGAAGAGAGAGTGCTCTTGTATACTGCGCATACACTTGGGTACAATACAAAGACTCCTGCGTAACTGACCTGGTTTCGATGAAAACCGGACACTGTCAACGAAATCGATGTGGGAGTTATTATTTATTTAGTATAGATTATTGTTACAAAATGTATATTGCAGACGGGCGCATGGACATCGACATCAGCATGATCGGCATCCGCGTGATGGACGAGATCGTGCGGCCGCTGCGCGAGATCGACATCGACAACACCGAGTTCGCCTGCCTCAAGGCCATCGTGTTCTTCGACCCCAGTGAGTACTGGTAGGAGCTCACCACGTGGGCAGCCACACTTCCGCATTAAGTGGAAACATCAGGACTACGAAATGTATGGAAAAACATACAAATGTAGTCCCCTGTTTCCTCCCTGGATAATGCCGGTTGAGTAACAATTGTTTTTCTTGAATATCTATGGATACTATTAGCATGTCTCTATGATTTCCTTTTCTTCATAAATTAATTATTAAAAGAGATATGGACGTTCAAAAAATTGCCAGATTTTCTGCTGTGTTAATTTTTAATGAAAATAGTACTTAAATCAGTTAAGTTTTAGAGAAGGAATCAGGGGACTACAAAACGTTGATTTTAATAGGTATTTTCAGGTCATGTTGCCGTTGTCTCTATCGCACTCGCACACATTGATTGCCTATCGCGACACTGCGGGACAGCAATAGATTTTACAAATACCTATTTTTCATTTCTTGGTGTTTCCTCTTAATGGACTGGCAAAACCCGTTGTTTCGCCAAGTTAGCGATGATACCGGAAGCCCAAACGTTCAATAGACGACCAATGAATTTGTAACTCCCCTCGTTTTGCTTAGTTCAACATTAGTAAATGTATATACTATTTTTTTATATTCTATTTTACTGTAAAAATGTAAAAGAAATAGACAATATCCATGTATTTTGAAACCTACCGAGCAAGTTACATCCTAGCGTGCAAAAGTGCGTACCCACGTGCGTATACGTCCGAGGTTTCCGTTTCTAAAACTACTACAGTTTTTACGAAAACGCTGATAATGACTGTCGAAACCGGTTGTGTTATATATTAAAATTAATGTAAAATAATTATTAAAGTGGAAATAGTACAAGAAGTATTGTGTATTATTACTGTGAAACATGAATTTCCATCAAGAACCTACAGTACAACCAATAACATATTTACGAAAATGACTAAATAGTTAACTGTGCTATTTACAGACGCGAAGGGTCTCTCGCAGCCGCAGAAGATCAAGCAGCTACGCTACCAGATCCAGATCAATCTGGAGGACTACATCAGTGACCGCCAGTACGACGGGCGCGGGCGCTTCGGCGAGCTGCTGCTGTGTCTCCCGCCGCTCCAGAGCATCACGTGGCAGATGATCGAGCAGATTCAGTTCGCGAAGCTCTTCGGCGTGGCACACGTGGACAGCCTACTGCAGGAGATGCTACTAGGAGGTGTGTAGCATGAACCGTATATGTCGCCTTAAAATACGGTCGGGAATTTTACCGGGAATATCAATCAGCAATGTTGTGTGAAACAGCCTCCGTGGTCTAGTGGTTTAGAGCTTGGCTCTCGACTCGGAGGTCGTGGGTTCGATTCCCGCATTGGAACAACAAAAAATGTTGTTTCCAAGTTTGGTTAGGACAACCGACAATGCAGTCTGATCACCTGATTGTCTGATAAGAAAGATGATCCATGCGTCGGATGGGCATGTAAAAAGTCGGACCTGCGCCTGATCTCTCGCCAGTCGTGTCGGTCTTCCGTCCCACTGGGTTAAGAGAGTAAAAGGAAAAGAGAGTGCTCTTGTGTACTGCGCACACACTTGGGCACTTTAAAATAACTCCTGCGTAGCTGGCCTGGTTTTCAATGAAACCGGCCACCAATCACCGAAATCGGTGTGGGGAGCTATTAATGTTGTGTATTTGTGTTAATTTTTCTAAATTGGTTTAGTTTTTAATGTGTAATATTGGTAGAATATTAACTATTGTTATTCGTTGACGTGCACAAGTGTGGGCAAGTGATACAACTACAAAATGCGTGCTAAATTGGGTTTCCCGCCAAAACTCCCTAGGAAGTTTCAGTAAAGCATCTACCACTTTACTGAATCGACTGACTGACTGATTGACTACCCCAACTATTTATTTGGACTTTGACTAAACTTTGGACTTGACGATTTAGAAATACGGTGATGAAAATTTGAACAAATATTCTATTTCCCGCCTTTTTACTTGACACTGGGAAATGGTTAAAAGCCGAAGCCATAATATAAAAAAAATACTGGTCGAGATAACAATATATCAAAGTATAGTATACTATAATATGGATAATAAATAGCAGTTGAAAAATCCTTCATGAGCGGCGCTACCAGCGGCAAAGGGTATGGAATGTATTCGTTTCTTGTTAATTGTATTTGTGGCGCTTACTTAGAAAAATGGACCCTGTTGCTACTGTGGCGCCACCATAATTTAACGCATTTCAGCGGACACTTTTACATACAGAGATGAACTATCCTTTCCTACGTTTTATACGTTGATATCTTAACCAGTAAAATGACGTGTCTCATTATATTATAATCTGTCTATTCTAGTCTATATATTCTGGGTAAAAATTCGCCTTTGTATTAATCGTATAAACTATGTGTGTTCGATCGCGTGTTTATGAAAACTACCGACAATACAGTCGACTCTCGTTAATTCGAAACTCGGGGGAATTATCGAGTGTTAGAAATATCAAGTGGTTCGAATCCGAAAAACAATATTGTTTAAAACTTAACTAACAAACCAATGCGTGCGCGAGTGTGTGTCAAACTAATAATTACACAAACGAAGGCTCGTGCACGATTATACGAGTTTAAACTTGTCTCAAAATATACTTATGTACCTCTGCAAGTTCTGTAATCTTTCTCTCTCTTTCTTTTTGCTACTTTAAATTGTCGGGTGTTTGACGGCGATGAGTTCGAATTAACGCATCGTTTTGTTACGTAGCGATGATATTTTCGTTCAAATTACCAAGTGCATAAAAATGTATTAATTTATTTCGAATTATAAAGAGATTATCTAGGGACCCAGTGCTAACTTTGAATTACAGAGAGGTTCGAATCAGCAGTGCCATTCTCTAAGAACATTTTCATACCTCGACAGCTGAATCCGCGGTGAGGTGTCAAATTCGTATACTGATTTGACACACACCGCGGATTCAGCTGTCGAGATATGAAAATGTTCTTAGAGAATAGCACTGCAGGTTTGAATTAACGAGAGTCGACTGTACATTATTTTAGTCAATATAAGTCGCATAATTTTTTATCACGTGATACAACTGCACTGTTCCCGTAAGAGTTGACAGAGACACTATTGCAGGTGCGACCGCAGAGGCGACGCTAGAGGAGGCCCAGGAGTCTGCGGCGGCCGCCGAGCCAGTGGCGGAGTCAGCGGGGGCCCGCTCGCCGCCCTCGCCCTCCTCCCCCCCGCTCGTGCCCCAGCTAACTCTGCCTGAAGCGTTCCTGGAGCCTGCGCCCTTCAAACAGGAGCCCAACATGTAAAGTATATTGTTATGGCAAATGGCTTGTTATGTTAACCCCGTTCAAATCTATTAAATCAATTAATCGAAGTGAACTATAGAACACATAATGGTATATTTTAAGTGACTCTAATTTACCGCACAATTGGGTGAATCGCCGAAAAACTTGACTTCCGGTAAGGATAATGACGGCAGGTTTTTAGCTGAACACGGAATTTTATCGTCTCTAGATTTCGAATTATCCATAATTATTAGGACAGACACACACACACACACACACACACACACACACACACACACACACATGTGATTATATAAATTAGGTATTTTACGTAAAAATTGGATGCCGGACGACACAATTTCGTGAAGTGCTTCAAAAACCTGCCGTCATTATCCTCAACAGAAGTAATCTTTTGGAGATTCTTCAAAGAACAAAGAAACACTGTTTAACACATTAACTTGGTCGGATTTCATATTTTTGTTTACGTTTGGATTTAATTGGGCCAGAGGGTCAATTCTGCTAAATAAAACCTGCAATAATACAATTACAATCAAGTCCCGATACTGTTCAATGTGAAATGCATTCTGATTGGTCCAAACTTCACAAAGTCAGTTTATGATAACAAGTCAGTTCACTTAAAATACGATCAAAGTAAAATGAAAGTCTACTTTAAATACGAGAATAAAGATTTTGAACAGGGTGTAGCTGAAGCTAATAATTTTCAAGTTTCAAGAAGTTAAGTTTCATCTGGAATTATTATACCCACATAGTTAGTTAACTTACTGTACAGATCGCGATGTACAATTTTTGGCACTGTGGCCTTATACTTTTTTAAAGATGTTTTATTTTTTAGCATCTTTATCAATTTGTTAAAAATACTACATACTTTAATTTTTTCTTAAAGTAAAGTAGCTGATGCCCGCGGCTCCGCCCGCGTAAGTACAGTATCCTACGGGAACCGTACATTTCCTCGCGATAAAAAGTAGCCTATGTCCTGTCTCAGGCTCTAGACTATCTATGTACCAAATTTCATTTAAATCGGTTCAGTAGTTTTGGCGTAAAGGCGGACAAACAGACACACACACTTTCCCATTTATAATATTAGTATGGATGGTGCTTGTGTGATTGAAATCGTTTATATAGTTCAGTGATAATACGGAAATAAATTGAAAGTAGAAAATAATTTAAAATGCGGCAGCCTCGTAAAAGATTTCGGTTTACAGCAATCAGCAAGGCTAGGCCTTCAGCTTTAAATTATAAAAAAAAAGAGATTTGTTATGTATTATAATAACGAGAAAATAATTTATTTAAGGAGTCCCGAGCGTCCTCCGCGCAGTTTCAAGAATGGAGACATAACAATGTTATAGGGAAAAACACATCCACGCGCGATTTTGTGGTGATGAGAAAAAATCAAGAAAAAAGATAATCATGAATGTCGCAAAAATTATTATCAAGCCATTTGCGATTTTTGCGATGATTTTTTGCATATTATATGTCCTTGAAAATGTGAATTTTTTATATACAATACGTTTTATGCTATAGAGATAAGACGTTTTTTGATGTCGTATATTATATATGTCACCGTAAAATTGTAAAAACCGTTAGAAGATTTAATAACTATATATTTATAATCTAACGAAAAATAATATGTTAAATTATAGGCAGCATATTCGCGTCCGAAGTCTATCAACATTTTACAATTTCGCTAGTTATATTACAATCTTAACCGTTTTTACAATTTTATGGTGACATATACATGGGAATTATTATTGGTACAAGGGTTTAAATGTACAGCTTTGATTAATGCGACCAATTCATTTAATAAATTGTTAATTAATTATTTTTATTATCAATATATTTTTTTTATATAAACGAGTGTTATATTGTATGTATTTTAGATAATTGTTGAATTTTTTATGGTAGGGTGATCGCCAAATGTATTTAGTAATTAGTTTTATGTTTTTTGTAAATATTTTACTTATACACAAATATTTTATACTCACAATAATTTCAATATTGCTTACCAGATTGACTTTGTTAATATCATATTTATTTCTTAAATGTATAATTTCTGTTTTTAAGTACTCAGATGAGAAAGTTATACACCATAATTATATAAACTTTACTGTATACTGTATAGCCTACATATAAAGAGTGTTTGGGACTTGCAAAGAAGAAGGAGCATTTTTGTATGGAGCCAAAAAACCATGTTTATTATTGCACCATTCGATTGTGTCACTCGTGAGAAACAATTTCTGGAAAGTATGCAAAAAATGAGAAACTATATTCTTTTTAGCATATCACCTTATTATTATTGTTGTCTCATACATTTCTTCAAAATATGAGACAGCGTATTAAAATAAAACACTTACCATAAGTTTTCCGTGTACAATTACTTTCAAGAAATTGTTTCTTACTAGTAAAGATATCAGATGGTGCTATAATGCAGGTGATTTTTTTACTTTTAACCCTCATTAAATTTTTTCTCCCATCGTTTCGAGATTTTTCGTCATTCAATATTCAAGACCTTTCTTTTGATATATGTGTCATAGTATACAGTGGTGGAGACGTTTCGTTCCTTCTTCTTTGTGCATCCATATTTTGTGTTCCAACATTTTTTGGGGTACCAAATTCGAGTGGCGGTTCAGTAAGGAAAATATAGTAGGGGAAGGCTGGCATCATAACCAAGATATTAAGGTTGGTATCAACCTGTCAGTACAAGAATATTGATGATATGCCAAACACTCTGTATATAAAAGAATAATGATCGAATGTATGTATATATGTTTTATCTTGTCTTTTATATATTTTATATAATTAAGTATAAATAGATCTATAGCTTTTAGCCCGCAGTGTTTAAGTACCTACATTAGGTATTGCCTCTTTGTGCCTTATGTATTGTGTTCGAATGTGCCTTGGAGATATATTTTAAGCTTTTAGTTACCATATCGTATAGGTGATGGTTTGTTTCTTATATTAATGTTTATTTTTCGGTCGTCATTTGATGGGCATTTGTCCAAAGATTATTTATATCTTAGAACTAAGTCCTCGTTTGCACGAACGCTTTATTACCGTATAATAAAAACGCGCTATATCTATACTAATATTATAAATGCGAAAGTGTGTCTATCTGTCTGTTACCTTTTTACGCTTTAACCGCTGAACCGATTTTCATGAAATTTGGTACATACATACTTTGAGTCCTGGGAAAGGACATAGGATACTTGTTATCCCTAAAAAGTAGTGTTCCCGAGGGATAATGTATTTACGCGGGTGGAGCCGCGGGCAACAGCTAGTAGTTCATAAAATAGAACTTAAAATCAAACACACGGCAGCGTTTTAAAACGCGATGCTCGTGTGAACTGATGCATAGAAATACATATTTTGCGCGAGAAAAACGCTCGTGCAAACGGGGTCTAAAGCGATAGTCATTTTTGAACAAGAGAGACAAGACATAAGTCGAAAGATGTTCCTACATGACGACCGAAGATTGTCTGTAGCAATTGTTGACTTGGCTTGATGTACAACCAATAACTTTTTTTTTACTTAACAACAAACAAATAAAGAAATATGTTAATAAGTTTTAAAAAGACATTAATGATTTTGGATTTATTGTTATATTTTAAAATGTACTATTGAGTATGTTACTATTGTATAGCACAATATATACAGATACAGGGATCGAATCGATATTTTGCAAGCTCCGTGAAGTTGCAGCGTTGTTCTCATTTAGCGACAGAAATCGCTACAACTTCAGTTTGCACTATCATAATTATTACTCTGTCTCTCACATAAAAAGTATCCAAACCCCATAGCTAACCCTTGTTTATATTAAATGGGTTTTGAGACAAATTGGCTTATATGATTTGAAACTTATAAAATCGAGTTTGTTATTATTATTGCTACCAGTATATTGGTATCAATTTATTTTCTGACTACAAAAAGCGTTTCTGTAACCGTGGGTTAGTACAACAGTTATACTAGGTATTTTATATTAGACTGAATAAAAGTATATTATGTATTAGGTGTTATTGTGAATGCTCAAATGTTTATCTTGTCGGTAAGGTGAACCATTATATGGTGAGTTATTTCCTAGGGGGAACTGTCTTTAGACATAGGTGCCTTATTTTATATTAGAGGTGAAATGTTATGTACATACCGTGTTATGAATTTAAATATTTAGAAAATAAAAATTAAACTGTTTAAATGTGTATTTATTTATTCAGGGTGTCCTTGCCACGTCCATGTAACCTTTTTGGCGATTTCTCCTGTGCTTGCAACACAAATACATGAAAGACATCAATGATATGAAGCCCATGATTAGCAATGGAATGTATATTAAATGCACCAGCTTTTTGTTCATAATGTTTCCGTAGATCGTCTGGAATAGTTTATACATATCAAAGGTTCTGAGAAATTATTATTACGCTCAAAATAAAGATTGTGTATAAAACGTAGGTAGTGATTATATTCTCTTTGATATAAAACTTATTCTTCTTGACAAGGCTAGACGGGGTTATGTCATTTGAAGTTTTTTTTAAGTTCTAAATACACCAAGGAGTTGATTTAGTAAGTTCCGAAATTAGAGTAATATTTATTACAACGCGCCGTGGCGTGTCGCGTAGTTCAGCTGCCGCGTAGTGCGGTATAGCGAGCGGCCCGACACTTCACATTTCAACAATATTGACAAATAGAGTGTATTCCGTAAAGGCCCCCACAGACGAGAGGCCGATCGTTTCAGCTGGAACTGACGTCAGTTCGGCCTGAACGGATTCGAGCACACACACGGAAAAAATCGCATCCAATCCAATTTACGTCAGTTCGGCCTGATCTGATTCGTGCCCACACACGGAACAGTCGCATCAGTCCATTCTGGTTTGCCGCGCGCTACGGTCGTGTTTATCAATTTTGTATTTAAACACCGCGAAAACTCATACAACGCTTGTACAAGATACACGCCCGCACGGCAGCGGGTCGGGCAAGAACTGAAGCGATTTGTCCACACACGGTCAGGACAGGCCGCGCGTTCAGGCCGATCGGTCAGGCCAGAATTAATGTTGCCAACTTAGTTATTTTACAAAATTTTACTAAATTGAGTATTTTATTCCCTCCTTGGTAGAAATTTAGTTATTAGTAGTGTTTAAGTAGGAAAGAGCCAGACAGTAATGATATGCAAAATAGCTACTAAATACGTAATATTTCCTAGTATATTTTAATTTAATGGTAAAATTTATAATCAAATTCAATTAATGAAAAAAATTTAATATAATAAAACCTAAAATGCAGTGGTTTTTGGGGGGCTTCAGGAATTCCTAAGTTAAGTAGCTCTTTAGTAGTTTTTTAGTAGTTTTAGTAGAAATCGATACGAGTTTAGTAGTTTCACAAAAAAAGAGCTGGCAACACTGGAACGAATCGCTTCAGTCCGTACGGCCGCCTGATGCGATCTCGAAATTGCACACACACGATACGATTTTGCATCCGTTCAGGCCGAACTGAAGGTAGACCGGACCATGTATGGGGCCCCTAATGTAACCCTGCCTAGTGGGAAATATTATTTTATTGTATTAATAATTCGCAAGAATAACATCTCAATATCAACAATTATTTATTATGTTAATTTATCTAGTGTATAAGACGTCAATATTTCGGAACGAATAACCAGTATGGCGTCGATACATGACGTCATTAGCACTGGACAGTATGCTGGGTTATATTACGGAATTCAGCCATGACAAGTCACAACAAGATTGTTTTTTTATGAAATCAACCAGGAAACGAGCAGACGGATCGCGCCTGAGTGTAAGCGATTATTACCATCGCCCCCACACTCGCAACACCAGAGTTACACTTGTAACTACTCTGGTGTTGCAACTTGCATTCCAGGTCCTTAAAATCCCCAATCCCCCCTTGGGTCTCCGATAACCTCACTCACTCGGCGAAATGCAAGCGTTATTTCACGCCGGTTTTCTGTGAGGTCGTGGTATTTATCCGGTCGAGCCGGCCCATTGATGCCGAAGCGTAGCTCTCCCACAGTTTTGATGGGAAGGTTTCCATCATGCTCAGACGTTGCCGAAATACTAAGCAAATTTTGGCGCGTAGTGTCGCTGAGGTGTCGCTCTAGCGGTATAGCTAGAAGTGTCGTGCCGTGTCGGGTCGCTCCGAGCCAGTGTAGTTACGCTTAGTGCGGCTCACCTTTATGCTATATTAGTAACATCTATATATTATATATAAGAAAGTCGTGTTAGATACACTATTTATAACTCAAGAACGGCTGATCCGATTTGGCTGAAAATTGGTGGGAAGATTCCTAGATTGTCTAGGGTCGGATGATAAAAATGGAACATTTTTATGGAATCTTCACTTCAATAATCAGAAATCCAACGTGTTTTGGCTCATTCGAATTGTTCAATAAAAACACCACACTTGTAATAGAAGAATATACTCAGCCCAAACTTTTTGATGTTGTTTGGAAGTTGTCAGTAGAAATATATAAAAAAACGGGTATAATTCTTTGTCTAAATTAAAAAGTGTATTATTCACATACTTAGGACGTGTAAAGGAACGCTCAAGGTAACGCTATTTAATCACTCTTGTCTTGGCTATTGCTTCAGAAAGACGCGAAAGTGGTTCCTGCAAAATTACCAGCAATAGCGTTTCGTGTTGCTACAAGACCCTATAGGGAACAAAAGGCATTCTTCTTCCTCTGAATGAACAGAGATACTTAAAAGGCAGTTTGTTACATTGTATTTAGATTTGAGGCAAATTAATAGAAATAAATGTTTTTTAATTTTTATTTAAAATAAAATAGTTGTTATAATATAAAATATATTCTTCCTATACTATATAGCCTAAACATAATTCTATGGTTATATAGAATATAATATTACACCTACACCATGTTCTCAATACGTAGTTCTTCATCATTACCTTACCTACACTGTGTCCGCCCGCCTCTCACTGTTTCAGTTCAGTCTCCACTCTCCGCGATGCCTATCACAAGGTTAATTTCCCGCGCCGTCTGCCTATCGCTGGGTCCAATTCAGTCTTTGCATTGCCTTAGTAGTCTGCATTTCGGTGCCTTTTATTTGTAGTGTCAACACTTAGCATCCATTTGCTCTACCCTAGGCAATGCCACTTGCTGTTTACTGAAGTTCCCGTAGATTATTTCTTAGCGATCTGTTTACTGCAGTTCCCATAGATTGTTTCTTAGCGATCTGTTTACTGCAGTTCCTATAGATTGTTTCTTAGCGATCTGTTTACTGCAGTTCTCATACATTGTTTCTTAGCGATCTGTTTACTGCAGTTCCCATAGATTGTTTCTTAGCAATCTGTTTATGCAGTTCTCATACACTGTTTCTTAGCGACCTGTTTACTGCAGTTCCCGTAGATTGTTTCTTAGCGACCTGTTTACTGCAGTTCCCGTAGATTGTTTCTAAGCGACCTGTTTACTGCAGTTACCATAGATTGTTTTATAGCGATCTGTTTACTGCAGTTCCCGTAGATTGTTCTTAGCGACCTGTTTAGTGCAGTTCCCATAGATTATTTCTTAGCGATCTGTTTACTGCGGTTCCCACCGATTGTTTCTTAGCGATCTGTTTACTGCAGTTCCCATTTGTTCTTCAGATTGTTTCTTAGCAATGTCCGTAGCTACGTTTACAACCGTCACAATACCTTCGCCAAATCACATTTTCGACCTGCTACCTCTAGTTTCGCAATTTTTTGCAATTAAGTGCTATCTCTGCCATGCCTATTGCTAGGTTCACGCTTGTCTATTGTCGCTAGGACCTCGCCTTGCACTTGGTGGTTTCGGTGCCGACGTAACAGAATTGCACAGGCAGGCTGTGGTCCCGCAGAAACTGCATCCATTGGAGCTGTCTCATAGAGGGTCTGTCCGAGTCTGTCTTTACCTCTACAAACATTATCTGTAATAAAAATATACATAAATGAATATTACACAATATACAGGAATACTTTTTCATCGGTACAATAAATTTTACCACGTCATTGGTATCGATAATAGAGTACATTTCACAAATAAAAAAGAAATTATTTTTTTCATTTCAATTAATTTATCCTATAACCAATCTATACCGCATGGGCGCACTAACTACAAGGAGTCAACGGGTGCGGTATGAGTTAGGGGGCGGCGGGGTGGGGTAAGCGATCGGCCGGGCGGCGCACGAGTTGGCAACCAAGCATCGATAGATGCGTAATGCATCCACATTTTTATTAGTTTAGCGGATAAGTTCGGGGATTGATAATTTTGTTTTTTTTGTTCCACAGAGGTAGTAACAAAAATTGCTAGTATTTTTTTATTTTGACAACTATTACGTATTTTGATTTATTGTACTGGTGAAAAAATAATCCTGTATAACAGACAAGTCGAGTAATGTATTTTAAATGGTTTGCATTTAAAATACATACGAACGTGAGTTAGGGGTTGTTTCACAATCTTCTAACATGTATCTAATAGCTTATTCAGAAGTTTTGTCGTTGCCTTATCACCCTATGAGCGTTAAATAGACGTAGCGAGCGATTGGATCGTATCAATCGGGGCCTCGCGACGCTCCGTCGCCCGAGCATGTAGGGTGTCCTATATTCATGATATTTTTAAGATTTGTCAACTTTCAAATACTTGAGTATTAAACAAATGGTTTTATATTTCTATTTTCTAGTAATATATATTTATTCATGAACATTAAAGTATACAGGTTAATATTAATCTATAGCTAGCTATTAAAATATTTACAAACTATTTTGGATACAAAACATGCGCTGTTCTCCTGAAGCGGAATAAAAATCACCCAACATAGTGTATATATGAGTACCTGTTTAGTGTTGCAGTTGAACACCGTAAGGTCAGGGAAACCGCTGTGCGCGTGTCCATAACGCATGGCGAGCCGGCGACAGATTGCAGCGAGACCCGCCGGCCCGACACACTCCGCCGTGCCGGACACCACCTCGTACGGAATACTCCGGTTTATTCCGGACAGCTCGCCTAGAAGACATTGATGTGTTAATACTCCATAATACGATTGGACAAAGACGTAATTAATCGTGTAGAATGCTGCATAATACATGTGAAGACTGTGGACCATTTTACAATACAGCCGATGTATCTTGGCGAGTCTGAACTTCGCGCAGAAGTTTGCGCAATAACTGTTTTTAAGTGTTTTCGTATTTATTTTATTTGTACTAGTTGGTCCACTGTATTAGGGAAATTTTATTAGTACATAGGTATATAAAAAAATACAATAACAGATTTCTTCACTAGTTGTACATGCGCTCAAATTCGCAGAGCCCATGTTCAGACCCGTCAAGATACAGCGGCCGTAGTGTACACATAATATTTATGGATAGAAAACTCTGCACGTAAAAGTAAGCAAGCTTGTTTATCAATGATACAGTCATGTGACAAGTTAGTTACATCTAAATCCATATTCATCAATAATAATATTAAAACTAGATTGTAAAAAATATGGCAGGCTGATAACAATTTTTCTCTATTTACTACCTTTCGATATTTACTAAAATTGTAGGATTTACTTACATTCAGGCCTTGCATCCCACACTATTTTCATTTGCATCAATATTTCCCGGACGCTCAACCGTTGTATTTCGGCCAAACGGTGTTCTAGAATCTTCCGTCGGTTGCGGTAGAAGCCCTCTCCGTAGAGGTCTAAGGGGTACTGCTGGTATTGGCACAGCACTAGTCCTGGCACTCGGGGGATCAAGTACTCCTGGTTGTAGATCTCTTCCCACAGTAACAAGAAGAATATCGTCGTTATGATCCTCCCCTCCCAATGACCTCCTGAAAAGGGACAATTGAAACTTTTTTTAAAATCATTCATGAAATATGTAATAACTCCCTGGCCCCACTTTGGGCGCCAATAATACATTTTAATTGAAAATACATATTTAATTTTAAATATACATTATTTAAAGCATAATATTAAAATTCGACAACAGATTGATCAGATTAATATTTACATTTTGTCCAATAATCGAAAAAGTTTAGACACTGACTGAAAAAAGTACCTGTATATATATAAACCTTATAGCTAGAAATTTGAAATTTTACATATTATGTATTCCTCATGACGTAGGCATCCACTAAGAAAGGATTTTTCAAAATTTAACTCCCGTGGAGGTAAAATAGCGGATGAAAGTTTAAAACCTAATTTCACAGAAGCCAAGCCACGAGCAATTAATGCTAGTAGACAGCTAAAGTATTGATTCACTCACCGTGAGTGTACTGTCCGCTCTGTAAGTAATGTGACAGGCAGAAATCCTCGGCATCTTGAACTAGAATTTCTCCATTTAATCGTGTTTCAAACTTGATTTTGCCTCCTCGACTATTCCTGTCAGTTTAACAGAAAATGAAGTTAACCGGTCAAGCTAGGCTAGCTAATGTTAGAGATTCAAACATATGAATTAATTTGTCTCTGTAGGATGAACAAATATACGACTGTTCTTATAAGTGTTGGAAGTCTTTAAATCGCTTGTTTTTGTGAGGTTAATGACCTCAGAGCCTTAGAGAGCGCAATGTAATTTTATTCAGTATAATTATTCTTTTTTTTTATTATAATCATTTTTATGCGTGCTTAAGGGGCCCCATACATGGTCCGGTCTACCTTCAGTTCGGCCTGAACGGATGCAAAATCGTATCGTGTGTGTGCAATTTCGAGATCGCATCAGGCGGCCGTACGGACTGAAGCGATTCGTTCCAGTGTTGCCAGCTCTTTTTTTGTGAAACTACTAAACTCGTATCGATTTCTACTAAAACTACTAAAAAACTACTAAAGAGGCTACTTAACTTAGGAATTCCTGAAGCCCCCCAAAAACCACTGCATTTTAGGTTTTATTATATTAAATTTTTTTCATTAATTGAATTTGATTATAAATTTTACCATTAAATTAAAATATACTAGGAAATATTACGTATTTAGTATCTATTTTGCATATCATTACTGTCTGGCTCTTTCCTACTTAAACACTACTAATAACTAAATTTCTACCAAGGAGGGAATAAAATACTCAATTTAGTAAAATTTTGTAAAATAACTAAGTTGGCAACATTAATTCTGGCCTGACCGATCGGCCTGAACGCGCGGCCTGTCCTGACCGTGTGTGGACAAATCGCTTCAGTTCTTGCCCGACCCGCTGCCGTGCGGGCGTGTATCTTGTACAAGCGTTGTATGAGTTTTCGCGGTGTTTAAATACAAAATTCATAAACACGACCGTAGCGCGCGGCAAACCAGAATGGACTGATGCGACTGTTCCGTGTGTGGGCACGAATCAGATCAGGCCGAACTGACGTAAATTGGATTGGATGCGATTTTTTCCGTGTGTGTGCTCGAATCCGTTCAGGCCGAACTGACGTCAGTTCCAGCTGAAACGATCGGCCTCTCGTCTGTGGGGGCCTTAATAATCTTTTTATAAGCAGTAGATCATAATGACTATGTTCCGCGGAAAAAAGCGCTTGTTAGCGTTTGCCAGCGCTAAACACAAAAAACAGATGATCGGCCTGGACACGTTTTCTTACTTCAATACTGCTAACATATTCCGCCATTTTGCTTAATTAACGCCAGCGGTCACCATTTTGCTTACGTTTTTTTGTTAGCGCTATTTTCCGCGGAACACAGCCATTATATGCTTAAAATTGATTTTAAACACCTTTATATAATTCTATAGCTACGAGAAATCATGCAAATGCTTTCATTCCTATCTTAGGGACTCAGTATGGATTTATATGGAGCACGAAACGAATCCTACGACAACGTTCGCAACTGGTGGGCGTGGCCATAGAACGTGCAGCCCTATTATAGTCGTACAAGGATCTTTTGGCACGTGGACAAAATCAGTACTAACATCGCCGTCTTGTAAAATGTCACTTTTAGTATTACATATTGTTCTTATTTGCGACACTCACGCCCTCATCCAAGTGCCAAAAGATCCTTGCAGGACTGTACCTAATTTTATGGACTCCAACTGACAACTGGGAATGGATTTCATTTTGACAGTTTAACTTTTTAAATTGTATTTAAAAAAATTCAAACGCCCTATTACCTAATTTTATGGATTACCCATAAAATTAGGTAATAGGGCAGCCGATTGGCCGCGAAGATCGTAAGGCCACCTTAATACTTACTCCTTAGGCGCCTTATATATGTGTTTCGACTCAAACTGCTTTTCCAATCTATCTTCTATCTCCGCGTATTTCAATAACTCTGCTTGTAGTTCTGGGCTTATACTGTTCGTCTTACGTTTAGCTAACAGAGTTGCACGTTTGCACAAGACATCCTTCGCGTCGTCCCCGTGATCCAAATTCAGACCATCGAGCAATACCAATGCCGCCTGAAAAATATAACAAGCTAAATGTTTGCCCGCGACTTCGTGCGCGCTTAGGGCAAAACCGTACATTTTTATGCGATATAAAGTAGTCTGTCCTTCCCCACGGATTAGTATATCTATGCTAAATTACATCAAAATCGGACCACTAGTTTCGCAGCCTATCCAATTCAAACAAACAAACTTTTCCTCTTTATAATATTAGTATAGATAAGGTATGATGAAGCATAATAAATTAATACCGTCTGCATAAAACAAAAATGTATTTAAATCGACTATACCTCGTCAGATTTTGACTCAATTTTGTCTAAAATGAGTGCCTTCTCTGAATACCACATCAGCTTTTTATGCTGTCTAAATGTTGTCTGTGAGATGAGCATAGACAATATATCCAGAGCTAGACCTATGCTCTCTGGTGACTTGTCTTGCTTTAGGAACTTGATACCATCATCTAGAATTTTAATGAATACATTTGGCGGCGTGAATCTGTGTAACCATACCGGCATTTCCGAATATCTGTGAATAAGTGCAATATATTTAAAATTGTGATTTCGTGAGCAATTTATTGAGTCACTAGCTGTTTCCCACGGCTCAGCCCGCGTAAATATACTATCGAGTATCCCGCGGGAATACTGTACTTTTCTGGGATAAAATGTAGCCTATGTTTTAATCCAGAACCTAAACTACTACCATACCAAATTTCATTAAAATCCGTTCAGTCGTTTTTGCGTTAATGAATAACAAACAAACATAGTAGGATTTGACGACCTGAAGGATCAAAAAGTTTTTCTGTGTTCCTGGGTCATGGATGTGTTTTAAATTTGTGTATAATATAACAAAAATCTTAAATATATGTCGGCGCAGGTGTTGTTGAACATGCTGTGTGTCATGCCCACGTGCAATATTACTCATAGAACCACTCTGACAACTCATGAATCCGCAAAGTGGGGATACCCCACCATTCGCCCTTTCTATGAAGTGGGGACTGCTGCGTGTTCGCCAGGAAGATTATTATTACGGGGACGTTGGTCCAAGCAACATCTCTTTATTAAAATTGTTATTAATTAGCTTTTGTTATAATTATTATTGTTCAAGTTTAAAAGTTAAGTAGAGTTTCGTGTTTTAAGTGTAAAAGTTATTCTAAATGTTGCAAGATGGATTTTGATAATTTCAGTTATCCTATGAATAAATGTTATTAAAATAACTAGAGTTTTAATCAAATTAAACGATTGAAATGTCATAAGGTAAGTCTGGTGTTGACCTTCCGCAACACCAGAAGATGAATAAATGCAATCAAACCTGAGTCCCTCCGAAATCAGAAGCGGGACGGATCACAGGTCCACTCAATAATCATCAGCCCACTCAAGGTATGTAATATACAAGTTGCCGCTCGACCAGGCATAAGGTGAACATCGCTTAACTTTATGAGTAAATACTTAGTTCAACCACATCTACAATCGTTGCAGTCACTTCCTTTGTGTTTAATTGTTTTGAGGCGAAATAGTGCAAAATGAGTGCAAAGCAAAATGTTCAGGAACTGGTCGAGCATGAACTTTTTGATATTGTACCTACTAAATTGCAGTCCCAGCAGTCACCCTAGAGCTTTAGGGTTTAGAACTTCAGACAATGTGTAGTTAAAAAATCATCAATTTCATCCCGAACGAAGGCATTTACTTTTGTCATAGTCTTTTCGTTTTAGCTGTTATTAACATTCAAGTTTATTAAAAAATAATCTATCCATTGTAATTTGCGACATTAAGTTGTTTGAAAATTTTTTAGTGAATAAGTTTAACTTATCAGGTGTACTGATCTAAAATAAAAATATTTTACAAAGGAAAAAGGAAGCTTGATAACTACCGTTGCGGTTAGAGAGTAAAATATGCGTTTAGTACTATCGCAAATACTCAATTACGGAGACCATAAGACCTAGCAACAATATCGCAAACATATCAGAAATTTGGATAGTCTCATGTCACTTGACATATTATTTACTATATTCAAACCGATAATGTATGCTTTATAATAATCCGATCAAGTGAAATTGCGTAACGGTTTCGAATGACGCGTACATGTTAATTTGAAAATTCATTTTTATCGAAACTATTTCTTCTTGTGGTCTAATGCATTGCTAAAGTGAGTATTCTACTCCACTATAGCCAGTCCGGTCAACTCAGTTTAGTTTCTTTTTAATTTAATTAAAATTGCCAAAATGTAGGTATTTTATGGCGTTTGTTAAACCCTGTGTTAGGTACTCGTAATATTGTGTGATTACCTGATGGTATCGTTGATAGTGTTTCTTAGTAATTATTAGTTTAATGGTGACTCAAAACATTATTTACTTTATTACCAAATGATTTAAAAAAAAAAGAGAAAAGACAAAATGCCTTTTTAATATTTTGTTTTATTAATTATATTGAGTTTGTAAATTTTAGTTTTTATATGCGGGATAAGTTGAGTTTTTTTATGTATTTGTAAAGACCTCGGTAAGAGGACTGCTTCGCAGGTAGACTTTGACCATTAGTAAGTCAAACAAAATATATTTACAAAACTGTTCAGAATTAGTGTTTTGTTTAACCTATAGTTTATTATAAAATTAATTTATAATATTATAAACGCATACTATTCGCATCACAATACTTAGGTGTATTTTTAAGTTTAAAGCTTGATGGATAATATTGATAATGACATTTGATGTCAGGATTAAAATAGCAATAGGAGGTAGTTTGTTTCGATGTGACGTCTGAAATATTGATTAATTTCACTCGCTACTAATAATTACCGATGTTTAGTGATTTCAGTTGTGTTCTAATAGATTGTTTAATAATGTGTTCGATTTTATAACGACATAGTGGTAGATTATGCAAATAACAATTACAAAAAAATCCTTTAGATTTGCTGAGTTTTTATAAACTTTAGCCTCCGGGGTCCAGTGGTTTAGAGCTTGGCTCTCGACTCGGAGGTTGTGGGGGCGATTCCCACCTTGGAACAACAAAAAAAAAATGTTTTCAAGTTTCAGGCTGATAGCTTGATTGTCTGACAAGAAAGATGATCCATGCGCCTGATCTCTCGCCAGTCGTGTCGATCATCCGTCCCACTGGGTGCACTATAGAATAACGCCTGCGTGGCTGGCCTAGTTTCGATGAAACCGGCATCCGTCACCGTAATCGGTGTGGGGAGCTACTATCCTACTGATGTTATAAATGTGAAAGTTTGTGAGGATGTATGGATGGATGGATGTTTGTTACTCTTTCATGCAAAGACTACTGAACAAATTTTGATGAAATTTGGTATCTTAGTAGTTTAGGCTCTGGATTACAACATAGGCTACTTTTTATCCCGAAAAAAAAAAAAAAACAATGTTCCCGAGGGATATTGTATTTACGCGGGCGGAGCCGCGAGCAACAGCTGGTTATTTGCAGTGCCAATTTAATAAATTTTCTTGCCTTTACATCATAGTTTTAGATTGGATGGATGAAAAAAAAAATCCTTAATTTTAAATATTGGAAGTTTATACCTACGTTATTTTAAACATTTAAAATCAATAGGCCAAGTATTATTTGAAACATGTCATGGTTTGGCGCTTTAAATGAAAGGACATCATTCATTTTGGACCAAAAAATGAAAGTGCCGGCCAGAAAAAAAAACTACGATATTCGGATAGAATACACAATTTCTATCATTTTTTACTATGACGTCCAATCTGTGCGCACAACGGTTACGTCGTATTAACATAAAAAATAAAATATTTTTTTATTAATTCTTTGTTGTTAAAAAAAGATTGGAGTGACATTATAATATAAAAAAATATTATATTAAAACTTATTTAGGTACATAATCGCAAAATACTCAGTGTCAAAACCTAGTGGTCAAAATATAAAATCGTACTATTTAACACATTCATATTTATTCTTTATAATAAAGAATGTTGTCTGTTTAGAGTCAAACATTACAGGTTACTTTCTCTCAAAACTTCAAATGGAATTCCGAGAACTAATGAAAAGGGTTAAGGGAAGAAGTTGACGCTGTGCCTCATTCTACAGTTTTACCTGGATTTGTACGAACTAGTAATACGGCAAACTCTTGTGTATTTCAACACTGTGTAGACTCAACAAGACACAGAATACCAGAAAACATTATTCTACGTGTTCTTTGCCGATACAGTGTATTCATATCAGAAAACAGTCGTGTTTGCAGCGAACACCTCGAGCAAAATGAATGGCATTTACTTGCTATGCAAGACAATTTAATTCAAGATTTTAATTCTGCACAGATCGTTAGTGCGCTAAGGTTGTTAATAAACCACATTAAAACAGAAGTTTTAGATTTTGAGCATTATGAATTGATCAATAACAAAGAGTTCCACGATTGGACTGGTCTTACTGCTGAACAATTCTCTGATTTATTGGCCAACACTCCGAGCTTAAATCAAAAAAGAAACAAAAAAACAATTTTAGCAGCTTTACTTGCAAAGATCCGAACTGGAGACTCAAATGCTAGGCTCGCAACGATATTTAAAACGAGCGAATCCACATTCGGGCGAATGCTTGAGACTGGCCGAGAAGCACTTTTGCGAGACTTTGTTCCAATGCATTTGGGGTTTGACCATATGACTCGGGAAGATGTCACACGTAGGAATCTTCTTATCCCAGAAAGTCTTTTTGGAAATATTGAAAGTCCTCCCGAAGAAAGAAAAGCTATTACAATTGTGGACGGCACATACATCTACATCCAAAAAATCTCAAACTACTTTTTTCAACGAAAATCTTATAGTAGTCACAAGTTCCGGAACTTAGTAAAACCATTTTTATTTGTCTGCTGCGACGGTCACATAATAGAAGTTTCAGGTCCACACGCTGCTACTTCTTCAGATGCGCAGATAATGCAGAATATTGCTGAAAATGAAAGTGATCATGGCGATGGATTATTCCAATGGTTCTACCAAAGCGGGGACGTATTTATTTTGGACCGTGGGTTCAGAGATGCAGTTCCCATTCTTGAAGGAAATGGTTACACTGTGAAAATGCCGGAGACAAAGCATCCTGGAGCGACGCAACTAACCACGGAACAAGCAAACAAGTCACGCCTTGTTACTATTTGCCGTTGGGTTGTGGAAGTAGTAAATGGCCGATTTAAACGAGATTTCCGCCTGTTGAGAAACGTTCATATTAATATAACATTGCACTATATGTTTGAATATTTTAGAATCGCAGCAGCATTAATAAATGCTTATCACGTGTTGATAGTAGATAATGTCCATGCTTCTGATTTTTTACAAATAATCCGGGAAAGGATAAACATGCCCAATACACTGGCAGATCTTGTCGCCAGACGTAACTTGAACAGAATGAGAGCACAGTTCCAGCCCATGTCTGCAGATATGGCTGAGTTTAATGACTTTCCTACGCTGACCGAAGAAGAATTAATATTATTTAGCCTCGGTATATATCAGCTGAGACAAGCGAGAAGTTACTATGGAGAGCATGTTCAACCAGATGGAGTTTTTAGCATTGAGCTAAGTGGTGGAATTCCTCTAGAGCTTGTAAGGGAATTGGAGGGAGAGGACTTGTGGTTGATTCGAGGGCGAATACAATCCCGACACATCCGATCTAAAACATACTATGTGTATATTGCTCTGGATAGAACAGCAACCGGGCGTCGAGCAATAAAACATTACTATTGCACATGCCATATAGGAATGAGAACCATCGGATGTTGCTCCCATACTATGTGCATAGTCTGGTACATGGGTTATGCTAGACATGACCCTTACCTCAGCCCACCCGCAATAAGTTTAGATGACGTATTTGTAAGACTAGAAAATGTTTAATTGTACGTCATTAACTTATTATTGTTATTAGCCTTTATTCAGAAGAACAATACATTTATTTTATATACATTACAAAATATTCAAATCAATAATTGATTTTTCCGTTGCGCGGTCTCTGCTTCTGAGTGCCTCTCGGCAATGGCCTCCCCCAACAGCTTCCACTCACATCTCTGACATGCCACTCCACATACACTAGTCCACATTTTGCCAGCCATTTGTACCATTTCATCTTCCCATCTTTTTAGAGATCTGCCCTCTTTTCTTTTAGCCCTTCTGGGATACAAAGATGTTATTATTTTTGTCCATTTGTCTGGCCCTATCAAAATCAAAACATGTCCGGGCCGGACACGTTTTGATTGTTTGTTGTTTCATTTCAATTTTTTAGTTTTATATGTTACATCAGTTACACGTGTCATTTTTCTCAACTCCTTGTTTTCTATTTTGTCTATCCTTTTCTTTCCAAACATACTCCTCTCCATAGCCTTCGGCCCAACTTCCAGCATACTTGTATGAGCTTTTGTTAGTGCCCAAGTTTGGCACCCTTATGTTAGAATGGGTGGAATCCATGTATTAAATAGTTTTCTTTTGGTGCTCATGTTTATACTTATGCATTTTACTATTTCTTTAAAGGACCAGAATCTTTTCCAGGCATTGCCAATTTTTTTTTGTATATCTTTGGTTGTTGTATCATATAGTTCACCGGGACAGTTAGTCTTCTTCTTATATATAAAAATGGATTTTCAAATGTGTTAGTCGCGCTAAAACTCGAAAACGGCTGAACTGGTTGGGCTGATTTTAGTCTCAAAATATTCGAAGAAGTCCAGGGAAGGTTTTAAAGTGACACGAAGTTCACCGGGACAGCTAGTACTTGATACATATTTTTTATTTTTATTTTATGACTAAATATTTTCTTCCAATACTATTTATCAACCTTACCACTGTGTTTTACTATCAAGTATTATATCATAACGTAAGATATCCATGCTTTTAATAGTGACACTCCAACCTTTTTATCACAAAAGGATTATTTTTAAATTATTTTATTACGACGTAACCATTGGGCGCACAGATTGGACGTCATAGTAAAAAATGTTAGGAATTGTGTATTCTATCCGAATATATATTTTTTTCTTTCTGGCCGGCACTTTCATTTTTTGGTCCAAAAATGTATGAAACGTGAATGATGTCCTTTATTTAAGTACTTATTTCTTTTGGAATACGAAAATCAAATACATACGGTTATAATTCACGACGGACTTAATATTAGCACTCTTCTTTCATTTTGGCACATTGCTATCGAAAAGAAAATAGAAAATGTTATATTTCTATTTACATTCTGATTGATTATTTGTGTCCAAAGGTGCCTTAATATTGCTGGTATTGTTTCTAAATAAAAAGTAGGTAATTATTTTTCTACTAAAGTAAGTAATTAAATAAATTGTAAGTATGTAATTAAATAAATTGATCACTAAGCAAAGCTGACAAAGTTTGGAATCTCGAAAAAGTTGTTATGTTCCATAATATAACATTGGCATAGATTTTATATACTTTGTTTAAATTTTTTTGTTTCATTTGGAATCTATTTTGGTTAGCAACATGACACTAAAATTATAAATGGATGTCTATAAACAGCTCTAGTCCAAAGTTTAAGATGAAATTTAAATTATTTAAATTGAAAGAAGTTTGGTCAGATAAGCTGTGTTAGCAATAAAAAAAAAATTAATCCTCAAGTGCCTTACGCACGTATGTTTAAAAGGTGAATTCACTATTTTCATTGCGTGCTTTATAACTGTCGTTTTATAATATGAGTTAAAATGATTATGTTAATTCATTATAAGTATATATGTGACATTTGGACTATAGACTAACTTAAAAATAAGCCTTCACCCTGGGCAATAGTAGTTATTATGAGATTATAATAGTAATTGGGTATTTATCTACATGTGAAAATTAAAGATAAAAAGAATTAGAATTATATTTATTTATTTTACACTTTTTGCACAATGTATGGCTTTATGCCATAGGGCATTTTCTACCAGTCAACCATAGGGTGGAAACAGAGACAAAATACAAAGGTGCTTACCATCTGGATTTTATGTGTTGTTTTGTAGTTACATAATTATATTCATTTCGAGTTCGCAAAAAGTTGAAATATTCTTTTACAATATTAGTGTAAAAATTGGACGGTGTTCCATGAAATTCGATATCCGAGCAAATAAATAAAAAGTATTGCATACGTGTTTTATAGTTTTTGAAATACGTCTCCTAAAGGAGTGAAGCGGGGTCCAAGGTTTGTGAAATGAAATATTAACTGCTAAACGGGTGGCGTTGAATTTGGGCGCGTGAATTGTTGTTGTTATATCGAAGTCCCTTGAAGAAGAATTTTTCGAAATACATACCTCATCGGGTTGCAATGGGGATCCGCGCGGACGGGGTCGTGAGCTAAAGCTAGTCATAGATAAATGACATTGTATCTTTAAAATAGTTTCCATTTAAGTAAAGGATGGCCGATAGCAACCGACTGTTTTATTTATATATAAACAGTTTTAATAAAAGTTTCGAGAATAAATGTTGGGTCTCTGAAATATATTTAAAAATCTGAAATCTTATATATGAGACTGATATCTCTATAAATGAGACAATCTTGTGTGTTCAAATTTATCAAATTCTCGTAAACTAAGTATAGTTGCTCCGCTTTCGCAATCATCGATTTGGGAGACTTACGGTTGTAGTTGTACCTATAATGATTAGTCTCAAATTCAGACAGAAGTCACAATGTTCAATGCAAAAAAGAAATCGTTTTGCCTCTCGTGCAATGATCTCTATTAAAACTGAGCGGACACATCATTAATAATCATCATCAAATACATCTTACTTTTGTAACGTAAGTCGAGGACAGGGGCCTCCTTACTTACTTTAGTAAGCAAAAACTGTGTTTGCATGTAAGTTGAGGACAGGGGCCTCCTTACTTGTGCAATTGTATGGTCGAGGACAGGGGCCACCCATACTTTTGCAATGTAAACTTTTCTAACCACTAACAAGATTACTTTTGTAATGTGAGTCGAGGACAGGGGCCTCCTTACTTATTAAAGTAAGCAAAAACTGTGTTTGCATGTAAGTTGAGGACAGGGGCCTCCTTACTTGTGCAATTGTATGGTCGAGGACAGGGGCCACCCATACTTTTGCAATGTAAACTTTTTTGGAAGGTCGAGCGCGACCTCTATGCAGAATGGCCGTGTCGGCGCAGGTGTTGTTGAACATGCTGTGTGTCATGCCCACGTGCAATATTACTCATAGAACCACTCTGACAACTCATGAATCCGCAAAGTGGGGATACCCCACCATTCGCCCTTTCTATGAAGTGGGGACTGCTGCGTGTTCGCCAGGAAGATTATTATTACGGGGACGTTGGTCCAAGCAACATCTCTTTATTAAAATTGTTATTAATTAGCTTTTGTTATAATTATTATTGTTCAAGTTTAAAAGTTAAGTAGAGTTTCGTGTTTTAAGTGTAAAAGTTATTCTAAATGTTGCAAGATGGATTTTGATAATTTCAGTTATCCTATGAATAAATGTTATTAAAATAACTAGAGTTTTAATCAAATTAAACGATTGAAATGTCATAAGGTAAGTCTGGTGTTGACCTTCCGCAACACCAGAAGATGAATAAATGCAATCAAACCTGAGTCCCTCCGAAATATATGTTTAATTATATACTTCCCATTGACTGGTCCCTGTAACACAAGCTCTTTGTGTACTTAGTATAGGGCCAGTTTAACGTGGTGTAAAGCATCTATTGATATTTTTATTAATATTATTATTATGATTGCCAATCACAAATGTTACCATTGCTGGTGCTCGGCGCTTATACAAATACACTATTTTTCTTTTATTTATTTTTTATGTAATGAACCAGGAAACGAGCAGACGGATCGCCTGATGGTAAGCGATTACCGCCGCCCAGGGACACTCGCAACACCAGAGGAGTTATAAATGTAACTCCTGTGTTGCGACTTGCGTTCCTGGTCCTTAAAATCTCCAATCCCCCCCCCCATGGGCCTCCGGTAACCTCACTCACTCGACGAAATACGACGCAAGCGTTATTTCCGGCCAGTTTTCTGTGAGGTCGTGATATTTACCCGGTTGAGCCGGCCCATTCATGCCGAAGCGTTATGGGAAACTCTCTTGAAACGTTATGGGATAAACCACGTGAAATAGCGACGAAATGAGTCAACCCCATACATTTTACTATTTTCTGAGTTCGTTATCATGTTTATATCGTTACTTTGTCTAAGCCCACAGGTATATTTTTGAGGAGAATTAGGCTTACCTTTTCATAGCATCTTCACTAATATCTTGATACATTTCGTAAATCCTTCTAACGCAATCACAATGTTGATTCAATCCAGAAATAGAATGATATTCATCATGCACTGATAAAGCAGCAAGGAATCTGAAAATATATAGAAATTGCTGTTAAATTATTAATATATAATTTTTTATAGTGTTTGATATATTGATATCATTCTTTTAAAATTAATTTCGATCTATATTACTAGAATGTAGAAAGAAAGTGGTTAAGTATTTCTGAGTCTATTGTTGTCTCGTCCTAATGTATTGTAGTATACAAAATATATTATGAACATTGGATGGATTTAATCGAATTCTAAAATTCGAATGTATTACAGCAATTTCAGTATCTATAGTCTTTTTACGTTAAGAAGTCAGTGAACCATGCATACGAATGTAAAAAATTACCAATGACACATAAGTATGTACTCACAATAACCAATAATTATTATTTATTTAATAACAGTAAGCCATTTTGACATAATATATTATATACCCTGATTTCACTGATTTCTTTACGCAATTACGAGTTCGACCACGATCGCAATGTCTTTCGGCAATCGTCGTTTTTTTATACATCGTCTGTCATTTCCATTGGAAAACGAAGATTTCTGTGGAACAGTAGCAAAATGGTTTTTACTATATAGTACTAAAAGCTTCTCTACTTAAAAAATATATAAGGTTCGGTAAAATCAACTTCGGATATTTTGGGCATATGATCCACTACTTAAGTAGTAGTGTAAAAAAAAATTTTTTCTTTATAATATGGGCGAGTTTGCGTTTTGCGGAGAGTCACCCATACAAGATTTTTTATTTTGAGTATGACAATCATTTTTTTGCCTAAACGTCTTTACATAAGCAGTGGATCATGTGCCCGAAGTATCCGTAATTGATTTTCGGAGACATTATATTTGTAACATATTGCTCCCATATAAAATTTGTAAAATATGATATTAGTATCATACCTTTCAAACTCCTCCCTTGATTTAAAGACAACACTAGCGTTGTCTGTTTTAGCATTCTTATAAGGGAATGTTTGTATATTTGCTTTATCATTGATGAGAGTGAGTTCCAGCTTCTTTTCCTTTATTATATCGTAATCTATCCCCAAGTACATCAATATGTACAACTCATCGAGTGTTCTCCGCATAACTTCAGACAGTTTAAAACAGGCTCCCAATTTTTCTGTTAAACTAAAACATCCTTATTAATAAACTAGATGTCGCCTGCGACTTCGTGCGCGCAAAAGTTAATTTCGTCGAAACCGTACATTTTCCTTCGACAAAAAGTAGCCTATGTCCTTTTCCGTGGTCTACTCTGCATCTGTACCAAATTTCACCAAAATCGGTCCAGTAGTTTCGGACCCTATTCAAAGCAAGCAAATAAACAAACTTTTCCACTTTATTATATTATCATAGTATAGAAAATCGTTTCTCAACCGGTGGGTCGCGACCCATGGAGTGGTTGAGTTTGTTTTTAAAGGGGGTCGCAGTCTGTTTGAAAATAATAAATACAAACTACATATAAGGTTTGGTAAAATCAATTACGAATACTTCGGGCACTAATCTACTGCTTGTGTAAAGACGTTTAGGCAAAAAAAAAATTAAACCCGCATAAAAAAAAATACAAACTAAAATTATTAAATTAAAATATTGCAAGAAATTAAATCTTTTGCATAAAGCGTCCGCGCGCGACAAGGACAGCAGATGTAGCACGACAGACAGCGATACGTCATATCGCATACACCAGGAAAGGTCATTCGAGTTCATATCTGAACAGCTGTACGCGCGTGGTCGATATAATGCAATAAGATGTAATTTCCTGCAACATCATTTAATTTTGTATAAAAAAAATCCACGAGTTTCAAATTTTTTTTTGCCTAAACGTCTTTACATAAGCAGTATATGATGTACCCAAAGTTTCTGTAATTGATTTTACCAAACCTTACATAGGTACAAAAGATTCGTTTTTCGAACGAATTTTTGTATGGAATGTCGAAAAAATAGTTCGAACCAGTGAATGCTAATACAATGTACCTGTAGTTGATAAAAATAGTGCACTATAGGTACCTACATAATTTTAGCGACGGGGTCGCAAGACTTATTACTTAACTTTATAGCTTTTTCGTGAGTCACGACATAAAAAAGATTGAGAAACGATGGTATAGAGTATATATATACATATTATATCGATTTTAGAAGGGAATAATTTAGATATAATTAGACTTACCTATGCAAGACTCTTTTTTCATTATTGCTTGTAGATACTCCTGTTAAATACAAACTTATATTAGATTTTCGTCTTGAAAATCCTTTTAAAAGATCTATACAGTTTGATTTACTTGTCGGCTTGAGATTATACTGTTTGCAGACAGCATTCAGTTCATTCTTTTTTAATACAGCTACACATTCATCAAAGTTTAGGCTTTGCTTGTGACCTGTAAAAAGTATTGAACATATTAGGTTGGGGAAAAAGTTTCTTCGCATTTTATATAAAAATTCAAAAGGTTTTTTTATAAAGTTTATTTACAAGTGACTAAAGTATATAGGTGCCATTTTGTTCGATAACTTTTTGCCACCTTGTTGGTAGGTACATGATCCCATTGCTATAAAATTTTTGGGGCTTCTGATGAAAAAACTGCGACAAGTGGTTTTGGCAGTCCTCTTGTGATGTCAACCTGACACTGCCTAAGGAATTCTGCAGCGACCGAAACAGGTGGAAATCTGAAGGTGCAAGGTCAGGACTATACGGCAGATATGCATTAACACCTCCCAGCCAAACTCCCGTAATTTTTTCTGAGTGGCTAAAGATGTGTGAGTTCTAGCGTTATCATGGTTAAAAACCACACCCCTTCTGTTGATTAATTCCGGCCGCTTTCTCTTAACTTCTTGCTTTAATCTCATCAGTTGTTCGCAGTACAGTTCAGAATTGATGGTCCTGCCTGGCGGTAACAGCTCATAATGAATAATGCCCTTCCAATCCCACCACACACACAGCATCACCTTGTTGCGAGTTAACCCGGGTTTCGCCACAGTCTGTGAAGCCTGACCGGCCTTTGACCACGATCTTTTTCGCACGTTCTTGTCGCACGTGATCCACTTTTCATCACCAGTTATCAGCTTCTTCAAAAATGGTTCGGTTTCATTACGTCGTAATAAAGAATCACAAATGAGTACACGGTTCATTAGGTTTCTTTCAGTGAGCTCATGAGGCACCCAAATATCGAGCTTTTTTGTGTACCCAGCTTTTTTCAAATGCGCCAAAACCGTTTTGTGGTCAATCCCCAGTTCTTCAGCTACATCTTAACTACTAATATGCCGATCTTGCTCCACTTTTTCAAAAATGGCAACAGTTTTGTCCGTAACAGGGCGACCAGAGCGACGTGCATCTTTGATATCAAAATTTCCGGATTAAAAACGCTTAAACCAAATTTGCGCTACTCTCACAGATACTGCATTAGGTCCATAAACATCACAAATTTTTTTCGCGGCTTGTGTTGCATTTTTACCTTTTTTGTAATAAAATTTTAAAATGTATCGAAATTCTTCATAAGAATCACCAAAGATAGAATCACTTATTTTAACAATAAGAAAAACAAATGAAAATCTCAAATTTACCTAATTTGAATTTGGAATTGTCTTCTGTAAAATTAAAACTTTTTAATGATACCAAAATCAGCCAGATACAATTGGTATAGCCCAAGATATTTTATGACAAGTTCATACATACTATAATGCGAAAAGACTTTTTCCCCAACCTATTATTTTAAGGAACTTATTAATCTAGCAACAAACAAGCAGAATATAGAGCACAATGAACACCTAAAACACCAGAGGTAGCAAGTGTGTTAATATCTCCCCACACCGATTTCGGTGACGGTGGCTGGTTTCATTGAAACCAGACCAGCTACGCAGGAGTTATTTTATAGTACCCAAGTGTGTGCGCAGTACACAAGAGCATTCTCTCTTCCTTTTTTCTCGTAACCCAGTAGGACAGTCCGACACAACTGGCAAGAGATCAGACGCCGGACCGACTTTTTACCGGCCCATCCGACACATGGATCATCTGTCTTATAAAACAATCAGGTGATCAGCCTGCATTGTCCTAACCAAACTTGGAAACAACCATTTTTGTTGTTCCAATGCGGGAATCGAACCCACAACCTCAGAGTCAAGCGCCAAGCTCTAAACCACAGGACCATGTGTAACAGTACTATAAAAACGTCCCTTTTTCTTACCTTGATAATTTGACGCATCAATGATATCACATTGCAAGAGAGAAGTCAATATCTGGTGGCAGCTAACATCATCACATTTAATATTCTTCTTAGCAACTATTGATTTTATTTCGTCCCATCGAAACCATCTATCCTTTCTGCCGTAAAGATTACAAACTAACTTAACACTTGATTCGTTTTGCAATAGGAAAGCGTTTAATAAATTGAATGATTTTTCATCGAGGAGGGGAGTTAGTGATGGTTCACATAGATATTTCTTGATAATGTCTACAGTAAAATTTGCTGAAACAAATTTAGTGAATAAAATTATTGTGTATATAAAATTAAATTTGAGTATCTGCATTATGTAATCTATACTAATATAATAAAGAGGAAAAGTTTGTTTCTTTGTTTGATTGCATTGAATAGGCTCAGAAACTACTTGACCGATTTTGATGAAATTTGGTACAAATTTAGAGTAGACCATGGGGAAGGACAAGTGCTACTTTTTATTGCAGAAAAATATATGGTTTCTGCGAAATAAACTTTTGCACGCACATAGTCGCTGGCAACATCTAGATTCTAGTATATTATATAGAAAGCAATAATACAAAACATTAAATCTGTTCATACTTTTGTCATGATATGCAGTCTGTTTTTGAACAGAATCACCATTACTTGGGCTTTCAGCATTTAAAGAGTTTGATAAATTCTTCCTCACTTTATTAGGTTGTCTTATGATTGCTGCCCGTTTTTTTGTCGGTGAATAAAATTTTTTTGGAGTCCCATTTTTGGATTGTGGTGATAGTGAATTCTCACTACCGGTACTCATATGCGATTGTGGGGTTTTTGGACTCTTTTTTGGTGTTACTTTAGACGCTGGCTTCATTGGTGTATTTCCCATATTCAGCATATACTTTGCAGATTGTGGTGTATCAATATTAGTTTCTGCTAATTCAAAATTAGATTTTGAAGATGGTACTGGTTCTGGTTTTGTCAAATCCATTTTTATTTGATGTGTTGCAATATTTAGTGTTGATGATATATCTTTTCCAATTTTTGGCAGTTTACTTTCAGATTGTGTTGTCACCAGATTAGATGGTGTTACAATAACTGTGTTTCTTAACATCTCTTGTGTCTGTTTTGGTGTACTTTCTGATGTATGTGATGATTGGGTGTGAATTGGTACGCACGGTGTACATGCATGTTTTGTGGGTGTGTTTTGTTTAGATGTCTGAAGCATTCCCTTTTTTGGTGTTTCTGGGGAATATATAATTGTGGACTCCGATGATATTGATATTCTTCTGAATTTCTCAGTGTCACTAAACGGTTCATTTAAATAGTTTTCCTCGTCGCTGTCCAAATTAATCACAGGTATACTTTTATCTTGATTCAATTTTGGTATTTTTGTAGGCGAAGTTTTGTTGAGGCTTAAATTTAGCTTTTTCTTCCTTGTACTCATATTGGTAGGTTTAAATTTAGGTTTGAAGAAATCTTTAAGTGTTGACTGTGTAGACATGACGCTCTGTTTAATATACAATATGTGATTTATATCCTTGTTCCAGTCATACTCAATGCAGAAATGTTAAAAACTGAAAGTAAAATAACTAATTACTGATTAATGAAGTTATCGGTACTCAGTACCTACTTACTATATAGACCATCGTTTCTCAACCTTTTTTATGTCGCGACCCACAAAAAGGCAAAAAGTTAAGTAAGAAGTCTTGCGACCCCGTCACGATTTTTTCGACGTTCGATAGAAAAGATTCGTTCGAATAACGAACCTTTTGTACCTATATGTACTTTGTATAATTATTATTTTTCAACAGACTGCGACCTTTAAAAACAAGCTCGAGCCCCCTCCAAGGGTCGCCTACCGGTTGAGAAACGATATAGACAAAATCAAAATTAAAGTTACAATAAGGTTTTGTTAAAATATATTAGTTGAAAAGGAAAAAAAGGAGTTAATATATTAAATTTCTATGGAGATAATAAAGTATTTAAAACTGATATGTGCGTGACTTACTTGTATATCTCCCCCTTGTTATTAGTTCTACTCGTTTGTGTACAAAGTTACAAACTACAAACAGAAAACTGGATTTTAGAGATTAAAACGGTCATAAACGAACTTTGTTTAATTATTTCATTTCATTTCCTTTCCATTGAAACAAAGAACACAGGACTTAAAAACGGGCAGAGCAAACGCGGGAAACTTGCGGGAAATTATTGCATTTTTCTGACACTTGTCAGCTGTTTTTTTTTTTTATATATATATGGCGTCGGCTTATAACCATTTGCCAGTGTCAAGTATATAATTTTCATCACCGTATTTCAGGTCAAGTCCAAAGTCTAGTCAAAGTCCACTGTCCAAATAAATAGTCACGGTAGTCAATCAGTCAAGTCACCATTCGGATCGTCCTGTCTCCCATTGCGCGCGCGTTTGCAGTTGCTCCGTAGCCTCTACGTCGTAGCTCTGCCTACGTGCCGCTACGTGTCGACCCCGTTCTAGTGCAGTGCCTACAAACTCCTAATAGCGATCGTCAATTCACATTCTACTTCGTTAGAATAGGGTGTGGATTGGCGCCTTGCTGGGGAGTTGCCCTGCCCTTGGCCTCCCGCTGGGATTTATCCCAGTGTAGGGTCACGGGGAGTCAGCCCCCCTAAGTGAGTGCCGTTTGTGTACGTACACTTAGTGTTTGTTTATCCGCGTTTACGTGAGTACTTTTCTTGTTTGTATACGTGCAATTGTTACCGTTTCCGTGTGACTTTTGTGTTTTATGTTGATTGTGACAATGACTATTTGTGACCCGCGGCTACCTAGCCGCGCCTACCGCATGCATTCTTGCGCCAACTCCGTGATGACGTACAGCCCGGCCTCATCGAGGTCCAGCTCGCTTTCGACCCCGGTCCGCGCGCATCACCACCAGATCACCGAGCCTAGCTTGTGCGGAGAGGACACCGCCCACCCCGGGCCGTCTTGTCTTCGGCATTCTCGCGGGGGTGTACGGTTACCCCCCCTAGCTTGTGCTTACTGTGCCGGAGAACATCACGGGCGGGATTGCCCCCGTCCCTCTTCTGAAGAACCCACCTGCGCCAATTGCAGGGGGGCCCATCCTGGCAACAGCAGGCATTGCCCTGTGTACCGCAGGTTGGCGCGGAACCGTCACACAGGTAACGGCCGCGCCACCCCACCCTGTGACACCCGAGATTCGCCTCCCTCTCCGGAGCAAGAGGCACCACCGCCCCGCCTACCGCCACTTCACTGATGGCGGAGGCCAACGACCATTGTCCCCGGCGCTCGTCTATATCGGCGCCCGACCCCCCTGCACCGCAGCCTAGTAGGAAGAAAACAAAGAGGAGGAATGGCACAGTATCCCCTACGGCCGGCCCCCTTGTCGCCCCTCCTTCCGCTGCCGTCTGTGAGTCCGAGCTTGAGCCGACGCTCGCTCCACTCAAACCTGCCACACAGGTAACCCCGCCGACTCGGCGCTCTCCGCGCCCCTCTCGCACTCCCAGCGCCTCCTCCTCGGCCGTCACGGCCGTGGAAGTTGCAGTTGCTCCGATCGAATCGACTATTAAAATGGCTGCCCCGCAGTGTGTGCCACCACCTGCCCCTCCGTCACCTCAGGTATGTGACCAAGAGGCCCCCCAATCAACTGCAGAACTCCTGCAGACCCTTTTCTCCCTGGCAATGAATTTTTATTACAAAATTCAAGCCTAATAATAATAAAAAAAAACATCATATACCTAAATCATATAATAACTGGACCTAACCTAACCTAACCTACATTGTAAATGCAAAAGAAAATTCTAATGTTTTCAACTTAGATCTTGTTTTCAAAGTCGCACGTTATTGACCCTACACTTTGGAATCCGACATCCGTTTTTAATTTTTTTCAAATGAGAGGACTCTGGACTACTCAATATTACGGAAGAATACATGGAAATGTTACAAAGTTTAAATTTAATACATATCATTTATTAAATTATGAAAGAATGAGGAATAATAAGGTCGCAAAAACTTTACCGGTTTTGTCCTCCCCCATTTCCTCATTTTAAGGTACCTACCTACTTAGTGCGACCCGTTAAATTTAAATGTTAAATATCGAGTCGCTTAAAACTGTGGGAATAGTGGAAGTAACTTCAGAGTGAGATAGTCTCCAACCGAGCAATAGACGCAAAACGAAAATTAGGTAAGTACCATATACGTCTATGTAAGTACCTAAATTGTCAAATCAAGAGGGCTTAGAATCTTGCGACAAAACTCCTAGATTTAACTAGGTACCTACTATCTAGGCATAGTTATATTGTTTATTAAATAAATCAACTGTAATGTCTAAAGAGTATCGAAAACTGTCGCTAAAGAAAAGCGAATTAGATTTAGGCATTCGTAGGCAGAGTGCTAGAACTAAATTGGTAAAACTTTTTTATTCCTGCGTCAGGTTCACTCCTTGTTTTGTAATAAGGATAATTAATTTACCTAAATGTATACTTTGTACGTGCTATCAAAATATGTTTAACATTTAATATATGTAGAGCTATTTTAGAGTAACGTGCGGTTTTTCAATTAAGGGTGAGTTCACACGGGCGTCATTTTTAACCGACTTCCCAAAAAAGGAGGCGGTTATACGTTCGGCTGTATATATTTTTTTTTTTTTTTTTATTTTTTTTGTATGTTCAACGATTACTCCGCCGCCTGTGGACCGATTTTCAAAATTTTTTCTGTGATGTATAGGGTGTTATCCCAAATTGGTCCTTTTGATATCAAAGTGGTGACCTGATGATGGGATCCATGAGGAATCGAGGGAACTCCTCGAAATTTATATGGACACATATGGTGATTTTGACTTTTTCTGAAGTAGTTCAAGCATATGCTACCAAAAAGTAAGATTTTGCTCCAAGGTATACCCTGGATCCAAAAGTACAGAATAGAACTCCTGACTCCTTATAGATACATGTTTGGGGATTTCGGCGTTGTTTAAAGAACTGCAAGCATATGCCACCTTGTCAGTTAGAGTAATCATCATCATCATCATCACTATCACACCATACATCATCAGATTATGATGATATAAAAGGTATTTCTCATAGTATTTTACACTAACACGGAGATCATTGAACATTACTCTGCCGTTTATGAACCTATTTGCAAAATTCTTTTGTTGTTGTAAAGGGTTTAATTCGAAATTAGTCCTTTAGTCACTAAAGTGGAAACCTGATGATGCGAACCATGAGGAATCGAGGGAACTCCTCAAAATTTATATCCACACATATAGTGATTTTGACTTTTACTGAAGTAACACAAGCATATACTACAAAAAAAATAAGATATTGTACCTAGGTATACCCTGGATCCAAAAGCACTGTACAGAACTCCTCAGTCTTTAAAGATGTGCGTTTGGAAATTTCGGCATTGTTTAAAGAACTGCAAGCATATGCCACTTTATAACTTACAGTAATCATCATCATCATCTTAATAGCAATACCTAATGGAAGCTTGGCGAGTATTTAATTATACATTCGATCGTTTAGTTTAGACGTTCTTAAGACGTATTAATAACTTAACAAAATATATCACTAAAAAGGGTGAAATTATTATTTTTAAACAAAAAATTAAACCGACTTCCAAAGTAAAAATACACAAAAAAGTATGAAATAAAACTTAATCTCTAAATAATTCCCCTTTCAAATTCGGCTAAAATTTTTACTATTTCTCTACTCAATCTTATTAATTTTGAAGTCGGTACCAGCAAATATGAACGTAAGTTGTATAAAATATTGTAGAATATTGTTTGGGCTGGTGCCGATTTCAAAATTAATAAGATTGAGTAGAGAAATAGTAAAAATTTTAGCCGAATTTGAAAGGGGAATTATTTAGAGATTAAGTTTTATTTCATACTTTTTTGTGTATTTTTACTTTGGAAGTCGGTTTAATTTTTTGTTTAAAAATAATGTGAGTTGTAAGTTGCGTATTTTCGGTCGCGTAAGTTATTTTCCATGCTAAAGTACAACTAATTTTTCGTCGCCGTGTGAATTGAGTAAGACTGTTCTATGAAACCGAATACAGCAGAATTTCTGCCGGCCGAAATTCTGCGACTCACGACTCACAAAATTACCTCAGCTTTAATTAAAAGTTGTTCCTAGTTCCCTTCCCATGGAAATCTTATCGATTAAACATGTCGACATCTCTTGTAAAAGTTTTGAAAAAACAGGTGAGAATATACCAACCTACGTACCGGCTCACTCCTAAGAAACCATTTAATGTTGAAGATGTACAGAAAATATTGAAAAGAATAGTTGACTCGGAACTAGAGTCAGTCGAGTACAGCGATAAAGTTATTCCAGAACTTTGTATTTCTTTGAGTGAAAACATACGCAACACAATAAAGGAGGAGAATTATGACAGGTTAGTGTAGAGACCACCGAAGATTGATCCCCAGTCCATCCACGAAGATTGATTCCCAGTGGCGTAACTATACTTACTATAGGGTGGATGGGCTGGCAATATGCCACAGGGCACAGGCCCCCGACCCGAGAGGGCCCCGGCCCAACTCACCCAAGGGGATGCAAGCTCAATTAACCTAACATATAAAAATTATATTTTTTTAAGTACTTAAATCAATCAATGTGAGGTATAAATAAAGACCATGTATAAATTAAAAATAAACATTATTTCAACACATTCAAAACAAAAAGATGTCGATTTTCGGAACGCATCATCTGTTCAGTGGTTTTTGCGTGAAAGAGTAACAAACATCCATACATCCATCTAAGCATCTATCCTCACAAACTTTCACATTTATAATATTAAAATAAAACCTATTTGATATTTTACTAAAATGCGCCCAATATTATTAATAGTTTTAGTAGGTAACTACTTAAATGGATTATTAAAATTAAATTATAGCGTGACGATTTTTACGGTTACGGTACGGTACGGTTACGATGGGGGATGGTATAGATTAGCCACTGTTTTTGCCGAAATCCTACAGGTCCACCAAGTGTTACCATTAGAATGTGACATACTGGATGTATTACCGATTTGAGGCACGTAGTACAACAGTGGTGCATATTGGATGAGGGTTCAGAAGTGCACCATATGCCTCGTAAATATTGTATATTGATTAAAAAAAGTTCAGAAGTTAAAAATACATATTATGGTGCATGTTATCTTAGGCCGGGACTATACGGCACCGGAATCCGGAAGGCCGTGAAAAATTCTGAGCATTGAAATAGATCTCTGCACTAATACAATAGAATTGAAAATCGAACATCCGAGTGTCGAGTCAAATGTCAATGTCATATATGACAGCTCGACACTCGAAACTTCCATTTTCAACTGTATTGTATTAGCACAGAGTTCTATTTTCAGTGCTCATAATTCTCTACGGCCTACCGGATTCCGTTGCATATAGTCCCAGCCTTATGCGGTTTATTTTTCAGGTATCGTGTAATCGTAGCAGTAACCATTGGACAGAGGCGTCAACAGAGTGTGCAGTTGTACCACTCGTTCCTGTGGGACCATGAGCGAGACCGTTTCGTTTCCCACAACTTTGAGAACGCGCAGATCTATGCTAACGTTGTTGTCTATGGTATATACTTTGATTGATTAATATAAAAGATGAAGATGAAATCCGTTTTATTAAACTACCCATAAACTTTGTAAGGGATGAAATAAGAAATAGGGACATGAAATAAAAGTCGACTGTAAGCATTTTTACAGATCATACATATTTATTTATCCATTTCATAGTATAGATATCACACTGGCCCGCCCTTACAAAAATAAATGTGTAATACAAATAACGACCCAGCCTCGCGCGAGTGAGAGCACAAGTCCCGCCCTCTCTCTCCCACAATAAATATTGGTAGCGATATAGATTCTAACCTACAATTTGGACACGACCGGGGACAGTGCGGTCACTCGGGCGTGTACAATTTCGACGATAGTATAGAATGGAAATTTTAAGGTAAATCTAAACCATTATACAGGTCGATATAATTATTAATACATTTTACATTACAAGAAATACGCACATTTGACACATAAAGCGACAAGATAATAGGGATTACAGGTTTACATTGGTCCGAGACTGAAGCGGAGACGCGCTACCGAACTAGCACCAAGCCATCGTAAAAGCAATTCCAGCAGGATCCTACAGTATAAAAAGCTAATTTTAAATCCAAAGGGATACAGTCGGACGCTCCTCAGTTCACAACCGTCGTCTCTGAGAGCGGGGTGCAAAATTTTTCAAAAATCGTAAGTATATAATAAAGTTTATACAAAAATTTCAGCGAAACACGTTCGACGCTATGGCAGGTCATCTTGAGCGAGAAGGTAAGCTTCCAGGTTTCGGAACTGAGACTACATGCATTTGATATGTCATACAGGTAAATACAAGTACTGGGTACCTACAACTTACCATACTGTACATCATGGCGGTACTTACAACCATAAATATTTTCCGGTAAATATGTTTTACATAAAGAAAAGTGAATATTGATATCAAAACATTATCACTAATATACATCGTGTTACGTGTAACTATGTTTAGATATGTGAAATTTGTGTAAAGATACGTAAAAAGCTTCGTACAAGAGATCCCGTCGATTGGTCTATAAAAATATGTCTTATATCCTGGTGCGGTCGCCGGGAAGAGTGAACATTAGCTATCGACCTATCCCTCTCGCTCTCATGTAAATGCATATAAGTCCGTCGCGTTAGGGAGTTTTGTTGAGCGTTTAGTATGAACTCAAATGTTGAAGTCACCAGAGAGGAAGAAATAAGAGAATTGAGTGGAATAGGTTAGTGGCCAATGTTATATCTGCTCGGAGACTGCACTATAACACGGTTAGCATCAAAAACGTGTAAGCTTGTAAGACTCAAAACATTTTATTTTAGATAGATATTTCAAGATGTTATGTAATGTCCTAAAATCTTAGACAATTTTGACGCTAACTGTATATGCAATGATCTTACAAAAATTTACAGATACCCGCACTATTTTCAAGCTCGTTGAATATATTAGACTGGCGGTAATTTGCTTGTAATGCGACGACTGATGGTGAATACCCTCAGAAATAATATAGCACAAACTGTGTCTCAAGGAAACTGCGCAACTTTATGTCAATTGAAAAATTGAAAACATAAAATATAGCAGTTTAATACTTAAGGCATATTGTGCTCGGGCCAACGTCACATCACAAGCGCGAAGCGAGCTTAGTGCGGACAGCAATGGCCGCTTCGAAATGAATTCGTTAATATCACTTAACTACAAAATAATTTACAAAACGTCTAAGTATAAAAAATATAAATTACTCAATCGCATTTCAAGCTCAAACAAAATAATGTGTGGCTTTGTACCGCAAATCTAGAGTACCTAGTACAAAATATCACACGTAGGGTTTCGTTCACAGATGGCGTTAGCGGGCCCAGGGCGGGAGTGTCTCCGGGGCCAAACATTAAACATTTACTAATAAAATATTAAAGCTTAACATACATAAAGATTAAGCATCTCTGCACCTTAGATATACATTAGCCGTCCAAAATAACCGCAGACTAAAATATCTCATCTTAAAAATAAAAGTCTTAATTAAAACTAAAAAGATTAAATGATAAGAAACAATCAACTTAGGCCCGATAAAAACGTAAATAAAAATAATATTCATTGCTTATTTCGCTGTGTACATTATATTAAATTGTGATGAATCGAATAATATTTTTTTAATTGTACGAGAATGTTCGATGGATCGAGTAATATAAGCAATCGAAGGTGAGATCGAACAGAACCGTACGTGACGTCACGGGCCGATTCCACCGGAGTGCGTGAAGTATTTTGATAATCGCTAACAAGCTAAGAAAAATCTTTGTTTAATATTGGTATCGATAAAAACAAATTGAGTGCAAAAAATTGTGCGCTCGCACATAATGCCATTCAATATGGCGGCGACGAACATAACGATATTGCATTAGATTTATAAATTAATTTTAATGAATTTCCAAAGAAAAAAATAATACATTTTTGGTAGAAATTACACTGTACGTTATAGAACTTATAGTCCAGTAGAATCGTCCTGTAAACGCAACACATAATTGGCAACACAGTATGGCGCCGTAAGCTCGCGCGGTCACACAGGTAAAACAGCTCTAAAATAAATTGGCGGTGGTTTTTCTGGTCCAGTCCTAGGGGGAAACTGTTCAGCTCGACTCCTTTTCTTTCTCCTTCGACTCTGTAACATAATGAGAAATTATGAATTGATTTCCCAAAGCAAGCAAATGTACTACTGCAAAGTTTTAGGAGAAGTATCTCTCATCTCTCACATGGAAATTAGGGTACTAGAGAGGTATTGCAGCTAAAAATAACGTATTTTACCTTTTATAAAAACTACAGTAACTACATTCGTTCTTTTATACTTATTTCATTTATAATTTATTCGAACAATTATTTCATTCATTCAAACATTCAAATAAAAAATATATATTTATTATTTATTTGTATTAGCAATAAGATAAGATTTATTTCTTAAATGGATGGAGCTCTTTTAAACAAAAAATTAAAACGAACTCCGAAGAAAAATACACAAAAAGTATCAAATAAAATGTATTTTCTAAATAATTCCCCTTTTAAATTGGGCTAAAATTTTTGTTATTTCTCTACTCAAATCTTCTTAATTTTGAAGTCCGTGAAGTGAAGTCGGTACCAGCAAATTTGAACGTGAGTTCTATAAAATAGTGTAGGTGTCTGGGCTGGTAGCGACTTCAAAATTAAGAAGATTGAGTAGAGCAATAGTTAAAATTTTAGCCAAATTTAAAAGGGGAAATATTTAGAAAATAAGTTTTATTCAATACTTTTTTGTGTATTTTACTTCGGAAGTCGGTTTAATTTTTTTGGTTATAAATAATAGAAATCCGAGTTCATAAACATACAAAATTTACACCATATAAATTAGACAAATTTTTATATTAAATTTCTTATTTGCATACTTTTGAAAATACTGAAATTTAAAAGTGTAGTAACTTATACTTTCTTTGAAGGCCAGTGCATGAAGCTGACCAAAGTGTCGTTAGCCATATTAATGTCGTCATTGCCCTCAAAATCTAACTTTACGTTGGTCAAGATTCATGTAGATAATAGACGTGTAGCTAAGTACCTATATGCTATGTCTATATTAGAAGCGCTCGATATTTCATGACCAAGATGTCTAAACGTACATTTTGCAACCACTAAACAGCTTATTCTATGTGTGAATGAAATAATTCTTTATTAAATTTACTAGTACTCTATTGCATTCGACGTCCATTCTCTTTTGCAACGTCCATTCTATTTACCTTGTATCTATTTTTTGGCGTATAAAATACGGATAAATTATGCTTACTTTTACAAAATAAATAATTTAAAATGTATTTATAGACTGCAATTATAAATAATATTATAAAATTACGTTATTAAAGTTTTTGCATTATAATATTTATAATTGCATATAATATTTATAATTTATAATTGCATTATAATATTTATAATGCATTATAAAATTAATAACGTCATTTTATAATTATATGATATTAATCATAGACAGTCGCGTTTCAACGTTAAATGTAATAAAATCACAAAAAGTTCAAACTTCATATTACTGTCTTAACTAAAACTTTCAAATACAGTACAATCATGAATCACGTTACTAATGTCTTTCGGGAATCGTCGTTTTTAATACATACATTAAAGAAATATTTTTTTTTATTATATTTTCTAAAGAATGGAGTCGAATCATAGATGGCGCTAGTAATAATCGTTGCTACTATATTTCTGAACTCAAATAAATCTCTAGTCTATGAAATTTCTAAATTCAAATAAATCTATAATCTATGGCATTTCCTTAATGTGACAAAGCGATAAACGAAATAAGCGGAAAAGCTGGTTTATAGGCTGCCAAGTATCACGTTACAAATGGGGCTTCGTTTTGGAAGCCGCCAATGTGCGTTTAGACCGTGCGTAATATATTATGCAAAAACAAGCAAAATAATAAAAGACCTCGATATCAGCTTTAATATAAATATTACCTACTTACTAGAGTGTTCAAAATATGCCTTTAATATTTGTATATACGAAAATAATTAAAATCTAGTGAAATATTAAAATTGTGTAATGTGTTATCTTAAAAAAATATATCTGCAGTCTGAAGTTTGTGGGAGACAAAGCATAATGTTATAAAATATTTAAAGTAGGTACAGAATATTTACGTCAAAGTACTGCACCTATTTACTTCAATTATATGTATGTGTAATTAATATCAATTATATGTGTTTTTGAAAAAAAGCATATTTAGTTGTTTTGTCTACGCCGCGGCGGTAAGCTGAGATCTTCATAATATATTCGGGTAAGCATGTAGCAACACGTACGACCGAAAAACCGTAATCAAGTTGCAGCGAATATCTTATATGTTTACGATAAGTAATATAAAAAAATATTTTTTATATATAATATTTTTTACCCAAAGGGTAAAACGTAACCCTATTACTAAACTCCGCTGTCCGTCCGTCTGTCTGTCCGGCTATCACCAGGCTGTATCGCATGAGCCACGATAGACAGTCACTTGATTGTCACAGATGATGTATTTCTGTTGCCACTACAACAACTAAGACTAATAAAACAGAATGAAATAATTTTTTAAGGGAGCTCCTATACAGCAATTGTGACTTTTTTGCCGAGTTTATAGATAATGGTACGGAGCCCTTCCGACTCACACTTGGCCGGTTTTTGTTTATTCATCTGTCACTCTCAAGTAACATATCTATGCTCATAAAGAGCACAAAGTTCTTGCGCTAGCATTCGCTGCAACTTCATAGCTACGTCGGTCGGTGCGAACTGCACGCACCCGCGTGTACGCATGCTTGGTCACAAATCGAGACTGACCTTCGTCGCTGTTACCGTTAGTCAGCGGCTCCTCACCATTCTTTTCTCCGTTCTCAGCTGGTTTTTTCTCTTCTTCTTTAGCCTCTTTTTCTTTCTTTTCTTCGGAGCTTTCCTTAGCCGGTTTCTTCTCTTTGCCGGATTTGCCCTTAGCGGGAGTAGCTGGTTTCGGCTTAGGTTCCAGGGACGGGTCCAGGACTAGTTTGCCGATGTTTTTGCGATCGTGCATCTTCTGCATGGCTTCGGCGACCTTCAAATAAACAACATTTAGTATAAAAAACTATGCAGACAAACATTTCTCAACTAACCCTACAAACTTCATGTTATGGCTCTTAACTAAATTTCTGAACGAAATTAAATTTTTTTGTAATTTTAAAATATGAGAACCACTTACATCCTCAAGAGCCCAGGTGGAGTCGACCAGTGGCTTGACTTTGCCTTCTCGCCACAGCGTAAACACTCGTTGTACAGCGCGGCGGACGGTCGGCGCGCGCGCGTGTTGGAACAGCAGATGGCGCAGGTTCAGGCCCGCGAGACTCTTGTTCTCGTCGAACAGCTTGATCGGAGACACCTTGTCCACTTGCCACCACTAATGAGAAAACGACGTAAGATAATTTTATTTTATTCATATGATCTAAATCTTAGCATAGGTAGGTACATGTGACTTTTTTCGATCTATAAAAAAACTTGCTAGTTTGAGCTATGTGCTCTATATAGAGCTCTAATTAACGGCAGCATTTTTGGCACGAATAAATAATACTTTAATTTTTAAGAAAATTTAATAAAAGTAATGATTTTTCTAAACATTGACAAGCATACTTAATATACGGTGCATCTGTAAAACGAAATTCTTACAAGAAAAGTCTACCACCTTCAATCTTCATGTTAAAAGTAGCCGATATAATTGGTTTATATCCATTTTACTTTACATCCAATGAACTATAAATAACAATAGCTTTAAACCTACAAATCATCGCGAGATCGGCCGATAGAGCGTAAAGCGTATGCGTGGGCGCAGACTCGAAGCATCCTAAATCAGATAATTAAAAGTTAATACTCACAGCACGCGCCGCACTGAAGAAACTCTTGGTCTCGCCGGTCACGATGTTGGATGAGCCTGCGATAAATAATGACCATTATACCTTAATACTTAGATTTAATGAGTTTAATCCAAACAAGGCAATATTTTGGAATTTGACAGCGTAATCTAGGATGAACTGCCGTTAAAGTATATTAAATGAGCAAACAAATAAATGTTCAATCGTATCAATCGTTCAAAGCGTAGAATTAAATATTGTTTGCTCGAATTCGAAAGCATAGACGAGAAGTAGGAAATATCCTCAAATCTTGACAACGTTCTTCTCAAATCCCCAAAAGTTGCACTCTGTCGCTATTTTTACGTGAAGTGAATACTTTACCGAGTACAATGGTAAATTTGCAAACAAAATTACTTGAATTGGCACTAATTGGACGTTTCCGGCATGTCCCTTGTCCCGGGAAGCCCTTAAATAACCAAGTTGTTTCAATGAAGCAAAGATTACTTGCGAATTGATCGTCAACAAGCCAAGCTTTATTGGGTTTATTTAGCCTTTGAAAGTATCAGATAAATCCTAAAGATATTATCTTTTAAGGAAGGACTAAGATTAAAGAAGTCCTAAAGATTTAGACAGTATCTGATCCTACTTCGGACGTAACTTACCGTAAAGGATGTATCTTCCCATTGGCTTGAGAAGGGAGTATCCACGGTTGCATTCCTCGCCACAGAGGCAGTCCAGCACGATGTCAACGCCATCAGGGCTGATCCTAAATAAAAAATCAAATAATGTAAGTAAGTCTTTGAATAATTCCATTAGCGTGACTTGAAGTGATGTATCCAAAAAAAAAAAAAACAAAATATGTATAATTAAAACAAGAACCGATATGCACCGGATAAAACAAATACAAAAATATTTAAACATGGTCCTGGACTCAAAATAAAGAAAACATTATAATGCGCACCTGGCCCACTGATACGAAACGTGCAAAAATTGGAATTTAAATTAAACAGGTGTTTTAAAACTGATTTGTTATTGGCTCAACAAAAACAAATTTTATGACAGGTGCGTTGGGAGGATGTGACAATTTCCAGCTTGCAATCGATGTACGACATAAGAAAACAAGATCCAAAAGTATTTCCGATCTGGGTAGTAACTATGTCCTTACAGATTTTTTTACACAACTGTAGCTTATTAGGCTTTTTTAAGAGAATAATCTACAACAGTAATAGTAAAGACCTAGCCTACAATAGGTAGAGATTTGGATGAGGGTCTTCTAAAGGTAAGTAAGTGAAGCCGATAGGAATGGAGTTATAGGAACCCCACGCCACTATCAAAAAAACTACATTATCTACTTATAGGTCTAGATGGATTTTGTGGTACTTGTTAAAAATGTTTCAAATCCAAGCAATTTTACCAGTATATTGATAATACTAACATGTTCCTCAATACACGCACTGGTGAACATTCTAGAATGTTGACGGTGTATTTTATATTTTAACGCGTATCGATTTACAAGCTATTACGCAAGTCGTTAACCACAGATTAACCTTATTACTGGAACAGGCATTGTTATCATGTTAAACATGGCAAATTATGACTTACGACTTACATGCTGCATAATTTTCTAGCACATAAATATTATATGGAAAACGAGGTCTGATTGCAAACGGAAAGTGTTATGACAGTTACCTACATATTATAACAACTAGCATTAATTGCCCGCGGCTTCGCCCGCGTGAAATTAGTTTTCAAACTTTCATCCTCTATTTTACCCCCTTGGGGGTTGAATTTTGAAAAATCCTTCCTACCTACATCCTTAATGGGTAGGTACCTTATACTTATGAGATATACGTGTGCAGACTGCAGGGTTTCTAATTTCTTGCCTTAACGGTTTGGCCTGTGCGTTAATACCTTTTATACATTAACCCCCTTACTAATAAACGCTGTTACATAAGCTTTGAATAGTTATAAGTACAGTGTTTTGTTCCCGTCACACAAGTGACATTTTTAATTCGACAAAACACTGTATAACTATTCAAAGCTTATACAGCGTTTATTAGTAAGGGGGTTAGAAGATAGATTGACAAAATACAGAAAATAAAGTTCTTAATGTCTTTCAGAAATCGTCGTTTTACATACATCGGGTGTCATTTCTTTAAAAAAACCATAAGGGTTCCGATATGTGAAATACGGAACCCTAAAAACGACGATTGTGGAGGACAATTAAGAACTTGGTCGTATTGTACATTGTTTAACATATTTTTTAAGTCTCCAACGTTTAAGACTTAATTAACAATATGCTAAATCAAAATAAATATTATTTCTTCTTATCATCTCAAAGACGAATAAATAAATGATAAAATTGATTTTTAAAATACATATAACATTGTTAGCAAGCAATGAGAAGCTTCGTCGTTGTACTTCAGATCATAAAATACGTTAAAGAAAAACAAGTAAGGCGCCAATGACTGACAAGGTCCTTGTTTATATTAAGGATACGACCCAGCTTGTTTATGCCAGCGTTCAGATATAAATAACTTTGTCTATTTACAATTAAATGGTGCAATGTTATGAAACAGCTGCCTTCCAGAGTTATAAAAGGAATTATTCAACCAGTGTAAACAGAACCTTTGATTGTGTTAAGTACCACTTAATGGGACCGAAATACATACCAGGAAGGGTCTCTTTAAATTGGGCGTTTGAGTCACACGACTGTATGGGTGGGACATAAATACCAATTAAGAATGAGGGTTAACTACAATTAGTTCTTTGAGGAATTCGAAAATTATATCAAATGGTATTTTAATGTGTACTCTCTGCTGGCACACGCATCTGTGGTAAGGAGCACGTGGACGGCGTTATTCGAGAAGAAATCAAGTTTTTTTTTATAAAAAGGATTTGGAAACCTCAAATTATTTTCTTTGCATGGCTCTGACTAACGATTTTGTATCACGATACTCCTATTTGCGATCCCTGTAATTTCTATTCTAGTGACGCGTCGCACCCTCTTTACCCATATGGTATCCATAAATTTTTGGTGTTATCGCTTCGAAATAGACTCATAATTTCAATTAACATAGTAATATGTAATTAAAAGGTGAGGATGTTTAAAAAAACTAACAAAATCATCGTCGTTTTAGCCTTAAGTGGGGCTTTTGTCCGTTCCCAAATTATTATATTTTATGACCTAATTTAACCTGAGGCCTGAATAATCCTTTCTGAAATGATTTAGTAAGGCTGCCAGCCCGCCACACAAAAGAAGCGCAAATTCTTGACGCACATATGATTTCACTGGCAATTCCTTTTAATTCCACTCGACAATTATCAAGGCGGTAGATAAGTTTAATTGTTCTTGACTCGGTGCGGTGCAAGTGGCAAATATTATCGGGGTGACGTATTAAGAGTTGATACTATAATAATGTCTAAGGTCAATTTCACAATTTTGCAATGAAAGCTATATTTGAATTGTAGAGATTATGTATTCTGAATTCTGATGAAGATGGTTATTTGCTAAATTATATTATTTTTTGAGAATTATAATATTTTATACCTATACGGTGGCGCCAAATTCCCTATATCGTTAGGTTAGCAAGGGCAAAGTGATCTTATAATTTGATTTGTAGCATTTTAATGGAATTTTGTCATAAAGGTGTTCTAACTATACATCAATTCAATTTAACGACGTTACCTATAATTTAGTTCAACATAAACAGACAATCGGTGAAGTTAATATTAGTCGTTAATCGTATAAACAAAACAAAATCGCCGCTTACGAATCCACAAGCGAGGGTAGAGTATATTTAGACATGATTTCACACCACCTCGTCATATAAAGATATATTTTCAACATATTCCAAAATTAAAATGACAAATACAACGTAGATGCAATTAATTTTTATAATTCTCTTAATTTATTGCAGGTGAATACTTAAATTATTATTAATTTTAAACAATATTGTACATAAATAAAATTTACCCTCATATGGCCTTGCATTGAGAATAAATTGATAAAGAAATACAACCGTTTAAGATATTGCTTAGTTTAAATAATTAATTAACTATGCAATAAAAGGATCTTTAAAATTATGCTATTAAAACTGAATGTTTCCTTAGTTTCAACGACAGTAAATCATTTTAAATTACGATACATATTTGTAAAACATAATTTTCGTTTATTACTAATAATTAACTATGCAGTTATTTTGCACACACGTTGCAATGAAAATACTTACAAATTGGATAACATATTATTAATAATAGGCAGAATCCTGATTCATTATTACTTGTCCGGATACTCCTAAATGTTTTGATATATTGACAACAGATCTATGCTATTCTTCGATGTAAGTTCTTTCCATCTGTACTATTAGAGCTTTCAGGATTTATCGAGCACTAAGAGGATTTGGCCATGGTTAGTGAAAGGTAAAAATGTGTAAAGATATATCACCGTGTTACCAAACTGTAAAGGTAGTAATATTGTAAAAGGAAGTACTATTAGGGAATCTGATTCATAATCAGATGGCGTTCTCATAATTAATTTGTATTGAAATGACGACATACAGTCACAATACCATTATCAATGGCATG